>CM060922.1:965479369-967979369 GCA_030737875.1 Allium sativum | reverse complement strand
AAAAATTTGAATATTCAGGAAATCAGAGGTAAGATTTTACACTTTGAAGCTTTGAATTGAGACAGATTTCAAGAAACACAATATTTGTTGAATGATGCAACTTAGATTGTCAAGATGATGAATAGCTTTTGATAAACTGATAGAATAGACACATAAATCTGATTGAAAATCTATGAAGGCACTGATAAAAAATTGGCGACTTCTTGAACTGTCTTGATCGGTTTTCAAGAGAATCTGAATCTCCTCTAATCAACCTTATTCTGAAACAAGACTGCAGCCACAAATGTGTAGGCGAGGCTTCTTGATTTCTGAATAAAGCAACAACCTTCAGATGAGAAGCTAAAGCTTCGATGAAGGGTGATCCAAATGATGATATTACTCTGATTGATCACTAATTGATCAACACTTCTGATGGTCAATTTCAGGAAGCGAGAACCACTGGCTCCGATACCAAGTTGGAATTCTCAGAATTAACAAAGAAGAATTTTATTGATTGATGAAAAAATTTGTAATGTTATAAACTGAAAAATTATGATGTGCAAAAGCAACGTTAGCCTCCTTATATACAATTGTCTTAGAGGTAACGTTTAAGGAAGATGGGCTTGGGCTAAGCAGAAAACAAATGAGCCCATAATGTAAAATATAACCTATGTTACACAATACAACGGAGCCGAAATATTTCATTTTTCCATGTACGTTTCAAGCATTCAGGACACGTGCTTTATTTGATAGGAAAATCAAAGTTTTGGTTAGGCAAAATTTAACATATATGTACCCGGGCTCTTTCACGCTTTCACCAAACAGGCCTTCTTCACATTAGAAACTAGGCCGCCTATCTCCCCACTTTAATTCCTTCATCCTGCCTTTTATCCAAACAAAAAAAACACTCGAACTCTTTGTTTCAAGAATCTTCCCGCACTCTTATTCGATCCCCACGCGATTCTTTTTACCACGCCACCTGCTTCCACACGCATGATCATCCCATCACCCCCCCCCCCAGCTTCACATCACCATTGTAACAACCCTGAATTTTAGGGCCAATTTAAAATTTTATTTTAAGTTATTTTAATGGGTTTTGATATGTAAAATAATAATAATGATTAAAAATTTATTTAAATTGAAGTTAGAATGTATAATTTAATTTTAATTATAAAAGGAGTTAGAAATAGCACGGTAGTTTGAAAAGTCAAACTTGAACTTTGACTGATCGTACAGGATGCAAAATTTAACGAATTTTAGTGAAACCAAAAAAATTAGAATCTATTTAAAAATATCTTTCTAACGAATCCGAAAAATCGAAATTTCATAGCGGGAATCAAAAGTTATGCCTAGTTTAAAATTTAGAAAGGTCGCTATGAAATTTATATATAATATATAAAGGTCAAAAATGCTACTTTTTGCATACTAAGGAATTGGGACTTGAAACCACTTCCATTGAGTTCAGAATGACGTTTCTGCATTTAAAAAAGTATAAACACTTATATATTTCGTGTTTCGGAAATTATTTGTTTAAAAATGTATTTTTAATATTTAATATGTACGCCTTAAAAATAGCCATTTTTCAAACGACCTCTGTTTTTGATGAAACCACTTTTATTGGATTCGGAATGTCAAATTATTGCTAAGTTTAATTTTTCATAATTTTTAGAATTAATTTGTGACTGTGGCGAAAAGATTTCAGTTTGGTCAATTTAGGTCAATTTTAATCGACTTGAAAAATGCATTTTTCAAATAGGCTCAGAATTGATCGAAATAAATTTTCCTAGGTCCGCAGCATCAAAAAATAGCTAAATATATTTTTCAGGATTTTTTGAAGTTAATTTGTGGCCCCGGTGAATTTATACATACGGTTGAATTAAAAATTAAATGATTTATTTTAAAAATAAAGTAAACATGCTATAAACTTCGAAATTGGGCTTCTCCACTAGCGCCATTGCGTTCAGAAGACGTCAAAACCTATAGTTTGACAGTAAGCATGCCTAATTCTGAGTTCGGGCCAAATCGGGCCTTAATTGGGTAATTGATTAATATAATAATATAAATATACAACTTAATCCCAAACCCTGATCCCCTTCCTCTAGAAATCAGCCACCGCCCCTCTCTTCTATGGCAAAGAACATCCGATTTTCATCCTCTAATCTCTCTCAATCCATACACTAAAAATCCATGCTCCTTTGGAACTTATTGAAGAGATTTTCGAGAGCTTTAATTCTATACGGATATGATGGAGTTTAACCGAGTAATTTGCCTAGATTCCACCTCCAAACCCGCGGCCAAACAACCCCCATCGCACCCCCATGGCCGCACCGCACCTCCCCTCAACTAGGGCGCCGTGCTCCCCTCTCCTTCCTCTTCGACGTCATACCACCTGATCGTTGTCTAACTTCAAGATTAAATCGAAAATGGGAGACCTAGTTTTGAATAAAATGGGTTCAAAAATAAAAAAAGAACGGCCTTGGAACATGGAGGAAGATGAGAAGAAGGTTGACTTTTTCAACCTTTAATTATCTAATTATTTTAATTCAAATTTGACCAATCTTAATTTAACCATATCTCACTCGTACGAACTCGGATTCGAACGATTTCAGGTGCGCCACGATCGTGATACCGAGACCTTCGCGATGAGACTAACCAGACCTAATTCTGAGTAAGTTGAAATTTGGCCAATTTTTGGATTTGAACGGCTCAGAAATTCAAAACGATGTGAGATTTCTATTTTTGAAAATATATTTTATTCTTTGTTGTTTGAATTGCATATACACATGTCTAGATAATTGAATCATTGATTGTTGTACTTAAAATTTTATTGTTTGTTGATGATGACTGTTTGTACTACTCATGTGTGATAGATCTGGTTATGTATAACCAGAATTCCCCTTTTAATTTAATCTAAGTTGTAGATCCGAATTCTATTCTGAATCTATGTATGAAAAATAAAAGTTTGCAATCCTTGTTAATGAAAAATAAAAGATTGCAGCATGGTTGATAATTAAAAGAATACTCATTTTTATTTGTTAAATAAGAAGGTTTCATTTGTTGAAAGAAAGAAAAGAACTTACATTTGGTTGTTATAAAAAAATTACATAAAAAGAATAAACTTTGTTGTGTAAATTAAAAAGATTTCATTTTCTTTTATTACGTTTGTAATGCAAGAACACAAACAAAAGATTTCTAATATTATTTACATTGTTTTGTAAAAAGGAAAAAATAACATTGGTTACATTGTTTTATTAAAAGAAACGTTATCTTCATTATTTGAAAATGAAAAGAGTCAATTGTGTTTGGCAAATAAAAAAAAAAGAATCACTTTTGTTTGTAAATGAATAGAACCACTTTTGTTTGTAAACAAAATGGAGTTTACTTTTGTTAAAAGATTACACCGTTATTGTAACACCCCGTATTTTTAATGTAATTAAAAATGTATATATATCCATAGACAGGATTAATATGGTGATGTATAATGAAAATTAATTAATATATGAAAAAAAAAGAAAAGATTGGTTGCATGCGATGTAAATATGTTGCATGCACTGATTTGCAAACATAATGCATTAACATTAAAAGAAAAAGATTCATGCATTGGTTTAATTTAAGTATTGTAACTAACATGAAAAAGAGAAGTAAGGAAAGAACAATAATTATCATTGTTCTAAGACTTATTAACAAAAGACTTTGTAGCTTAGTTGGTTAAGGCATTGGATTTGTAACATGGAGGTCGGGGGTTCGAACCCCGGCGACAGCATAATTTTTATCTCTGTTTTAAAGAGGGCCAACTGAACATGCAAATATATGTACATATACAAATTCAAAATTTGAAAAGATAAGAACGTACATATATGGAAATAAAGAAAATATATGTATATACATGAGAATATATATATATATGCAGAAATATATGTATATGAAAGATAAAATTTAAGATAAGGCTATAGTAAATGAAATATGGCAAGAATTAAATAACGGTGCAACATCGTTTGAATTTTGAAAATAAAATGAAAGTTGTGCGTATATATATATACGCATAAAATGGTCGTTAAAGGAATTGTATACATATAGGAATATTTCATATGAATAAAACAGTTAAATAAATTCTAGGAATTCAAAAGTTCGAAATTCAAATTTCTGCGCCAAAACAGCTTGTGGGACCCAATGCTGACTTAGCACTGCATGTACGATAAGATTTGGCTAGATTCATCTGCGAACCTGGACTATTTTCTTATAGGTTCAATGCTGACTCAGCGCTGCGTGTACGATAAGGTCTTGAGCAACTATATAAACAGCCCTGGTCTTCTTCTCTATTCACAATTCTTCTCTACCCTTATGCTGCAAAGATTCTTAGTAAACATGGCTTCTTCTCCTCCTCTAAAATATATAAATAAATAATATATATAAAATAAAACAAGACGAGGAGATGCTGCTCAAAAGACTTTCAAGAAGAAGAGATTCAAGCTAGGATTCAAAAGGAGGTTCAAACGACTTCAACGAATGATTTTCTACGAATCGTAGCAACGCCATCTTTCTCTTCTAATCTAAATCTATGTAAGTCAGTTATTTCTAGATTTGAACGTTTTTCTTTGTTCATGACATGAAATTGAAGGAATAAAAGAATATGCCAATTCTCTTTCTTTCTATTCGAATCTGTGCCTATCTCTTTGACCTAATTAAGAACTGTCATGATTCAAAGACAAATAAGACCGTGACTATGAAACTATGGACCTAAAAACCATATGCCTATGACTATGAACATTTGCCTATGACTATGGACATTGCCTATGACTATGGACACCGCCTATGACTATGAACATTGCCTATGATTGTGACTATGACTATGAGGAATACTTCCTTGACAAAACCTATGCCTTTGATTAACATAAACTATTGCCTGTGACATAACAAGGACATCTGTGATTAAACCTCCATGATTCCTGACTAGGAAAGTGTTGCTTAAGTTCTGTGATTTTGAGATTTGGGGCTAAACCCGATTATTTATTCTGCTTGTCCTTGGTTTTCTTTGGTTTTAGACTATGGGAATTTACCTATTAAGTTAGGTCTACCCATGTTCTTGAACCTGTTCTGTCTATTCTTGGTTTTAGACCTTGGGAATTTACCTATTAAGTTAGGTCTACCCATGTTCTTGAACCTACGTTGTTATTCAAAACCATTTTATGCCAATTGTTATATCTATCCTTTTCATAGCAATCTTTGGTTCATTCCCTATTTTCTGCGAATCTATAATTTAGATTGAATCACGATTATACGAGCGGTGGGAATGCGATTTGGGACAAAATATGAAATTTACTAAAACGTAGTTCAACTTGGAAATTGGCATAAATTGGGAACATGTATTATGGCATGTTCATAGAAATGCAAATTGGATAAATTTGACATAAATTATAAGATGTGTAATTTGAATCTTGTATTGTGAACTAGAGTAATAAGTCTAGTTTGACATGAATTAGAATGTTAAATTAGAATTGGATTAGCTAATTTGGCTCGATAAGTATATTGGCATAAAATTGGCCATAATTGGGAGTAATTGTCAGGATTAGCAAAATCATGGTTAGTGACACTTCATTTGGTATGGTTTACATACCAAAAAAGCATAAACATGATATAGAGGGGAAAATGGGCCATAAGAATAAGTGTTGACAACTTACATTAAAAGAGTAATTGGGAAATAAGTAAATTAGGATTAATTTACTTATAAAATTTGTCCTAAATGAGGAAATGTTAATTTAGACAAATTAAAGGTTTGTTAACGACATCTCTTTTAATAATAAACCAGAAAGTTCTAGGGTGACAGAGAGGATAGTGTCTAGGCTTGAGTTTGGAAAATACAAGTTTCCTGCTCTCCCTGGCTATCCCTAACTGATCCGACGGACGGGATGGTTACTTTCAAAACCTGATTTGAAAATTAATCAAAACCCTTTGAACTAGAAAACACGAATAGGCCTAACCCGAGGTTAGACTGAGTTGCGATGTAAACCTGCCCGGAACCAACCGGCACATCCAGTAATCGCAACAATATCTGTCTAATGTGAGTGGTCGTGGCTTTAATTTATTTAATTAAAGCTAGAACAAGAATGCTAGGGTTAAGTTAACTAAGACACTTAACCAACTCAACATGATAACAAGACTGGTAGGTGGGGTTAGGTTCATACAGTTAAGCTATAATGGGAGGGTTAAGTCCATAGGAACACTTAACCAACTTAAGCTTAGTTAAGCTAGAACGGAGGGCTAAGTCCATAGGGACACTTAACCAAACTCATGGTAACAAGACGAGATTAGTAGAGGTTAAGTAACTAAGAAAACATTTAGCCAAATTAACATGTTAACTAGTCTAGAAAGTGGGGTTAAGTAAAGTTAATACACTTAGCCAAATTTACATGTTAACTAGACTAGAGGTTGGGGTTAAGTAAGATTTAATACACTTAGCCAATTTGATATGTTAGTTGGGCTAGACCGTAGGGTTAAGTAAACTTGAACACTTAACCATCAGATGGTGATAAAAGAATAGGGGTAAGTCTAAACATGAAGGGATAATACTTAACCATTAATAACATGTTAGACAGACGGGCAAGGTTAAGATAAAAAGGAACACTTAACCAATATAGGGTGAATGGGTAGGGTTAAGTAATAAGAAATACTTAACCAATATAACTTGGTTTGTGGTGGGGTTAAGTCAACATGAATTACCGATAACACTTAACCAGTATAACAGGATGAATGAAGAGGGTTAAGTTGGCTTGAATTGACTAATGACACTTAACCAATCCAAATTGACGAGAAAGGGAACTAAGTAGTAAACCTTAGAAAACAACGATTCTGGAAACTAAGTGGTAAATCTTAGTTAGTACAACTAAGTAGTAATTCTTAGTATAACACGGGAAGGAGCGAATGTCCGTTTGAATAGAGAGAAGGCTCCAACGAATTGGGTTACGAAGCCCGAGGCTTCGAGGGGACGTGAGGGTACTCTTGGTATCCCTCTGTGAGGCTGCAGATGATCCGCCTGGGCCCACAGAGGTTAAGGTCTGCATAGAAGAACCAGGGGTATGCCTTGGTTGCAATACATGGCAACCTAAAGACTAGGATGGACCGGCGTGATTCGGCGAGCAAACGGTAGCCCTGTGATAGCAACTCGTCGTCTACCATCCATCTTGAGTCAATCGTGATACGTGAAGCGGAAAGGCGGAGAACTCCAAAAGACCATATACTTGCTATCTAGTTATGGTTGCGGATGGCCATAGGATAGTGGGGCACCGGGGGCCGGCGTATAGTTCTCATTTTACAAGGTGTGCCTTTCATTAGTTGAGGGAGGGGTCAAGTGGGACCATAGCCACTGGAATAAAAACAGACCTTAGCATCTGCATCGGTAGATATCTGAAAGCTCCAGACCGAGTTCTGTATTCCTTGATTTGCCCTGCCACAGGACTCGGACCGCACATTACAGGACATGTGCATCTAGACAAGCGATAACGATTCGCGATACATGCGTGGGGAAGTATAGGAACATATACCACTCTAGGTAGTGTGTCCTAGACTTGGGGGCATCGTTCGACAGGTAGCGTAATCCCTAGTTGAACTAGGTGGCAAAAACCCTGAACTCGAGAAGCGTTCAGCAAATAGCATAAACTCTAGTTAAATCTAGAAAGCACTTGATAGAAAACCGTGGATTTGATCTAGGTAATAAATAATAAATGTATGCCGGAAGGAAATGGAAAATACAGGGATTGGGATCACGTTATCGTTACTAGTTGGGACACTAGATAGGTGGTGCAGAGATATAGAAACCAGTATAACAAGGAAATGGCGAAGCAGCGAAAGTATTAGAGCGTATCCAGTTTATCTTAGCATATCTTGTGACTACCTTGTCTAATCTTGTTGACCCTATCGTCATGGTGTAATCTTGTATTCAGTTAATTCATGTCGTTTTGTTTTCCATGTTCACATGCTAGACGTTACTGAACTTACTCAGGCTTTATGTCTGACTCTGTTTTTCTTTCGTCTTCTTTTCTTCCATCCCCCCCCCACCCCCCAGGTAGTAAAGGAGGGAATAGTTTAGCTCAGGTTAAGTTGGACTGCCACTCTTTCCCAGCTTGAAGATTTGTCGAAGTTTGCCTGGATTCTCTTTTCAGATGCTATGGCTAGCTCTTGCTAAAATCGGGGAATATAAATGTTGTTTTTATGCTTCTTTATTTTGTAAGACAGATGATACTCTGATATTGTAAAGAAACCATTGTACAAACCATTTTATCAATAAAGCAAAGTTTTATTTTCCGCTGTTTAATTTCTGTCTGTCTTGTAATTTATCTGCATCTTTTACCCTAAATGCTCCACAGAACTTAGTGCATTCCCTTTGTGAGTGACACTAACGGACGTGGGGTGTTACAGTTATGTGTTTATTTAAAAAGAAAAGATTCATTTTTGTTTGTTAATAAAAAAAAGTTACATTGGTTTTGGAAAAAAGAAATTTACTTTTGTTATAATTAAAAGATTTCACTTTTGTGTGTAATGAAATAGATAACAAAGGTTCACTTTTGTGTGAAATGAAATAAATGACATTTTGTTGTTGTTTTGAAATAAATAATAAAAGAAACAAATATTCATTTGATTTGTTATGGATGAAAAGAAAACAAATTATTCATCTGTTTTGTTAAGAATGAAAAGAATGGAAATTTACATTGATTATGTTAAAGAGGAAAAGTTACATTTTATTCAATGTAATAGATAAAGAGAGAAAAGTTTACATCTTTTATTTAATGTAATAGAAAAAGACAAAAAAAAATTACATTTGTATGCAATGTAATCAAAAGAAGGAAAATTACATTTCTAAAACATAATGTAAAGATAGGAAGAGCTACATTTTTATAATGTAATAAAAGAAGTAAAAGAGTTACATTCTTTATAATGTAATAAAAGAGGATAAAGAAAAGAATACATTTCTTTTTATATAAAGAAAAGTATACATTTTTATGCAAATCATGAAACGAGGAAGATGATCATATTTTTATATAAAAATATGCTAACATTAAAAATCTCAATTTTTAATGTAAAGTTAGAATATAGAAAAGTGATCATAACGTTAAAGCGAAAGTATGATTACATTGAAAATTCTCATTTTCAATGTAAAGTAGAAAAGTAGGAAATGATCATATTTAAAAAAAAGTATAGGTTGTCATTGGAAATCCCAATTTCAATGTAAATGTAAAATATGATATGAGAATAAAAACACCGTTTTGTTAACAAATATGATATGAGAATAAAAACACCATTTGTTAGCAAATATGATATTAGATTAAAATACCGTTTTGTTAGAAAACATGTTATGTGAATTAAGATACTGTTTTGTTAGAAAACATGCTATGTGGATTAAAATACCATTTTATTAGAAAAGTCTTGTTAATGAAAAATATCATAATTGTTAGAAATATTATGTTAGTATAAGAATAGCACATATATTAGAAATGTTATGATAAGATTTAAATTATCATTTTTGTTAGGAAACGATAAGTTGGGTTAAAAATATCATTTAGTTATAAAATGATGAATTACATTAAAAACACATTTTTGATGTAATATTAGAAACATTAGACAGAAATTAACATTTTTGTTCATTAAAATAGATTGGGCAAAAATACACATTCTTGTTCATTAGACAGAAATTAATATTTTGTTCGTTAAAATGGATTGGACAAAAATATATATATTTGTTCATTAAAAACAAAAATAAACATTTTTGTCAAAAGAATAGAATTGAGACAAAATTCACATTTTGTATAAATAAAAGAGTTGAAACGAAAATGTACATTTATCAAATGTGGTAGTTGAAAACAAAAATTTCATTTTTGTTAGAAGAGATTGGAACTAAAGAAAAAAAATCATTTTGTTGAAGCAGAATTGTCAACAAAAATGAATGCATCACTTTTAGGCATTCTATTGAGATGGAATTTGTATGTTAATTGAAGAATTATGTTTACCGTCATAATACACATTAGAATTTGTGTATAAATAAAAAGGACATTTTTATTGTCAATACATATTAGAATTTGTGTATGAAACGAAAACACATTAGCATCATATGGCGAATTCATGTAAATAAAAACATGAATAAAAATATGAATTGAAAAAGTGTATTTTTATTTACATTCTAGATGTAAATAAAAACATGGAAATAAAGGTGACATTTTAATTTACATTTTAGATGTAATCAAAAAGATAGAATTTAATGTATATTTTCATTATCAAAATAGAGGCAATAAAAAGATTGGAGTTAAAAGAAGTATTTTTATTGTCAATTGAGGGACAATAAAAAGAATAGGTTTATAAGTGACTTTTTATTGATGTTTTATACGCAATAAAAAGAATATATTTTCATGTTATGTTTTTATCGTCATTTTAGATGCGATAAAAAGAATTGATTTTAAAGTAGTTGAAATCGCCAAACAATTTATGTATATGTATACATATATATAAACATAAATTAAAATTAAACGAGTCGTGTTACTGCAGTTCGTGATTTGATATTGTAACTTTAAACAATTATACCGAAAGATCCGACCATCGGATTTTTCCCAAAACTGAAACCGTTAGGTTCGCCTTGGGAAGATCTTTCCAATGATATGAATTGTGTTAAAATCCAACGGTTAGATTTAGAGAAATGTGTAAAACAAATTTGGTTGAAAACGGCGCTAAGGTCGCCTATTGACATGAAATGTTGTTAAATAAAATTCAATTATTTTTATATAAATAAAAATAGAGATTAATCGTTATAAATTAATATTAACGATAAGAAATGATTTGAAATGTTATATATATGAGGATCATTTGAAAAGTCCGAGTTCATTCTCATTTCAAATGATTATTCGTCGATCTAAGTCGAAGAGTTGAAGACGGTGATTGAAGACCGACGATCTCCACGTCGAATGGATGAGTTAGCATTGATGCCCATGATTGGAGTAGCTACCTTGAAGGGGCTACAATGGTGGCCGTTCAGACTACTTGTTGATTGCTCGGATATGCGAGGAAAAAGGTGCCTCCGGTTTCGTTCAGACCCAGAACGGACTTGAAAATGGATTGTATGTCTGACGTTGTATTCCTTTATACGGTATTCGTTGATCTCTGCTAAATATATATCTGTTTGGTGTTTAACACCCTTCTCTAAGACGTACGAGCTTAGAGGTTATATATTGGTAGGAATCAATGGTATGGTAAGGATTGATAATGTGGCATGCTAAGATGCATGGATCAAGGTTTTGTTGAAAAGCAGTGAAACACCCCACCACCGTTAGGGTCACTCTCAAAGGGAATGCCCTAATTTTGGTGGAGGTTTATATACAAGTCACAGATACACAAGACATATATAAGTACACATTTTTGAACAGCGGAAAACAACAACAACTTTTATTTCATCAAAATACGTGTTACACAAACTATGCCATAATTGTCTCACAATACTTCCAAAAACATTACATTTTCATAACTGTCTTGATTTCATAACTTAAAGAAGCATAAAAACATAAGTAAACTGCATAAGTCCCCATAATTGCTATCCAAAGCCATAGTCCAAAACGAAAGAGATCCAAGCAATACATTCTTTCTCTTCAAGCTGGATGTGAAAATTGGTCAAGCTGCGGTATTCCCTCCCTGTGGACCTTGGGGGGGGGGGGGGGGACGAAAGAAAAGTAGAATCAGACATAAAGCCTGAGTAAGTCTGGGACTATTCAGTCTATGAATAAAGAAATGAGCATGATAAGTACAAACTGGAAATGGAGAAGCACCATAAACTAAGTTAAGTTGTCTAGGGTCGAATATACTATCGTAACCCATATTAATCTCTGCACCCCTATAAACTAGTTCCCAACAGGCACCCCATAATCAGGGTGAAGTGATCCATTTCTAATGATCGGCTCCTACTCTCATAGTTACATGTGTCTTACGGCCCCCGATGATGTAGCTACCTATGCTGGTCCCACCATGGGGTGTATCAAGTCCCATGGTGGCGACCCGACACAATTCTAGAATGCACAGGTATACTACTGATGCCCAGTGCCTAATTTTTCTGCGCCGGAGTGTGTGCACGCCCGCACCCCGTTAGAACCAACACTGCTGCACCACCGCCGTCGATTTGACCTCTTACAGTCAGCCCAGTAATCGTGCCCCACCCTGCCTAGTTCAGGGTATCCTGATACACCTTGTAGGGTTACTGCTGAAAAGGGTCCCCCGCTACTAGGTTTTCTATTTCTACCCAACATGCTAAGTTGGTTAAGTGTTCTGTAAACCAAACTCCCAATCAGTCTGTATAGTTTAGCATGTTCAATTTGATTAAGTATAAATTCAATTTACTTAACCCTATAAATCCTGACTCAGCCTTAATTGTCTTATTAAAGCCTCGACCTCTCACATTAGACAGGTATTGTTGTGACTGCCTGTTGCCGGTTGGTTCCGGGCAGTCTTACGTCACAACTCAGTCTAACCTCGAGTCTTTATTGGGCTCAATGTTTAACCACCCACATTGGATAGGTATTGTTGTGACTACTGGACAGCCGGGCGGGTCCGGGTAGGTTTATGTCACAACTCAATCCAACCTCGGGTTAAACACATCGTATTTTCTAAGTTACATATTTTGTCCCTTTTCTTTTTATATGTAAATATTTGCAGCCCATTATTCAAATTCATCTTTATTGGGTAAAATTAATTTATACCACTTAAATGTTCTCAAGGTCATTGGCCTGCGTCAAACATGCCAACACATATGTTTTATATTTTTAACCCAACGTCATTACCCTTGTTTTATACGTTCGCTATAATATAACATATGTTGGGTTTAACATTTAAGCCCAACTTAGCCACATGAAAAAGGGGAGGCTTAGAACATGGTGTTTATATATTCTAAGTAACATCAAAAGGGGTATGTGAACGCATGAACTTGCAACATAACGATCTAATTAACATAAATTAAGCACTTGTGAACTTGCATTGTAATAACATATAATCTTGACATGAAACATACCTAAACATGAATCATGGTTTTAATCTAGTCATGTAAACTTGCATTTAAAATGTGAATCTAACTTAATTATGTGTCACATGTATTATCATATGATTTTGATAACAACATAGGCCTAAAACATATTTACAATTAGGCATAACACCAAACGCAATCTAGTCATTTCATAGAGTCAACACAAGTTCACAAAGATGCTTACTTTTGTCACTAATACAAAAGTATGTCTTTTTTTTTCACTAGAATCATAATTCCTATTTCAACATAAATTCATATGAACCATAATACCCAAATGGATCCAACTACACTAAACATGATCATAAAAATATACATAGAAGGATCTAAAATCATGTTGGCATAATAGTGAATCATATTCTTGCATGAATCTCAACTTTGTTGTAATAAACTACCACAAACATATAGTCGTTAACTTCAACATGAATCATATACTTGCAAATATCCAATAGGTCTAACATCATTATACCACAACATCCCAAATCTATTCATAATTAGAATCATAGCAACATACAATTATGAATTATCATCACCATAAATTAAGTACAATTCCATTTCTCATTTTACACAAATCAAAACTCAATTATTCATTCACATCGGAATAGCACTCTACTTACAACGTATGACGAATCTTCAATTCAGGATTCTGAATTCTGAATTTGGAGATGCTATCTTTTGTTGTAGGCGTTGTTTTGATTTAATTGTCATTGCTTTAAGCTTTCGAATCGACTCCTAATCATCTCTCAATTTTGACGGCTACTCCTAGTCTTTCTTCAGCAGCATGACGGTCTCATTCTCATTTTTATTTGTGTGAATTAAGTGGAGTCTTAGGTCCTTTTTATAGAGTTTGTGAATTGATTAGAACCGTCGATGGAGCTTAGATTAATATTAGCCGTTCGTTTGAAAGAGAGACCAATCAGGAGCTGACACCTAGCCCTAGTGACAAGACAAAGCTCAGAGATTCGGCCAAGCAAAGACCAGGCCAGCCAGGAGGGGCTGGGTTCGACCTGGCTCATGGGCCAGGTCGACTACCCAGTCGACCCCCAGGTCGACTACATAGTCGACCTGGGTGACCAGGTCGACTACATAGTCGACCTGGGTGCCCCAGGTCGACTACCCAGTCGACCTGGGTGCCTTGGGCGGGAAAATTCCCGCCCAGCCCAATCTGGGTCCGATTTTTGAAATTTTGAACTCAATTCTGAACTGTTTCTATCTGTTTGAATTTTAAACTGAATTCTGAAACTTCCGGAGGTCATATCTCCCTCATACGGAGTCCGTTTTACGCAAACTCGGACTCTATCTCAAGTAGAATTCCGAGACGAACGCAATGGCGTATCCCGTTTCCCTTAATTCTTTGATTTGAAATTAATTATACTATAATTTGTGAATTTCTCTGTTATAGAATATACAGGGTGTTACATTCTCCCCCACTTAAAAGGATTTCGTCCTCGAATTCAAGTTTAGGAAGAATGTATATCCTAACATCCAAACGTCCATCTACTAATCCATCAAACACGAGCGTCCATTGACCTTAAAAGACTTCTAATGTTTCATGATCATATGCAAGTGTGTGTACATGTACTTATCTAATGTAAAATCAGGCGGTCTACTGATTCAGTTGACCTCCTTAATGCAAACTATGTAAGTGTCATGAATCCAATATGTATGCAAATTTTACTATTTATGATTCTACATGAGTGCACAATCATTCATATATAAATGCAACATCCATATGACAACACATCAAACTTCAACCATATAAGAATATAAATACATATATGCATATGCAATATGAAGTGACTGAGCCGATCTAAAACCTAGATTGTGTGTGTATATGCAACCACTAGCAATCACTTGCAACCACTTGCAACCATCATCCATAACATGTTTCAATTACATGTTTTCATCCAAAGGGTTTCTACCTAAAAGATAAGGTCGAGGAGATATACCCTAAAAAGATAGATAAAAGCGCAACTTAAGGAAAAAGAAAGATCAAAGATGTACCCTCGAAAAGAAAAGGGTAGGTTGCGCGTATTCTAGCCTCAGTTTCCCAAGTCGCGTCTTCCTCGGCGTCGCTCCACTGAACTTTGACGAGCTTGACTTCGCAGTTGCGTAGCTTTTTCACTTCAGTTCCTAAGATGCGTGTTGGAGCTTTCCTCACGGTTGCTTCGCGTTCCACTTCAGCTTCTTCCAGGATGTTTGGTTCTACCACTTCAGCAGATTCATGTAGACATTTTCGGAGGTGCGAAACATGAAAGACGTTGTGAACTCCAGCTAATTTGTCAGGTAGCTCTAATCTATAGGCCATTTTCCCAATTTTCTCGATAATAGGAAACGGCCCTACGAACCTTGTTGCTAGCTTTCCAGTGGATCGAAAACGAACAACGTTCCTTAGAGGAGATACCTTAAGAAAAACTCTGTCCTCAACCTCAAATTCAAGGTCAGTCCTCCTCTTGTCGGCGTAGGATTTCTGTCTATCTTGGGCTGTCTTCATTCTTCTCCGCATCAAGTCTACCTTTTCTGAAGTCTCTCGGATCATATCTGGTCCAAGTATGAGCTTGTCAGTAGACTCCCACCAACAAGTGGGCGATCGGCACGGTCTTCCATATAAAGCTTCGAAGGGCGCCATTCCGATGGTGGCTTGGTAGCTGTTGTTGTAGGCAAATTCCACCAAAGGAAGATGGTCTTCCCACGTCCCTCCGAAGTCAAGGACGCACAGTCTTAAAAGGTCCTCCAAAACTCTGTTCACTCTTTCTGTCTGGCCGTCGGTTTGGAGGTGATAGGCTGTACTTAAGCATAACTGTGTGCATACCGCTTCTTGCAGACTCCGCCAAAACTCACTTGTGAAGATAGGGTCTCGGTTACTAACAATGCTGGAGGGTATTCCATGGAGTCGAACAATCTCCTTGAGATAAATAGATGCTAGGGATGAGGCAGTCCTTTTACTCTTGACAGGTAAAAAGTGGGCGCTTTTAGTAAGCCTATCCACTATTACCCAAATGCTAGTGTTGCCTCTTCTAGACCTAGGCAGCCCATCAATGAAGTCCATTGAAATGATGTCCCACTTCCACTGCGGGACCTCTAGAGGATGGAGCAGACCGCCAGGCTTCTTCTGCTCTGCCTTAACCTGTTGGTAAGTCATACACTTAGAAACGAAATCTGCCACGTCCTTCTTCATGTCGCTCCAAAAGAAAGTTCTCTTTATGTCCTTTAACATTTTATCTCCGCCTGGATGTATCGTCATCTTGGAGTGATGTGCTTCTTCGAGAACCGTCTTTACTAAATCCCTTGTCCGTGGGACGCATAGTCTTCCGTCTCGCCTTAACCAACCCTTATCGTCGATGGAGTATCTGTTGAGGTGACTTGAAGTCTCACCCCTAATTAGCCTATCAATCGTCTCCACAAGCGGAGGGTCTTCGCGTTGTGCTGTCCCTATTGAGTCCACTAAAGTCGGGCGTACTTCGAGAGATGCTAGCAAGCCCGGTACAAAATCGGAGGAGGGCCTAAAGTTAAAACTGGCTATAAACTCCAAGCTTTGCCTTTCTATAAAGAGCGGGCTTAGGGTCAGTTTCTTTCAGCTCAACGCGTCTGCCACTACGTTGCCTTTGCCCGGAGTGTAGGAGATCTCGAAATCGTACGAGGCAAGAAACTCCATCCATCTCTGTTGCCTCAAGTTAAGATCTTTCTACGAGAAAAGATATTTCAACGATTTATGGTCAGTGTAAAGTTCGAACTTCTCACCTAGGAGATAGTGTCACCAAGACTTAAGTGCAAAGACGATGGCGGCTAACTCAAGATCATGGGTTGGGTAGTTCTTTTCGTGCACTTTCAATTGCCTTCCACCATAAGCTACTACCCTTCCTTCTTGCATTAAGACAGCGCCTAGTCCTGTCCCGCATGCATCCGTATAAACCGTAAACATTTTGCTTCCATCCGGCAAGGTCAGAACTGGGGTTGTTGTAAGAGCCCTTTTTAGTCGTTGGAAAGCAAACTCGCAATCCAAGTCCCAATTGAACACTAGATTCTTCTTTGTCAGCCTTGTGAGTGGAGCTGAGATTTTCGCAAAATCCCTTATGAATTTTTGGTAGAAACCTGCTAGTCATAGAAAACTTCGGACCTCAGTTGCATTCCTTGGTGTCTTCCAATCCTGTACCGCTACTACCTTAGCAGGGTCCACAGCTAACCCTCCTTTGGATACTATGTGCCCAAGAAACCTTACTTCCTCTCTCCAAAAGTGGCACTTGGAGAATTTGGCTTTTAGCTGATGGACTCGCAGAGTTTCCATGATTGCCCTTAAGTGTTGAGCATGTTCTTCTTCACTCTTTGAGAAGATCAAGATATCGTCTACGAAGACCACTACGAACTTGTTGAGGAATTCTCTGAACACCCTACTCATCAGGTCCACGAAGTAAGCGGGTGCGTTTGTCAAGCCGAAAGGCATGACAAGCCATTCGAAGAAGCCATCTGGGGTTCTGAATGCTGTCTTATCGATGCTATCTTCAGCCACCCTTAGCTGATGAAATCCGGTCACCAAATCGAGTTGGGAGAAAACACACGCTCCTACAAACTGATCCAATAGATCGTCAATTCTGGGGAGAGGGTGCCTATTCTTTTTCGTTAGCTTGTTGAGCTCCCTATAGTCAACACATAGACGGAGTGAACCATCCGCCTTTGTGGCGAACACCACTGGAGCGCCCCACTCTGAAATACTCCTTCTAATGAACCCCTTCTCTAGAAGCTCTTTAACCTGTTTACTGAGCTCTTTCCTTTCCCGTGGAGCCATGTGTCTAACGGGCAACGCAACGGGCTTTGCATTATCTACAAGATATATGCGGAAGTCTATCTCCCGCTTCGGAGGTAAGCCCTTCACCTCTTCGAAGACATCCGGATATTCACGGACCACTCTAACCGATTGCAGACTCTCAACAGAAGCATCTAGCGATTCAAGATAACTAAGCATAACTGCATACGAGGGATTACAAGTAATTTCCAGAGTGTTACTGAGTTGGGCCAGAAGCCTAACCACCCTTTTCTCACAATCAAGGATGGCACCATTACTGGATAGCCAATCCATGCCCAAAATCAAACCATATCCCGAGAAGCCCAAAACAAAGGCACTACATCTAAATTCTACGCTTAGAATAGAAATTCTCAATCCTACACAGATCATAGACAAATGAGCTGGACCCCCGATTGGATTTGAAACAATTAAGGGGTCCTCTACCATACTAGTTTCTAGGTGCAGAGATTCTACTAAAGCAGATGAAATAAAGGAGTGTGATGCGCCAGAATCAAATAAAGTGCGAACTGCGTGATCATAAAGATAAACTACACTTTCTACAGAAGTATTTATACCTCGCTGTTGCAGAGGTGGCGCTTCTAGCACATGAACCTGTGCCCCTGAGGCGGATCCAGCCCTCTGCCCCTGCCCTCGCTTCTTTGGGCAATCCTTAGCCATGTGGCCTGTCTCACCGCAAGAAAAGCACCCACCATTCAACTTGGCCTTCTTCTTCCTGCAGTCTTTCACTAAGTGCCCCACTTTGCCACAGAAATTACACTTCCTCTTCTCTTGGGACCTGTTGTCTTTCCCGCCCTTCTTAAAGTCTGTCTTCTTAGGCTGTAAACCCTCTTTCTTCCCTTGAGAGCTTTCTGCCTTTGTCTCCTTCTTGCCTTTATCCTCTTCGTTCAACAATGCCATCTGCACCAACCTTTCATACGTAGCTCCCATAGGTATATGGGTCATGGCCAAGCTATGTAATGGCTCATTCAATCCTTTGACAAAGCGGAGAGCCTTCTTGTGCGGAGTGTTGACTAGGTCCAGTCCGAACCTAGCCAGCTGATCGAACTGATTAACGTACTCTTTGACTGTCATATTCCCTTGCTTAAGAAATAAGAATTTTTCCAATTGAAGGCTCCTTTCAGCTTTTGAGAGAAATTTAGCCTCAAACCTCGCCCTAAATTCCTCCCATGTTTCCACTGGCCTTTCTGCATTGGTAACTTCCCACCAGTAGGAAGCCTCGCCTTTAAGTAGCCATACTGCCAGTTGTACCTTCTGCCTATCTTCTACTTCAAAGATGACGAATAAGTCATCGGTTTCCTTTAGCCAGTTCCTGGCTGCCACGAAGGACTCGGTTCCATGAAAGTCCTTCCCTCCCATAGCTTTGAAATCTTTACATATCTTAGCAAAAGTATTACCACGCGGAGGAGGTGGAGGAGGAGGTGCTGCAGCTGGATGATCTCCTACAGCTGGATGATTTGTTGCAGCTGGGGGAGGAGGAATAGTGGGACCTGGCTGATTGGCCCTTGCTTCTAAGAATCGTCTGAACCAACCAGCTATTGGTACACCCTCTGGCAAGTTAAGTTCTTCGGACATGCTGAAACAAAAAGGATAAATTCAAAACGAAGGATAAAGGATAGTACCTATGGCTTTGGGGGACTATGCCTTTTTAAAATAAAATAACATTTTATCTTTAAAAATGCTTCTTTAAATTTTCTTTTGAAAATAAATTTTCAAGACTTTTTATCTTATCTGGTAAACCTATGCTCTGATACCAAGTGAAACACCCCACCTTCGTTAGGGTCACTCTCAAAGCGAAGGCCCTAATTTTGGTGGAGGTTTATAAGTACAAGTCACAGATACACAAGACAAATATAAATACACATATTTTTGAACAGCGGAAAACAACAGCAACTTTTATTTCATCAAAATACGTGTTACACAAACAATGCCATAATTGTCTCACAATACTTCCAAAAACATTACATTTTCATAACTGTCTTGATTTCATAACTTAAAGAAGCATAAAAACATAAGTAAACTGCATAAGTCCCCATAATTGCTATCCAAAGCCATAGTCCAAAACGAAAGAGATCCAAGCAATACATTCTTTCTCTTCAAGCTGGATGTGAAAACTGGTCAAGCTGCGGTAATCCCTCCCTGTGGACCTGGGGGGGAATGAAAGAAAAGAAGACGAAAGAAAAGTAGAGTCAGACATAAAGCCTGAGTAAGTCTAGGACTATTCAGTCTATGAATAAAGAAATGAGCATGATAAGTACAAACTGGAAATGGAGAAGCACCATAAACTAAGTTAAGTTGTCTAGGGTCGAATATACTATCGTAACCCATATTAATCTCTGCACCCCTATAAACTAGTTCCCAACAGGCACCCCATAATCAGGGTGAAATGATCCATTTCTAATGATCGGCTCCTACTCGCATAGTTACATGTGTCTTACGGCCCCCGATGTTGTAGCTACCTATGCTGGTCCCACCATGGGGTGTATCAAGTCCCATGGTGGCGGCCCGACACAATTCTAGAATGCACAGGTATACTACTGGTGCCCAGTGCCTAATTTTTCTGCGCCGGAGTGTGTGCACGCCCGCACCCCGTTAGAACCTACACTGCTGCACCACCGCCATCGATTTGACCTCTTACAGTCAACCCAGTAATCGTGCCCCACCCTGCCTAGTTCAGGGTATCCTGATACACCTTGTAGGGTTACTGCTGAAAAGGGTCCCCCGCTACTAGGTTTTCTATTTCTAGCCAACATGCTAAGTTGGTTAAGTGTTCTGTAAACCAAACCCCCAATCAGTCTGTATAGTTTAGCATGTTCAATTTGATTAAGTATAAATTCAATTTACTTAACCCTATCAAACCTGACTCAGCCTTAATTGTCTTATTAAAGCCTCAACCTCTCACATTAGACAGGTATTGTTGTGACTGCCTGTTGCCGGTTGGTTCCGGGCAGTCTTACGTCACAACTCAGTCTAACCTCGGGTCTTTATTGGGCTCAATGTTTAACCACCCACATTGGATAGGTATTGTTGTGACTACTGGACAGCCGGGCGGGTCCGGGTAGGTTTATGTCACAACTCAATCCAACCTCGGGTTAAACACATCGTATTTTCTAAGTTACATATTTTGTCCCTTTTCTTTTTATATGTAAATATTTGCAGCCCATTATTCAAATTCATCATTATTGGGTAAAATTAATTTATACCACTTAAATGTTCTCAAGGTCGTTGGCCTGCGTCAAACATGCCAACACATATGTTTTATATTTTTAACCCAACGTCATTACCCTTGTTTTATACGTTCGCTATAATATAACATATGTTGGGTTTAACATTTAAGCCCAACTTAGCCACATGAAAAAGGGGAGGCTTAGAACATGGTGTTTATATATTCTAAGTAACATCAAAAGGGGTATGTGAACGCATGAACTTGCAACATAACGATCTAATTAACATAAATTAGGCACTTGTGAACTTGCATTGTAATAACATATAATCCTGACATGAAACATACCTAAACATGAATCATAGTTTTAATCTAATCATGTAAACTTGCATTTAAAATGTGAATCTAACTTAATTATGTGTCACATGTATTATCATATGATTTTGATAACAACATAGGCCTAAAACATATTGACAATTAGGCATAACACCAAACGCAATCTAGTCATGTTCATAGAGTCAACACAAGTTCACAAAGATGCTTACTTTTGTCACTAATACAAAAGTATGTCTTTTTTTTCACTAGAATCATAATTCCTATTTCAACATAAATTCATATGAATCAAAATACCCAAATGGATCCAACTACACTAAACATGATCATAAAAATATACGTAGAAGGATCTAAAATCATGTTGGCATAATAGTGAATCATATTCTTGCATGAATCTCAACTTTGTTGTAATAAACTACCACAAACATTTAGTCGTTAACTTCAACATGAATCATATACTTGCAAATATCCAATAGGTCTGACATCATTATACCACAACATCCCAAATCTATTCATAATTATAATCATAGCAACATACAATTATGAATTATCATCACCATATATTAAGTACAATTCCATTTCTCATTTTACACAAATCAAAACTCAATTATTCATTCACATCGGAATAGCACTCTACTTACAACGTATGACGAATCTTCAATTCAGGATTCTGAATTCTGAATTTGGAGATGCTATCCTTTGTTGTAGGCATTGTTTTGATTTAATTGTCGTTGCTTTAAGCTTTCGAATCGACTCCTAATCGTCTCTCAATTTTGACGGCTACTCCTAGTCTTTCTTCAGCAGCATGACGGTCTCATTCTCATTTTTATTTGTGTGAATTTGGTGGAGTCTTAGGTCCTTTTTATAGAGTTTGTGAATTGATTAGAACCGTCGATGGAGCTTAGATTAATATTAGCCGTTCGTTTGAAAGAGAGACCAATCAGGAGCTGACACCTAGCCCTAGTGACAAGACAAAGCTCAGAAATCCGGCCAAGCACAGACCAGGCCAGCCAGGAGGGGCTGGGTTCGACCTGGCTCAGGGGCCAGGTCGACTACCCAGTCGACCCCCAGGTCGACTACATAGTCGACCTGGGTGACCAGGTCGACTACCCAGTCGACCTGGGTGCCTTGGGCGGGAAAATTCCCGCCCAGCCCAATCTGGGTCCGATTTTTGAAATTTTGAACTCAATTCTGAACTGTTTCTGTCTGTTTGAATTTTAAACTGAATTCTGAAACTTCAAGAGGTCATATCTCCCTCATACGGAGTCCGTTTTACGCAAACTCGGACTCTATCTCAAGCAGAATTCCGAGACGAATGCAATGGCGTATCCCGTTTCCCTTGATTCTTTGATTTGAAATTAATTATACTTTAATTTGTGAATTTCACTGTTATAGAATATACGGGGTGTTACAAGCAGGCCTTGTGGATGATGATCAAAGCACGACCTGTTTAGGCGTAGCTTTGTGTATAGCGTGACTTCACGAGCCTCACAACCCGGTTGAGTCTAAAACGGGAGAAGGGAACGTAGTGTAACGACAAGGAATTTCGCTCGATCCGAATCAGTCGTTAAACCGATCTAGACCGTTCGAAACCCCTGATCGTTTTGAGAACAGGACAAATCGGAACGCAGACAGAAGAACATTTCATTGTTATTACAACAATTCCATCAGATACAAGAATATATAGAGTACAATTGAATAAATTACATTCGATAAATATCATAGATTACAATAAATTACATAGTAGCGGGAAAACAATATAAAACACAACTGAAAGTAATACACGGATACAGAGCTTTCCGAGCATCGTTCCAGCTGTAAATCAGGATCCTGTGAATATAAATCTGCAAAACCAAAACTACTAGCTGCCCGTGTCGGAAATAGGGGCACCCAGAGTTTAGGTTAAAACAATAAACTCCAGGTCAGTCATGTGACTGGTGTTAGAACTAAAACAGTTATTTAAAACTTTACTTTAAAAGAGAGTAATTCAAGGGACCACGCCGTATAACACGGAATGGGTTTCCTCCAAAGAATACCAGTGCATAGAAAAGACAACGCAATGCTTTTTCGAAAGATGAAGCTATTATAAGACCCATGTCCCATCACACAATGCAACGCAAGCCGGAGGATAGGGTTTTCCCTTATAATAGCCAAACATGCTTGGTACATTTAAAACAAATCATTTGATACTATAATAAGTGTATAGTGTCAAAACAATTTCAATCATAAATATAAATCATAGATGGCATAAGCGCCCCATCCCACTATGTCGCCATACTAGGCTCTACAAATAAAACCAGAATACACGTATTGGAAAGTGGATTTCCGTCATGAGTCGAGGCAAGGGGCAAGCTCCTCTCCGCTTCGAGACACTCTAGCAAATGCCTCAGGACTACACACTCTGGGTAACCCCTGGGATCCTCCAAGACCGGTCCTCTCTTACGTTTGAGGATTAATTATTCCTGAACACACGTTTCCCGACCCTATAGGACCTATAATTGAGGCGCCTCGCATCCAAACCACAAAGGTGAAAAGTATATAAATGTCAGGGCTGGTAGGTCACTGACACCACCCATAGCTAGAAAGAAACGTCGTGCACTCCTTGGGTCCTCATCCCGTTTTTGACTCATACCGAGGTGTGAGGCTCGCGAATCCACGCTATACACAAAGCTACCACGTAGGTCGTGCTTTGATCATCAACCACAAGACTTTGCTTTTCAACAGAAGCCTTGATCCATGCAACTCAGCGTGCCACACAGGCAATTCATGTCATGCGATTGATATCTATCGATATATAACCTCTAAGCTCGTACGTCTCAGAGAAGGGCGTTAAGCAAGAGAATAAATTCTCCGCCGCCAATATATATTTAACATAAATCAATCAACACAGAATAAAATCCAATGTCAGACACACAATCCATTTACAAGTTCATTCTGGGTCTGAACGAAACCGGAGGCACTTTCCTCGCATATCCATCGATCTCCAAGTACGTCTGGACGACCACCAACTGATTCCCTCATCTTGGGTGTACAGCCCAATCAAGATCATCAGTAATCACCCAAACGATGTGAAGACTTCCGGTCTTCGACCACCGTCATCATCTTCGACTTATCGTCGAATCGGTTATTCAGAATGGGTATAACCCGGCCTTTCTGAATAACCTGCGTATATAGTAAACAGATGTTACAAAAACACAACATATGCCTCATTCCAATTCAATAGTCACTAACCGTAAATCAGTAAGAGAGCAATTCCCCAAATATTAACCCCGAAGGTCGAAACCAACATCAGATCAATACCCAGGAAACCATTCTTCTTAACTAAGCCACAGCTAGTTTCTAAATTTCAATTCTTAGCGAAAGGTTCCCATTAATTTTATCAAAGATAAATTCTTTAAAATTTATTCTTTAATCTTCCATTGGATGTTATATCAAACCAAATTATGGTTTTCCAAACTAGTCGAGATTAGCGAACCATACCGAAGTAATTATTTATTTTATTTCCCAATCCCAACCTATTCATCCCATGAAGCAAAACTGGTAATACTCCATATCTAACACCATGGTGTTATCGGTAAAATTAATTACCATTTCACGTTCAAATCTAATTAAAGATTTAACTATCGCTTTGGAGCAAAACTGGTAATACTCCATTCTCGCTCACTTTCCAAAATTGATAATTTAAATTATCAATTCACATTTCAATCTAATTGCAGATTCATTAAAACTCCTTTTTCTGGGTTAAAGAATTAATGTTGTTTAAAACACAGTTCACGATAAACCCAAATCACATTCAATTTATTATCGGGTTAAAGAACAAGTGTTATTTAAAACACCATTCACGATAAACCCACAAATCAATTCTATTTAAAACCCATTTCAAATCCAATTTATTTATTTAAAAATAAACGGGTTTTAATTTTAGTTCAAAACTAGTTCATTTCGATAAAAATCTATTTTAATCTTTTCAAATATGGAGTTTTTCATCCCAATTTTTCCCAAATCATTTCTTATGATTTTACACAAATTATTACTATTTTTACTAATTTTATCATGGCCCGTACAGTCGATTTCCATCAACGGCCATCGAACTGCACTTACAACGACCTTTTCCAAATTTGATTTGGACGTATCTCCAAATCCAACTGTTAGATTTCAAATTTCTAATATTCGTTAGAAAGCTCTTTTCGATACGAACCCAACGGTTCCGGTTTTAGGAGAATCCGACGGTCGGATCACCCGTAATGTCCGATCGAAGTCAATGGTCGAAATTTACGAACTGCCGACCATTATATAATATATATATATATATATATATATATATATTGTCGATTTCGATTTAAAACGAATTTTATAAATAGTTTCAAATTCTTTTCTAAAACAATTTCAACCTTCATTTCAAATTCAAATAAAAATTGAATTTTCCTTTATAAATTCGTTTTAAATTCATTTCAATTCAATTCAAATTTCAAATTCATTTCAATTCGAATTCATTTTCTATTCAATTCAATTCAAATTCATTTTCTATTCAGTTCAAATCAAATTCGTTATATATTCAATTCAATTCGAATTTCTTTTATATTCAATTCAATTATAAAAACGAATATAATCGATATAAATATCGTTCGCGTCAAAATAGCGCATCTCTAATCAACACGGCTTTATATTTTTTTTATAACTTCGTTATTCTATTCAACAAGTGAGTCTATATTTCTTTCAATACATGACTCTATATTTTTGTCAACACATGACTAATCTCAACGAATGAGTACTGTCCACGTGTGACTATTTTTGTTATTTAATATACTTTATAAAAATTATGGTATCTATCGTTTGATTTCAAATCAGACTCCAACCGTAAATTAGTAAGAGAACGATTCCCTGAATATTAACCCCGAAGGCCGAAACCAACATCAGATCAATATCCAGGAGACCACTCATCTTATCTATTTTCCAGTTAGTTTCTAATTTTATATATGATAAAGATGTAAATCTTATTGTTAAAATATTTCGTTCAACACATGACTAATCTCAACGGATGAGTACGGTCAACACATGAACCTTTATTTTCTAATGATAAAGATGTAAATTTTATTGTTAAAATATTTCGTTCAACACATGACTAATCTCAACGGATGAGTACGGTCAACACATGAACCTTTATTTTATAATATTCTTTATTTTCTAAATTGGAATGAGGCCCAATCAATTACCATACAAAGTTAATTATATGGATTCCATACAACACATGTATATAATAGAAACGATAAATAATCAACCATCATCCAAAGTGCACTACACTGTATAAGCATCAAATATAAATATATAACGCTTATAACAGTCTGTCAATCCATCGACCAACATACAACTAATTATTGAGATTAGTGTATGTCGTATATTATCCCAATACCCGTGTGGGGTTTCAAATCAACAAACATAGATTTTTATTTGAGCAGTTGGGCGATGTGTAAAATTTATCGTCCCAATCAATGTCCTTCAAATAGGTGTACATAAACAAACCGTCCGGTTTGTAAATGAATATTTATTTATTCACATTCACGTTAAAAATTATATTTTTTACGACCAAATTATTTTATTCAACCTATGAATATATTTTATTATCTATTTCACATCAACATTACAAACAATTTTCACAACACATCAATCAAACAAACAAGCCATCCATGGTTTGTGGATGACGGGTGTCGGGTGCTACTAAACACCGTCTGCATCCTAGTATATTTATATATAACTAGAAAAAGAGATTGAAGAGTGAGAAATTCTCACCAAAGCTATCCCAACTCCACGACACTTCTAATGTAGGAAATCATCACTGTTCTCGCCTTTTGCCACTTTCGTTGCACATAGTCACTACATATATAAAGATCACATTTTTATTTTCATTCCTTCATGATAAAAATAAAGTTCACATTTTTATTTAACTTCATATATTTACAACGCTTCATTCTATATAAAAATTATATTTTTATATTTCTATTTCTTATATAAAGATCGAATTTTTATTATCTATATAATATAAAAATCGTATTTTTATAATCTCTTCTATATAAAAATAATATTTTTATATTCTCCATTATATAAAAATCATATTTTTATTACTTCTACTTTATAAAAATTATATTTTTATATCTCACATCTGATAAAAAATCACATTTTTATTATTTTTATAATATAAAAATCATATCTTTAATACTTCTATAATATAAAAATCCTATTTTTAACCTTTTACTAATATAAAAGTTATATTTTTATTTCTATGTTTTCATATATAAAAAGATCACATTTTTAAATCACTTTCTTCATGATAAAAATCCCATTTCATGTTATGTATCGATATAAAGATCACATCTTTGTATTTATAAAAATGGTTTTACACTAATTATTTAAATTAGCTAAACTAAAAACATTAAATACGTAAAGATAAATAAATAAGAAGGCTTACAGGTGGTTGTGGGGGAGGACTGCGAGTTTCTTGGATCCAGGAGAGGAGGGGGGGTCCACATTCGAGGCTGGGCTTAGGGGAGGGTGGCACTATTCGTCGAAGGGGGCTGGTCGGAGTAGTCGGCAGCGCCGGTGTCGAGGAGGTCGGAAAAAGGGGGTGGCGGCGGTTGTCTTCATACGGGATCGGGGTTTCAGGGAGGCTCGCGGATTTAGGGAGGCTCGAACGGAGGACGGAGGAGACAGGGCGGACTTCGATAGCGGGCGATAGGGAGGCGGTCCTCCGGTGGCGACGCCTTGGACGGAGGAAGGGGCGAGATCGGTTGCAGCGTTTTTTTTCTTTTCCCCCTTTCTGTTGAACGATTTAAAATGGGGGGGGGTTGACTTGGTAGTAGAGAAAGAAGGGGGGTGTATATTTTTAATTAATTTTTTA
This sequence comes from Allium sativum, assembly GCA_030737875.1. Classification (NCBI taxonomy): domain Eukaryota; kingdom Viridiplantae; phylum Streptophyta; class Magnoliopsida; order Asparagales; family Amaryllidaceae; genus Allium; species Allium sativum. Next base: position 967,951,165 of record CM060922.1, on the reverse strand, counting down.
TTTTGATTTTTTCCCAAAAAGTAACTTTTAATTTCAAACTCCAAATCGAACTCACCGACTGTCGTCCCTAGCTAATTACCCCCATTCCGAACACAATGGGATATGTATCGTAACCCAATTTTATCGTTTCGATCAATTTTCATTTAAATTAAAATATATATATATGTACAATTCAAACGTACATTTCAATTTACTGAGGCCACATACGGACCCCGAAAATTCCAAAAAATTAATTTCTAGCTTCGTATTGACGATACGGTCCTAACCAAACTAGTTTCATCGAATTCTGAGACCGTTTGAAAAATGGCCATTTTCCAGTCGATTAAAATCAACTGAAACTGATCAAACGCGTTTTCCTTAGCCACACTCACATATTGATTTGAAAAATTACGAAATTTGGAATCTAGCAATAACTTGACATCGCGGATCCAACAAAAGTGGTTTCGTCGAAATCCGAGGTCGTTTGCAAAATGGCTATTTTCAAGGGCCGAAATTCCATAGCGACTATTCTGATATTTCAACTGGACATATCTTTTGATTCCCGCTATGAAATCTTGATTTCTCGGATTCGTTGGAACGATATTCCCAATTAGATTTTATTATTTTTGGTTTCACTAAAATCCGGTTTATTTTGCACCTGGTACATTCATTTGAAGTTTGAAATCGAATTATCGAACTATCGCGCCATTTTCAATTCCTTTTATAATTTAAAATAAATATTTATATTAACGACGACGTATATAAAACTATACGTTCGAATTTTATTCAAAATAAATTTCTCATCGATATTATTTAAAATAATTCATTTTAAATATTCAAAATTCGCTAAAATTGCCAAAATAAAAATTTTAAATTGCCTCGCATTTCCGGGTTGTTACAATCTCCCCCACTTAAAACTTTTCGTCCCCGAAAAGGAACGAAGCCGAAAGTCGTTTTACTAATCAACTCAACTTCCATTATTTTCGTTACGGCTTAAGTTCTTCAACTTTTCAGTTTCTAAGAAAATTTCAAATTTTTCAAAAATTTGGCTAACACCCTAAATTTTCGAAAAATTTCGCCATAACCTCCCCTGCACCGGGAAAATCCCGAAATTGTCATACAGGCCCTCTGATCTCAAAAAGAAAAAGAAAAAGCCAATCGGCTCATAAAATCATCATCACCCAAACAAAACAGTAAATTATGGTAAACATGTACCTATTTGTCGGGCAAACAAATTTTATTCTCTGCTCTAGCCTCCTTGCTATGACCTGTTCAATGTAAATACATGTATATGCAAGCAAATTCGACCAATTTTCAACACAGTTCAATATTTGATTCAATTAGGCTAAATGGTTCAAAATTATTAAACAAATAAACAAACAACACAAACATCAATCAATTAGTGAATTATCGTTTCAAATTCATAATTTTGATACATATATACAGAAAATCATGTTTTTGATGCCAAATCACAATCAATAAATCTATCTATATAAGTTTTGGTTCTCACACCAGCCTGATGGAAATATATAGATATCACACCTTCAAAACATGAAAATAAATACTGGTGATGGCGCGCCATCATCAGAATCATGTTCGAGCGACTAGAGTGTGATTCTATATCTATCCAGTATATTAAAACTTCGAATATACATTCATGACGCGTATATGCAAAACCTTTATATACTCGATTGTCCAAATTCAATATAAATAAAATATTCAAATACGTATAAAACGATTTAAATTTTAAAACAAAATTGTTTCCATTTGAAAAATATACTCTTCACACTCGTTCTAGGATACTACTGATCCTATCTCTAACGAGTCATTCTCATTGGATATTACTAATCCAATATCTGGTGAATTCTTTCGTATGGTTCTAATGTGTCTTGTCCTCGAGCTCTGTAAACCAAAGCTCTGATACCAACTGTAACGGCAAGGAATTTCGCTCGATCCGAATCAGTCGTTAAACCGATCTAGACCGTTCGAAACCCCTGATCGTTTTGAGAACAGGACAAATCGGAACGCTGACAGAAAACATTTCATTGTTATTACAAAAATTCCATCAGAAACAAGAATATACAGAGTATAATTGAATAAATTACATTCGATAAATATCAGAGATTACAATAAATTACATAGCAGCGGAAAAACAATATAAAACACAACTGAAAGTAATACACGGATACAGAGCTTTCCGAGCATCGTTCCAGCTGTAAATCAGGATCCTGTGAATATAAATCTGCAAAACCAAAACTACTAGCTGCCCGTGTCGGAAATAGGGGCACCCAGAGTTTAGGTTAAAACAATAAACTCCATGTCAGTCATGTGACTGGTGTGAGAACTAAAACAGTTATTTAAAACTTTACTTTAAAAGAGAGTAATTCAAGGGACCACGCCGTATAACACGGAACGGGTTTCCTCCCAAGAATACCAGTGCATAGAAAAGACAACGCAATGCTTTTTTGAAAGATGAAGCTATTATAAGACCCAGGTTCCATCACACAATGCAACGCAAGCCGGAGGATAGGGTTTTCCCTTATAATAGCCAAACATGCTTGGTACGTTTAAAATAAATCATTTGATACTATAATAAGTGTATAGTGCCAAAATAATTTCAATCATAAATATAAATCATAGATGGCATAAGCACCCCATCCCATTATGTCGCCATACTAGGCTCTACAAATAAAACCGGAATACACGTATTGGAAAGTGGATTTCCGTCATGAGTCGAGGCAAGGGGCAAGCTCCTCTCCGCTTCGAGACACTCTAGCAAATGCCTCAGGACTACACACTCTGGGTAACCCCTGGGATCCTCCAAGACCGGTCCTCTCTTACGTTTGAGGATTAATTATTCCTGAACACACGTTTCCTGGCCCTATAGGACCTATAATCGAGGCGCCTTGCATCCAAACCACAAAGCTGAAAAGTATATAAATGTCAGGGCTGGTAGGTCACTGACACCACCCATAGCTAGAAAGAAACGTCGTGCACTCCTTGGGTCCTCATCCCGTTTTTGACTCATACCGAGGTGTGAGGCTCGCGAATCCACGCTATACACAAAGCTGCCACGTAGGCCGTGCTTTGATCATCAACCACAAGACTTTGCTTTTCAACAGAAGCCTTGATCCATGCAACTCAGCGTGCCACACAGGCAATTCATGCCATGCGATTGATATCTATCGATATATAACCTCTAAGCTCGTACGTCACAGAGAAGGCCATTAAGCAAGAGAATAAATTCTCCACCGCCAAACAGATATATATTTAACAGAAATCAATCAACACAGAATAAAATCCAATGTCAGACACACAATCCATTTACAAGTTCGTTCTGGGTCTGAACGAAACCGGAGGCACTTTCCTCGCATATCCATCGATCTCCAAGTACGTTTGGACGACCACCAACTGATTCCCTCATCTTGGGTGTACAGCCCAATCAAGATCATCAGTAATCACCTAAACGATGTGAAGACTTCCGGTCTTCGACCACCGTCATCATCTTCGACTTATCGTCGAATCGGTTATTCAGAATGGGTATAACCCGGCCTTTCTGAATAACCCGCGTATATAGTAAACAGATGTTACACAAACACAACATACGCCTCATTCCAATTCAATAGTCACTAACCGTAAATTAGTAAGAGACCAATTCCCCAAATATTAACCCCGAAGGCCGAAACCGACATCAGATCAATACCCAGGAAACCATTCTTCTTAACTAACCCACAGCTAGTTTCTAAATTTCAATTCTTAGGGAAAGGTTCCCATTAATTTTATCAAAGATAAATTCTTTAAAATTTATTCTTTAATCTTCCATTGGATGTTATATCAAACCAAATTATGGTTTTCCAAACTAGTCGAGATTAGCGAACCATACCGAAGTAATTATTTATTTTATTTCCCAATCCCAACCTATTCATCCCATGAAGTAAAACTGGTAATACTCCATATCTAACACCACGGTGTTATCGGTAAAATTAACTACCATTTCACGTTCAAATCTAATTAAAGATTTAACTATCGCTTTGGAACAAAACTGGTAATACTCCATTCTCGCTCACTTTCCAAATTTGATAATTTAAATTATCAATTCACATTTCAATCTAATTGCAGAATCATTAAACTCCTTTTTCTAGGTTAAAAAATTAATGTCGTTTAAAACACAGTTCACGATAAACCCAAATCACATTCTATTTATTATCGGGTTAAAGAAAAAGTGTTATTTAAAACACCATTCACGATAAACCCACGAATCAATTCTATTTAAAACCCATTTCAAATCCAATTTATTTATTTAAAAATAAATGGGTTTTAATTTTAGTTCAAAACTAGTTCATTTCGATAAAAATCTATTTTTATCTTTTCAAATATGGAGTTTTTCATCCCAATTTTTCCCAAATCATTTCTTATGATTTTACACAAATTATTACTATTTTTACTAATTTTATCAAGGCCCGTACAGTCGATTTCCATCAACGGCCATCGAACAGCACTTACAACGACCTTTTCCAAATTTGATTTGGACGTATCTCCAAATCCAACCGTTAGATTTCAAATTTATAATATTCCTTAGAAAGCTCTTTTCGATACGAACCCAACGGTTCCGGTTTTAGGATAATCCGACGGACGGATCTCCCGTAATGTCCGATCGAAGTCAATGGTCGAAATTTACGAACTGCCGCGGCGCGGCGCGTTCTATTCAGGCCATTATATATATAATATATATATATTATATATATTTCGTCGATTTCTATTTAAAACGAATTTTATAAATAGTTTCAAATTCGTTTCTAAAACAAATTCAACCTTCATTTCAATTTCAAATCAAAATTGAATTTTCCTTTATAAATTCGTTTTAAATTCATTTCAATTCAAATTTCAAATTCATTTCAATTCGAATTCATTTTCTATTCAATTCAATTCAAATTCGTTTTCTATTCAATTCAAATCAAATTTGTTATATATTCAATTCAATTCGAATTTCTTTTATATTCAATTCAATTATAAAAACGAATATAATCGATATAAATATCGTTCGCGTCAAAATAGCGCATCTCTAATCAACACGGCTTTATATATTTTTTTATAACTTCGTTATTCTATTCAACAAGTGAGTCTATATTTCTTTCAATACATGACTCTATATTTTTGTCAACACATGACTAATCTCAACGAATTAGTACTGTCCACGTGTGACTATTTTTGTTATTTAATATACTTTATAAAAATTATGGTATCTATCGTTTGATTTCAAATCAGACTCCAACCGTAAATTAGTAAGAGAACGATTCCCTGAATATTAACCCCGAAGGCCGAAACCAACATCAGATCAATATCCAGGAGACCACTCATCTTATCTATTTTCCAGTTAGTTTCTAATTTTATATATGATAAAGATGTAAATCTTATTGTTAAAATATTTCGTTTAACACATGACTAATCTCAACGGATGAGTACGGTCAACACATAAACCTTTATTTTCTAATGATAAAGATGTAAATTTTATTGTTAAAATATTTCGTTCAACACATGACTAATCTCAACGGATGAGTACGGTCAACACATGAACCTTTATTTTATAATATTCTTTATTTTCTAAATTGGAATGAGGCTGTAACACCCCGCCTCCGCTAGGGTCACTCGCAAAGGAATGCACTAGCTTTAGAGGGGCATTATTGGTAAACATGCACAGAAATATCACAAGATAAAACATATAAGATAGCGGAAGTAAAATCGAACTTTCATAAACATCAATAATTAAGGTCTAAAGCCTTTTACATCAGAGTACATCAAAACCTGTCTTGCAATAGTAAAGAAGCATAAAGACTTTTTCATAAATTATTCCCCAAGTAAAAACAGTAAAGTAGCCATAGCCAAGAAAAGTCCAAGCCATCCATGATGACCTTCAAGCAGAAGAAGTCCGAACTAAACAACAGTATTTCCTCCCTGTAACCTGGGGGGAAACGGAAGAAAAGAGGCGAAACAAAACGGGTCAGTCAAAAAGACTGAGTAAGCCCTATCTACTATCAGCATAAAAACTAGTAAAGTTAACTGACATGAGAAACTGAGATGAACATAAGCATGATGACAAGATAGATAAGCTAAATCAAAATAACATGATGAACTACTGAACTCAGACAAACTAAAGTGTCATGATAAATTACGGTGTCAAGATAAAACAAGGTATCCCATCGTCAGGTTCCTATCATGTATAATATCCCCAAGATATCTATCACGTATAACGTCCCATGGTATCTATCCTGTATTTTAGCTCTACACCTACCGTACTAGTATCCCCACCGTATCATGTGTTAACCATGAATGACCCTTTCTCAAAAGTCGTGTAATGTTCCATGTCAACCTAATATATCGCATATATAGGTTACTCAACTCGTATGTTTTATTCCATGTAAATGTTCAGTCCCTTGCCGTAGACCATACGGGCTTTCCCATGAGATTCTATACTACTTTAACATAGTTCCATGATCCTTAAGATCGTTTTGGATTGTCACCCTATATATAACTAGGGTCTTTCAACATGAATCATCGTTTGTACAACTAGGACTTATGCTACCTAGGACTACTAGGGATTATGCTTACCTATTGCACGTTTTCGTATCTCGGTTTTGGTTCAACCACCCAGGGCCACTAGGATTTACGCTAACCGTCAACCGCGCCCTTTTTCCCACGCATTCATCGTGAATCGTTTTTCCATGACTGTATGCACATGTATCACATCGTGCCATCCGAGTCCTGTCACAGGGCAGACCAGGAAATACAGGACTCGGTCGGGAGCTTTCGATTTATCTGCCGATGCAGATGCTAAGGTCTGTTTTTTTTATACGTGGCTATGGTCCCACGAGACCACTCCCTCAACTAGTGAAAGACAAGACAGGATAAATCCTGTATGAGAACACACTACTGGCCAACCCACAATCCTAGCCTTACCGCAACCATAATTAGATAGCAATTATGGTCTTTTGGGTGTTCTCTGCCTTTCCGTACGTACACGCTTGACCAAAGATGGTAGGTAGCCTGATGAAATGCTATCTAGGGTACGACCGTGTATCGTCGACTATCCCCTATCCATCCCCGTCTTTAGGTCGCTCGTATAGCAACCAAGGCATACTCTTGGTTCTTCTAACGCAGACCTTAACCTCTCATGAGCCTAGTATGATCACCTAGCAGCTCATAAAGGGATACCAAGAATATCCTCACGTTCCCCGAAGCCGCTGCTTCGTTACCCAGTTCGCTGGAGCCTTTATCTAAATCAGATACTTGCTCCTACTCGTATACTTAAACGATGACCTACCGTATCAGGTTACTCATCTATCTATGAACTGGTCTAAATTTCCTTGACTAAGAATCATTACTTAGTTATTCTTCAACTAAGGTTTACCACTTAGCCTTATTCCCGCTATCCTTGTTAACTAAGGTTATCCACCTAATCCTCAGAACTAGGGTTTACATAATGGATTAAGTGTCACTTAAGTTCATGACTTAACCCGTCTACAAATCATGTCAAAATTGGCTAAGTATCCAAGTTCAAGACTTAACCCTACAGACCATGCTCAAGTTGGTTAAGTATATATTAACTTGACCCTATCAAATTACTGAGTCAAATCGGTCAAGCTTATTTAAGCGATTCGTGACTTAGCCTTACCATGTTATCATGTTAGATTGGTTAAGTATTGGTTAACTTAACCTTATCAAATAACCGAGTTGGAGTGTTTAAGTATAGGTTACTTAATCACTTCAAAATTACCGAGTTAGATTGGCTAAGTGTTGGTTAACTTAACCACTTCAAATCATCGTGTTAGATTAGTTAAGTGTTTAACTTAACCCCATCAAACTACCAAGTGGGATTAATTAAGTCTAGGCTAACTTAACCCCTTCCGATTTCCATGTTTAGACTAGTTGAGTCTAATCTTAACCCCATCCATTAACTGTATTTTTCGGTTAAGTGTCATTAAGAAAACTTACTTAACCTTTCCAAATTATCGTGTTGGATTGATTAAGTGTTGATTAACTTAACCCCGTCCACTAGTCGTATAAAAATGGTTAAGTGTCATTAGGCAAATCAAGTTACTTAACCTACCCAACCTTGTCATGTTTTGTTAAGTATCATTAGCCTAATAAAATTACTTAACCCATTTGTCCATGTCATTTTTGGTTAAGAGTCATTAATAAAATTAACTTAACCCTATCATGTGGCATTAATTACTTAATGCACCTCAACCTCTCACATTAGACTTTGTTGTGGTTACTAGTTAAGCCGGTCGGTTCCGGGTAGCTTTACACCACAACTTGGTCTAACCTCGGGTTCAAGCACAACATGACCAACTTCTCACATTGGGTCCTATTGTTTGCAACTACTAGTTAGGCCGGTCGGTTCCGGGTAGTTTTACGTTGCAAACTCAACCCAACCTCGAGTTGGCCACACTTATATTATCTAAGTGTCATGTCCATCATGTTTCCAAAACATGTTACAAGTTTTCAAGCATTTGGGTAGACCTAACTTAATAGGTAAATTCCCAAAGGGTAAACCTAACTTAATAGGTAAATTCCCAAGCTTATGTTTTTATGCATACTTACATGTCAACTTCCATGTTATATTTCAAGTCATATTTTCAAGTTATATTTTCATGTCACTAGAAATTACCCATAACATAACCCAACGCTTTTAAACTCGCATATACGTTCGCAACAACGTAATGGATTAAAAGAAGAGACTTGGCAAAGGCATGACAAAAATGGATATTAAGCCACAAGTTAATCATGGTGGCAAATGAGGCACAAATGTGTTCATTAACTTGCATGTTACATTCTTAAGCCCCAAAAACATGCATAAACCCAAACTTGGCACATAAACGAATCATGGTGACAAAAGACATGGAATGATGACTAGTAACTCGCATATATCATCATATAAGGGTTATGACTTCATATGCAAGTTGACATAAAGGTTATGAAGGTTCTCATGTTGCATAATGCAACATTTCAACATAAAGGTTGTAGCTTTTAGCTCACAAGATCAAGATAATGACTTCATAAACTTGCATGACATGATAGCATGTATCATACTCAATGATCAAACCCAAACTTACAACATGAACATTTAACTTCATAGTTAATATCTAATAGTAGGGAAAGGGCTTACATTGCTATGAAGGCACAAATCGATCAAATTAAAGATTGAGACAAAGCCTATGCATGCCTTCATCCAAAAACCCAAATATAAAAGCTCCAAATCAATAAAAACCCTTGAGCCAAAATGAATCAAAACTCTTGCTTTATGATGTAAATATGGAAACTTGACTTGAATGCAAGCTAATGAGGCTCATACAAGCTTGAAAACACTTGTATGCATTGAAAATCTCTCATAGGAATTTACTTAGAAATTTTATGAAGAGAGTGGAGGCCATGAGAGGTAAAATTTTGCCATAGTTTAGTTATTAGAATGAATAATGATGATTTAGGGTTAGGTTAGGGCCTTATTTATAGATTAGGCAAGTGTTTTAGGCCATAGGATTAAACCCTAGTTGCAATCTCAGCCCTTAAAACCGAATCTGGCCCCCAAACTCAACACAAAACCAAAATGGTGCACCAGGCAAAACTGCCCGGCTGGACCAAGTCGACAGCCAAGTCGACAGGGCTGTCGACTTGGGTCCAACCAAGTCGACTCCCAAGTCGACAGGGCTGTCGACTTGGGTGCTCTGGCGGGAATTTTCCCGCCTGGCCCAAACTGGCCCAAATTTCCAAATTCAAACTTGAATTTGAAATCTGTTTTTACTTTGAAATTTTCTGAAGACTTCGTTGGGCCTTAATCGGGTCATACGGACTCCGATTCTCGAAAACTCAGACTCTATTTCGCGTATTTTTCCGAGACGAACGCAATGGCATAGCCTGTTTTACTTGATTCAGAATTTAAAATTAAATTCTGCCTTGATTCTCGTCTTAACATGTTATCGAAATACGGGTTGTTACAGAGGCCCAATCAATTACCATACAAAGTTAATTATATGGATTCCATACAACACATGTATATAATAGAAACGATAAATAATCAACCATCATCCAAAGTGCACTACACTGTATAAGCATCAAATATAAATATATAACGCTTATAACAGTCTGTCAATCCATCGATCGACATACAACTAATTATTGGGATTAGTGTATGTCGTATATTATCCCAATACCCGTGTGGGGTTTCAAATCAACAAACATAGATTTTTATTTGAGCAGTTGGGCGATGTGTAAAATTTATCGTCCCAATCAATGTCCTTCAAATAAGTGTACATAAGCAAACTGTCCGGTTTGTAAATGAATATTTATTTATTCACATTCACGTTAGAAATTATATTTTTAACGACCAAATTATTTTATTCAACCTATGAATATATTTTATTATCTATTTTACATCAATATCACAAACAATTTTCACAACACATCAATCAAACAAACAAGCCATCCATGGTCTGTGGATGACGAGTGTCGGGTGCTACTAAACACCGTCTGCATCCTAGAATGTATATATAACTAGAAAAAGAGATTGAAGAGTGAGAAATTCTCACCAAGGCTATCCCAACTCCACGACACTTCTATTGTAGGAAATCATCACTGTTCTCGCCTTTTGTCACTTTCGTTGCCTGTAGTCACTACATATATAAAGATCACATTTTTATTTTCATTCCTTCATGATAAAAATAAAGTTCACATTTTTATTTAACTTCATATATTTACAACGCTTCATTCTATATAAAAATTATATTTTTATATATCTACTTCTTATATAAAGATCGAATTTTTATTATCTATATAATATAAAAATCGTATTTTTATATCTCTACTATATAAAAATAATATTTTTATATTCTCCATTATATAAAAATCATATTTTTATTACTTTTACTTTATAAAAATTATATTTTTATATCTCACATCTGATAAAAAATCACATTTTTATTATTTTTATAATATAAAAATCATATCTTTAATACTTCTATAATATAAAAATCCTATTTTTAACCTTTTACTAATATAAAAATTATATTTTTATTTCTATGTTTTCATATATAAAAAGATCACATTTTTAAATCACTTTCTTCATGATAAAAATCCCATTTCATGTTATGTATCGATTTAAAGATCACATCTTTGTATTTATAAAAATGGTTTTACACTAATTATTTAAATTAGCTAAACTAAAAACATTAAATAAGTAAAGATAAATAAATAAGAAGGCTTACAGGTGGTTGTGGGGGAGGACTGCGGGTTTCTTGGATCCAGGAGAGGAGGGGGGTCCACATTCGAGGCTGGGCTTAGGGGAGGGCGACACTGTTCGTCGATGGGGGCTGGTCGGAGTAGTGGGCGGCGCCGGTGTCGAGGAGGTCGGACAAAGGGGGTGGCGGCGGTTGTCTTCATACGGGATCGGGGTTTCAGGGAGGCTCGATGATTTAGGGAGGCTCGAACGAAGGACGGAGGAGACAGGGTGGACTTCGATAGCGGGCGATGGGGAAGCGGTCCTCCGGTGGCGACGCCTTGGACGGAGGAAGGGGCGAGATCGATTGCAGCGGTTTTTTTTCCCCTTTCTGTTGAACGATTTAAAATGGGGGGGGGGGGTTGACTTGGTAGTAGAGAAAGAAGGGGGTGTATATTTTTAATTAATATTTTATTTTAATTTTTTCCCAAAAAGTAACTTTTAATTTCAAACTCCAAATCGAACTCACCGACTGTCGTCCCTGGCTAATTACCCTCATTCTGAAAACAATGAGATATGTATCGTAACCCAATTTTATCGTTTCGATCAATTTTCATTTAAATTAAAATATAAATCTATATATATATATATATACACACAATTCAAACGTACATTTCAATTTACTGAGGCCACATACAGACCCCAAAATTCCAGAAAAATTATTTCTAGCTTCGTATTGACGATACGGTCCTAACAAAACTAGTTTCGTCGAATTCTGAGACCGTTTGAAAAATGGCCATTTTCCAGTCGATTAAAATCAACTGAAACTGGTCAAACGCGTTTTCCTTAGCCACGCTCAAATATTGATTCAAAAAATTACGAAATTTGGAATCTAGCAATAACTTGACATCGCGGATCCAATAAAAGTGGTTTCGTCAAAATACGAGGTCGTTTGCAAAATGGTTATTTTCAAGGGCCGAAATTCCATAGCGACTATTCTGAAATTTCAACTGGACATATCTTTTGATTCCCGCTATGAAATCTTGATTTCTCGGATTCGTTGGAAAGATATTCCCAATTAGATTCTATTATTTTTGGTTTCACTAAAATCCGGTTTATTTTGCACCCGGTACATTCATTTGAAGTTTGAAATCGAATTATCGAACTACCGCGCCATTTTCAATTCCTTTTATAATTTAAGATAAATATTTATATTCTAACGACGACGTATATAAAACTATACATTCGAATTCTATTCAAAATAAATTTCTCATCGATATTATTTAAAATAATTCATTTTAAATATTCAAAATTCGCTAAAATTGCCAAAATAAAATTTTTAGATTGGCTCGCATTTCCAGGTTGTTACACGCAGGGAGAGCAGCACGTTTCTTTCTAGCTAGGGGTAGTGTCGTGCTTAAACCTGCTGATATTTTACTTATATGGATGATGGAATGAGGCGCGCCTCGGATGATAGGTCATATAGGATCGGGAAACGTGTGTTCAGGAATTGCCAATCCACAAAGCTGTATGTGTGGACCGGCCCTGCAGGATCCAAGGGTTCACTGCGGGGGATCCTGAGACATTAGCTAGAGTGTCTCGAATCGATAAGGAGCTCCTCCCTAGCCTTGACTCATGATGGAAACCCAATTTCCAATACGACCCTACGGACTTGATTGTATTACTAGTATGGAGGCATAGTAAATGGTAGTTATGCTTCCTAGGATTGATACATTTACTTTGAAATGTTTTTGAAACATATATACACTAATAATAATATCAAATTCGTTTTTATCATATCAAGCAATTTTGACCGTTATAAGGTAAAACTCTATCCTCTGGTTTGCGTTGCATTGTGTGATGGGACTTGAGTCTTATGATGGTTTCATTTTTCTATAAAGCCTTGCGTTGTTTTACGATTTACCTTAATTTATGCACTGGCAATCCATTGGAATAAAACATGTTCCGCGTTAGCGGCGTGGTCCTTGGATTTGCCTTATTACTATTAGTTATATTAGTTAAGAATTCTCACTCCAGTCCTTGTTTGGCATGCTTGGTAATAGGATGCGGCCTGATGGGGGTTCTCGCTTCGCGGTTTGGTGGCGAACGGGAGATTCTTATCCCCACATGTCCCTTTTTAGGGTTGGTAGGCTGCGGCCAGGGGATCCCGAAAGGGTCGCCGTAAAACAAGGTGTCTGGGGTACCACTGTAAGCCACGGTGGGTTTTACCTGCTGCTTTAGGGGATGAAGGGATGGTTGCAAAGCCTACCGGATTTCGCTGGGTCGTTTCATTTGGTATCAGAGCTCTGGTTAGCTCAAATCTTTGGGATACAACTCGTTAGAACTGAACAAAAGACTCATCAGAGATTGGATTAGTAATATCCAATAAGAATACTCATTAGAGATAGGATCAGCAGTATCCTAAAATGAGAAAACTCATTAGAGATAGGGATAGAAATGCCCTAGAATGAATTGAGAGTGAAAAGTATATAATTAACGTATTTTGATTATATATATAATCCGATCTTTGGAAATATGATTTTTGAATATATAAAAGTTATATATTTTAAAATCTAATCAACTAATTGATTGATGGTTGTGTCAACTAATAAAACTATAGAAACGAATTAAAGAATGAAAGAAGAGTTAGATACTTAAACAACTTTTTAGCTTCGTTCCTTTTCGAGGAAGAAAAGTTTTTAAGTGGGGGAGACTGTAACAACCCTGAATTTTGGGGCCAATTTAAAATTTTATTTTAAGTTATTTTAATGGGTTTTGAAATGTAAAATAATAATAATGATTAAAAATTTATTTAAATTGAAGTTAGAATGAATAATTTAATTTTAATTATAAAAGGAGTAAGAAATAGCGCGATAGTTTGAAAAGTCAAACTTGAACTTTGACTGATCGTACAGGATGCAAAATTTAACGGATTTTAGTGAAACCAAAAATATTAGAATCTATTTAAAACTATCTTTCTAACGAATCCGAAAAATCGAAATTTCATAGCGGGAATCAAAAGTTATGCCCAGTTTAAAATTTAGAAAGGTCGCTATGAAATTTATATATAATATATAAAGGTCAAAAATGCTACTTTTTGCATACGAAGGAATTGGGACTCGAAACCACTTCGAATGAGTTCAGAATGATGTTTCTGCATTTAAAAAGTATAAACACTTATATATTTCGAGTTTCGGAAATTATTTGTTTAAAAATGTATTTTTAATACTTAATATGTATGCCTTAAAAATAGCCATTTTTCAAATGACCTCTATTTTCGACGAAACCACTTTTTTTGGATTCAGAATGTCAAATTATTGCTAAGTTTAATTTTTCATAATTTTTAGAATTAATTTGTGACCGTGGCGAAAAGATTACAGTTTGGTCAATTTCGGTCAATTCTAATGGACTTGAAAAATGCCATTTTTCAAATGAGCTCAGAATTGAACGAAATAAATTTTCCTAGGTCCGCAGCGTCAAAACATAGCTAAATATATTTTTCAGGATTTTTCGAAGTTAATTTGTGGCCCCGGTGAATTTATACGTACGGTTGAATTAAAAATTAAATGATTTATTTTAAAAATAAAGTAAACATGCTGTAAACTTCGAAATTGGGCTTCGCCACTAGCGCCATTGCGTTCAGAAGACGTTGAAACCTATATTTTGACAGTAAGCATGCCTAATTCCGAGTTCGAGCCAAATCGGGCCTTAATTGGGTAATTAATTAATATAATAATATAAATATACACCTTATTCCCAAACCCTAATCCCCTTCCTCTAGAAATCAGCCGCCGCCCCTCTCTTCTATGGCCAAGAACATCTGATTTTCATCCTCTAATCTCTCTCAATCCATACAATAAAAATCCATGCTCCTTTGGAACTTATTGAAGAGATTTTCGAGAGCTTTAATTCTATACGGATATGATGGAGTTTAATTGAGTAATTTGCCCAGATTCCACCTCCAAACCCGCGGCCAAACAGCCCACATCGCACCCCCATGGCCCCACCGCACCTCCCCTCACCTAGGGCGTCGTGCTCCCCTCTCCTTCCTCTTCGACGTCATACCACCTGATCGTTGTCTAACTTCAAGATTAAATCGAAAATGTGAGACCTAGTTTTGAATAAAATGGGTTCAAAAATAAAAAAAGAATGGCCTTGGAACGTGATGGAGGAAGATGAGAAGAAGGTTGACTTTTTCAACCTTTAATTATCAAATTATTTTAATTCAAATTTGACCAATCTTAATTTAACCATATCTCACTCGTACGAACTCGGATTCGAACGATTTCAGGTGCGCCACGATCGTGACACCGATACCTTCGCGATGAGACTAACCAGACCTGATTCTGAGCAAGTTGAAATTTGGCCAATTTTTGGATCTGAACGGCTCAGAAATTCAAAACGAGGTGAGATTTCTATTTTTGAAAATATATTGTATTCTTTGTTGTTTGAATTGCATATACACATGTCTAGATAATTGAATCATTGATTGTTGTACTTAAAATTTTATTGTTTGTTGATGGTGATTGTTTGTACAACTCATGTGTGATAGATCTGGTTATGTATAACCAGAATTCCCCTTTTAATTTAATCTAAGTTGTAGATCCGAATTCTATTCTGAATCTATGTATGAAAAATAAAAGTTTGCAATCCTTGTTAATGAAAATAAAAGATTGCAGCATGGTTGATAATTAAAAGATTTCTCATTTTTGTTTGTTAAATAAGAAGGTTTCATTTGTTGAAAGAAAGAAAAGAACTTACATTTGGTTGTTATAAAAAAATAATACATAAATAGAATTAACTTTGTTGTGTAAATTAAAAAGATTTCATTTTCTTTTATTACGTTTGTAATGCAAGAACACAAACAAAAGATTTCTAACATTATTTACATTGTTTTGTAAAAAGGAAAAAATAACATTGGTTACATTTTTTTATTAAAAGAAACGTTATCTTCATTATTTGAAAATGAAAAGTATCAATTGTGTTTGGCAAATAAAAAAAATCACTTTTGTTTGTAAATGAATAGAACCACTTTTGTTTGTAAAAAAAATGGAATTTACTTTTGTTAAAAGATTACACCGTCATGTGTTTACTTAAAAAGAAAAGATTCATTTTTATTTGTTAACAAAAAAAAGTTACATTGGTTTTGGAAAAAAGAAATTTACTTTTGTTGTAATTAAAAGATTTCACTTTTGTGTGTAATGAAATAGATAACATAGATTCACTCTTGTGTGAAATGAAATAAAGGACATTTTGTTGTTGTTTTGAAATAAATAATAAAAGAAACAAATATTCATTTGATTTGTTATGGATGAAAAGAAAACAAATTATTCATCTGTTTTGTTAAGAATGAAAAGAATGGAAATTTACATTGATTATGTTAAAGAGGAAAAGTTACATTTTATTCAATGTAATAGATAAAGAGAGAAAAGTTTACATCTTTTATTTAATGTAATAAAAAAAGACAAAAAAAAAATTTACATTTGTATGTAATGTAATCAAAAGAAGGAAAATTACATTTCTAAAACATAATGTAAAGATAGGAAGAGCTACATTTTTATAATGTAATAAAAGAAGTAAAAGAGTTACATTCTTTATAATGTAATAAAAGAGGATAAAGAAAAGAATACATTTCTTTTTATATAAAGAAAAGTATACATTTTTATGCAAATCATGAAACGAGGAAGATGATCATATTTTTATATAAAAATATGCTAACATTAAAAATCTCAATTTTTAATGTAAAGTTAGAATATAGAAAAATGATCATAACGTTAAAACGAAAGTATGATTACATTGAAAATTCTCATTTTCAATGTAAAGTAGAAAAGTAGGAAATGATCATATTTAAAAAAAAAGTATAGGTTGTCATTGGAAATCCCAATTTCAATGTAAATGTAAAATATGATATGAGAATAAAAACACCGTTTTGTTAACAAATATGATATGAGAATAAAAACACCGTTTGTTAGCAAATATGATATTAGATTAAAATACCGTTTTGTTAGAAAACATGTTATGTGAATTAAGATACTGTTTTGTTAGAAAACATGCTATGTGGATTAAAATACCATTTTATTAGAAAAGTCTTGTTAATGAAAAATATCATAATTGTTAGAAATATTATGTTAGTATAAGAATAGCACATATATTAGAAATGTTATGATAAGATTTAAATTATCATTTTTGTTAGGAAATGATAAGTTGGGTTAAAAATATCATTTAGTTATAAAATGATGAATTACAATAAAAACACATTTTTGATGTAATATTAGAAACATTAGACAGAAATTAACATTTTTGTTCATTAAAATAGATTGGGCAAAAATACACATTCTTGTTCATTAGACAGAAATTAATATTTTGTTCGTTAAAATGGATTGGACAAAAATATATATATTTGTTCATTAAAAACAAAAATAAACATTTTTGTCAAAAGAATAGAATTGAGACAAAATTCACATTTTTGTATAAATAAAAGAGTTGAAACGAAAATGTACATTTATCAAATGTGGTAGTTGAAAACAAAAATTTCATTTTTGTTAGAAGAGATTGGAATTAAAGAAAAAAATTCATTTTGCTGAAGCAGAATTGTCAACAAAAATGAATGCATCACTTTTAGGCATTCTATTGAGATGGAATTTGTACGTTAATTAAAGAATTATGTTTACCGTCATAATACACATTAGAATTTGTGTATAAATAAAAAGGACATTTTTATTGTCAATACATATTAGAATTTGTGTATGAAACGAAAACACATTAGCATCATGTGGCGAATTAATGTAAATAAAAACATGAATAAAAATATGAATTGAAAAAGTGTATTTTTATTTACATTCTAGATGTAAATAAAAACATGGAAATAAAGGTGACATTTTAATTTACATTTTAGATGTAATCAAAAAGATAGAATTTAATGTATATTTTCATTATCAGAATAGAGGCAATAAAAAGATTAGAGTTAAAAGAAGTATTTTTATTGTCATTTTAGGGACAGTAAAAAGAATAGGTTTAAAAGTGACTTTTTATTGATGTTTTATACGCAATAAAAAGAATATATTTTCATGTTATGTTTTTATCGTCATTTTAGATGCGATAAAAAGAATTGATTTTAAAGTAGTTGAAATCGCCAAACGATTTATGTATATGTATACATATATATAAACATAAATTAAAATTAAACGAGTCGCGTTACTGAAGTTCGTGATTTGAAATCGTAACTTTAAACGATTATACCGAAAGATCCGACCGTCGGATTTTCCCAAAACTGAAATCGTTAGGTTCGCCTTGGGAAGATCTTTCCAATGATATGAATTGTGTTAAAATCCAACGGTTAGATTTAGAGAAATGTGTAAAACAAATTTGGTTGAAAACGGCGCTAAGGTCGCCTATTGACATGAAATGTTGTTAAATAAAATTCAATTATTTTTATATAAATAAAAATAGAGATTAATCGTTATAAATTAATATTAACGATAAGAAATGATTTGAAATGTTATATATATGAGGATCATTTGAAAAGTCTGAGTTCATTCTCATTTCAAATGATTATTCGTCAATCTAAGTCGAAGAGTTGAAGACAGTGATTGAAGACCGACAATCTCCACGTCGAATGTATGAGTTACCATTGACGCCCATGATTGGAGTAGCTACCTTGAAGGGGCTACAATGGTGGTCGTTCAGACTACTTGTTGATTGTTCGGATATGCGAGGAATAAGGTGCCTCCGGTTTCGTTCAGACCCAGAACGGACTTGAAAATGGATTGTATGTCTGACGTTGTATTCCTTTATACGGTATTCGTTGATCTCTGCTAAATATATATCTATTTGGTGTTTAACACCCTTCTCTAAGACGTACAAGCTTAAAGGTTATATATTGGTAGGAATCAATGGTATGGTATGGATTGACAATGTGGCATGCTAAGATGCATGGATCAAGGTTTTGTTGAAAAGCAGACCTTGTGGATGATGATCAAAGCACGACCTGTTTATGCGTAGCTTTGTGTATAGCATGACTTCACGAGCCTCACAATCCGGTTGAGTCTAAAACGGGAGAAGGGAACGCAGGGAGAGCAGCACGTTTCTTTCTAGCTAGGGGTAGTGTCAGTGCTTAAACTGGCTGATATTTTACTTATGTGGATGATAGAATGAGGCGCGCCTCGGATGATAGGTCCTATAGGATCGGGAAACGTGTGTTCAGGAATTGCCAATCCACAAAGCTGTATGTGTGGACCGGCCCTGCAGGATCCAAGGGTTCACTGCGGGGGATCCTGAGACATTAGCTAGAGTGTCTCGAATCGGTAAGGAGCTCCTCCCTAGCCTTGACTCATGATGGAAACCCAATTTCCAATATGACCCTACAGACTTGATTGTATTACTAGTATGGAGGCATAGTATATGGTAGCTATGCTTCCTAGGATTGATACATTTACTTTGAAATGTTTTTGAAACATATATACACTAATAATAATATCAAATTCGTTTTTATCGTATCAATCATTTTTTACCGTTATAAGGTAGAACTTTATCCTTTGGTTTGTGTTGCATTATGTGATGGGACTTGAGTCTTATGATGGTTTCATTTTTCTAAAAAGCATTGTATTGTTTAACGATTTACCATAATTTATGCACCGGCAATCCATTGGAATAAAACCCGTTCCGCGTTAGCGGCGTGGTCCTTGGATTTGCCTTATTACTATTAGTTAAATTAGTTAAGAATTCTCACACCAGTCCCATGACTGACTCGTAGTTTGTTTCACTTTGCAAACTCGGGTGCCCTCTCTTCCACACGGGCAGTCGAGTAGCTTTTTGCAGATATTTATCTCTTGAGCAGGATTCTGGATCGAAGCCTAAAGCCGTGTCCGAAGCATAGAAGTCTTCCGCTGTTAATTGTATTTAATATTGTAATTTATCTTCCGTTGTAATTTTATTTGATGTACTCTGATATTCTGTACTCTGATATAACATTATTGTGATGTTATAAAAGTCTGCTGTTATTGTTCTGATGTGTTGTAGCCCAAAGTAAGCGTATCCGGCGATTTCCCGCAAGCATGATTTTCGGGTCGTTTCAACCAGACCGTGCCTCTACCACCGGAGCACCACCACTACCGCCCATAGCCTCTGACCCACACAACCAGTGCGCTACCTCCCTCTCTCCAGCCATGGCCTTCGCGGTTGGAGTGCATCGATTTTTGTAAGCGCATAGAGTTTTGGTTATATTCTTTTACAGTAGGTTCGGGTTCATTTGTTAGCAAGGATGAGTGGAAATGGTATTCTACTAGAACAAGAAAATGGAAGAGCTCGCGTTTGTTTTGTGCTGAGAACAAAGGAAGAGGGCGTCTGTGTTTTAACCTTGGAAAAACACAATATATATAATAAAGAGATAACTGTTTGTGTATAATATTTTACTCAAAGCTTGGAGACAAAGGAATGCAGACTTTCACATGGTCGACACTATTGGTTTCCCTTTTCTTAATTTTAGCTGCCCATGCTGCAGTACAGAAAGGAAACATCACGGCAGTATTTGTTTTGCAAAACTGTGCAGAGACACGGTTGAATTAAATTAAGGGATGGGATTGCATGTGCCTGCGTTGAAATGTTATGGGGAAAATGGCTATATTGTATTGTTTTAATTTGACATGAAAGTAGTGTATATAAGTAAAGAATCGGGTGGCCATGCTTGTTTGAAAAGAAATGATATGAGATTTTGTATGCGTCCTCACTTTCTTTGTCTGGACGATTCAAGATTAGGTCAGCGCGTGGTCGGGAAGGAAAAGAAAACAGGTGGTTGTATGTTTGATTAGAAGTACTACGTATGAGCTTAGTAATACGAAGGTGTTGTGGGTTTTAGACTGCATATATAATCTAAAAACAGGGTATGCATACACTTGTAGTTTATTTTAGGTTGGCGTGTACAAGTTTTAGGGTTGACTGTGTTTTCTTGGTATGAGCTTCACGTCCTATAGCCATAACTTGATTTGAATGAAAGTATGGGTAGGTAGCTTTGAATTTAATGAGACGAAGACAAAAGATTTTTATTATAATCTGATCTTGCATGGACATGTAAAATTAGAGCAGGTTATATTTATATTGATTTAACATGATACGACCATTTTACAAAGTTTATACCGTAATGTGTTAAATATTCAAACCGTCACCGTCCGCCCTTCGGTCCACCGATATTCAAATCTATATAAAATTTGTTCAGTTTGCAATTAATATTTTCAATCGGTAAATACGAGAATCTAATCATGTGCGGAGCACAAGCCTTATCCGTGTATAGGCATATATAGCAGAATTTGCGTTGAACGTTCTAAACTCGTACCGACATTCACGAACTCTATTTTAAATAAATAAATTTGATATAAAAATTTAATTAAAATTCCAATATAATATTAAAAATAGATTTAAATATTCAAATTTAAATGGTAGAAAAATCTGGGATGTTACAGTCAAAATCAACTTCAAATATAAATGTATCAGTCATAGACGGCATGAGTGCTCCATCCCACTATGTCGCCATATAGGTTTACAACTAAAACTGAAAAGTTGCGTATTGGAAATTGGATTTCCATCATAAACCAAGGGAAGGGATCTCTCCTTCCGATTTGAGACAATCTTGCCTACCATGTCCTAGGATTCAGCCGTAACTGCATGTAACGACCCGCATTCTACGCATCGAAGAATTGTAGAATATTTATTTCTTTCACATACAAAGTCGTACGGTCATGTAACTTTGGGAGACGACTACTGGGGTCATTTCCCATGTTCATGATTTTTGCCGATTTTTAAATGACCATTTTTCCCTAGCTGATCTTGTTTTGGGCATAACTTTTGATTGGAAAACCTGAAACCACTTCCATTAGATCCGGATGATGCTTTACCTTTCCGTAGAGTGGTCATATGTGAAAAATGAACTTACCGTTTGGGAGATATGGCTGAAAAAGTGTTTAGAAGGTGAAAATCTACTTAACCGGGCTTAATTGGGTAGTTAATAGCTAGGCCCAATGAGGGATTTCGGGATTAGGGGTATATAGAGGCTGATTAGGGTTAGAAAACATTTCTTTAGACACTTCTTCAGTCGCCACTTTCATCATAGAAATCCTAACAATGGCCTCCAACATCTAGAATCATCTCTAATCACTTTCTTCAAGTATTAGCCTAATCTACGTCAAATCAAAGGGGAATAACAACAAAGCAAGGTTGGAGCTGCTGTTAGACATCAGTATTCGCCCAAATCAGCGGAGTTTCAGTTTTGAAAGTTTTAATTTTTAGCTAAGGTGAGTGATTTGCATAGTTCTTCACTAATTATGGTTAATTAAGGGTAATTAAAGTTAATTAGCGAATTTAAACATGATTAAATTCTGGAAAAATATTTATAAATTTTGAAATATTGTTTTAGGCCTTTGTTAGAAAATTGGGTTGATTTGGTTAAGTTTTACTAATCCTATCATTAGTTTTTCTTAAACATGATTAAGTGAAAATATGGGGTTTTGGCTATGTTTGATCCGATTTAACCTATCATATTGTTGGTTTGGTGTTTACGATTGATTATACATGTTGCTATGACTGTTTGGAATGTTTTATGGCTGCTTAGAACAGTTAGAATGGTTGAAAACGTCGTCGTGTGGCGTAAAACAGTCGCTACAGAGTTGCAGGAAAGTTGTGCAGGAACCGGATCGGATTATCCCCTCCGAACCTGACCCGATCGTGGCCACCTCTCCACGAGCTGGCTACTCCGAACCAAATAGTGATGCTTCCTCCGAACCGACAAGGTGCCCCAAACCAAAGCTTCAACTATGAACCAGGTGACCTTGTGCGAGCTGGACTAGTGTATTGCTACGAACCAGAGTCCTACCCCGATCCGATCAGAAGTCGCGACTCGAACCGAACTGGAGCATGCATGACGAAGTAGAATCAGTGTGGCACCATGACCCGATCTGATGGAGGAAGCGCGACCCGAACCGAATGGAGTGTCACGACCCGTACCGAATGAGCATCACGACCGAACCAATCCGGAGGAGACCAAAACCCGAGATGCAAAGGTAGTCCAAGTAGGAAGTTTGTACTCAGGATCCAGTTGGGAACCAACGGGTTAACTTCATGAGTTGGGCTTTCTTGTGGGACGTGTGCTAAGGGGTTATTGATGTCTATAACTTTGGATCACTATGGAGTGCGGGGTATGTGGATGGATTCAGGGCCGCAGTGGCCTAAGTAGGACTATTGGCTATGGACCAATGAGGTGGGGTCATTTGTAAGGATTTAGTCGTGACTCCATGGGGCAAGCTTGGTGGTAGCTGTAACGACCCGTGTTTTTGGCCGTCAAGTATTTAATTTAATTTATTATTTTAAATATTTTATTTGGAATATTAAAGGATTTTAATATTGAATTCGTTATTAAAACGAAGTTTGAACGTTATAATTTATTTATAATATAAATCGAGCTTGAAATCGCGCGGCAGTTCGTAATATTGAATTTTCAATTTCAATTGAATATACAGGATCCGATATAAGTCGGATTTTTGTGAAACAAGAAACGTTAGAACCATGTTGATGATAATTTTCATATGAAAGAGAAAAATTCAGATTTCATGTTATAGATTGTAAGTTATGGCTAAATCAAATTTTGGAATAGTCGCTGTGGAAATCGTTATTTAAATATCGACCTTTAAAATAGTCGTTTTGCAAACGAACTCATTTTTCGACGAAACTAGTTTCGTTAGAACCGTATCGTTAAATTATTGTACGGTGTTGAATGGCGTGGCAAACCGATGTCGTATGTGACCACGACAGCCATAAACACTCGTTCAATTTCTATAGCGTGTATTTAATTTAACAAAGGGATATTAGAGTGTAACTTGAGCAAACGATCGAATTAAGCCGCGAAATCAGTCCCATTAAGTTCGTATCGTCGATTATAGTCAGGATAGGTACATAGTTTGTTATTTTTAGAGACCGACAAATTTGGTGTTCAGAATGGCATTGCGGTGCGCGTAAAAATAGCCTACTGGGGAAACAGTCTCAGAATGCGACGAAACTGGTGCCGTTGGCTTGGTATTGAAGAATTATTATAGGATTGCGAGTTTTCAAGTTGATTTGATTTATCTGGTGATCGTGAAAATTTTAAATGCGTGTTTATTTCTGGTTTTATAAAGGAAATTTTTTCATACGACCTCGGATTTCGACGAAACCTGTCCCATTTGGTCTGGAATACCTTTTTACACCAAGATTAGTCTTTTTATCATATAACAGAAATCGTTTGCAGTGGTTTTAATCAATTACTTTATCGTGAAGTTTCGTATATAATATAATAATATATATAAACCTACGCAAATGCACCTGTACAAGAACTCAGTCCTAAGCACATGATATTAATTAGCACATAGGAATCATATTCCCGGCACAGCTAAAACCTACTCCTCTCGTATTTTCAAATCAGCGTCTCCTCCAACAGTTTCCACATGCTACAACCTACCCCAGATTTACAGATTGTCTCGTACCCCTCAACCGTGTATACCAAGGCAAATACGTGCTACCCACGTCTTCCATCCACATATATATACAGCCTCATCTCCGAAGCTTCGTGAACGAAAATATCCCTTTGTAATAACAAACCAAACTTGCTGTGTAATAAAAAGAAACAAATAAAATGAAAGAGTAACAAAGAGAGTACGGTGGACTGGAGGAGGATGGACTGTCGAGGCTTAGGGTGGCGGCAGGCGAGGGGATCTAGGGAGGAACAGTAGGGGCGTTGGGATGAAGGAGTAAGGGCGGAGTATTGTTGAACGTGAGCAGTTTGGTAAATTCCTGGAAGTGCGAACTGGAACAAATGTTTGAAGTGAAGTTAAAATGGGACATGGGAGAGATGTAGAGGATGCCTTTCGTGAAGACTAAACTGGCAGGAGGAAGGAAAGCCTGCGACTTCCTTTGATTTGAGTACAAAATGGTGAAACAGCGTATATATTTTTTATTGAATGGTTAGTGGTTTAATTATATAAATTAACATATATATATATATATATATATATATATAAAATACGTGAACAGGCCACCAAGGCAAGATGAAATTGGGCAAGATAGTCAACACGTGAAGAATGGGAGTAGTAGAAGAAGGATTGGCCTGTTCCGTTTATCTTTCAGCGATAACATTAGAAGTTAAAATGTAATAGTGATTTAAAACCTTAATTAAGAGTTAGTTATTAAGCATGATTAGATAAGTTAATTTACTTATGGGATATGTGTGGCGCAGGGTGCTAACGGGAACAGTGGAAACCGAAAGGAAACAATGCGGGGTACAGTTGCGAGAGGAACAATACTGGGTAGCTAAAGCCAAATGATAGCCCAAGGGAAGAAACTATCGACCTTAACCCAACGAAATTAGCGTTCATCATATTAATAATTAACCGGAATTATGTGTATTATAATTGCACTGCCTTGGATCTTAAACAGGAAACAAATGGCGATGTTGAAAACAGAACAGGGCAGCGTGGAAGAAAAGAAATTCCCATCGGCCTGTCTAACTGTAAAACAAAGTAATCAAATTAATTATTGATTAAGAAAATAATATTTAATTAAATCTCATACGTTTTTAAATGTATAACTCTTACTTATATTACCAGAACTGGACCAAACAAGCTACGTTGGGAGTCGTGGGAACCAACCCTATATCTTGGAACTGACATGGACATGATTGGAGACTGCTGAAATTTATAGTTAAATTAAATGCTAGTTAATTTAACGGAACCGCTCAAAGCAAACAAATGAAATTCGGTGAGTTAAACTCACTCAGTTTTTCCTATTGGGCTTTTATTTTGTGTGCTTTGCTTGTCAATGGTTGACTGTTTGCTAATTATATATTTATTTGCTGATTTAACTGATGAAATTAAACCGTCGTTTGATTTCAATGAAATACCAAATCGTTATTCTAACGATTGGTTCCAATAAAGGTAATTTACCTTGTTGGTCACATTTATAAAATAAACGTGTTTAATTGGTTGAATTGTTTGAATGGCTTGTGGTTGGATTAAATGGTCGTTATTTGTTATTATCAGTTAAATGGTTGAATGACCTGATTTGAGATAACCATTTGTATACAGGAAAGAACATGTTGGAGGGATCCAACGGGATTCCTCAGATTATATGATTTATTTTCATATTATTATATGAACTGTCATGATTGGATAATTGAGTTTGGTAGTGACCATTGATTGGAAGGTCCACCTGTGTTGTATTTTAACCAGTGGGCAGTATTGGTTGAGTAATCGGCAGTAAATGGCCCGAAAGTAAATTGTTTTATTTATATCGATTTACCATCAGGTAAATCGATAGAGCCGAAGTTAAAAAAATATTTTATAACTAAAGATGAATTTTGAGATATATATTTTGAATAAAAGTCTATAAAAAGGAAATAAATATTTATTTTGATAATAAATTGTAAAATGATTTTACAAAGGCAATTGAATGGTGAAAGGAGTTCATGAACAGGTTTTGTTTAAATAAATGTTACTTAATTATTTGAATTAAGTTAAAGAAAATTTATATAAAAAAGTTTGATGATAAACCAAAGTTATAAAAAAGGGGTTTGAGGTATTATATCGTTAATTCTCAATTAACGTTATTTAAGAATGTGATTAAGTGGGGAAAATGAAATAGGATTTACAAAGCATGAAAACATTGAATAGATGTGGAAGGAGATTAGTAAATGTGAATGTGGTTAAAGATGTGTGTCGTAGGATTTGATAACCAAATCCGAATTTATAAAAGGAGTTTTGGTTAAAGAGGTCGAGTTAAAAGTGGTGTGTTATAAAGAAGTTATTTAATTAAATTAAGAAATGATGGTAGATTAGAAAAGGAGATTTTTAAAAGGATAAAAGGTTTATTAAACTATATTTTGAACTAAATCGTTAAATGGAATCTGAATCGATTTAGAATGAAATATTGGGTTACAACTTGTATCTATCTGAAGATATGAACGTTTTTGATCAAGGCCTGAGAGGTAATTAAAATACCCCAACTTGAACGACATCAGGATTATCTGAGGATGTTATTAGTTGTAATGGTAAAAGAGGTTAGTAGTAATTTATTATTTCATTAGAGGAATAGTAACGCAAACCACTGGTGAAAACTTGGCAAGTATGTATATAGTAAGAATTCCAAAGTGAAAAGGGGAATAAAAGGCATTGCGTGAAATTATAACGACATTTTCAAATTAGAAAGGTAACGTAAAGATGAGTTTTATTCTATCAGAATGAACATAGGTTATTATTCCAAGTAATGAAATAAACGATATTTTGTAATATTGTTTTACGTGTAATAAGTTAAATCGATTTCCAATATTGAGTAATAATGTAACTAATGTTTTGAAAGTGAAAATAGGAAACTGGATATAAAGGTGAATTTGTTTAAGGAAAAATCTTATGTCAAATAAGAAGCGAGAAAACTATATTTTTAATATCGAAGGATTTAAGAGTTTTGATTTCACAGTTGTTTTTAATTGAAAAGGCCAAGTGGTGCTGAATGCTGAACCAGTGAACTCATTGGATTGTCATGGTTGAAACACTGTTTATTTTGATAGTTAAATCACCGACTATCAAATCTGTCCAATATGATTGTTGGCACGGAAAGACCGGGATCGAATTTATATTCGAAAACCATTCCGTCCAACAAATACGTGAAGATACCAGAAGACGGTCAAGGTGGAGCATTGAAGACCGTGGATTTTCATAAGCGGAAGAACCACTAATAATCTCTGGTTTAGCGGCCAGAGATAAACTGTGGTTCTGTCGTGATTGGAATCTACGGGTTGCAAGGAATTCTCGCTACTGATCCATGGGGTGATTCCTATATAGGATGCAGTAGGAGAGTACCTTTGGTTCATCTTGTTCCTGGATGACTTGAATGGACGGATGTCTGACAGAGTATTTCCAAAGGAATTACGTACGTTGATTTCTTCAAACGTACCATAGTTGGTTGTGGAGGACGACGGTTCTCTTAGCTTAACCACTAGAGTATTTTAGTGGACGTCAATTAGTGATATCTGGCGGATCTGACAATGTGGCATTCAAAGTGAATGGTGTCCAGGTATTGTAAAAGCAAATTCTGACCTCAAGCCTCATCAGCCGGGAAATGACAAAAATCGGGCAGGCAGCATGGCTATGTGGGTCGCTCCCATTAGGGTGTATAATCACCTATCTAGAGAAATCTCTATTGTTTCTTTAAATCTATTTCGATGTTGTCCCTTTTCGGGAAACGGTGGTTTGAGCCCAACCGTTGGTGATATACATTCAATACATTCAAGTGAAATGAGTGGTCGGTCATGTGAGGGTCGGGATGCAAGACGTTCTTATTGAACCCAGTGTATTCCCCTCTAGAGATACACTATCGGCAGGTGGTCCCATACCTTGTCATAGTCGGAATCCAATCTCCAATAAGCGCCCGCGGTTTTGATTGTATACTATATATGTGGGGCGTGAGATGCAAGCGTTCCACTAGATTGCTATTTACTTGTATTTAGACATTATTATAATATCAGAAAAGATATTGATTTCAAAAATGGTTTGGATTATCGTAAGGTAAAAACCGTCCGTATTTATGTGTGGATTCGGTCTTACGATTATCCTTTCTTTGAAAAGATTTTGAACTTTAAAATCAAGTTATGTGATACCCTTAATACTGTGCGAGTTTTTCTCACTCTGGTTCACCAGACTGACCCGGTGTTTTGTAAATGCTCGGGTTAGCCCGGGGTACAGGTTCAGGTTATCGAATGCTGTGAAGTCTAGAGACGAGCTGGAGGTGTTCAGACGTATGATATCATGTAGCCACTATTCCGCTGTGTATTGTACATGGGAACAGATCATTATAACTGTCCCGTTGTGTGATGTACTCTGATATTGTAAGTATTTTTAAAACCTCTCAGTAAAGATTTCTTTCCGCATTATATTTTGTTCCGCTGCGATGTGAGACTCTGATTCTGTGTTGTGTTGGTCCTTCTTCTTCTTCTTCTATTCTTATATTTCTTTCTTTCTTATCCCACCCTCTAAATTCTTTCTAATAACGTTCCAGTGTTTTCGGTGTTTGGGAGGTCGGCATGAGTTACAGTAAAGGTATTTATGTCGATTCCCAGGACCGAAAACCCTTGGGTCGTTACAGTAGAAATAGTTATACAAGTCGGACTCCGTCACTACCTCGATGGGTCTAGTGATCAAAGTGGTGGATATCATATGCTTTACGCACTGAGCGAGAGATGTGAGGATGGTTGATATGCGTGATTGTTTGACATCACTATGACATGCACACCCCTCCCCCGTATCTTTATACCTTATGTTTAGTGGCACCTTAGAGTATTGAGCGGTATGTTGTGCTAACTCTTTGGTTGCAGGTCCAGGTTCAGGTATGGTTTAGTATACCTGTTATTATTCTGTTTTGCTGCTTATCGCTCATACTAGACTTTTGTCTGACCCATAGTTTTATGTCTCTTCTTATTACTCTGGGTGCTCTTAAACGGACAGACTAGAGCCATGTTAGCTGGTTATGCACGAGTAGCTTATCCGGAGACGGGCAGGAGGCTCCTACGTATTATCTACATATATTCTCCTTGTGTCGTTGATGGTCACTGCTTTGGGCATTAGTAGTGTACCTCTCCTTTCTTTTGCTTTAGAGACAGTATTTTGAAGTTGTAATAATGGTTATGGATTATAAGCTGTATTTTGGATTTCCGCTGCTATGATGATTATGGTTTAGTTTTCAGCTTATGCACTGTCTCGCCTGTTTTATGTCAGGTATGTTATTATTATATTTTATTCCACACGATGTGAGACATTCTACAGGTTCCTTGTTAGTTCAAATTCCTTACCTTTCCTTTCTTTGGCGACCTCCCCGTGCTAGTTGGACATCGGAACAACGCACTTTCATTGGAAATGTCGGCTGGTGCGGGGCGGGCCGTCACACTGCACCTGGGAGCGGCAGGGCCCGTCCACACTTACTTTAGTAGATTGGCAATTCCTGAACAATATGTTTCCCTGACCTATGGGGGCATAATGGTCAGTACGTCGACCATATCAAGAGCCACTAGGGACACAAATCCGAGGCGCCTTGCTATCCAACATCCACATAAGTAAAATGTCTGGGTTCCATACCATGACATCGCTCCTAGCTAGAAGAAACTCATGCCCTCCCTGCGGTCCCTCATCCCGTTTCTAGTTCATAACAGGTGTGAAGCTCGCGAATTAACGTTATACACAAAGTTATGCTAATTAAAACTGTTCTTTAATCATCATCCACAAGACTCTGGTTTTCAACAAAAGCCTTGATCATTTGCATCTCAGCATGCCACACTGACAATTCACGCTATACGACTGATGTCTATCAATATATAACCTCTAAGCTTGTACGTCTCAGGGTAGAGTGTTAAGAAAGAGAATAAATTCTCCACCACCAAACAGGTATATATTTAATAGAGATCAATCAACACATAATGAAATCCAATGTCAGACACACATCCATTTACAAGTCCGTTCTGGGTCTGAATGAAACTGGGGGCACCTTATTCCTCGTCCCATATGTCCAATATAGGAGAGAGGGTCTCGCATATCTGGTCGATCTCCTAGTACGTTTGGACGATCACCACTTATTACCTTGTCTTGGGTGAACAGCCCAATCAAGACATCAGTAATCATCCATACGATGTGAAGATCTCCAGTCTTCGACCACCGCCTTCATTGTCGACTCTTAGTCGCCGTATTAGTTATTCAAAATGGGATAAACCCGGTCTTTTCGAGTAACTCGCGTATTTTATAATCAATGTCAGGTGCTATAAAAACACATCATATGCCTCATTCCAGTTCAGAATATTCTTTTATTCATATATTCACATCTTAGGGGGAAGGTTCCCATTAATTTTATCAAAGATAAATTCTTTTAAAATTATTCTTTAATCTTCCTTTGGATATCAATTTCAAAAGATTTTATCCTTTAACAATTCCAAACCAAATTAAGGTTTATAAAACTAGTCGGGATTGTCGAGCCTTACCGAAGTAATCATTTATTATATTTTTCCAATCCCAACCTATTTATCCTATGGAGAAAAACTGGTAGTACTCCATATCTAACACCCACGGTGTTATCCGTAAAATTGATTACCATTTCACGTTCAAATCTAATTTAAGATTTAATTATCACCTAGAGTAAAATTGGTGGTACTCCATGCTGGATCATTTCATGAATTCGATAAAGTTAGTTATCCCGTTCTCATTTTAATCTAAGTAAAGATTCATTAAAACTCTATTTCATTTTTAATCTCAAAAATCATTGCTTACTGATTATCCAAATTTAAGGAAATAAATCCTTTCTTTACTTAGATTAAAGAACCAATGTCCTTTGAAACACAGTTCATGATAAACCCAAATAATCTTCCATAAAAATGGAATCTTCACGGAAAACGAATCAATATACAATCGATATAAATTCCAGTATCAGACTAATAATATAAATGGAATAGTGGCAAAGCCTTTTAAATTCCATATGTAGCAACGGTTTTCCTTCACAGAAGCTCATCTCGATTTTTATCAAATTGAATTCCATTCAATTCCAATTTAATGTATTAAATTGGAAAACTTAACTTTGGAAAATTTCCATTAAATCTTAATAAAATGATTTATAAATTCCAAATCATATCTTCACTGTTAATTGGGTTAAAGAACAAATATTATTTAAAACATTGTTCACGATAAACCCAAAAATCCAATTTCAATTCCAATTAAATATTAATTAATTGATAAACTTCTCTAAATCTTAATTAAAAGATTTATTTTTTTTCTCAACTGGGTTTAAGAACAGTGTTATTAAAGACACCATTCACGTCAAACCCAAAATCCAATTTGATATTAAATACAGGGCTCTGAATAGAAATTTTATCGGCTTATATTCAATATCAAATTCTGAAACCAACAAAGATCGTATTGGGAATAACGTTATTTATATCTTCCAAATTCCTCAACAATATCCGTATAATCACGAAATACAATATCAAAATAGTTCGAAGATTATTTCCACACAAATCCATTCCAATTCATCCGTTGGAAAAATTTAGTTATTTTAAAACCAATTCAATTCCAATTTATTTATTTAAAAACATTAGATTAATATTCTAGTTAATAACTAGTTCATTTCGATAAAAATATAATTTTATCTTTCAAACTTGGAATTTTTCATCCAAAATCTTTCCAAATCATTTGTTATGATTTTACACAATTTTTTCCATATTTTTAACAATTTTAATATCGCCATTTCAGTCGGTTTCCAATAACGACCATCGAACTGCATCCATAATGACCTTTTCTGAAATTGATTTGGACATAATTTGAAATCCAACCATTCAAATTTAAATCTCATATATTCATTGGAAAGATCTTTTTGATACGAACCCCAACAGTTCCGGGTTTAGGAGAATCCGATGGTCGGATCTCCCGTTACATCAATTTGAAGTTAATGGTTGAAATTTGCGAATGGTCGTTGCGCGTTCTATTCAAGCCATTATATATATATATATATATATATATCTTCGATTTCTATATAAAACCTATTTAATAAATATTTACAAATTCGTTTTAAAATAATTTCAACTTTATTTTCAATTTTAAATCAAAATTGAATATTCCATATTATTATAATATTAAAATGATAATATTTTCAAAATATCAGATTTTGAAATCAATTCTTTTCGATATTCATTATAAAATGAATAAAATCAAACGATAAACCCGTTCGGGTTAAAATGGCGAATATCTACTTACCCGGCTTCATATATTCCAATATTTTCGTGTCCATCCAAAAATCGGACATAAAAATCATATTTTAATTCTTCACTGAATATTATTTTAAAATATTCGTTATTTTAAAATATTCGTTATTCTGAATCAGAATGCGACTCAATCAATTACCATATAATTTCAGTTATATGGATTTCATGCATCACATGTGTTCAACAATAACGATAAATAATGATTACACGATCAATTCACATCCAGATTGCAATTTACAACGGTATAAGCATTAAAATAAATAAATAACGCTCATCACAGCTTATCAACCCATCGATTGACATACGACTAAATATTGGGATTAGTGTATGTCAAATATCATCCCAACCCGTGTGGGGTTTTCAAACAACAACAGTCTATTTAGATAAATCATTGGTTAATAAATTTAACAAATTCTAATTCGGTTTGAATCATTTTTCTAATTAACCAATTTTACTCTTTAAATTATAAATGGATATTTATAGTTTTAATTTCAAATACCACTTTAATGTTAACATTATCTTTAATATTTTAATCATCACAATCACCACACAAATAATCAAATCATCCATATAAATAAATACTCAACTACCCAATGCCATTTACGATGCCTTAAGTAGCCATTCGCGGAGTATGAAATTCGAATGTCGATAATATCCATACATCGCTTCCAATTTATATGATTTGTGCGAATTCGTGTGTTGAACTCCATACAACAGATAAAAATCAATACTGGTAATTTCTATACATTTACAGTTATAAAATAAATTAAATAACTATACAAAATTTTAGTGAGATACTTCTCACTTTCGTTTCCACTCCGCCATTCTTTATTGGATGATTTTATGTTTACACTAAATTAAACGACCGTTTAATATAGAAAAAAATTCGAATTGCTCCGTTTCTGTTCTGGTCAGTTCCATGTTGTAGAGTTTTTCGCCACGATCGCAAAGCAACTGAAATCGTCGGATTTGAACCTCGTATGAAGAAGATATGATAATTAATGCATTAATTACATAATTGAATTAATTTAAATTAATTACCCACTTTACGCTCACCTCTCTCGTTCTTTTTTCTGAGATGTTTGAACCCGTGCTTCATCCTTTGACCATGAACGCACGCCTTTCTGCTCCACCAAACCTCGATCCAGCCAAGCCACAAGAAGAGAGTCGGAGCCCTCCTCCTTCACCTGCAATGGTGGCGAGTTCGACGCCCCATTCTTCGAAATCCGCTCCAAAGAGTTTGTCTTCCAATCCAAAATTCGAGCAAGATACTCAATGTAAAACGACCAACTCCATATCAATTTGAAGCTCTCTACACCCTCTTCAATTTTTGTTTAATAAATCTTTGATTTCGGTTAGTGGTTTGGATAAAATTGCATGGGAATTCTGGAGCACACGGGCCATCGATTTCAAATGACGGCAGATGGTAATGAGGGTTAGGGTTTTGAGATATTAAGGGGTATAT
Organism: Allium sativum; assembly: GCA_030737875.1. Classification (NCBI taxonomy): domain Eukaryota; kingdom Viridiplantae; phylum Streptophyta; class Magnoliopsida; order Asparagales; family Amaryllidaceae; genus Allium; species Allium sativum. Next base: position 967,916,713 of record CM060922.1, on the reverse strand, counting down.
ATATTATTATTTTTTATTCTAATTTTACTTGTTTATTGTTTCGGACTCCAAATCAACCCCAACGACTGTCGTTCCTAGTTAAATACCCCCATTCCGGAACAATGGAATATGTTTCGTAAGCCAATTCAACTGTTTCGATCAGTTATCATTAAAATTAAAATATAAATCAATCTACTGAATTTTAGATGTACATATTAATTTACCGGAGCCAATACTGATTCCAAAAATTACATGAAAATAAATCTAGTTATGTTTTGACGATACGATCCTAACAAAACTAATTTCATCGAATTTGGAGGCCATTTCAAAAATGACCTTTTCCCAGTCGATTAATTTCAAACTGAAATTACAAAACACATTTAAATCCACCACGCTCACATATTAATTCAAACAATTTTGAAATTTGAAACCTAATAATAATTTGACATTACGGATCCAACAAAAGTGGTTTCGTCGAAAATGGAGGTCGTTTACAAAATGGTTATTTTTAAGGGTTATATATTATATTAAAAATATATATAAATTCCATAGCGACTATTCTAAATTTTTAAACTGAACATAACTTTTAATTTATGTTATGTAATCTGAATTTTTCACATTCATTAGAAAGATATAATTAAATAGATTCTAACATTTCTAGTTTTACTGAAATCCGATTTATTTTGAATTCCATACATTCAATTGAAATTAAAAATCGAATTTTCAAACTACCACGCCATTTCAGGCTCGTTTTATAATTAAAATAAATTTATACGTTCTAACTTTGATTTAAATAAATTTTTAATCGTTATTATTTAAAATAATTCATTTTAAAATTTCAAAATCCTTTAAAATAGCTAAAATAAAAAATTTAAATTGGTTCTGAAATTCTGGGTTGTTATAATCTCCCTCACTTAAAATCTTTTCATCCTCGAAAAGGAACGGAGCTGAAAGTTGTTTAACTAACTAACTCAATTTTCATTCTTCAACTTTTCAGTTTCTAAGAACTTTCTAATTTCTCAAAAATTTTGCTAACACCCTAAATTTTCGAAAAATTTCGCCATAACCTTCTTTGTACGGAGCGGGTTTGAAAATTTTATTGGGCCATATTAGGCACCCAATAAATCAATAAAAGGCATACAAAATTTTTGTGACCTATTTGTGTACAAGGGAGAACGTGTAAAAGTCGAAATCTCGGACCTTGCCCTAGTGTTGGAAATAAATAATCTATGTGCTATATCTAAAACAAGATAGACGTGAATTTTTGTCATCTCCAGACCTCTGAAGAGTTTTTATTAAATCTAACCCCGAGCACCATTACATGTATTCCTTAATTATGTCCATAATCAGTCTTCTATTCAACCTGTAATTCAATCCTCGCCATACAAGCATCTCGCCCGTATGGAATTCCAAACCTCATCATATAAGCACCAAATTCTTATATGGAATACAATATGATATGTTGTCTTCTTGCAGTATGACATGCGGTGTAGTTCATAATTTATTTGTTTCTATCCTATGGCGTGGTTTATAATCTCACACAGAACAACCATCACATTGCATCCAATTTCATTCACAGGAGTTGATATAATAAATAAAATTGTGCATCCAACTCATTAAGGTGCACTTGTTTGTCGGGCAGGCAATGTATTCTCTACTCAATAGTAAATCCATAACCTGCTCAGCATGTGTGTGTGTGTGTGTGTGTATATATGCATATCTATCTAATATGTAAATCCAATTCGAACTAAATTTTCAATTCAGTTCAATATTTTATTTGATTTGTCTTAAATTAAATTTCATTCTCTTATTGGATTTATCATTCCAATATTTTTAATGGTTCAACTAATAATCACATAACATAACCAGCAATCAATTAATTGAGTAGCTTTTCAACCATATATCTTTATATATTCAAAAATCATATTTTTAGTGCCAAATCACAAAAATAAACCGTAACTAGGTTTTGGTTCTCACACCAGTCAATTGGAAATATATAGGTATCCCAATTTTAAAACTCGAACACAAACTACTGATGATGTACAGTCATCAATGGAATCATATCCGGGCGACTAGAGTGTGATTCTGTATCTATTCAGTATATTTGAGACTACGAATATACGTTCATGATGATTATATTAAAAATATCCTTATACCAGATAGTCCAAAATCAATATAAAATACAATACTCAAATACGTATAATAATATATAATTTTCAAAATTAAATTCATTTTTAGAAATAGCACTCTTCAAACTCATTCTAGGGTATTACTAACCCTATCTCCAACGAGTTATTCTTATAGGATGTTATTAATCCTATCTCTGATGAATCCTCTCGTTTGGTTCTAATGTGTCTTGTTCTCCGAGCTTTGTAAATCGAAGCTCTGATACCAACTTTAACAACCTAAACTTCCCCTTACGGGAAAGACCAGATTGCTTTGATAACACGACACATCAAATCACAAAGAACAGAACATTTCTTTCTATTACAACAAATGCATAGAGTACAAGAACATATCAGAGTACGCATCAATATTATTACACATCAGAAAATATCAAAGATTAAAATACATAAATATAAAATGTATAATTACAATATACAGCGGATATATATCAGCTACCACAACTGAAAGAAATACACAGATACAAAGCTTTCCGAGTATTGCTCCAGCTATAAATCCAGGATCCTGTTAAAAAGAAGTATCTGTAAAAACCAAAACTACTAGCTACTCGTTTGGAAAATATGGTCACCCAGAGTTTAGGTAGAAACAATAAACTCTGAGTCAGTCATAGGACTGGTGTGAGAACTAAAACAGTTATTAAATCTTTACTTTAAAAGTTGGGAAATCACGGGACCACACCATATAACACGGGATGGTTTACTCCACATGATTCTCAGTTTAAAATAAAACAACGCAATGCTTTTTGGAAAAATGAAGCTGTTATCAGACTCATGTCCCATCACACAATGCAACGCAAGACAGAGGATAGAGTTTTTACCTTATAATAGCCAAACACTCTTGGTACGTTTTAAAATAAATCATTTCGATGTTAATATAAGTGCATAGTGGTAAAATCAACTTCAAATATAAATGTATCAATCATAGACGACATGAGCGCCCTATCCCACTATGTCGCTATATAGGTTTACAACTAAAACCGAAAAGTAGTGTATTGGATATTGGATTTCCATCATGAACCAAGGCAAGGGATCTCTCCTTCCGATTCGAGACTATCTTGCCTACTATGTCCCAGGATTCAGCTGTAACTGCACCTGAGAGCGGCAGGGCCCGTCAACACTTACTTTAGTGGATTGGCAATTCCTGAACAATACGTTTCCCTGCCTATGGGGGCATAATGGTCAGTATGTCGACAATATCAAGATCCACTAGGGACTCAAATTAGAGGCGCCTCACTATCCAACATCCACATAAGTAAAATGTCTGGGCTCCAAACCATGGCATCACTCCAAGCTAGAAAGAAACGCATGCCCTCCCTGCAGTCCCTCATCCCGTTTCTGTTTCATACCGGGGTGTGAAGATCGCGAATTAATGCTATACACAAAGCTATGCTAATTAAAGTTGTGCTTTGATCATCATCCACAAGACTCTACTTTTCAACAAAAGCCTTGATCATATGCATCTCAACATGCCACACTGACAATTCACGCTATATGACTGATGCCTATCAATATATAACCTCTAAGCTCGTACGTCTCAGAGAAGGGTGTTAAGCAAGAGAATAAATTCTCCGCCACCAAACAGATATATATTTATTAGAGATCAATCTACACAGAATGAAATCCAATGTCAGACACACATCCATTTACAAGTCGGTTCTGGGTCTGAACGAAACTGGAGGCACCTTATTCCTCGCCCCATATGTCTAATACAGGAGAGAGGTCTTATTGTATCTGGTCGATCTCCTAGTACGTCTGGATGATCACCACTTATTACCTTGTCTTGGGTGTACAAGCCAATAAAGACATCAGTAACCATCCATACGATGTGAAGATCTCTGGTCTTCAATCACCATCTTTATCGTTGACTCTTCGTCGCCGTATCAGTTATTCAGAATGGGATAAACCCGGTCTTTCCGAATAACTAGCGTATTTTATAATCAATATCAAGTGCTATAAAACCACATCATACGCCTCATTCCAGTTCAAAATACTCTTTTATTCGAATATTCATATCTTAGGGGAAAGGTTCCCATTAATTTTATCAAAGATAAATTCTTTTAAAATTATTCTTTAATCTCCCTTTGGATATCAATTTCAAAAGATATTATCCTTTAACAATTCCAAACCAAATTAAGGTTTATAAAACTAGTCGGGATTATGGAGCCTTACCGAAGTAATCATTTGTTAAAATTTTCCAATCCCAACCTATTTATCCCATGGAGGAAAACTGTCGTACTCAATATCTAATACCCATGGTGTTATCAGTAAAATTGATTACCATTTCTCGTTCAAATATAATTAAAACTTTAACTACAGCCTGGAGTAAAACTGGTGGTACTTCATTCTGCATCATTTCAAGAATTCGATAAAGTTAGTTATCCCATTCTCATTTTAATCTAAGTAAAGATTCATTAAAACTCTATTTCAGTTGTAATCTCAAAAATCATTGCTTAATGATTATCCAAATTTCAGGAAATAAATCCTGTCTTTACTTGGGTTAAACAACCAATGTCCTTTAAAACACAATTCACGATAAACCCAAATCATCTTCCATAAAAATGGATTCTTCACGGAAAACATATCAATATATAATCAATATAAATTCCCGTATCAGACTAATAATATAACGGAATAGCGGCAAAGCCTTTTAAGTTCCGCATATAATAATGGTCTTCCTTCACAGAAGCTCGTCTCGATTATTATCAAATCGAATTCTATTCAATTCCAATTAAATATATTAAACTGAAAAACTTTACTTTGGAAAATTTCCATTATATCTTAATAAAAAGATTTATAAATTCCAAATCATATCTTCACTGTTAATTGGGTTAATGAACAAATGTTATTTAAAACATTGTTCACGATAAACCCAAAAATCCAATTTCAATTCAATTCCAATTAAATATTAATTAATTGGTAGACTTCTCTAAATCTTAATTAAAAGATTTATTCTTTTCCCAACTGGGTTTAAGAATAGTGTTATTAAAGATACCATTCACGACAAACCCGAAATCCAATTTGACATTAAATACAAGGCTCTGGATAGAAATTTTATCGGCTTGTATTCAATATCAAATTCTGAAACCAACAAATATCGCATTAGGAATAATGATATTTATATCTTCCAAATTCCTCAACAATATCCGTATAATCACGGAATCCAATATTGAAATATTCCAAAGATTATTTCCACTCAAATCCATTCCAATTCATCTGTTGGATAACTTTGGTTATTTTAAAACCATCTCAAATCCAATTTATTTATTTAAAAACATTGGATTAATATTCTAGTTAATAACTAATTCATTTTAATAAAAATATATTTTTATCTTTTCAAACTCGGAATTTTTCATCCAAAATCTTTCCAAATCATTTGCTATGATTTTACACAATTTTTCCATATTTTTAATAATTTTAATATCGCCATTTCAGTTGGTTTCCAATAACGGTCACCGAACTGCATCCATAGCGACCTTTCCTGAAATTGATTTGGACATAATTTTAAATCCAACCATTCAAATTTAAATCCCATATATTCATTGGAAAGATCTTTTCGATACGAACCCAACAGTTCTAGTTTTAGGATAATCTAACGGTCAGATCTCCCGTTACATCAATTTGAAGTTAATGGTTGAAATTCACGAACGGTCATTGCGCGGCGCGTTCTATTCAAGCCATCTATTATATTATATGAAAGCACAATCTTTCTCCGGAGACCTTTCAAATCCAGAGTCTTAAAAAATTCATAGGTTGCCACGTGTACATCGTTTCAATCTCGCTATAGGATAGAGTAACTGCACTTGTCTATTCGGTTACCACTTCTACCTTTTAGCATTTCTACTTCTATGGAAACTGTAACTTTTCAGATCCAGATCCTTAATCTATTCAATCCTCCTGCTATTCCACGTTCCTTTGCCTCGGTAGGAAAAGCTTAATCCATCTGTGATTACCTCTCTGCCCTCGCTACTCTTTCCACAGATTGTTACGACCTCCTTTGCTAATTCCATAGGGGCAAATAGGTGATTTTCTTCTACTGAATCGAATCAATTAGACTATTCCGTCACTCAAGCATCACAAGCCCTAATTTTTCCCTTTCATAATCATTTTTGCTACCCTCGATTACTGCTTGGATTCTTTGATTTCTGTCCATCTCGTCGCTATTTCTAATAGGTAAGTTTTTACGTCAAGAATTTGTTCGTCTGGTAAGCCTTCCATTTAGCTCCTGTTCCCTTGATTTTTTGCTTTCACCAATTTTCGTTCCACCATTAGGGCTTGTTCTCTGCATTTTTAACTCACTGTTGTCTGTGTTATACAAATTTGTGTACAGATGAAAGAGGAAATTTCTACCATTGCCTTTCCATTTTCATTGTAATTTTCTATGACAATTCTTTAATGTTACTTATTTGAATATGTTCCTGTTTGTCTACATCTAGACCTAGATTTTGTAGCTGCAGTTGGGTTTCTCTCTAGCCGACTCTTTGTTCCAGGTATTTGTTTTCCCTGTGCCATGACTTCTAGTTTTAAATTTGCTTTATTATGTTCTAATTTACGCTTTATTCAGTCCTTCTATCACTCTTTTTTGTTCACTCTAGCTGACTCTAATGATGTTTGACTTATTTCAATAGCTTGAAATAGTTTCAAACTGTTTTTTTAATTGTATTTATAATTTTTATAAGTAACTCATGGAGGAAATGCCATTTACTTTTTTATACCTTCCAATGTTTTGCTCCAGTTGTGTTTTATTTTTAAACCAACTAGACCCACTCAAACTTTGTATTTCCACATCCTCTACTTGCTGAATCAAATATTTTATTACTATTCTCACAATTCACTCTATAGATGACATGTCGGTTAATTTCCTAAATCTTCCTTGCATTAATGTTGAAAGTTTCAATAAACTTAAAGTATTTTGATCCCAAGTATTTTTTCCAACACAAAAGCTCACAAATAAATTATACTGTTTCACTAAGAAGGTAACTGAATATATTATTTGACTGGCAGTTGCAGGAAATCGTTTATAATATTTGATAGGCTACAACAAAGATTCTTATGATACTTAAAAAGTTAAATAATATGCAATTGATTCTGAATTGCAAATAGGTCGACATAAGCATTCTATGAGAAGTAAGCTAAGTGTATACACACACACACCCACACATATATATATATACAATATATATACACATAATGCTTTGAATAATATATTCAAATCATTCAATGTCCAACCCAAGTATTATGCATAGAATTCTATTCTAGGTCATGAAAATTTGGTTAAGAAATATATTTGATGATATTTGGTATTTATCGATATAAATATTGTTTTATATTATTCTACGGTTAATGCAAAGTTTAATGAAAGTTTTATGTCTACCTATAGTGCAAAATGTTTTGTTGACAATTTACAAAAGGAAAACTTATGTGAATTGTAGATGTTTTATCTTATTCTGCAGTTAATGTAAAGTTTAATGAAAGTTTTATGTCATCCTATGGTACAAAATGTTTTATCGACAATTTACAAATAGAAAACTAATATGAATTGTTGATTCCGTTTGAAACTTATTGTTATATAATGACGATCGGACTAAGTTCCACAGCTCTAGCACGTGGCGTATGCATATGAGTTTGCACACTCCTTTGATGTTACATGAAAATACACCATAGCACATAAATACCATGTTTTAATTTCTTCTCACCCTTCTTATTACCTTTATGTGACCATGAATGCCTACATCCTTTTCTTATTAGTAAATGATGGATATAAATATTCACACCGAGATATTAATAAACTAGATGGTAGAATTTGAGCTTCTTTTTTGGCGATTTTCCATTAAGACATTTATGATATTTGAATATACAACAGATGTAATTTCCATATTATGAATGGTGGGCCAAATATGCTAATGCAATAATAATAGGACTGATTATAAACAACTGGTTGTAGAAAAATAAAATATTGAATATCACTTTTAAATAGGAATAAAATTTATGTTTACTTTAGTTCATGAGGATCGGCTAAATGTTGTATGATATTCGAATACAGCTTTGATTTTCTTTTTTTTTTCAAAAAAGAGTTAAACTTTTTTCCATATTTATTCATTTGTTGTTTTATAGACCACTAAATTTCAGCAATCTGATGCTTCCAACTACACACACTCATAGACACATAAATTGTCTCCATTAAATTGTACAGATATATGATAATGTAATGTAATCATAATATAAACGGAGTGGGATGAAGAATACACTTTTTAACTTGGAAATAACCAAAATACATATCTATCTATTACTTAAATCATAAAGCAGGAAAATAGATCTCTTGATGTTGACATATCAGGACTCATTATTTCAAAATAGAATTGATCTGTGTAATTGATTCTTTTTTAACAATTTCCCACTAACCGCCAACAAAGAACACGATCTCAACAAAGAAAAAATCGTGACTCTTCTTCTCTGATATAATTTTTCCTCTCCACTCCTGTAGCAACTTTCAACCAGCGTGAAGCAGTCAGTTCTTTAAGCTACGCATGATTCCGCGTTGGACGACAAAACAGATTTCAGTTATATTTATTTTCCCTATTTTACTCCCTCAAACTATTGGAACCGTGTCATGCGCTCACTCTTCAATCCTCACCTCATTATCAACTCTCTCTGTCTTCTTCCTCCTTACTAGATACATGTCACTTTCTTTTCATATGATCTGATTACCTGCTGCTGTAACATTTCCATGTTTTTCGTAATTCCTTTTATCTTTCAATCGATATTTCTGACATATGCTAACTTTTAAAACTTCGACTGAAGCATAAATTAGCAAAACCTAATCGAAATTGAAGATGGCGGATGATAAATCTGAGGTTCTGGAAGATGGGTTGAAAGAAGTTGTTCGTTTAGTGCGTAAATTAGTTATCATTGTGTATATTTTGTTCAAATTTTTTTACAGTAAGTTTCATTGCTATATTAGTACATAAGTTAACCGACGATGTTTGTAACATTTACTTTATGGTTTTTTTTGTTTTAGGAAAATATTCTTGCTGAAGAAGTGTTCGACAATTTAAGATGCAGCAAAGACGGACTCACAAGTGAAGTGGCACAAGAAAGGCTCAGTATTTCTGGCCATAACAAGTTAGAAGAGAAGATGGTAAGTGTTAGGTTTATTTTTGCAGAATCCTAATGTTTTTGTTAGAAATCATATCAGTTGGATTGCTATTGTTATATTCTAGATCTATACTGATATTATTTTAATATAGAAAGTTCATGAAAAGATCATATTCCTTTATGTATTGATTCTTCACGTAGAGCTATATATGCAATGAGAACTAAAGTAGTAAAGGAAAAGGTTATTATTATTATTTTTCTAAACTTTTGAAATATTTCTTCTTTATGAAAATATATCACACCAATAGTTATGTGCTCAATTGTGCTTTGAAGAGGATTTGCTGATGTGGGGTTATTACTATCTATGTTATTTGGATAGAAGGTTTTATATTTTTTTGTTATGTTTTAATTGGTGAAAAATATTTTTATAACTATTTTGCCAATAAAATGCATGCTCAATGTGTTGCAGAGAATTTAACAAAGGTTTATGTCATTTTCTTTAATGTTTTACTTTATGACACGACTTCATTCACATTTAGATTTTGTATATGCTGAATAGGAGAGTTAAGAACTTGACGTATTGTGTAGAAAATTTGATACTATCTCTATTCAAATCATTAGTACTAATAGTATGTACTTGAGAAAATGTGGTAATGGAGATCATAGACATATAAAGTTGTAAAAGGTTATCACATAACCTAATTACTGAGACATCTACCAACGGTGCAAGGGCTGGCTCTTAAAGACACTGTAAATTTCTTTGACGAACTTGAAATATTTGTTATGAAATTGGAGGCCACATTCGTAAAATGTGAAAGGTCGGTTTTGATATAGCTAGCTAGGTATTAATAGCAAACGTTCTAGATGCTTCCTTTGTTTAAACAACTATCACATTTAGTTTTTGTTCTTAGTATCTACCCATATTACAATTTTAAATAATATTTTTATGCCAAACAACTTTAACTGTGGTTAATCAAATTTCAAATATTATGCAACTCAATGAAAGCTCAAAACATTAATCTTATCATGTCTAATTATGTTATCAGGGAAAACCTTCTGATTGGCAAGATTTTGTTGGAATTAGCATATTGCTTATTATTACATCAATTCAACAATAAGTTTTATCGAAGATAACAAAGCTGGTAATGCTAGTGCAGCAGTTATGCCCACACTCGCTACCAAAGCTAAGGTGTCCAACTTGTTAACTACATTAACAACAATCTCTGTATAAACTATAATTTTAATTTCATCCATATTTTTACATGGCTTGATGCACATTTTAAATACTATACGTACTAATTACACAACAAAACATATAAGTACTTAACCACAATTCAAATCAATTAAAAATAAAAACTAAAATATTCCACTAAAATACCCCATTTGAAATCGTATACGCATACCCCGTTTAATTTCATACTTCGTTTAAATACCCTTCTAATATGGTTCATTACCGTTACATGCAAATTCACTCTTATTGAATACATTTTCTATTTCTGCAGTGTTTGATATAATAATAATGTCTTAAACCAACTTATTAATAATGAAAATATCATTACAGAGCCAATTTTCAAACTACTGAATTGACAAAATGGTACAACCAACTACTCAAAATGTAGTAAAAAGCCCAAATTCCAACAATTGTCTGTGTGCGAAGCACGGGCTGTTCACTAGTTATATATAATATATACATATATATCGTTGATTTCTATTTAAAACATATTTTAAAAAATATTTATAAATTCGTTTTAAAACGATTTCAACTTCATTTTCAATTTTAAATCAAAATTGAATATTCCATATCCTTATAATATTAAAATGATAATATTTTCATAATATCAGATTTTGAAATCAATTCTTTTCGATATTCATTATAAAATGAATAAAATCAATCGATAAACCCGTTCGGGTTAAAATAACGAATATCTACTTACCCGGCTTCATATATTCCAATATTTTCGTGTCTATCCAAAATTGGACATAAAAATCATATTTTAATTCTTCCTTGAATATTATTTTAAAATATTCATTATTCTGAATCGGAGTGCGACTCAATAAATTAACATATAATTTTAGTTATATGGATTTCATGCATCACATGTATTCAGCAATAACGATAAATAATCATTATATAGTCAATTCACATCCAGAGTGAAATTTACAACTATATAAGCACTAAAATAAATAAATAATGCTCATCACAGCCTGTCACCCCATCGATTGACATACAACAAAATATTGGGATTAGTGTATGTAAAATATCATTCTAATACCCGTGTGGGGTTTTCAAACAACAACAGTCTATTTAGATAAATCATTGGTTAATAAATTTAACCAATTCTAACTCGGTTCGAATCATTTTTCTAATTAACCAATTTTACTATTTAAATTATAAATGGATATTTATAATTTTAATTTCAACTACCACTTTAATGTTAACATTATCTTTAATATGTTAATCATCATAATCACCACACAAATCACCAAATCATCCATATAAATAAATACTCAACTACCCAATGCCATTTACGGCGCCATCAGTGGCCGATCGCGGAGTATGAAATCCGAGCGTCGGTAATATCCATACATCACTTCCAATTTATATGATTTGTGCTAATTCGTGTGTTGAACTCCATACAATAGATAAAAATCTATACTGGCAATTTCTATACATTTACAGTTATAAAATAAATTAAATAACTATACTAAAATTTTAGTGAGTGAATTCTCACTTTCGTTTCCACTCCGCCATTCTTTATTGGATGATTTTATCTTTACACTAAATTAAACGACCATTTAATATAGAGAAAAATTCAACTTGCTCTGTTTCTGTTATGGTTAGCTCCATGTTGTAGAGTTTTTCGCCATGATCGCAACGCAACTGAAATCGTCGGATTTGGATCTCGTATGAAGAAGATATGATAATTAATTCGTTAATTACACAATTGAATTAATTTAAATTAACTAAGTAAATTAATTACCCTCTTTACCCTCGCCTCTCTCGTTCTTCTGCCTGAGATTTTTGAACCCGTGCTCCATCCTTTGACCACGAACGCACACCTTTCTGCTCCACCAGACCTCGATCCAGCCCCGCCACGAGAAGCGCACCGGAGCCCTCTACCCTTGCCAGCAATGGTGGCGAGTTCGTCGCTCCGTCCTTCCTCGAAATCTGCTCCAAAGCGGTTGTCCTCCAATCCAAAATTCGAGGAAGATAACAAAAAACGATCAACTCCATATCAATTCGAAGCTCTCTCCACCCTCTTCGATTTTTGTTTAATAAGTCTTTGATTTCAGTTAGTGGTTTTGGAGAAAATTGCGTGGGAATTCTGGAGCACAAGGGCCATCGATTTCAAATGGGGGCGGCTGGTAATGAGGGTTAGGGTTTTGAGATATTAAGGGATATATATATTATATTTTTATTCTAATTTTACTTGTTTATTGTTCCGAACTCCAAATCAAGCCCAACGGCTATCGTTTCTAGCTAAATACCCCAATTCCGGACACAATGGGATGTATTTCGTAAGCCAACTCGACTGTTTCAATCAGTTTTCATCAAAATTAAAATATAAATCAACCTATTGAATTTTAAACATACATATTAATTTACCGGAGCCACATATTGACTCCAAAAATTACATGAAAATAAATCTAGCTTTGTTTTGACGATACGGTCCTAACAAAAGTAAAACTAATTTCATTGAATTTGAAGGCCGTTTGAAAAATGGCTTTTTTCCAGTCGATTAAATTCAAACTAAAATTATAAAACACAATTAAATCCACCACGCTCACATATTAATTCCAAAAATTATGAAATTTTAAACCTAACAACAATTTGACATTCCAGATCCAACAAAAGTGGTTTCATCGAAAACGGAGGTCGTTTGCAAAATGGTTATTTTTAAGGGCTATATATTATATTATGTATATATATATATATATATATATATATATATATTAATTCCATAGCGACTATTCTAAATTTTTAAACTGGACATAACTTTCAATTTATGTTATGTAATCTGAAATTTTCACATTCATTAGAAAGATATAATTAAATAAATTCTAACGTTCCTGGTTTTGTTGAAATCCGATTTATTTTGATTTCCATACATTCACTTGAAATTAAAAATCGAATTTTCAAACTGCCGCGCCATTTCAGGCTCGTTTTATAATTAAAATAAATTTATACGTTCTAACTTCGATTTAAATAAATTTTTAGTCGTTATTATTTAAAATAAATCATTTTAAGTATTCAAAATCCTTTAAAATAGCTAAAATAAAAAAATTAAATTGGTTCTGAAACTCCGGGTTGTTACAGAAGGTTTATCAGATGGTTCATATTATGTTGATGAGAATCTAAAAAGATCAAGATTCCCAGTTTTCAAACCCGAAGTAGAGTTATTACTATTGATAACAGTGACAAAGTAGTTGATGATACATCACATTATAGTCCACAGATTTCCTCTAGTAGTGATGAAGATGGTAATGAAGCTAGAGTGGGTTCAACTTAAGGTGGAGCTCAAGGTGGAGCTAAAGGAAAGTCGGGTGTTATAACCATTTGGGCTAGTCAGAGACCAAAGAGAGCTCCAATTAGATATGGAGATTGGCAGTATACAATTTTGAGCCTTGATGATCAGTTTGAGTAAGCTTTAGATGTAGTTCATGATGAACCTTTGAGCCTTGAAAATGCCATGAAGTCGAGTGATAACTCGAAGTGGAATTGCTCTATGGATGAGTAGATACAATCTTTGCAGAAGAATGAGACTTGGGATTTGTTACCACTACCTCAAGGAAAGCCGAGCCATAAGTTGCAAGCGGGTGTTCTAGGTGAAAGATAATGGTAGTTATAAGGCAATATTAGTGGCCAAAAGGTTTTCACAAAGAAAGGGGTTGGAGTATGATGAAATATTTGCTCTAGTATAGAAAAAGTTCATTTCTAATCCTACTTGCATTAGTTACTGCTTATGATTGGGAATCAGAAAAACTTGATGTGAATACTGCTTTCTTGCATGGTGATTTGGAGGAAACCATTTACGTGATGTAGCCTGAAGAATTTATTGTCGATGGAAAGTCAAATTGGGTATGCAGGTTCAAGAAATCTCTTTATGGTCTAAAATAGTCGCATAGACAGTGGTACAAAAGGTTTGATTTTTTTATGCCTTCCCATGGTTATGATCGTAGTACTAAAGATGCACATGTTTATTTCAAGCATTTAAAGAATAGTAATTGGTTTTACTTGCTTTTGTATGTGGACCTAAGTTAAAATTAGATGCGAAATTCGAAATGAAACATCTTGGAGGAGCTAAGAAAATTTTAGGAATGAAAATCCAAAGAGATAGAAAGCTTGGACTTGTGAGACTTCTCAAAAAGAATATATATTCAAAAGGTTCTTTCTCGGTTTAGACTAGATGGAGCAAAGGGTATCAATACACCTATTCCTTTGCATATATACAGCTTTCTAACAAGGGCTCTCCGATCTCAGAATAGGATAAGATGTACATGAAAAAGGTGCCTTATGCAAGTGCAGTAGGTAGCTTGATGTATGTTATGGTGTGAACTAGACCTGACATTGCTCAAGCTGTTGGATCAATTAGTAGACATATGACAAATCCGAGAAAATCGCATTGGGAGGCAGTAAAGTATATTTTTAGATATCTTATAGGAACACTAGATTATGGACTTATTTTTTGCTGTAGAAATAAAGATTTCAACTTGGTCGTATTTTGTGATTCATACTATGCCGGAGAAAGAGACAGAAGAAAGTCAACCTCAGGCTATGTTTGCAGTCTTGGAGGAACAACTATTAGTTGGAGAGCGAGGTTGTAGACTATAGTTGCTTTGTCTACTTCAGTGGCAGAGTTAATAGCTATAGTTGAGGCATCTAAGGAGACACTTTATTTGAAGAGGTTGTTGTATGATTTGGAATTCATACAATATAATTGTTTGGTGAATTGTGACAGTCAGAGTGCAATTCATTTAACTGAAATCTGGCTTTCAACTCTATAACAAAGCATATAGAGGTAAGATAATCTTTTCTTATCTCAATGAATGAGGATAAGTTAGTTCATCTTTAGAAGGTTCACACAGATGACAACGCAATGGATATGTTTACGAAGGCATTACCTGTTACTAAGTTTGAGCACTGCTCGAACTTGATTCACTTGATAAAGTGCTAGGTGCCACATGGTAAAACTATGGGGAAGAGAGCGACGTGGTTGAAGTCATGAGAAGATGTGGTGTTCTTCTTATATGAAGAGATATTGTATCAAGGTGGAGATTATTAGAATTTTGGTGATACAATAATTTCATAACCAAATAGATATTTGAGATATTCCCGATATATTGGTTACCCCTTTTATGCATGAAATAAATGGAAAGGAATATTAAAGAGATTGGGATTTTGGAGATATTCACCATATATTTGTCGTCAAATTTTGTGAAAGAAGAAACGTGAGATGACCTGAACATCCCGGCCGGCTTATACCGAACAGGAAGGCAGATTGCTTTGAGAACACGTCGCATCAGAACACAAACATGAGAACATTTCATTACTATTACAACAATTTACATTAGAGTACAAGATATCAGAGTTCAAATAAATAATATACAGCGGAAAATATCAGAGATTTAAATTACAAAACAACAGAAATATATATATATATATATATATATATAGACACACACACATATCAATATAATGTGCAGCGGAAAACATCAACTATCACAACTGAAAGAAATACACAGATACAAAGCATTCCGAATATAGCTCCAACTGTAATCAGGATCCTATGAAAAGAAATATCTGCGACAACCAAAACTTCAAGCTGCCCGTATGGAAAATATGGGCACCTAGAGTTTGGGTACAAATAATAAACTCCGAGTTAGCCATGTGACTGGTGTGAGACCAAAAACAGTTATTAACTTTATTTTAATATTAGGTAAATATAGGGACCACGCCATATAACACAGAACAAGTTTTCTCCCAAGAATACCATAAAACAAACAATGCAATGCTAAAAAGAAAAAATGAAGCCACTATACGACTTAGGTCCCATCACACAATGCAAACAAAAAACTAGAGGATAGAGTTTTACCTTATAATGGCCAAACATGCTTGATACTCAAAATTTATCCTTTATTATTATTATATGTGAAGAAATCAACTTAAAATAAAAATGTATCAATCATAGACAACATAGTACCCCATCCTACTATGTCACCATATAAGTTTACAACTAAAACTGAAAAGTCGCGTATTAGAAATTGGGTTTCCATCTATGAACCGAGGCAAGGGATCGTCCTCATCCGATTCAGAGCACCTCTAGGAAGATGTCCAGGATACGTACTCAGTCAAGCCCTTGGAACGGTAGGGTCGGTCCACACCTAAAGTTTGTGGATTAGTTATTCCTGAACAATACGTTTCCCGATCCTATCAGACCTATCACTTGTGCCTTTTAGTCGGTTTTATATCTGAGGTACAACGCTATCCATCATCGACATAAGTAAAAAAAAGTCTAGCTCCATACCATGACACCACTTCTAGCTAGAAAGAAATGCATGTCCTCCCTGCGGTACTCTCCCATCTTTGGTTCACATCAGGGTGTGAGGCTTGTGAATTAACGCTACACAAAGTTTTGCTACATAAAGTAGTACTTTGATCATCAACCATAAAGCCCTTCTTTTCAACAGAAGCTTTGATCCATGAAACTCAGCATGCCACATTGTCAATCCATACCGTACCATCGATTTCCACCAATATATAACCTCCAGGCTTGTACGTCTCAGAGAAGGGTGTTAAGCAAGAGAATAAATTCTTCGCCACCAAACAGATATATATTTAGTAGAGATCGATGAATATAGCACGAAATACAATGTTAGACATACAATCCATTTGCAAGTCCGTTCTGGGTCTGAACGAAACCGGAGGCACCATATTCCTCATCCCATATGTCCAATACAAGAGAGAGGCCCTCGCGTATCCGGTCGATCTCCAAGTACGTCTAGACGATCACTACTTATTATCTCGTCTTAGGTGTACAACCCAATCAAGACATCAGTAATCATCCAAACAGTATGAAGATCTTCGGTCTTCAACCATCGTCTTCTTCGACTTTTAGTCGTCGTGCCAGTTATTCAGAATGGGTTAAACCCGGTCTTTCCGAATAACTCGCGTATCTTATAATCAAGTTCTACAAAAACACATCATACGCCTCACTCCAACCCAGAATATTCTTTTATTTAAATATTCTATTTACAATTTAAACCAAATTAAGGTTTATCAAACTAGTCGGGATTATCGAGCCTTACCGAAGTAACCATTTATTTTATTATCTCAATCTCAACTTATTCATCCCATGGAGAAAAATTGGTAGTGCACCATATCTAACACCCATTGTGTTATCGGTAAATTTAATTACCATTCAACGTTTTAAATCTAATTAAACTATCGCATGGAGTAAAACTAGTGGTACCCCATTCACGAACATTTCTTAAATTCGGTAAATTTATTTACCCTATTGTCATTTCAATCTAATTAAAGATTCATTAAAACTCCACTTAGTTTTAATCTCAAAAATCATTACTCAATGATTATTCAACTTTAGGAAAATTTATCCTGTCTTTAACTGGGTTAAAGAACTAATGTATTTTAAAACATTGTTCACGATAAACCCAAAATATAATTTGATATTAATTACAAGGCTATGAATAGAAATCATATCGGCTTATATTTAATATCAAATTCTGAAACTAAAAGATATCATTTAGGGAATAACAATATCTATATCTTCCAAATTCCTTAACAATATCCATATAATCACGGAATCCAATATCAAAATATTCTGAAGATTATTTCCATTCAAACCCAATCCAATTTTTATATTGGAAAATTCTGGTTATATTAAAACTATTCACAATTCCTTTTAGTTCTTTATTCTAGTTGTTAACTAGTTCATTCAGATAAATATCTTCCAACTTTCTAAAATTTGGAATATTTAATCCAAATTCTGTTTAAATCATTTATTATGTTTTTACATAATTTATTCATTTTTTTAATAATTTAATTAAGGCCCTTACAGTCGGTTTCCAATATCGGCCACCGAGCAGCATCCATAGCAACCTTTTCCAAAACTGATTTGGATATATCTTAAAATCAAATTGTTAGATTTCAAATCTCTTATCATCATTTGAAATCCCTTTTAGATACGAACCCAACGTTTCCCGGTTTCAGGAGAAACCGACGGTCGGATCTCCCGTTACGTCAATTCAAACTCAATGGTCGAAATTTGTGAACGGTCGCTGCGAGGCACGTATGATTCAAGCCATTATAATATATTTAATATATTTCATCGATTTTCATTTGAAACGTATTTTATAAATCATTTATAAATTCGTTTTAAAAAAACAATTCTAACTTCCATTTCAATTTTAAATCAAAAATCGGATATTCTGTATCATTATAATATTAAAATGATAATATTTTTAAAATATCAGATTTTGGAATCAAATCCTTTCGATATTCATTATAAAAAGAATAAAATCGACAGAAAATTTTGTTCAAGTCACAATGGCGTATATCTACTTAACTTGGCTTCATATTCATTTCAGTTATGAATATTTCAATATTTTCGTGTCCATCCAAAATCCGACATCAAAATCATATTTTGATTCTCGCTGAGTATTATTTTAAAATATTCGTTATTTTTGAATTGGATCAAACTTAATCAATTACCATATAATTTTATTTATATGGATCACATACATCGCATGTATTCAAAAATAGTGAAAACAACTATTAAACATTCCATTCACATCCAAAGTGCAATTTATAACTGTATAAGCATTAAATAATTAAATAAAGCTTATAACAGTCTGTCAATCAATCAGTTGACATACAATTAAATCTAAGGGAGACATGAATTAATTATCATCCCCAGACCTATGTAGGGTTTTCAATCATCAACAAATAATTAGGCGATGTGTAAAATTATCGTCCCAATACTCGTGTGGGGTTTACATCACAGTCCATGTGAACATTATTCATATTATAAACATTTTATTTAACAGTGTATATTTTCACAGTTTAATAATGATAATAATATTAAAACTATAAACAACCATCAACCACCAAACAAATATTGCAATCACTGGCAATAAATATATATTCAGTCACAGATATAGTAATTGAAGAAAAAATTGAGTGAGTGAGTTCTCACTTTGATTTCCACTCCACAGTCTTTACTTGAAGATTTAACTTTTAAACTAAATTAAACAGACGTTTAATTTAGCTCAAAAATTCAACTTGCACCTTTTCCGTTCTGGTCAGTTCCATTTGTAGTGCCCGTAGATACGAGCGCAACGCAACTGAAATCGTCGGATTTTGATCTCGTATGAAAAAAATATGATTTTTAATACATTGATTACATTAATTAACTAATTAATAATATAATTAAGCTAATTATTCTCTTAACTCTTCTTCCCCGTCGTCTCTTTTCTGGACAAACACGAACCCAAAACTGTTGCCCTAAATCCCAAAACGCACGGCAATCGAGACACCCAGGAGGCGATCCAACGCCGCCATCCGCTCTGCTTTGCCACCACCTCCCTGCGCCGGACTCGAGGGCCCACTTGCACCCCCCAACTCGCTGGAATTTGGGCTTAAACAGGCGTCCTTTGAGGCGCGATTTCTTCTAATTCTAGCAATGAGATTCGATCTCTACAGTTGAACTTGTAGGTCTCTCCAAGCTCTACATCTTTGCTTCAAAAAGTTTCGAATTTCATTGAGTGGATTTTGCGAAAATAGAAGGAGAAGTTTCGAACGAAAATCGCCCTTAATTCGGTGGAGGCAACGGCTGCTGAATTGTGCGGAGATTAAGGTTTTAATTTAGCATATATATATATATATATTATATTATTTGATTCCCAATATTACTTGTTTAACTCCTGAACTCTAAATCGAACCCAACGACTGTTGTTCGTAACCAAATATCCCCATTCCGGACATAATGGGATATGTTTCGTAGGCCAATTCAACTGTTTCGATTAGTCTTTATCAAAATTAACATATAAATTAATATAACGTTCAATGTTGAATTTCAACATATATTTTAATTTATCGGGGGCATATACTGACATCAAAAAGTACGAAAATTGAAATCTAGCCATGTTTTTCAAATATGGTTCTAACAAAATTAATTTCATCGAATTTGGAGACTGTTTGAAAAATGGCATTTTTAACTGGTTTATTAAATTTAAATTGAAATTGAAAACATGTTTAAATTTACTGTGCTCACATACTAATTCCAAATGACTTGAAATTTTTAAAAATGACAATAATTTGACGTTCCGGATCCAACAAAACTGGTTTTATCGAAAATGAAGGTTGTTTGCAAAATGGCTATTTTTAAGGGCTTATATAATATTAATATATATAAATTCCATAGCGACTATTTTAAATTTTAACTCGGCCATAACTTACCATTTATAATATGAAATCTCAGTTTCTTACATTTGTTAGAAAGATATAATTAAATAGATTCTGACGTTTCTGATTTCATCAAATTCTGACTTATACTGAATTTGTATATTCATTTAAAGATTAAAATCGAATTTTCAAACTACCGCGCCATTTCGAGTTTGTTTTAATTAATTTTAATTTTATACATTCTAGCTTCGATTTAAATAAATTTTAAATCGTTAATTCTCAAAATAAATTGTATAAAATATTTAACTACCATTAAAATCAATTAAACATAAATTTTAAATTGGTTCCATAATTCCAGGTTCTTACAATCCCCCCCACATAAAACTTTTTCGTCCCTGAAAAAGGAATGGAGCTGAAAGTTGTTTAACTAACCAACTCAACTTTCATTCTGGCTTGAGTTCTTCAATTTTTTAGTTTCTAAGAACTTCCAAATTTCTCTGAAATTTGGCTAACACCTCAAATTTCTAAAAAGATTCGCCATAAACCCCTTTGTACGGGGAGGGTCTGAAAAATTCATTGAGCCGTAATAGACACCCAATAAATCAATAAATCGCATTCAAATTAAATGTGAACTGTATATGCTCAAAGGAGATGTGTAAAAAATCAGCCCTTAACCTAGTGATGGGAATTCGTCATAATCCATGTGTTGTATCTAAAACAAGTGAGACGTGTACATTTTTGTCATCTTAAGACCTGTGTAGGGTTATTAAATCCTGCCATTTACCATTATAGGTTATTAAGTCCATAATCAGTATACTTTTCAACCTGTAATTCAATCCTCTCCATACAAGCGTCTTGCTCATATGGTGCTCCAAACCTCGTCATATAAGCGCCAAATGCTTATATGTAATATGATATGCTATGCCATCTTCAGTAGTATGTTATGCGGTGTATTCCATAATTTATTTTTTACTATCCTATGATGTATGTTTTAAATTTCACACAGAACAAACATCACAACGCATCCAAATCACTCACAGTAGTTATATAATAAATAAAATTGCACAACCAACTCATTAAGGTGCACCTATTTGTCATGCATGCAATTTATTTCTTTACTCAACATCAAATCAATAACCTGCCTAACAAATATATGTATATATCCATGTACATAAATCCAATTCGAACTAATTTTCAATTCAGTTCAATATTAAATTTGATTTGGCCAAATTTTACCCTTATATTTTCACATTGGTTTTATTGTTCCAATATTTTAATTAGTCAAACTAATTATCATCCATTACAACCAGCAATCAATTAGTTGATTAGGTTTCCAAATATATAACTTTTATATATACTTAAAATCATATTTTTAATGCCAAATCATAAACAATAACTCTGACTAAGTTTTGGTTCTCCCACAAGTCAATTGGAATCATATAGATATCTCAATTTTGAACTCGAACATAAATACTAATGATGCCCGGACATCACCAGAATTATCCCCGGGCGACTAGACTGTGATTATATATCTACCTAGTATATTTGAGACTTCGTATATACGCTAGCTAGGCGTATATGCAAAATCTTTGTATACCTGATAGTCCAAATTCAATGTAAAATAAAATACTCAAATACGTATAATAAGATATAATTTTCAAAACTAAATTCATTTTTAATAAATAAACTCTTCAAACTCATTTTAGGATGCTACTGATCCCATCTCTAACGAATTACTCTTATAGGATATTACTAATCCTATCTTTGATGAATTCTTTCGTTTGGTTCTAATGTGTCTTGTTATCGAGCTTTGTAAACCAAAGCTCTGGTACCAACTAAGAGGACCTGAACTTCCCGGCCGGCCTAGACCGAACAGGAAGGTGGATTGCTTTGAGAACACGACGCATCAGAACACAAACATGAGAACATTTCATTGCTATTACAACAATTTACATCAGAGTACAAGGTATCAGAGTTCAAATAAATAATATACAGCGAAAAATATCAGAGATTTAAATTACAAAACAACAGAAATACATATATATACACACATCAATATAATGTGCAGCGGAAAACATCAACTACCACAACTAAAAGAAATACACGAATACAAAGCATTCCGAATATAGCTCCAGCCGTAATCCAGGATCATGTGAAAAGAAATATCTACGAAAACCAAAACTACAAGCTTCCCGTGTCGAAAATATAGGCACCCAGAGTTTAGGTAGAAACAATAAACTCCGAGTCAGTCATGGGACTGGTGTGAGAACTAAAACAGTTATTAACTTTATTTTAATGTTAGGTAAATCAAGGGACCACTCCGTAAAACACGGAATGGGTTTTCTCCCAAGAATACCATAAAACAAACAACGCAATGCTAAAAAAGAAAAATGAAGCCATTATAAGACTTAGGTCCCATCACACAATGCAAACACAAACCAGAGGATAGAGTTTTACCTTATAATGGCCAAACATGTTTGATACGCGAAATTTATCTTTATTATTTTTTATAAGTGAAGAAATCAACTTCAAATATAAACGTATCAATCATAGACAACATAGTACCCTATCCTACTATGTCGCCATATAGGTTTACAACTAAAACCAAAAAGTTGTGCATTGGAAATTGGGTTTCTATCTATAAACCGAGGCAACGGATCATCCGATTCGGAGCACCTCTAATAAGATGTCTAGGACTCGTACTCAGTCGAGCCCATGGAGCGGTAGGGCCAGTCCACGCCTAAAGTTGTGGATTAATTATTCCTGAACAATACGTTTTCTGGCCCTATCAAACCTATTACTTGGCCCTTTTAGTCGGCTCTATATCCGAGGTACCTCGTTATCCATCATCCACATAAGTAAAAAAAATGTATGGGCTCCATACCACGACACCACTTCTAGCTAGAAAGAAACGCATGTCCTCCCTACTGTCCTCTCCTATTTCTTGTTCACACCGGGGTGTGAGGCTCGCGAATTAACGCTACACAAAGTTGTGCTACTTAAAGCTATGCTTTGATCATCAACCACAAAGCTCTGCTTTCCAACAGAAGCTTTGATCTATCCAACTCAGCATGCCACATTGTTAGTCCATACCATACCATTGATGTCCGCCAATATATAACCTTTACGCTCATCCATCTCAGAGAAGGGTGTTAAGAAAGAGAATAAATATTCTGCCACCAAACAGAAATATATTTAGGAGAGATCAAAAAATACAGCACAAAATACAATGTCATACATACAATCCATTTGCAAGTCCGTTCTGGGTCTGAACAAAACCGAAGGCACCTTATTCCTCATCCCATATGTCCAATACAGGAGAGAGGCCGTCGCATATTCGGTCGATCTCCAAGTACGTCTGGACGATCACCAGTTACTACCTCGTCTTGGGTGTACAGCCCAATCAAGACTTCAGTAATCATCCAAGCGATGTGAAGATCTCCGGTCTTCAGCCACCGTCTTCTTCGACGTTTAGTCGTCGTATCAGTTATTCAAAATGGGTTAAACCTGATCTTTCTGAATAACTCGCGTATCTTATAATCGAGTTCCATAAAAACACATCATACGCCTCATTCCAACCCAGAATATTCTTTTATTCATATTCTTTTCAAAATTTAAACCAAATTAAGGTTTATCAAACTAGTCGGGAATATCGAGCCTTACCAAAGTAAACATTTATTTTATTATCCCAATTCCAACCTATTCATCCCATGGAGCAAAACCGATAGTACTCCACATTTAACACCCATTGTGTTATCGGTAAATTTAATTACCATTCAAAGTTTTAAATCTAATTAAAGATTTAACTATCGTATGGAGTAAAACTAGTGGTACTCCATTCTCGAAATCCATGAAAACTGTAGAATGATTTAAAGTTGAATAAGTAGAAAGTGGCATAGGCAAGGCTTTTTGACCAGTTACGACCAGTTATGTTACCTGTTTTTTTTATTATTCGTTGAAAAAACTGATATCATCTTATAAAATAGCAATATGGATGAGGGTGTGAATTTAATTCATTTATAAATTATGCATGTGACTTTATCTCAAGAACGACATCTTATCTGATTTGTTAGAGGCTTTGAGTTTGAGCCCCCTTTACAAGCATAATATAACCATGCCCAGGAAAACTGTAGGTGGTGATGTAGTGCGATTGAAAGTGGAATCAAACAATTTTTTGTTACTTTTTAGCCTGTTAGTTGCTATATAGTGAGTGCTATTTTCTTACATTACTCTTTGTAGCTACATAATATGTGTGAATTTTCTTGCTTTTGATATTGGTGTAGTGTTTTTTTGCCTCTTTCATTTCTTAACTGTTTTTACCCTATTTTATTGTAGCTACTGAGTAGGTCAAGCGAGGAAAATTGAGGGGCTCTTGACCAAAAGAAATACGCAAGTCTTCTTACTTTCCACTCACATTTATTAAGGTTGATTAATATTTCTAACAAAGCTTATTGTTTTTGTACTCCTAAATTAAATTTTGATGAAAACTCTTATTTGAATTAGAGATATATGACAAAAAAAAAATCCAGTGTGTCATGTTTGCGTATATCGTGTAGTGTTGTTGTCATGTACATAGATCTGAGCATGGAAAATGATAAAAGGTTGTTTTTGTGTTAATTTCGTTTTTTAGAATGATCGTTTTCCATGATATGAGTGCGTCATTCGTACTTTTGTATGTACGAAAACTAGAAACTAAAAATAGAATGGGAAAGCATCCTTAATTTTTTTTATTTTCCTTTTTGGTACATATTCAAGTACTACTTGGTGTACATGTTTTAGTATTTACACTGGTGGCACTATTACCTCACAGTGAGACAGTAATATGTGCCTAAGCACATTATATTGTTCAACAAAATTTAGCGTCAGAACAACCGAACCTTTATCTTTATACTTGATACTTGCAAAATGTTTTTTGTCGACATACATCAAAGTCTGATGCTGGTCACAGTATTATATCCTAATGAATCTATCATTTTGATAGGAAATTCATACGTTTTTCAGCAACATTACAGTGCACGGTTCATTTAAATGTCAAAAACATCAACTTTTGCCTTACTTGAAAAAATAGAGAGGGCTTTATCAGTCGTACCAATAGGAGAGGAAAGGCTAAAATCCTGGAATTCTAACATACCCTAATTCCAGACGCTGTCTTATAAAATGGCACATGATTTGTAAAAGGTGGATATTTTTTGCTGATCACACCAATTTCGAGTTCTGTAAAACTCGCTCTCGACCCGTCATGTATATTTAAGGTGGGTCTAAAAATTAATCAAGAAAGACATATACGTCTAGGTAGGTCGTCCCCTGTCCAGAATCAAACACTATGTATTCTGTCAAATTTGTGTGCTAACATGCATATGTTTATTATTTATTTTTAAAAATGTTTGTCACTAGTTGATACACTAAATAATGATGTGTTTACATTTCAATGATAAGTGAAGATAATATAAACAAAGATTTCAATTATAATTCAAAAGGATATGTATATGTTAGTGTATAATATCAACAAAGTCTGACCTAATTCTATAAATGTCCTATAACTATCAAATAAAATATTGTAAATATCCATGTTATAATCGCTTATGTCTTCAAACATTAAAAAATAAATATTATACTAATAATGATTTTATGGAACCTTACGAGTGCGAGTCAAATTTGGACTGATAAGTCGAGTTTTCGTTCCGATACATGATATAGAGCTTTTAAGAACTGATCGTGCATTTACCCACCTCGATTGTTATAAGAGACCACTATCGATCGATCAAAACAACGGCCAACATACTAGATTTAGAATCTAGATGAGCCTCATTGTCGTCCTTATCCTTAATTATATGCTTTTGATTTGAAAATGATATTATCTGGTATTTATGGTAGACATGAACACATATTCCCACCCAGTTAAAATTTCACATACATTAGTAGTTTTACTTCTGTAAATTTTAATCTACTATAATATAAGTCTATCCTTTCTCTAATTTGAATAGATGTAACTGTTATTTGTCAATTACTACATAGTCAAATCCATTTTATATTTCATTACTTAAACTTTATCTTAGGTAGTGCCAACATGTACGATTTCAATTGAAAGATCATTCCACTTTCCGTGATCTTAGTTTGCATTTAATATACATTTTCATAATGCCAGTACTATTCTCGGTTGACCACTATATAATTAATCATTAAATTGCATTGGCATTCAATTCAATGTTAAGCTTGCAGTCTATAAAATCATACATTAAAGAAATTTTTACAAGTTTAATCTATGATAACTATTTGTTTAAAGATGCCCAACTCACATTCTTATGTATTTGTTTTATGATATATATATATATATATATATATATATATATTTGAATTTGTTCAGGGGGAAACCGACCGAAGCCGTAAAACCCCCTAGTGCACCTCGACACAAGTCCATAACCGCTGGGCTAATGCTGCAGACATATATATACATTGCACATTTAGTTTACCTAAGACCATGCTGATGTAAAATAATACTCAACCGAGGTTCTTTGCAGGTGTGTGCAAATTACATTATTGTTTTACGTCACATCTTCTAAGGACAAACTATTATATGCAAACAAAGCATATATTTTTTAATTGATTGAACTTATACATGGTGTTAACACAAGGGAGTTTTTACCCTCAAGGACAAAAAGAACAAAAAATTGTTCCATTAGGGCAAGGGGTAAAATTTGATCCGTGTTGTCACACTTTTTGGTCAAAGCTGTCACACATGGAATTCCTGAATAGCAACACGATCAAGTAGTAGAAACAACATCAGAAGACATAGAGCGATTTAGCCGAAATCGCAACATCAACATAAACAGGCCCGAAACTCCTATTAGACGATCACTTTTGGGCCCAAAAACAGCAATTACAGAGCTGAGCTCTGAAAATCTTATAGCCCTCTGAATGAGCTTCAAACAGAGCTTTCGTTTGGCTCAATCGGACTTACGGTTTGAAAGTTATGCCCATTTCTTTGAACGCGCATAGAAGAGCAACTCCGGTTCATGAGCTTGGTCTTGATTCACCCACAACATGACTCCTCTTAGACTGGCTCGTGGGACCCCCCTTGGGCTCGCCCCTCCTCGGCTCGTGGAGCCTCTTCAACTCGTGATGCACCCCCGTCTCGTGAAACCAACTCTGGCTCGTGGAGCTCAGGTGGACCACGACCCTCATCCACGACCCGACCGTGGACACAAGCTTCATCACTCCAGCTCGAGACCAAACCATGGCTCGTGAAGCCCACATCACGACCTGACCCCATGACCACGAACCGCTCCCTACATGTGACGGCCCGTCCCGCACCAGCCGGCATTTCCTCTGAAAGTGCGCTGTACACATGCCCAACTAGCACAGAACGGTCGCCAAAGAAAGGAAAGAAGAGAATGAACTAATCGAAAACCTGTAGAATGTCTCACAGCGCATGGAACAGAATATAATAATAATATACTTGACATAAAACAGGCGAGACAGTGCATAAGCTGATAACTAAAACCAACATTGTAACACCCCGTAATTCTGTAACACTAGGATTCACAAATCAAGGAAGAATTAAATTTTAAAATTAAAATCAAGGGAAACGGGCTATGCCATTGCGTTCGTCTCGGAATTCTGCATGAGATAGAGTCCGAGTTTGCGTTAATCGGACTCCGTATGAAGGAGTTATGGTCTTCAGAAGTTTCAGAATTCGATTTAAAATTCGAACAGGTCAGAAAACGAGTTCAAAATTCATAATAGGACCCAGGTTGGGCTGGGCGGGAATTTTCCCGCCCAAGACCCAGATCCACTGGGTAGTCGACCTGGGGCACCCAGGTCGACTGGGTAGTCGACCTCCCCCGCTTTTTCCAGATCTGCAGCCTGGTTCATTTTTCTGTACCCGGACGCCATTCTGACTAGATTCGTTGACCTCTACACTATATAAACAGCCCTAGTCTCCTTCTCTATTCACAATTCTTTTCTATCCTTATGCTGCCTCTAAGAAAATGTATAAATAAATAAAAATAAGAAAATAATACGAAAATCCAAGACAAGGTTATGCTGCTCAAGTTGTCCAGAAGAGATTCGAATCAAGATTAAAGCTTCAAGATAAGAATCAAAGGCTAACTCAAACGGTTTCGAGCAACATCACACGAATCATAGCATCGCCATCTTTCTATTCTAAAAACCGATCAATGTAAGTCGGTTACTTTTTAGATTTGAACGTTTCTCTCTGTTCGTGACATGAAATTAAAGGAATAAAAGAATATGCCAAATCTTTCTATCAGTGCTTATATCCTTGGACCTAATTGAGAACTGTTATGATTCGATGACCAATTAGGCATTGCCTATGACTATGAACATTGCCTATGACTGTGACTGTGACTATGAGGATTAATTCCTTGACTATGAACATAAGCATATGCCTTTGATTAGGAAACATAAACTATTGCCTATGACATAACAAGGACAACTGTGATTAAACACCTATGATTCATGACTAGGAAAGTGTTGCTTAAGTTTTGTGACTGTGAAATTGGGTCTAAACCTGATTATCTATTCTGTCTATTCTTGGTTTTCTTTGGTTTTAGACCTTTGGAATTTACCTATTAAGTTAGGTCTACCCATGTTCTTGAACCTACGTCGTTATTCAACCCTTTTTATGTCATAAGATTTTCAGACCTATAGGCCTTCGATGTTTTAGATCAATTTCAGTGAAATTCATTAGGTCTGTAATTAGTAAATTATCATTTTATGCCAGTTATTATGTCTATCTTTTTCATAGCATCTTTGGTTCATTCCCTATTTTCTACGAATCTAGATTTATCTATAATCTAGATTGAATCATGATTATACGAACGATGGGAATACGATTTGGGAAAAATATGAAATTTACTAAAAACGCAGTTATAAACTTGGAAATTGGCATAAATTGGGAATATGTATTATGGCATGTTCATAGAAATGCAAATTGGATAAATTTGACATGAATTATAGGATGTGTAATTCGAATCCAGTATCGACTTGTAAATCTAGCATTTACATGAATTGGAACTAGAATAATAAGTTTAGTTTGACATGAACCATAATTAGAATGTTAAATCAAAATTGGATTAGCTAATTTGGCATAATAAGTATATTGGCATAAATTTGAAATTGGCCATAATTGTGAGTAATTGTCATGTTTGGCAAAAATCATGGTTAGTGACACATAATTTGGTATAATTTACATACCAAAAAGGCATAAATATGATATAGAGGGGAAAATGGGCCATAATAATAAATGTTGACAATTTATGTTAAAAGAGTAATTACGAGATAAGTAAATTAGGAATAATTTACTTATAGAATTTGTCCTAAATGAGAAAATGTAAATTTAGACAAATTAAAGGTTTATTAACGACATCTCTTTTAATAACACACCAGAAAGTTCTAGGGTGACAGAGAGGATAGTGTCTAGGCTTAGGTTTGGAAAATACAAGTTTTCTGCTCTCCCTGGCTATCCCTAACTGATCCGACAGACGGGATGGTTACTTTCAAAACCTGATTTGAAAATTAATCAAAACCCTTTGAACTTAGAAAACACGAATATGCCTAACCCGAGGTTAGACTGAGTTGAGATGTAAACCTGCCCGGAACCAACCGGCACATCCAGTAATCGCAACAATATCTGTCTAATGTGAGTGGTAGCGGCTTTAATTTATTTAGTTAAAGCTAGAACAAGAATGGTAGGGTTAAGTTAACTAAGACACTTAACCAATTCAACATGATAACCTGACCGGTGGGTGGGGTTAGGTTCATACAGACACTTAACACAGTTAAGCTAGAATGGGAGGGTTAAGTCCATAGGAACACTTAACCAACTTAACACAGTTAAGCTAGAATGGGAGGGCTAAGTCCATAGGGATACTTAACCAACTTAACATGGCAACAAGACAAGATTTGTAGGGGTTAAGTAACTAAGAAAACACTTAGCCAAATTAACATGTTAACTAGACTAGAAGGTGGGGTTAAGTAAAGTTAATACACTTAGCCAAATTAACATGTTAACTAAACTAGAAGGTGGGGTTAAGTAAAGTTAATACACTTAGCCAAATTAACATGTTAACTAGACTAGAGGTTGGGGTTAAGTAAAATTTAATACACTTAGCCAATTTGATATGTTAGCTGGACTAGACCGTAGGGTTAAGTAAACTTGAACACTTAACCATCAGATTGTGATAAAGGAATAGGTTTAAGTCTAAAACATGAAGGGATAATACTTAACCATCAATAACATGTTAGTTAAAACAGATGGGCAAGGTTAAGTTAAAAAGGAACACTTAACCAGTACAGGATGAATGGGTAGGGTTAAGTAATAAGAAATACTTAACCAACATAACTTGGTTTGTGGTAGGGTTAAGTCAACATGAATTACTGATAACACTTACCCAGTTTAACATGATAAATGAAGAGGGTTAAGTTAGCTTGAATTGACTAATGACACTTAACCAATCCAAATTGACGGGAAAGAGAACTAAGTAGTAAACCTTAGTTAAAAGGGAGCTAAGTAGTAAACCTTAGTTGAGAAAACAACGATTCTGGAAACTAAGTGGTAAACCTTAGTTAGTAAAACTAAGTAGTAATCCTTAGTATAACACGGGAAGGAGCGAATGTCCGTCTGAGTAAAAAGAAGGCTCCAACGAATTGGGTTACGAAGCCCGAGGCTTCGAGGGGACGTGATGGTACTCTTGGTATCCCTCTGTGAGGCTGCAGATGATCCTCCTGGGCTCACAGAGGTTAAGGTTTGCGTTAGAAGAACCAGGGGTATGCCTTGGTTGCAATATATGGAAACCTAAAGACTAGGATGAACCAACGTGATTCAGCGAGAAACCGGTAGCCCTGTGATAGCAACTCGTCGTCTACCATCCATCTTCAGTCAATCGAGATACGTGAAGCGGAAAGGCGGAGAACTCCAAAAGACCATATACTTGCTATCTAGTTATGGGTGAGGATGGCCATAGGTTAGTGGGGCATAGGGGGCCTGCGTATAGTTCTCATTTTTCAAGGTGTGCCTTTCATTAGTTGAGGGAGGGGTCGAGTGGGACCATAGCCACTGGAATAAAAACAGACCTTAGCATCTGCATCGGCAGATATCTGAAATCTCCCGACCGAGTTCTGTGTTTCTTGATTTGCCCTACCACAGGCCTCGGGTCGCACACTACAGGACATGTGCATCTAGACAAGCGATAACGATTCGCGATACATGCGTGGGGAAGTCTAGGAACGTATACCACTCTAGGTAGTGTGTCCTAAACTTGGGGGCATCGTTCGACAGGTAGCATAATCCCTAGTTGGACTAGGTGGCATAAACCCTGAATCTGAGAAGCGTTCAGCAGATAGCGTAAACTCTAGTTGAATCTAGAAAGCACTTGATAGAAAACCCTAGATTAGATCTAGGTAATAAATAATAAATGTAGGCCTAAAGGCAATGGAAACTACAAGGATTGGGATCACGTTATCGTTACTAGTTGGGACACTAGTTAGGTGGTGCAGAGATATAGAAATCAGTATAACAAGGAAATAGCGAAGCGGCGAAAGTATTAGAGCATATCCAGTTAATCTTATCTTAGAATATCTTGTGTAAATCTTGTCTAATCTTGCTGATCTTATCATCATGGTGTTATCTTGTATTCAGTTAATTCATGTCGTTTTTTTTTCATGTTCACATGCTAGAAGTTACTGAACTTACTCAGGCTTTATGTCTGACTCTGTTATTCTTTCGTCTTCTTTTCTTCCGTTCCCCCCCCCCCACCCCTAGGTAGTAAAGGAGGGAATAGTATAGCTCAGGTTAAGTCGGACTGTCACTCTTTCCCAGCTTGAAGATTTGTCGAAGTTTTGCTTGGATTCTCTTTTCAGATGCTATGACTGGCTCTTGCTAAAATTGGGGAATATAAATGTTGTTTTATGCTTCTTTGTTTTGTAAGACAGATGATACTCTGATATTGTAAAGAAATCATTGTACAAACTATTTTATCAATAAAGTAAAGTTTTATTTTCCGCTATTTAATTTTTGTCTGTCTTGTAATTTATCTGCATCTTTTACCCTAAATGCTCCACAGAACTTAGTGCATTCCCTTTGTGAGTGACACTAACGGATGTGGGGTGTTACACGTGGTATCAGAGCTGAAGGTTACCAGATCAGATAAAGGATTTGAAAAATTATTTTCAAAACGGTTTTAAAAGAAGCATTTTGAAGAGAAAAGATTTGTTTTAAAGGCATATTCCCCAAAGCCATACGCACTATCTTCTCTTCCTCTGTTTGAATTCTTGTCTCCTTCTTTCTTGAGTCTCTAGGGCTCCTGGCTTTCTTGGAGGTAACCTCATCGATGGGCGAAGTCGTGCCTGGCTTCCATCCATAGCCGTAGTTGTTTCGCCTACAGCCAGTTTTCTTTCAAGCTTATAGGGTTTTCTGTATGATGGAAGCAACTTTCGAGAGATTTGTCAACATGACTACACACGGAAGAGGATGAGGAATTCATGGATGTAGTTTAGCTCACAAAGAAGGAAGGAATTATAAAACCTAAGACAAGAGGAGGTATCTTTACTAAGGTGTAATTAAGGGCCAAGGACAAGATTTTCAGAAGGGCAAGTATATACTTTCACCACCAAGCGTACCTAGGAGAAAGGTAGTAAAGTTCTGTTGGAAGAGTCTAGTTTTGCTGTTCGTACTCTTTCCTTTGGTTTTAGCGCTTCGCATTTGTTCATATCCACTTCCATAGTTGAGTCTCTGCACCATAGTACTTGTATAGTAGAAAGATCCCACTAGAGGCTCAAATCTAATTGGTGGTCCGACCAGTTTATTTTTGGTTAGTAGGGATTTGAGAATAGCTATCGAGTTTGCTTATATCATCTCACGTAGATTGTCTAAATTCGGAGGAGATATTCCTTGGGTGCTTGTCTGATATTGGTTTTGGCCTTTGGGGATTTTACTTGAGGAATGTCGAGTTCGACTAGGATGGTTCGCGTGAGAGATGAATATTTGTGGCAGGCACTCTAAAAAGCACGTAGTGACCTTTTGACCCTTATAGTTATGGCATGGTGGATAAGAGGGAGACCTCTAATCATCTTAGTACATACACTTGGTACCGTGATTGACATCTGTTTATTTTGGAAATGAAGGTCAGAAACTTCACAATCGTGAAGTTAAATTAGTTAGGATACAGTGGAGTAAAGCTCAAGAAGTCTAGATACTAGCATCATACCCTTTTCCTTAAGGGTGCATCCTTGATTTCTTCATTTGTAGGAGCTTTACACATAATTGTTTCTCTCTTTTCAAAGTATATCCTCTAGGTCGTATCTTCGATCCTTAGGTAGAAACTCCTTTGGATGTAAACATGTATTTGAAACATGTTATGGTTGATGGTTGCAAGTGGTTGCTAATGGTTGCTCGTGAATGCATATACATACGTATTAGGCACTAGATCAGTTCGGACGCTTTCATATTGCATTTACAGATATGTATTTGTTTGTAAGTTGAACTTGATATGTTATCATATGGATGTTGCATATGGATGAATGGTTGTGCACGAATGTAGTATTTACCTAACTAGGGATGCTTGCATACATGATTGGACGCATGGAACTGACATGATTCACATTAAGGAGGTCAACTGAATCAGTAGACCGCTTGATTTTGCATTAGATAAAGACATATACACACACTATGCATATGAACATGAAAGCATTAGAAATCTTTTAAGGACAATGAATGTCTGTGATTGAATGGTTGAGTAGATGGGTGATTGGATGGTAGGACACATTCTACCTAACTTGAAGATTTCGGGGACGAAATCCTTTTAAGTGGGGGAGAATGTAACACTCCGTAATTCTGTAACACTAGGATTCACAAATCAAGGCATAATTAAATTTTAAAATCAAAATCAAGGGAAACGGGCTGCTCCATTGCGTTCGTCTCGGAATTCTGCATGAGATAGAGCCTGAGTTTGCGTTAATCGGACTCCGTTTGAAGGAGTTATGGTCTTCAGAAGTTTCAGAATTCGATTTAAAATTCGAACAGGTCAGAAAACGAGTTCAAAATTCAAAATCGGACCCAGGTTGGGCTAGGCGGGAATTTTCCCGCCCAAGACCCAGGTCGACTGGGTAGTCAACCTGGGGGTCGACCTCCCCCGCTTTTTCCAGATCTGCAGCCTGGTTCGTTTTTCTGTACCCGGACGCCATTCTGACCAGATTCGTTGACCTCTACACTATATAAACAGCCCTAGTCTCCTTCTCTATTCACAATTCTTTTCTATCCTTATGCTGCCTCTGAGAAAATGTATAAATAAATAAAAATAAGAAAATAATACGAAAATCCAAGACAAGGTTATGCTGCTCAAGTTGTCCAGAAGAGATTCGAATCAAGATTAAAGCTTCAAGATAAGAATCAAAGGCTAACTCAAACGGTTTCGAGCAACGTCACACGAATCATAGCATCGCCATCTTCTATTCTAAAAACCGATCAATGTAAGTTGGTTACTTTTTAGATTTGAAAGTTTCTCTCTGTTCGTGACATGAAATTAAAGGAATAAAATAATATGCCAAATCTTTCTATCAGTGCTTATATCCTTGGACCTAATTGAGAACTGTTATGATTCGATGACCAATTAGGCATTGCCTATGACTATGAACATTGCCTATGACTGTGACTGTGACTATGACGATTAATTCCTTGACTATGAACACAAGCATATGCCTTTGATTAGGAAACATAAACTATTGCCTATGACATAACAAGGACAACTGTGATTAAACACCTATGATTCATGACTAGGAAAGTGTTGCTTAAGTTTTGTGACTGTGAAATTGGGTCTAAACCTGATTATCTATTTTGTCTATTCTTGGTTTTCTTTGGTTTTAGACCTTGGGAATTTACCTATTAAGTTAGGTCTACCCATGTTCTTGAACCTACGTCGTTATTCAACCCTTTTTATGTCATAAGATTTTCAGACCTATAGGCCTTCGATGTTTTAGATCAATTTCAGTGAAATTCGTTAGGTCTGTAATTAGCAAATTATCATTTTATGCCAGTTATTATGTCTATCTTTTTCATAGCATCTTTGGTTCATTCCCTATTTTCTACGAATCTAGATTTATCTATAATCTAGATTGAATCATGATTATACGAACGATGGGAATACGATTTGGGAAAAATATGAAATTTACTACAAACGCAGTTATAAACTTGGAAATTGGCATAAATTGGGAACATGTATTATGGCATGTTCATAGAAATGCAAATTGGATAAATTTGACATGAATTATAGGATGTGTAATTCGAATCTAGTATCGACTTGTAAATCTAGCATTTACATGAATTGTGAACTAGAATAATAAGTCTAGTTTGACATGAACCGTAATTAGAATGTTAAATCAGAATTGGATTATCTAATTTGGCATAATAAGTATATTGGCATAAATTTGAAATTGGCCATAATTGTGAGTAATTGTCATGTTTGGCAAAAATCATGGTTAGTGACACATAATTTGGTATAATTTACATACCAAAAAGGCATAAATATGATATAGAGGGGGAAATGGGCCATAATAATAAATGTTGACAATTTATGTTAAAAGAGTAATTTCGAGATAAGTAAATTAGGAATAATTTACTTATAGAATTTGTCCTAAATGAGAAAATGTAAATTTAGACAAATTAAAGGTTTATTAACGACATCTCTTTTAATAACACACCAGAAAGTTCTAGGGTGACAGAGAGGATAGTGTCTAGGCTTAGGTTTGGAAAATACAAGTTTCCTGCTCTCCCTGGCTATCCCTAACTGATCCGACGGACGGGATGGTTACTTTCAAAACCTGATTTGAAAATTAATCAAAACCCTTTGAACTTAGAAAACACGAATATGCCTAACCCGAGGTTAGACTGAGTTGCGATGTAAACCTGCCCGGAACCAACCGGCACATCCAGTAATCGCAACAATATCTGTCTAATGTGAGTGGTAGCGGCTTTAATTTATTTAGTTAAAGCTAGAACAAGAATGGTAGGGTTAAGTTAACTAAGACACTTAACCAATTCAACATGATAACCAGACCGGTGGTTGGGGTTAGGTTCATACAGACATTTAATACAGTTAAGCTAGAATGGGAGGGTTAAGTCCATAGGAACACTTAACCAACTTAACACAGTTAAGCTAGAATGGGAGGGCTAAGTCCATAGGGATACTTAACCAACTTAACATGGCAACAAGACAAGATTTGTAGGGGTTAAGTAACTAAGAAAACACTTAGCCAAATTAACATGTTAACTAGACTAGAAGGTGGGGTTAAGTAAAGTTAATACACTTAGCCAAATTAACATGTTAACTAAACTAGAAGGTGGGGTTAAGTAAAGTTAATACACTTAGCCAAATTAACATGTTAACTAGACTAGAGGTTGGGGTTAAGTAAAATTTAATACACTTAGCCAATTTGATATGTTAGCTGGACTAGACCGCAGGGTTAAGTAAACTTGAACACTTAACCATCAGATTGTGATAAAGGAATAGGGTTAAGTCTAAAACATGAAGGGATAATACTTAACCATCAATAACATGTTAGTTAAAACAGATGGGCAAGGTTAAGTTAAAAAGGAACACTTAACCAATACAGGATGAATGGGTAGGGTTAAGTAATAAGAAATACTTAACCAACATAACTTGGTTTGTGGTAGGGTTAACTCAACATGAATTACTGATAACACTTAACCAGTTTAACAGGATAAATGAAGAGGGTTAAGTTAGCTTGAATTGACTAATGACACTTAACCAATCCAAATTGACGGGAAAGAGAACTAAGTAGTAAACCTTAGTTAAAAGGGAGCTAAGTAGTAAACCTTAGTTGAGAAAACAACAATTCTGGAAACTAAGTGGTAAACCTTAGTTAGTAAAACTAAGTAGTAATCCTTAGTATAACACGGGAAGGAGCGAATGTCCGTCTGAGTAAAAAGAAGGCTCCAACGAATTGGGTTACGAAGCCCGAGGCTTCGAGGGGACGTGAGGGTACTCTTGGTATACCTCTGTGAGGCTGCAGATGATCCTCCTAGGCTCACAGAGGTTAAGGTTTGCGTTAGAAGAACCAGGGGTATGCCTTGGTTGCAATATATGGCAACCTAAAGACTAGGATGGACCAACGTGATTCGACGAGAAACCGGTAGCCCTGTGATAGCAACTCGTCGTCTACCATCCATCTTCAGTCAATCGAGATATGTGAAGCGGAAAGGTGGAGAACTCCAAAAGACCATATACTTGTTGTCTAGTTATGGGTGAGGATGGCCATAGGTTAGTGGGGGCATAGGGGGCCTGCGTATAGTTCTTATTTTTCAAGGTGTGCCTTTCATTAGTTGAGGGAGGGGTCGAGTGGGACCATAGCCACTGGAATAAAAACAGACCTTAGCATCTGCATCGGCAGATATCTGAAAGCTCCCGACCGAGTTCTGTGTTTCTTGATTTGCCCTACCACAAGACTCGGGTCGCACATTACAGGACATGTGCATCTAGACAAGTGATAACGATTAGCGATACATGCGTGGGGAAGTCTAGGAACGTATACCACTCTAGGTAGTGTGTCCTAGAATTGGGGGCATCATTCGACATGTAGCATAATCCCTAGTTGGACTAGGTGGCATAAACCCTGAATCCGAGAAGCGTTCAGCAGATAGCGTAAACTCTTGTTGAATCTAGAAAGCACTTGATAGAAAACCCTAGATTAGATCTAGGTAATAAATAATAAATTTAGGCCTGAAGGCAATGGAAACTACAAGGATTGGGATCATGTTATCGTTACTAGTTGGGACACTAGTTAGTTGGTGCAGAGATATAGAAATCAGTATAACAAGGAAATAGCGAAGCGGCGAAAGTATTAGAGCATATCCAGTTAATCTTATCTTAGCATATCTTGTGTAAATCTTGTCTAATCTTGCTGATCCTATCATCATGGTGTTATCTTGTATTCAGTTAATTCATGTCGTTTTGTTTTTCCATGTTCACATGCTAGAAGTTACTGAACTTACTCAGGCTTTATGTCTGACTCTGTTTTTCTTTAAAAGGCGATATTTTTAATATTGAAAAAGCGATATTTTTAATATGGAAAAGGCGATATTTTTCATATTGAAAAGGCGATATTTTTATACGAATAAGAATAAAATTTCTATGTCTACATTAGAGTAGTAGCGATAAAATTTCTATTTTTACAAATTGAGGTTAACGATATAAAAATTCAATTTTTATATATTGAATAGCGAAGTAAAAGTTCGATTTTTATATATTGAATAGCGAAGTAAAAATTCGATTTTTATATATGGAATAGCGAAGTAAAAATTCGATTTTTATATATTGAATAGCAAAGTAAAAAAATTCGATTTTTATATATTGAATAGCGTAGTGAAAATGTGATTTTTATATATATAGTGGCTACGGGCAACGAAAGTGACAAAAGGCGAAAATGACGAAGACTTCTACATTTGAAGTGTCGTGAAGTTGGGATAGCTATTGGTGAGAACTTCTCACTCTTCAATTTCTTTTTCTAGTTATATATATACTAGGATGCAGACGGTGTTTAGTAGCACCCGACACCCGTCATCCACAGACCATGGATGACTTGTTTGTTAAATTGTTTGGTTGTGTAGTTAGTTAGAATATTTGAGTTGAATTGAATTGTTTGGTGAAATGAAAGTGATTTGATTGATGTGTGAATGGCGTGGGCCTTCACTAGACCGGGGATAAGGCTAGGCCTCGTCCCGTTTCTAGTATCGTGCCGTTATGCCGCCGAAATTTTCTAAAATAAGTTAGAAAAATAAAGATATCATTTCATTTAATAAATGAACTGAATAGAATATTTTCATAGGTTGAATAAAATGTTTTATCATTAAAAATATAATTTTTAACGTGAAAGTGAATAAATAAATATTTATAAACAAATCGGCCGATTTGTTTATATACACTGATTTGACTGATATTGATTGGGTCGATAAATTTTACACATCACCCAACTGCACAACTAAAATCTGTGTTTGATTGTTTGAAACCCCACACGGGTGTTGGGATGAAATTTGAAGTTCACTCATCATGATTGATTAAATATGTCGATCGATTGATTGACAGGCTGTTATAAGCATTAGATATCTATATTTGATGCTTATACAGTGTAGTGCATTTTGGTTGATGGTTGATTATTTTTCAATGCTATTATATACGTGTGATGTATGAAAATCCATATAATTAACATTATATGGTGATTGATTGGGCCTCATTCCAATTTAGAAAATAAAGAATATTATAAAATAAAGGTTCATGTGTTGACTGTACTCATCCGTTGAGATTAGTCATGTGTTGAACGAAATATTTTAATAATAAAATTTGCATCTTTATCAATATAAAATAAAGGTTCATGTGTTGACTGTACTCATCCGTTGAGATTAGTCATGTGTTGAACGAAATATTTTAATAATAAAATTTGCATCTTTATCAATATAAAATAAAGGTTCATGAGTTGACAGTACTCATCCGTTGAGATTAGTCATGTGTTGAATGAAATATTTTGATAATAAGAAATATTTGAAATAGAATATTTGAAATAGAATATTTGAAATAGAAATATTTGAAATAAGAAATATTTGAAACGAAATATTTTGATAATAAGAAATATTTGAAATAGAATATTTGAAAATAGAAATATATGAAGCCGTGTTGATTAGATTGACGCCATTTTGACGTGAACGATATTTATATCGATTTTATTCATTTTAAAATGAATGTTGAAAAGTGATTTCGAAATCGAATATTTTGAAACGAATATAAAACTAATTTGAATTTGAATCGAATAGAAAACCAATTTGAATTTGAATCGAATATAAAACCAATTTGAATTGAATCGAATATAAAACCAATTTGAATTGAATCGAATATAAAACCAATTTGAATTTGAATCGAATAGAAAACCAATTTGAATTTGAATCGAATATAAAACCAATTTGAATTTGAATCGAATATAAAACCAATTTGAATTTGAATCGAGTAGAAAACCAATTTGAATTTGAATCGAATAGAAAACGAATTGAATTTGAATTGAAAATATATATTGAATTTGATTTGAATTGCATAGAAAACTAATTTGAATTTGAATCGAATAGAAAACCAATTTGAATTTGAATCGAATATAAAACCAATTTGAATTGAAACGAATAGAAAACCAATTTGAATTTGAATCGAATATAAAACCAATTTGAATTGAATCGAATATAAAACCAATTTGAATTGAATCGAATATAAAACCAATTTGAATTTGAATCGAATAGAAAACCAATTTGAATTTGAATCGAATAGAAAACCAATTTGAATTTGAATCGAATATAAAACCAATTTGAATTTGAATCGAATAGAAAACGAATTGAATTTGAATTGAAAATATATATTGAATTTGATTTGAATTGAATAGAAAACTAATTTGAATTTGAATCGAATATAAAACCAATTTGAATTTGAATCGAATAGAAAACCAATTTGAATTGAATCGAATAGAAAACCAATTTGAATTGAATTGAATTGAAAATGAATTCAAATTGAAATGAAATTTGAATTGAACAGAAATGAATTTTAAAACGAATTTATAAGGAAAAATTCAATTTTGATTTGAATTGAAATGGAAGTTGAAATTATTTTTGAAACGAATTAAAAACTATTTATAAAATTCGTTTTAAATAGAAATCGACGAAATACAAATTATATATGTAATATAATGGCCTGAATAGAACGCGTCGCGCCGCGGCAGTTTGCGAATTTCGACCATTAACTTCGAACGGACATTACGGGAGATCCGACCATCGGATTCTCCTAAAACCGGAACCGTTGGGTTCGTATCGAAAAGAGCTTTCTAACTAATATTAGAAATTTGAAATCTAACGGTTGGATTTGGAGGTACGTCCAAATCAAATTTGAAAAAGGTCGTTGTAAGTGCAGTTCGATGGCCGTTGATGGAAATCGATTGTACGGGCCTTGATAAAATTATTAAAAATAGTAATAATTAGTGTAAAATCATAAGAAATGATTTGGGAAAAATTGGGATGGAAAACTCCATATTTGAAAAGATAAAAATAGATTTTTATCGAAATGAACTAGTTTTGAACTAAATTTAAAACCCAATTATTTTTAAATAAATAAATTAGATTTAAAAGGGGGTTTTAAATGTGATTTGGGTTTATCGTGAACTGTGTTTTAAATGACACTAGTTCTTTAACCCAGTAAAGGAGTTTTAATGAATCTGCAATTAGATTGAAATATGAATTGATAATCTAGATTATCAAATTTGGCAATGAGCGAGAATGGAGTATCACCAGTTTTGCTCCAAAGCGATAGTTAAATCTTTAATCAGATTTGAACGTGAAATGGTAATTAATTTTACTAATAACACTGTGATATTAGATATGGAGTATGACCAGTTTTGCTTCATGGGATGAATAGGTTGGGATTGGGAAATAAAATAAATAATTACTTCGGTGTGGTTCGCTAATCTCGACTAGTTTAGAAAACCATAATTTGGTTTAAAACGACATCCAAAGGAAGATTAAAGGATAAATTTTAAAGAATTTATCCTGGATAAAATTAATGGGAACCTTTCCCTAAGAATGTGAAATTTAGAAACTAGCTGTAGGTTAGTTAAGAAGAATGGTTTCCTGGGTATTGATCTGATGTTGGTTTCGGCCTTCGGGGTTAATATTTGGGAAATTGTTCTCTTGCTAATTTGCGGTTAGTGATTGCTGAATTGGAATGAGGCGTATGTTGTGTTGGTGTGACATTTGTTTTTAATATACGCGGGTTGTTCGGAAAGGCCGGGTTTATACCCATTCTGAATA
The DNA here is from genome assembly GCA_030737875.1 of Allium sativum. Lineage (NCBI taxonomy): Eukaryota > Viridiplantae > Streptophyta > Magnoliopsida > Asparagales > Amaryllidaceae > Allium > Allium sativum. The sequence continues at coordinate 967,874,175 of CM060922.1, read as the reverse complement.
ACCGATTCGACGATATGTCGAAGATGAAGACGGTGGTTGAAGGCCAGAAGTCTTCACATCGTTTGGGTGATTACTGATGATCTTGATTGGGCTGTACACCCAAGATGAGGGAATCAGTTAGTGGTCGTCCAGACGTACTTGGAGATCGATGGATATGCGAGGAAAGAGCCTCCAGTTTCGTTCAGACCCAGAACGAACTTGTAAATGGATTGTGTGTCTGACATTGGATTTTATTCTGTGTTGATTGATTTCTATTAAATATATATCTGTTTGGCGGTGGAGAATTTATTCTCTTGCTTAACGCCCTTCTCTGAGACGTACGAGCTTAGAGGTTATATATCGATAGATATCAATCGCATGGCATGAATTGCCTGTGTGGCACGCTGAGTTGCATGGATCAAGGCTTCTATTGAAAAGAAAAGTCTTGTGGTTGATGATCAAAGCACGGCCTACGTGGCAGCTTTGTGTATAGCGTAGATTCGCGAGCCTCACACCTCGGTATGAGTCAAAAACGGGATGAGGACCCAAGGAGTGCACGATGTTTCTTTCTAGCTATGGGTGGTGTCAGTGACCTACCAGCCCTGACATTTATATACTTTTCACTTTGTGGTTTGGATGCGAGGCGCCTCGATTATAGGTCCTATAGGGCCGGGAAACGTGTGTTCAGGAATAACTAATCCTCAAACGTAAGAGAGGACCGGCCTTGGAGGATCCCAGGGTTGCCCAGAGTGCGTAGCCCTGAGACATTTGCTAGAGTGTCTCGAACGCGGAGAGGAGCTTGCCCCTTGCCTCGACTCATGACGGAAATCCAATTTCCAATACGAGATATCTCGGCTTTATTTGTAGAGCCTAGTATGGCGACATAGTAGCATGGGATGTTATGCTGTCTATGATTTATATTTATGATTGAAATTGTTTTGATACTATACACTTACTCTAGTATCAAATGATTTGTTTTAAACGTACCAAGCATGTTTGGCTATTATAAGGGAAAACCATATCCTCCGGCTTGCGTTGCATTGTGTGATGGGACCTGGGTCTTATAATAGCTTCATTTTTCGAAAAAGCATTGTGTTGTTTATTCTATGCACTGGTATTCTTGGGAGGAAACCCGTTCTGTGTTATATGGCGTGGTCCCTTGAATTACTCTCTTTTAAAATAAAGCTTAAATAACTGTTTTAATTCTCACACCAGTCACATGACTGACCTGGAGTTTATTGTTTTAACCTAAACTCTGGTGCCCCTATTTTCTACACGGGCAGCTAGTAGTTTTGGTTTTGCAGATTTATATTCACAGGATCCTGATTTACAGCTGGAACGATGCTCGGAAAGCTCTGTATCCGTGCATTACTTTCAGTTGTGTTTTATATTATTTTTCCACTGCTATGTAATTTATTGTAATCTCTGATATTTATCGAATGTAATTTATGCAATTATACTCTGTATATTCTTGTATCTGATGGAATTGTTGTAATAGACAATGAAATGTTCTTCCGTCTGCGTTCTGATTTGTCTTCTCCTCACAGTAATTCGTTCTTTCTCATCTCTTCGGAGACCGGGGAAGTTCGGGTCGCTTCAGATGATACTCTGATATTGTAAAGAAATCATTGTACAAACTATTTTATCAATAAAGTAAAGTTTTACTTTCCGCTGTTTAATTTTTGTCTGTTTTGTAATTTATCTGCATCTTTTACCCTAAATGCTCCATAGAACTTAGTGCATTCCCTTTGTGAGTGACACTAACGGATGTGGGGTGTTACAAACATCAACATCGTCATCAGAGTAGCGGAAATCCAAATACAGCTTATTACAATTTTCCAAATTACTGTCTCTAAACAAAAGAAAGAAAGGTACACCACTAATGCCCAAAGTAGTGACCGCAACAACACAGGGAGAATGTCTATATATATATCATACGTGGAAGCCTCCTGCTCGTCTCCGGTATAGCTACTCGTGCATACCACCTAACCTGTCTCTGGTCTGCTCGTGAGAGCACCCAGAGTAATAAGAAGAGACATAAAACTCTAGGTCAGACAAAAAGTCTGGTATGAGCGATAAGAAGCAAACAGAACAATAACATGTATATTAAACCATACCTGAACCTGGACCTGCAACCAAAGAGTTAGCACTATATACCGTACAATACTCTAAGGTGCCACTAACATATGGTGTACAGAATATGGTGGTGGGGGTGTGCATGTCATAATGATGGCAAACAAATAAAACATACTAACCATCCTCACATCTCTCACTCAGTGCGTAAAGCATACGATGTCCACCACTGTCAATCACTAGACCCATCGAATTAGTGACGGAGTTCGACTTGTACAACTACTGCTACTTCCAAGCTCACCCCATGGAGTCATGACCAAATCTTCACAAATGACCCAACTTTATTGGTCTATAGCTCTTTAGTCGTACCTAGGCCACTATGGCCCTGAATCCGTTCACATACTTCCTACACATAGTGATTCAAAGTTACAGACATCGACAACCCCTTTGAACACGTACCGCAGCAACGCCCAACTCATGAAGTCAACTCTATGGTTCCCAACTAGATACTGAGTACAAATTTCCCATTTGGACTACCTTTGCATCTCGGGTTTCAGTCTTCTTTTCCGGATCGGTCTTCATTCAGTCCATAGCTCATATCTCGCGTTCAAGCTTTCTGGTTCAGTCTGCAGTCACCACACTGGTTTGGGACGAGTTCCTCCATTAGGATCGGGTCGCGCCATCAGCTCGTGGTCCTCCAGCTCCATCGGATCGGATCGTGGCCAAGCTTCGGGTCGGGTCGCACTCCTCCATCGCCTCGTGAAACCAGCCTTCATCAATTCATGGCGGATCGGTTCGTGCTCTTCGGGCCGTGGTCATCAAGCAAAGGCGGAATGGTAAGCTTCATGGTACGGAGTCCTCTGATGCGAGCAGGTCGGGTCGTGGTTTCTGGAGTGGTTCTGTTCGTGACCATCTACATCGGGTCGGGTCGAGATAAAGGGGGGCGATCTGATCCGGTCCCTGCATATTTTCCTGCAACTTCTTCCAACGACTGTTTACGCCATTCGACGGTGTTTTCGGCCAATCTAATAATTCTAGACAACCACAAAGCATACTATACAGTCATAACAACATGTATAATCATCCGCAAACAGCAAAACAACAACCATAGCATGTAAAATGGATCAAACATAACCAAAACCCCTTATTTTCCCTTAAGCATGTTTAGGCAAAACTAATCATAGGTTTAACAAAACTTAACCAAATTAACCCAAACTTATAACAGAGGCCTAAAACAATATTTCAAAATTTATCAATATTTTTCCAGATTTTTAACATGTAAAAATTCGCTAATTATCACTAATTACCCTTAATTAACCATAATTAGTGAGGAACTATGCAAATCACTCACCTTGGCCACAAATAAAATACCAAATCTGAAATGGTTCTCTGTTTGGCGCTGTTCCCAATGCAACACAGCAGCTCTAACCTTGCTTTGGCACTATTCCTCCTTAATTTGATGTGGTTTAAGCCAAAACTTGATTAAAAAGTGATTAGAGGTGTTTCTAGATGTTGGAGGCCATTGTTAGGTTGAAGAGAAGGTTTGTGGCGGCTGGAAAATGAGTGAAAAACCAGAATCCTAACCCTAGCAGCTCCTAAATACCTCTAATCCCGAAATCCCCCATTGGGCTTTGCTGTTAATCATCCGGTTAAGCCCAATTAAGCTGTTTTTCACCATCTGAAACTTGTTTCAGCCATATCTCCCAAACGGTGAGTCCGTTTGGCTAATGTGACCACTCTACGGAATTGTAAACCATCATCCGAAACCAATGGAAGTGGTTTCAGGTCAAAACTCCTTTCCAATCAAAAGTTATGGCCGAAACAAGACTAGCTAGGTGTAACACCCCACACCCGCTACGGTCACTCACTAAGGGAATGCCATAACATCGGTGGAGTATTTTAAGTGAATATAGAACAGAAAATTACAACAAGACAGATATAAGTAATACTTGAGAATTTAAAACATCATTTCATTGCAGCGGAAAGTAAAACATGTTTGGTTACACCAAAACCATAAACAAGAGTCAAGTACATAATATCCATCCTGATAAAACAAAAGTACATAATCCCACTACATAACTTAATAGCCATAATAGAAAAGATAAACTGAGCTTTACATCCACGGTCCAAGCTCCAAAAGATAGATAAAGCAGTCTGATCAAAGCCCACTAGTGCTAGGCCCACTCTGAAAACCTGAGGGTTGGGAAAAAGATAAAAAAACAACGGGGTCAGACATAAGTCTGAGCGAGTCCAATAACCTTAACAATACAATCATTAAAGTAATTAGGGTATGGTATAAACAAGGTACGGTACCTCTGGGGATAATGACTACACTAAGTAGCCAACTAAACACAGGATGTACTAAGATAACCGAAAAGACGCATTTACCCACCCAAGGGTAATTCCTACACTGCACCACCCCAGATCTACCCACCCAAGGGTAATTCCTACACTGCACCACACCAGTTCTACCCACCCAAGGGTAATTCCTACTTAAAGGTTGATCCCACTAAGTGTACTTAGTAATTTTTAATAGTAGTTTCGTGTACCCCTAGCTGACTACATAGGTGCCGTCTGCCCCTATCTCCACTAGGTGTACCCACTACTCCCCAAGCGATCGGCTCCCTAACGTAGATACCCGTGCTGGCCCCACAGTGGGGTGTATCATCCCCCAAAGTGGCAACCTGATAATATCAACGGTGCACGGCTTATACCTACACGATGCAACAACGTCTTACTTACCAGCCCGGGTCCACACACGCATATGAAACCCGTTGGACTTGCGTTGCCACCGCTAACCCGTTTTGGCCTCTTATAGTCAAGCCCAATATGTGTGTCCCGTCCTCGACTTGGGTCGAGCCCACAAAGATACGTTTGGGATATTGGTTGAAATGGGCCCCCACAAGCTACCCACCTAAGCTTGTCATTTCTAGTGAATCCCACTTAACCCTTTAACCATGTCCACTTACATGTTATAAATTTTGGTTAAGTCTTTTAATCATATTTTAACTGCCACTCAAGGCACCCACTAGATTTCCACATGCCACCCAAGGCACTTACTTGATTCCCACATGCCACCCAAGGCACTTACTTAACCCTTTAATCATGTTTAATTACATGTTCCACTTTGGTTAAGTATTCTAATCGTATTTTCTATTGCCACCGAGGGCAACCCACTAGTTTCCTCATGCCACCCAAGGCACCCCCACTAGTTACTACATGCCACCCAAGGCACCCACTTAACCCCTCATGCCCCACTACATGCTAATTTGGTTAAGTGTTTCTTAATTAATTAAGATCGTAACCTTTGTAAAGACCTCTCACATTAGACTGTCTTTTATGGCAGCTGGGTATGCCGGTTGGTTCCGGGCAGCCTTACACCATAACAGAGTCTAACCTCGTATCTTTACACTTGTCACGTATTTAGTTTATGACTAAGACCTCTCACATTGGGCCAATCATTTGTAGCCGCTGGATTTGCCGGTCGGTTCCGGGCAGTCTTATGCTACAAAAGGGTCCAACCTCGTGTCTTAGTCGATTAATTACACCTAATTAATCACCCCCATAATTTGTATTAATTATCCCTAATTAATTACCAATTTCAAAAATATGGGTAGACCTAACTCAATAGGTAAATTCCCAATTCCATAATATGGGTAGACCTAACTTAATAGGTAAATTCCCAATTCCATAATATGGGTAGACCTAACTTAATAGGTAAATTCCCAATTATGTCCATTCACTTTATGTTATGCTTAAGCATACCCATTTCATACCATTTTATTAACATGCATATTAACCCCATCGTTCCCCATGTAATTCGTTCTCATAACATGACAAAACAAAGGGAAGATTCATCACAAATGCCATGGGTTTAACCAACATAGCATATAACTTTATCATGGGTTTAAAAGGTGTCAACTTGCATATATGAGCATACATTAAACCCAACTAGCATTTAACCCAAACTTGCATGAAGCACATATGTCACAAAGGGGGTAACTTGCATATGATTCTTATGTCATACAAAGGTGTGAACTTGCATAGCATGTCACATGTTAACTTGCATATAACCAAACACATAACTTGCATAACATGTTACATATGAGCTTGCATATAATCATGCACATAACTTGCATATAACCAAACACATAACTTGCATAACATGTTACATATGAGCTTGCATATAATCATGCACATAACTTGCATATAACCAAACACATAACTTGCATAACATGTTACATATGAACTTGCATATAATCATGCACATAACTTGCATATAACCAAACACATAACTTGCATAACATGTTACATATGAACTTGCATATAATCATGCACATAACTTGCATTACATGTTACATATGAACTTGCATATAATCTCACATATAGCTTGCATAACATGTTACATATGAACTTGCATATAATCTCACATATAGCTTGCATAACATGTTACATATGAACTTGCATATAATCTCACATATAGCTTGCATAACATGTTACATATGAATCAATGTTCAACATAGTGTTTTGCATAATGAGCATCATAAAACATAGCATTAAACTTGCATAACATATAGCATAAACTTGCAAAACACACAACATACACTATACTAAACTTGCATAAACACATTGATCCACAAACATAGCCATATCTTATCATATCCTATCATAATCAATTTAACAATTGATTATTAAGGCTATAGAAACTCACCACTAAACTCCAATAAGCAAACCCTTGCCAAAAATCACCCAAAAACTCTAGCCTTGAAAATAAAGCTTGCAACTTGATGATGAATGCAAGCTAATGATCACTCATACAACTTAAAAATGCTTGTATGAACATGAAAGCCTTCATAGAAATAGTTTAGAAAGAGGATGGAGGCTAGGGTTTTGAGTGGAGGCCATGATCATAGAAAATTTTGGCATAGTTTAGTTAGAGGATAGGATTATGATCATTTAGGGCTAGCTTAGGGTCTTATTTATAGGATTAGGTTGTGTTTTAGACCCTTAGATTAACCCTAGGTTAGATTAGGACCATCAGATCTCGGAAGCTTCCAGAAAACAGCCCCAAAACACAGCCAAACCCTAAAATGGTGCACCAGGCCAAACTGGTCGAGCACCCCCTGTCGACACACAAGTCGACAGGGCTGTCGACTTGGTCCTAGCCAAGTCGACTGCCCAGTCGACAGGGCTGTCGACTTGGCTAGCTAGGCGGGAATTTTTCCGCCTGCGCCCAATGGCCCCAATTTCGAAATTTGAACCTGAATTTTAAATCTGTTTTGAACTTTGAATTTTCTGAAAACTTCATTAGGCCATAACTGGGCCATACGGACTCCGATTCTCGAAAACTCGGACTCTATTTCGCGTATTTTTCCGAGACGAACACAATGACGTAACCCGTTTCCCCTGATTCTCACATCTGAGATTACTAATTCTGTAATTAGTGAATATTAGTATTAACTGAAATTCGGGGTGTTACATTCTCCCCTCCTTAAAGGATTTCGTCCCCGAAATCTCTAAGCTAAGGAGAATGCATATCCTACCATCCAAACAACCATCTACTCAATCCATCAAACACGGGCGTCCATTGTCCTTAAAACAATTTCTAATGATGTATGAGCATATGCAAAAAGTGTGTGTATATGTTCCCTATCTAATGTATGAACATATGCAAACCATGATAGTGCCATGCATCCAATATGTATGCGAGAGAACCCTATCGACACATACTATATCTACATGAGTGCACAATCATTCACCAAAATGCATCATCCATATGATAACACAACCATTATACATCCATAAATATAGCTACCTACACACCCAATTATATGCAATATGCAATATGAAGTGATTGAGCCGATCTAGTGTCTAGAGTGTGTGTATATGCATCCACGAGCAACCACTAGCAAACACTTGCATCCACATGCATCCATCAATCATAACATGTCTCAAACACATGTTTCAACCATAGGTTTACCCTATCTAAAGGTCAAAAGTACTAACGAGAGGACATACTAAAGATAGTTAAGTACTAGACAAACGATAAAGGAGAAGTTAAAAGACATATCCTAAAAAGGAATGGGTATAATGAACGCATCTTCTCTTCCGTCTCTAAAGTAGCGTTGCTCTCATCTTCTCCCCATTGCACTTTGACTAGTTGAACCTCTCGATTCCTCAACTTCCTAGTCTCTGACCCAAGGATGCGAGTAGGAGCTCGTCGAATCGTCTCATCACGCTCTATCTCTACTTCTTTAAGCAAGCCCGGCTCTACCACCTCAACGGTCTCATGTAGGCACTTCCTCAAATGTGACGCATGGAATACATCATGTACACCACTAAATCTGTCGGGCAACTCCACTCTATAGGCCATCTGTCCAATCCTTTCCTTAATAGGAAACGGTCCAACAAACCTTGGTGCTAACTTCCCAACAGATCCAAAGCGAACCACATTCCGTAACGGATATACTTTGACAAAGACCATGTCCCCAACATCAAACTCAAGATCCGTCTCCCTCTTGTCCACATAAAATTTCTGTCTGTCTTGCGCCGCTTTCATCCTTCATCGAATCAAATCAATCTTTTCCGAAGTCTCTCTAACCATATCGGGCCCAAGTAAGATCCTATCCGTAGATTCCTACCAACATGTAGGTGATCGACAAGGCCTTTCATAAAGAGCTTCGAAAGGAGCCATGCCAATACTAGACTGAAAGCTGTTATTATACGCGAACTCCACCAATGGAAGATACTCTTCCCCTGTACCTCCAAAATTCAAGATACATGGCCTCAAAAGGTCTTCTAAAATACGATTCACCCTCTCGGTCTGGCCGTCCGTCTGAGGATGATATGCGTTACTCAAACATAACTGAGTCCCTACCGCCTCTTACAAACTCTTCCAAAACTCGCTTAGTGAAGATAGGATCACGATCGCTCACTATACTGGAAGGTACACCATGTAATCTAACAATCTCTCGAATGTAAACTGAAGCCAGCTCTGCAGCAGTCCTCTTACTCTTCACGGGTATAAAATGGGCACTCTTAGTAAGTCTGTCTACCACACCCCAAATTCCCGTATTACCCTTCCTCGATCTCGGTAATCCATCGACAAAATCCATCGAGACACTATCCCACTTCCATAGCGGAACTTCCAATGGGTGAAGCAACCCACCGGGTTTCTTTTGCTCCGCTTTTACTTGTTGGCACACCAAGCATCTAGCGACATACTCGGCCGCGTCTTTCTTTATACCGGCCCAAAAGAAAACTCGCTTCATGTCTTGGTACATCTTGTCCCTACCGGGATGAATGGTCATCTTCGAACGATGTGCATCATCAAGTATAGCCTTCCTCAAACCCTCGTCTTGCGGTACACAAAGTCTACCGTCTCTACGCAACCACCCCTTACCATCTAGGGTGTACCTACTCAAATGGCTGGACGACTCCCCCTCCTCATGAGCTTCTCTACTAACTCAACCAACTGTGGGTCGTTTCGCTGTGCTCCGCCAATCCGCCCCAAAAGAGTAGGCCTAACCTCCAAGGAGGCTAGCAAACCGGGTATAAAGTCAACGGAAGGTCTAAAGTCAAACATAGAAATAGACTCTAAGCTCCGTCGTTCAACGAACAATGAACTCAAGGACAACCTTTTTCTACTTAAGGCGTCCGCTACCACGTTACCCTTGCCATGGGTATATGCTATCTCAAACTCATAGGATGCTAAGAATCCCATCCACTTTTGCTGTCTGTAACAACCCGTATTTTCAATAACCTGTTATAACATAAATCGAGGCAGAATTTAATTCTAAAATCTGAATCAAGGGAAACGGGCTATGCCATTGCGTTCGTCTCGGAAAAATACACGAAATAGAGTCCGAGTTTTCGAAAATCGGAATCCGTATGACCCAGTTAAGGCCCATTGAAGTTTTCAGAAATTTCCATATTAAAAACAGATTTAAATTTTAAATTAAAAACAAGGATTAGGGCTAACTGGCGTCAGGCGGGAAAATTCCCGCCAGGACCCCTATGTCGACGGGCATGTCGACAGGGTCCCCAGGGTGTCGACAGCCCTGTCGACAGCCTTGTCGACACATGGTGGCCGGGCAGTTTTGCCTGGCGCACCATTTTGGGTCTTGGTCTGGTTTGTGGCTTGGTTCTGGAGAATTCCGAAATCTGATGGACCTAATTCAACCTAGGGTTAATCCTATGGTCTAAATCACTAGTCTAATCTATAAATAAGACCCTAACCTACCCTAAATCACTCATTATTCATTCTAGCAACTAAACTATGTCAAAATTCAACCTCTCATGGCCTCCACTCTCTTCAAACAATTCCTAAACAAATTCCTAAGAGATTTTCATGCATACAAGTGTATTTAGGCTTGTATGATCCTCTTTAGCTTGCGTTAAAGTCTTGTTTCTCTATTGTCATCATAAAGGAGGAGTCTTGATCAAGTTTGCTTGCATTTTTGGGGTTTTAATTTGTTGCATAAGGGGGTTTCTTACATTTGCTATACTCATTTGAGTCCGCAAAAGCATTGTAAGCCCTATTCCTCTCATACTTGAACTTTGAAGTTAAATGCATGATATGCGAGTTGCCATAAGTTATGCAAGTTTATTTATGCAAGTATGATATGCAAGTGTCATATGTTGTGCAAGTTTGTTTATGTAAGTTTGTTATGCAAGTATGATATGCGAGTTGCCATAAGTTATGCAAGTTTATTTATGCAAGTATGATATGCAAGTGTCATATGTTGTGCAAGTTTGTTTATGCAAGTTTGTTATGCAAGTATGATATGCGAGTTGCCATAAGTTATGCAAGTTTGTTTATGCAAGTTTGTTATGCAAGTATGATATGCGAGTTGCCATAAGTTATGCAAGTTTATTTATGCAAGTATGATATGCAAGTGTCATATGTTGTGCAAGTTTGTTTATGCAAGTTTGTTGTGCAAGTATGATATGCAAGTTGCCATAAGTTATGCAAGTTTTATTATGCAAGTTTGATATGCAAAGTTGTCATATGGTATGCAAGTATGCTTATGCAAGTTTGGGATGGTCATGTGGTTCATGTTAACATGTTATGCATGCTTTTGGGCCTAAAAATGTAATATGCAAGTGTATGAACACATGAATCTTTCATATGCCACCATGTTGAACTTGTGGCTCTAACACTTTTATGTCATGATTATGCCAAGTTCCCTCTTTCTATCCTTTATGCGCTATTGCGATATGTGAGCGATGGGATTGCGTTTGGGGTTGGGTAAACTTAAAGGACATAAAAACATGAGCTTGGGAATTTATCTATTAAGTTAGGTCTACCCCTTGGGAATTTACCTATTAAGTTAGGTCTACCCAAGTATTTGTTGAACTTGTAATGTGTTTTGGAAACATGGTGGACATGACACTTAGAAAACATAAGTGTGGCCAACTCGAGGTTGGGTTGAGTTTGTAGCGTAATTCTACCCGGAACCTACCGGCTTAACTAGTGGCTACAAACAATAGGATCCAATGTGAGAAGTTGGTCATGTGATGCCAAGACCCGAGGTTAGACCAAGTTGTGGTGTAAATCTACCCGGAACCCACCGGCTTAACTAGTAACCGCAATAAAGTCTAATGTGAGAGGTTAAGGCACAATTAATTTAATTAATGCCTCATGATTAGGGTTAAGTCATGGCCCACTAATACTTAACCAATTTGGGGATTCGAGGGATTGAAATGGGGTTAAGTCGTGAACTGTTGGTTACACTTAACCAATTTAATCCATTTGGGGGTTCGAGGGATTGAAATTCGGTTGAGTTGTGAACTGTTGGTTACACTTAACCAATTTAATCCATAATTAGTGAAGGGTTAAATCGCACTTAACCCTCTTAGGAAACCCTAGCAACGTGGTCTGCTCCAGCAGTAATCCCAGTTTGGTATCATCACAACCCTAAAGGCTAGGCTAGGGCGGGGCACGATTACTGGACTGAAGTAAGCGACCAAAGCAATGGCTGAGTGGTACAGCGGTGCGGGTCCAGGCGGGCTACGGACGTGCACGTAATCCGGTGTTGGACAAACTCGAGGCACGGGTACCAGTAGGTTTAGACTGTGCATTATTGCTTCAGTGTCTGGGGTTGACACCCGAGGGCTTGATACACCCGAAGGTGGACCCAGCACAGTCTGACTATAACCATATGTGGGCCGTATGGACACCAACACTTGACGTGTTAGGTTTATAGGGAGCCGATCGACTAGACCGTTGGGCTGGACCTTGTATTAAGGTCACCTCAGGTTATTGGGCAAAAGTTTGGGCTGAGGGATCAATACCTGTTATGTTAGTTTGCTAGTACACCCGTGGTGCAAAACCTTAATCCTGATTATGCGATGACACCTTTATCTACCTTGATAGTTAATCATCATGTTGTTATCCTTATGTTCATACCCGCTGCTCATGTCAGTTAACTTTATCAGTTTACATTGATTGTAGTAGGGCTTACTCAGTCTTTTTGACTGACCTGTTTTCTTTCGCCTCTTTTCTTCCGTTCCCCCCCCCAGGTTCTCAGGGAGGGAATACAGGAGCTTAGCTTGGATCCTACCCGCTTACTTGGATAGCTCATGTATGCTTCGGACTTGAGCTCACTATGGTTTTTCTGCTTTGGGGATAGCTACTTATGTTTTCTTTTCAGTTTTCAGATGAGGTTGTTTATGTACTAGACTTATTTTATTTGGAAATTGACATGATGCTGTACTAAGACTTGATTTGAAATGGTTTGAAAATCTTCCGCTGTTTTATCCATGTTATTTACTCTGGTTACATATATATACATGTTCTTGTTCTGCCTTGATATATCATTATGCATGTTTACCTTGTTTTAAAACGCCCCACCAAAGTCAGAGTTGCTTGCAAGAGCCACCCTGACGGAGGTGGGGTGTTACATTTGGTATCAGAGCATATGGTTTACGAGAAGGAACAAAAAGGTTTTTAGAAAACTTTTTGAAAACTATCTTCAAAACCAAGTATAAAGTATTTTCCAAAGAAAAGTCTAGTTTATTTTAAAGGCTATTCCCCAAAAAGCCATTAGCAAAATTCCTTCGTTTTTCTCCATTCTGAATCTATCTTTTTCTTCGTTATGGCTGATAACTTTGCCATTCCGGAGGGAGTACACGTACCTGTTTGGTATAGGAGACTTTTGGAGGCTAGGGCGACCGAAGCCGGCCCCGCAAATATTACTCCTCCTCCGGTAGTTGATGTTCCTCTTCCTCCTGTCACTGAGGTTCCTCTTCCTCCTTCCCCTCAGCATCCTCAGACTGACCTCGCAGAGATTTGCCAAGATTTTAAGGCGATGGGTTGCAAGAATTTCTTTGGAACCGAGACTTATGTGGAGGCAAGGAATTGGTTGAAACCTAAGATCTTTTTACCTTCTTTAAGATAGATGACCGTAGGAGGGTTTTATTAGCAGTGTGGTTGTTAAAGGAAGAAGTTGCACGTTGGTGGGTGGTCACCACCGTTACTAGGCCAATTGAGACTTGGGAAGACTTTCGGGGAAAGTTTGGACTAAGGTTCCTATCACTGAAGCAAAGGGACATGACTATTAGGGAATACATAGATCAGTCTAATCAACTGGCTCAGGTCGGTTTAGACTTAGTTAACACAGCTCAGAAGAAGGCCCTATACTTTGCTCTAGGATTAAACGAGCCATTACATGGTTTGGCCATGACTCATATACCCTTGAGGGCAACTTTTGAGAGTTTGGTGAATATGGCCCTACTTAATGAAGAGAGTAGGAGTGACAAGGAGGAGATCAAGATGAATGATACTCAAGCCAAGAAGACTGATTCCCAGTGGAAAGGAAATCAGGGTAATCCAAGCGGTCAGAGCAGTCAAGGCAATAAGAACAAGAACCAGGGCAAGAACAACAAGAGGAAGTGTCATTATTGCGGTTCAGTTGGGCATCTTAGTAGGAATTGTCGAAAGAGAAAAAGGAATAATGGTGAATGATTTTTCTGCGGTGAGACTGGACATTTCAGTAAGGATTGCCCGAAGAAGCAAGGGCAAGGCCAGGGTCAGACTCAGCGTGCTGGACCCGCAGGAGAGCAAGCTCATGCTCTCGCTACCGCTCCAGTTTCCGATCGAGGTAGTATTTCTGTTGAGAGCCTTGTATATTTCTGATTTTCCAGTTCGTACCTTGTTTGATTCTGGTGCATCGCATAGTTTTATCTCATCTGATCTTGTTGATAGTTTGCACCTTAGTACTAGCTTGGTAGAGGATCCCGTTTGTGTCTCAAATCCTATTGGGGGGTTTACGCCCATTTGTCTATGATATGTGGGGATTTGAAGATCTCTATACTGAGTGTAGAGTTCTTGTGCAGTGCTTATGTTCTTGGTTTCAGGGGATACGGATTGATATTGGGCATGGATTGGCTATCCAGATATGGAGCCATTCTTGATTGTGAGCATAGGGTTGTGAGGCTCGTGACTCGCCTCGGGAACACCCTAGAGATTTCATGTGATCCGAGAGGTCCCGTCATGTTATGCTATCTTGAATCACTCGACTAGTCAGTGGAGACTCTTCAGTCTGTGAGAGTGGTTCGAGAGTATCCGGATGTTTTTGATGAAGTTAAGGGATTGCCACCTAAGCGAGAGATTGATTTCCGCATTTATCTGGTGGATAATGCAAAGCCTGTTTCTTTGCCCGTTCGGCACATGGCTCCGCGTGAAAGGCGGGAGCTGAGTAAGCAAGTGAAAGAGTTGCTTGAGAAGAACTTCATTAGACGAAGTATATCTGAATAGGGAGCGCCTGTGGTATTTGCTACCAAGGCGGATGGTTCTCTCCGACTTTGCGTTGACTATCGAGAGTTGAATAAGCTGACTAAGAAGAACAGACACCCGTTACCGAGGATCGATGATCTCTTTGACCAGCTTGTCGGTGCTTCTGTTTTCTTTCAGCTTGATCCTGCTACTGGATTCCATCAGCTTAGGGTAGCTGAGGATAGTATAGACAAGACTGCGTTCAGAACTCCGGATAGATTCTTTGAGTGGCTTGTCGTGCCATTCGGCTTGACGAATGCACCCGCATATTTCGTGGACTTGATGAGTAGGGTGTTCAGAGAGTTCTTGAACAAGTTTGTCGTGGTCTTCGTAGATGATATTTTGGTCTTCTCTAAGGATGAGGAAGAGCATGCAAGGCACCTCGGGGAGGTGATGGATATGCTTAGAGCGCATCAGTTGAAGGCCAAGTTCTCCAAGTGTCACTTTTGGAGAAGGGAAGTTAGATTCCTTGGGCATATCGTATCCAAGCAAGGCTTAGCGGTGGATCCCGCTAAGGAGGTTGCAGTTCAGGATTGGAAGACTCCAAGGAATGCAACCGAGGTGAGAAGTTTTCTAGGTCTTGCGGGTTTTTATCGGAAGTTCATCAAGAACTTCGCGAAGATTTCTGCTCCTCTCACTAAATTGACGAAGAAGAATTTAGTTTTTGCTTGGAGCTTAGAGTGCGAGCTTGCTTTTCAGAAGCTCAAGAGAACTCTCACATCAGCACCCGTTCTAGCTTTGCCCGATGGAGAGAAATTATTTACGGTATACACCGATGCGTGTGGCACGGGGTTGGGAGCTGTTCTGATGCAAGAAGGAAGGGTGATATGCTTTGGCGGTGGACAACTCAAAGTGCATGAGAAGAATTATCCCACTCATGACTTAGAGTTGGTCTCTAGATGTATCATTTGCCAGCAAGTTAAGACCGAGTCAAAGAAGCCCGGTGGGCTATTGCATCCTCTAGATGTTCCACTTTGGAAGTGGGAGAGTATCTCCATGGATTTTACTGATGGGCTTCCAAGGTCAAGAAAAGGGAATACGAGCATTTGGGTTATTGTAGATAGACTTACGAAGAGTGCTCATTTCGTTCCGGTGAAGAGCAAGAGGACCGCATCTTGGCTAGCGTCCGTATACCTTCGTGAGATTGTGAAACTTCATGGAGTCCCTTCTAGTATTGTCAGTGACCGTGACCCAATCTTTACAAGTCAGTTCTGGAATAGCTTGCAAGAGGCTATGGGCACGAAGTTGAATCTGAGTACTGCTTATCACCCACAGACGGACGGCCAAACCGAAAGGGTGAATAGGGTACTCGAGGATCTATTGAGGCTTTGTATTCTGGACTTTGGTGGTACTTGGGAAGACCATCTTCCTCTTGTTGAGTTTGCATATAATAACAGTTATCAGGCAAGCATAGGGATGGCACCATTTGAAGCTTTATATGGGAGGCCGTGCAAGCCGCCTACATGTTGGTGGGAGACTACAGATAAGCTCATACTTAGGCCTGATATGATCAGAGATACATCCGAGAAGATCGAGTTGATTCGGAGACGAATGAAAGCGGCCCAAGACCGACAGAAATCCTATGCTGATAAGCGAAGATCCGATTTAGAGTTCGATATTGGGGATATGGTTTTCGTAAAGGTTTCTCCTTTACGGAATGTGGTCCGATTTGGAGCCAATGGGAAGTTAGCCCCGAGATTTGTTGGACCATTCCCCATTGTTGAGAGGGTCGGGCAGATGGCTTATA
This sequence comes from Allium sativum, assembly GCA_030737875.1. Classification (NCBI taxonomy): domain Eukaryota; kingdom Viridiplantae; phylum Streptophyta; class Magnoliopsida; order Asparagales; family Amaryllidaceae; genus Allium; species Allium sativum. The sequence goes on along the minus strand of CM060922.1, from coordinate 967,857,598 downwards.
GAGTGAAGTTACCCGAGAAACTTGCCGGAGTACACGATGTTTTTCATGTCTCGCATCTCCGGAAGTGTTTGCATGAATCAGCAGAGGTTGTGGAGCCAAGTGTTTTGGGAAGATGTGGAAGTAGAGAGAGAGGCTACCTTGAGGAGAGCTCTGATTCGTATCTTGGGGACGGAGACCAAGAAGCTAAGGAATCGAGAGGTCAGGCTGGTGAAGGTTCAGTGGGGTGAAGCCGAAGAAGACGCAACTTGGGAAACCGAGGAGAAGATGCGTGGGCTTTATCCATTCCTTTTTAAGGGTACACTCTCAATCTCTTTTCTTTGTGAGCGTATCTTTCTCTTTGCCATCCATATTTATCTAGTTTACCGTGTTAATCTTGTCATGAGAACCTTAGGTAGAAACCCTTTGGACGAAACATGTGTTTGAGACATGTTATGCTTGATGGTTGCAAGTGGTTGCAAGTGTTTGCAAGTGGTTGCTCGTGGATGCATTATACACGATTAGGCACTAGATCGGCTCGCACACTCCTCATATTGCATATGCATGAGTGTTTATGCTTATTCATGGATGAAAATTGTGTGTTATCACATGGATGTTGCATATGGGTGTATGTTATGTGCACACATATAGATGTTATACATTATGTTAGGAATTGCATACATATGGATTCATTTCACTAACATAATCCGCATTGATGATATTTGCATTAGATAAGTACATATACACACACCTTCGCATATGTTCATCCAGCATTTAGACAATGATTGCTCGTGGATGATGCTTTGAGTAGATGGATGATTGGATGGTAGGATACGTTCTTCCTAACTTGAAGATTTCGGGGACGAAATCCTTTAAGGAGGGGAGAATGTAACAACCCGTATTTTCAATAACCTGTTATAACATAAATCAAGGCAGAATTTAATTCTAAAATCTGAATCAAGGGAAACGGGCTATGCCATTGCGTTCGTCTCGGAAAAATACGCGAAATAGAGTCCGAGTTTTCGAAAATCGGAATCCGTATGACCCAGTTAAGGCCCATTGAAGTTTTCAGAAATTTCCATATTAAAAACAGATTTAAATTTTAAATTAAAAACAAGGATTAGGGCTAACTGGCGTCAGGCGGGAAAATTCCCGCCAGGACCCCCATGTCGACAGGGTCCCCAGGGTGTCGACAGCCCTGTCGACACATGGTGGCCGGGCAGTTTTGCCTGGCGCACCATTTTGGGTCTTGGTCTGGTTTGTGGCTTGGTTCTGGAGAATTCCGAAATCTGATGGACCTAATTCAACCTAGGGTTAATCCTATGGTCTAAATCACTAGTCTAATCTATAAATAAGACCCTAACCTACCCTAAATCACTCATTATTCATTCTAGCAACTAAACTATGTCAAAATTCAACCTCTCATGGCCTCCACTCTCTTCATACAATTCCTAAACAAATTCCTAAGAGATTTTCATGCATACAAGTGTATTTAGGCTTGTATGATCCTCTTTAGCTTGCATTAAAGTCTTGTTTCTCTATTGTCATCATAAAGGAGGAGTCTTGATCAAGTTTTCTTGCATTTTTGGGGTTTTAATTTGTTGCATAAGGGGGTTTCTTACATTTGCTATACTCATTTGAGTCCGCAAAAGCATTGTAAGCCCTATTCCTCTCATACTTGAACTTTGAAGTTAAATGCATGATATGCGAGTTGCCATAAGTTATGCAAGTTTATTTATGCAAGTATGATATGCAAGTGTCATATGTTGTGCAAGTTTGTTTATGCAAGTTTGTTATGCAAGTATGATATGCGAGTTGCCATAAGTTATGCAAGTTTATTTATGCAAGTATGATATGCAAGTGTCATATGTTGTGCAAGTTTGTTTATGCAAGTTTGTTATGCAAGTATGATATGCGAGTTGCCATAAGTTATGCAAGTTTGTTTATGCAAGTTTGTTATGCAAGTATGATATGCGAGTTGCCATAAGTTATGCAAGTTTATTTATGCAAGTATGATATGCAAGTGTCATATGTTGTGCAAGTTTGTTTATGCAAGTTTGTTGTGCAAGTATGATATGCAAGTTGCCATAAGTTATGCAAGTTTTATTATGCAAGTTTGATATGCAAAGTTGTCATATGGTATGCAAGTATGCTTATGCAAGTTTGGGATGGTCATGTGGTTCATGTTAACATGTTATGCATGCTTTTGGGCCTAAAAATGTAATATGCAAGTGTATGAACACATGAATCTTTCATATGCCACCATGTTGAACTTGTGGCTCTAACACTTTTATGTCATGATTATGCCAAGTTCCCTCTTTCTATCCTTTATGCGCTATTGCGATATGTGAGCGATGGGATTGCGTTTGGGGTTGGGTAAACTTAAAGGACATAAAAACATGAGCTTGGGAATTTACCTATTAAGTTAGGTCTACCCCTTGGGAATTTACCTATTAAGTTAGGTCTACCCAAGTATTTGTTGAACTTGTAATGTGTTTTGGAAACATGGTGGACATGACACTTAGAAAACATAAGTGTGGCCAACTCGAGGTTGGGTTGAGTTTGTAGCGTAATTCTACCCGGAACCTACCGGCTTAACTAGTGGCTACAAACAATAGGATCCAATGTGAGAAGTTGGTCATGTGATGCCAAGACCCGAGGTTAGACCAAGTTGTGGTGTAAATCTACCCGGAACCCACCGGCTTAACTAGTAACCGCAATAAAGTCTAATGTGAGAGGTTAAGGCACAATTAATTTAATTAATGCCTCATGATTAGGGTTAAGTCATGGCCCACTAATACTTAACCAATTTGGGGATTCGAGGGATTGAAATGGGGTTAAGTTGTGAACTGTTGGTTACACTTAACCAATTTAATCCATTTGGGGGTTCGAGGGATTGAAATGGGGTTGAGTTGTGAACTGTTGGTTACACTTAACCAATTTAATCCATAATTAGTGAAGGGTTAAATCGCACTTAACCCTCTTAGGAAACCCTAGCAACGTGGTATGTTCCAGCAGTAATCCCAGTTTGGTATCATCACAACCCTAGAGGCTAGGCTAGGGCGGGGCACGATTACTGGACTGAAGTAAGCGACCAAAGCAATGGCTGAGTGGTACAGCGGTGCGGGTCCAGGCGGGCTACGGACGTGCACGTAATCCGGTGTTGGACAAACTCGAGGCACGGGTACCAGTAGGTTTAGACTGTGCATTATTGCTTCAGTGTCTGGGGTTGACACCCGAGGGCTTGATACACCCGAAGGTGGACCCAGCACAGTCTGACTACAACCATATGTGGGCCGTATGGACACCAACACTTGACGTGTTAGGTTTATAGGGAGTCGATCGACTAGACCGTTGGGCTGGACCTTGTATTAAGGTCACCTCAGGTTATTGGGCAAAAGTTTGGGCTGAGGGATCAATACCTGTTATGTTAGTTTGCTAGTACACCCGTGGTGCAAAACCTTAATCCTGATTATGCGATGACACCTTTATCTACCTTGATAGTTAATCATCATGTTGTTATCCTTATGTTTATACCCGCTGCTCATGTCAGTTAACTTTATCAGTTTACATTGATTGTAGTAGGGCTTACTCAGTCTTTTTGACTGACCTGTTTTCTTTCGCCTCTTTTCTTCCGTTTCCCCCCCCCCCCCCAGGTTCTCAGGGAGGGAATACAGGAGCTTAGCTTGGATCCTACCCGCTTACTTGGATAGCTCATGTATGCTTCGGACTTGAGCTCGCTATGGTTTTTCTGCTTTGGGGATAGCTACTTATGTTTTCTTTTCAGTTTTCAGATGAGGTTGTTTATGTACTAGACTTATTTTATTTGGAAATTGACATGATGTTGTACTAAGACTTGATTTGAAATGGTTTGAAAATCTTCCGCTGTTTTATCCATGTTATTTACTCTGGTTACATATATATACATGTTCTTGTTCTGCCTTGATATATCATTATGCATGTTTACCTTGTTTTAAAACGCCCCACCAAAGTCAGAGTTGCTGCAAGAGCCACCCTGACGGAGGTGGGGCGTTACACTGTCCTAAGACTATGCGCTCGAAGAGTCTCCAACACTTCCCTAAGATGTAGGGCATGCTCTTCTCCACTTTTAGAGAAAACCAGGATATTACCCCATCCAAAATCATCACATCTGTCCATCTCTCACGCAGACCATCCTAGTCGAACTTGACATTCCCCAAGTGCAAGCCCCAAAGGCCTAAACCAATATCAGAAAAACACCCAAGGGATATCTCCTTCGAGTTCAGACGACCTACATGAGATGATACTAGTAAAAATGGCTAAACAATTAAGCCTTTGACCAACTTTGGATGTCCTCGCCAGTCTCGCTCCAAAACCACCGTTTATCCCATAACTGGCTTTGCTCAACCTATTAAGCACACACGAAAACTCATTTTGCTCCTAGAAAAGACCAAGATGTCATTTACAAAGACCATCACAAACTTATTTAGGTACTCCCTGAACACCCTTCTCATCAAATCAATAAAGTATGCGGGGGCGTTCGTCAAACCAAATGGCATCACCAGCCGCTCATAAAAACCATCCGGAGTCCTAAAGGCAGTCTTCTCTATACTATCGTCAGCCACTCTCAACTAACGAAACCCCGTGGCTAAGTCCAACTGCGAAAATACTGAGGCGCCAACTAACTGATCAAAGAGATCATCAATCCTCGGCAATGGGTGTCTATTCTTCTTTGTGAGTTTATTTAGTTCTCTTTAGCCTACACAAAGTCTGAGGGACCCATCCGCCTTCGTGGCAAAAACTACTGGAGCACCCCACTCCGATATACTTCGTCTTATGAACCCCTTCTCAAGCAAATCGCCTACTTGCTTATGGACTTCCCTCCTCTCACGAGGAGCCATGTGGCACACTGGCCAAGATACTGGTTTGGCATTATCTACCAGATATATTCGGAAGTCAATCTCCCGCTCCGGAGGTAAGCCCTTCACCTCCTCAAACACATCCGAGTATTCCCGGACCACTCTAACAGATCGCAAACTCTCGACCGACGTGTCAAGCGATTCTAGATAACTTAGCATAACAGATTCCATGGGATTACAAGAGATCTCGAGAGTGTTACCCAAGCGGGTCATAAGCCTAACAACTCTCCCTTCAAAATCAAGAACAGCACCCCTACTGGATAACCAGTTCATGCCCAAAACTAACCCATAGCCCGTGAAGCCCAAAAAGCATCACATTTAAACTCAACGCTAAGTATAGAAACTTTCAAACCCAAACACATCATGGAGCCCCAATTGGGTTTGAAACAACCAAGGGATCATCTACTAAACTGGTGTCTAAGTGCAGTGACTCAACTAACAATGATGAGATAAACGAACTCGATGCGTCAGAATCAAATAAAGTTCGAACCGGATAATAAAGAAATCCAAATTCCAACCTAGACAGTCCTATCCCCATCTGGTACACTAGCCGTGAGGGAATACAACTACCCTCCAAGAGATTCCGTACCTTGCCCTTGCCTCTTTGGACAATCCTAATAAGGTGTCCTATTCCTCCCAAAAGGATAACTACTCGCCTTCTTCTTCACATTCTCCACTCGTAACCTCCCACCAATGAGGTTTCATCCTTCATTAACCAAATAACTATTTGAGCCTTCCTCCCATCGTCTATCCAATAGGTACCTACCAGTCCTCCTCCTTCTTGAACCAACTTCTAATCCGACTAACGTCTAAGTCCCTTGAAGTGGTTTTCCATTCTTATCTATCTTAGAAAGATCATCTATACACGGAGGGGAAACTCAAAACGAGAGAGGAAGAGATTCAAAACGGAGAATTCGAAAGATAAAGATATGGCTATCGGGGATTATGCTTTTCTTTCAAAAACTTTTCTCTTAAAAGACATGTTTTTGAAAATACTCCTTTCAAAAATATTCTTAGAAAATAGTTTTTCTAAAAATTTCATCTGTTCTGGTAACCTTAAGCTCTGATACCACGTGTAACACCCCACACCCGCTACGGTCACTCACTAAGGGAATGCCATAACATCGGTGGAGTATTTTAAGTGAATATAGAACAGAAAATTACAACAATACAGATATAAGTAATACTTGAGAATTTAAAACATCATTTCATTGCAGCGGAAAGTAAAACATGTTTGGTTACACCAAAACCATAAATAAGAGTCAAGTACATAATATCCATCCTGATAAAACAAAAGTACATAATCCCACTACATAACTTAATAGCCATAATAGAAAAGATAAACTGAGCTTTACATCCACGGTCCAAGCTCCAAAAGATAGATAAAGCAGTCTGATCAAAGCCCACTAGTGCTAGGCCCACTCTGAAAACCTGAGGGTTGGGAAAAAGATAAAAAAAACAACGGGGTCAGACATAAGTCTGAGCGAGTCCTATAACCTTAACAATACAATCATTAAAGTAATTAGGGTATGATATAAACAAGGTACGGTACCTCTGGGGATAATGACTACACTAAGTAGCCAACTAAACACACGATGTACTAAGATAACCGAAAAGACGCATTTACCCACCCAAGGATAATTACTACACTGCACCACCCCAGATCTACCCACCCAAGGGTAATTCCTACACTGCACCACCCCAGATCTACCCACCCAAGGGTAATTCCTACACTGCACCACACCAGTTCTACCCACCCAAGGGTAATTCCTACTTAAAGGTTGATCCCACTAAGTGTACTTAGTAATTTTTAATAGTAGTTTTGTGTACCCCTAGCTGACTACATAGGTGCCGTCTGCCCCTATCTCCACTAGGTGTACCCACTACTCCCCAAGCGATCGGCTCCCTAACGTAGATACCCGTGCTGGCCCCACAGTGGGGTGTATCATCCCCCAAAGTGGCAACCTGATAATATCAACGGTGCACGGCTTATACCTACACGATGCAACAACGTCTTACTTACCAGCCCGGGTCCACACACGCATATGAAACCCGTTGGACTTGCGTTGCCACCGCTAACCCGTTTTGGCCTCTTATAGTCAAGCCCAATATGTGTGTCCCGTCCTCGACTTGGGTCGAGCCCACAAAGATACGTTTGGGATATTGGTTGAAATGGGCCCCCACAAGCTACCCACCTAAGCTTGTCATTTCTAGTGAATCCCACTTAACCCTTTAACCATGTCCACTTACATGTTATAAATTTTGGTTAAGTCTTTTAATCATATTTTAACTGCCACTCAAGGCACCCACTAGATTTCCACATGCCACCCAAGGCACTTACTTGATTCCCACATGCCACCCAAGGCACTTACTTAACCCTTTAATCATGTTTAATTACATGTTCCACTTTGGTTAAGTATTCTAATCGTATTTTCTATTGCCACCGAGGGCAACCCACTAGTTTCCTCATGCCACCCAAGGCACCCCCACTAGTTACTACATGCCACCCAAGGCACCCACTTAACCCCTCATGCCCCACTACATGCTAATTTGGTTAAGTGTTTCTTAATTAATTAAGATCGTAACCTTTGTAAAGACCTCTCACATTAGACTGTCTTTTATGGCAGCTGGGTATGCCGGTTGGTTCCGGGCAGCCTTACACCATAACAGAGTCTAACCTCGTATCTTTACACTTGTCACGTATTTAGTTTATGACTAAGACCTCTCACATTGGGCCAATCATTTGTAGCCGCTGGATTTGCCGGTCGGTTCCGGGCAGTCTTATGCTACAAAAGGGTCCAACCTCGTGTCTTAGTCGATTAATTACACCTAATTAATCACCCCCATAATTTGTATTAATTATCCCTAATTAATTACCAATTTCAAAAATATGGGTAGACCTAACTCAATAGGTAAATTCCCAATTCCATAATATGGGTAGACCTAACTTAATAGGTAAATTCCCAATTCCATAATATGGGTAGACCTAACTTAATAGGTAAATTCCCAATTATGTCCATTCACTTTATGTTATGCTTAAGCATACCCATTTCACACCATTTTATTAACATGCATATTAACCCCATCGTTCCCCATGTAATTCGTTCTCATAACATGACAAAACAAAGGGAAGATTCATCACAAATGCCATGGGTTTAACCAACATAGCATATAACTTTATCATGGGTTTAAAAGGTGTCAACTTGCATATATGAGCATACATTAAACCCAACTAGCATTTAACCCAAACTTGCATGAAGCACATATGTCACAAAGGGGGTAACTTGCATATGATTCTTATGTCATACAAAGGTGTGAACTTGCATAGCATGTCACATGTTAACTTGCATATAACCAAACACATAACTTGCATAACATGTTACATATGAGCTTGCATATAATCATGCACATAACTTGCATATAACCAAACACATAACTTGCATAACATGTTACATATGAGCTTGCATATAATCATGCACATAACTTGCATATAACCAAACACATAACTTGCATAACATGTTACATATGAACTTGCATATAATCATGCACATAACTTGCATATAACCAAACACATAACTTGCATAACATGTTACATATGAACTTGCATATAATCATGCACATAACTTGCATTACATGTTACATATGAACTTGCATATAATCTCACATATAGCTTGCATAACATGTTACATATGAACTTGCATATAATCTCACATATAGCTTGCATAACATGTTACATATGAACTTGCATATAATCTCACATATAGCTTGCATAACATGTTACATATGAATCAATGTTCAACATAGTGTTTTGCATAATGAGCATCATAAAACATAGCATTAAACTTGCATAACATATAGCATAAACTTGCAAAACACACAACATACACTATACTAAACTTGCATAAACACATTGATCCACAAACATAGCCATATCTTATCATATCCTATCATAATCAATTTAACAATTGATTATTAAGGCTATAGAAACTCACCACTAAACTCCAATAAGCAAACCCTTGCCAAAAATCACCCAAAAACTCTAGCCTTGAAAATAAAGCTTGCAACTTGATGATGAATGCAAGCTAATGATCACTCATACAACTTAAAAATGCTTGTATGAACATGAAAGCCTTCATAGAAATAGTTTAGAAAGAGGATGGAGGCTAGGGTTTTGAGTGGAGGCCATGATCATAGAAAATTTTGGCATAGTTTAGTTAGAGGATAGGATTATGATCATTTAGGGCTAGCTTAGGGTCTTATTTATAGGATTAGGTTGTGTTTTAGACCCTTAGATTAACCCTAGGTTAGATTAGGACCATCAGATCTCGGAAGCTTCCAGAAAACAGCCCCAAAACACAGCCAAACCCTAAAATGGTGCACCAGGCCAAACTGGTCGAGCACCCCCTGTCGACACACAAGTCGACAGGGCTGTCGACTTGGTCCTAGCCAAGTCGACTGCCCAGTCGACAGGGCTGTCGACTTGGCTAGCTAGGCGGGAATTTTTCCGCCTGCGCCCAATGGCCCCAATTTCGAAATTTGAACCTGAATTTTAAATCTGTTTTGAACTTTGAATTTTCTGAAAACTTCATTAGGCCATAACTGGGCCATACGGACTCCGATTCTCGAAAACTCGGACTCTATTTCGCGTATTTTTCCGAGACGAACACAATGACGTAACCCGTTTCCCCTGATTCTCACATCTGAGATTACTAATTCTGTAATTAGTGAATATTAGTATTAACTGAAATTCGGGGTGTTACACTAGGGGCAAAACGGTCATTTAAAAATCGTTAAAAATCATGAATATGGTAAATGACCCCAGTAGTCGTCTCCCAAAGTTACATGACCATACGAATTCGTATGTGAAAGAAATAAATATTCTACGATATTGTGATGCGTAGAATGCGGGTCGTTACACTCTCCCCCCTTAAGAAATTTCGTCCCCGAAATTCCTTGACCCAAAACATACAAAGGATCCCGCATGCCTACCAATCATATATATAACAATCAAACATGCAAAACAACAAAGCAAACCTATCCTAGCATGCGGAAAGACTAAATCGAAGTTAAAATCTTACCAGGCGAAGAGTTTTGGATACGTCTTCCTAATGCTCTCCTCTGTTTCCCAAGTACAGTCATTCTCATTCTCGCCCCACTGAACTTTGATTAATTTCACCGCTTTCCTTCGAAGCTACTTCGTATCGTTCCCAACAATACGCATAGGCCTGCGGTTCCCAACCACCTCGGGTTCAACTTCGACATCATCCAACTGATCACGTGAAATAGTCACATCTGGGTCGTGTACGAACTTCCTTAACTGGGAAACATGAAATACGTTATGAACTCCTGCCATCTTGTCTGGTTATCCAACTTTATATGCCAAATTTCCAATTTGCTCAAGGACTGGGAATGGTCCAACAAATCTTGGTGCTAACTTGCCTCTCCTGCCAAATCGTATCACGCTCTTTAACGGAGAAATCTTGACAAACACCAAGTCACCAATGGAGAACTTTAATTCTCTTCTCCTCTTATCAGCATAACTCTTCTGCCTATCTTGGGCAGCCTTCATTCGCTGTTGGATAACCTTGATCTTGTCTGATATATCTCTTATTACTTCTGGTCCAAGCACATATTTCTCATCGGTCTCTAACCGACATGACGGTGAGTTGCACGGTCTTCCGTACAAAGCTTCAAATGGAGCCATACCAGTACTGGATTGGTAACTATTATTATATGCAAACTCTACTAGATGCAAATGGTCATCCCATGATCCACCAAAATCCAATACATAGGCTCTCAAGAGGTCTTCTAATATACGATTCACCCTCTCTGTTTGACCGTCGGTTTGAGGATGATACGTGGTACTGAAATGTAATTCTGATCCTAACGCCTCTTGTAAGCCTCTCCAAAATCCACTAGTGAACAACGGATCTCGGTCACTCACAATGCCTTTGGGTAATCCATGAAATCTCACTACCCACTTTATATACAGTTCCGCTAACTTAGTTGCCGTCCTGTTTGACTTGACGGGTATAAATCTTGCACTTTTGGTCAATCGGTCCACAATCACCCAAATGCTATCACGGCCCGACCTAGTCCTTGGTAACCCATCAATAAAATACATTGAGACTTGTTCCCATTTCCATTTTGGAATTTCTAATGGTTGCAACAAACCACTAGGCTTCTTTTGCTCAGCTTTAACTAGCTGGCAATTCATGCGTTTGGATATAAACTTCCCAACGCCTCTTTTCATCCCTTCCCAGTAGTTGGTCTGCTTCATGTCTCGGTACATCTTACTACCACTGGGGTGTATAGTCAGTTTTGAGCAATGACATTCCCTAAGCACTTCATCTCTCAATCCATTGACATTGGGTACAACTAGTCTTCCATTCTTTCTAAGCCACAATACTTTTTCATCTCTTCGTCGATTCCCATCTCTAACTTTGAGATGATTTCCAATAGGTTAGGATTGTCCCTCTGACTAGAACCAATCCTCTTAATCAAAGTGGGTCTGATCGTCAAACTTGCTAACATTTCTTGATCCAATTCTCACTTTGGTCTGAAATCATACCCAGCGATGTACTCCAGTTGCTTCCATTCAAGAAACATAGCCCCTAAACTGGCATGTCTTCTACTCAGTGCATCAGCCACCGCATTGCCCTTTCCTGGTGTATATGCGATGTCGATATCATAGGAAGCTAAGAATTCTAACCATCTTTGCTGTCGGAGATTTAGATCCTTCTGAGAGAAGATATACTTTAACGATTTATGATCGGTAAACAACTCGAATCTTTCTCCCAAGAGATAATGTCTCCACATCTTCAATGCGAATACGATTGCTGCCAATTCCAAGTCATGGGTAGGGTATCTTTTCTCGTGCGGTTTCAATTGCCGACTTGCATAAGCTACAACCCTACCTCCTTGCATCAACACAGCACCTAGTCCGGTACCACATGCATCCGTATATACTATCATCTCTTCATTCCCCTTAGGAATGACTAACACTGGTGCACATGTCAACTTTTCCTTTAGACTCTTGAATGCATTCTCGCACTTTTCGTCCCAGACCAAAGATTGGTTCTTTTTGGTCAACTAAGTTAACGGTGATGCTATCTTGGAGAAGTCTTGGATAAACTTACGATAATATCCCGCAAACCCCAAGAAACTTCTTATGTCTATTGCATTCTTGGGCGTAGACCAATCTTGTACTGTAGCCACCTTCGCAGGATCCATGGCAATACCATTCTCTGAAACAACATGGCCCAAGAATCTCACTTCCCTCCTCCAGAAGTGGCACTTAGAAAACTTTTCTTTTAATTGGTGTTTTCTCAACACCTCCATCACTATTCTTAAATGTTCCTTGTGTCCTTCCTCTGTCCTTGAGTAGACCAAAATATCATCCACGAACACAAGGACAAACTTATTCAACTGATCTCTGAATACCCTATTCATAAGATCCACAAAATATGTTGGCGCGTTGGTCAACCCGAATGGCATGACCAACCACTCATAAAATCCAGACGGCGTCCGAAATACCGTTTTAGCTATACTCTCAGCTTCCACCCTAAGCTGATGAAAACCTGTCGCGATATCCAACTGAGAAAACACTCTCGCTCCACTCAACTGATCAAACAGATCATCTATCCACGGTAGAGGATACTTGTTCTTCCTCGTCACTTTATTCAACTCGCGGTAGTCTACACACAAACGAAGGGAATCATTTGCCTTGGTAGCAAACACAACTGGTGCTCCCCATTCAGAAACACTCCTTCTGATAAATCCCTTCTTCAAAAGATTGATGACTTGCACCCTGAGCTCTCGCTGCTCCCTTGGTGCCATACGACGAAGTGGCATCACTATAGGTCTGGCATCTTTCACTAAGTCAATACGGAACTCAATCTCTCGGTGTGGTGGAAGCCCGATCACTTCTTCGAAGACGTCCGGATATTGGCCAACCACGGGCAACCCTGACAACTCACCATGCAGGATGTCGAGGGAATTTAGAAAACTAGCCATTACCCTATCACTAGGTAGACCACCAAACACTACCCTCTGCCCATCATCCGCTCTAGCTGTCGCCAAAAAGCCGTCATAGTCTACCACCACCCCGTATCTTTGGAGCCAATCGACTCCCGAAATAATGCCAAACCCAGTAAAGCCCAAAACAAAGCAATCACAAACAAACATGCATCCATGACTCGATAAGACCACATTACGACAAATCATACTAAGGTTAGTCGAACCACCAATCGGATTCGTCACTACTAAAGGTCTATCGACAATTTCGGGCTCCAATCCCAACCTATCTACCAGGTCACTAGATATGAAGGAACTGGAAGCTCCGGTATCAAACAATACTCGAACAGGAACATCATAAACAGAAAGAATACCTTGAATAACAACATTCTTTCCTTTCTCCACCGCAGTTGGGGCATTCGACGAAGAAGGAACAGTATTAAGGGCATATGCTTTCACCATCTGCTTTTCTTTGGGGGGTTGCGGACACTTGTCCTTGTGATGTCCCACTTGGCCACAGTTGAAGCACTTCCTGTATGCTGGCTTGGCTCGACAATTACTGGCATAATGACCCTTCTTACCACAGCTGAAGCACTCAACATCCTTCTTATCCTTTTTCTTCTGGCCATCCTTAGTCTGATTCTGCTTTCTCTTATTCTAAGAACCATTCTTGCCTCCACCACTTGCTTGCGGCTTTGGCTCCTCTGCAGATGCAACCTCAGTCTTCGACTTAGGGTAAAGACTCTCTGACCACAATGCTTTCCCCACAATCGATTCAAACGTCTCATCGATGTGGTTAATAAGCTTTTCCCCCAAGTACTGATCCAAACCTGTTATAAATTTCTCGTTCTCCTTCTCGGCGGTATCTATTAGGGATAACCCATATTTCGACAAAGTGTCGAATTCGGCAATATACTCCGAGACAGCTCTGCCACTATGCTTGAGCTCCAAAAATTTCTTAAAAAACACTGACTTCTGAGCAGCTAGAATGAACTTATCGCTAAAGCGAGCCTTAAACTGATCCGAAGTAATCTGATCCTCGGGAGTAGCTGCCTTTATAGCATTCCACTAATTCATTGCCCGTCCTTGTAGCGGAAGGGATATTAGCCTTCTCTTCATCGCATCCTTGATACCCAAGTCATCGAAGATACGCTCGCAGCTATCCAACCAATCCTGAACATCCGTAACCGACTCCGTTCCGTGGAACGGCTTCCCACCAAGACTAGTATAATCCTTGTTCAGCTTGGCGAAATCGGCCCTGGGCGCCTGCACTATTGGACCATCACCATTACCATCATTGGGAGCTGCCCTCTGTACATCCCTAAGCATTTCTCTAATGAGGTCAGTAAACATTGTCATCATCCCAGCAGCATTCCCATTATTGGCTCACCTACCGATACCCCTTGCGTATCGGCTCATCGTCCAATCTGCACAGAGAAAACGATTAACCATCCTCTTTGTGGTGTCAGTGCAGTGCGACTTCATCCTTAGCTATACTAATAATATATATATATATAGCTTTTGTAAACCAAAATAATCACAAATACGCGCTCTCATATACATATACTATCTCTCCCTGATAACTTCCCTAGGTTAACTACGCAACCTCGCTCAGATACCAAGTGTGACGGACCGCCGCGCACCAGCCGACATTTCCTCTGAAAGTGCGTTGTACACATGCCCAACTAGCACAGAACGGTCGCAAAAGAAAGGAAAGAAGAGAATGAACTAATCGAAAACCTGTAGAATGTCTCACAGTGCATGGAACAAAATATAATAATAATATACTTGACATAAAACAGGCGAGACAGTGCATAAGCTGATAACTAAAACCAACATCAACATCGTCATCAGAGTAGCGGAAATCCAAATACATCTTATTACAATTTTCCAAATTACTGTCTCTAAACAAAAGAAAGAAAGGTACACCACTAATGCCCAAAGTAGTGATCGCAGCAACACAGGGAGAATGTCTATATATATATATATATATATATATATATATATATATATATCATACGTGGTAGCCTCCTGCTCGTCTCCGGTACAGCTACTCGTGCATACCACCTAACATGTCTCTAGTATGCTCGTGAGAGCACCCAGAGTAATAAGAAGAGACATAAAACTCTGGGGCAGACAAAAAGTCTGGTATGAGCGATAAGCAGCAAACAGAACAATAACAGGTATACTAAACCATACCTGAACCTGGACCTGCAACCAAAGAGTTAGCACTACATACCGTACAATATCTAAGGTGCCACTAACATATGGAGTACAGAATACGGGGGTGGGGGTGTGCATGTCATAATGATGGCAAACAAATCAAACATAGCAACCATCCTCACATCTCTCACTCAGTGCGTAAAGCGTACGATGTCCACCACTGTCAATCACTAGACCCATCGAAGTAGTGACGGAGTTCGACTTGTACAACTACTGCTACTACCAAGCTCACCCCATGGAGTCATGACCAAATCTTTACAAATGACCCCACTTCATTGGTCTATAGCTCTTTAGTCGTACCTAGGCCACTGTGGCCCTGAATCCGTTCACGTACTTCCTACACATAGTGATTCAAAGTTACAGACATCGACAACCCCTTTGCACGCACCCCGCAACAAAGCCCAACTCATGAAGTCAACTCATTGGTTCCCAACTGGATCTTGAGTACAAACTTCCCATTTGGACTACCTTTGCATCTCGGGTTTCAGATTTCTTTTTCGGATCAGTCTTCATTCAGTCCATAGCTCATATCTCGCGTTCAAGCTTCCTGGTTCAGTCTGCAGTCACCACACTGGTTCGGGTCGAGTTCCTCCATTCGGATTGGGTCGCGCCATCAGCTCGTGGTCCTCCAGCTCCATCGGATCGGGTCGTGGCCAAGCTTCGGGTCGGGTCGCACTCCTCCATCGCCTCGTGAAACCAGCCTTCATCAATTCATAGAGGATCGGTTCGTGCTCTTCGGGCCGTGGTCATCAAGCAAAGGCAGAATGGTAAGCATCATGGTGCGGAGTCCTCTGACGCGAGTAAGTCGGGTCGTGGTTTCTGGAGTGGTTCTGTTCGTGACCATCTACATCGGGTCGGGTCGAGATAAAGGGGGGCGATCAGATCCGGTCCCTGCATATTTTCCTGCAACTTCTTCCAGCGACTGTTTACGCCATTCGACGGCGTTTTCGACCAATCTAACACTTCTAGCCAACCACCAACATACTATACAGTCATAGCAACATGTGTAATCATCCACAAACAGCCAAACAACAACCGTAGCATGTAAAATGGATCAAACATAGCCAAAACCCCATATTTTCCCTTAAGCATGTTTAGGCAAAACTAATCATAGGATTAACAAAACTTAACCAAATTAACCCAAACTTCTAACATAGGCCTAAAACAATATTTTGAAATTTATCTATATTTTTCTAGATTTTTAACATGTATAAATTCGCTAATTATCACTAATTACCCTTAATTAACAATAATTAGTGAGGAACTATGCAAATCACTCACCTTGGCCACAAATAAAATACCAAATCTGAAATGATTCTCTGTTTGGCGATGTTCCCAATGCAACACAGCAGCTCTAACCTTTCTTTGGCACTATTCCTCCTTAATTTGATGTGGATTAAGCCAAAACTTGATTAAGAAGTGATTAGAGGTGTTTCTAGATGTTGGAGGCCATTGTTAGTTGAAGAGAGGGTTTGTGGCGGCTGGAAAATGAGTGAAAAACCAAAATCCTAACCCTAGCAGCCCTTAAATACCTCTAATCCCGAAATCCCCCATTGGGCCTAGCTGTTAATCACCCAGTTAAGCCCAATTAAGCTGTTTTTCACCATCTGAAACTTGTTTCATCCATATCTCCCAAACGGTGAGTCCATTTGGCTAATGTGACCAATATACGGAATTGTAAACCATCATCCGGAGCAAATGGAAGTGGTTTTAGGTCAAAACTCCTTTCCAATCAAAAGTTATGGCCGAAACAAGACTAATAAGGGGCAAAACGGTCATTTAAAAATCGGTAAAAATCATGAACATGGGAAATGACCCCAATGGTCGTCTCCCAAAGTTACATGACCATACGACTTCGTATGTGAAAGAAAGAAATATTCTACGATCCTGCGATGCGTAGAATGCGGGTTGTTACACTACACCTGCTGATACATGCGTAGATCTTGACCTATTCTCAAGGCTACTCCTGCGCCTACTTTCCCGGATCGGTTGCTAGGTGCCTTGTCACGAACCGGTCTTCCCAGAAGCCCTCCTATAGCTATAAATACACCATTTGAAGGCATTTTAAAGGACTTTTTTGGCCATTCTTCTTCACGGCTTCCACCATTAATGAAGTGCAAGGACTTTGCACCTTCATACATCCAAATTCTCCTCTTGTAACCTCAATTAACACACAGATTGTGTGTCTACATATAACTGATTCTTGTAATCTATCAGTATAACAATAAGATTATAAAGTAGACGTAGGCTACATCTACAGCCGAACCACTACAAAAATCTCGTGTGTTCCCTCTGATTTTACTTTTTCCTGCATTCTGTGATCTATGATCTGCATTTGGGTGTTAGTGCCAATTTTTGGTCTAACATTTTGGCGCGCCAAGTAGGGGGCACACGACGACTTCAACTTCTAGCTTGAAAGGAGACTCAATGGCAATCAAAAGGAAGAAAACTGGAACTTCCACTTATGCTGAGTATGTTGATGCTAAAGGCACTAGAAACGAAGAGAGCCAAGGGGCATCCTCTCATGGAGATCCTTCTGAATACTTAACCAGAGAAGAGATGGATGGCGTTCTTGCTGAATTGAGAGATCAAATGGCAAAGCAAGATGATCTCCTCAGGAAGCAAGAGGAGATGATCGTTGGATTCTTCACTCGGATGGATGGAAGACCGAGCAACGATCAACGCATTATAAATGAGAACACAGAAGCGGCTCGTGCATCACCTGGACTCGGGGGCAACCCCCTCGTTCCTGGAAATGGTCAGGTTCAACCAAATTTGGCTCCAGATCAGATGAACACTGGATTGCAACCTCCCACGCATCAGCAGCGACCAGCTCGTGATGGGGCTGCAGAACCCGTTCGGCTCGCCCCCTCTGCTCACGATCCGGTCACATGAGCCGCATATCTCAACGACCCAGGACTGGTCCTGGTCGCTCCCCACCATGAAGTTGACCCACGAGCCGGCCACCTCGAACAGCGAGCCACGAGTCACGACCCGCTCCTAGAAACTCACCAACAGCTTCCTCACTCTCCTGCATTCAACGCTAGGAGCACTAGCTCTGATCTTAGCAACTTGCAACAACTTTTTGAAGGAAATCGGCTAGCAGATCTAATTGAACACCTCTTAAGAGGCGGCACTTATCAGAATGACGTGGATGACGTCAACCACACTCCTTTCACTCAGGAGATCAGGAATTCTCGTAATCCCCTAGATTTCAAGCTTCCACAACTGGAGCCCTACAACGGCAGGACCGATCCTATTGTGCATCTGATGCGCTACAAATGGCATATGGAAGTTCAATCGGCATCAGAAAACGTCATGGCAAAGTATTTTCCCCTCTTTCTGATTGACATAGCCGCTATGTGGATTCGGCAGCTGGAAACAGAATCGATCAGCAGTTGATACATGTTGGTCGCATGCTTCATTGAACAATTTTGGGTTCACATTGCACGACCCAAGAACGTCATGTCGCTCACCACAATCAAGTAGAGGCCCAGAGTGAAACACCCCACTTCTGTTAAGGTCACTCACAAAGGGAATACCTTAACTTCGGTGGAGGTTTATAAGTAAAAGTCACAGATAAAACACAAGACGGATATAAACACATATATATAAACAGTGGAAAAACAAACAGACTTTCATATAATAAATACGAGTTCATACAAACATTTCTATAGTTGCCTCAAAACAAACTTCCAATTATTACAACCATAATTCTGTCTTGATTTAAAACTTAAAGAAGCATGAAACATAATTAAAACTGCATAAATCCCCATAGAATGTCCAAAGCCATAGCCCAAACGAAAGAGATCCAAGCAATACATTCTCTCTCTTCAAGCTGGATGAAAAAAAAATCTGACTAAGCTGAGGTGTTCCCTCCCTGTGGACCTAAGGGGGGGAACGGAAGAAAAGAAAGCGAAAGGAAAATGGGTCAGACATAAGTCTGGTAAGTCTAGTTACAATTCTAGAATGAGAACAATAAAAAGATTATGACTTGCATAAACTGAGAACAGGACAATACCAAAATATAAGACAAGACATGGCAGGAAATACTAACTATACTAAACGCACTCACTATTACTTCTCTGCACCTACTAACTAGCCTAACTAGCACCACGTGTTCATGACAAGGTGATCCCTTATTCGATCGGCTCTTACTTGCAACGTTTTCTTCCTGTGTCATACGGCCCCACATGATTGTAGACACCTATGCTGGTCCCACCATGGGGTGTATCAAGTCCTATGGTGGCGGTCCGACACAATTTTAGAATGCATAGGTTATACTACTGGTGCCCAGTGCCCTGTTTGTCTACTCCGAAGTGTGTGCACGCCCGCACTCCGTTAGAACCTACACTGCTGCACCAACTGCCGTCGCTTTTGACCACTTACAATTAGCCCAGTAATCGTGCCCCACCCTGCCTAGTTTCAGGGTACCATGATACCTAATTGGGTTACTGCTGAAATGGATCCCCGTTACTAGGGTTTTCTAGTCAAACATGTTAAGTGGTTAAGTGTCTGTATTTACCTAACCCCACCCATCAGTTTAATTAACATGTTGAATTGGTTAAGTGTTTTAGTTAACTTAACCCTACCATCCTGACTTATCTGTCCTTAACTTTAATTAGTTAAAGCACCGACCACTCACATTAGACAGGTATTGTTACGATTACTGGATGTGCCGATCGGTTCCGGGCAGGTTTACACCGTAACTCAGTCTAACCTCGAGTCCTTATTGTGCTCAATGCTTAACCGCCCACATTGGATAGGTATTGTTGTGATTACTGGAAAGCCAGGCGGGTCCGGGCTGGTTTACATCACAACTCAATCCAACCTCGGGTTAAGCATACTCGTATTTTCTAAATTTACATATTTGTTCTTTTATTCTTATATGAAAATTTGTTAACAATTAAATGTTATGGCCCACTTTCCAAGTTCATCATTTTTGGTATAACAATTTATACCATTTAAGTGCCACCAATTATTGGCATGTGCCAAACATGCCAATTTCATATATTTATATGTCTAACCCCAACGATATCCCCCGTTTGTACTTCGCAAGATTTTAATGAGTGTTGGGATCGATATTTCAGCCCAACTTATCAACATAAAAGGGGAAAGGATAAACATGAAATATTCTAAATAACAACAAGAGTGTGTGACATATGAACTTGCAACTTTAAGATCTAATAATCATAAATCATGGGTCTCAACTTGTCATGTGAACTTGCATTGAAAGGGGAATCTAACTAAACAGGTATCACATGAATTAGCATATGATTTAGACAACATAAGCCTAAACATGTTTAGATCTTGGCATAATCTCAAACACAAACTATTATATGACAAAATTATGTCATGTCCATAAAGTATGTATAATTTTTAACACATAGGTGTGAACTTGCAACGTAGACTAAATCAACATACATACATGTGAATTTGCAACATAGACTAAATCAACTTACATATATGTGAACTTCCAAATCAATCACGAACATATGAATAAGTGTGAACTTGAAATATGACATAGGTTTAACATATACACATAAACATGTAGATCTATGATATGATTTTACAACCTAAAACTTGCATAACATGATAAACTACACAACTTCTCATAACAGGTTATACTCCAAGTTCATATACATATGAATAGACTTATCCATTAATTCCCAATCCAACATGATAATAAAATAGAACCATAGACATAGATCAATATCATTCAATTCCACATATAACATAATAAACATTGTTCTATTATCAATTTATTTCCAAGGCATGACATTAATTTTGATTCGCATCCCAAAACATAACTAAACTTACAACGAACGACGAACTTGAGTTCTGGATTCTGAGTTCTGGAATTGAGATGCTTTCCTTTGGGTAGATAAACGTTGTTTTGATGTTAATTTTGAATTAGATTTGTTCGTCTCTTAGCTTTCTTCAAGTGGAGGCTCCTCTCAGTCTTCTCCCGACGGCATGGCGGCTCTGGTTCTAATTTTTGTGTGAATTTAGGTTGGAGACTTGAGTTGTTTATATAGAATTTCAAACTAATTAGAGCCGTCAGATGATCATAGATGAATCTAGACCATTCACATCGAGAAGAGCCAACCAGAAAGTGACAAATCAGCCCTAGTGACACACCAAAACTTAGAAAATCGCTCAGAACCCGACCAGGCCAGCCAAGACCTAACCAGGTCGACTGGGTTGGTCGACCCATAGGTCGACCCCTAGGTCGACCACCTAGTCGACCTGGGTACCCTGGTCGACCCCCTAGTCGACCTGGGTCATGGGCGGGAATTTTCCCGCCCTGACCATTTTGGTCCAGTTTTCGAATTTTGAACTTGTTTCGGGCTGTTTGAATTTTAAATCGAATTCTGAAACTTCCGAAGACCACAACTTCTTCATACGGAGTCCGATTTACGCAAACTCGGACTCTATCTCAAGCAGAATTCCAAGACGAACACAATGGCATAACCCGTTTCCCTTAATTCTTTCATTTAGAATTAATTATACTTTAATTTGTTAATTTATTATTAACAGAAAATTCGGGGTGTTACATTCTCCCCTCCTTAAAGGATTTCGTCCCCGAAATCTTCAAGTCTAGAAGAACGTATATCCTAACATCCAATCGTCCATCTACTCAACCAACAAACACAGGTGTCCATTATCCTTAAAAGGCTTCTAATGCTTCATGATCATATGCAGAGTGTGTGTATATGTCCTTATCTAATGCAAAAATCAAGCGGTCTACTGATTCAGTTGACCTCCTTAATGCGAATCATGTAAGTGTCATGAATCCATTATGTATGCATATTTTTTCCTACTCATAATTCTACATGAGTGCGCAACCATTCATACAAATGCGACATCCATATGACAACATATCAAGTTTCAACCACATACAAATGTGAATACATATGTGCATATGCAGTATGGAAGTGACTGAGCCGATCTAATACCTAGGGTGTGTGTATATGCATCCACGAGAAATCACTAGCAACCACTTGCAACCACTTGCAGCCATCAATCATAACATGTTTCAAATACATGTTTACATCCATTAGTTTCTACCTAAGGAGTTAGGAGAAAAAGGACCGAGGAGATACACTAAAAGGTTGATACAAGCATAAACTTATGGAAAAAGAGAGGTCAAAGATGTACCCTAAAAAAGAAAAGGGTAGGCAGCGCGTATTTTGTCCTCAGTTTCTCAAGTCGCGTCTTCCTCGGCATCGCTCCATTGAACTTTAACAAGCTTGACTTCACGGTTGCGTAGCTTTTTGATTTCAGTTCCTACGATTCGAGTTGGAACTCTCCTCACAGTGGTTTCTCGTTCTATTTCAACTTCTTCTAGAATGCCTGGCTCCACCACTTCTGCAGATTAATGTAAACATTTCCGGAGGTGAGAAACATGAAAGACATTGTGAATTCCAGCCAACCTTTCGGGCAGCTCTACTTTATAAGCCATCTTCCCAACCTTCTCGATGATAGGGAACAGTCCTACAAATCTTGGTGCTAGCTTTCCTGCGGATCCAAAGCGAACGTCGTTCCTTAAAGGAGATACCTTAAGGAAAACCCTGTCCCCAACTTCAAATTCAAGGTCGGTCCTTCTTTTGTCTGCGTAGGATTTCTGTCTATCTTGGGCAGTCTTCATTCTCCTTCGTATCAAGTCCACTTTTTCTGAAGTCTCTCTAATCATGTCTGGCCCAAGTATAAGCTTGTCTGTAGACTCCCACCAACAAGTTGGTGATCGGCACGGTCTTCCATACAAAGCTTCGAAGGGCGCCATGCCGATGGTGGCTTGGGAGCTGTTGTTGTAGGCGAATTCCACTAAAGGAAGATGATCCTCCCATGTCCCTCCAAAGTCAAGAACGCACAGCCTTAAAAGATCTTCTAATACTATGTTCAACCTTTCCGTCTGACCATCAGTTTGGGGGTGATAGGTCGTGCACAAGCATAACTGTGTGCCTACAGCTTCTTGCAGACTCCACCAAAACTCGCTTGTAAAGATAGGATCTCGGTCACTCACTATGCTGGAGGGTATTCCATGGAGTCGAACTATTTCCTTGAGGTAAAGAGATGCTAGAGACGAGGCAGTCCTTCTACTCTTGACAGGTATAAAGTGGGCGCTTTTTGTGAGCCTGTCCACGATTACCCAAATGCTAGTATTGCCCCTTCTTAACCTAGGCAACCCATCAATGAAGTCCATTGAAATGCTATCCCACTTCCATTGCGGGACTTCTAGAGGATGAAGCAGTCCTCCAGGCTTCTTTTGTTCCGCCTTGACCTGTTGGCATATCATGCACTTAGAAACGAAATCTGCCACATCTTTCTCCATGCCGCTCCAAAAGAAAACTCTCTTTACATCTTTGTACATCTTGTCTCCACCTGGGTGTATTGTCATCTTGGAATGGTGTGCTTCCTCGAGAACCATCTTTACCAAATCCCTTGCCTGTGGGACGCATAGTCTTCCATCTCGTGCCCTTATCATCGATGGACTAACTATTGAGGTGACTGGAAGTTTCACCCCTAATTAGCTTATCAATCACATCAACAAGCTGAGGGTCTTCATGTTGTGCGGCCCCTATTGAATCTAAAAGAGTGGGTCGTACTTCTAGTGATGCCAACAAACTAGGTACAAAATCAGAGGAGGGCCTAAAGTCAAAACTGGCTATATACTCCAAGCTTGGCCTTTCTACAAAGAGAGGGCTTAAGGTCAGCTTCTTCCTACTCAAGGTGTCTGCTACTACGTTGCCCTTGCCAGGAGTATAGGAAATCTCAAAATCATACGAGGCAAGGAACTCCATCCACCTTTGTTGCCTCAAGTTAAGATCTTTCTACGAGAAAAGATACTTCAATGATTTATGGTCAGTATATAATTCGAACTTCTCACCTAGGAGATAATGGCGCCAAGACTTAAGCGCAAAGACGATGGCGGCCAACTCAAGATCGTGGGTTGGGTAGTTCTTTTCATGAACTTTCAATTGTCTTCCACCATAAGCTACTACCTTCCCTTCTTGCATCAGAACAGCGCCTAGTCCCATACCATAAGCATCCGTGTATACTGTGAACATCTTGCTTCCATCAGGCAATGTAAGAACTGGGGCTGTTGTAAGAGCCCTTTTCAATCGTTGGAAAGCAAACTCGCAATCCAAATCCCAAGCGAACGCTAGATTCTTCTTTGTTAGCCTTGTGAGTGGAGCTGAGATTTTCGTGAAATCTCTAATGAACTTTCGGTAAAAACCTGCTAGCCCGAGAAAGCTTCGGACTTCGGTTGCATTTCTTGGTGTCTTCCAATCTTGCACCGCCACCACTTTTACGGGGTCCACAGCTAACCCCTCTTTGGACACTACATGTCCAAGAAACCTTACTTCTTCTCTCCAAAAGTGGCACTTGGAGAATTTGGCTTTCAGCTGATGAACTCGAAGAGTTTCCATGATCTCCTTCAAATGCTGGGCATGTTCTTACTCATTCTTTGAGAAGATCAAAATATCGTCTACGAAGACCACCACGAACTTATTGAGGAATTCTCTGAACACCCTGCTCATTAGGTCTACGAAATAAGCGGGTGCGTTTATCAAGCCGAAAGGCATGACAAGCCACTCGAATAAACCGTCTAGGGTTCTGAACGCCGTTTTATCAATGCTATTTTCAGCTACCCTTAGCTGATGGAACCTAGTAGCTAGATCAAGTTGGGAGAAGACCGACGCACCTACAAGCTGATCAAACAAATCGTCTATTCTAGAAAGAGCGTGTCTATTCTTCTTAGTCAGCTTGTTTAGCTCCCTATAGTCCACACAAAGACGTAGTGAGCCATCTGCTTTGGTGGCGAACACCACTGGAGCACCCCATTCCGAGATACTCCTCCTTATAAACCCCTTCTCGAGAAGCTCCTTAACTTGCTTACTGAGCTCCTTTCTCTCCTTTGGAGCCATGTGTATAACAGGTAAAGCTACGGGCTTTGCATTATCAACAAGATATATGCAGAAGTCTATTTCCCGCCTCGGAGGTAAGCCCCTCACCTCTTCAAAGACTTCTGGATATTCACGGACCACTCTAACCGACTGCAAATTCTCAACAGAAGCGTCAAGCGACTCTAGATAACTAAGCATAACAGCATTCAAAGAATTACAAGAAATTTCTAGAGTTTTACCGAGCCGAATCAAGATTCTAACCACTCTCTTCTCACAATCAAGAATGGCACCATTACTGGATAACCAGTCCATGCCTAAGATCAATCCATATCCCGAGAAACCCAAAACAAAGGCACTACATCTAAACTCAACACTTAGAATAGAGATTTTCAAATCCAAACAAACCATTGACAAATAAGCTGAGCCCCCAATTGGATTTGAAACAACCAAGGGACCTTCTACCATACTAGTGTCTAGGTGCAGAGGTTCAACTAAAGCAGATGAAATAAAGGAGTGTGATGCACCAGAATCAAAGAGAGTGCGAACTGGATGATCATAAAGATAAACTAAGCTTTCTACAGAAATATTTCTACCTCGTTCCTGCGGAGGTTCCTCCAGCGCGTGAACATGTCCCCCTGAAGTGGATCTAGTCCTCTGTCCCTGCCCTCGCTTCTTTGGGCAGTCCTTAGCCATGTGTCCAGTCTCGCCGCAATGGAAACAACCACCATTCATCTTTGCCTTCTTCTTTCTGCAGTCTTTCACTATATGTCCAACAATGCCACAGAAATTACACTTTCTCTTTTCATGGGATTTGTTGTTCTTCCCGCCCTTCTTGAAGTCTGTTTTCTTAGCCTGTAAACCCTCTTTCTTTTCTTGAGGCACTTCCACCTTTGCCTCTTTCTTGCCTTTATGTTCCTCGTGTAGCAGCGCCATGTCCACCAAGCTTTTATAACTCGCTCCCATGGGTATATGGGTCATAGCAAGGCTGTGTAGAGGCTCATTCAAACCTTTGACAAAGCGAAGAGCCTTCTTGTGTTGGGTGTTTACTAAATCCAGCCCAAATCTGGCCAGTTGATTAAACTGATTGACGCACTGCTTGATCGTCATACTTCCTTGTTAAAGAGTTAGGAACTTCTCCATCTGTAGGCTTCTTTCAGCTTGGAAGAGGAATTTCATCTCAAACCTCATCCTGAAATCTTCCAAAGTTTCCACTGGCCTCTCAGCATGGGTAACCTCCCACCAATAAGAAGCTTCATCTTTAAGCAACCACACTGCTAGCTGTATCTTTCGCCTGTCGTCAACTTCGAATATGACGAACAAATCTTCGGTCTCCTTCAGCCAGTTCCTTGCCACCACAAAGGATTCAGTTCCATAAAAGTCCTTCCCCCCTATAGCCTTGAAGTCTCTACACGTCTTTGCGAAAGCATTTTCCCGAGGAGGAGGAGGAGGAACCGCTTCCACTGGGGGAGGAGGAATGTCTGCTGGGCCCGCATCATTGGCCGTAGCCTCTAGGTACCTTCGGAACCAGCTAGGTATCGGTACTCCTTCTGGAAGGTTAGGATCTCCAGACATGCTGAAACAAAAAGGAAAGATTCAAGACAAAAGGATAGAGAGATAGTGCATATGTCTTTGGGGAATTATGCCTTTTAAAAACAACGCTTTTTCTTGAAAAAAAATGCTTCTTTAAACTTCTTTTCGAATATAGTTTCAAAAACCTTTATCTAATCTGGTAAACCTTTGCTCTGATACTAAGTGAAACACCCCACCTCCGTTAAGGTCACTCACAAAGGGAATACCTTAATTTCGTGGAGGTTTATAAGTAAAAGTCACAGATAAAACACAAGACATATATAAACACATATATATATAAACAGCGGAAAAACAAATAGACTTTCATATCACAAAAATGTGTTCATACAAACATTTCTATAGTTGCCTCAAAACAAACTTCCAATTATTACAACCATAATTCTGTCTTGATTTAAAACTTAAAGAAGCATGAAACATAATTAAAACTGCATAAATCCCCATAGAATGTCCAAAGCCATAGTCCAAACGAAAGAGATCCAAGCAATACATTATCTCTCTTCAAGCTGGATGAAAAAAACTGAATAAGATGAGGTGTTTCCTCCCTGTGGACCTGAGGGGGGGACAGTAGAAAAGAAAGCGAAAGGAAAATGGGTCAGACATAAGTCTGGTAAGTCTAGTTATAATTCTAGCATGAGAACAATAAAAAGATCATGACTTGCATAAACTGAGAACAGGACAATACCAGAATATAAAACAAGATATGGCAGGAAATACTAACTATACTAAACACACTCACTATTACTTCTCTGCACCTACTAACTAGCCTAACTAGCACCACATGTTCATGACAAGGTGATCCCTTATTCGATCGGCTCTTACTCGCAACGTTTTCTTCTTGTGTCATACGACCCCACATGATTGTAGACACCTATGCTGGCCCCGCCGTGGGGTGTATCAAGTCATATGGTGGCGGCCCAACACAATTCTAGAATGCATAGGTTATACTACTGGTGCCCAGTGCCCTGTTTGTCTACTCCGAAGTGTGTGCATGCCTGCACTCCGTTAGAACCTACATTGCGGCACCAACCGTCGTTTCTTTTGACCGCTTACAATCAGCCCAGTAATCGTGCCCCACCCTGCCTAGTTTCAGGGTACCATGACACCTAATTGGGTTACTGCTGAAATGGGTCCCCGTTACTAGGGTTTTCTAGTCAAACATGTTAAGTGGTTAAGTGTCTGTATTTACCTAACCCCACCCATCAGTTTAATTAACATGTTGAATTGGTTAAGTGTTTTAGTTAACTTAACCCTACCATCCTGACTTGTCTGTCCTAAACTTTAATTAGTTAAAGCACCAACCACTCACATTAGACAGGTATTGTTACAGTTACTGGATGTGCCGGTCAGTTCTGGGAAGGTTTACACCGTAACTCAGTCTAACCTCGGGTCCTTATTGGGCTCAATGCTTAACCGCCCACATTGGATAGGTATTGTTGTGATTACTGGACAGCCAGGCGGGTCCGGGCAGGTTTACATCACAACTCAATCCAACCTCGGGTTAAGCATACTCGTATTTTCTAAATTTACATATTTGTTCTTTTATTCTTATATGTAAATTTGTTAGCAATTAAATGTTATGGCCCACTTTCCAAGTTCATCATTTTTGGTATAAGAATTTATACCATTTAAGTGCCACCAATTATTGGCATGTGCCAAACATGCCAATTTCATATATTTATATGTCTAACCCCAACGATATCCCCCGTTTGTACTTCACAAGATTTTAATAAGTGTTGGGCTCGATATTTCAGCCCAACTTATCAACAAAAAAGGAGAAAGCGATAAACATGAAATATTCTAAATAACAACAAGTGTGTGTGACATATGAACTTGCAACTTTAAGATCTAATAATCGTAAATCATGGGTTTCAACTTGTCATGTGAACTTGCATTGAAAGGGGAATCTAGCTAAACAGGTGTCACATGAATTAGCATATGATTTAGACAACATAAGCCTAAACATGTTTAGATCTAGGCATAATCTCAAACACAAACTAGTATATGACAAAATTATGTCATGTCCATAAAGTATGTATAATTTTTAACACATAGGTGTGAACTTGCAACGTAGACTAAATCAACATACATACATGTGAATTTGCAACAAAGACTAAATCAACTTACATATATGTGAACTTCCAAATCAATCACGAACATGTGAATAAGTGTGAACTTGAAATATGACATAGTTTTAACATATACACATAAACATGTAGAACTAACATTTGGTCACATATGTGATATGATTTTACAACCTAAAACTTGCATAACATGATAAACTACACAACTTTCATAACATGTTATACTCCAAGTTCATATACATATGAATAGACTTACCCATTAATTCCCAATCCAACATGATAATAAAATAGAAACACAGACATAGATCAATATAATTCAATTCCACATATAACATAATAAACATTGTTCTATTATCAATTTATTTCCAAGGGATGACATTAATTTTGATTCGCATCCCAAAACATAACTAAACTTACAACGAACGACGAACTTGAGTTCTGGATTCTGAGTTCTGGAATTGAGATGCTTTCCTTTGGGTAGATAAACGTTGTTTTGATGTTAATTTTGAATTAGATTTGTTCGTCTCTTAGCTTTCTTCAAGTGGAGGCTCTTCTCAGTCTTCTCCCGACGGTATGGCGGCTCTGGTTCTAATTTTTGTGTGAATTTAGGTTGGAGACTTGAGTTGTTTATATAGAATTTCAAACTAATTAGAGCCGTCAGATGACCATAGATGAATCTAGACCATTCACATCGAGAAGAGCCAACCAGAAAGTGAAAAATCAGCCCTAGTGACACACCAGAACTCAGAAAATCGCTCAGAACCCGACCAGGCCAGCCAAGACCTGACCAGGTCGACCCCTAGGTCGACCACCTGGTCGACCTGGGTCTTGGGCGGGAATTTTCCTGCCCAGCCCAATTCTGGTCCAGTTTTCGAATTTTGAACTTGTTTCGGGCTATTTGAATTTTAAATCGAATTCTGAAACTTCTGAAGACCATAAATTCTTCATACGATCCGATTTACGCAAACTCGGACTATATCTCAAGCAGAATTCCGAGATGAACGCAATGGCGTAACCCGTTTCCCTTAATTCTTTCATTTAGAATTAATTATACTTTAATTTGTTAATTTATTGTTAACAGAAAATTCGAGGTGTTATACAGAGAAACTCTGTGTTCATTCCTGGAAAGATTCAACGTTGCAGCAGCATCAGTTCATCGCCCTGAACCATCCATGGTATTGATGGCAGCAGTATCCGACGTTCTAGATAACTCAGTGTTCAAAAAATCTTTATACCGAGATCCACCATGAAATCTCTGCGAATTCTACCTTGATGCAGATAGATTTCTACGGTAAGAAGATGCAACTTCCGAGAAGCACATTCTCGATGTCAATATGCTTAAAGATGGAGAACCGTCTGATTCTGGAAAAGGCAAAGGAAAAGTCGAATGTCAAGAATGACCGCAACACTCAGCCCCGGAGAGGGCCCAAATATGAAAGACACACTGAATTGAATGACACTCTGAGCAACATCTACATGGATACAGGGGGTGCTGCCTCCTATCCGAGGCCTTCCAAGAGGGAACCAATGCTAGCACAGCGTAACTCCGGAAGACATTGCATATTTCATGACATAGATGGTCATAACACTGATGACTGCAGACATTTGCCAGACCTTGTTGAGGACCGGGTCAGACGAGGAGAGATATCCGAGTATGTAACTCAACCAACAACGCCCACATCTGCGCTGCCACGATCTATTCCTCGGAGAGGAATTGATCCTGGATCGAGCAATTGCGGGATTATCATTAACTGATCCCATTCAACAGATCTCTTCAGTCTGCCGAACTCCGGTTTGCAGTTCATGTTTTTAGGCGACTTCTCGCCCTTCTTTATTTTTTCTGCATGTAATAAGCGCGGTAACATCGACCCACACGCACGGAACCGACCCATAGTCTCTAGTCATGTTCAGGGTTAGAATAACTGCCGCTTAGGTTTCATGAATCAATAAAGATCATTGATGAGCTCCGGCTCCCAACTGGATCCGTCCAGTATAAACACTAAGCTCCGACTCCTAACTGGATCCGTCCAGTATAAACAAATTCTTGTTGCTTTTCCTTGGTCGTCTTACTCCGGTAAGGCCGTCTTGGAACCTTCATTGCTTTTCCTTGGTCGTCTTACTCCGGTAAGGCCGTCTTGGAACCTTCATTGTTGTTCCTTGGTCGTCTTACTCCGGTAAGGCCGTCTTGGAACTTCATTAGCTTTTCCTCGGTCGTCTTACCCCGGTAAGGCCATTATGGAATCCCATAGCACTTGGTTGTCTTACTCCGGTAAGGCCGTCTTGTAACCATTTTTGCATGTTTGTCTTATCTTTTTGCAGGTAAGGAGCATGGATTTCTCGAATTATCCAGAACACATCTTCCTTCAGACAGCAAGATATGTTTTGAGGGGCAAACGTGTTGACACACTTTTTGGTCAAAGCTGTCACACATGGAATTCCTGAATAGCAACACGCTCAAGTATTGGAAACAACGTCAGAAGACATAGAGCGATTTAGTCGAAATCGCAACATCGACATGAACAGGCCTGAAACTCCTATCAGACGATCTCTTTTGGGCCCGAAAACAGCAATTACAGAGCTGAGTTCTGCGATTCTTGTAGCCCTCGAAATGAGCTTCAAGCAGAGATTCCGTTTGGCTCAATCGGACTTACGGTTTGAAAGTTATGCCGATTTCCGTGAATGCGCGTAGTTGAGCAACTCCGGTTCGTGAGCTTGGTCTCGATTCGCCTTTAACATGACTCCTCTTAGACTGGCTCATGGGACCCCCCTTGGGCTCGCCCTTCCTCGGCTCGTGGAGCCTCTTCAAATCGTGATACACCCCCATCTCACGAAACCAACTCTGGCTCGTGGAGCTCAGGTGGACCACGACCCGATCGTGGACACAAGCTCATCACTCCAACTTGAGACCAGACCACGGCTCGTGAAGCCCACATCACAACCCGACCCCATGACCACAAACCGCTTCCTGCTCCTACTGATACACGCGTAGATCTTGACCTGTTCTCAAGGCTACTCCTGCTCCTACTTTCCCGGATCGGTTGCCACGTGCCCTGTTACGAACCAGTCTTCCCAGAAGCCTCCTACAACTATAAACACACCATTTGAAGGCATTTTAAAGGATTTTTTTGACCATTCTTCTTCATGGCTTCCACCATTACTGAAGTTCAAGGACTTTGCACCTTCATACATCCAAATTATCCTCTTGTAATCTCAATTAACACATGGATTGTGTGTCTACATGTAACTAATTCTTGTAATCTATCAGTATAACAATAAGATTATAAAGTGGACGTAGGCTACATCTACAGCCGAACCACTATAAAAATCTCGTGTGTTCCCTCTGATTTTATTTTTCCTACATTCTGTGATATGTGATCTACATTTGGGTGCTAGTGCCAATTTTTGGTCTAACATTTTGGCGCGCCAGGTAGGGGGCGCACGACAACTTCAACTTCTAGCTTGATAAGAGACTCAATGGCAATCAAAAGGAAGAAATCTGGAACTTCCTCTCATGCTAAGGATGTTGATGCTGAAGGTACTAGAAACAAAGTGAGCCTGGCGGCATCCTCTCATGGAGATCCTTCTGAATACTTGACCAGAGAAGAGATGGATGGCGTTCTTGCTAAATTGAGAGATCAAATGGCAAAGCAAGATGATCTCCTCAGGAAGAAACAGGAGATGATCAATGGATTATTCACTTAGATGGATGGAAGACCGAGCAACAATCAACGCATTGAAAATGAGAACACAAAAGTGGTTCGTGCATCACCTGGACTCGGGTGCAACCCCCTCGTTCCTGGAAATGATCAAGTTCAACCAAATTTGGCTCCGGATCAGATGAACACTAGATAGCAACCTCCCATGCATCAGCAGTGACCATCTCGTGATGGGGCTGCAGAACCCATTCGGCTTGCCCCCTCTGCTCACGATCTAGTCACACGAGCCGCATATCTGAACGACCCAGGACTGGACCGAGAAGTTGACCATGAGCCGGCCACCTCGAACAGTGAGCCACGAGTCGCAACCCGCTCTCAGCAACTCACCAGTAGCTTCCTCACTCTCCTGCATTCAACGCTGGGGGAACTAGCTCTGATCTTGGCAACTTGCAACAACTTTTTGATGGAAATGTGCTAGTAGATCTGATTGAACACCTCTCAAGAGGCCACACTTATCTGAATGACGTGGATGACGTCAACCACACTCCTTTCACTCAGGAAATAAGGAATTCTCGTAATCCCCCAGATTCAAACTTCCACAATTGGAGCCCTACAACGGCAGAACTGATTCTATTGTGCATCTAATGCGCTACAAATGACATATGGAAGTTCAATCGGCATCAGAAAACGTCATGGAAAAGTGTTTTCCCCTCTTTCCAACTGACATAGCCGCTATGTGGATTTAGCAGTTGTAAACAGAATCGATCAACAGTTGGAACATGTTGGTCGCACGCTTCATTGAACAATTTCGGGTTCACATTGCACGACCCAAGAACGTCATGTCGCTCACCACAATCAAGCAGAGGCCCAGAGAAACTCTGCGTTCATTCCTGAAAAGATTCAACATTATAACAGTATCAGTTGATCGCCCTGAACTGTCCATGGTATTGATGGCAACAATATCTGGTGTTCTAGATAAATCTGAGTTCAAAAATCCTTATACCGAGATCCACCACGAAATCTCGACGAATTCTACCTTGAGGCAGATAGATTTCTGCGGGAAGAAGATGCAACTTCCGAGAAGCGCATTCTCGATGTTAATATGCTTAAAGATGGAGAACCGTCTGATTCTGGGAAAGGCAAAGGAAAAGCCGATTTCAAGAATGGCCACAACATTCAGCCCGGAGAGGGCCCAAATATGAAAGATACACTGAACTCAACGACACTCTGAGCAACATCTACATGGATACAGGGGGTGCTGCCTCCTATCCGAGGCCTCCCAAGAGGGAGCCAACGCTAGCACAGCGTACCTCCAGAAGACATTGCATATTTCATGACATAGACGGTCATAACACTGATAACTGCAGACATTTGCTAGACCTTGTTGAGGACCGGGTCCGACAAGGAGAAATACCTGAGTATGTAACTCAACCAACAGCGCCCACGCCTGCGCTGCCACCATCTATTCCTCGGAGAGGGAACGACCCTGGATCGAGCAATCATGGGATTATCATTAACTGATCCCATTCAACAGATCTCTTCAGTCTGCCGAACTCTGGTTCGCAGCTCATGTTTTTAGGCTTTTAGGCGACTTCTCTCCCTTCTTTGTTTTCTCTACATGTAATAAACGCGGTAAAATCGGCCCACACGCACGGAACCGACCCATAGTCTCTAGTCGTGTTCAGGGTAAGAATAACTACCGTTTAGGTTTCATGAATCAATAAAGATCATTGATGAGCTCCGGCTCCCAAACGGATCCGTCCAGTATAAACGCTGAGCTCCGGCTTCTAACTGGATCCATCCAGTATAAACAAATTCTCGTTGCTTTTCCTTGGTCGTCTTACTCCAGTAAGGCTGTCTTGGAACCTTCATTGTTTTCCTTGGTCGTCTTACTCCGGTAAGGCCGTCTTGGAAACTTCATTGTTGTTCCTTGGTCGTCTTACTCCGGTAAGGCCGTCTTGGAAATTCATTAGCTTTTCCTCAGTCGTCTTACCCCGGTAAGGCCGTCTTGGAATCCCATAGCACTTCCTTGGTCGTCTTACTCCGGTAAGGCCGTCTTGTAACCATTTTTGCATTGTTTGTCTTATCTTTTTGCAGGTAAGGAGCATGGATTTCTCGAATTATCCAGAACACATCTTCCTTCAGTCAGAAAGATATGTTCTGGGGGGCAAACGTGTTGACACACTTTTTGGTCAAAGCTGTCACACATGGAATTCCTGAATAGCAACACGCTCAAGTAGTGGAAACAACGTCAGAAGACATAGAGCGATTTAGTCGAAATCGCAACATCAACGTAAACAGGCCCAAAACTCCTATCAACGATCTCTTTTGGGCCCGAAATCAGCAAATACGGAGCTGATCTCTGAAAATCTTGTAGCGCTCTGAATGAGCTTCAAGTAGAGCTTTTGTTTGGCTCAATCGGACTTACGGTTTGAATGTTATGCCCATTTTCATGAAAGCGCGCAGAAGATCAACTCCGGTTCGTGAGCTTGGTCTCGTTTCGCCCTTAACATGACTCCTCCTAGACTGGCTCGTGGGACCCCCTTGGGCTCGCCCCTCCTCGGCTCCTGGAGCCTCTTCAACTCGTGATGCACCCCCATCTCGTGAAACCAACTCTGGCTCGTGGAGCTCAGGTGGACCATGACCCTCATCCGTGACCCGACCGTGGACATAAGCTTCAACACCCTAGCTCGAGACCAGACCACAGCTCGTGAAGCCCACATCATAACCCAACCCTATGTCCATGAACCTCTCCCTGCACCTGCTGATACATACGTAGATCTTGACCTGTTCTCAAGGCTACTCCTGCTCCTACTTTCCCGGATCGGTTGCCACATGCCCTGTCACGCACCGGTCTTCCCAGAAGCCCTCCTATAGCTACAAATACACCATTTGAAGGCATTTTAAAGGACCTTTTTTGGCCATTCTTCTTCACGGATTCCACCATTACTGAATTGCAAGGACTTTGCACCTTCATACATCCAAATTATCCTCTTGTAATCTCAATTAACACACGGATTGTGTGTCTACATGTAACCGATTCTTGCAATCTGTCAGTATAACAATAAGACTACAAAGTTGACGTAGGCTACATCTACAGCCGAACCACTATAAAAATCTCGTGTGTTCTCTCTGATTTTATTTTTCCTGCATTATGTGATATGTGATCTGCATTTGGGTATTAGTGCCAATTTTTGGTCTAACATTTTGGCGTGCCAGGTAGGGGGCACACGACACTTCAACTTCTAGCTTGATAGGAGACTCAATGGCAATCAAAAGGAAGAAATCTGGAACTTCCTCTCAAGCTAAGGATGTTGATGCTGAAGGCACTAGAAACAAAGTGAGCCGGGGGCATCCTCTCATGGTGATCCTTCTGAATACTTGACCAGAGAAGAGATGGATGGCGTTCTTGCTGAATTGAGAGATCAAATGGCAAAGCAAGATGATCTCCTCAAGAAGCAACAGGAGATGATCGATATATTCTTCGCTCGGATGGATGGAAGGCCGAGCAACGATCAACGCATTGGAAATGAGAACACAGAAGCGACTCGTGCATCACTTGGACTCGGGGGCAACCCCCTCGTTCCTGGAAATGGTCAGGTTCAACCAAATTTGGCTCCAGATCAGATGTACACTGGATTGCAACTTGCCACGCATCAGCAGCGACCAGCTCGTGATGAGGCTGCAGAACCCGTTCGGCTCACCCCCTGTTCTTATGATCCGGTCTCACGAGTCGCATATCTCAATGACCCAGGATTGGACCGGGTCGCCCCCGCCATGAAGCTGACCAATGAGCCGGCCACCTCGAACAGTGAGCCACGAGTCGCGACCCGCTCCCAACAACTCACCAACAGCTTCCTCACTCTCATGCATTCAACGCTGGGGGCACTAGCTCTGATCTTGGGAACTTGCAACAACTTTTTAAAGGAAATCGGCTAGCAGATCTGATTGAACGCCTCTCAAGAGGACGCACT
Source organism: Allium sativum (assembly GCA_030737875.1). Classification (NCBI taxonomy): domain Eukaryota; kingdom Viridiplantae; phylum Streptophyta; class Magnoliopsida; order Asparagales; family Amaryllidaceae; genus Allium; species Allium sativum. The sequence goes on along the minus strand of CM060922.1, from coordinate 967,821,273 downwards.
TATCTGAATGACGTGGATGACGTCAACGACACTCCTTTCACTCAGGAGATCAGGAATTCTCGTAATCCCCCAGATTTCAAACTTCCACAACTGGAGCCCTACAACGGCAAGACCGATCCTACTGTGCATCTGATGCGCTACAAACGGCATATGGAAGTTCAATCGGCATCAGAAAACGTCATGGCAAAGTGTTTTCCCCTCTTTCTGACTGACATAGCCGCTATGTGGATTCGGTAGCTTGAAACAGAATCGATCAGCAGTTGGAACATGTTGGTAGCACGCTTCATTGAACAATTTCCGATTCACATTGCACGACCCAAGAACGTCATGTCGCTCACCACAATCAAGCAGAGGCCCAGTGAAACTCTGCGTTCATTCCTAGAAAGATTCAACGTTGCAGCAGCATTAGTTGATCGCCCTGAACCATCCATGGTATTGATGGCAGCAGTATCTGGCGTTCTAGATAACTCAGAGTTCAAAAAATCCTTATACCGAGATCCATCACGAAATCTCGGAGAATTCTTCCTTGAGGCAGATAGATTTCCGCGGGAAGAAGAAGCAACTTCTGAGAAGCGCATTCTCGAGGTTAATATGCTTAAATATGGAGAACCGTCTGATTCGGGAAAAGGCAAAGTAAAAGCCGATGTCAAGAATGACCGCAACACTCAGCTCTGGAGAGGACCCAGATATGAAGGATACACTGAACTGAACAACACTTTGAGCAACATCTACATGGATACGGGAGGTGCTGACTCATATCCGAGGCCTCCCAAGAGGGAGCCAACGCTAGCACAGCGTAACTTCGGAAGACATTGCATATTTCATGACATAGACGGTTATAACACTGATGACTGCAGACATTTGCCAGACCTTGTTGAGGACCGGGTCAGACGAGGAGAGATACCCGAGTATGTAACTCAAAAAACAGTGTCCACCCCTGTGCTGCCACCATCTATTCCCCAGAGAGGGAACGATCCTGGATCAATCAATCATGGGATTATCATTAACTGATCCCATTCAACGAATCTCTTCAGTCTGCCGAACTATGGTTCGCAGCTCATGTTTTTAGGCTTTTAGGTGACTACTCGCCCTACTTTGTTTTCTCTGCATGTAATAAGCGCGACAACATCGACCCACACGCACGGAACCGACCAAAGTCTCTAGTCATGTTCGGGGTTAGAATAACTGCCGCTTAGGTTTCATGAATCAATAAAGGTCATTGATGAGCTCCAGCTCCTAACTGGATCTGTCTAGTATAAACACTGAGCTCCGGCTCCTAACTAGATCTGTCTAGTATAAACAAATCCTCGTTGCTTTTCCTTGGTCGTCTTACTCCGGTAAGGCCGTCTTGGAACCTTCATTGCTTTTCCTTGGTCGTCTTACTCCGGTAAGGCCGTCTTGGAACCTTCATTGTTTTTCCTTGGTCGTCTTACTCCGGTAAGGCCGTCTTGAAACTTCATTAGCTTTTCCTCGGTTGTTTACCCGGGTAAGGCCGTCTTGGAATCCCATAGCACTTCCTTGGTCGTCTTACTCCGGTAAGGCCGTCTCGTAACCATTTTTGCATTGTTTGTCTTATCTTTTTGCAGGTAAGGAGGATGGATTTTTCGAATTATCCAGAACACATCTTCCTTCAGTCAGCAAGATATGTTCTAGGGGGCAAACGTGTTGACACACTTTTGGTCAAAGCTGTCACACATGGAATTCCTGAATAGCAACAAGCTCAAGTAGTGGAAACAACGTCAGAAGACATAGAGCGATTTAGTCGAAATTGCAACATCAACATAAATAGGCCCGAAACTCCTATTAGACGATCTCTTTTGGGCCCGAAAACCATAATTACGGAGTTGAGCTTTGTTACGGTTGTAGCTCTCTGAATGAGCTTCAAGTAAAGCTTTCGTTTGGCTCAATCGGACTTACGGTTTGAAAGTTATGCCCATTTCCGTGAACGCGCGCAGAAGAGCAACTCCGGTTCGGCTCGTGGAGCCTCTTCAACTCGTGATGCACCCCCGTCTCGTGAAACCAACTCTAGCTCGTGGAGCTCAGGTGGACCACGACCCGACCGTAGACACAATCTTCATCACTCCAGCTTGAGATCAGACCACAGCTCGTTAAGCCCACATCACGACCCAACCCCATAACCACGAACCGCTCCCTGCACCTACTGACACACGCGTAGATCTTGACCTGTTCTCAAGGCTACTCCTGCTCCTACTTTCCTGGATCGGTTGCCACGTGCCCTGTCACGAACCGGTCTTCCCAGAAGCCCTCCTACAACTATAAATACACCATTTGAAGGCATTTTAAAGGACTTTTTTTGCCATTCTTCTTCATGGCTTCTACAATTACTGAAGTGCAAGGACTTTGCATCTTCATACATCCAAATTCTCCTCTTGTAATCTCAATTAACGCACAGATTGTGTGTCTACATGTAACGGATTCTTGTAATCTGTCAGTATAACAATAAGATAATAAAGTGGACGTAGGCTACATCTATAGTTGAACCACTATAAAAATCTAATGTGTTCCCTCTGATTTTACTTTTTCCTGCATTCTATGATTTGTGATCTGCATTTGGGTGTTAGTGCCAATTTTTGGTCTAACATTTTGGTGCGCCAGGCAGGGGGCACACGACAACTTCAACTTCTAGCTTGAAAGGAGACTCAATGGAAATCAAAAGGAATAAAACTGGAACTTCGTCTCATGCTTAGGATGTTGATACTGAAGGCACTAGAAACAAAGAGAGCCAGGGGCATCCTCTCATGGAGATCCTTCTGAATACTTGACTAGAGAAGAGATGGATGGCGTTCTTGCTGAATTGAGAGATCAAATGGCAAAGCAAGATGATCTCCTCAGGAAGAAACATGAGATGATCGATGGATTCTTCGCTCGGATGGATAGAAGGCCGAGCAACGATCAACGCATTGGAAATGAGAACACAAAAGCGGCTCGTGCATCACCTGGACTTGGGGCACCCCCTCGTTCCTGGAAATGGTCAGATTCAACCAAATTTGGCTCTAGATCAGATAAACACTAGATTGCAACCTCCCACGCATCAGCAGCGACCAGCTTGTGATGGAGCTGTAGAACCCGTTCGGCTCGCCCCCTCTGCTCATGATCCGGTTTCACGAGCCACATATCTCAACGACCCAGGACTGGACCGGGTCGCCACGCACCATGAAGCTGACACACGAGACAGCCACCTCGAACAACGATCCACGAGTCGCGACCCGCTCCCAGCAACTCACCAACAACTTCCTCACTCTCCTCCATTCAACGCTGGGGGCACTAGCTCTGATCTTGGCAACATGCAACAACTTTTTGAAGGAAATTGGCTAGTAGATCTGATTGAACACCTCTCAAGAGGCCGCACTTATCTGAATGACATAGATGACGTCAACCACACTCCTTTCACTCAGGAGATCATGAATTCTCGTAATCCCCCAGATTTCAAACTTCCATAACTGGAGCCCTACAACGGCAGTTCTGATCCTATTGTGCATCTGATGCGCTAAAAACGACATATGGAAGTTCAATCGACATCAGAAAATGTCATGGAAAAGTGTTTTCCTCTCTTTCTGACTGACATAGCCACTATGTGGATTCGGCAGTTGGAAACAGAATCAATTAGCAGTTGGAACATGTTGGTCGCACGCTTCATTGAATAATTTCGGGTTCACATTGCACGACCCAAGAACGACATGTCACTCACCACAATCAAGCAGAGGCCTAGAGAAACTCTGTTTTCATTCCTGGAAAGATTCAACATTGCAGCAGCATCAGTTGATCGCCCTGAACCATCCATGGTATTGATGGCAGTAGTATCCGGCGTTCTAGATAACTCTGAGTTCAAAAAATCCTTATACCGAGATCCACCACGAAATCTCGGCGAATTCTACCTTGAGGCAGATTGATTTCTACGGGAAGAAGATGCAACTTCCGAGAAGCGCATTCTCGATGTTAATATGCTTAAAGATGGAGAACCGTCTGATTCTGGAAAAGGCAAAGGAAAAGCCGATGTCAAGAATGACCGCAACACTCAGCCCCGGAGAGGGCCCAAGTATGAAAGATACACTGAACTGAATGACACTCTGAGCAACATCGACATGGATACAGGGGGTGCTACCTCCTATCCGAGGCCTCCCAAGAGGGAGCCAACGCTAGCACAATGTAACTTCGGAAGACATTGCATATTTCATGACATAGACGGTCATAACACTGATGACTGCAGACATTTTCCAGACCTTGTTGAGGACCGGGTCAGACAAGGAGAGATACCTGAGTATGTAACACAACCAACAACACCCACATCTGCGCTGCCACGGTCTATTCCTCGGAGAGGGAACGATCCTGGATCGAGCAATCGCGGGATTATCATTAACTGATCCCATTTAACGGATCTCTTCAGTCTGCCGAACTCCGGTTCGCAGTTCATGTTTTTAGGCTTTTAGGTGACTTCTCTCCCTTCTTTGTTTTCTCTGCATGTAATAAGCGCGGTAACATCGGTCCACACGCACGAAACTGATCCATAATCTCTAGTCGTGTTCAGGGTTAGAATAACTGCCACTTAGGTTTCATGAATCAATAAAGATCATTGATGAGCTCCGGCTCCCAACTGGATCCGTCCATTATAAACACTGAGCTCCGGCTCCAAACTGGATCCATCCAGTATAAACAAATTCTCGTTGATTTTCCTCGATCGTCTTACTCCGGTAAGGCCGTCTTGGAACCTTCATTGATGTTCCTTGGTCCTCTTACTCCGGTAAGGCCGTCTTGGAACCTTCATTGTTGTTCCTTGGTCGTCTTACTCTGGTAGGGCCGTCTTGGAACTTCATTAGCTTTTCCTCGGTCGTCTTACCCCGTTAAGGCCGTCTTGGAATCCCATAGCACTTCCTTGGTCATCTTACTCCGATAAGGCCGTCTCGTAACCATTTTTGCATTGTTTGTCTTATCTTTTAGCAGGTAAGGAGCATGGATTTCTCGAATTATCTAGAACACATCTTCCTTCGGCCAGCAAGATATGTTCTGGGGGGCCAACATGTTGACACACTTTTTGGTCAAAGCTGTCACACATGGAATTCGTGAATAGCAACACGCTCAAGTAGTGGAAACAACGTCAGAAGACATAGAGCGATTTAGCCGAAATCGCAATATCAACATAAACAGGCCCGAAACTCATATCAACGATCTCTTTTCGGCCGGAAAATAGCAATTACGGAGCTGAACTCTGTGACTCTTATAGCCCTCTGAATGAGCTTCAAGTAGAACTTTTGTTTGGCTCAATCGGACTTATGGTTTGAAAGTTATGCCCATTTCCGTGAACGCGCATAGGAGAGCAACTCCAGTTCATGAGCTTGGTCTCGATTCGACCTCAACATGACTCCTCATAGACTGGCTCGTGGGACCCCCTTAGGATCGCCCCTCCTCGGCTCGTGGACCCTCTTCAACTCGTGATGCACCCCCGTCTCATGAAACCAACTCTGGCTCGTGGAGCTCAGGTGGACCACGACCCTCGTCCACGACTCGACCGTGGACACAAGCTTCATCACTCCAGCTCGAGACCGGACCATGGCTCGTGAATCCCACATCATGACCTGACCCAATGACCACGAACCGCTCCCTGCACCTGCTGATACACGCGTAGATCTTGACCTGTTCTCATGGCTACTCCCGCTCCTACTTTCCCGAATTGGTTGCCACGTGCCTTGTCACGAGTCGGTCTTCCCAGAAGCCCTCCTACAGCTATAAATACACCATTTGAAGGCATTTTAAAGGACTTTTTTGGCCATTCTTCTTCACGGCTTCCACCATTACTGAAGTGCAAGGACTTTGCACCTTCATACATCCAAATTCTCCTCTTGTAATCTCAATTAACACAAGGATTGCGTGTCTACATGTAATTGATTCTTGCAATCTGTCAGTATAACAATAAGATTACGCAGTTGACTTAGGCTACATCTACATCCGAACCACTATAAAAATCTCGTGTGTTCCCTCTGATTTTACTTTTTCCTGCATTCTATGATCTGTGGTCTACATTTGGGGGTTAGTGCCAATTTTTGGTCTAACATTTTGGCGCGCCAGGTAGGGGGCACACGACAACTTCAACTTCTAGCTTGAAAGGAGACTCAGTGGCAATCAAAAGGAAGAAAACTGGAACTTCCTCTCATGCTTAGGATGTTGATGCTGAAGGCACTAGAAACGAAGAGAGCCAGGGCGCATCCTCTCATGGAGATCCTTCTGAATACTCGACCAGAGAAGAGATGGATGGCGTTCTTGCTGAACTGAGAGATCAAATGGCAAAGCAAGATGATCTCCTCTGGAAGCAACAAGAGATGATCAATGGATTCTTCGCTCGGATGGACGGAAAGCCGAGCAACGATCAATGCATTGGAAATGAGAACACAAGCGGCTCGTGCATCACCTGGACTCAGGGGCAACCCGCTCGTTCCTGGAAATGGTCAGGTTCAACCAAATTTGGCTCTAGATCAGATGAACACTAGATTGCAACCTCCCACGCATCAGCAGCGACTAGCTCGTGATGGAGCTGCAGAACCCGTTCGGCTCGACCCCTCTGCTCACGATCCGGTCTCACGAGCCGCATATCTCAACGACCTAGGACTGGAACACGTCGCCCCCCCACCATGAAGCTGACCCTCGAGCCGGCCACCTCGAACAACGAGCCACGAGTCGCAACCCGCTCCAAACAACTCACCAACAACTTCCTCACTCTCCTGCATTCAACACTGGGGGCACTAGCTCTGATCTTGGCAACATGCAACAACTTTTTGAATGAAATCGGCTAGCAGATCTGATTGAATGCTTCTCAAGAGGCCGCACTTATCTGAATGACATGATGACGTAAACCACACTCCTTTCACTCAGGAGATCAGGAATTCTCGTAATCCCCTAGATTTCAAACTTCCACAACTTGAGCCCTACAAAGGGCAGGATCGATCCTATTGTGCATCTGATGCGCTACATACGGCATATGGAAGTTCAATCAGCATCAGAAAACGTCATGACAAAGTGTTTTCCATTCTTTCTGACTGACATAGCCGCTATGCGGATTCGGCAGCCGGAAACAGAATCGATCAGCAGTTGGAACATGTTGGTCGCACGCTTCATTGAACAATTTCGGGTTCACATTGCACGACCCAAGAACGTCATGTCTCTCACCACAATCAAGCAGAGGCCCAGAGAAACACTGCGTTCATTCTTGGAAAGATTTAACGTTGCAGTAGCATCAAAAGATCTCCCTGAACCATCCATGGTATTGATGGCAGCAGTATCCAGCGTTCTACATAACTCAGAGTTCAAAAAAATCTTTATACCGAGATCCACCACAAAATCTCGGCGAATTCTGCCTTGAGGCAGATAGATTTCTACGGGAAGAAGATGCAACTTTCGAGAAGCGCATTCTCGATGTTAATATGCTTAAAGATGGAGAACTGTCTGATTCTGTAAAAGGCAAAGGAAAAGTCGATGTCAAGAATGACCGCAACACTCAGCCCTGGAGAGGGCCCAAATATGAAAGATACACTGAATTGAACGACACTCTGAGCAACATCTACATGGATACAGGGGGTGCTGCCTCCTATCTGAGGCCTCCCAAGAGGGAAACAACGCTAGCACAGCGTAACTCCGGAAGACAATGAATATTTCATGACAAAGACGGTCATAACACTGATGACTGTAGACATTTGCCATACCTTGTTGAGGACCGGGTCAGACAAGGAGAGATACCCGAGTATGTAACTCAACCAATAGCGCCCACACCTGCACTGCGACCATATATTCCCCGGAGAGGGAATGATCCTGGATCGAGCAATCGCGGGATTATCATTAACTGATCCCATTCAACGGATCTCTTCAGTCTGTCGAACTCCGGTTCGCAGCTCATGTTTTTAGGCTTTTAGGCGACGTCTCACCCTTCTTTGTTTTCTCTGCATGTAATAAGCGCGATAACATCGGACCACATGCACGGAACTAACCCATAGTCTTTAGTCGTGTTCAGGGTTAGAATAACTGTCGCTTAGGTTTCATGAATCAATAAAGATCATTTATGAGCTCCGACTCCCAACTGGATCTGTCGAGTATAAACACTGAGCTCCGGCTCCTAACTGGATCCGTCCAGTATAAACAAATTCTCGTTGCTTTTCCTCGGTCATCTTACTCCGGTAAGGCCGTCTTGGAACCTTCATTGCTTTTCCTTTGTCGTCTTACTCCGGTAAGGCCGTCTTGGAACCTTCATTGCTGTTTCTTGGTCGTCTTACTCCGGTAAGGCCGTCTTGGAACTTCATTAGCTTTTCCTCGGTCGTCTTACCCCGGTAAGGCCGTCTTGGAACCCCATAGCACTTCCTTGGTCGTCTTACTCCGGTAAGGCCGTCTCGTAACCATTTTTGCATTGTTTGTCTTATCTTTTTGCAGGTAAGGAGCATGGATTTCTTGAACTATCCAGAACACATGTTCCTTCAATCAACGAGATATGTTCCGGGGGCAAACGTGTTGACACACTTTTTGGTCAAAGCTGTCACACATGGAATTCTTGAATAACAACACGCTCAAGTAATGGAAACAACGTCAGAAGACATAGAGCGATTTAGTCGAAATCGCAACATCAACATAAATAGGGCCGAAACTCCTATCAGACGATCTCTTTTGGGCCCGAAAAAAGCGATTACGAAGCTGAGCTCTATGTCTCTTGTAGCCCTCTGAATGAGCTTCATGTAGAGCTTTCATTTGGCTCAATCAGACTTATGGTTTGAAAGTTATGCCCATATCCGTGAACGTGCGTAGAAGAGCAACTCCGGTTCGTAAGCTTGGTCTCGATTCGCCCTCAACATGACTCCTCCTAGACTGGCTCGTGGGGCCCCCCTTGGGCTCGCCCCTCCTTGGCTCGTGGAGCCTCTTCAACTCGTAATGCACCCCTATCTCGTGAAACCAACTCTGGCTCGTGGAGCTCAGGTGGACCACGACCCTCATCCACGACCCGACCGTGGACACAAGCTTCATCACTCCAGCTCGAGACCAGACCACGGCTCGTGAAGCCCCCATCACGACCCGACCCTATGACCACGAACCGCTCCCTACACCTACTGATACATGCGTAGATCTTGACCTGTTCTCAAGGCTACTCCTGCTCCAACTTTCCCGGATCGGTTGCCACGTGCCCTGTCACGAACCGGTCTTCCTAGAAGCCCTCCTACGGCTATAAATACACCATTTGAAGGCATTTTAAAGGACTTTTTTTGGCCATTCTTCTTCATGGCTTCCACCATTACTAAAGTGCAAGGACTTTGCACCTTCATACATCCAAATTCTCCTCTTGTAATCTCAATTAACACACGGATTGTGTGTCTACATGTAATTGATTCTTGTAATCTTTCAGTATAACAATAAGATTATAAAGTGGACGTAGGCTACATCTACAGCTGAACCACTATATAAATCTCGTGTGTTCCCTCTGATTTTACTTTTTCCTGCATTCTGTGATCTGTGATCTGCATTTGGGTGTTAGTGCCAATTTTTGGTCTAACAATCCTCAATTACAAAATTTAGTGTAAGGGGAGGAATTTAGGGGCCCACTATAATTCCTCCCTTTACACTAACACTTGTCCTTATGGATAAAATTTTGCCCTTTGTCCTTATGGAACGATTTTTTGTTCATTTTGTCCTTCACGGTATTTTCCTGTTAACACAATATATAATTTTGACCCAAAACCAGATATAATTTTTATTGTCCTTATATGCAAACAAAGCTTGCTATTATATCCTATGAATATCATAGAAGTCAGATCAGTAACATCTGCTGCCACAACAGTGCTTTCAAATGCTTGATACTTTAACATTTACTGAATTCAGTTGCAGAACATACTTATATAGAATTAATATTGCGTTTCATAGACCAGTACAGTTACGTTCTTCCACAGGCAAGACAGACGATAAGCCATCAAAGGGTATGTGGTTGTTTCTAGTTTGTGGTAGTTATAGCAATTAATCTACGTCAAGTTGGAGAGATCATATTCAAGTGTGGTTTGAAGGCTTGGTTATTAGCTTGTCAAAATAAGTGAGCAATTGGCTTGAGTAATAAAAATTATGCCATTAAAAAAACTTAAATTCACAATATTCATTTATAGACCTGGAGTAATAAACATTAAGTTGCGTAGTCAGTGAATTAGAGATCGTTAAACAAAGATTTATCTTAATTAAATCAAATTATGTCATTAAATAAAAAAAGAATTCTCGAAATAAGATATTCATTTGTAGTCTCAGAGTAATAAAAGCTGTGTAGTGAGTGAATAAAGCCTTGCCTGCTATGAATTGAAGTTGACGCTTTACTTTTGGAAGTGATGCTAATGAAATAGTTAATGGTAAGATATAGTTTAAAATAAAATTAATACGTAACTGGTTAATATAAAATTAGTTCATTTTTTGTAGATTAAGATTGATTAGATAGAGTGGTTGGTTGAATTTTTTTTCTTAATATGTTGCTCAAGCTAAACAAAAATGTTGGCAATAAATTAATGACAATTAATTATGGTATTTTTTTGATTAATTGTTCTTATTGCAATCAAGAAATACTCTGCTAATCACCATCCTCTCATCTTTTGATCAATCAACAGTATGCCCTTAAACCACACGGCACATGTATTTCAACTGTAGACGTACATGGAATTTAATCTGTTTTAATTGTTAGCATTAAATTATTTGACTATTCAGTTTAGGTTGAATTTTGTTTAATTCTGTGGTTAGTTTAAATACAAATGGAATGAACATTAATCGGTAGTTTGAACGAGGAAACAATTAATTCCTTTTATCATGGAACATCTACATATTGTAATTAGTGATATTTTGTTTTGGTGTTATTTTCAATCTATTTTTATTAGTTTGCTATTACTAATAGGAAGAATGGTAAAAGACATGTTATATGAGGTTTAGTTGTATTGAGTAGTTCGTGACTTGAAGCATTTCCAATAACCCTAATTCAGCCTTCATATTAAGTATCAAATCACGAAAAATTCTCAAACAATACAATTCATCTCTTTTAGCCTTCATATTCACCTTTTTTCTAATTTCTTTATTGTTTTTTGTGTAGTGTCTCTAGTATTTGCACATGGATCGTAGTTGGATGTACAACTTGAAACATTGCGATATTGAATTTTTACACGAAATGGAAGAGTTCATCAGTTGTGCGTTGAATGAGCAACTAAGGATAGCGGAAGAAACAATTGTTTGTCCTTGTAGACGTTGCAACAACATAAGAAGATTGCGTAACTTAGAGCTTGTTAAGGATCACATAATTCATAATGGGTTTAAAGATAATTATACACAGTGGATATGGCATGGTGAAAGTATACTTAGCAGAACTCGTTCTAGCGATCATGTGATTGACGAGAATGATCAAGGAGATAACGTGAATAATGAGGTGAATGATGAAAATGATTTTGTTCTTGAGATGTTTTGTGACGCTGAAGAACATTTGATGGAAGATCCAAAATTGTGTGAAAGAATATTAATCGATATTGAAAAGCCATTGTTTTCTAATTGTGATAAGTTCACAGTATTAACTGCTGTACTCAAGCTTTACAATTTAAAAGAAAAACATGGGTGGAGTGATTAAAGTTTTACATCATTGCTGGAACTTCTGAAAGACATGCTTCCAGAAGGTAATGAGCTTTCTACTTCTAGCTATGAAGCAAAGAAAATTTTATGCCCAATTGGTATTGGGTATAAAAAGATACACGCATGTCCAAATGATTTTATATTGTATCGAAATGAATATGAGAGCATGCATGAATGTCCCAAGTGTGGATTATCCCATTACAAGTTACTAGGGAATATTCATAATGACTCAAATAAGAAATGTCCTCCAGCAAAGACATTATGGTATTTGCCCATTATCCCAAGGTTTAAATGTTTATTGCAAATAAAGAAAATGCAAAAAACCTGAGATGGCACGAGGATGTAAGGAAAGATGATGGGTTACTAAGGCATCCTGCCGATTCTCCACAGTGGAGAAACATAGATGCAATGTATCCTAGTTTTGGTAAAGAAAGTAGTAATCTCAGACTTGGTCTTTGCACAGATAGCATAAACCCATTTGAAAATTGTAACAACCCAGATTTTCAGAACCAATTTATAAAATTTATTTCAGGAAATTTTGTTCGAAAATGCATCAGAATTTAAAAATTCCATTATTAAAATAAATAATTGAATAATAAAAAAATATAATACCGTAAAACTTTTAATGTATCTATGTAATAACACATTATATTTACTACTATATGTTTTGAAATTTGAAAAGTTGCAAACCTTCTAATAATTAGCATTAAATAATTAATCTAGCATTCATTTCTTTCCGTTTATTCTCTCTCTCATTGTTATTTACTTTTGAAATTTGGATGAAAAATAAATATTGTCCCATCATGCCTAGTCAGCTAATTTAATCCCTTTATAACCTACTATATGTGATGAGACACAAAAGGGAAATGAAATAAATGCTAGTTGATTTAAAATATTATCTTTGACACATATATGTTGTATATGACGTAGTTGTATACACAATTATATGATTTTTGTTTGATGATAACAACCAAATATATATTATTTATAAATGTGTATGTTGTTGTACTGTTTCACATATACATACAGATAGGAATATAATATTTAAATGAAATACGACTGTACAAAAATTTGAATATTCACACAATATTTTATTTAAATATAATATTTTATTTCAATATCAAACAGTACAATTTTATACTCCACTATTTGAACACATCACTGATATGATTCAATTCAGATTCAATTTCATTTTACCATACACAGTTCCTCACTACAACACTCAGTCTATACAATTTTATATATACACTCACTTACATTTTGCTTTTGTTTTACAAGCTTACAAACTGACTCAACTCTGTTTTCTGCCTTCTGTCTTCTATTTTCTGTCTTCTGTCTTCACAGCTTTCAGTCAGTCCAATCTTCATACCTGTCACATACAGAAACACACACTGTATCTGGAACAGAAACAATATTTTAAATTCTAGCAAATATAATTTTTTTATTTTAGAAAATTATTTGCCTCAGAATTTCGGTGTGTTTCTCATCATTTTTCTGACTTGATCTGATTTTCATATCCATCCGACTGCGTCTAGATAGCTTGTGATATTCACAGTGATACACAGTAAATATCACAAGGTAGACTGTGTACATATATTTTGCAGGGACAGGAAAACTTGTCTAGATGGTTGCATATACACATGTGTATATATATACATGTGTGCACTGCCGCGCCAATCCAGTATGCAACTGAGGAGTAGCCACGTGGACCATCTCGACTCAGTGCAACAATAATCAATATGGTCGAGGAAAACCAAAAACTTCAATGAATTCAAGTCAGCATGACAAGTGCAAACCAAAGTGGCCGAGCACAATACTCAGTGAAAACATGAGCATGCATAGGAACATAGTAATCTACGCAGCAATGATGATCACAATAGGTCGAGTGAGACAACAACTTCAACAAGGTGTAACATGATACAGCCAATAATTGTCAACACAGCTCAAAGTGGTCGAGCCTTCACAAGTCAGGTGCATAACAAAAGTGGAGCAACTAAACTGGTCAGAGTATGCAAGTGGATACATCAAAGTTCAAGCATGCATGGTGTATGGTGAATGACAACATTCTATAGTGGTCGAGCTAGTAAAAAAAATGGACATGCAAATGTCAGGGTACATGGTTATATACAGGTTCAAATGGTGCAATCAAGTGAAGTCTACATAGAAGATCACATTCAAACAGGTTGGCAAACATGACAAATCAGCAGTTTAAAATGGTGGTGTTACAAAGCAATTCAAATCAAACAAGTATAGTGTTCAAGTCAGAAAATGTATACAGCATGTGTACAAGCTCATGGCAGATCACATGATCAGAACAACAATTGATTTTCAAACAAGATCAAGTGTTGGCATGGCCAGATCAGTATGGGATCAATATTCATAACACAAGTGACAAAATTACAAATTCAACTACAAGTGCACAGTAATGTCAAGATGCAGGAAAGTGCAAATGCCAAATTATAAGGGGAAAGCACTAGCGTAAATGGAAAATGACAATGTCAACATACACATGGGTAGTAGCATGAAACTAGATGCAACAGAATTCAAGACAGTGGTAAATATCATCTGTTGCACATACAAAAGTGATACTGGTTCAACATGGCAAGGGAATAAATGTTTTTTGGCATACTCTCTTTCCAGAAATCAACAAAAAGGAAACAAATCTGTTTTTAACCAAAGAGTTTCTTCCAGAAAAATAAATATATGAAAATTGTTAAGCCAAGATGTCCTGAAATGATAAATTCAAATTCAAGCAGAAAATCTCATGTTTGTTTTAATGCCAAGAAATCAATTCAAAAATGTTATACATGGCATGCACATTTTTTGGGCAACAAACATTCCAGAAAAATACTCAAGGACATTTTCTTTGGCAAGAAATTCAATCTGCATTTGTGACAATAGTTAATGGAGCAAACCAACATCATAGATGTATATCATCAGGTTAAATGTGCAAGGAAAACCAGAGGAGCAATATTTAGAAAGAAATCACATTATGTTTGGGCATAAATTGGTTTGATTTCTTTTTATAAGTCATTCAGTACTCAAGTGTATAAAGGCAAAAATTCGAAATCAGATCCTTAATAATCGATTCATTTCGAGAATACACTGAATATCAAAAGGGGCAAGTTAACATTTATTTGTTTTCAATATCCTTCCAGAAAAATTCATATCATATTGGGCAAGGAATAATTCTTAATATAATGCGAGGAAATCAAGTGTTTTGGGCAACAATTACAATGGGACATCGAAATATGTTTTTCCAGAATTAACTCATTTTCAATGCCGAAAATTTCAAGCTTAATTAATGCAATCAAGTATGCTTTGCAAACCAGACACACTGAAGGACAGAAACATGACCAAATTCCATTTTCAAATCGAGATAGTCAAAAGAGGCAACCATTCAAATCAAATTGAGTCACATTGGATTGAAATCAGATAGCAGTTCTAGGATTTTCTATAATCCTATTTAACACCCTATCATCATCGGCAATGGAAAATCGAAAAACATAAGCCAATTTTTCATAGACCCAAAATCAAATCAATTCAGAAATACTCACTATTGTAACCGATCGCAGCCACATCAGTCGACGAAGAAGAGCAACCAAGTATTCGAGCCTACAGAGAAAATTCCAAAGCACAATCCTCTTTATCACGATTTTATTTGGGGGAATTCATAAAAACCCTAGGTTTTTTTAGTAGCTACCACTTTTCCAGAGAGAACGGGATAAAGAAAAGTGGTGTGTGAAAGGGGTCGGCCTAGTTTGAAGCTTAAGGGAGATTTGTTCTCTTTTATAATCTAGGGTTTTTATTTTAAATTCTTGTATTGTTTTTAACTCTTTTGTAAAACGTCCGAACAGTTGCTAGAGTCTGTAAAATTCTAGAAATTCAGTTAGGGGTTAACTGACAGTTTACTAGTGTCTGTAAAATTAGGGGAAAATCTGGTCTAGTGGATATAGACCAGTCTAGGGTTTTGAGCGTAGGGTTAGAGTAGGAGCGAGGGGTTCACGAGTTTACATGGTCTTGTAAGCGGGAACTGTTCTATCACCTAGTAGAAACCTTAGGAATGCAGCAGTAGGCAGGGTTTTGCCGAAGCTGGGCATCTCTGTGTGTTATTTCCTTTCTTATTTTTATTTCTGTTGCATTCTGTGATCTGTTTATTATTTTATATCCTGTTAGATTTTTAATTCAGCAAAAAACTATGATAAACCCTATTCACCCCCCACTCTAGGGTTAATCTAGATCCAACAATATATGAGTCATATATAAAAAGGCATGCCATAGAACAATCATTTGATCGTTAAAATATATTTTTTAATGTAAATTGCTATATATATAGTCATGCTAAGGAAAAATTACTAGTTCGTTAAAAATACGATTTTTAACGTATGTAGACCATATAGAAAATATATACACGTTGTATAAACTATATAAACGTTGTGTGAAAATATATATAGACATTATATGAAAATATGTATAGACATTGTATGAAAATATACATATACGATATATGAACATACATATATGCGATATATAAAAGGGCCATGAAATGAAATATTCATTAGTTAGTTAAAAATAAATTTATTGTAATTAATTGTAATTAAGTATTTTTTTGTACATTAAACGATAAATGGAAGTTACCAACGTTTATTCTTAAATTAAAGATTTGTTGAATATATAGAAATTCAAATGAATGCTTTATACATGTTTGAAAAATAAAATGCTAATCCATATGATATTTATAGTTGAGGAAATCATAGTAAGTATTAATTAGCAAATTTATAGATTTCGGAGCTAATGAAAAGGCTATATTTTAGGTAAAGTATAATTAATGAGATGGACATGGAAAGATATTAGAAATCGAATGAATAAATAATCTTTAGGTTTTATAACCTAAGGATTCTTTATTTCGTATACAAAATTCATTTTATGTCTCCACTTTCTCATCCTAAACCTAAAATATTATAACCCTAATTCTTCATAGTTGCCATTCCCCTAACCGACGCTTAGAATTCTTCCAATCTTCTTCCTCTCTTTTCTTCTAATCGGTGCAATGATTTCGAAGATTTCAAATGCAAACGAAAGAGCATCTCGAGAGCTCTAAAGTCAACCGACAAGATCACTTAAAACTTTGTAACTTGGGGGAATTTTGCTGTGGAGTGGTTGACTTTGGGTGGGTTTTTCGAGAGGATGATGAGGCCGAGCTGGCTGATGTTAGTGGCACAGGTAGGCGGTGGTGAGGGCTTCAAGGTGATGGGTTTAGACCGCGTACCGGGAGGTTCTGGTGATGTGCGATTTAGAGAGATGGACGGAGCTTTTGGGTTTGATGGTACAGAAGAACGCGATGAGGAGGATAATTTGGGCGTCCTTGATTTTGATTAAGGGAAAAGTATTTAATTTATTTAATTATCTTTGTGTAATAATTAATGTAATCAAATTTAAAATAACCGTACCTTCTACATATGACATCAGAGTTCGAAAATTCAAGATGCATTGGAATCGAAAAATCGAGATCTAGACGATGGAACAAACCAGAACTGAAAAGGATCTAGTGGTGATTTTTGGCTAAATTAAATGAACACTTTAATTTTGTAACACCCCGTATTTTTAATATAATTAAAAATAAAATAAAATATATAAAAATATGCTTATGATGGGTAAATAATGGTGATGCATAAGAAGAATTAATTAATACATGGAAGAGAAGAAAAATTAGTTCGATAATGATGTATGTAACGGAAAAGATAGTAAAATAAGGATAACTAATTCAAGAATCAGGAATTAGGTAAAATGGACATCACCATTACGTTCCTCTCGGAAAAATACGCGAAATAGAGTCTGAGTTTTCGAAAATCGGAGTCCGTATGACCAAGATATGGCCAAAACAAGATTTCAGCAGACTTTCTGGCAGAATGACCCAGGTCGACCATAGTGTCGACACTATAGTCGACCTGCCCCCCCCCCTAGGTCGACTATAGTGTCGACCACCCCTCTGTACAGGTCGACCTGGTCGGCCTGGGGTGGCCCAGAACCCATTTTTGAGGCCCGGGATGAGTTTTGATGGTCCGGATTGGTTTTAGGGTTAATCTGATGGCTGAAATGAGTTCCTACACCTACAAATACACCCTAAGACCTAGCCTCCTCTACACACAATTCTATTCTTCTTCTTCTCTGCCTCTGTTCTAAATAAAAATAAAAATGGCGTCGCTACTCTGCTGGAATCAAAACTAGAAGCTAATCAACCTCAACCTAAGCAACTCAATTCAAATTAGAGATTAAAGCTTCTGCAACAATTCTGCAACAACTAAAGTTCTTTCTTTAATCCAATCAAGGCAAGTGCAGTTATTTTCCGATATAAACGTTAATTCTGATTGTGACATGAATTATAAATCTGAATCTGAGGTTATATCTGTTCTGTTCTGTTTGGATCTATCTTATTTTGTATCTCTTTCCTCTTTCTGTTCTATAGCCAGGCTACCACGAGCCTGAGCCAATCTCATAAGAGATTAACATACGCTAAAATGTTTGGGACAGTAAAATGAATGATGCATGAATTTTGCATGACCAATAGGTGACTGATTTGAGGAAAGAACATGGACTGTAGCTAGAACATAAATCTGAGACATATGACTGGACATGTTATATTTATAACATAAAGGGTGTTGAACAGATGATTTGTAGACACGACATAAAAAGGTATTGGACATAAATATAGAATGTATTGAACATATGATTTGAGATAAAAAAAAGGAATATGGCTTAGGTATAAAGATTTACATGAAAGTAGGATATCTATTAATGTAAATAAACACCTAAGTAAGGGATCTTTGGGATATATGACATGCATAGTAATAGATGGCTATATTTGGTATATAATCATATTGTGAATCATGACAATTATTTATGCATGTGAACTTAGGCAAGATTTATAATTAGGCAAGATATGTTTGTGAAACTTTAAGAAATGATTAAATCTGTTATATTTGCCTAATTTGCTAGTTTTGTTACATTACCTAATCTGCTAGTTCTGTTATATTGCTTAATCTGCTAGTTCTGCTCTACTGCCTAGTCTGCTAGATCTATTCATCTGCCAAATCTGTCATCTGCTAAGTCTGTTGAAAATGCTAAATCTGCTAGTTTGCTTAATCTGCTAAGTCGCCTAATCTGAGAAATCTGTTATCTGCTATATCTGTTGAGTTGATATAATTAGTCCGCTATTGACATAATCTGAATTGGCTATAGTTATGAATAATTGACATGTATATTAGGCATGGGTGTAAATGGTAAATCATTAATTAATTGGCCGCAAAGATAAACATGGCTAACTCGAGGTTAGAATGAGTTTGCGGCGTAATTCTGCCCGGAACCGCCCGGCATATTCCAGTGGTCGCAAACAATAGGTTCTAATGTGAGAAGTTAGTCATAACGTGCTTGAAACCCGAGGTTAGACTCAGTTTGCGACAGAAACCTGCCCGGAACCAACCGGCCTAACCAGTAGCCGCAAACTGTCAGTCTAATGTGAGAGGTTTGGGCATTAATATTTAATTAATGAAAATCTGAGATAATTATGATGTCTAAAACGTGTTGGGTAAGGTTAAACCAATTGGACCAATGAATCTGATAAACCCGTTTCGTGAAATCCGTAGGCCCAATATAAAGTTAGATAATCTGTAACCAGTTAATCTGTAAGTCTGTTAATCTGTAACCAGATAATCTGTAAGCCTGTTAATCCGAAGATCTGATCTGTTAGTCTGAAAACCTGTTAACTTGATTGTCTGATCTGGGAACTAGTTAATCTAAATTTTGTATGTCTGAAACTTGTAGAAATCTGTTAGTCTGGGGACACAAGGTTAGGAGGGGAATCACTTGTGTCATCTGTTGTTTGGGACCCATATTAGTTAGTAACCCTTTTTGGTATCAAAACTTTGACTCAACAGTAAGTTGGGTCTGGGCATGCTTACTGAACGAATTATAAGCGGTTCATTCTGATAATGGCGAGGGGTGTTGATGGTGCGTTCCAACCGGGTCGTGTGCGTGCATGGATCCCGGTCTGCCTCTGAGGATGTAAGACGCCGTGACATCTGTAAATAGGTCTGTGCCAATTGGTTGTCACTTTAGGGAGTGATACAACCTACTGTGGGGCCGACACAGGATATTTATGTATTAGGGAGCCGATCGCTTGGGGTAGGATTCTAGGGTACACTTAGTTCTGTCTGTTTCTGTTGGTACCGTCTGTTTCTATTGGGTGGTAACACCTGTCTGTTTCTGCGTGGTACCGTCTGTTCGGGTGGTAAAGGCCCATTACTAGTGTACACCTAATTCTACATTATGTTTCCGTATGGATTAATCTGTTTCTGCTTCTGTCTGTTTGTGATCGGGTAGTAAAGGCCCATTATTAGCATCCTGTTTCTGTTAAATTATTCTGTACCCGTTTCCGTTTCAGTTTAGACATTAGGGTGACACCGTAATTCTGTTATACTAGTATTAGTGCAGAGAAGTGTAAAGAAATAGCTTATGTCATTATGTTCTTCTGTTTTATCTGCTACACCTGTTACAGTTATCTCTCATCCAGTTTTATGTTCATGTCATGTTATTATTATCTGTTCATAACTGAAAATCACTGGACTTGCCAGACTTTTTGTCTGACCCTTGTTGTTTCGCCTCCTTTCTTCTGTTTCCCCCCAAGTTATCCAAGGAGGGAATACTTTAGCTTGATCCGGATTTCTTCTGCTTGAAGTGCTTAACGTATGGCTTGGCTCTGTATAGCTTCCGTTCTATGGGGATTATGATTTTAAACTATGCATTCTGAAGGCTTTTGTACAAGACTGATATTTTGTACTTGAATTCTGATAATGTAATTTGAAAGGATGTAACCAAGTTTATTTCGGTTTCTGTTGAAATAAAGTTATAAATTTTTCAAGTACTATTCTATCTGTCTTGTAAGTTTCTATTCTGTTTACTAAAATGCTCCACCAAAGTTAAGGCATTCCCTTTGTGAGTGACCTTAACGGAGGTGGGGTGTTACACTTGGTATCAGAGCTGAAGGTTACCAGATTGGGTAAAGTTTTTGAAAACTATTTCAAAAAGGCTTTAAAAGAAAGTATTTTCAAAAGGAAAGTTTATTTTTGAAAAACATAATCCCCAAAAGCCATATATATATCTTTTGATCCTCTGTTTGAATCTTTGTTTCCTTCTTTCTCCGGGGCTCCCGGCTTTCTGGGAGGTAACCTCATCGCGGCATGGTTCCGTAGGCTTGATAAGACTACGACACCTGTCAAAGGGAAAATAAGCGCCCGACTTCCATCTATAGCCGCAGTAGTTTCACCTACGGCTAATTTTCTTTCGAGCTTTGTAGGATTTTTCCGTGCGATGGAGGCAGCTTTCGAGGGACTGGTCAACGTGTTACATAAGCATAGTAAAGATGAGAATGAGGGAGTTTGGCCAAGGAGCACAAGCCAAAGATAAGAAACCAATGGATATAAACTTGGTCCAAAAAGAAGGCAAAAAGGAAACACAAAAGAGGAAAGAAAAGTCTGAAGATAAGGAGGAGAAAAGTACTTTACTTATGGAAGCTTGACTCAAGAGGAAGGACAGAGGACATGACCTACTTCGGGAAGGCAGGCGAATGCTCTCATAGTTGGTGGATAGGATAGAAGTAGGAAAATTTCCGTAAAGAGTTTAGTTTCCTTATCTGATTATTGAGTTAGAACTCTTTCCGATTATGGCATTCTAATTCTGTAGTCGAGTCTCTGCACTTTAATACTAGTCTTGTTTCTGATCTGGTTATAGTCTCAAACCCCATAGGGGTTACAACTCATCTGCTGGTGATAGGTTGGGGTTTGAGAGATATCTGTGTTAGGCGTCAAGTAGGACGCGTACATTCTGGGTTTTATCATGCTTAGTTTCCTAAGAATCATTCGGTAATCTGATCTGTACCAGTAATCTGTAAATATCTGAATATTTCTGATAAGGTTAAGATTTCCAGTTTTGACATTGTCTAAAGAGGGTAATCCTCTTAATGTCAATTTGATGTTGGTTTCGGTCTTCGGGGCCGATACTTAGGACCCATGTCTAATGGGAACCAAGTTTTTGTTCTATTTGTACTCGCTTCCATCATTCGACTGTATCCTATCGATTGAATCTTCGAACTTTAGGTAGAAACTAATGGGTGTAAACATGTGTTTGAGACATGTTATGTTTGATGGTTGCAAGTGGATGCAAGTGGTTGCTAGTGGTTGCCCGTGGATGCATACACACACACTAGGCACTAGATCGGCTCGTAAACACTCTCATACTACATATGGATGTGTGAGCATTTTTAATTTTTGTGGATGCAAAATGATTGACTCAGCACATGGATGTTGCATATGACTGAATGGTTGTGCACTCATATAGAAATGATACGTATCGAGTAGGAAAATTGCATACATGTTGGACTCATGGCACTGGCATAATTCGCATTAAGGAGGTCAACTGAATCAGTGGACCGTCTGATCTTTGCATTAGACAAGGAACATATACACACACTTCTTGCATATGTTCATACAACATTAGAAATCTCTTAAGGACAATGAATGCCTGTGATTGGTGATTGAGTAGATGGATGATTGGATGGTAGGACACATTCTTCTTAACTTGAAGATTTCGGGGACGAAATCCTTTAAGGAGAGGAGAATGTAACACCCCGTATTTTTAATATAATTAAAAATAAAATAAAATATATAAAAATATGCTTATGATGGGTAAATAATGGTGATGCATAAGAAGAATTAATTAATACATGGAAGAGAAGAAAAATTAGTTCGATAACAATGTATGTAACGGAAAAGATAGTAAAATAAGGATAACTAATTCAAGAATCAGGCATTAGGTAAAATGGACATCACCATTGCGTTCCTCTCGGAAAAATACGCGAAATAGAGTCCGAGTTTTCGAAAATCGAAGTCCGTATGACCAAGATATGGCCAAAACAAGATTTCAGCAGACTTTCTGGCAGACTGACCCAGGTCGACCATAGTGTCGACACTATAGTCGACCTGCCCCCCCCCCCTCCCCCAGGTCGACTATAGTGTCGACCCCCCCTGTGTACAGGTCGACCTGGTCGGCCTGGGGTGGCCCAGAACCCATTTTTGAGGCCCGGGATGAGTTTTGATGGTCCGGATTGGTTTTAGGGTTAATCTGATGGCTGAAATGACTTCCTACACCTATAAATACACCCTAAGACCTAGCCTCCTCTACACACAATTCTATTCTTCTTCTTTTCTGCCTCTGTTCTAAATAAAAATAAAAATGGCGTCGCTACTCTGCTGGAATCAAAACTAGAAGCTAATCAACATCAACCTAAGCAACTCAATTCAAATTAGAGATTAAAGCTTCTGCAACAATTCTGCAACAACTAAAGTTCTTTCTTTAATCCAATCAAGGCAAGTGCAGTTATTTTCCGATATAAACGTTAATTCTGATTGTGACATGAATTATAAATCTGAATCTGAGGTTATATCTGTTCTGTTCTGTTTGGATCTATCTTATTTTGTATCTCTTTCCTCTTTCTGTTCTATAGCCAGGCTACCACGAGCCTGAGCCAATCTCATAAGAGATTAACATACGCTAAAATGTTTGGGACAGTAAAATGAATGATGCATGAATTTTGCATGACCAATAGGTGACTGATTTGAGGAAAGAACATGGACTGTAGCTAGAACATAAATCTGAGACATATGACTGGACATGTTATATTTATAACATAAAGGGTGTTGAACAGATGATTTGTAGACACGACATAAAAAGGTATTGGACATAAATATAGACTGTATTGAACATATGATTTGAGATAAAAAAAAAAGGAATATGGCTTAGGTATAAAGATTTACATGAAAGTAGGATATCTATTAATGTAAATAAACACCTAAGTAAGGGATCTTTGGGATAGATGACATGCATAGTAATAGATGGCTATATTTGGTATATAATCATATTGTGATTCATGACAATTATTTATGCATGTGAACTTAGGCAAGATTTATAATTAGGCAAGATATGTTTGTGAAACTTTAAGAAATGATTAAATATGTTATATTTGCCTAATTTGCTAGTTTTGTTACATTACCTAATCTGCTAGTTCTGTTATATTGCTTAATCTGCTAGTTCTGCTCTACTGCCTAGTCTGCTAGATCTGTTCATCTGCCAAATCTGTCATATGCTAAGTCTGTTGAAAATGCTAAATCTGCTAGTTTGCTTAATCTGCTAAGTCGCCTAATCTGAGAAATCTGTTATCTGCTATATCTGTTGAGTTGATATAATTAATCCGCTATTGACATAATCTGAATTGGCTATAGTTATGAATAATTGACATGTATATTAGGCATGGGTGTAAATGGTAAATCATTAATTAATTGGCCGCAAAGATAAACATGGCTAACTCGAGGTTAGAATGAGTTTACGGCGTAATTCTGCCCGGAACCGCCCGGCATATTCCAGTGGTCGCAAACAATAGGTTCTAATGTGAGAAGTTAGTCATAACGTGCTTGAAACCCGAGGTTAGACTCAGTTTGCGACAGAAACCTGCCCGGAACCAACCGGCCTAACCAGTAGCCGCAAACTGTCAGTCTAATGTGAGAGGTTTGGGCATTAATATTTAATTAATGAAAATCTGAGATAATTATGATGTCTAAAACGTGTTGGGTAAGGTTAAACCCATTGGACCAATGAATCTGATAAACCCGTTTCGTGATATCCGTAGGCCCAATACAAAGTTAGATAATCTGTAACCAGTTAATCTATAAGTCTGTTAATCTGTAACCAGATAATCTGTAAGCCCGTTAATCCGAACATCTGATCCGTTAGTCTGAAAACCTGTTAACTTGATTGTCTGATCTGTGAACTAGTTAACCTAAATTTTGTATGTCTGAAACTTGTAGAAATCTGTTAGTCTGGGGACACAAGGTTAGGAGGGGAATCACTTGTGTCATCTGTTGTTTGGGACCCATATTAGTCAGTAACCCTTTCTGGTATCAAAACTTTGACCCAACAGTAAGTAGGGTCCGGGCACGCTTACTGAACTAATTATAAGCGGTTCATTCTGATAATGGCGAGGGGTGTTGATGGTGCGTTCCCACCGGGTCATGTGCGTGCATGGATCCCGGTCTGCCTCTGAGGATGTAAGACGGCGTGACATCTGTAAATAGGTCTGTGCTAATTGGTTGTCACTTTAGGGAGTGATACACCCTACTGTGGGGCCGACACAGGATATTTATGTATTAGGGAGCCGATCGCTTGGGGTAGGGTTCTAGGGTACACTTAGTTCTGTCTGTTTCTGTTGGTACCGTCTGTTTCTGTTGGGTGGTAACACCTGTCTGTTTCTGCGTGGTACCGTCTGTTCGGGTGGTAAAGGCCCATTACTAGTGTACACCTAATTCTACATTCTGTTTCCGTAGGGATTAATTTGTTTCGGCTTCTGTCTGTTTCTGATCGGGTAGTAAAGGCCCATTATTAGCATCCTGTTTCTGTTAAATTATTCTGTACCCGTTTCCGTTTCAGTTTAGACATTAGGGTGACACCGTAATTCTGTTATACTAGTATTAGTGCAGAGAAGTGTAAAGAAATAGCTTATGTCATTCTGTTCTTCTATTTTATCTGCTACACCTATTACAGTTATCTCTCATCCAGTTTTATGTTCATGTCATGTTATTATTATCTGTTCATAACTGAAAATCACTGGACTTGCCAGACTTTTTGTCTGACCCTTGTTGTTTCGCCTCCTTTCTTCCGTTTCCCCCCAGGTTATCCAAGGAGGGAATACTTTAGCTTGATCCGGATTTCTTCTGCTTGAAGTGCTTAACGTATGGCTTGGCTCTGTATAGCTTCCGTTCTATGGGTATGATTTTAAACTATGCATTCTGAAGGCTTTTGTACAAGACTGATATTTTGTACTTGAATTCTGATAATGTAATTTGAAAGGATGTAACCAAGTTTATTTCAGTTTCTGTTGAAATAAAGTTATAAATTTTTCAAGTACTATTCTATCTGTCTTGTAAGTTTCTATTCTGTTTACTAAAATGCTCCACCAAAGTTAAGGCATTCCCTTTGTGAGTGACCTTAACGGAGGTGGGGTGTTACAAATTTAGTGAAAAACAATCGTTATAAAGACGATTTCTGAAACCGATCAAGGTGAGAATTCTTTTTAATTAATTAAAATTAATTAATTATGATCGTGTTTAGAAACTTTTACAGATACGCTGTTAAATTCAGTTTGATGTTATGTGCAATTTGATTTGGATTGATTGATGCTGTTTGGTGTGATATGTTTACTAAATTGTATATAATGAAATTATGGAGGTTTGTCAACAAACATAAAAATGTCATTTTTGTTGAATTAGAATTGTTAATATAAAAAGGTCATTTTGTTGAATTAGAATTGTTAATATAAAAATGTCATTTTTGTTGAATTAGAATTGTTAATATAAAAATGTCATTTTTGTTGAATTAGAATTGTTAATATAAAAATGTCATTTTGTTGAATTAGAATTGTTAATATAAAAATGTCATTTTTATATTAACAATTCTAATTCAACAAAAATGGATGTGTATCTCACGTATTGGACATACGTAACGAGGAATAAGATGTCTTCGGTTTTGTTTAGATCCAGAACGGACTTGTAAATGGATGTGCGTCTGACGTTGAATTTCATTCTATGTGAATTGGTTTCTATTTAATATATATCTGTTTGCTGGCGGAGAATTTATTCTCTTGCTGTAACAACCCGTATTTTGATAACGTGTTATAACCATAAATCTAGGCAGAATTAAATTTTCAAATAAGAACCAAAGGGAAACGGGTTGCGCCGTTGCGTTCGTCTCGGAATTCTGCATGAAATCGAGTCCGAGTTTTCGAAAATCGAAGTCCGTATGACCAAGTTATGGCTCCCCAAAGTTTCAGTAATTTTCAGAGTTCAAAACAGTTCGAATTCGAGTTCAAATTCGAATTTCAAAACCCAGATAGACTGGGCGGGAAATTTCCCGCCCAGCACCCCAGGTCGACTGGGGAGTCGACTGGGCAGTTGACACCCCCAGGACCAGGTCGACTACGCAGTCGACTTGGGTGTCGACCTGGTCCCCGAACCTGGTTTGGGCCTTGTTGCTCCCGCTTGACCTTGTTGGCTTGTTTGAGGGCCTGTGACGATTTTTGGCGGTTCAGATCGATTCTAGGGTTTATCCTATGGGCTAAACTAGTTGTTGCAATTATAAAAACACCCTAAGACCTAGGCTAATCCACAACAAATCTTTCTAACACCATTATGCTGCTAAGTCTCCTCTTGAACCATGGCCGCCGCCTCCAACTTAAAGCTTAAACATTCAAACTAGATACAAATCGAAGGCCAACGTTTCTGCAACAATTCAAGGGAATAGATCAACATCTCAACAACGATCCTACGACAATTTATATTCTTAGTTCTCAAAAACCACGATCTGTAAGCCCCAGTTACTCTTAGATCTAAACTCTAAACTTAATATGGACATGTGTAAATTGAAGTTGAACATAAACATGATAACTACTTGAGACCTACTCTTGTATACCTTTGATCTGTGACTATTCCTTTTTGATCTATTATTTTAGATCTACTCTTGTTCACCCTAGATCTATTCACCTTAAACCTAGTACCGTTCATATTGAACCTTGATTTGTGGAATACTGATAAGAACTTGATTTAGGGGCTTGCTCATGTCATAACCTAAACCCTATCATTATTTTAACATGCCTGTGATGTTGTGATGTTGAAACTATTGCTAGTCACAAGTTTAGGATTATCATCTTATGTCATTTATTGCTATGTTTATCACCCTATTTCATATGCCAGTGATGTTATGATCATATCTCAAGTTACACCATGCTTGCCTTGAAATCACCTTTGCCACTTTATACCCATCCTTGTTATGTTATTCCCTAGTTAAATCTATTGCGTTGATTCGAATTCACGAGCGTTGGGGATGCGATTTGTGTAGTTTAGGAAAACCTGAATTGAGTATGAACTTGAAAACATGAATATCATTATACCTTGAGCTTGGATAGGAACATGAACTTGACATGAAATTATACTTGAAAATATGAATTTGGGACATGACACTTAGATAACTTGAACGTGGCCAACTCGAGGTTGGATTGAGTTTGCAGTATAAATCTGCCTGGAACCGCCCGGCGAATCCAGTAACCGCAAACAATAGGACCTAATGTGAGTAGTTGGTCATATCGCACTCGAAACCCAAGGTTAGACTAGGTTATGGTGTAAAACTGCCCGGACCCGCCCGGCACATCCAGTAACCATAACCAAGTCTAATGTGAGAGGTTAGGGGTGCATTAAGTAAATTAATGCCACTGGATAGGGTTAAATCATGGACCACTTGAATATACTTAACCGATTTGACACATTGATTTGATAGGGTTAAGTCATGAACCGATTGAACACACTTAACCAACCTGACACATGATTCGTAGGACTAAGTCTTGAACTAGAACGACACACTTAGTCAATTTGACATAACGCGTAGATGGGGTTATGTCTCGATTTTAAATGACAACTTAACCTGCTGAACGAAACCCTAGTTACGCGGTCCTTTTCAGCAGTAACCCACTAGATGTATCACGGTACCCTGGGACTTGGCAGGGTGGGGCACGATTGCTGGGCTGATTGTAAGCGACCAGAACGACGGCTGAGTTGGTGCGCCATTGTAGGTTCAGGCGGACTAGGGTCGTGCACTTAGTCCGGAGTTGAAAAACCAGGCTTTGGGCATCAACAGGATTATCTGTACATTCTTGATTCGTGTCGGTGGTTGGCACCCTAGGGCTTGATACACCCTATGGTGGATCTAGCACAGGTGACTACATTCGTGATAGGGCCGTAAGACACAGACATACGACGAGCTAGACTTGTAGGGAGCCGATCAATTAGATCATACCGTTGGACCCCGAATTGGGTCACTTCACGATATTGGGCCAAGGGATTATTTCTTGATTTATAGTTGACACGAGATTAATATACCAGTATAGTTGGTATGGCGAACCTTGAATACGCAATGTTAGACTTGAGTTATCTTGTTAGCTTAGTTATCATGTCAGACTTATCATCATTCCTATGATTAATTTCAGTCTATTCATGTCTTGTTAACTTTACTAGTTTCTATGCTGATAGTCACTAGGGATTACCAGTCTTTTTGACTGACCCTTTTTCTTTTGCCTCTTTGTCTTTCGTTTCTCCCCCCCCCCCCCCCAGGTTCTCAGGGAGGAAACTCTAGCTCTTAGCTTGGACTTTGCTTGCTTTCTGACAGCTCATGTACGGTTTGGTCTTGAGCTATGCTATGGCTGCACTCATGCACTTTTTGGGGAATAATGTTTTACTTATGTTGTTTTAAGTACTTTGCTTCTTTAGAATTTGATGTAATGAAATAATGACTTGGCATTTTGATGTAAGAGGTTTTGACTCTATTTTTCAGTAATGAGGTTTGGTTTTAAAGTTTATATCCGCTGCTTTATATACTTTATTTTATCTATGTTCTGTCTTGTGTTATATCTGTGCCTGTTTACTAGATAATACCCCTCCAAAACTAGGGCATTCCCTTTGTGAGTGACCCTAGCGGAGGTGGGGTGTTACATTTGGTATCAGAGCAGAAGGTTACCAGACTGGGCAAAAGTTTTAAAAACCTTCTGAAACTATTTTCAAAACCATTTATAAAGAAGCAGTTTTCAAGAAAAGTTTTATTTTTAAGAAAAGGCTATTCCCCAAAAGCCATTAGCACTTTCCTTTGTTTCCTCGTTTGAATCTTTTTCCTTTTCGCTTTTCAGCATGTCTGATCTTAACCTTCCTGAGGGAGTACCCATATCTGGCTGGTTCCGAAGATACTTGGATGATAGGGCCAACGGCGCGGGCCCGGCAGATATCCCTCCTCCTCCTCCCCCGGTGGCCACGGTTCCTCCTCCTCCTCCTCCGGGTACCGCCTTCGCCAAAATATGCAAGGACTTTATAGGAATGGGCGGCAAGACCTTCGTTGGAACAGAAACCTTCGTTGAGGCGCGAAACTGGCTAAAAGAGACTGAAGATTTGTTTGTTATTTTCGATATGGAGGATCATAGGAAAGTTTAGTTGGCAGCATGGTTGTTGAAAGAGGAAGCTGCATTTTGGTGGGAAGTCACCAACGCTACCAGGCCAATTGAGACTTGTGCAGACTTTAGAGAGAGGTTTGGGCTTAAGTTTTTATCATCTGCAGAAGCGAGTCTTCAGATGGAGAGGTTCCTGGCACTCAAGCAAGGGGACATGTCAGTTAGGGAATACGTGAATAAGTTTAATCATCTTGCTCGGTTTGGTTTGGACTTAGTCAACACTACTGAGAAGAAGGCTCTACGCTTTGCTTGAGGATTGAACGAGCCACTCCACACTATGGCCATGACTCATGTACCCATGGGGGCGACCTTTGAAAGCTTGGTGAATATGGCCCTACTTCATGAAGAAGACGATAATGGTAAGAAGAAGGTCAAGGCGAATGAGTCTCAAGACAAGAAGGTAGACTCTGAGAAAGGAGGAAAGAACAGCAACAACAAGAATGACAAGTCACGTGAGAAAAGAAAATGCAACTTCTGTGGTATTGACGGGCATATAGTCTAGGACTGTAGGAAGAAGAAGATGAAGATAGGAGCATGTTTTCAATGCGGTGAAACTGGACACATCAGCAAGAAATGCTCTAAGAACCAAGGGCAAGCCCCGCAAGAAGGACCTTCTAGGGGTACATCTTTAACTTCTTTTCCCTAGATACTCTGCTTTATCTTGTATATCCTTTCGATCCTGTCTTGAGAACCTTAGGTAGAATCCTATGAATGTAAACATGTATTTGAAACATGTTATGCTTGATGTTTGCGAATGGTTGCAAGTGGTTGCAAGTGATTGCTCGTGGTTGCATAACACACATTAGGCACTAGATCGGCTCAGACATATTTTCATATTGCATATGCATGAGTGTTTATACTTATTTATGGATGAAATTGAATGTGTTATCATATGAATGTTGCATATGGATGAATGTTTGTGCACACATATAGTGCTTACGTGACTAGGATTATTTGCATACATATTGGATTCATGACACTAAACATATTTTGCATTAGAAAGATCAATCAGGCCTGATCATTTGCATTAGATAAGGAACATATACACACACTTTCTGCATATGTTCATACAGCATTAGAAATCTCTTAAGGACAATGTTTGCTTGTGGATGGTGTTTTGAGTAGATGGATGATGGATGGTAGGATACGTTCTTCCTAACTTAGAGATTTCGGGGACGAAATCCTTTAAGGAGGGGAGAATGTAACAACCCGTATTTTGATAACGTGTTATAACCATAAATCTAGGCAGAATTAAATTTTAAAATAAGAACCAAGGGAAACGGGTTGCGCCATTGCGTTCATCTCGGAATTCTGCATGAAATCGAGTCCGAGTTTTTGAAAATCGGAGTCCGTATGACCAAGTTATGGCTCCCCAAAGTTTCAGAAATTTTCAGATTTCAAAACAGTTCGAATTCGAGTTCAAATTCGAATTTCAAAACCAAGATAGACTGGGCGGGAAATTTCCCGCCCAGCACCCCAGGTCGACTGGGCAGTCGACACCCCCAGGACCAGGTCGACAGCGCAGTCGACTTGGGTGTCGACCTGGTCCCCGAACCTGGTTTGGGCCTGCTTGACCTTGTTGGCTTGTTTGAGGGCCTGTGACGATTTTTGGCGGTTCAGATCGATTCTAGGGTTTATCCTATGGCCTAAACTAGTTGTTGCAACTATAAAAACACCCTAATACCTAGGCTAATCCACAACAAATCTTTCTAACACCATTATGCTGCTAAGTCTCCTCTTGAACCATGGCCGCCGCCTCCAACTTAAAGCTTAAACATTCAAACTAGATCCAAATCGAAGGCCAACGTTTCTACAACAATTCAAGGGAATAGATCAACATCTCAACAACGATCCTACGACAATTTCTGTTCTTAGTTCTCAAAAACCACGATCTGTAAGCCCCAGTTACTCTTAGATCTAAACTCTAAACTTAATATGGACATGTGTAAATTGAAGTTGAACATAAACATGATAACTACTTGAGACCTACTTTTGTATACCTTTGATCTATGACTATTCCTTTTTGATCTATTATTTTAGATCTACTCTTGTTCACCCTAGATCTATTTACCTTGAACCTAGTACCGTTCATATTGAACCTTGATTTGTGGAATACTGATAAGAACTTGATTTAGGGGCCTGTTCATGTCATAACCTAAACCCTATCAATATTTTAACATGCCTGTGATGTTGTGATGTTGAAACTATTGCTAGTCACAAGTTTAGGATTATCATCTTATGTCATTTATTGCTATGTTTATCACCCTATTTCATATGTCAGTGATGTTATGATCATATCTCAAGTTACACCATGCTTGCCTTGAAATCACCTTCGCCACTTTATACCCATCCTTATTATGTTATTCCCTAGTTACATCTATTGTGTTGATTCGAATTCACGAGCGTTGGGGATGCGATTTGGATAGTTTAGGAAAACCTGAATTGAGTATGAACTTGAAAACATGAATATCGTTATAACTTGAGCTTAGATAGGAACATGAACTTGACATGAAATTATACTTGAAAATATGAATTTGGGACATGACACTTAGATAACTTGAACGTGGCCAACTCGAGGTTGGGTTTAGTTTGCAGTATAAATCTGCCCGGAACCGCCCGGCGAATCCAGTAACTGCAAACAATAGGACCCAATGTGAGTAGTTGGTCATATCGCACTCGAAACCCTAGGGTTAAGTCATGGACCACTTGAATATACTTAACCAATTTGACACGTTGATTTGATAGGGTTAAGTTATGAACCGCTTGAACACACTTAACCAACCTAACACATGATTCATAGGACTAAGTCTTGAACTAGAACGACACACTTAGTCAATTTGACATGACACGTAGATGGGGTTAAGTCTCGATTTTAAATGACAACTTAACCTGCTGAACGAAACCCTAGTTACGCGGTCCTTTTCAGCAGTAACCCACTAGATGTATCACGGTACCTTGGGACTAGGCAGGGTGGGGCACGATTGCTGGGCTGATTGTAAGCGACCAGAACGACGGCTGAGTTGGTGCGCCATTGTAGGTTCAGGCGGACTAGGGTCGTGCACTTAGTCCGGAGTTAAAAAAGCAGGCATTGGGCATCAGTAGGATTATCTGTGCATTCTTGATTCGTGTCGGTGGTTGGCTCCCTAGGGCTTGATACACCCTATGGTGGACCTAGCACAGGTGACTACATTCGTGATAGGGCCGTATGACACAGACACACGACGAGCTAGACTTGTAGGGAGCCGATCGATTAGATCATACCGTTGGACCCCGAATTGGGTCACTTCACGATATTGGGCCAAGGGATTATTTCTTGATTTATAGTTGACACGAGATTAGTGTACCAGTATAGTTGTTATGGCGAACCTTGAATACGCAATGTTAGACTTGAGTTATCTTGTTAGCTTAGTTATCATGTCAAACTTATCATCATTCCTATGTTTAATTCCAGTTTATTCATGTCTTGTTAACCTTACTAGTTTCTATGTTGATAGTCACTAGGGCTTACCAGTCTTTTTGACTGACCAGTTTTCTTTCGCCTCTTTGTCTTTCGTTTCTCCCCTCCCAGGTTCTCAGGGAGGAAACTCTAGCTCTTAGCTTGGACTTTGCTTGCTTTCTGACAGCTCATGTACGGTTTTGTCTTGAGCTATGCTATGGCTGCACTCATGCACTTTTTGGGGAATAATGTTTTACTTATGTTGTTTTAAGTACTTTGCTTCTTTAGAATTTGATGTAATGAAATAATGACTTGGCATTTTGATGTAAGAGGTTTTGACTCTATTTTTCAGTAATGAGATTTGGTTTTAAAGTTTATATCCGCTGCTTTATATACTTTATTTTATCTATGTTCTATCTTGTGTTATCTCCGTGCCTGTTTACTAGATAATACCCCTCCAAAACTAGGGCATTCCCTTTGTGAGTGACCCTAGCGGAGGTGGGGTGCTACACTTGCTTAACACCCTTCTCTAAAACGCACGAGCTCAGAGATTATATATTGATAGTTATCGGTCCCACCGGAGCCGTAGCGAAAGCGAGTCTTCATAGGGCGATCGTCACTGCTTATGGACCCGAACCTGGGTGATCTATCCATGACCAGGATGAAGCTTGGGTGAAACTAAGTGGAGGTCCGAACCGACTGATGTTGAAGAATCATCGGATGAGTGCATGACGTGGATTGTCAATGTGGCATACCAAGATGCAAATGATCAAGGCTTTTGTTGAAAAGCAGAGCCTTGTGGTTGATGATCAAAGCACAACCTGTTTAGGCATAGCTTTGTGTATAGCGTTACTTCGCGAGCCTCACACCCCGAAATGAGTCAAAAACGGGATCGTGGCTGCAGGGAGTGCACATATTTATTTCTAACTAGAAGTGGTGTCATGGTATGGAGCACATACATTTTTACTTATGTGGATGATGGACTACGAGGCCTCCGATATATTGGTTGATACTGGCAATTGATAGGTCCAATAGAACCGTGAAACGTGTGTTCAGGCATAATTAATCCACTAATGTATTTATGGACTGGCCCTGAAGATCCAAGGGTTCGCCAGCGTCCGAATCGTGAGGCATTTGCTAGAGTGTCTCGAATCGGTGAAGAGCCATCCCTAGCCTCGACTCATGATGAAAACCCAATTTCCAATACGACATAGTAGGATAGAGTGCTATGCCGTCTAGGATTGATACATTTACTTTGAAAGTGTTTTAAAATGATTAGACACTAATAATAATATTAAATATTGTTTTATACGTATCAAGCATGTTTGATCATTATAAGGTAAAACTCTATCCTCTGGTTTGCGTTGCATTGTGTGAGGGGGCTTGAGTCTTATAATGATTTCATTTTTCTAAAAAGCATTGCGTTGTTTTGAATAAAATATTTACTTATTGTATGCACTGGCAATCCAATGGAGTAAACATGTTCCACATTAGCGGCGTGGTCCTGTGATTAGCCTAATTATTAGATATGTTAAGAAAGATTTCTCATACCAGTCCCATGACTGACTCGTAGTTTGTTTCACTTGCAAACTCGGGTGACCATATTTGCCACACGAGTAGTCGAGTGGCTTGTTTTTGCAGATATATTGAGCAGGATTCTAGATCGAAGCTTAAAGCTATGTCCAGAGCAATGATAGTCTTCCGCTGCGTTAGTTTATTGTTTCCACTGCATTGCATTAAGTTTATCGTAAATTAATCTTCCGCTGTATTATTATTTATCGATGTACTCTGATATATTCTGTACTCTGATGTAACATTAGTATGATGTTTATAAAAGTCTTCTATTATTTGTTTGATGTGTTGTATGCCCAAAGTTAGCGTATGCGAGATTCGAACGGTCTTGGTTGATTTAGCGATCGATTAGGACCGGGCGAAATTCGTGTTGCTACAGCAATCTAAGTAGTCAACATAGTACGTGGCCGGTTCTTTTGGTGGTTTACAATCTTCCACTTCACTTGAGTATGAAGCGCAAATACATCAAGTTGTCTCTTCTAATCTCGGGACCACAACAACCACAAAACGACATTGATGTTTACTTAGCTCCTCTTATCGATGATCTAAAACTTTTATGGGATAAAGTTGTATGTGTGTTTGATGCATATAGAAAAAGTGATTTCACATTGTGCGTCATGGTTTTTTGTACCATAAATGATTTTCCTGCACATGGTAATTTGTCTGGCTATAGCACAAAAGGTGGCAAAGCTTGTCCAATATGTCAAGATGATATGATTGTTGAGCGCTTGCATTATTGTAAGAAAAATGTGTATTTGCATCACTGTAGATTTCTCCCGATCATCATTATCGTAAAAAGAAGAAGCCTTTCAATGGAGAGATAAAGAGTGGAGTTGCTCGTTTACCATTAATAGAAAATGATGTTTATGAACGGGTCAAGGACATTGAAAATGCATTTGGCAAAACTCCTCCTCTTCTAGAAGGCTCGTGGAAGAATAAATCTTTATTTTGGGAACTTCCATATTAGAGACACTTACAGGTTAGGCATTGTCTATATGTCATGCATATATAGAAAAATGTATGTGAAAGTATTATTGGGACACTCTTGAACATACCTGGTAAGAAAAGGACAATGAGAAAGCTAGGCAAGAAATGCTAAGAATGGGTATTCAGAAAGATTTAGCACCAGTCGAGAAGGGTAAACGTACCTTTTTGCCTCCTGCATGTTATACGTTGTCCAGAGAAGAGAAAACTAGTTTATGTGAGTGTCTTCGTGGTGTTAAGGTTCCAACAGGTTATTCTTTGAACATTAGCAGTCGTGTATCAATGAAGGATTTGAAATTGACTGGTATGAAGTCTCATGATTGCCATGTGTTGATGCAACATTTGTTACCTGTTGCAATTTGAGTATATTGCCTAAACATGTTAGGCATGTTATTACAAAGCTTTGCATCTTATTCAATGTAATTTGTAGCAAGGTGATCGATCCTGATATGTTGGACGATCAACAAGCTGAAATTGTCGTTACCTTATGCCAATTAGAGATGTTTTTCCCCCTTCATTTTTTGATGTTATGGTGCATATGGTTGTTCATCTGGTAAGAGAAATCAAGATTTTTGGTCCTGCATTTATGAGATACATGTATTCGTTTGAAATGCATATGGGAACTTTAAAAAGGAAAACGAAGAACAGATATAGTCCCGAAGCTAGTATCATAGAAGGCACTGTAGCCGAGAGGTTGTTGAATTTGTTACTCAATACTTAATGGGTTTTGAACCTATTGGACTTTGCAAGTCTCGGCATGAAGGACGACTTGATGGTCAAGGCACAATTGGGTTAAAATCGACTTTAGTTGGTGATGAAATGATTCAGAAAGTGTAGCTACTTGTTTTGCAACACCTTACTGAGGTCCATCCTTACTTAGAGGAGCACGTGGCAACTCTAAAGTCTAATAATCCTTCAAAGAATGAAAGATGGTTGACAATTGAACATAACCGCTCCTTCGTTGATTGGTTTGAAATTAAGGTAATGCTTCAACTCAAACAAACAAATCATAATATTTGTGATACAATAAGATTCTTAGCATATGGGCCTCGACTTCAAGTCAAATCATATGAAGGATATGATATTAATGGATATGTCTTTTATACCAAGTGCCAGGATGAGAAGAGAAAAACGCAAAATAGCAGAGTTAGTGTTGTGGCATCTTCAAAAGAGTTTTCTAGTGCTAAAGATAATAGACCAATAAATGCAATAATGTCATATTACAGGATAATTGAGGATATTTGGGAACTTGAGTATAAAGGATTCATTATTCCACTATTTCTATGTAAGTGGGAGAACAACCATCGTGCTACACGGGTGGATGAACATGGATTCACACTTGTTGACTTTGGTGTAGTGAGTCGTGATAATGACCCACTCATTTTGGTGAATCAAGCAAAGCAAGTTTTTTATGTGACCGACCAAGCTAATCCTAAGTGGTCTATTGTTTTTCCCAGCAAAAGACACATTGTTGGCATTGATGATGTGGTAGATGAAGAAGATTATAATCAATTTGATGAGAACCCACCTTTCTCCATCGGTGTAAGCTACAAGAAGATGAAGTCGAATTAAATGAAAATTATGCACGTTCTGATCACGATGAAGGGGTTTGGATAGAGGGATAATTTGGTGTATGTGTTCTATTTTGTAGCTAGGATGACACAATAAGGTACTAAGTGAAAAAATTAATTAGTTACATGCGTATTAATTCTAAAATAGATTGTCACAATATTTGTGTGCTTGTTTTATTTTCACATTTGATACACTAGTTATTTGTTCTCTAATAATGCAAAATTAGATAATTAAGTGTACGTCTATGATAAATTTGAACCCAAAAAAATCTTCTTTTATATATATGTTGGTAGTATATATTTGTTTAAATTTTTGGAGCACAAAAGAAAGGGACCATTATACTGCAATGTTTATGGTATATATCCGTTTAAATTTCGATGCTGGTCATTTTCATTGCAAATTTTATACATATGTTGGTAGTATATATTTGTTTAAATTTTAGAGCCTAGAAGAAAGGTACCATTATACTGCAATGTTTATAGTATATATCTATTTAAATTTTGTTGTCGATCATTTTCATCTTTATTACAAATTACAAAAATTGACAATCTGTTATTTGTTGTTATTGTTTCTGTCCATCATCCACATTTTTTTCTCTTTGCTTACGATGACTTGCATTTTGTATTTCAGATTTAGCTTCCGCAAGTTCTATATACTTACACATTGGTTGCTCTGTTCTATATACTTACGGCCAACTTTAGCAGAATTTTGAGCTTGCATCGCTCCTTGGTGTTTGCTTTTAAAGTTCCAAACTGATGGGGGAATCAGGACTGTACACAGGGACCAAAGTAACAAGACGAGCGTATTACTTAGCAAAATGGAAAAAACTTCAAGACAAAGATAACACGGAGTCAAAAGATAATCCACCTCCTACAAAGGGGAAGGAGGCATAACAACAAAAGGAAACATCCCGACTAGGACCGTCCATTTGCCAACTCAAAGATATTCATCTAAGAGAGGACAAAGTGTCGGGATGTAGAAAAGCGGCCCCGAATGAAACCATGGTAGAGATTTCGATCGACAATGACGACCCGACTAGGGTCTTGACGATCGGATCCCATCTTGACCCCCTCCAGACAAAGGAGCTGAATTAATTCCTCCACGCTAACCTTGACGTTTTTCCATGGACCTATGCTGACATGTGTGGGATTTCACCCTCCTTCACGACTTGCTCCTTTAGTATTGATCCTAAGTATTAGGACTGTCAATTTCCTATACGACCCGAAACCCGCATGGAAATTAGCAGTCATTTCTGGGTCAACCCGAATTTGACCCATTTATATACGGGTGGGTTTAGGGTTAAACCGATTTTGACCCACCAACCTGATTATACGCTGAGTCTCTTCCATACCATTAGTCTTTTATGTATGTTAGTGTTAGTCTTATGTGTATGTAGCAATCAGTGTGCTCATATATTCTTGTGCAAGCAGTTATATTTTACTAATTTATTCTTATATGTTGTTAGTTATATTTTACTTATAACAAGTGTAACTCTTTCATAATGTTAGTCTTTTATGCATGCAGTATGCTCATATGTTCTTATGTATGGAAAATGATTTTTGGGTATTGTGATTTCATGTTTTATAAGTGTATTGCCTATTGGTGATTTTTTAACTTATTGTCTGTTGGTAATTTTGTAACTTTCCATCTATTAGTGATTATATAATGGTGATGCATGTTGGTGATTTGGTTCTTTTGTTGTTTATATCAGTAGACAATATTTTCCAATGGGTCAAATGGGTAAACCCGACCCGACACGACCTGTTTAGTCAAACGGATTATACAAGTCGTGTTCGGTCAACCCGTTTATAAACGAATTGGGTTAGGGTTGGAAAAAAATGACTCGCTTAAAAAACAGGTTGATACGGCATATTTATAAATCAACCCAAACCCAACTTGACTCAACCCGACCCGACCCATTTGTTGTATATGACGTAGTTGTATACACAACTATATGATTTTTGTTTGATGATAACAACCAAATAAATAAATATTATTTTAAATGTATTTGTTACTGTACTGTTCTATATATACATCACAGACATGAATATAATATTTATATTAAATAGAGTACGAATGTACGAACATTCATATATTCATACAGTATTTTATTTAAATATAAATATTATATTTCAAACATTCAAACAGTACAACTATCTATAACTCCACTATTTAAACACATCACAGAAATATGTACTTTTAAATAAACTGAATTCGATAGACAAATTTGTTTGAACACAATAAAATAATATTTTATTTCAACAAAAACTGTTTATTACATACAATCAGTACAATTCTCTCACAGCTCCTCACTACAGTTCATTCATCACTTATACAATCACTTTTACACACTAACACTCACACTCGGTTATCATAACAAATCAATGGCACAAGTCTTCTGTCTTCCATCTTCTGTCTTCACAGCTTTCGGTCAGTTCACCATCATACCTGTCACATACAAAAGAACACACACAGTAGACTGCAACAAAAATAAAATTAAATAAAAGAAAATAAAAATTTATTTTAAAATTTTATTTGCCTCAGATTTGCGGTGTGTTTCTCATCATTTTTCTAGACGTGGTCTGATATGCAAGGACAGAAAAAACTCGTCTGATGGCTGCATGTACACATGTGTGCACTGCCTCGCCAATCAGTGTGCAACTGAGGAGTACCACGTGGACCTTCTCGACTCAGTGCAAATCAGTGTGCAAATGGTCGAGCCAAAAGTTCAAATCAAGGCAGAAACTGTCTTTATCATTTATTTATTTTAAAAAGGGAGCAATTTTTTTTTTGCAAAAACACAAGTGGAGTATCAATTCAATGGACAAAAGCAGTGTGAACATGCAAGAAGATCAAACAACTACAAAAACAAAAGTATTGGAATAATAGGATGTGCAAACATAACAATCATTTTAGATGGCAGCAGTTCAACAATGTCAATATGGAGCAGTTCAAGTGGCCAGTGACAAATAGCATTGTACATGCACATATGCAAATCGCATTGAAGCTACTATGGTGAGTGCAGTTCAAACTAAGCATGGTACAAGTCAACATAAAAGTCAATGCCTCAAGTCAATCATCAATGAGACACTGAAATGGTTCAGCAAAAGGGTAATACATTTTCAATTTCAAGTAATGGTTCAAGGCAAGTCAGTGTAAGCATGAAATGATCAAGTGCAGTACCAGTTTTGAACAGTAGAGTGTTAACATAGTTATCAAGCAAGAAATTTGTCCTTAGCAGTTAAAAAAGAAAAATCAACAAAGAGTGACAAGTTCTCCTAGTTTTAAAAATCACATGTTAAATGGCAAGACAAGTGCAATACCAGTTTTTATTTATAGCGACAGCAATCCACTACACAATGATAGTTTCAAAGTACTTTTTCAAGTATGCACAGTGGACCAGAGAAGAGGTAAAGTGGTCAAGACAGGGTGCATACAAAATCAGGTATACAACAAAGCAGCAGCAAGTATAATGGGGTTGATTCAAGCATTCAGGTTCAAGCATACATGACTCAAGCTAAAGGCAGTACACACACATGTACAAAGAACCAAAATATTGTTTCAAATGCAGTGGAATACAAGTATATGCACAAGACAAGTTGCACAAGATCAAAGAATATCACGTGTACAAAGTAACAGTGTACAAGTTTATTTTTAAATAGTGAAGCAAAAGGCTCATTTAAACAAGCCGAGAAGTCAGTACAAAAATGTCAAATAGGAAGACAAGTCGAGTATGAAATGGCAAGTCTAGAAGGGATGATCAAGTACAATAAATGTTCTTATCAAATTCAAAGAATGATAACTGAGAAATTCAAGTACAAGAGAAATCATGCCAGACTGATCAAGCATTATATCCATTCTTAATCAAGTCAAAGCATCAGTTCTGAGTTTTCGGCAAAACAAGTTCAAGTGCAATTTTTTAAAATCTGATCAATAAGATAGCAACTGTTCTTAGTAGTTCAAAAAACAGTCAAGTATTAAAACAAATTCAATAATCAAGTTTTGTTAAAAGGCAAATATCAAGTGCAGTATCAATTATAAGATAATCAACGAGACTGCTCTCAACAAAATCAAGAGAAACTTCTGTTCTGGTTTTGAAATCATCAGGAAAGCTTTTAAAAAAAAATCCATTCAAATGAATTGACAAAGTTTTAGCAAACCAGAAAATCAAAGGTTCCAGAAAACTTGCTCAAGCCCTAATTTCCAGGAAAAATATATATGCCGCAAATTTCAAATCAAGGGTTTCAAAGATCAGACTTAATCAGAAATTCCAGAACATACGATGATTTAAAGTTCCAATATTTCCGTATATACCACGACCAAATCACTAGTCGAAATCAGAGAATTATTATTCTAAAGGGATCTATTTACCCTCTAAATAAACACCAATCATCACAGGCTTTTATCCCATCCAAGTTTCCACACAATTAAAGAGAAATTCGAACTGAAAAATCATACCAAAATTTACTTGGATCGGAATCGAGGAAGTTTGCAAATCAAAGGACATCAAAAAGGAAGCGACGTCCTCAAACCTAAGGAGAATCGAAATTGTATTGCAATTCTCCTTCGCCATCTTCTTCCAGAAGCAAACCCTAGGAGTTGCCATTTCTATTTCCTGAAAGACAAGAAGATCGGGCCAAAAACGAAGTGGTGAAGCAAATAAGAAAGAGGCCGGCCAAGCTTATTAACTAAAGGGGATAACCCTATTTTAAACTCCAAAGGATTTCTAACTTTGTTGTTTTTAAGGGTTTATTAGTTGAAACTAGGTTTTTGTTTAAAAGGGTTTTAAATTGCTTTTTTTATTTCAAATTGTAATCGAGTGAGAGTTTTCTAGTTTGTCTCTAAAACTAAGGAGACAAATTACGGGATTTGTAATTCGGGGAAATCTGGTTTCGGGGAC
This sequence comes from Allium sativum, assembly GCA_030737875.1. NCBI lineage: Eukaryota > Viridiplantae > Streptophyta > Magnoliopsida > Asparagales > Amaryllidaceae > Allium > Allium sativum. The sequence goes on along the minus strand of CM060922.1, from coordinate 967,779,042 downwards.
AGAAACCAGTGCAGGGTTTTGAGCGTAGAGTTAAGAATAGTTGGGAGCGAGTGTCGCCAGTTTACAGGGGATTGTAAGCGCAGAGATTGTTTTAACTCCTAGTAGAAACCTTGGGGATGCAACAGTAGGCGGGATTTTGGCGAAGCTAGGCATATCTGCGTGTCATTTATTTTCTGCATTTATTCTGTTTTTAATCTGTGCTGTGATTATTTAATTATTCTGTGAAAACCTGCGATAAACACTATTCACCCCCCCCCCTCTAGGGTTAATTTAGATCCTACAAGTGGTATCAAAGCAGGTATTTTTTATTTTATTTTAACTCTAGAGTCATGAATCTGTCTAATAATGCGTTTTCTGAGGGTCACTCCATAGCTAGGCCACCAATGTTTAATGGAACTGATTTTGCATATTGGAAGGCTAGGATGAAAATTTACTTGAGTTCAGTCGATTATGATGTGTGGGATATTATTGAAACGGGTTATAGACCTCCCACTGTTATTGTTAGTGGTGTTGAAATTCCTAAATCAAAAGACAGGTGGGATGCAAATGATAAAAAATTATTTTCAACTAATGCCAAAGCGGTGAATGCTTTAATCTGTGCTCTTGATAAATCTGAATTTAATCGAATTTCTCATTGTGAGACTGCATAGGAAATATGGCATACGTTGGAGGTCACACACGAAGGTACATCTCAAGTGAAGGAATCTCGTCTCGCTCTTCTCAGAAACGAATGTGAAAATTTTTCTATGCAATGAGATAAAAATATAAAAGAGATGTATGGACGCTTCTCGTCACTAGTCTACAATGCAAAAGCTCTTGGCAAAACCTATACCGAAGTGGAATTGATCAGAAAAATATTGAGAGTGCTACCGATGAATTTTGAAGCTAAGGTGACGGCGATATAAGAATCAAAAGATCTGAATAAAGTAAGCATGGAAGAGTTGATCGGAAATCTGATTACTTACGAGATGGAGTTAAAAGCAAGAGAAGAACGAAAGGATTCTGAATCAAAGAAAAAGACGATCGCTCTAAATAATTCTGTTGAAAGTAATGATGATGATCCCACTGAAGAGCTAGCCATGGTTTTGAAAAAGTGGGCCAAAGGAAAATACAAACCACGAAAGAAGAATTCAAAAACCGACAAGTCTGAAAGTTCAGATAGTTCAGACGATGAAGTGTTTTGCTACAATTGCAAGAAACCCGGACAAATCAAACCAAATTGCCCACAGCTTAAAAATGAAAAGAGGAAGAAGTTCAGAAGGAAGAAGAAGTCTAACACCCCGCCTCCGCTAGGGTCACTCGCAAAGGAATGCACTAGCTTTAGAGAGGCATTATTGGTAAACATGCACAGAAATATCACAAGACAGAACATATAAAATAGCGGAAGTAAAATCAAAATTTCATAACATGAATAAATAAGGTCTAAAGCCTTTTACATCAGAGTACATCAAAACCTGTCTTGCAATAGTAAAGAAGCATAAAGACATTTTCATAAATTATTCCCCAAGTAAAAACAGTAAAGTAGCCATTAGCCAAGAAAAATCCAAGCCATCCATGATGACCTTCAAGCAGAAGAAGTCCGAACTAAACAACAGTATTTCCTCCCTGTAACCTGGGGGGAAACGGAAGAAAAGAGGTGAAACAAAACGGGTCAGTCAAAAAGACTGAGTAAGCCCTATCTACTATTAGCATAAAAACTAGTAAAGTTAACTGACATGAGAAACTGAGATGAACATAAGCATGATAACAAGATAGATAAGCTAAATCAAAATAACAGGATGAACTACTGAACTCAGATAAACTAAGGTGTCGTGATAAATTACGATGTCAAGATAAAACAAGGTATCACATCGTCAGGTTTCTATCAAGTATAATATCCCCAAGATATCTGTCACGTATAACGCCCCGTGATATCTATCCTGTATTTTAGCTCTGCACCTACCGTACTAGTATCCCCACCGTGTCATGTGTTAACCAAGAATGACCCTCACTCAAAAGTCGTGTAATGGTCCATGTCAATCTAATATATCGCATATATAGGTTACTCAACTTGTATGTTTTATTCCATGTAAATGTTCAGTCCCCTGCCGTAGACCATACGGGCTTTCCCATGAGATTCTATATTACTTTAACATAGTTCCATGATCCTTAAGATCGGTTTGGACTGTTACCCTAAACCTAGCTAGGGTCTTCCAACATGAATTATTGTTTGTACAACTAGGACTTATGCTACCTAGGGCTGCTAGGGATTATGCTTACCTATTGCACGTTTTCGTATCTCGGTTTGGGTTCAACCACCTAGGGCCACTAGGGATTACGCTAACCGCCAACCGCGCCCTTTTTCCCACGCATTCATCGTGAATCGCTTTTCCATGACTGTATGCACATGTATCACATCGTGCCATCCGAGTCCTATCACAGGGCAAATCAAGAAATACAGGACTCGGTCGGGAGCTTTCGATTTATCTGTCGATGCAGATGCTAAGGTCTGTTTTTCTTATACGTGGCTATGGTCCCACGAGACCACTCCCTCAACTAGTGAAAGACAAGACAGGATAAATCCTGTATGAGAACACAACACTGGCCAACCCACATCCAAGCCTTACCGCAACCATAATTAGATAGCAATTATTGTCTTTTGGGTGTTCTCTGCCTTTCCGTACGTACACGCTTGACCAAAGATGGTAGGTAGCCTGAAGAAATGCTATCTAGGGTACGACCGTGTATCGTCGACTATACCCTATCTATCCCCGTCTTTAGGTCGCTCGTATAGCAACCAAGGCATACTCTTGGTTCTTCTAACGCAGACCTTAACCTCTCATGAGCCTAGTATAATCACCTGGCAGCTCATAGAGGGATACCAAGAATATCCTCACGTTCCCCGAAGCCGCTGCTTCGTTACCCAGTTCGCTAGAGCCTTTATCTAAATCAGATACTTGCTCCTACTCGTATACTTAAACGATGACCTACCGTATCAGGTTACTCATCTATCTATGAACTGGTCTAAATTTCCTTGACTAAGAATCATTACTTAGTTATTCTTCAACTAAGGTTTACCACTTAGCATTGTTCCCGTTATCCTTGTTAACTACGGTTATCCACCTAATCCTCAGAACTAGGGTTTACATAATGGATTAAGTGTCACTTAAGTTCATGACTTAACCCGTCTACAAATCCTGTCAAAATTGGCTAAGTATCCAAGTTCAAGGCTTAACCCTACAAACCATGCTCAAGTTGGTTAAGTATATTAAGCAATTCACGACTTAACCTCGTCCAATTATCATTCTAGATTGGTTAAGTATATATTAACTTGACCCTATCAATTTACTTAGTCAAATCGGTCAAGTGTATTCAAGCGATTCGTGACTTAGCCTTATCATGTTTTCACGTTATATTGGTTAAGTATTGGTTAACTTAACCACAATAAATTAACGAGTTAGATTGGATAAGTATAGGTCACTTAACCACATCAATTCATCATGTTTAGATTAGTTAAGTGTTTAACTTAACCCCATTAAACTACCAAGTGGGATTAATTAAGTCTAGGCTAACTTAACCCCATCCGATTTCCATGTTTAGACTAGTTGAGTCTAATCTTAACCCCATTTGTTAACCGTATTTTTCGGTTAAGCGTCATTAAGAAAACTTACTTAACCTTACCAAGTTATCGCGTTGGATTGATTAAGTGTTGGTTAACTTAACCCCATCCACTAGTCATATAAAAATGGTTAAGTGTCATTAGGCAAATCAAGTTACTTAACCTACCCAACCTTGTCATGTTTTGTTAAGTATCATTAGCCTAATCAAATTACTTAACCCATTTGTCCATGTCATATTTGGTTAAGAGTCATTAATCAAATTAACTTAACCCTATCATGTGGCATTAATTACTTAATGCACCTTCACCTCTCACATTAGACTTTGTTGTGGTTACTAGTTAAGCCGGTCGGTTCCGGGTAGCTTTACACCACAACTTGGTCTAACCTCGGGTTCAAGCACAACATGACCAACTTCTCACATTGGGTCCTATTGTTTGCAACTACTAGTTAGGCCGGTCGGTTCCGGGTAGTTTTACGTTGCAAACTCAATCCAACCTCGAGTTGGCCACACTTATATTATCTAAGTGTCATGTCCATCATGTTTCCCAAAACATGTTACATGTTTTCAAGCATTTGGGTAGACCTAACTTAATAGGTAAATTCCCAAAGGGTAGACCTAACTTAATAGGTAAATTCCCAAGCTTATGTTTTTATGCATACTTACATGTCAACTTCCATGTTATATTTCAAGTCATGTATTTTCATGTCATTAGAAATTACCCATAACATAACCCAACGCTTTTAAACTCGCATATACGTTCGCGACAACGTAATGGATTAAAAGAAGGGACTTGGCAAAGGCATGACAAAAATGGATATTAAGCCACAAGTTAATCATGGTGGCAAATGAGGCACAAATGTGTTCATTAACTTGCATGTTACATTCTTAAGCCTCAAAACATGCATAAACCCAAACTTGGCACATAAGCGAATCATGGTGACAAAAGATATGGAATGATGACTAGTAACTCGCATATATCATCATATAAGGGTTATGACTTCATATGCAAGTTGACATAAAGGTTATGAGGGTTCTCATGTTGCCTAATGCCACATTTCAACATAAAGGTTGTAGCTTTTAGCTCACAAGATCAAGATAATGACTTCATAAACTTGCATGACATGATAGTATGTATCATACTCAATGATCAAACCCAAACTTGCAACATGAATATTTAACTTCATAGTTAATATCTAAGAGTAGGGAAAGGGCTTACATTGCTATGAAGGAACAAAAGATATGACAGAGCCCTTATGCAATCAAATAGACCCAAAATGCAAGCTCTAACATAAAAACCCTTGAGCCAAAATGATCAAAACCCTTGCTTTATGATGCAAAGATAGAAACTTGACTTGAATGCAAGCTAATGACACTCATACAAGCTTGAAAACACTTGTATGCATGGAAAATCTCTCATAGAAACCATTTAGAAATTTTATCAAGAGAGTGGAGGCCATGAGAGGTAAAATTTTGCCATAGTTTAGTTGCATGAATGAATAATGAGGATTTAGGATAGGTTAGGGTCTTATTTATAGATTAGGCAAGTGTTTTTGGCCATAGGATTAAACCTAGATTCAATCCAAGCCATCAAAGCATGTCTTGGGGAAGAAGTCAAGTGTAGGAACCATCTAGGGCCTTTAGATTAAAGATGAACCATGAGAACCATCCAAATGCAAAATCTGCATTTGAGCGAATCGGCCCACGGGTTGACAACCAAACACCCTGGATTAACCCCTAGTCGACCCAGCGGGCTCGGGTCAACCTCAAAAATCGGCCGGTTCGGTTATTCCCCTCTCCCAATTCGCTGTTTTGAACATTTTTGCATATTTATTTATTTAATTTTCAATTATATATATATATCAATATATATATATTTCTCTGCGCAACCCATTTCACTTAATTAAGTATACTTTAATTTGGGAATTTTTCGTGAAACTTCGCGAGGCCATATCTTGGTCATATGGACTCCGATTTTCGAAAACTCGGACTCTATTTCGCGTATTTTTCCGAGACGAACGCAATGGCATAGCTCATTTCCCTTGATTCAGATTTTACAGTTTAATTCTGCCTCCATTTATGTTATAATAGGTTATTGAAAATACGGGTTGTTACATTCTCCCCACCTTTTAGGATTTCGTCCCTGAAATCTCCAAGTTAGGAAGAACATATCCTACCATCCATCATCCATCTACTCAAAACATCATCCACAAGCAACCATTGTCCTTAGATGATTTCTAATGCTGTATGAATATATGCAAAACGTGTGTGTACATGTTCCTTAGCTAATGCTAATGATCAGGCCTGAATAATCTTTCTAATGCAAAATATGTATAGTGCCATGAATCCAACATGTATGCAAATAGTCCTAGTCATATAGATACTATATGCGTGCACAATCATTCATTCATATGCAACAACCGCATGATAATACATTCGATTTCATCCATAAACAAGTATAAATACTCGTGCATATGCAATATGAAATGTGACCGAGTCGAGCTAGTATCTAATGTGTATTCGGGCATCCACGAGCAACCACTTGCAACCATATCAATCATAACATGTTTCGAATACATGTTTACATCCATAGGGTTCTACCTAGAATTCCCTGAAACAGGGTCGAGAAGATGAACAGGACAAACTCCTTACAGGGTTTGTAACGGAGAATAGGACCGAGAGGATGTCCACAAAAGATAACCTACAAGTAAGCTCTACAGAAAACAGGGATCAAGGATATACTCCCAAAAAGAGATATCATGCGCGTATCTAGTCTTTGACCATCAAAGTCGTCTTTTAACTTCGCGATTTTGTAGCTTCTTATTCCTGTTTCCATAACATGAGCTGGAACTCATTTCTTCGTCGCCTCTCGTTCCACTTGCACTTATCCTTTTCCTAGAATACTTGACGCAAACATGACTGCGTACTCATGATCTCATGCAAGCTTTCCAAAATTCACTAGTGAATCTTGGATCTCGTTTATATACTATAAGGCATTCCATGTAGAAGAACTTTCTCTTGAAAGTAAACAGATGTCAATCAGGTTATCATGCGCACTTACTAGGGTGATCTCTATAACCCATGCATAAATGAAGTAAACCATCCGTCTTATTGGCGAACACCACTCGATCGGGCTTCAAATTTCCAATAAAGGCATCAAGGGATTCTAAGTAACTAGTCATGACAGAACCTCAAAAAGGTTACCCGATACTTCGAGGGCATTACCAAGGCTAGTCAAAAGGTCTAACTACCCTCCTATCAAAACCGAGAGTGGCACCCCCTACTGGATAACCACTTCATCCCTAGAATCCATCCATAGCTTATAAACATAAGCATTATTTCCAAACTCAACACTTGGCATAGACATTCCCAAATCCAAACAAGTCATGTATAAATGGACTGATTCTCCAATAGGACTTTGAGACAAAAATGGGATTCTATATTACGCTAGTACTTAAGGTGCAGAGACTCAACTATTGAAGCAGACTTAAATGATACGAACAACGAAGTCCTAACGGGATGATAGAGAAGAAAAGCTAAACCTTTAACAAGATCGTTACCCTCCTTCCGAGGTACTCTAGAAATGAGAGCATACTACTGCCCTCCCGATGATCTTGTCCTTGTCCCATAATACTTAACTATCCGCCCCGTTTTACCATGCCAAAGGTACTCTCTCGTCATGGGTTTCATTGTTCATCTTTCTCCCTCCTTTGAGGACTAAGCCATACCAACAAGTTGCTCATCCTTAAGCTCGTATCCTTTATCCTTCTTTCTCACGATCCTTTCTTATAACGCGGCCACTGGTCTCTCGAGAACCACCTCCATCGTATGGAAAGCACTTTCGTAGGTAGAAAAGACTAGTCGCAGTTAAAACTACTGTGACTACAAATGGAGGAAAGAAAGGAAAAGAGACTCAATTAAGGAAACAAGGATAGTGCTAATGGCCTTTAGGGAATAGCCTTTTTCTTTTAAAAGAAAATTTTCTTGAAAAATGCTTCTTTGTAAACGGTTTTTTTTTTCAAATAGTTTTCAGAAGGTCTTTAAAAACTTTTGCCCAGCCTGGTAACCTTCTGCTCTGATACCACGTGTAACACCCCGCCTCCGCTAGGGTCACTCGCAAAGGAATTCACTAGCTTTAGAGGGGCATTATTGGTAAACATGCACAGAAATATCACAAGACAGAACATATAAAATAGCGGAAGTAAAATCAAACTTTCATAAAATGAATAAATAAGGTCTAAAGCCTTTTACATCAGAGTACATCAAAACCTGTCTTGCAATAGTAAAGAAGCATAAAGACATTTTCATAAATTATTCCCCACGTAAAAATAGTAAAGTAGCCATTAGCCAAGAAAAATCCAAGCCATCCATGATGACCTTCAAGAAGAAGAAGTCCGAACTAAACAACAGTATTTCCTCCCTATAACCTGGGGGGGAAACAGAAGAAAAGAGGCGAAACAAAACGGGTCAGTCAAAAAGACTGAGTAAGCCCTATCTACTATTAGCATAAAAACTAGTAAAGTTAACTGACATGAGAAACTGAAATGAACATAAGCATGATAACAAGATAGATAAGCTAAATCAAAATAACAGGATGAACTACTGAACTCAGATAAACTAAGGTGTCATGATAAATTACGATGTCAAGATAAAACAAGGTATCACATCGTCAGGTTTCTATCAAGTATAATATCCCCAAGATATCTGTCACGTATAACGCCCCGTGATATCTATCCTGTATTTTAGCTCTGCACCTACCGTACTAGTATCCCCACCGTGTCATGTGTTAACCAAGAATGACCCTCACTCAAAAGTCGTGTAATGGTCCATGTCAACCTAATATATCGCATATATAGGTTACTCAACTTGTATGTTTTATTCCATGTAAATGTTCAGTCCCCTGCCGTAGACCATACGGGCTTTCCCATGAGATTCTATATTACTTTAACATAGTTCCATGATCCTTAAGATCGGTTTGGACTGTTACCCTAAACCTAGCTAGGGTCTTCCAACATGAATTATTGTTTGTACAACTAGGACTTATGCTACCTAGGGCTGCTAGGGATTATGCTTACCTATTGCACGTTTTCGTATCTCGGTTTGGGTTCAACCACCTAGGGCCACTAGGGATTACGCTAACCGCCAACCGCGCCCTTTTTCCCACGCATTCATCGTGAATCGCTTTTCCATGACTGTATGCACATGTATCACATCGTGCCATCCGAGTCCTATCACAGGGCAAATCAAGAAATACAGGACTCGGTCGGGAGCTTTCGATTTATCTGCCGATGCAGATGCTAAGGTCTGTTTTTCTTATACGTGGCTATGGTCCCACGAGACCACTCCCTCAACTAGTGAAAGACAAGACAGGATAAATCCTGTCTGAGAACACAACACTGGCCAACCCACATCCAAGCCTTACCGCAACCATAATTAGATAGCAATTATGGTCTTTTGGGTGTTCTCTACCTTTCCGTACGTACACGCTTGACCAAAGATGGTAGGTAGCCTGACGAAATGCTATCTAGGGTACGACCGTGTATCGTCGACTATCCCCTATCCATCCCCGTCTTTAGGTCGCTCGTATAGCAACCAAGGCATACTCTTGGTTCTTCTAACGCAGACCTTAACCTCTCATGAGCCTAGTATAATCACCTGGCAGCTCATAGAGGGATACCAAGAATATCCTCACGTTCCCCGAAGTCGCTGCTTCGTTACCCAGTTCGCTGGAGCCTTTATCTAAATCAGATACTTGCTCCTACTCGTATACTTAAACGATGACCTACCGTATCAGGTTACTCATCTATCTATGAACTGGTCTAAATTTCCTTGACTAAGAATCATTACTTAGTTATTTTTCAACTAAGGTTTACCACTTAGCATTGTTCCCGTTATCCTTGTTAACTACGGTTATCCACCTAATCCTCAGAACTAGGGTTTACATAATGGATTAAGTGTCACTTAAGTTCATGACTTAACCCGTCTACAAATCCTATCAAAATTGGCTAAGTATCCAAGTTCAAGGCTTAACCCTACAAACCATGCTCAAGTTGGTTAAGTATATTAAGCAATTCACGACTTAACCTCGTCCAATTATCATTCTAGATTGGTTAAGTATATATTAACTTGACCCTATCAATTTACTTAGTCAAATCGGTCAAGTGTATTCAAGCGATTCGTGACTTAGCCTTATCATGTTTTCACGTTATATTGGTTAAGTATTGGTTAACTTAACCACAATAAATTAATGAGTTAGATTGGATAAGTATAGGTCACTTAACCACATCAATTCATCATGTTTAGATTAGTTAAGTGTTTAACTTAACCCCATTAAACTACCAAGTGGGATTAATTAAGTCTAGGCTAACTTAACCCCATCCGATTTCCATGTTTAGACTAGTTGAGTCTAATCTTAACCCCATTCGTTAACCGTATTTTTCGGTTAAGCGTCATTAAGAAAACTTACTTAACCTTACCAAGTTATCGCGTTGGATTGATTAAGTGTTGGTTAACTTAACCCCATCCACTAGTCATATAAAAATGGTTAAGTGTCATTAGGTAAATCAAGTTACTTAACCTACCCAACCTTGTCATGTTTTGTTAAGTATCATTAGCCTAATCAAATTACTTAACCCATTTGTCCATGTCATATTTGGTTAAGAGTCATTAATCAAATTAACTTAACCCTATCATGTGGCATTAATTACTTAATGCACCTTCACCTCTCACATTAGACTTTGTTGTGGTTACTAGTTAAGCCGGTCGGTTCCGGGTAGCTTTACACCACAACTTGGTCTAACCTCAGGTTCAAGCACAACATGACCAACTTCTCACATTGGGTCCTATTGTTTGCAACTACTAGTTAGGCCGGTCGGTTCCGGGTAGTTTTACGTTGCAAACTCAACCCAACCTCGAGTTGGCCACACTTATATTATCTAAGTGTCATGTCCATCATGTTTCCCAAAACATGTTACAAGTTTTCAAGCATTTGGGTAGACCTAACTTAATAGGTAAATTCCCAAAGGGTAGACATAACTTGATAGGTAAATTCCCAAGCTTATGTTTTTATGCATACTTACATGTCAACTTCCATGTTATATTTCAAGTCATGTTTTCAAGTTGTATTTTCATGTCATTAGAAATTACCCATAACATAACCCAACGCTTTTAAACTCGCATATACGTTCGCGACAACGTAATGGATTAAAAGAAGAGACTTGGCAAAGGCATGACAAAAATGGATATTAAGCCACAAGTTAATCATGGTGGCAAATGAGGCACAAATGTGTTCATTAACTTGCATGTTACATTCTTAAGCCTCAAAACATGCATAAACCCAAACTTGGCACATAAGCGAATCATGGTGACAAAAGATATGGAACGATGACTAGTAACTCGCATATATCATCATATAAGGGTTATGACTTCATATGCAAGTTGACATAAAGGTTATGAGGGTTCTCATGTTGCCTAATGCAACATTTCAACATAAAGGTTGTAGCTTTTAGCTCACAAGATCAAGATAATGACTTCATAAACTTGCATGACATGATAGCATGTATCATACTCAATGATCAAACCCAAACTTGCAACATGAACATTTAACTTCATAGTTAATATCTAAGAGTAGGGAAAGGGCTTACATTGCTATGAAGGCACAAAAGATATGACAAAGCCCTTATGCAATCAAATAGACCCAAAATGCAAGCTCTAACATAAAAACCCTTGAGCCAAAATGATCAAAACCCTCGCTTTATGATGCAAAGATAGAAACTTGACTTGAATGCAAGCTAATGACACTCATACAAGCTTGAAAACACTTGTATGCATGGAAAATCTCTCATAGAAACCATTTAGAAATTTTATCAAGAGAGTGGAGGCCATGAGAGGTAAAATTTTGCCATAGTTTAGTTGCATGAATGAATAATGAGGATTTAGGATAGGTTAGGGTCTTATTTATAGATTAGGCAAGTGTTTTAGGCCATAGGATTAAACCTAGATTCAATCCAAGCCATCAAAGCATGTCTTGGGGAAGAAGTCAAGTGTAGGAACCATCTAGGGCCTTTAGATTAAAGATGAACCATGAGAACCATCCAAATGCAAAATCTGCATTTGAGCGAATCGGCCCATGGGTTGACAACCAAACACCCTGGATTAACCCCTAGTCGACCCAGCGGGCTCGGGTCGACCTCAAAAATCGGCCGGTTCGGTTATTCCCCTCTCCCAATTCGCTGTTTTGAACATTTTTGCATATTTATTTATTTAATTTTCAATTATATATATATATCAATATATATATATTTCTCTGCGCAACCCATTTCACTTAATTAAGTATACTTTAATTTGGGAATTTTTCGTGAAACTTCGCGAGGCCATATCTTGGTCATACGGACTCCGATTTTCGAAAACTCGGACTCTATTTCGCGTATTTTTCCGAGATGAACGCAATGGCATAGCCCGTTTCCCTTGATTCAGATTTTACAGTTTAATTCTTCCTCCATTTATTTTATAATAGGTTATTGAAAATACGGGTTGTTATAAGAAGGCTTTTCCTGCTACATGGGATGACGAGGAAGGAGAAGAAGTTTCTGAAAGTGATGAAGAAGAAGCTAATTTTTGTCTTATGGCTCAATCTGATTCGGAAGGTAGTGAAGAGGATTCTGGTGAGGTATCGAATTTTACCTATAAAGAATTAATTCTAATGTGTCATGACCTCACGAAAACTGTTGATTCTCTAGAATTAAAAGTTAGGAAATTGAAATCTGATAGGTCAAAACTAGTTCAAGAAAATAACAGTTTAGAAAGAAAACTTGAAAAGGTTAAGAATTCACCGTTTTCAGAATGCGAAAATGTCAATTTTTAAGTAACGATTCTTTGAAATTAAAAACTGATCTTGAGTTACTTAAAAGTGAAAACGTGAATTTGAAGAACGAAAATCATGATTTTGAAAAGGAAATTGAAAAGTTTAGAGAATCTGAAAAACATGATTTTGAAAAGCGTAAACAATTTGAAATTGAAATTTCCAAGTCCAATGCTAAAATCAAAACACTTGAAAACGAAAATTTGATTTTAAAACAAACTGATGCTGAAAAGAGGAAAATCGCTATTAATCGTTGTTCAAATTTAATGAAAGAAAATAACGATCTTAAATTTAAAATTCAACAACTTAAGTCAGCTTTGACTAAATTTTCTAAAGGAGAGAAATCGTTGAATATGTTGTTAAAAAATCAATTTTTTGTTCAGAATAAAAAGGGACTTGGTTTTGAATCTGATCAAGTTGAAAAATAAAATTTTAATGATTTCAAAAATCCTTCAATTGGCTTTGAAAACGATCAAATTGAATTTTTGAAATTTAATAATTTCAAAGGGTTTTTAAATCATAAACAAATTGATAACTTGTTTAAAAACAATTCATTTAAATCTGTTTGGATTCCAAAAAATAACAAAATAAATTTAAACAAATCTAAACAAATTTGGGTTCCAAAGGGTTCGCTAGTGAATAGTAATGGATTGTTATATAAACGGGTTTGGGTACCAAAACATGTAAACGAAGATAAGAGTGGTAAAACAACTTTTGTTAGACCACTCGATCATATAAACATTTAGGTACCGTGGGAGGCTAAGGAACAACTGTGCTTAAGAGAGACAAAATTCAAATTGATTCATATATCAAATTATTTGGAGTTCCTTAGCCATAGATTCAGAGTTGGAGATTCATTGGATCACATCGATTATGGTAAGTCAGGTATGATCTCTAAACTCATTTTTTATTTCTTTTTAGTTTATTTTCTTTTTTAGTTTTATTTCTTTTATTCTCTTTAATTTTTACTTGGTTGTTTTTGAAATCATTCGTTATGGATTGTTGGAATTCTTGGATTATAAAAAAAATTGATTTTTTTTCCTTAGGTGATTTCAAATAATTATCTTCAGATTTGATCGTTGACTGTTTCTTGTGTTTGTCTAAAAAATTTCTGAGAATGTCAATTGTGATTCTTGCTTCGAAAATGATCTTATGCTGCTCTGATAAGGAAATTGATTTGATTTAGATTGAACGATGAGTTGAAAAATCAGTGATAAAATATCTTTAAAATCCATAGACAATTTGAATTAAATATATAAATGTTTTGAAATTGTCTAGGAACAATCAGCATTATAAATATTAGATAATTTCATATTCTACTGATTGATTTTTGAAGGTAATTTTCAAATTTGCATTGATATTTTCAAAAACTCCTCTTGAAATTGATATTTTCAATTTTAAAATTTATTTTTGATTATTTATTCAAAAATTGAAATTATTGATTAATTTGAACTGTTTTGAGACTCATCAAAATTATTGATAGATTTATGAAACTGTGATGAGTTGTGACTATGGTATAATTCATAACTAGAGGAGATATTATTTTAAATCTCATGATGATTGGACAAATTTTATAATATCTTTGAATTAGAGCTTATTTCACGACCATCTTCTATATCTACCATATTTCTGTCATTCATCATGGTTTTATTTAATTTGGGGAGTTCTAATTATTCTTGGAATTAAAAATAAAATAAATAAAGAACTTATCCTTGGTATTCACTCCCATTTAAAAATCCTCGCGGTTATGCGTGGGTGAATTACCTTAATTTCTATGTGCTTCCATTCTCACTTAAAAGACCTTTGGGCCGTGCATGGATGGAACTCATTAGAGAGGATAAAGTTAAGTTACTACTAACCCCATTCAAAAGACCTTTGGGCTATGCGTGGTTAGAAAGTGCTTAACACATTTTTTTTGAGCATATTTAAAATCTTTAAAATTCATATTCAAATATTCAATTTTTTATTGAACTCTCCTCATTCTATAAATCCATCGTAAACCCATTCATTCTGAAAGTGAATTTTGCTTCTGATTTAAAGAATATTATGATTTTTGTTTGATTAAATGGAATTTGCGATATATATTCTCTCTCTTTATTTGAATTTATATTTATAGTCTATATTCATCACTATTTCGATCTCTATTATCCTTTTGATGATAAAAAAAAAGGGGGAGAATAGTCAAGATTTTGATTGATGAGTATTTAATTCAAAAATATTTTTAAATTGGAAATTAAATATCTAGAGGGAGAATGGTCAATTGGATTTCATCATTCATATTTTCCACATATATAGAGGGAGTTCAGTTGTAGGGGAGCATACAAATAGGGGGAGTAATATATTTCACGTTCAAACACATTCAAAATCTTTTATTTGTTTGTCATCATCAAAAGGGGGAGATTGTTGTATATGACGTAGTTGTATACACAACTATATGATTTTTGTTTGATGATAACAACCAAATAAATAAATATTATTTTAAATGTGTTTGTTACTGTACTGTTCTATATATACATCACAGACATGAATATAATATTTATATTAAATAGAGTATGAATGTACGGACATTCATATATTCATAGAGTATTTTATTTAAATATAAATATTATATTTCAAACATTCAAACAGTACAACTATCTATAACTCCACTATTTAAACACATCACAGAAATATGTACTTTTAAATAAACTGAATTCGATAGACAAATTTGTTTGAACACAATAAAATAATATTTTATTTCAACAAAAACTGTTTATTACATACAATCAGTACAATTCTCTCACAGCTCCTCACTACAGTTCATTCATCACTTATACAATCACTTTTACACACTCACACTCATTTATAATAACAAATCAATGGCACAAGTCTTATGTCTTCCATCTTCTGTCTTCACAGCTTCCAGTCAGTTCACCTTCATACCTGTCACATACAGAAGAACACACACAGTAGACTGCAACAAAAATAAAATTAAATAAAAGCAAATAAAAATTTATTTTTAAATTTTATTTGCCTCAGATTTGCGGTGTGTTTCTCATCATTTTTCTAGACGTGGTCTGATATGCAGGGACAGAAAAAACTCGTCTGATGGCTGCATGTACACACGTGTGCACTGCCTCGCCAATCAGTGTGCAACTGAGGAGTAGCCACGTGGACCTTCTCGACTCAGTGCAAATCAGTGTGCAAATGGTCGAGCCAAAAGTGCAAATCAAGGCAGAAACTGTCTTTATCATTTTTTTTTAAAAAGGGAGCAATTTTTTTTTGCAAAAACACAAGTGGAGTATCAATTCAATGGACAAAAGCAGTGTGAACATGCAAGCAGATCAAACAACTACATAAACAAACTATTGGAACAATAGGATGTGCAAACATAACAATCATTTTAGATGGCAGTAGTTCAACAATGTTAATATGGAGCAGTTCAAGTGGCCAGTGACAAATAGCATTGTACATGCACATATGCAAATCACGTGGAAGCTACTATGGTGAGTGCAGTTCAAACTAAGCATGGTACAAGTCAACATAAAAGTCAATGCTCAAGTCAATCATCAATGAGACACTGAAATGGTTTAGCAAAAGGGTAATACATTTTCAATTTCAAGTAATGGTTCAAGGCAAGTCAGTGTAAGCAGGAAATGATCAAGTGCAGTACCAATTTTGAACAGTAGAGTGTTAACATAGTTATCAAGCAAGAAATTTGTCCTTAGCAGTTAAAAAAGAAAAATCAACAAAGAGTGACAAGTTCTCCTAGTTTTAAAAATCACATGTTAAATGGCAAGACAAGTGCAATACTAGTTTTTATTTATAGCGACAGCAATCCACTACACAATTATAGTTTCAAAGTACTTTATCAAGTATGCACAGTGGACCAGAAAAGAGGTAAAGTGGTCAAGACAGGGTGCATACAAAATCAGGTATACAACAAAGCAGCAGCAAGTATATGGGGTAGAGTCAAGCATTCAGGTTCAAGCATACATGACTCAAGCTAAAGGCAGTACACACACATGTACAAAGAACCAAAATATTGTTTCAAATGCAGTGGAATACAAGTATATGCACAAGACAAGTTGCACAAGATCAAAGAATATCACGTGTACAAAGTAACAGTGTACAAATTTATTTTTAAATAGTGAAGCAAAAGGCTCATTTAAACAAGCCGAGAAGTCAGTACAAAAATGTCAAATAGGAAGACAAGTCGAGTATGAAATGGCAAGCCTAGCAGGGATGATCAAGTACAATAAATGTTCTTATCAAATTCAAAGAATGATAACTGAGAAATTCAAGTACAAGAGAGATCATGCCAGACTGATCAAGCATTATATCCATTCTTAATCAAGTCAAAGCATCAGTTCTGAGTTTTCGGCAAAACAAGTTCAAGTGCAATTTTATAAAATCTGATCAATAAGATAGCAGTTGTTCTTAGTAGTTCAAAAAATAGTCAAGTATTAAATCAAATTCAATGATCAAGTTTTGTTGAAAGGCAAATATCAAGTGCAGTATCAATTATAAGATAATCAACGAGACTGCTCTCAACAAAATCAAGAGAAACTTCTGTTCTGGTTTTGAAATCATCAGGAAAGCTTTTAAAAAAATCCATTCAAATGAATTGACAAAGTTTTAGCAAACCAGAAAATCAAAGGTTCCAGAAAACTTGCTCAAGCACTAATTTCCAGGAAAAATATATATGCTGCAAGTTTCAAATCAAGGGTTTCAAAGATCAGACTTAATCAGAAATTCCAGAACATACGATGATTTAAAGTTCCAATATTTCCGTATATACCACGACCAAATCACTAGTCGAAATCAGAGAATTATTATTCTAGAGGGATCTATTTACCCTATAAATAAACACCAATCATCACAGGCTTTTATTCCATCCAAGTTTCCACACAATTAAAGAGAATTTCGAAGTGAAAAATCATACCAAAATTTACTTGGATCGGAATCGAGGAAGTTTGCAAATCAAAGGACATCAAAGAGGAAGCGGCGTCCTCAAACCTAAGGAGAATCAAAATTGTATTGCAATTCGCCTCCGCCATCTTCTTCCAGAAGCAAACCCTAGGAGCTTCCATTTCTATTTCCTGAAAGACAAGAATATCGGGCCAAAAAGTGAAGTAATGAAGCAAATAAGAAAGAGGCCGGCCAAGCTTATTAACTAAAGGGGATAACCCTATTTAAACTCCAAAGGATTTCTAACTTTGTTTTTTAAGGGTTTATTAGTTGAAACTAGGTTTTTGTTTAAAAGGGTTTTAAATTGCTTTATTTTTTATTTCAAATTGTAATCGAGTGAGAGCTCTCTAGTTTGTCTCTAAAACTAGGGAGACGAATTACGGGATTTGTAATTCGGGGAAATCTAGTTTCGAGGATAGAAACCAGTGCAGGGTTTTGAGCGTCGGGTTAAGAACAGTTGGGAGCAAGTGTCGCGAGTTTACAGGGGATTGTAAGCATAGAGATTGTTTTAACTCCTAGTAGAAACCTTGGGGAATGCAGTAGTAGGCGGGATTTTGCCGAAGCTGGGTATATCTGTGTGTCATTTATTTTCTGCATTTATTCTGTTTTTAATCTGTGCTGTGATTATTTAATTATTCTGTGAAAACCTGCGATAAACCCTATTCACCCCCCCCCCCCTCTAGGGTTAATTTAGATCCTACACCATTGACATCCCTACAAAGTATTCTCATGTGAAGCTGAAGAGGCGAATGCTCGGCCCGGAAAGTTCCGTAGCTTTGAAAGAAGATATTGAAAAGCTTCAGAATAATTGGTTCATCCAGGATGCGACCTATCCCTAGCGGATAGCTAACTCGGCACTTGTCAAGAAAGATAACAGAAAATGGCGAACTTGTATTGACTTCTCAGATCTAAATAAAGCCTTCCCTAAAGACAGCTTCCCGCTTCCAAGGATTGATCAGCTGGTCGACTCTACAGCAGGGCACGAACTCCTTTCGTTTATGGATGCATATTCAGGATATTACCAGATTGAAATGCACGTCCCGGACCAAGAACATACCAGTTTCATAATGGATCTCAGGCTATATTGCTACATGGTAATGCCTTTCGAACTAAAGAATGCGGAAGCAACTTATCAACGCCTAGTCAGTCGCATGTTTCATGATCAGGTCGGGAAAACGATGGAGGTTTATGTGGATGATATGTTGGTGAAGTCGAGACAATCGTCTGGTCACATCAAGGATCTGTCAGTAATGTTCAACATCCTCTGAAGATATATAATGAAGCTCAATCCCTTAAAGTTCTCTTTTGGAGTTGCATCCGGAAAGTTCTTGGGTTTTATAGACAACTATCGAGGAATTGAAATCAATCTCGATCAAATCTCAACAATCAAGGATATCCAGGAGCCCAGAAGGATCAAGAACATGCAGAGTTTGGCAGGAAAGGTTGGGGCCCTGGGACGATTTATATCCAAAACAACCGACAAGTGCCTCCCTTTCTTCGAATTGATTAAAAGAGCGAAACGCAACTACACCTGGACACCCAGCTGCGTTGAAGCTTTCCAGAATTTGCTTGATCATCTGGAGAGACCTCTTATCTTGTCCAAACCGATCGATCATGAGTACCTTTTTGTATATTTTGTAGTATCCATGCAAGCAATCAGCTCATAACTAGTTTGTGAGGAAGATCAAGTGCAATGTCGAGTTTACTATGTAAGAAAGAAACTAACAAGGGCTAAGCGCAACTATTTAAAGATTGAGAAACTCGCATATAGTCTATTGATTGCATCAAGAAAGCTCTGTCATTACTTCTAGGCTCACCCCATCAAGGTATTCACTGACCAACCGCTATGATAAGTTCTAAAAGGCCCGACGCAAGCGGGAGGATTCTTAAGTGGAACATCGAATTAAGTCAATTTCACCTCACTTTTGTTCCTTGAAAATCCATCCGGGGGAAAGCATTAGCTGATTTTATAGCCGAATTTACTACTCCTGAGGACGACAACTTGGAGGATGGTTCCAAACCCCGTACATCGAATTAAGACTAGACTCTTGGAAGTTATACACAGACGAGGCTCACAACGATCGACGCTGCGATGCTGTAATAGTGTTATTGACTTCTGAGGGGCGATCAATCTATTATGGTTTGAGGCTAAATTTTCCTGCTACCAGAAATGACTCCGAGTACAAAGCCTTGATTGTCGGAATAAAGCTCGCGAGGGACCTAAGGGTGGCGGTGCTGAATGTTTTTGTGATTTATAGCCTATTGTGTTTCAGGTTCGAAGGATTGCTAGACCAAGTGTGCATGGCTTTCCGCCTATCTCAAATAGGTTGAAGGGCTATTGAGTGACTTTGATCAATATAGAATTTCCCACATCTCGAGAGAAGAGAACCAGAAGGCAGGTTGATTGGCAAAACTAGCTAGCTCTGATGATCCAAGTGAATCAGAAATAATTCCCATAGAGACCTTGAACACTTTGAGCATAGATCAAATGGAGGTCGACCAATCGGTGGAGACTGAACCCGAGAAGGAATCTTGGACGGCTCCCATCAAGAATTTTCTCCAACATGGGATCCTCCTAGAAAGAAGGAATGAGAGACGAGCCCTTGTATGTCAAGCCTCAAGATATGTCGTCCAACAAGACAAGCTTTATTGGAGAGGATTCTCGCTCCCAGTGTTTGATGTGTGGCTAATGATGACGTAAAGAGAATACTGCTTGAAGTGCACGAAAGTGAATGTGGCACTCACACAGGAGGACAAACTCTGGCTAAAAAAATACTGCTGTATGGTTATTTCTGGTCGACAGTTAGTAAGGATGCGGCCTATAATTCACGACGATGTGATAAATGCCAAAGAATTTCCCAGATTCCAGTGGCCCCACCGACTGAACTTACCCAAATGGTCAACCCTTGGCCGTTTGTCGTTTGGGGAATAGACATTAACAGGAGTTTACCGATATCCAAAGGCGGCGCAAAATATGCAATCATGGCTGTAGATTATTTCATGAAATGGGCCGAAGATGAACAGTTAACCACGATCACCACCAAACGAGTCATCAACTTTGTTGTCAGGAATATCATATGTCGGTCCGGACTTCCACAGACCATCATCATGAACAGTTAACCACGATCACCACCAAACGAGTCATCAACTTTGTTGTCAGGAATATCATATGTCGGTCCGGACTTCCACGGACCATCATCATGGACAATGATATTATATAAAAAAGAAGTACACGACGGTCGCGCATCCATAGTCCAGCGGACAAGTTGAAGCCGCTAACAAAATTATCAAATTCATCCCGAAGAAGCATTTAGAGCGAGCCAAAGGCAAATGGGTCGATGGATTACCATTAGCTCTGTGGGCATATCATAGTGTTGGGTTTCAAAGATCTAATCAACACCCAAATTTCACGATTTAACAAAATTAAATCTAGGATCTTAGCAATAAAAGTAGTTCGAATTAACTGGGTTATGATTTTATACCTACTTTGTCGAATCCAGGAAGATCTGATAGATGTCGAAATCAAAAAGGTAGCGCATCGAATCGGAAGCGTGACAGGTCGTCGCGCCCTCTAGAGGTATCCACAGAAGCATCCACATCTTCGATCAAATTGAAGATGAGATTAATGGAGAAGCGGTGCTAGCCGCCATATGGTTTCTAGGGTTTTAAAAAGAAAGTGATCGGCCTTGATTTGGTCAGTACTAAATTCCTTTTTATATTGGTTAGTCATCCCATATAAAAGAAATAAAATCCCTTTTTAATAGTAAATGTTAACCTGGAAAAAGGAACCAATCGAATAACTTTTCAACTTTAAATAAAATATCAATAGATTGATATTTTATTCATTCAAAACATATTCTCTCCATTATAATGCTCTATATTGTGTGACCCTATAGGTTATAATAACGTTGGCAATGGTTTTAAATCGTATTTAAAACCGTAAACAGTGATTGGCATCTAGCAATGCGTCGCTGCTACCCAAGTTATATTAAAATTATCGATTCGATACAACCTTTCCGTGACCAGTGTATCAATGTAATATAATACTTTTAACCAATATATCCAGGATTAAACTAGAGGCATGGATCGTATCATCCTCGTTATAATTTAATCCGATTTTCTTGATCGATGAGAAGACTGTTTAAAACAAATCAATATTTGAGCACGGCCATGCATTTCACAGTCTCACTCAATCAAGAGGCCCATGGATATCACTTTGAATATATCGTAGGGTTAAATTCCATCTAGATCATTCATAATTTTCATTCGATTCGAGATATATCCAATAATCACCGTTATCATTACTCTTTTACGAAATAACTTTAGATGATATCAAAACACAAATATCCTCGAATAAAATTATAATCATTTCATGTCTGAGGATCATTACATCACTGTCACTATGAGAATAACTTATGATACTGTTAATTATATTCCATGTAGTTATTTCACAGTGGGTCAGCCCAATACGCTATTCTCCAATACGTATTTATATCTTGACTTTAATATCACGTATATTAATGATCAATGAGATGTGATCATCAGTCAATCAATATACTACTCCCAATGATTTATTGTTGTCCTATATAAACAATAAAACTAGACTAGGGACATTTAAGAATTATAATACTTATCACATTATATAATCTCAAGTTCAGTCTTACTCGAACTATATAATTCCGTATTATTATTCTAAGGACTTCTATTAAATAATTATTTATATTACGCAGTAAATATAATATAACAGAATATTTTTATTCCAAATAAAACAATAATGTTATTAATCACATCAAATGGATTGCCTCTAGGGCATAAACTCTAATAATCTCCCACTTGCACTAGAGTCAATCATTCATGTATCATATACTAATGAAACTAGTGTGAATATAAAACTTCTGCTGCGACAGTGTTTAATTCAGTAGGTCTGCAACATTACAATTTTTTGCAACTTTGCAGATATGTTCATATCCTCTATAAACTATTTCATATAAGAATTATATTTCTTAAATATATGTTTGGATCGATAATGAGTTTAACGTTTTAGGCCTGAGCAATAGCCACATTGTTATCGCAATGTAAATCATTGGATCAACAATGAATTGAGTTCAATTATGAACTTCTTAATCCAAACATTTTCTTTCTTAGAATCAGTATCTATTTCTTGTTTTAAAACTAACATTATTCACAATAATTAATGTGTTATCAATATATATAACATTGTAATTATTGTGTCACTCCCACTTAATTTCTTGTCTATACAAGATTCAATGGTAATTTGTGGTCTCCGAGACATTTCGGATTCTATTTTATTCTCATCGTTATGTTACATACTGACTCTCCTTTATAAGGATACCAATTCGAGCAATAAACATTTTATTCTATGAGGATTTACAGAATTAATATCCATTTTTCTTCTTCTTTCGAATATTCCACAAAATATTTATTTGATTTGGGTCCGATCTTATCAGAGGAATGACGTTTAACAAGCGCCATACATCCCAAATCTGCGCATTTAGACATACTAGGACAACTCCTAATCCATATCTTATATGGCGTCTTGAGACTTGTTTTAGTAGGATTAATTTAATTGTTCTCAATTTAATTTATTGGAAGATCTATATGACTTATCTTGGTCGTACCATATCTTATAAGGTGTGATTACTTCTTTCAGGCACACCATTTCAACATGGTGTTCTAAGTGGTGTGAGTCGTGAAACAATTTCAAACTCATCTGGATAGTCATTAAATTTATTGGCTTAAATATTCTCTTTCGAACTGTTCGAAAAGTATTTATATTCTATTAAAATTGGTTTCTAACTTCACTTTGAATTCTTTGAACTTTTCAAAGGATTCTGATATGTATACATATCTATATATAATGACATCATCAGTGAAGTAATAAAACTTACATCTAGCATATGTATTCATTACTCCATATGCATCATTATGTATGAAACCCAATACTTAATAGTCCATTCATTGTGTCAAGTGAAAGGTGATTCAGTTATTTGCCCTATAAACAAGATTTGCATTCTTCATATGATTCAAAATCAAATGACCTTAAAATTCCATCATTATGGAGGTTTGATATGTGTTTCTTGTTTATATTGGCTAACTGACAATGCTAAAGGTGTGCTGGATTTAAATCACTAAATTTAATCCACTCATTATTAATGTCAAGTACATTATAGTTAACGATTTGTAAATTTCATTAACTATTCATGAAATTCCATTAATTATTTCATTTAAATAAAATGAATAACAATTGTCCTTTTATAAATGAAATTTAAACTTGTCTGAACAAGATTCATAATAACATTTATTTTATTTGGAATTTCATAATAACAATTATTTTATTTACTTAATTAAGCCAATATATATAACAAGAATTAACTTCCTATTGATAATATAGCAACATTTGCTTTATTTCCAATCGTAAGTTCACTTGTCTGTTCAGATTTCTACTTATTTTGCAATTACTGTAAATTCACATACATTTATGTGATTCATATCCAGCATCTAATACTAGAGATGTATAAGTAGATTTTATAACATTTATATCTTAATTGTTTGAAGTCATACTTTAACTTATTTTAGATCCTCTCTTTATTTCTAAAACAATTACGTTTAAACTGTTTGAGCACAATCCTCAAATTTCAATGTCAGTCAAGAAATTCGATTTAATTCAGTTTATCCTTCTTAAGGATTAATTTAAATTACTGGAGTTATTTATTATTTAATATCTACATTAGATAATAAAATAATAACTGATTCTGTAATATTTATTTAATACAAAATTTTGACAATCAAAATTTAAATTAACATAAATATGTAATTTAAACTAAAATGCGCTCCCACTCAAATTAACATCCCTCTGTTTATATATGTAAATCAATATATACATATAATGGTGTTCCAAGATCCATATCTAGTCATGCCTTGACCCGGCTTTGGCTAAACTCAAAACACAACCTTTTAGATAGACATCTTATGTCAATTATATTTTCTATATAACTCTTGGATCGCATGTTGAACATTTTGTTCAGTATTATTCATTTTCTCAAACTGTAGAATAATTCATGCTTTTGCCTCTAAGGCCATAATCGTATTATGCAGCCTAGTTAAGTCAGACCCAATAATAGGTTAGAGCACCACATTTTACTCCATCGCATATAACCAAAATAAAAGGTGCACAATGCTTTGGCGTTAGTTACATCCAGTGATTTTGGACAGTGATGAGTATATTATTGGAAGACGTCACCATGACTTAATATAAAAAAATATGCTTTTAGAGGGAATTTATAATTCGTAGTAGCGAACAACATTAAAGTTATTTATTTTCATATATCATAATATATGTATTTTATATTCATAATATAAATTGGATTTAAATAAAATATATGAACCATATGTATTTATTTAAATTCAACAATATATAGATAATTTCCTTTTTGAACATTTCAAAATCCCTTTAATTATCTATACTCTACAATTAGAGACTATATACAAATTGATTAATCAATTCTACTTACATAAAGATGTTCTGAAAATATTCAAAGCTCGTGATTCGATTGTTCAAAACATAATTATACAAACAGATTTATTTGTGCAGGGACTAGCACATATATAATTGTATATATATGTATCTCTATTCTTAATTATGTAAACAGGGTCATAAGGGTATGTTCATATCATATATCAAAGTCAAAGCTCTAAATGAAAAACATGTACATTTAGCAGGCAATAGATATGCAAGTATTGAGTTATACCATAACGGACTGATGCAATACAAACATAACATTTCTGGTGCTATATACATAGGGTCATATCCTATCTCAAAAACTAATAAATAATGTCTCTTACAACTATACATTCATTTCAATAAACAATGCACGTTTTCACATACTATGCCCAGTATCACATACAGGATCATGTCCTATCTTACCTAATAATATACAACAATATATATTTCAACCATCATTTGTAAACAAACAGATTTATTCACATTTTACAAATTATAGCTATTACATATAATAGCTAATGCTTATTCAAAACAAGGCTTATACAATAATGAAATATAAAATCATAGTAGCTTCAGCAACTTTTTTGCCGTTCCATCAACATGCTCATCCACTTGAATAGATCAGCTCAGTCAAACTGATTGATGTTTTAGGGATTAATCTGCACATATTCATCAATAATGCAGATTAGATATTCTTCTGAAATTAAACAATGCATAATTATGCAGAATATGTACATATATATATATATATATATATATATCAAATATATATATAACATTGTATAAATTCATCCATATATCCAAAGTGAGTAATTATCATTCATTGTTCTAGTTTCATCAGATTTTATGTTTGCAGATGCAATGAAGTCCTTGTAATATGTTTTGGAATCTTCATACCCAAATACATATTAAACCGCAAACTTAAATTACTATAATTTTATTTCATATTAAAAGTAAAATATACATATATATTCATCAATATGAACATATATGTATATTCAAACAGCACATCAAGTATACTGCTTGTTTGAATTATATGCAAATGCATGTAATCTAGTCACTTGTGAATAATTGAATCACATGGTAAAAGAAAGAAACATTACTGCTATGATGATGATCAATCATCTGAATATCAAAGCAGTAGATATTTAAACTATGTTGTTCACTATGATCATGGTTAAGTTTAAATACACATATGAATTGATCATACCATTAAACTAAAATATATGGTTACTGTATAGGGATTCACTAGCAGGTCAATACCAAAAGTCATCCAGGTATAAATGTATGAAATACATTGCAAAACATTAATATATATATATATATATACAGATTATATAGAAGGCAGGTAAATTTTTCTCAAATACAATTTTATTTCAAAGTCCTGGATTGTTGGTTATTCAAAACAAGTCATTGATCAAATCAAAGCCGGATATTGGGTTTTATACAGGATACTTTGTTCATTAACAAAGTAATAATAATCTGATACTTGGTTGATTTTACAGGCTTAATCATTAATGATATCAATGAATCAAAGTTCATCAAAGAGGTATTTTACAGATTCATTAACAGTAAAACCAATTCTTATTAAGAGAGAAAATCTATGATAAGGTCTTGCCATAAATACTTATTATCAATTATTGTGATAATAAGTTCAGTACTGTTTACTCGTATAAACAGATTTAAAACCAAGCATAACAGAAAACTTTTAAGAGTATTACAAAAAAAAACGAACCAGTATCAAATCAAATGCAAAAGTCTTAAACTTGTTTAACATAAACATTTCAGCAAATAAATGTATAAAGTTATGAATCAATTTGTTTTACGCCTACATCATTTAAATAAAATAAAATTGATCAGCATCAATATTATATTATATAGGATACATATGAAAATTAAACAGGATTTCTGAAATCTATTTCAATTCCCATATAATCTAAAATGTTACAGACTAACATAAAAATTTTCATGATGTAGTTTTCTTTAAAACATTCAGTTTATCAATATAAACTGCAGTAGATAACAAAAAGATTCATATATTTTGACATTGCTAATGAAGCTGATTTGATCAGCATGGAGGTTTAATCCCATTTTCAGTTTAATTTCCAGTATTATTTACTCAACTGTATGTATATCTTTATATACAACAGATATCCTATAAAATTGACAAATAATAATGGGTTTGGCATTCAAAAAGATAATACAATCAGCATGTATACTTTTCATATTTCAACCAGTTGCACTAATTCAATCAAATTGATTTGTTCACACAGATTAACTTCAGATGAAACAATTTCAGGTTAAATAATATGTGCTTAAGTTCTTATGTGTTATACAATTTACAACTAATACTATACTTTTAAATAATCTGAACATTTAAAATAATTCATTCAAGGATGAACATGAAATTAGATTCCAGAATACTTATTGTTAACTATGACAAATTAAACTGGAATCTTGATAAAAACAATATCATATATTACTTCACTAATGTATGCAGGTTTTAATAACAGAACAGATTTCGTTTATAGTGTATACACTTCATGTCGGAATCAGATCCTTGTAACATTCACATCCTATTTATAATTAGAATTAGTATTCATAATACAGATATATCATACAAAGCCTATTCAAAAACAATTTGAATGCTTTCTTACTATTATCACACCGTGCATATATTCGGTTCATATTTAAGTTTTTAAATCTCAAGCTAGGAGAAAAACAGAGAAAAAGATATGATAGTCCATGGCATTTAAACACAGTATAATAAAACATATGTATATATATATATATATATATGTAGATCCATAATTGAATCATACTTCGGCCATATTTCAAAAGGGATATACTTCTGTGTTATAGTCAAACAGGCCATTCTATAAATAGAATTAATCTCAAGTTTTAAGATTCAAATTATAATGCAAGAATTAAAACAGAAAACACAGTCTTGACTAAATCAAACATATTTGATTTTATTTGCAAGTTTTAAGATCAATTCTGAAAATTGGTCTCAATAATTTGATTTAACTGATTTCATTAAATCAAATAATCTGAAAAACATCTCATTGATATGCTATTTGGTATATATAATTAATACAGGTTATTAAAACTTACCAATCAAACATTTTGATGTTAAGTTCCAAACTGTTTATTCATAAAACAGATCAGTACAATGTCTCACCCAAAATCCATACATTTAAGATTTATAGGTCATTTTCAATAATATATAGATATAATTAATATATGATATTAATCCATATATGAATGAAACAACTTTATTTCAGAAATGATCCGATTACCAGTCCTAATCAATTTAGAATCAAATCCATTAATTTCTGAATTGCAAAACAGTCGATCAATTAGGAATTCAAGCAAAGCAAACCCAAATCAGAATTCAAAATACAATTTATTGCATAACCTATGCTCTGATACCACTGTTGGGTTTCAAAGATCTAATCAACACCTAAATTTCATGATTTAACAAAATTAAATCTAGGATCTTAGCAATAAAAGTAGTTCGAATTAACTGGGTTATGATTTCATACCTGCTTTGTCGAATCCAGGAAGATCTGATAGATTTCGAAATAAAAAAGGTAGCGCATCGAATCGGAAGAGTGACAGGTCGCCGCGCCCTCTAGAGGTATCCACAGAAGCATCCACGTCTTCGATCAAATTGAAGATGAGATTAATGGAGAAGCGGTGCTAGCCGCCATATGGTTTCTAGGGTTTTAAAAAGAAAGTGATCGGCCTTGATTTGGTCAGTACCAAATTCCTTTTTATATTGGTTAGTCATACCATATAAAAGAAATAAAATCCCTTTTTAATAGTAAATGTTAACCTGGAAAAAGGAACCAATCGAATACCTTTTCAACTTTAAATAAAATATCAACAGATTGATATTTTATTCATTCAAAACATATTCTCTCCATTATAATGCTCTATATTGTGTGACCCTATAGGTTATAATAACGTTGGCAATGGTTTTAAATCGTATTTAAAACCGTAAACAGTGATTGGCATCTAGCAATGCGTCGCTGCTACCCAAGTTATAATAAAATTATCGATTCGATACAACCTTTCCGTGACCAGTGTATCAATGTAATATAATCCTTTTAACCAATATATCCAGGATTAAACTAGAGGCATGGATCGTATCATCCTCGTTATAATTTAATCCAATTTTCTTGATCGATGAGAAGACTGTTTAAAACAAATCAATATTTGAGCACGGCCATGCATTTCACAGTCTCACTCAATCAAGAGGCCCATGGATATCACTATGAATATATCGTAGGTTTAAATTCTATCTAGATCATTCATAATTTTCATTCGATTTGAGATATATCCAATAATCACCGTTATCATTACTCTTTTACGAAATAACTTTAGATGATATCAAAACACAAATATCCTCGAATAAAATTATAATGATTTCATGTCTGAGGATCATTACATCACTGTCACTATGAGAATAACTTATGATACTATTAATTATATTCCATGTAGTTATTTCACGGTGGGTCAGCCCAATACGCTATTCTCCAATACGTATTTATATCTTGACTTTAATATCACGTATATTAATGATCAATGAGATGTGATCATCAGTCAATCAATATACTAGTCTCAACGATTTATTGTTGTCCTATATAAACAATAAAACTCGACTAGGGACATTTAAGAATTATAATACTTATCACATTATATAATCTCAAGTTCAGTCTTACTCGAACTATATAATTCCGTATTATTATTCTAAGGACTTCTATTAAATAATTATTTATATTACACATAAATATAATATAACAGAATATTTTTATTCCAAATAAATTAATAACGTTATTAATCACATCAAATGGATTACCTCTAGGGCATAAACTCTAACACATAGCACCCAAAAGACTACCACGGGGAACACTCCTTTTGCTTTATCCTATGGTTCAGAAGTGGTCCTTCCAATAGAACTTGAAGTCCTTTCCCATAGGATGACTTACTATGACCCGTTATAAAACAAGGTGCTTCTCTTGGAATCATTAGACTTGATAAACGAAAAAAGAGAAGAAGCTAATCCGTGCACCGAGGTGCACCGAAGACGGGTTGCCCGATACCACTGTTTTAAATCTCGCAAATATCACCCGGGATCTCCTCCGAAATCTCGTTTTGGGCTCCTTCTGAAACAAAGCAGCAAATATCACCCTAAATCTCCTTTCGAATATATTGCTCGAGATATTGAAATATCAAATGATATATCGACCGAGATGAAATACTGGAATATCGTCCGAGATCTTAGATTATTTGGTTAAAATTTAAATTTTGCCTGAACTAGAGCTATAATTAAAAAACCTCAAATCTAGCCATATCAATCTTTTGTTATTTTACATTTTGCAAGTTAAATGACTATTGTATGTTCGTATATGTTTTACAATGCTTATTATTTTCATATTCGTCTTTTTTACATACATGCTACTTATGAAATTATGTATTTTATAGTCTATTTATGCTGGATTTTTTAATGTTGTGGATCCTTTTAATGTTTCCTGTCTAACAATATTCATGTTTTAAGCATATTACGGTTTAGAGTATGAATGATCTTTCGCAAAATAAAGAATAATAAAGTTATTTTGCATTTTATGTTTAAGTTACTATGTTTTGATAGCATTCATAAAAGTCATTTTGTTAAAATACCATTTTTAACATATCATGCACCCCGAGATTGTTCCAATATGAACTTTCAGACCGAGATGAAAATCCAAGACGAACTCCTGAGTTAGACTCATCTCGTCCGAGGTCTCCCCCGATATGAGACCGAGTCTATAAAATCCCCGAGATGAAACACGATCGATATCCGAGATTTAAAAC
This sequence comes from Allium sativum, assembly GCA_030737875.1. NCBI lineage: Eukaryota > Viridiplantae > Streptophyta > Magnoliopsida > Asparagales > Amaryllidaceae > Allium > Allium sativum. The sequence goes on along the minus strand of CM060922.1, from coordinate 967,748,254 downwards.
CTTGCCCAATACTATAATAAGAAAGTCCAACCCAAGGCTTTCAACTTTGGCCACCTTGTTTTAAAAAGGGTTTTCCCGACTCCCATACGCATGGGTACAAAATGGAAAGGACCTTATGCCATCCAACAGAAGCTTGATAATGGAATCTTCAGGCAACTGTTAATGGCGAACTTCTTCAAAGAGCATGGAATGCTGAGCATTTGCAACATTATCTTTCTTAGCATTTTTATGTTGGAGAATGGATTTTTGATGACAACAACCTTATTTCAATATTAATTGATTATAAAATATATACTAACATCTCTATCTCGAATATATATATACACATATATGCAGGATTTGTATACAGGAATCAATATCGAAGACTGTACAGTTTAGAGTTTTAGAGTTTCAAGAGATTCAGACTTCAGAGAAGATTCAAGACTCATGAGTAATCAAGATTTCAAGAGTTCAAGAGATCAAGATAAATATAGTAATAAAGTCTAGTTTATGTAAGACTCTGAATAGCACTCCAGGTTCAAATTCTGATTTTCAAATTTCAAATTCTATTCAAATTTTAATTAAGTTTTTCTATTTTACTTTTTGATTTTAAACTTGAGCTTTAAAGATTATAAGTTTATATATATTTATAGTTATATATTTTTATACTTATATATTTGTATAGTTTTAAACTTTATAATTTTATAAATATGTTCATATAATTTATATTTATGATTTCATATGATTTTCTACTTTATAATACTTATTTATATCACTATGTTTTAATTCAAGAATTTCCAGTATATATATTAAAACACTTGAAAATTATTCAAATTTTAAATAACATATTCGACATGCATATGTGGCCATGTCGACATATAACCTTCATATTTTCAATTTTGAAAGGAAGTGTCTTTTCACCATTTGTAAAGTTTCAGAAGTGTTGCAACCTTTCAAATCTTATAAATAGGCGTTGATTTCGAATTTTTTAACTATTCTTCTTCTCCATCTTCATCCCTTTTCATTACTCCATTATTATTTCATATTTTTATGATTTCTACACTAATACTTTGCCGATTTCAATTCTATTTATGTAAATTTTCGTCTCTTCTTACTCTCTACTCGTTACTCTCTGAATCAAAGTGCTATTGAAGAGTTATAGGGTGGTTGTAATCATTTGGGATTGTTTTGGAATAGTCTGGAAACGGTATATTCCTTGTAGCTGTGAAATCAAGGAAGGAAAATGTTTTAACCTTGTAGCTGGGGAAATCAAGGGTGGTGGAAACGATGGTAAACATGTGGCCGTGAAATCAAGAGTGTTGTACTTGGATATTGATATTGTAATAAAAATCTGCGCACCAGCGTTGCGTGGGACTGGACATAGGAGTAATGCGAACCAATATAAAATCCGATGTGTTCTTTCCTTTTCTGCATTTTATTTCTGTTTATTCCTCTGTTTGTGTTTGATTCTGTGTTTGTGATTATCTCTGTGGTGTGTTATTCGTATAGTAGATCATATTAGTTTAAGATTTTCTTAAATTCCTTAAATATTCTATTCACCCCCTCTTGTGTTTGTTTTGCCTTAACGATCTATTCTGCATTCTCTAACAATTGATATCAGAGCAAGGTCTTTCAAAAAGTTCATAATCTGATTTTTGAAAATTTAAAAATGGTAATCAACACTGATAATAATAGTTCTTTTGTAAAGGGTCAGTCAACTGTTAGACCACCACTGTTTAATGGTAGTAATTATTCATATTGGGCATGTAGAATGAAAACATATTTACAATCAGTAGGATTAGACACATGGAATATCACACAGACTGAATATGTAGAACCCACAACTAATTTTGCACAATGGACTAACAAACAAAAGGTTGCTACACAAAGCAATTCTAAAGTCATGAATATGTTGTTCTGTTCATTACATAGGAATAAATTTAATAGAGTGTCAGTTTGTAAATTTTCTTAAGAAATTTGGAGAACTTTACAAGTTACTCGTGAAGGAACTAGTAAAGTTAAACAGACAAATATATCAATGTTAGTTAATCAGTTTGTTATCATTAACAACACTTGGAAAAACTTATTCTCATGAAGACCAAGTCAGAAAAATATTGAGTTCATTAACTTCAGAATAGGATCAGAAAACAATGGCGATTAAAGAAGCCAAAATGTCAGTGAAATGGAGATTGAGGAGTTAATTGGAAATCTAATGTCTTTTGAAGTCCAATTATAGAAAAGAAAGGGAAACAAGCCAATTGAAAAGAAATCCATAGCATTTAAAGCAGCAATAAATGATTCTGACTCGAGCGGAAAACGATGAGGAAATAGCCTTAATGACAAGACATTTCAGAAAATTTCTGAGATACGGAAAGAGAAATAATTTTCAAAGTAATAACCAAGGAAGTTCGGGAAGAAATGATGGTCGATGTTATAACTGCAATAAACCAGACCATTTGAAGAGAATGTGTCCATATCCAGATAAATTGATTCAATAGACGGACAATAGCAATTCATTAAAGAAAAGAAAGTGAGCATACGCAACAACTTTAGATGATTCAAATTCATCATCAAATGATGAAGAGCCAGAAACCGGAAACTCAAACATGTGCTTCACAATAATTCAGAATTCAAAAAATATCAAAGAAAAGGAACCAAAAATCGGGTATGCTTCAATTAATTTTTAAATTTTTAGGTTGAATGGATGCTTTGATTGCTTGCTTTATTTTGATTTTGAAATTTAAACTTCAAAATTCAAAATTTAAAATTTGAATTTTGAAATTTGAAATTCAAAATAATAATAATTAATAAAATAATAAAATAAAATTTGGATGTTTGCTAGGATTAATATTATTTCAGGAAATAATTAAACCTGAAATATAAATCGATAATTTAAAATCAAAAGTCACAAAAACTATATGTCCCTTGAAAGTGAACATACATATCGACATACATATGTCTATATGTCGACATATTAGCCTGTAATTTGAAATTCAAATTTTGAATTTCAAAAGTTTAAACTTTCAAACTTCCCTCCAACTTTTCACTAACTCCTAAGATCTGAAAAGGTGTCATTGATTTCTGAAAAGTTGTGCATGTTCAATCCATATCCATTCAATTTCTATTTATACATTTATTCTCTTTACCACTTATTCAAAATTCAAACTATATTCTTCATATCTATACTCTTCAATACAAACACTTCAATGGCTTCCTCAAGTTCATCTCAGAAATTTAAGTTAACCAAAACCATCAAAGGTTATCTTCATAATGATAGAGAAGCAATCAAAACCTATGTTTACTATTTAGCAAATGCAAAAGTCAATACGGGTGCTTTCACCGTCTTTGGAGATTTTCCATCCTATGATCTTATCTCTCTCTCTCTCTCTTTAATCACAAAGAAGTACTAAGCTTGGTTGACTCTCGGGATAACGATGAACTGTGTTACCTGAAGCTTTTCAAAATGTTCTTTGTGAATCTTAATCGCAGATTTTTCGAAGGCAATGAAGATCAAATTCGGAGTAGCGTCAAAGGCACTCAAATTATTCTAGATTGTGAAATGTTGGGAAATATCTTAAATTGTAGAGGCTCGGGCTCGGATTTTTCGGATTTCAAAATTGATGAAATCGATTTAGAAATTTATCATGATATATTTGAAAGCGATGCTCACATGGAATTCAAAAATCGTTTTCCCCCCAAAAACAAAAATCGTAAACCTTCTCCTTTAACATACCATCACTCCTCGTTACGGAAATTTTAATAACCCAACTCTCAAGGTCCAAAAAGCACTCTTTGCTATTATTTGTGGATATAACATCAACTGGGCCGACATGATCTTAAAAGAGTTCAAGCCCATAAAAATATCATCAAGAGAAAACACTCTTTACTATGGAGTTTATCTCGCTCGTATTTTCAAATATTTCGGAGTTGATCTTCACGAAGAAGAATTTGTACCAAGAAAGGTGTTTGACTCCACAAACATACACCTTATGCATATTCCACTCCCTTTCAAGCCTTATGATATATTCGAAGACAAACAAGCTCGAATGCAACAAGAACAAGAACCTATTGAAATCGAGGAAGAAGAAGAAACTTCTTTAGAAAGTGTTAAGTGCCCAATCAACACTAGAACCATTTCCAGAGAGATGATTGCTCAAAATCAAGTGAAGATAGTAAAAAATCAAAAGAAGCTCAAAACGAGTTTTTCTAAAATGACTAAGTTCATGGGCAAGATAGGAAGAAAGCTTGGAATTTCATCTTCCTCCTTATCATCCGCAAAAAACTAGCCTATCTAGTGTAAGTTTTGCTTTCGAATCTCATATTTGGTGTGTCTTAATTAGTTGGATGTATCTGCTTTCTTAAGAAGTAATGAATGGAGTTTTATTTATGTCAAATTATTGTTAAGTTACTGTAAAGACTTTAAAATTAAATACAATATAAAATAAGAACATAAGATTCAAAATTTGAGAATTAAAAAAAAAGTATGTCGACATATAACTACCAGTTTTTCAAAAAAAATCAAAATTTAAAATTAATAACTAACTCATGTCCATTCTAATCCCACGAATTCCAGACCCTATTTAAGCCTACTTCTTCCAGAAAAATTCATTATATTATTTCTCCTTCAGCTCTATTCAATTCTTATCAAATCTATGGCAAATCCAATTCATAACTTAATAGAAAATCTTGACGAAACATTGAATTCCTTTAAGAACATCCTTTCTATAATACTACGTAACCAACATCATCTAGAATTTATTCAGATGATAATGGTTCAGTATCAAGAGAAACACTTTGACATAATTCGTTGGTCGATCTCTTCTCATTTCAGAAATAAAAACAATGAAGCACCAATCACCAATGAAATAGGCTGGAAGGAGATCAAGAAGAATCCAATCATTGGACATGATGAATGGGTAGAAGTCCCAAGAAACATTTGATTGTTTGGTATGATTTGATTGGTTTAATCTGTTTGAATTTGTTTGGATTGCTTGACTTAAAACCTATATTAAAACATATGTAAATATTACTTGGATTGGTGTGCTTGGATTGATTTGTGTATATGACTTACAACATATGTAATTACAATATTTGGATTGATTTGTGTATATGACTTAAAACATATGTAATTATGATATATGGATTGATTTGTGTATATGACTTAAAACATATGTAATTATGATATTTGGATTGATTTGTGTATATGACTTAAAACATATGTAATTATGATATTTTGATTGGTTTGTTTATATACTTAGTATTAATTATTGTATAGTCATGAATTTTGGGGGAGTATTTTATGATTATAGAGTATATATATATATATTTAGGATTTAGGGGTAGTACTTTTCTTTAGTATAGGATTTATTTATATAGTTATAGGATTTAGAGGGAGTATTTTTAGAATTTCTTTTTGATAATGCCAAAGGGGGAGAAATTATAAAATATAGACTTAGTTTAAGTAGAATATATAGGATTCATATTGATAGTGGGAGTATTAGAAGGATTAGCATCAACAGGTATGAACAAGTATGAATATTTTATAAACTAAGGTTGTCATCATCAAAAAGGGGGAGATTGTTGGAGAATGGAGTTTTGATGACAACAACCTTATTTCAATATTAATTGATTATAAAATATGTACTAACATCTCTATCTAGAATATATATATATATATATATTCAACAAATGGAAATATATAATATAACAAAACAGAGAATCTAGCCATTCTCCAATAGCTCACAAAAACAGTTCCTGCTGACAGCTGAAACCGTGCATACACACACGAACAAACGAAATACAAAAAAAACCACAAAAGAGCACAAGTAGTCTAAGAGTAAGTAATGTAATGCGAAGGAAGGAAGGTCCGTCGAGGAAGGCCCCTCTCTGAACCTAGAAGGTGACAAGGATCCCAAAAACCATGGTGGAAAGAGCTGGAAAATAAGCTCAAAGCTTAGCCCAGACCTCAAATAACTACCAAAGCCCTGTCTGATCCTGCGGTCCGACCCAGGAGGAGAACATCAGCTAGTACGTAGCACGTAACAGAGCCTGCCCAGCAATCTGTACACCAAAACCTGAACCACTAGCAAACAATGTCAGAAGCGGGGGGGGGGGGGGGGATGGGAAGAGAAGGACCACAAAATCACACGACCCACACCTTCTCTAGGGGTGGCTGTTAGCGTTGAAATATCAAAGTTAACAGCTAACCTCCTAGACCGGGAACCAATCACACCTCTGAACGACCTTCCCCGAAATGCTAGGAAAACATCATTCCTAATTTTTCGGATGATAGTCGGAGGGTCCATAGCCACTTCATCAAAGATTGCCTTGTTCCGCGCGCACCAGATGTGCCAACAAATCAAACAAGGAATCAGACGAAAGAGGCTCACGCATAGACTTTTACCTGATATGCTAGTCCATCAGAATCTCAGGAAGTCTTCTAACAAGTTTTCATTACAACGATAACCTAATAGGTTCCCGAAGTAATTCCAAATAGACCTAGCACAAACCCTAGAAATTAACAAATGAAAGGAGGTTTCGGTGCTCCCAGCGCTGCAGCACTTGGAAATGAGCGGGATACTAAAAAGGGAAAGCATCTCTATCTAGAATTTATATACACACATATATGCAGGATTTGTATATAGGAATTAATACGGAAGATTGTACAGTGTGAGTTTAGAGTTTCAAGAGATTCAGAATTCAGAGAAGATTCAAGACTCATGAGTAATCAAGATTTCAAGAGTCCAAGATAAATATAGTAATAGAGTCTAGTTTATGTAAGACTCTGAATAGCACTCTAGGTTCAAATTCAAATTCTGATTTTCAAATTTCAAATTCTATTCAAATTTTAATTAAGTTTTTCTATTTCACTTTTTGATTTTAAACTTAAGTTGTAAAGATTATAAGTTTATATACATTTATAGTTATATAATTTTACACTTATATATTTATATAGTTTTAAACTTTATAATTTTATAAATATGTTCATATAATTTATATTTATGATTTCATATGATTTTAACTTTATAATACTTATTTATATCAATATGTTTTAATTCAATAATTTTCCGAATTATATATATATATATTAAAAACACTTGAAAATTACTCAATTTTTAAATTTTAAATAACATATGCCGACATACATATGTGGCCATGTCGACATATAACCGTCATATTTTCAATCTTGAAAGGAAGTGTCTTCTTACCATTTGTAACGTTCCAGAAGCATTGCAACCTGTCAAATCTTATAAATAGGGGTTGATTTCGAATTTTTTAACTATTATTCTTCTCCATCTTCATCCCTTTTCATTACTCCATTATTATTTCATATTTTTATAATTTCTACACTTATACTCTGCTGATTTCAATTCTATTTATATAAAACTTCTTCTCTTCTCACTCTCTACTCATTACTCTCTGAAACAAAGTGCTATTGAAGAGTTATAGGGCTATTGTAATCATTTGGAATTGTTTTGGGATAGTCTGGAAATGGTATGTTCCTTGTAGCCGTGAAATCAAGGAAGGAAACGGTGTTAACCTTGTAGCCGGGGAAATAAAGGGTAGTGGAAATGGTGGTAACCTTATCGCCATGAAATCAAGGGTGTTGTATTTGGATATTGAAATAGTAATAAAACTCTATGCAAACCAGCATTGCGTGGAACTGGACGCAGGAGTAATCTGAACTAGTATAAAATCTGGTGTGTTTTTTCCTTTTCTACATTTTGTTTCTATTTATTTCTGTGTTTATGTTTGATTCTGTGTCTGTGATTATCTCTGTGGTGTGTTATTCATATAATAGATCATATTAGTTTTAGATTTTCTTAAATTCCTTGAAAACACTATTCACCCTCATCTAGTGTTAATTTTGCCTTAAAGATCCATTTTGCATTCCCTAACATTTTATTCATTGTAATAAGGCATGCTTTGCCATCCATCATAAATAAAGACTCCATTCCTAACTCTATTTTATCACTTTGGTAACTTTGACTATGTGTTAAAATTCAGCCAACATAGGTCGAAGCTCGGACCAAGGGAGTAGGCTGCTCCCTTAAATATATTCGTCGGCCCATGTCTTAACGAGCCGACCGAGCTCGGGGACCAAATGAATACCGATCGACAAAATTCGAGTTTGAAAGTGACACTTGAATCTCTTTACGAACTAGAGTGAGGAGATGATTTTAGCACAAACGGCGTGACTGCTCGTTTAAATAACTCTGACTCTCACGACTTGAGGAGTATAAAGTTATGGATGAGCGTGAAAGGTGCACCCAGATTGAAGACCGCTCTATCCTTGAAACTCTAACTCCTAGTGACTAAGGGTAGAGTATAAAAGGACTTATATGTCTCTACCCAAGATCGTTCGACACCCAATCTAGATCGGGTCGATCTCGAAAGTCCACAAGAGGACCTGACTTCCAAACGCCCCCACGACGTTGGGGGCATAGGGATGAACAAGTAAGCCGACCATGTGCTTCACTCGAATGATCCTTGGAGTTTGAAATTGACTGGGGATCTGTGCAGTTAAAGCGCTCAAGGGATCCAATGCGGCAGAGTCGCAAAAAGTTGTAGCAGGGATAAAGCGAGGAAATAACAAGATATAGCGGATGAGTCTAGAATTGCATATAAAACTTGTATTTGATGATTTTCCTAATATAAAAATGATAAATAAACAAAAAATTAACATTCTACTTAATTATAATTAGTATATTCTAAATTTTAAATAAAATCATAAGCAAATATAAGTAAATAAGTGCAAAATTTTATTTAGCTAGACTAAATTTAATACAATATTATAGTATTTTATCTTCAAAACAATATATATTAAAAAATTGTATTTAAAAAATAATTTTATAATGCATAACTGTCATTTTTAATTCATTTATCTTATAGAGGATATAGCAGAAATAGCGTAATATAGCTGAAATAATGGGATATATTGGGAATATCGGAATATAATGGCACTTAAAGCGAAAAGGCGATTTCAGAGGCTATTTGGAAATAGCGTAGCATTAAAAACCCGCTACATGATATAGCGGGGATATGGCGGCGTAATAGTGGGGCATAAACGACACAGCTGGAGGCATTTATGTCGTTCCCCCACGACTTAGTCGCGTTCTAATTTTGTAACATATTATTAATAATGCAAATACTTGAAAGCAAATAACATTGTTTACCACAACGGAAACTTCGTTTACAAAATACAAGACTAAACGAAGATAAAAACGCAAGGGTCGCACTCGTACGTACATCCAAAGGGCCTGACAACAAACATTGGACTAAAAAGAAAGAAACATTAATCCTTGGAAGGCTCATCATCAGACTTCTTCCCCTCCATCATCTCCTTCTGCTTGATCAACTCTAAAACTTCCTTGTGGTCAGAAGACACTTATGTTTCTTAGGTTTGCCACTTAAGGCGCCTGGAAGTCCAACGGTCGGTGCATCATGCTTACGCTTACCCAAACTAATCGGAACAGACAAGAGTCTTTTTTATCAATGGGTCTATTAAAGAAGGAGGGATAGCTTATAGGGGCTCGATATCTACAGGATCGGTGACTGGTTCGTCTTTGACATGGGAAATGTTACTCTCATCCTTGGCCTTCGTCTGAGCAAGAGTTAACTGGCTGGTTTGACTAGTCTCCTTAACAAACACCACGTAATCTTCTTTCGACCGAGCATCTTTAGCGTCTATCTCCTTCAAAGCATCAATCATCTCTTCGTATTTTCCCAGAACAGCAACATGTTCCTTTTCTGACGCTTTAGTCTCTGATCTAACAGTCATCTTCCATGCTGGTGTACCTATGATAGGAAGTGCAATGATTAGACTTGAAGGAGTGAATACTCTGTGGAATTGAAGAGAAAGTAATGATATACCTTTAGCTGAGGAGTCTTTAAGCATGGATGAGGTCTTTTCCTTAGAGATTGGTGTGAGCGGATTCTGTTAAACATAAGAAGGATCATTCGGATTTTATTCCTCCACCTCTACTGAAGACTGAATGGGGGAGAAGGAATGGTGGACGAGCCGATGGTAACATCACCAGCAGGATCAAGAAGATATGTCTTCTCTTTTCTCACGCTAGACTCCCTATCCATGATCGATTTCCCCTTCGTCCTATTCCGTTTTGTGTCTTCTTCTTCGTTTAATATCCTCTTCCCTCAGTCTATGCCTCTGGCTCGCTACCACACAAAAACTGTGCTATTAAAGCTTCTTCGTTCACTGACTGCCCTGCCGCAGCCTCAATCTTTTCTTTCATAAAACCTCCCAAGCATCGGCCAATGTCCGCTGGTAGTTTATCCATCCATGAAAGATCTCTATGGCGAAGGATTTGAGCAAAGAACAACAACACATTATCGCTGAACTTAATATGCATCTCTTCTACCTTCGTCGCGTGTTCGACCTTGATATTTGTATCTCAATATCATGTAGGAGCGGGGAGTTGCTGGCATTCTCGATCGCAGCCTCGGTGTTATCTTCAGCCTACTTTCTGGCCACTTCAAAATAAGAAATCCGGGCTTTGAGGCTCTAGACCTCCAGATCCAGGCGCCCTTTATCACTCTTCAAATTTTCATTTTCTGCCTTAAGAGATGCACACTCTTGTGCCACTGATTTCACTTCATCTTAGGTAGTCTGGGTAAGGGAAGATGAACGATCCAGTTCAACACGAAGCCATTCGGTTTTGTCATCCAAGTCCTTCATTGTCTTCTCGTATTTCCCTTTGAGCACAGCCACCTGAGCCTCACAATCCTCTAATTCTATATTCACCATTTCAAGAGTTGTCTTATCATGGCCCCACTCCATCCGCACCCTTTCATTTTCCACTTCCATGTTCCTGGTTGCCTCGCATACACGCCTTGCATATGTGTGCACTGTATCGTATTGAGATAAAGCAAAATCAACACCTGATCTAATCTGATCATGAGCACTTTTCGGAAATGGTTGTACATTGGGGACGAACTTGATACTCGCGAAGCGAAGATGAGCCTAAACTTCCTCCAATTCTTTGATCCGTTCGCAGGTGTATTTCTTAGGCCGAAGAGACTGATATCCGGGGGCTTTTCTCAGGATGCTTGGGGAAAGGAGTAAGATCTTGACCATGAGAACTAGCCTGCTGAGGTTTGGGGAGAGGATATGTCGGAGGCTTGGGATGGGGAGGAGCAATTTGTGAATGTTCACTGGTCGTATTGCCATCACTGCTAGGAGCCCTTTCTCGAGAATGAGAAGAAGATCAATGCTTGTGAGTCTCGCACTCCTTATCTTTCTTCTTCTCCGGGAGTTTCTCCTTCTCTTTTTTCTCCTTATTCCTGTTACACTTCTCCTGGTCCTCTATCCCCTTCTCTCTCGCTCCATCCTCTCCCTCCTCTTGTGTCCGTTGTCCTGGTGTTTTTGAGCTCGTCTGTCATTGCTTTCCTTATCCTACCTTTCCAGTAGTGAAGCCAAATGAGCAGGACAAACTATTTTCAAGAAAGATCCAAAATGATCACGATAGCACCCGCCTTTCATGGTGCCTGCAACGCAACGGAGAAACATTAGTCATTATTTAGAATACATGAGAGGAAAAAGTGTTGTATCGTGCAATGCTTGTGTTATGTATGCCCTAAGTGATTCCCGAAAATGGACCCGAGCCTGGAACTGGGATCGTGGCTGTTGCATCTTTTGGCCCTACATGGGCTATGTCTTCCCCGGACTTGGGGAAGAAAGAGGCAGAGTCCAGATTTTGGGAAGAGAGGAAATTCTCCGGGAAGTCCAAATCCTTTAAAACATGGTACGCAGAATCCACTTCTTCCTCTTGTCCACCCCGAGTAAAAGAAGGTTCTTTCTCGACCAAAGGATCCTTCGAATGCAAATCCTGGGGTTCATCTTCCATCGTCTCCTATGGGACCTTCACTACAATGCTTGCAACAGGGTCCTTCCGGACATTCAAACGATCGACCTCCCTTATAAGCCTTTTCTAACATCTTTCTTCTTCTTTATCGGGGAACGGGTCGAACCAGCTGATTTTTCTCTGGCCGAGAGTTGAGATGATTCCCCCCCCCCCCAACTGGGGCACATTTCTAGCACAGGTCGATGCTTCCCAAGCTAGGGGAATATTGGTTCGAATAGCGGTTGATGAAGAGGTTCGACTAACAGGGGACCCTAACGTTCTCCTCGCACCAAGGGGATGGTGGCGATGTAGAAGTTTACCAGTCAAGCACTTCTTGATGCTTTGACGCTTAAAGTTGAGCCCGTAAAGGGTATTTAAGCATTCTTGGAACTCCCTCCCAATAGGTCTCTCTGGCTTCCCACCTATAATGAAATCCTAAGTGAGAAATGTCCTTATAATTTGTTCAGCTAAAATGTGAGGCTTACTACACTGAAGCCATCGACTAGCACATCCCAGTTGCTGTAGGACATAGAACCAGTTATGTTGGATGTCCCCCAATTTGCTAGGACTATCCTCGATGACTTTTCACCGACAAACAGCTACAAAGAAAAGGAAGGAGGGAATATAGTCATCTCGATGCTTGAAATTAAAGAAAAAGACTATATGATCGAACGTCGAGGGTTGTTGCATGTACCCTATGTATAAGACATATGATGACAACAGATTAGAATATGCGATTGGGTGGAGCTGCATCGATACCTATCTCATTCGCCTCAGGAAATTAATTATGAAGGGGAAAATGGAGGGATGGATCCTGCGGTACACATCTGGCAGGTTAACACCATAAAACCGCTTGTTTGATCATGGGGACAATCATTTTTTGAGGAATGTGGATGTCATCCCAAGAAATGTTGTATTTGATGCACAGTCTTTTCAGCTGCTTTTCGTCATTATACAGGGCGAAGAATTTCCAGGATTCCCCAAGAATATGGCACCAGGAAGGGTGTAAGGTGCTTGAATTACAGCCGTTGCCCCGCTCGTCTCTCATGTTTCCTTGACTGGAGATGGATTCTCTGATTGGGCCCGAGTTTTGGTGCTAAGTTTTGGGTCATAATCGGTTCTAGATTCAGAGGAGGAATCACTCTCTGGGTTTTGACGAATAAATAGGACCTTGCCTCTACCTACTTCGGAGCCTCGAGTCTCATATCTTCCAGACATTTATGGTTATGCAATTCAGAAGAGATTAATGGTTAGAACATTGAGATCGTACCCTTGGTGTGTGCATTACTGCATGTTTATGTGGTGGATATAACAGCATGAGTAAAAAATAACTATGAAAAGTGTGATTAAGTTTAAGACAGTTGGTCCCGCTTCGGATTCACGAAACCAAGGTCCTATCCTAACTATCAGGGATATGCAGATGGGATTAATCGTTGGGTAAGAACTTGCATGTAGAACTGATTATTGGGGCAATCGATCGATCCAGATTTTAGAGTTTGGATATATCTCGTTCGACGACGACTTTTGCAACAGACAGGTACATCTTTAAGACTTTGGTTTGACTGACCACGCACTTCTCAGACGTTTGCCCATTGTGGGTTGATCTCCTGGGGATCGATTGGCAATCTCAGCGAACCAAGACTTGTTTCTATTTTTGGAAATCTTGTGGATGGCAAGCATTCCCGATTGAACCTACCGTTAGCAACACACTCCCTTTAATATAAATAATTAGGCGCCCCGATCCTATATATATTGCTTTAATCAGCTTGCCTCACTAAACTCGTGAGCATCGATTTCGAGAGCATTTTTGTAATCTTCATCCCGCTAACATCGAAGGCCTGTAACATTCCCTAACTGCACCCGTCTTATCATGCTTTCTCTCTCTGTCGCGTATCCTTGGAATTTATGGTGCCCTGAAATTCAAAATTCCTTGAAAAGCAAGATACCCATTCATATTCTTGCCTCTTCATCAAGAACATTCCACTCCCATCGCCAACCGTCGCCGCTCTGCTGCAAGCACCGCCTATGATCGCTGCCTCACCATCTAGTTACGGCTCTGGCGAACTCGACGTTGGCCATTCAGACCATGGGTTATGTCGAATGTAGGGTTTTAAAGGAAAGAAGCAAAAAGAAGGCGGATTTATACGCAAAATCGCACAAGAATATGTGTTAAAAGAAAAAAGGGGGAGAGTTAATTCCTACCCGCAGAATGATCGGAAGGAGCATTCTTGTTCTTTGACAGAAAAGAAAGCTTTTTTTTATTTCTTGGAGAATAACGAGTTCGACTGAAGTAAAAAAGTAAAAAAATGAGTGGGCCAGCCTTTTATAGTAAGGAAAGGAGACTCTTCGTGTTCTGTTGACATGACCATTGACTGTGATTATTGGGCTAACATGCCGACCAAATGATAAGCTGGCCTAAAATGAATCTGTACAAAGCTTCGTTCTATTATCGATCAATGTTGATTTCGAGTGATAGGCTACCCAGTCGTTGATTTGCAATTCTAAGTAACTCATGGAATAATCTCTAGGTTAATATGAGTGCGGTCTTCCGATTTCCCAATATTGAAGAGGTAACCCAGGATTGGAGAATTCAAAGCACGCGCCGTCCTTGACACATCATGCTTTGGGGCAGGGTGTTGACCATCCTTTTGGCAAGTCCATCAAGGTGCATCGACATCATGGATCTCAGCAGACTCGACATAAAGGACCATATATGCTTGAGGAGCTAGTCAACTAAGGAAGTTAATGCTAGGACCATTTTAGATCGCCTTCATTCACCTTGATGAGTGATCAGATCGATCGATACATGCTTTGACCCGAATCTAGAGCCTAAGTTGAGTATAGAAGCCCATTATGCTCGCTAACTAGGTCGAATTACCTTTGGATCGATTGAGTCAGGCCAAACTTATTCCTACGCAAGATATTTTCCTGAAGACTTGCTCCTGCTCCTGCCTAACCGCTTCAACCACCCTTGAATATCGGATAGGATGCTACATGTCACTACGTGCGAAAATCATGCCTCTCTATGCAAGAAGAACTCTTCTCCGCATTTTCCTACAATCTTGGAATGAACAACACGTGTCCCATCCGATTTGGGCACCGTAGCATCTATAAATAAACCTTCTGGACTCAGAAGAAGAGACTTTTCTCGGTCAATCTCTTATTACTCAATTGCAATAACCATTTTGTTTGTAACAGAATATTCTATAAATAAGAGATTAAAAAGTGTACGTAGGCTCGTTAATGTCGAACCACTATAAACCTGTGTATGATTGCATCTTTCTTCATTTTTCATTTATTTATCTTCACTCTGATTCTCTATATCTTCATCTCTTGGGTGTTGTACCATTTTTGGGCATCAACAAATACTTTTACATTAACAATGGAAACAAATAACAAATGAGACCCAAAAATGATAAAACTATAATCTACATTTATTTTGTTCGTACTTTCTGCAATATACGAAAAAAGTTATATTTCAGCTCAATTCAAAAATAACCGAATGACATATATACTAAAAATCCTAAAATCAAATAACGTTAAGTGAAAAAGACATGAAATAAAAAAAGAAAATTTGAAGTTAACACAATTTTCTTTAAAAAAATATTAATTTTCCTCGAAATCATTTGTCTTTTCAAAATATATTAATATCATTGTAATTTTTAATTAATAAAATGTATAATAGAATGGAAAAATAAATAAGATAGCTTAAATGATATACAAGGGTAAATTTATTATTTTATTTTTTAAAGTTTTTAATAGGTTGGGAAAGCAAATAATCAGGGTGTCAATAGAATTAGCCTAAAATTATTTAACCCTTAGCTTGATGCAATAGATGTAGGATACGACTTCAGATGAAACCAATTTAGACTAAATAAAAAAATTCTTTTGAAATTACATGAAGATAAGAAGAAACAGTAGTTTAGACGATGATAAATAATTCACGTTATTTGGATGCTAGATGTTTTTATGTTATGTACTTCTAAAGTTATTGATTTTGATGATTATAAATGTTGGTTTTGTTGCACTAGAAATCTAGACGGGTAGAAGCTTACTTCTATATGCTTTTTTAGTATATCCAGCTTGATGACTGAAGTAAACACTGATGCAGCACATCGTGAAAATTATTCATTGATGAATTTTAGGTCGTCCTGCATGTTAAAGAAGGCTTCCAGCGACCTAAACCATGGAAGAGTTGTTTTAGGGTCATCCAGCGCCCTAAAGGAGATCTGCAGCAATCTAAATCAAGAAAGAAGGATGTTTGGGTCGTCCAGCGACCTAAACACATGCTCCAGCGAGCTAAAGCCAAGAGAAGGGAAACTTGGGTCGTTCAACGCCCTTAAAAGACGTTCTACGACCTAGAGCTTGAAGAGATGTTGTTAGACCGTGTTGAGGAGGACGTTTGAAGCTTGGGACGTTCATAATGTGTAGGTCGTGCCGCTAATGTTAGGTCGTATGGAGTGAGTTGTATTGTGTATTAGGTCGTTATTTTAGCCTGTGTGGGTGTTTTAGGGTGCGGGAATGTATGTTTGTGAACCTATAAATAAGGGTGTGGTGTGAGTTGTAAGGGTTGTTGACATTTTAATAAATTCCTTGTGTGAGCTTTGTGCCACCATTAAAATTGGAAGTTGAGTGTAATCTTCTTTCTCGGTCTTCGGATATTCGAGTGCACTCGAATCAACGAACTTGATGCTGATTCACGGTATCGCTTGCGAGTGATCAACGTTCGAAGACTCGTAGATCGTCAACACGGTATCTTGTGAGATTAACGTGCTAAAGATATCAATATTTCGGCATTGAAAGATCAACGGAGTTGAGCACCTATCCTATCCTTGATCCTATTTCTACGAATTTATCAATTCGTGTGGAGTTTAGATCCTGGACGCTGCGCCATTTTGGTATCAGAGCGAGATTTCCATCTCTTGGTTGGATCGCCGGAGCCTTGATCGCCATTTGGTTGGATCGTCGACGCTAGATTGCCATCATTTGGTTGGATCGTCGGAAACCATTCGGGTTTGTATCACCATCATCACCATTCCATTTCCGACCATCGTCACCTTCATTTGGACCGCCATTATCATCCTCATCATATCACAAGACCGCTACAACCAGATCGTCAGATCACCATTCATTCCGCCACCACTAGTCAGATCACCACCCTCATTTGGACCGCTATCCTCATTTGGACCGTCATCACCAAACCATTCTCCACATCCATAGATCGTCGTCGTCACTTCCAATTTCCTTCCGCCACTATCACCACTTGGACCATCACCCGTCTAGATCGTCAACCCAAGCTTTTGGACTATTCCATTTCTTTTGGGACGCGAGAGTTTGTTCGGATTTGAAGTTTTAGCATTTCTGATAAAGAATTGATCATGCCTCCAAAACGTGCTAATCGTCATCAAAATTTGGAAGAGATGTATCGAAGAGAAGAATATGAACAAATGGAGAGGAGAATCAATGATAAATTTAATGAAGGAATTGGAAGATTAGAGAGGCTTATGTTAGACATGAATCAAGCTAGAAGAAGAGCATCGCCTGATTCAAATCATGGTGGACATTGAACTTCGCCATTGGATTCGAAAAGGAGAAGAAGATCACCACCATTGGATCGAAATAGAAGAGATATAAATGACCAAAGACATGAAGATGGTCATGATCGACATCGTCATCATTCAGACTTTGAAGATGAAGGAAGAAGTCATTCTTATTATCAAGGTCGAGATCGAGATCTATATTGACAACAAGAGAATAAACAGAATTGGGAATCCGGAATGAAGACAGAAATTCCAAAATTCAATGGGGGAATGTCAGTAGAAGAATTCCTAGATTGGTTGTCGAATGTAGAGGAAATTTTGGAGTTCAAGAATGTGCCTGAAAATCGAAGAGTTCAGCTAGTTGCTACTCGTTTGAGAGGAAGAGATATTGTCTGGTGGCAACAAACTAAGCTAACTCGTGAAAGAATGGGAAAGCCGAAGGTTGTCACATGGGAAAATATGAGAAAGACGATGAGAGATACATTTTTACCTCATAACTATCAGTCTCTTATGTATCAATGTTTGTAGAACTTGAGACAAGGGACGAAGTCTGTGAGTGATTATACTGATGAATTCTATCAATTGATTGCAAGGAATGATATCATGGAAACGGAGGAACAGTTGACTACTAGATGTGTTGGAGGATTGAGAACACAGATTCAAGACATGGTGAATATGTTTCATCCAATGTTTTTGCTGAAACTCACCAGAAAGCTCTAGCTTGGGAGAAGCAACAGAGACGAGGGGGAGGAGTATTCACGAGTTCCAACATTCAAAACAAGAGTGTTAGTAACAATGCTAATGTTTCCAGACCGGTGACTATACCTGTTGCCAATGAAGCTATTAAACGAAAGTCAATTCAAATGTCAAGTGCTTTAATTATCAAGAGGTGGGCCATAAGAGCAATGAATGTCCTAAGCTAAAGAAGAGAGCAATGATAGCTGAGGATGTAGAAGATGAAATGGACTATTCTCTACCACCTAAATTTGACAATGATGTTGAAAATAATGTAAAAGAAGTAGAGTCAGGAGACGAAGGGAGTAGTTTAATGATGAGAAGATCATGTTTAACTCCAAAGCATGTAGAAGAGACAAGTTGGTTGCGAAGAAATATTTTCCAATCTACTTGTATATTCTCGGAAAGGTTTGTCGTTTTGTTATTGATGCAGGTAGTTGTGATAACATGATTTCTGAAGAGGCCGTTAAGGATTGGAGACTGAGAAACATCCTAGACCTTACAAGCTTGCTTGGTTAAAGAAAGGAGGAGAAGTCACCATGGGAAAAAGAGCTTATGTGTCATTTTCCATTGGGCTGAAGTACAAAGATGACATTTGGTGTGATGTGGTTAACATGGATGTATGTCATTTGCTCTTGGGTAGATTGTGGCAGTATAATCGACCAGTTCAACACGATGGTCGAACCAGTAGCTATAGTTTCATGTTTAAAGGTACTAAAATCACTTTGGTTCCTAAGAAGCATGAACAAAGTGACTCCAAAGCAGAGAAGAAGGCGAACTCGACTAGTCTTTTATCCTTGAAGGAATTTGTTAAAGAGGTAGAAGAGAGTCCTGAAATATTTTTGTTGATTGGATTTGAATTGACTGGAGAGCCTGAAATTCTTGCTGAAGCTAAGCCTGTGCTAAAAGAGTTTGAAGATGTATTTCCTGACCAATTGTCAAAGGAGTTACCGCCACATAGGGACATACAACATCAAACTGATTTGGTGCTAGGTACAGTGTTGCCACATAAGCCACATTATCGAATGAGTCCGAAAGAGCATGAAGAGCTGAGAAGACTGGTTATAGAGCTACTTGAGCAAGGGAGAATATGGAGAGCCTTAGTCCTTGTGTCGTACCTGCCTTGTTTGTACCAAAGGAAGATGGTTCATGGAGAATGTGTACTGATAGTAAAGCTCTCAACAAGATTACTATCAGATACAGATTTCCTATGCCGAGACTTGATGATCTATTAGATCAAATCAGTGGATCTGTCCTCTTTTAGAAGATTGATTTGAAGAGTGGTTATCATCAGATTCGAATTAGACCAGGTGATGAATAGAAGACTGCATTCAAGACTCGAGAAGGGTTGTATGAATGGTTGGTTATGCTGTTTGGTCTATCGGATGCACCAACTACTTTCATGAGAGTGATGAATAATATTTTTCGACCATACATTGGGAAGTTTATTGTAGTATATTTTGATGATATTCGGATCTATAGTGCTAGTTTGGAAGACCATATACAACACTAGAAAGCAGTCTTGATGATTCTTCGTCAAGAACAATTCTATGTTGCAACAAAGAAGTGCGTGTTCATGACGGAAAGTGTTCTGTTCTTGGGGTACATTGTGTCCAAAGAAGGAATACAGGTGGATCAGCATAAATTCGCTGCAGTCAGAGATTGGCCTCGACCTAAGACTATAACAAAAGTCAGAAGCTTTCATGGATTGGCATCATTCTGTCGAAGGTTTATTCCACACTTTAGTAGTGTGATGGCACATGTTACTGATTACATGAAAGGAAAGCAGTTTATGTGGACGAAGGAAGTTCAATTTTATTTTGAGAAAAACAAACAACTTTTGATGACAACACCAGTTCTAGTGCTACCAGATTTTTAGTTGGTATTTGAATTACATACGGATGCATCGAAGATTGGAATTGGAGGAGTGCTGAGTCAGAAGGGTCGTCTTATTGCATATTTCAGTGAGATACTACCTGGAGCAAAGATGAGATAAAATACATATGATATGGAGTTTTATGCTATTATGCAAGCCATAAAGCATTGGAGACATTACTTGTTTCACAAGGAGTTTATCCTATATACTGACCTTGAAGCGTTGAAGCATTTGCAAGGTCAAGATAAAATTGCTGCAAGGCATGCATCGTGGATTGCTTATCTGCAACAGTTTACTTTTGTCGTGAAACACAAATCGGGAGTGACTAATTGCGTAGCTGATGCTTTGAGTCGAAGGAACCATTTGCTAACAACTATGCGAGTCGAAGTAGTTAGTTTTGATGTACTTATAGAATTGATTAGCAATATTCATATTTCTCGCAGGTACTAGACAAAGTCAAGGATGGGAATATGGAAGATTATATGCTAATCAATGGTTTTCTGTTCAAAGGAAATCAATTGTGTATTCCAGATTGCAGTTTGAGGAAGAAGATCATCAAAGAATTGCATGAAGAAGGACACATGGGCCATGATCATACTTTGAAGATGATTTCTGACTCTTATTTTTGGCCATCTACGAGGAAAGAGGTCGAGAAGTTTGTGCGGAGATATCATGTTTGCCAAGTGTCGAAGGGAACTGCCACTAATGTTAGACTATACATGACGTTGCCTGTTTCTGCTAAGCCATGGGTGGATATTAGTATGGATTTTGTTTTGAGATTACCAAGGACACAGCGAGGCAATGATTCTATCTATGTGGCAGTAGATCGTTTTTCGAAAGATGGTTCATTTTATTGTTGGCAAGAAGACGGTAAATGATGTGAATGTTGCTCAGTTATTCCTCAAAGAGATCTATCGACTACATGGGTTATCTGAATCCATTGTTCCAGATAGAGATACCCGTTTTCTAAGTCATTTATGGATTAGTTTGTGGAAGATGATTGGAACGAAGCTGAAGTTTAGCAGTGCTTATCATCCACAAACCGATGGACAGACAGAAGTGGTAAACAGATCTTTGGGAAATTTGTTGAGATGTCTTGTGAAAGATAATCTGAAGAGTTGGGATGCGAAGTTGGGTCAAACTGAGTTTGCACACAATCATGTTGTCAATCGAAGTACTGGGTTCAGTCCATTCCAAATTTTTTATGCAATCGTGCCAAGAGGACCTTTAGATTTATCGATGATTCCACAGCAGAAAGGTGTTGTTAAACAAGCCAGTGATTTTGCTCATGATTTACAGGAATGTCACAAAGTTGTACAGGAGAGATTGTTTAACTCAAATATGAAGTATAAGCAATTTGCAGATTTGAGGCGACGAAGTGTTAATTTCAAAGAAGGAGATTTTGTGTATGCTGCATTGACGAAAGATCGTTTTACTATGGGAACTTACAATTAGTTGAAGGCTCGAAAGATTGGTCCCATAGAAATCATGAAGAAAATCAATGATAATGCTTATCAGTTGAAGCTACCATAAGTTGTGTATACTTCAGATTTATTAAATGTCATGCATATAATTCCATACTATGAAGATGAGTTTATCGAAGAAAAAGAGTGTGTGAATTCGAGATCGAATTCTTCTCAACCAAGGGAGGAAGATGCAGCACATCATGGAAATTATTCAATGATGAATTTTAGATCATCCTGCGTGTTAAAGAAGGCTTCCAATGACCTAAACCATGGAAGAATTGTTTTAGGGTCATTCAGCGCCCTAAAGGAGATCTGCAGTAATCTAAATCAAGAAAAGAGGATGTTTGGGTCGTCCAGCGACCTAAACACATGTTCCAGCGAGCTAAAGCTTAAGAGAAGGGAAACTTGGGTCGTTTGACGTTAATAAGAAGACGTTCTGCGACCTAGAGCTTGAAGAGATGTTGTTAGACCGTGTTGAGGAGGACGTTTGAAGCTTGGGACGTTCACAGTGTGTAGGTCGTGCCGCTAATGTTAGGTCGAATGGAGTGAGTTGTATTGTGTTTTAGGTCATATTTTAGCCTATGTGGGTGTTTTAGGGCGCGGGCATGTATGTTTGTGAACCTATGAATAGGGGTGTAGTGTGAGTTATAAGGTTTGTTGACATTTGAATAAATTCCTTGTGTGAGCTTTGTGCCACCATTAAAATTGGAAGTTGAGTGTAATATGCTTTCTCCATCTTTGGATATTCGAGTGCGCTCGGATCAACGAACTTGAAGCCGATTCACGGTATCGCTTGCGAGTGATCAACGAACTTGAAGCCGATTCACGGTATCGCTTGCGAGTGATCAACGTTCGAAGAATCGTAGATCGACAACACGATATCTTGTGAGATCAACGTGTTGAAGATAGCAAGATTCCGACATCGAAAGATCAACAGACTTGAGCACCTGCCCTATCATTGATCCTATTTCCACGAATTCATCAATTCGTGTGGAGTTTAGATCCTGGACGTTTCACCGAACACCCACTTACTTTTGTTGTCCAGACATTTCAAGCTGTTGGATGACCCAATTTAAACTTAACAACGCCTCCAATACGAACAACATCAGACTACTCTTCTTTATCCTTTTTGTCACTCCTGACAATTTGTACACTAGTATTCGTCTTCTTCCACCATCGTAAAAGTGGTAGATGGTAGTTCAACGGGATGGTGTCGTCCCACTTTTCACGTCTTCTCCCAATGTAAGCGTTTCTTCTTCTCTTCGATTATCACTTTCAAAGATCCAATTTAGTTTTCAATTAATCCTTTATCTAAAATCAAGTTTAGTTACCCTTGCATGTTATAGTAACATTTCATTATCATCATTTTAATGGATATTTGGCTTTCAATTTAATTTAGGCAGGTTGTTGCAATGACAAATTAGGTATATTAATATTATTTGGTTCAGACGTGTACTAGCATAAGTAAATGTACACCATATAAATTGGCTTAAACATGTAACAACCGTTATGAAGCGACATGCACACCATATAAAATCTATATACACTTATGTCTATTATGTGTATTTAGCCTACATCAACTTGATTTTTGGACAGTTTATCCTACTTTTCAACATGCAAATATTAAATTGTGACGGCATTAAATTCCCTTTGTCCTTTATTTTGATCAAATAGACTTTAATTTACCTTCTCTACGACCAGTACAAACCCAATTGCAATTTGCATACGTTCTAAAATATGCATCAGTTTATATAGTATGACCGGACAGTGAATGCACTCTACTTTTAGATAATAATAACATATGTTCCCAACTAAATCTGTACTTTCTATGAAAATTATCTAGAAATAGATACAATTAGTCTACATAGGAACTTTTCAAGAAAATATAAGGGGTCATAGACATATGCGACGTTATCTAAATGTAAGACCGATTTGAAACAAGAATCTATTTATATAATATTTATCATCAAGGCCCGAACCAAATGAAAACAACCTTGAGGTAAGAAATAAAGACTACATTTTTAGCTACACCAAATCTTTGTGTTTTATCTTATTATGCATTTATGTTACTTTATATTAAGCCCACTAATGCATATATTTTATTCTCTTATATGAAATATTTTATTATTCCTAATATATTTTATTTTATTTTATTTTATTCCTATTACGTTTACTTGTTTTTATTTCTATTTTTATCATTTGATATTTAAAAGTCGTCTTATATAGAATATAGATGCTATAATTTGTTATCTTCTGTACCTCAAGGATATGCATTTCAATTTTTATAATAGTAATAATATTTTAATAAGAGATAAGGATAAAAACATTCGGATCGTATCCTCCCATGGTGTTTGGAAAGCCTTTCCTCTTTTCTTCCTATCATTCTCACTGCTCTCAAACTTAATCTCTCATTATCTCCTTCTTATCTCATCTTAACCGCTTCATCTTCTAGTCTTCTCTTCTAAATTCATTTTCTAGCTTTCTACTGTGTGGGATCTTGCTCCGTTTGTTTTTCCCTTAGCCAATCCAACTCCCCCTTATCGTCAAAGCTTCCAGTTCCTTTGGTGTTTTGATCGAGAAGGGGCTGTATTATTTTTGGTTTTTATTTTCTATGTTGGATCTGTGTTGATGGTTATTCTCTGAGTTTAACGTTGCTAGATTTCTCTCCGCTGTTGCGCTTCCCTCTGCATTGGCCATGGCAATAGCCTCTACTGCGTTGGTCCTGCATGAGTTTGGTGGCACATTAGTTTTTTTGTGTGTTGAACTCCTGCTTACGGGAGCTAGGATTGATGTCAAAGTCTCTATTTCTCCCCATACTAGATCTAGATCACCCTTTCTTCCTTCACTTCTCATGCCCGATTTCCACTTTCTTGCTTCCATCATCTTCCTCTATTTCGCGATGGCACTGCCATTCATTCTCTTTTCACCTTTCAACACTGTAGTGGTGTAACACCCCACACCCGCTAAGGTCACTCACTAAAGGAATGCCTTAACTTCGGTGGAGTATTTTAAGTGAATATAGAACAGAAAAATTACAACAAGACAGATATAAGTAATACTTGAAATTTAAAACATCATTTCATTGCAGCAGAAGGTAAACATGTTTGGTTACATATCAAAAACCAACAAGAGTCAAGTACAAAATATCCATCTCGATAAAAACATAAGTACATAATCCCACTACATACTAATAGCCATAATAGAAAAGATAAGTTGGGCTTTACATCAACGGTCCAAGCTCCAAAAGATAGATAAAGCAATCTGATCAAAGCCCACTAGTGCTAGGCCCACTCTGAGAACCTGAGGGTTGGGAAAAAAGATAAAAACAACGGGGTCAGACATAAGTCTGAGCGAATCCTATAACTTTAACAATACAATCATTAAAGTAATTAGGGTATGATATAAACTTGGTACGGTAATGACTGGGGATAAATGACTACACTAAGCAGCCAACTAGACATAGGAAGAACGAAGATAACGGTAAAGACGCATCTACCCACCCAAGGATAATTACTACACTGCACCACACCAGTCATTCCTAACTTAAAGGTTGATCCCACCCAAGGACTTAGAAAATTTAACTAGTAGTTTCGTGCACCCCTAGCTGACCACATAGGTGTCGTCTGCCCCTATCTCCACTAGGTGTACCCACTATTCCCCAAGCGATCGGCTCCCTAACGTAGATACCCGTGCTGGCCCCACAGTGGGGTGTATCACTCCCCAAAGTGGCAACCCGATACAACCAACGGTGCACGGCTTATACCTACACGATGCAACAACGTCTTACCTACCAGCCCGGGTCCATACACGCATATGAAACCCGTTGGACTTGCGTTGCCACCGCTAACCCGTTTTAGCCTCTTATAGTCAAATCCAATACGCGTGTCCCGTCCTCGACATGGGTCGAGCCCACAAAGATACATATGGGTTACTGGTTGAAATGGGCCCCCACAAGCTACCTACCTAAGCTTGTCCCTTTTCTAGTGCATCCCACTTAACCCTTTAATCATGTTCAATTACATGTTTCCACTTGGTTAAGTATTCTAATCGTATTTTCTATTGCCACCCAAGGCAACCCACTAGATTTCCACATGCCACCCAAGGCACCCACTTAACCCCTCATGCCCCACTACATGCTTATCTGGTTAAGTGTTTCTTAATTGATTAAGAACGTAACCTTTGTAAAGACCTCTCACATTAGACTGTCTTTTATGGCAGCTGGATTTGCCGGTCGGGTCCGGGCAGCCTTACGCCATAACAGAGTCTAACCTCGTGTCTTTACACTTGTCACGTATTTAGTTTATGCCTAAGACCTCTCACATTGGGCCAATCATTTGTAGCCGCTGGATTTGTCAGTCGGGTCCGGGCAGTCTTATGCTACAAAAGGGTCCAACCTCGTGTGTTAGTCGATTAATTACACCTAATTAATCACCCCCATATTTTGAATTAATTTTCCCTAATTAATTCCAATTTAATGATGTATATAATTGACTCAATTATGTCCATCCACTTATGGTATGCAACATCATACCAATTTCACCACAATTTTGTTAACATGAATATTAACCCCATCGTTCCCCACGTAATACGCTAACATGACATACTTAAAAGGGAAGATTCATCACAAACACAATGGGTTCCACTTTGCATAACATTAGCATCAACATGGGTTTTAAAGGTGTCAACTTGCATATATGACCATAGCATCAAACCCAACTAGCATAAATAACCAACCCAAACTTGCATGAATCACATATGTCATAAAGAGGGTAACTTGCATAGATGTTCATGTCATAGACCTATCATAAAGGGATAAACTTGCATACATGTCATAGGTCTAAAAAGGGATGAACTTGCATATGTTACTCATATCATAAAAAGGGGTAAACATGCATATATATGCATGACATACAAAGGGCTAAACTTGCATATGTATGCATATCATACAAAGGTGTAAACTTGCACATGTTACTTGCATATAATCAAACACCAAACTTGCATAACATGTCATATATGAACTTGCATATAATCAAACACCAAACTTGCATAACATGTCATATATGAACTTGCATATAATCAAACACCAAACTTGCATAACATGTCATATATGAACTTGCATATAATCAAACACCAAACTTGCATAACATGTCATATATGAACTTGCATATAATCAAACACCAAACTTGCATAACATGGTTTCATAATGGATCAATGTTTATCATAGTGATTTGCATAACTAGCATCATGAACATATAGCATAAAACTTGCATAACTAGCATCATGAACATATAGCATAAAACTTGCATAACTAGCATCATGAACACATAGCATATGATAACATAACTTGCATTGATCCACATACATAACCATAACCTCATTATATCCTATCATAATTAGTTTAGCAATTGCTTGCTAAAGGCATATAAACTCACAACTTGTTGATTAGCACTCCTATGAAGAAGATTAAGTTGCTAGAGTTGATTAGAAGTTGATTTGAGAAGCTATCTTCTTCTAAAATTTGATGGAGGCTCCTTCTACTTGAATTTTGACGGCATGACGACGTTGTATCTATTTTTAGTATGGATTAGGGTAGTCTTAGGGTGTATTTATAGATTTAGGATGTAGTTTAGGCCCTTAGATTAACCCTAGATTAGGTTAGAGCCGTCAGATTTCGTCACAAGCCCCAAAACACAGCCCAACAGCCAAAGCAGTGCACCCAGGCCAAACTGGTTCGGCCACCCGTGTCGACTCCCAAGTCGACTGGGCAGTCGATTTGGGTCTTGTGGTGTCGACTCCCAAGTCGACTCCCCAGTCGACTCCCCAGTCGACTCCCCAGTCGACTTGGGGTGTGGCGGGAATTTTCCCGCCTAGCTCCATTTCTTGAAATCTGTTTTCGAAATTTGAATTTTCTGAAAACTTCTTCGGGCCTTAACTGGGTCATACGGACTCCGATTTTCGAAAACTCAGACTCTATTTCGCGTATTTTTCCGAGACGAACGCAATGGCATAGCCCGTTTCCCCTGATTCAGATCTTAAAATTTAATTCTGCCCTGATTTATATTATAACAAGTTATTCAACATACGGGGTGTTACATTCTCCCCTACTTAAAGGATTTCGTTCCCGAAATCTCTAAGTCAAGAAGAACGTATCCTACCATCCAAACAACCATCTACTAAACCACCAAATACTGGCATCCATTGTCCTTAAAGTTTCTAATGTTGTATGAACATATGCAAAAAGTGTGTGTATATGCTCCCTGTCTAATGCAAAATCAGGCGGTCTACTGATTCAGTTGACCTCCTTAATGCAAACCATGATAGTGCCATGCATCCAATATGTATGCGAAAGAACCCTATCGACACATACTATCTCTACATGTGTGCACAACCATACACCAAAATGCATCATCCATATGATAACACAACCATTATACATCCATTAATATAGCTACCTACACACAATTATATGCAATATGCAATATGAAGTGACTGAGCCGATCTAGTGTCTAAAGTGTGTGTATATGCATCCACAAGCAACCACTAGCAAACACTTGCATCCACACGCATCCATCAATCATAACATGTCTCAAACACATGTTTCAACCATAGGTTTACCCTATCTAACAGGACAAAGGTACTAATGAGAGGACATACTAAAGATAAGATAAGAACTAGACAAACGATAAAGGAGAAATTAAAAGACATACCCTCAAAAAGGAATGGGTACAAAGAACGCATCTTCACTTCTGTCTCCCAAGTAGCGTTGCTCTCATCATCTCCCCATTGTACTTTGACTAGTTGAACCTCTCTGTTTCTCAACTTCCTAATCTCTGACCCAAGGATGCAAGTAGGAGCTCGTCGAATCGTCGCATCACGCTCTACCTCCACTTCTCTAAGCAAGCTCGGCTCTACCACCTCTGCGGTCTCATGTAGGCACTTCCTCAAATGTGACACATGGAATACGTCATGTACACCACTAAGTCTCTCGGGTAAATCCACTCTATATGCCACCTGTCCAATCCTTTCCTTAATAGGAAACGGTCCTACAAACCTTGGTGCTAACTTCCCAACGGACCCAAAGCGAACAACATTCCGTAATGGAGATACTTTAACAAAGACCATGTCTCCAACATCAAACTCAAGGTTCGTCCTCCTCTTATCCGCGTAAGATTTCTTCCTATCTTGCGCTGCTTTCATCCTTCTTCGAATCAAATCAATCTTTTCCGAAGTCTCTCTAACCATATCGGGCCCAAGCAAGATCTTATCCGTAGATTCCCACCAACATGTAGGTGATCGACAAGGCCTTCCATAAAGAGCTTCGAATGGAGCCATACCAATACTAGACTGAAAGCTGTTATTATACGCGAACTCCACCAATGGAAGATGCTCTTCCCATGTACCTCCAAAATCTAAGATACATAGCCTCAAAAGGTCTTCTAGAATACAGTTCACCCTCTCGGTCTGGCTGTCCATCTGAGGATGATATGCGGTGCTCA
The DNA here is from genome assembly GCA_030737875.1 of Allium sativum. Lineage (NCBI taxonomy): Eukaryota > Viridiplantae > Streptophyta > Magnoliopsida > Asparagales > Amaryllidaceae > Allium > Allium sativum. Next base: position 967,719,301 of record CM060922.1, on the reverse strand, counting down.
AACACAACTGAGTCCCTACCTCCTCTTGCAAACTCTTCCAAAACTCGCTAGTGAAGATAGGATCTCGATCGCTCACTATGCTAGAAGGTACACCATGCAATCGAACTATCTCTCGAAGGTAAACTGAAGCTAGCCATGGAGCAGTCCTCTTACTCTTCACGGGTATAAAATGGGCACTCTTAGTAAGTCTGTCTACCACAACCCAAATTCCCGTATTACCCTTCCTCGATCTCGGTAATCCATCAGTAAAATCCATCGAGACGCTATCCCACTTCCATTGCGGAACTTCCAATGGGTGAAGCAACCCACCGGGTTTCTTTTGCTCCGCTTTCAGTTGTTGGCACACCAAGCATCTAGCGACATACTCGACCACATCTTTCTTCATACCGGCCCAAAAGAAAACTCGCTTCATGTCTTGGTACATCTTGTCCCCACCGGGATGAATGGTCATCTTCGAACGATGTGCATCATCAAGTATAGCCTTCTTCAAACCCTCGTCTTGCGGTACACAAAGTCTACCGTCTCTACGCAACCACCCCTTACCATCTAGGGTGTACTTACTCAAATGGCTGGAGGACTCCCCCCTTATGAGCCTCTCTACCAACTCAACCAACTGTGGGTCGTCCCGCTGTGCCTCGCCAATCCGTCCCAAAAGAGTAGGTCTGACCTCTAAGGATGCTAGCAAACCGAGTATAAAGTCAACGGAAGGTCTGAAGTCAAACATCGAGATAAATTCCAAGCTTCGTCGTTCAACGAACAATGGACTCAAAGACAACCTTTTTCTGCTTAAGGCGTCTGCCACCACGTTACCCTTGCCAGGGGTATACACTATCTCAAAATCATAGGATGCTAAGAACTCCATCCACCTTTATTGCCTTAAGTTCAAATCCTTTTGAGAAAACAAGTACTTCAATGATTTGTGGTCAGTGAACAATTCGAACCTCTCGCCAAGAAGATAATGGCGCCAAGTCTTAAGCGCAAAAACAATAGCGGCCAACTCTAGATCATGCGTAGGGTAATTTTTCTCATGCGCTCTCAACTGCCTTCCCCCATAGGCTATTACCCTTCCCTCTTGCATTAAGACTGCGCCTAGTCCTTTCCCACAAGCATCGGTATAAACAACAAATGGCTTACTCCCATCCGGCAGCACTAAGACTGGAGCTGTGGTTAAAGCTCTCTTTAACCGTTTGTAACGACCCGCCATTTTGACCGTGCCGAATTGACAAAATATGCCAACTCGAAACGTCCAAAACAACAGATTGTTATTAGCTTCTGAGGTAAATAGAACAAATCACAGATCACAGACACAGATACAAAGCAATATAATATCTCGCAGCAGAAAATACAAAATACAATGGTAGTTCATGAAGCTTTACATCAGAATTTACATAAATAATTCAGCGGAAGTCTAATACAATAAATAACTGATAACAATCTGAAACAGAATGACAAAGATAACTGAACAGGTAAATATAAATGAGAAAACCCAATAATCTTCAAACTCCAAAAGTGGATCTCGAAAGCCGTGATAATCGATCTGACCCGAGCAATAATGCAAAACAAAACAACTCGGATCAGGACTAACATTCTCGTGGAAGTAAATCAATTCAAATGAAATGTTCGATGAAATGCAAACAGTAACTTAGAGGATGTTTGGGATCACCATCCACTAAGGATTCGTCAAACTAATACTATATAGTATAATACACTATATACAATAGTGTCTATCAGTAAAGTAAAATATCAAAATAGCGTAAGCGGGATTACCATGATTACCCTTACACCGTTTATATATTCCCATAGTATATACAGTACCGTAATTCCTCCGTAAACTGGAGGTTGATCAGAGGGCACTCCATATAAAATAGTACAAAACAAAATCGTAGTGGGCTCGTATAAGGCATGTGACAAGGCACGCAAGGAATGCCAGGGTGGATTCACCGTTTGTAGAGCCGGACTGGTGGTAACGCATAGTAGCTACTACCGCCCACCTCGATACACACTCCCATAATCAAAAGGGCCCAAATCGAATCTCAACGGTAATAGAATAATATCGAAGAAGTGTGCTCGATAAGAGGTATGACTTCAATTGGTCGGTCGTAGCTCCTGTTTTAGCCACATCAAGCTGACTCAAGGTAGTCAGGGTCTCGTAATTAATATGAAAATACAAAATAGAGTCGTTCGCCAAATCATCCCCTTCATTCTGGAACTCCACCGCGTACATAGTTGTTAAAGTGGTTTTCGGTATTGGCAGAGAGTATGACAATAGCCGATCCCGGTCTCTTTAACAACCAAACGTTTACATTTTTCACATCGTGGCCATTATTTTATAAATCAATTTATAAAATCGATTATATGAAACTCATATTCGAATTTCGAAATCAAAATTAAATATCTAACTTCGATTATATTCAATTTTGAAAACGACTCATTTATATCGCTTAATTATATCGATTTCAAAAATATTCACATAACGACTTTCAATTCAAAACAATTTACATCAAAAACATATCTTAAAGGTCGCAGTTATCGTTTAAATCAAAACAAAATATTTAACTTTAAGAATATTTCGGTTTGATTTATATTCATCAAAACTCAAGTTCAATAATTCAATTGTTTCAAGATTACCATTTATAGGATATCGTTTTAAATCTATTTATTAAGTACAATATTTCGGTTCAAATTCAATACATACACTTTAAATCAAAATCTCATATTTCGCTTATAATTCAAAACAAGTCGTATCATACTTTATAACTCGAAATATAAATTAAATTTCATTACTTAAAATTTGAATCAAACTCTTATATTTCAAATTCGACAAATCATATCCTATTTACTCAACTCGTACAAATTCCATATTGTAAATATTCAAATCATAAGTTTTAAAACCATCTTATAAATTCGATTTTACAAATTTCAAAATTCAACTAAATGATCATGAGAACCAATTTCGTATATAACATTATATATATTCTAATTTACATTTAGTCACGTTAAGTTCGATTCAATTTGAATTCAAATCCGTATCTCATATGAATTCGATGTTAAAATCAAATATCGTTATTAGAAATTCAAACCTCGACTTAAGTCACAAAATCTTACTTAAACCAACTTTGAGTTTATAGTTTGCAAAATATATATATAAAGATAATTTAATTTTGAAAATTGATATATATATATAAGTTTGTAAAATTCTAATAATAATTAAAAGTAGATTATAAACATATATAAAATTTAAAATAAAATAAAATAGGTTTAAAGAAAATATTAATATACAAAAGTTTAAAATTCTTAAAATAAAAATATAAAATCTTAAATTATTATTTAAACTCAAAATTTCCAAATTACTTTATTACGAAAACATGACCAACGATGTCCGTATTTAAATTTCTACCCTATGGTCAAGTGATACAGATATTTATCATTTCAACCCGCAATTTATAAAATTTCTACGGGTCTATCATTTCACCCAGCGATCCCAAATTCAGTAAAAATCGTTCAGGTCTATCATTTCAACCCATAACGATTTTTCCTTATTCTAATGTTCGTTCGGGTATGTATCATTTCAACCCTTGGTGATTTTCCTAAACTAGGGTATCAACAATCACAAACAACAACCACCACATATATATCATCAGTGCAACTACGTGTCATATGAATAAATCGTGTCACATATGAAATGTGCATACATATCAAATCAAGCAATTTCTACTAGCAGTCCTATACATTTCATATAACAGTTCATTATTGATCTAACATCCATGAAAAATGTAAGTCAGGTGTGAGATAAACTCACCTTTCGTGGTACAAAAAATAGAGATGGTAGACCGATGGGCACTGAATGAAGCGATGATTTCCAGGCACGATTCATAATAGATTCAACTTGATGATCACTCATTGTATATTTTATATATATATTTTTCCAAGAGGAGGTTAGGGGATTTCTCAATGGATTGGTTAAGCTATTGGGTTTTGGACAGTTTCCAAACTCAACACTAAATTATATTCAATAAAGTTTAACACAAAATTCTTTTATAAAATATTATATAAATGTCTCTATATACGTAAATACACAGTAAATTTATAAAAATATATATACATTTGAAATTCAACGAACACCGCAAACGCACAACGCGAATTATTATAACATAAATATAATTTAAATTATTCATATACACACAGTAAAGCCTTTTACATAGTTCATATATTTTATATAAAATCAACACACCACATAAACACACACAACAAATAATACTCACGCACAAATATACACTATACCATGCACGTAAAAAAAAGGAGACACGCACGCATATAAATGAACACACGCATACACAAACATTATACACTACACAAACATATAATAGCACACCCACATAACACCAAAATCATCACGAAGCTCACGCACACATATTCCTCAATGTTTAAAATACACTCACACACACAAAGGAAGCTTCATATGAATTGAAAATCACCTACACACGGTAAAACAGCTTGACACAACAATATATATATATATATAAGTATAATAAAATACACACACATGTTAAACTAAGAACTCACGTGGCATATACAATGAAAAAAACACATGGTTTCAACTGTCATGGGTTGGTCGGTCGAGAGAACTGCTGTTGGGCCGGTTGATCGGTGAGGGCTGGCGAGCTGTTTCATATTGGTGGAGGACAAGCGCTAGACTCGAGCGATTTTACGGGTTTGGCGAGTACTTTGACAAAGAGTGACGTGGGGAAAAGGTTCGGGCTTCGGCGCGGTTCGGACTGACGGGCAGACAAGTTGCAAGTGGCTCGAGTGGGAGGACGGCTTTCAGATCGGCGACCGTTCGGAACAGTAAAAAAAAATGGGAAAGGGAAAACAAACAATGTGATCAGAAGAAAACTGTTGTGGCTATTTATTTATACGAACAAAGCAGTAAATCTTAAAATAGCGTGAGATGATAGTGGGGTGGTCAAGATCCTCAAAACTCGCTCCACGTTAATGCTGGCATTTAACAATTCAAATTAGACCGTGTAAACATCGCATCTTCAAAATGTAAATAAAAAAAAACATGTTTCAAAACAAAACGTGTTGCAATGATATGCATTGGTACTGTTGTAACAGAATGAACTTAGACAAAATATATTCGAAGTGCTGGTAGTATTTGTTAATATTACATTTCCTTATCAATAATTTTAGTTAGTATCACTATTGCATATTTTTAACTTTGGATGAATATCCTATATTATCAAACATACATATTCAAACTTCTATGATATTCCATCTAACCGACTTTGAAGCTAAAGTGTGGTTTCAAATGGAAAAAGGAAAACAAATAGATTGGGAACAAAACGTGGAAAGGCCTTGATATATGAAACGTGCATGGCTTTGTAAACAATGGTTTAATTGGAAACAAAAAGAGTAAACAATGGTTTGGTAACAAAAAGAGTAACATGGCTTTTGGAAATAAAATTGGACGTGCATGTATATGCATTGCATATGTGTAGTAAAAGTGTCCACTTCTAAGCTTTGGAAAGAACAAAAATATAATTAGATAGCTTAGTAAAATAAAATGACAAATTTTGCAGACCCAAAATGATTAAAAAAAATATGTAGAATCGTAAAAGGGACACATCGAACTCAAATGTCACCGTTTCAAAAATGAACTGTGCAAGCCTTTTCGTAGTTTCAGCGCGAACCGAGCACCAAAACTGACAAATAAATATATTTTGGTAATCAACTCGACGAGACGGACACAAGGGTGTATAATTTGCAGTGTCAGGATGCTCCGTTCAAAAGCGCGTTACGGACCCCTTTGACGTAAAAATGCGGACGGAAAACGGAGGTCAAAACGTCCGATTTTCTCGAAACGAATTTCGCCGTCGGATTCGTGACAACGAATAGAATATTTTTCATGTTTGTCCGAACTGGTTTTGGAGAAATTTTAAAATCGCTAAAATTTGATCTGTTATGCGCAGCTTTGCACTGAAAATTGCACGACCGACAACAGTCAAATTTTCCGATGAAATTTTTACAGTTGCTACATCTCACTGTACGTATTACAAATTTCGAATTCCCGCTATGAAAAACCATAGAATAATTTCAAAATAAAATTTTGATTTAAATCGGATTTTAAATCGTTAAAAATTACCGGTTGTTACACCGTTGGAACGCATCATCACAATCTACGTCCCATGCGAAGACTAGATTCTTCTTCGTCAAGCGAGTTAATGGGGCTGATATCTTCGCGAAGTCCTTGATAAACTTCCTATAGTAGCCAGCCAACCCCAAGAAACTCCTCACCTCGGTAGCATTCTTCAGAACCTTCCAATCTTGGATGGACACTACCTTCGCGGGATCCACAGCTATCCCTTCTTTGGAGACCACGTGCCCTAAGAACCGCTCTTCCTTCCTCCAAAAGTGATATTTAGATAATTTAGCCTTAAGGCTATGCGCTCGAAGAGTCTCCAACACTTCCCTAAGATGTAGGGCATGCTCTTCTTCACTCTTAGAAAAGACTAAGATGTCATCCACAAAGACCACCACGAACTTATTAAGGTACTCCCTGAACACCCTACTCATCAAATCAACAAAGTAAGCAGGGGCGTTCGTCAAACCAAAGGGCATCACCAACCACTCATAAAAACCATCCGGAGTCCTAAAGGCAGTCTTCTCTATACTATCCTCAGCCACTCTCAACTGATGAAACCCCGGGGCTAAGTCCAACTATGAAAACACTGAGGCGCCAACCAACTGATCAAAGAGATCATCAATCCTCGGCAATGGGTGTCTATTCTTCTTTGTAAGCTTGTTGAGTTCTCTATAGTCTACACAAAGTCTGAGAGACCCATCCGCCTTCGTGGCAAAAACCACTGGAGCACCCCACTCCGATATACTTCGTCTTATGAACCCCTTCTCAAGCAACTCCCCTACTTGCTTATGGAGTTCCCTCCTCTCACGAGGAGCCATGTGGCGCACTGGCAAAGATACTGGCTTAGCATTGTCCACCAGATATATTCGGAAGTCTATCTCCCGCTTCGGAGGTAAGCCCTTCACCTCCTCAAACACATCCGAGTATTCCCGGACCACTCTAACAGATCGCAAACTCTCGACCGAAGCGTCAAGCGATTCAAGATAACTTAGCATAACAGAATTCATGGGATTACAAGAGATCTTGAGAGTGTTCCCCAAGCGGGTCATGAGCCTAACAACTCTCCTTTCGCAATCAAGAACGGCACCATTACTGGATAACCAGTCCATGCCCAAAATTAACCCATAGCCCGTGAAGCCAAAAACAAAAGCATCACATCTAAACTCAATGCTAAGTATGGAAATCTTCAAACCCAAACATATCATGGACAAATAAGTGGAGCCCCCAATTGGGTTTGAAACAACCAAGGGATCATCTACTAGACTGATGTCTAAGTGCAGTGACTCAACTAATGATGATGAGATAAACGAATGCAATGCGCCAGAGTCAAACAAAGTACGGACAGGATGATCAAACAGAAAAACCAGACTTTCAACGGAAATAGTTCTACCTCTTTCCTGAATCGGTGGAACCGCGAGAGCCTGAACTTGCCCCCTTGCCTGACCTGGTTCCATAAGAGCTTGCACCTGTCCTCCTGAGGTAGATCCCGTCCTCTGCCCCGTCTTAGGGAAGTCCTTCACTAGATGCTCTGCTTTGCCATAGTGGAAGCAGCCAGTCTTTTTCTTCTTCCGACAATCTTTGCTTAGGTGGCCTGGTGTCCCACAGTTGAAGCACTTCTTCTTTCCCTTGCCACCGTTGCCTTTCCCACCCTTGTTTTGCTGTTGCTGTTGAGATCTCTTCTGATCTCCTTTCTTCTCGGGTGCCTTATTAGCATTGGAACCCTTCTCTTCCTCATGCATAAGTGCCATGTCTACTAGCTTCTCAAAGGTGGCCCCCATAGGGATGTGAGTCATAGCCAATCCATGCATCGGTTCATTCAAGCCCTTAACGAACCTCAAAGCCTTCTTTTCCGGTGTATTCACCATGTCTATGCCAAATCTATCTAGCTGATTAAACTTGTTGACATATTCCTTCACTGATAGGTTTCCTTGCTTTAGAGTCAAGAACCTTTCCATATACAGATTTTCTTCCGCCCTTGAGAGAAATTTTGCCACAAACCTTTGTCTGAAATCCGCCCAAGAGTCAACAAGGCGTTCTCCATTAGTGACCTCCCACCAGAACGAGGCCTCTCCCTTCATTAACCAAGCAGCTAACTTGACTTTCTTTCCTTCTTCCATCTCAAAGATGTCTATCAACTCTTCGTTTCCTTAAGCCAATCCCTAGCTTCCACAAAAGTTTCTGATCCTTGAAAAGGTTTCCCTCCCATAGCCTTAAATTCCTTGCAAGTCTTAGCAAAAGTATCCGCATGAGGAGGAGGAGGGGGAGGAAGATCGGGTGCAACTGGTGGTGGAGGAACATTTGCTGGACCCGCAGCGGCGGCCCTAGCCTCCATCAATCTCCTATACCATACTGGTATCGCTACACCCTCCGGAAAGTTAAGATCTTCAGCCATGCTGAAACGAAAAAGGAAAGATTCAAAACGGAGAATTCGAAAGATAAAGAAATGGCTATTGGGGATTATGCTTTTCTTTCAAAAACTTTTCTCTTAAAAGACATGTTTTTGAAAATACTTCTTCCAAAAATGTTTTTAGAAAAATAGTTTTTCTAAAAGTTTTATCTGTTCTGGTAACCTTCAGCTCTGATACCACGTGTAACACCCCACACCCGCTAAGGTCACTCACTAAGGGAATGCCTTAACTTCGGTGGAGTATTTTAAGTGAATATAGAACAGAAAAATTACAACAAGACAGATATAAGTAATACTTGAAATTTAAAACATCATTTCATTGCAGCAGAAGGTAAATATGTTTGGTTACATATCAAAAACCAACAAGAGTCAAGTACAAAATATCCATCTCGATAAAAACATAAGTACATAATCCCACTACATACTAATTGCCATAATAGAAAAGATAAGCTGGGCTTTACATCAACGGTCCAAGCTCCAAAAGATAGATAAAGCAATCTGATCAAAGCCCACTAGTGCTAGGCCCACTCTGAGAACCTGAGGGTTGGGAAAAAAGATAAAAACAACGGGGTCAAACATAAGTCTGAGCGAGTCCTATAATTTTAACAATACAATCATTAAAGTAATTAGGGTATGATATAAACTTGGTACGGTAACGACTGGGGATAAATGACTACACTAAGCAGCCAACTAGACATAGGAAGAACGAAGATAACGGTAAAGACGCATCTACCCACCCAAGGATAATTACTACACTGCACCACACCAGTCATTCCTAACTTAAAGGTTGATCCCACCCAAGGACTTAGAAAATTTAACTAGTAGTTTCGTGTACCCCTAGGTGACCACATAGGTGTCGTCTGCCCCTATCTCCACTAGGTGTACCCACTACTCCCCAAGTGATCGGCTCCCTAACGTAGATACCCGTGCTGGCCCCACAGTGGGGTGTATCACTCCCCAAAGTGGCAACCCGATACAACCAACGGTGCACGGTTTATACCTACACGATGCAACAACGTCTTACCTACCAGCCCGGGTCCACACACACATATGAAACCCGTTGGACTTGCGTTGCCACAGCTAACCCGTTTTAGCCTCTTATAGTCAAACCCAGTACGCGTGTCCCGTCCTCGACATGGGTCGAGCCCACAAAGATACATATGGGTTACTGGTTGAAATGGGCCCCCACAAGCTACCCACCTAAGCTTGTCCCTTTTCTAGTGCATCCCACTTAACCCTTTAATCATGTTCAATTACATGTTTCCACTTGGTTAAGTATTCTAATAGTATTTTCTATTGCCACCCAAGGCAACCCACTAGATTTCCACATGCCACCCAAGGCACTCACTTAACCCCTCATGCCCCCACTACATGCTTATCTGGTTAAGTGTTTCTTAATTGATTAAGAACGTAACCTTTATAAAGACCTCTCACATTAGACTGTCTTTTATGGCAGCTGGATTTGCCGGTCGGGTCCGGGCAGCCTTACGCCATAACAGAGTCTAACCTCGTGTCTTTACACTTGTCACGTATTTAGTTTATGCCTAAGACCTCTCACATTGGGCCAATCATTTGTAGCCGCTGGATTTGCCGGTCGGGTCCGGGCAGTCTTATGCTACAAAAGGGTCCAACCTCATGTCTTAGTCGATTAATTACACCTAATTAATCACCCCCATATTTTGAATTAATTTTCCCAAATTAATTCCAATTTAATGATGTACATAATTGACTCAATTATGTCCATCCACTTATGGTATGCAACATCATACCAATTTCACCACAATTTTGTTAACATGAATATTAACCCCGTCGTTCCCCACGTAATACGCTAACATGACATACTTAAAAGGGAAGATTCATCACAAACACAATGGGTTCCACTTTGCATAACATTAGCATCAACATGGGTTTTAAAGGTGTCAACTTGCATATATGACCATAGCATCAAACCCAACTAGCATAAATAACCAACCCAAACTTGCATGAATCACATATGTCATAAAGAGGGTAACTTGCATAGATGTTCATGTCATAGACCTATCATAAAGGGATAAACTTGCATACATGTCATAGGTCTAAAAAGGGATGAACTTGCATATGTTACTCATATCATAAAAAGGGGTAAACATGCATATATATGCATGACATACAAAAGGCTAAACTTGCATATGTATGCATATCATACAAAGGTGTAAACTTGCACATGTTACTTGCATATAATCAAACACCAAACTTGCATAACATGTCATATATGAACTTGCATATAATCAAACACCAAACTTGCATAACATGTCATATATGAACTTGCATATAATCAAACACCAAACTTGCATAACATGTCATATATGAACTTGCATATAATCAAACACCAAACTTGCATAACATGTCATATATGAACTTGCATATAATCAAACACCAAACTTGCATAACATGTCATATATGAGCTTGCATATAATCAAACACAAAACTTGCATAACATGGTGTCATAATGGATCAATGTTTATCATAGTGATTTGCATAACTAGCATCATGAACATATAGCATAAAACTTGCATAACTAGCATCATGAACACATAGCATATGATAACATAACTTGCATTGATCCACATACATAACCATAACCTCATTATATCCTATCATAATTAGTTTAGCAATTGCTTGCTAAAGGCATAGAAACTCACAACTTGTTGATTAGCACTCCTATGAAGAAGATTAAGTTGCTAGAGTTGATTAGAAGTTGATTTGAGAAGTTATCTTCTTCTAAAATTTGATAGAGGCTCCTTCTACTTGCATTTTGACGGCATGACGACGTTGTATCTATTTTTAGTATGGATTAGGGTAGTATTAGGGTGTATTTATAGATTTAGGATGTAGTTTAGGCCCTTAGATTAACCCTAGATTAGGTTAGAGCCGTCAGATTTCGTCACAAGCCCCAAAACACAGCCCAACAGCCAAAGCAGTGCACCCAGGCCAAACTGGCTCGGCCACCCGTGTCGACTCCCAAGTCGACTGGGCAGTCGACTTGGGTCTTGTGGTGTCGATTCCCAGGTCGACTCTCCAGTCGACTTGGGGTGTGGCGGGAATTTTCCCGCCTAGCTCCATTTCTGCATTTGAAATCTGTTTTCGAAATTTGAATTTTCTGAAAACTTCTTCGGGCCTTAACTGGGTCATACGGACTCCGATTTTCGAAAACTCAGACTCTATTTCGCGTATTTTTCCGAGACGAACGCAATGGCATAGCCCGTTTCCCCTGATTCAGATCTTAAAATTTAATTCTGCCCTGATTTATATTATAACAAGTTATTCAACATACGGGGTGTTACAAGTGGGATGGCTTTCGCGACTTCCCACTACTGACCATTCTCTGGGTTCTTACTGTCTGCTTTGCTGGTTAAACTCCATCTCAAGTCCTATTGCCCTTAAGTGCATAAAACTATAGTTGTGGTCGGTTTATCTTCAATGGTTGATTTGGAATTGGCCCGAGCTCGCCTCCACTTCTTGGTGTGACAGTTAGGTTTGTTGCTCTTAGCTATGTCAATTTTTTCCTTGAGCTATGATTGGATATGGTGTTTGTTGGGGTTTCTTTGCTGTTTTTTTATGTGTCTTTTGTTTTTTGCTTGGCTGGGGTTGACTTGTGATAGTTGTAGATGCTTGTTTATTAATTGTGGTTTTTGGATGCGAAATGTTATGGTATTTTCTGATTATCTATGTGGGTCTAGGAGGTTGCAGGTGTTTGAAATATCAAATGCGATGTCAAATGTTCGAAGTCAATCTGTGCATGTTGCAATGTTGATTCAACTTTGGTGATTTCTGCATTGCTACAGTGGAGGTAGCTTTTATACTATGGGATTGTGCAGTTTCTCTTTGTGAGGTCAAAGCTATGCTATGGATTGTATTGATGTAAGATGTCCTAGCTGCGGCTACACGGTGTATGCTTTTCAAGATGTGATGTTATGTTGCTATTGCATTTTTTGATATTTTCTCCCTACGTGGAGTATTTTGTGTTCTAGTACAGTGACTAGCTCTAGTGTTGTAACCTATATAGGATGGTGATGGACGGACCACCTTAAAAACCAAATTAGTAGTTAGACGATTAGTCTACTCCTATATAATGTATTTATTATTTGTTATAATAAAAAGTGTTATGGAACACTTTAAAAACCGGCCGGCTTTGCCCAAAAATAATAATTAATAATATATTTACATATGTGGCAGTACTTATTTTCACATTTCACACCATTTTCAAAGTTGGATGGTTGCATAACAATTTGGGCATTTATATAATCTAATATTTTCAAGTGCCAAAGGACATATGATGTAATACCTGTTTACATATCTATAGATAAGGTTATTCCATTATTTTAGACGTGAACAACGACAAATAATTTTTAAATGCTACCTAGTTGGAAGTAATATTTCTTATGACTATATTTTTTGATTCCTCTAGGCAATTTATTACCTAAATTCTCAATTAATTTCAAGTTTGTTGAATTAAGATAATACCAGCTCCATCCTATTATCTGCATGCAAGTGTGGATATCCTAAGTGTTATGTTACGTAGTGCTTGTGAGTGTGGATATCCTAAGTGTTCTCCCACGGACCAGATGTCAGCTTGTTTGAAGGGGTAATTTCCTCAATACTCGACAATAAGCTTTTAACATTGGTACCATTGAGCCTAAAAGAAGATGTCTCTATCAGGACCATATCCAGCCCCTTAAACTAATGTCGAGCTTCCATCATCACGGAGGTCTTAGAAGTCGCAACTGGAGAACTTGGTTCAAAAGCCTCTCTTAACCTCATTTCCTCTATTGGAGAGAGAATGGGAGTAGGTTCTGAAGTATATCCTCCGGAGGGATGCTTCTCATCGCCATCTATATCCTCCTGAGCTACGACAATCCCCTCCTCAACAGGGGACATGTCGGGAAGCATGATAGGGGCACCTCTTCCTACGGACCTGGAGGAATTTTTCCTTCAGCTTCTACAACTTCCTCTTCTCCTTTATCTTCATTCCTATGACCCGTCGAGCAGCCCTTGGGAAGTAACTCCAACAAGTGAAGGAGATGATCCGATAGCATAATCCGGGCATTAAGATATGCGCTTGGGACATTCCTCAATGTCAGGACTCGCTCCAGATATTCACCACTCCTTGAAATCCGTGAAATCCGTGCCACGTAAAATTCTCACGTTAGTTTATAGCTTACAATCCAATTAACTCAAGGATACGATATGATTTTTAAAATACTCACGGCCTCCAAGTCATCTCCTCGCAAATCCTAGTGGGTATGGAATGTAGAACTAGTTGTGCTTGAAATGGATGAGTTCGTTCCATGCTCCCAAGATAAAGCGGTTGTTGGCCCGCGCCTCTAAATAAACAATGGAGCACGAGATAATGCTTTTTTCTTTATGGAATAAAGGTACCGGTATCTTCCCCGTTTGGTTCTATGCCCAACCATTTTATATATAGGATGTAAGTGCCAAGCAGGAAGGCATATGTGTTCGGGTGAAGTTGCATTGGCGGTAGGCGAAAGAAGTACAAAATATCTCTTATATATGGGCACGACGGGGGTACACATCTGATGGAGCATATATTCATGTTCTAGGCAGTATACCCCTCACGAAGAGCGTGTTCTCTATCCTTCTTTCCGGGAACCAGAACGTCATCCCAAAATATGCAGTACTTCGTGCAAATCCGCTTCAATGAAGCTTCATCGATTCATAAGACAATCAAATCATGGGGATTCTCAAGAATCACATTATCTTCTGTTATGTCCGGCACCACGAAAATGTTTTTCTATTCGCCAACTGCATCCTCCTTTTCCAGTAGGCCCTCTACCGCCAGTTTTCTTTTCCTTGAACTATCGGCTTATCCACATGCTCACTCGAATGCTTCTATCCTTCGGATTGTCCCTCTTGATAGTGAATGCTAGATGGGCCCCACTTATTGAGAAAGGGTGGAAGATGTAGAGGCCTCACGACCACTAACCGATGGGTTAGAATTGTATGAAGACACGTTGGAGCTCGGAGAAGCCTCTGTAGTTTCGGCTACAAAGCCTTGAAGGCGTCTAAAGCTTCTCCTGATCATTGTAAACTATACTTGCAGGATAGTTTTATTAGTTACTGCACTAAATTCTGTACCCCCTGTCGGTGTAAGCTAATATGGAATGTGAAAATGTTGTGTGTGCTGACACAATTATGTTAAAACTCTTCGGGACACGCGACGGTTTCCAATTTCACGAACTTAAACCATCGTCGCCATCAACTGGGATCGTTGAATCCACGTTGAGTCGTGATTACGTCGGATTGGGTTGAAAATCGAGTCAAGGAATTGGTGATTTAGTCATACGTCATTAATCCGAGTTTATGCTCTAATCTTATGTGCATGTACGAATTATCAGCCCAAACTATTTTACTATTCGAACGATAAGGCGTTTAGTTGACACATTCGATTTCGAAGTCCAACCCAATCACACAACATCATGGAACGACTCAAATTCCCAAACTTAACCTCCGAAGGTCAAAAAATTTCTAAGAATCGAGATATAAAATTCCAAATTTCGTATCCCATAACATTTCCATTTTCTGTTTCCTACCTTCCATCTCTATCGATCCCCCTCTTCTCTTCCTTTTTGTCTCCTGCATTCTCTCCACCAAACCTCCTTCGCAAGTTCACCGAACTATCTCCTCCCCTTCTCTTCGTATCCTTCCTTTCCCTAAACTCCAACGAGTCTACGGGGATACAAAAATAATTTTTATATCCCGGTAACTTGCCAATTCCTCCATCCTTCCTACTAGGGTGTCTCGTACTCCTCTCCTCTCAAACCACAAGCTCCACGCCATAGCCAGACACCTCATCCACCAATGTCGTATCCGACAACGCGCATCTCCACATCCTCTCTGTTCATCCCCAATCTAGCACGAGACAACCTCGTGTTTTAGTGACAAATTCAGACGAATTGTTCAAATACCTGTAAGTAATCGGGGAAGGGACGTTGTTGGATCTCCGGAAGGAGGAGTGTAAATTCGTATTCGACTTTTATAGGGGAGGTGGTGAATGAGCCCAGAAACTTAGAAATATTTTCTAAGTAACGGGACCGGTACCAATCCTTCGATCGGTATCGATCCTATAAAAAATGAGGAAGAAAGAGGGGAAGCGAAGGAAGGGAAGAAACGGAAAACTCGATTACTCTGGGATCGGTGAGAAGTTTCTGAACTCAATCAATGATGACGATCGCGTATACGAGTTTTTGAAACTCCAATCGTCTAAACTGACCCGAACCGTTAACCGGTCGTGTACTTATGAATCTAAACAATTCTAGGGAACACGTCAAACAATTGATTCCTAATTCGACAATGTTTCGAAAACTAGCCTACACAACTATATGCCCGACTTCGGCTACGACCATGCACCCGCATTTTCGAAACTCCAATTGTCAAAACCAACTCGACTTGCTAACTAATCGTGCACTCACGAATTTAAACAATCTAAGAGTACACACTAAGCGAATGAGTTTCCAATCTGACAGCGTATTCGAAGACTAACTAACACGATCATATGCCCAAGACACAACTTTCCACTTAAGTTTTACTATAAACTTCGATTGTGTCATGCAAAATCACGTGCGAACGTGTGAGCGCATACGCGACTATGTGTCGACAACAACTCGTTTATGTTCCGGCATAAGCGAGAGTAGACGACTGACGTTTAATTTCTTGAGTCGACAGGTAATGGATGTTCGCCTAAGCAATCCGATCAGATTCCAGTACGAGTAATAAGAAATCTCAACAAGTTTGGAATTAAGCACTTACATCGATGATCCCCAATAAAGCGCCATTTTGACTGCTAAGAGACAACATATTTTCTGGATTACACTACTCAACGGAAAGGTCATGACCAGTCGCTCGACGTGACTTGGATATTTTTCCGACTCTTAGGAGCACTTGTCTCAACTCAAAGCATGTCATGTTATCATAAGACATCATTTGGGGGACAAGCGTTAATCAACCTTTTGGCCCGACTACCAAAAGCAGTCCAGGCACATACGACTTGACCCATCGCATGGTTCAATAGCCCAGAAGCATTGCCGAACACTCAAGACTCAAGCCCAGATGGAGTCGTGCATGAACAGTCGTCCCGGATCGACCAAACTTATGGGTGAGCAATATTCGATCCAAACCGAATTAACCGACCAAACTAGTTCATTTCAGTCGGTTCAGTTCAGTTTTCAAATTAAATCAGTTTGAATTCAGTTTGTAAAATTTTTTTTTTTTTTTTGGTTATTGGTTAAACCAAACCCTTAATTTATTATTTAATTTTACGTTATTGTAGTACTTTAAATAATTAGTTTAGTTATATAATACAAAGGCATTTGTTGTAAATAGATCAAATCTTATCATAAACATAAAATTTACTATATAAAAATTCTCCAAATTGAATTTGTGTTTTACTTTGAGTTAACCAATTGTTTGAATAATAATACATCCTTCAATTTTGGTTAAGTCGGTTACCGATCAAATTAACCGAAATTAATTTGGTTCAGTTTGAAAAATTTTCGATTCCAATTTTATTTGAGTTTTTTTTTACCTCCAAACCAACCGAATCGACCGAACGCTCACCCCTAACCAAACTGCTCAAATTTTCCTAAACTCCCAAGGGTTGGTATAGCCTCAACGCCAAAGTCATATCCTGCAATACGACTTCCGCGGTCGGTATAGCTTCTCCACAACATTTCATACCCCGCTTCACTCATTTGGATTTCGTATCCCTGTTACTTCAAAGGATTTTGTATCCCACGCTTCCACGCCAGTTCGTATCCCGGGCCTCCTCCCCATTTTTATCCCACAGATGAACCCTCTGATCAGTGTAAAAAAAAACACAAACTCCACCAACACTTCTCGGATATGAAGTCGGGGAGCCACCCGGATACGAAGTCCACAAAGCAACAAGTCCAAGAGTTTCAAAGTAGAAGAGCTTCAAAGGAAAAAGCTAAGTACCCGGATCGGTGTCGATCCAACGATCGATATCGACCTCGAGGTATGCATTGTGGGCATGAGCCCCACATCCCACCTACTCCTACGTGTTCCACTTTCTCCGGCTCACCTATAAATATCTCTCAACCTGCAGCGTAAAATGGGTTGGTTCCATGTTCTTTAAACACTTTTGGAAGAAGATAAGCTTCCTAAAGCTTCTCAAGTTCACTCCATCACTTCGGGAAGAAGAAAGAAGCTACTTCTTAGATATTTGGACCATTTTGGGCTGCATAGGCATTTCAAGAAGGAACTCACCTCCAGTTTGGACATACTAGAGCCTTTTTTTATCATTACTATTGTAGTGACATGAAACTTGTTTCCACCATTGTAAATTTGTACAAAGATAGAATAAATGAGCAATGTCATTCAAATGGACGTAGACCTTCGCGGGTCAAACCACTATAAGTACTGTGTTACTTCAGTGCATATTTTCCATTTTGTGTGTTTAGTTTAATTATCTTGGAACTCTTTGAGTGTTGCGCCAAGGTCATCGCTAGAAATTCTAATCCTAAGAATAACATTCATTGAAACTTACCAACTAATTCCACGTGCATAAAGCAGTCAGTCAAACCGAAACAATCTGTCCATAAACCACAATGAAAATATTATTGCACTCAGCATATAGCTCAAGCTATGTTTTCCATGTTCAAACTGAAACATCACCCAAATAGACATGTAAACCACAGGGCCGGCCCTGAAACACAAATAAATATTGGAGACCCTAGGCAAAGCAAGATATCAGAGGCCCTAGACTATCAAAACATGTCCAAGTATATGCAGTATGAGGTCGGAGGCCCTAAACGACCGCCTCTGTGGCCTTCCCCGAGGACCATCCCTGGTAAACCATTAGCATATGTTTTATACATCCAACACCAGTCATTGTTTGGACTCAGAAGGCGACTCTTTTTTTTCCTTCTGAATATTTCTCAAAGCTTCTCTCAGCCCCAATACTATAAGCAAGTTTGTAATGGTGAGCAAAGATTCTGCACTTCCATGTAGCCAATCTACGTTTGCTAACGATGTCCCATAATGCACTTTCGCTGTTTGCATATATAATACCAATTTTATACTACAACAACCATCACAATTAGTTCAAGATAATGCGAGTCAATGACTGAGAGGTTACCATAAATTCCAGCAGGGACTATTGAGTATTGCCGCACAGCACAAAGTACGACAAGATAAGAGAGACAGTGAACAAAAAAAAGTTAGCAGGTTGATTATGAGAAGTAATAGTGACGGATGCAGAGTACTTATGAAGAGGATTGCAAAACAGTGGAATTCAGAATTTAAACAATGTCTATGTATTTTGTATTTTCTACCTGCAAAACTTACCACTGCTTTCATGACCGACCTGAATGTTCTTTGA
Organism: Allium sativum; assembly: GCA_030737875.1. Taxonomy (NCBI): domain Eukaryota; kingdom Viridiplantae; phylum Streptophyta; class Magnoliopsida; order Asparagales; family Amaryllidaceae; genus Allium; species Allium sativum. The sequence continues at coordinate 967,700,356 of CM060922.1, read as the reverse complement.
TAAGCATAGTATATACTATATAGTAGCCTAAGCTGAGACATTAAGCCCATATTCAATCTGAAATATGTTTAACATTGTCATATGCCAAGAATATCGCATTTCAATTATACTGGCCAGTCTTCATCTACGGTTTGGCATATAAATTGTCATAATATCAGCTCAAGCCTAGGCTGTAATATAAATCAACCAAGTCTTTACCTAAACAAATAGAAATTGACATATCTTTAATTTAGTGTAAGGAGATAGAAAAAGGAGAGAAGCATATTTACTTGTAGCACCGACAAAAGCAAGCAAGAAGTAGAAACCAAAGAGAGTAAGTTTTGGGGCAGTCTTCGACTTAGTAATGAAATACAAGAAACCAAGATAAGGGAAGAGAGATGCCGCAAATAGTTGAGAAGCAATGCTTTGTGAATCAAGGTTTGGTGCCCATGGATCTACAGGCAAAATCCCACATTTGACCTTGAACCCTAAACTTGCTTTTCTGTTTGCAGATGATCTGCTTCTGATATTTCTTAAGCTTTTTGAAGATTGAAGAGTTGAGGATTGAAGAAAACTATTGTACTTCGAAGGTAGAGGAAATTTATAAGAAGTTGCTAATGAGATGGTAGACATTGAAATGGAATTTTTTTTGTTTACAGTTGTTTTATTTGAAACTATCTTGGTTTTGTTTTGTAGCTATTTTTTTTGGTGTCAAGTATTGCCTTATCTTCAACTTCCAGCTGATGGCTTCTATAAAAAGGGCTTTTAAAATGGGTTGGAAAAATGGAATTTTTTACCCTACCCAACAAGTAACGATTTTCAAATAATAGAACTACATATTGGCTTTATCGTGAAATTAACTTTGACCATACTTGAACACTTTTAACTGCAATTCAACAAAGAAAACTTCCATTTCCTGCATAAAATAATATTAGGCTCTGGGAAAGATGATCAGAATCAAGATATGTAGCATGTGAAAGATTATGAACATATCAATGAATTGGTTTCATTTTGGTTTTTGGTTTTTGGGCTTTCAAAGTATTGGAAACAAAATTTAAAATTCTAGATAACTACAACGACGACAAACGAGCAACGAAAAGGGATTGAAGAACATTACATGAGATGAACTGTTTTTCATTCTTTTATTATTTCTCGAAATACTAAAAATAATATATTTCAATTTCATTTTTCAACTTTGTTGTTTTTTAACAATGCAATTGCCTTGCGTAGAATAAGCCATTAGAAACATTTATGTTATTCTGATATAAAAACGATAATTTTGTAGTTTGAAAATGGTTCACTCGTGATTTTATCTGGATCACTATGAAATCTTTGTCCAGATTTCCATTTGTGGAAAATAGACACAAGGGCAAATTTTGAAAAAAAAGAAATAGGTTGAAAGACATCAAGTTTCATTTCTAAGTTGAATGACAAACTTATTTTTTTTGAAGAAAATTGATAAATATAACTAGTATTTTGTATAGTGTAAAGCTAAAAATAATGCTAGTTATAACTAGTATTTCAGTATAATGTAAAAACTGAATATAATTCTCTAGTTGCATTTAGTATTTTCTTTCATTTTGATTTTTTTCTTTTCAAAATCTATCATTCAACCTGCAAATGAAATTTGGTGTCCCTCAAACTGATTTTCTTTAATGTTTTAACTTTTCTCTAATTGCGTCATCCTATTTAAAATTTACCACCCCTTGAGGAGTTTATTTTGTCCTCTTATAAATTTATGACAAATACACAAACATTAATAAGTGGTTTAACTACTTTTTAAATAGTTGCATGTTCTAAGTGTTAAATTTAGGTGATACAAAATTACGAATAGATGAAAAATAAATATTGGTTTAATATGGAAATGCATAAATTAATTGATTGCATTTGCATGAGATGGAAAGAAATAAATGCGGCATTAATTTCTTTCATGCTAAAGAAACGGATTGATTTACTTTCTATCTTTGCACATTTATTGTTATGGTAATTTGCCTCCATTACATTACATGATTGCTAAATGCAAATCAAAATTACTCAATGCAAATCGAAAAAATTACACTATTCTCCTTCCTTTTTTTTTTTTTTTTTTTTTTGCAAAGAGCCAACCATCACTTGTCCTTTTACGTTTTAATTTTCCAAACATTTAATTTCATTAATATTTGCACCAAAAAGTAGCAAGGACAATAACATAATTTCCTCGATTTGCATTGAGTAATTTAATTTGCATTTTGCAACACCCTTATATTATAACCATATTGGTAATTTAATTAATGATTCACATAGATTTGCATTGAGTCAGTGATCCCCAATGGTATGTCTTCTAGTTAAGCCTATTTGAGGTTTGAATATGTAAACTCTTATTTTGTAATCTCTTGTAATTCACTCATATGAAATAAAATCTCTCTATTTTGGATTGAACGTACACTACCTCAATGATAGTGGAACCAGTATAAATATTGTATGTCTCTTTGTTTTTTGTTTACTATTTGTTTGATGTAATAGAATAATTGCTATCAGTTTAGACTGATGTTCAATTGACAAATCTAGATCTTGTTTATTGTGCTTCCGCATTCGCGCAATCTTCTCGCACAACACTAAGAACATATCCAACAACGATTGCGGTTCATTACGTTTTTGAATTATGAATTGAAGGAAAAAAACAACGCCCAACAAACTGAATCTCCGTATTCAATGGAAAATTCAAAGGACAATTCAATATTCTGAATTGGTCCGGACGCTGATTTAGTCAGCATCTACAGTTAGGCGTTGATTAAATCAACGCCTTGTCCTTGAGCTCTGATTTAATCAGAACCCATTATTAGGCTCTGATTAAATCAAAGCCCAAGAATGTTGATTTGATCAACATCTACTTTTAAGCGTTGGTTAAATCAACGCTTAGCTGTTGGAAAAAAAAATAACTATATAAAGCAAAAATTCAAGAACCTAATATTATGTTTTTGAATTTGTTAGAGATGCTCTAGAGAAACCCTTCAACTTCAGTATCCATTCAGTTAGTTACAAAAACAACAAACAACATGACTAGATAATCACGTGACTAAACTAATTTAAAAGTTTAGAGAGCAGTGGAAATCTAACATACTGCTTGAAATTAGCATTACGGTACAATGTAACATCAGGACATACAAGTCTAACATACACATTTTTATTTTTACATAGAATAGTACCCCTGGTTGTCATTATTATATGCAATAGACAACCCCAAGTTCGCTGAATCAGACAATATTCTCATCATCAAATCGTTCCATGTATCAACAGGCCCAGGCACACACCAATGCAAGCAGTCATTCTGCACTTTTGAACTTTTCGGGTGATAAGTTCGATAAGGACCCGGATGCCCATCTGCCCTTAAAGCCGAAAGGTGAAAAACATCAAGAAGTTTCATGTGAATTCCCCTTTTTGCCCCTGCATCTCTCGCCTTGCTATACTCTTCTAACTCGATATCTCTCATTTTTTGGTCACACAAACTTCCATTATACTGACCTTCTATAAAAGGCTCGGACCTATTACATACTCCTCCATTGAACCACTGACCATGCTCAAAATGATCTGGAGTCCATGTCCGAAAGATCACCAGAGGTTTATGAGTAGAAGTAGCAATGAAGTTCAGAGCTGATTTAAGAGCTTTTTGATAAGGGTAATATACTCCAAGCTCTTTCATGTTTTTGTCTTTGCAGTTATGACATCCAGCAACCTTGTTATCTTCCCACATGACTGTAGTTTTTAAGAACCATTGGCCACCAGATATCAATATATAGTCGTAATTGTGGTAGTCAGTTGTCCAGCTAGTGTCCAGTATATCAAGGAACAGTTGAATGTCATTTTTACCCTTGCCGTCATCGTCTTCATCGGATATTGATTTGACCAGGAAGGGAGACCATTTTGTTGCAATTGTGAAGTTGTGATTTTTGAAGTAAAATGTTCTTGATTTATATGACTTGTCATGATAAACTTCTATTGGCTCCTCTACCTGAAATTGCATGGAGGATTTATTGTTATAAATAAAATTATTTTTGCACTTGCTATAGTTTGCAGATAGTTTGAGTGAAGATACAAACCAGGGAGGCAAGGCAGATAAGAGACTGCATCTGATTGCGAAGAATTGAATCGCCAATTAATGCCCAAGATTTACCACGCATCAAGTTCATGAAAATAAACGGGTCAAATGGTGGTAAATCACAATTATATGGTTTCCACTTGAAGTAAAGATATCGTGTGTCTGGTCGGCCATTCTTTAGACAATTGTCAGCTGCATCAATGAAATTGCATGTCGTGTTGCTGTATAAAGGTCCTGAAGGATTTGGAACCCATCGACCATCAAAGATATTACAAAATCCTGCATTTATAATGGAGTAAGTTTGAAGTCACAGATAGAATTATTTATAGTACAAATAAAAAGAAGATTAAGTGCTGCTAATTTGATATAAGCTCTTTATGCTCTGGTAAATCGCTAATTTGCTGTGCATGCTATGGTGTAGTATGCCACTAGTTCCATGTGATGTGAGCCTTCTTCAATAATTTCACTTTAATGATATCTTCAATAATTATATTTATACAATTCTTCAATAAGTTTATCATGCAATTCTATTTATACAATTATTGAGAAATTTGTCCTCATTATGTTTTCCAGGGCTCCAACACCAACTTCAATGAATTCTTCAATAATTTCACTTTAATGATTGGTACGGGTATCATGTATGACTATGACAAGCGATTTTATATGTCCTAGAAAAGGAAGAAGGAAAAAATAAATATTAAAAAAGAAGGAAAAAATAAATATTAAAAAATCCTTAACCAGGATATATCGCTCATACACAGCATCTATTGTACCGATTCATATACACCATAACTGTATGCGCATCTTATGCTATTACAAGTGTATTTGAAAGTAATTACGTATTTGACATACACAGCAAGTATTGTACCAATTCATACACACCAGATCGATACATACAGCTTATGCTATTAAAAGTGTATTTGAAGGTAATTACCTTTCAAATTTTAGATTAAAAGGAAGAAGTTAACGATGCGGTATATCGATGTTTGATGGTGTGCTTCGTCTTTCACAACGATTTGGAGCAACTGGTTAAGTTAATTAGATGATGGCTTTAATTTTTAACCGTGTTCCGTGTACTGACATTTGAAGGTAAGGATAAACATACAACATAATAATAATCAAAGATACATATCTTGGCGTAGAGATACTAGAGTCTAAAGATGGTAGAGAATAACAATATACGAATTGGTGAAAGATGGAAGTTTGATAATGCTGTCCGATCTGCGGGAAAAAAACATAGATTTTTAGATGGGCGACATACTTTAAGCATTAACTAGGAAGTGGTGCCCAATGGGACTAAAAGACTTGTCTAGGCCTTATAATTTTATGACGGTATGATTGTGACTAGGCTTTTTTAAATAATGTTATTAAATATGCATAGAAAATACCCAATTTGGAAAATACCACGACAGTTTGAATCTGCACTTACTAATACCCAAATTAAACCATAGCGGATTAATCCTATTATACAACACAAAATTACATAATTTCCAAAACTGAAGAAAAAAATCAAGTTCAAAAGTGAGAAAGTTCAATGTATGAGACTATGGAAAATAAGTAATTTTGAATTTAATTTTGTTTTTTTTACTCGCAATTGCTAGATTAGTCCCACCTAACAACCTAATAAAATTTGTGTAAAGAACAAGATTTTTTTTTTTAACATAATCTTAACACGATCAATTTTCAAGCAATGATGAAATTTCTCAGAAACAACAGCACAATTTTTTTTGGGACCAATTTTGTTTATAGACCTCAGGAAAAAAAAAACTATTTCAACTTTAGGCCTCGTTCAAAACTTATTACAAAAATGTAACTTTTTTTTAAAATATAACATTCTATACTCACACAATCCAAATTTATGCAAGCACTTTTTTTTATAAAAAAAAAAAAAAAAAAAAAACTTGTGCAAATTTGGATTGAGCAAACTACGCCTACTTTTGTAATAAGTTTGGAACAAGACCTAAAGCTGGAGTAATTTTTTTCCTTGTGGTGTATAAGAAAAATTTGTTCTTTGTTTTTCTTTTTGATTGTGCAAATTTATCAGATGCTAGAATACCGACAGTGGTTGTATTTTGACTGCATGAAGAGCGCTAGCGGTGGTATTTTCAACTGCAGAAAAAGGACGGGATTTTCTTAACATTTAGTGCATTTTTGGTGTATTTAACAACACTCTTCTTAAACTGAAAACATGCAGAGTTTTGTGATTTTCCCTTTTCTATAATTCATGTGATTGTTTAACTTTTATACTCATGCATAAAAAATTACATGAAGATTTAAAAGTAAAAGGCATGTACACACTGAGCTGTGTACAACATCTCTTTTCCTTCTTTTCCTTTTTTCTTTCCAAATAACAATGATTAAGGTTATAAACTAATCAGAGGAATATTATTAAGTTGAGGCAACAAGCTAACTGATTCATAACAAATCAGAATATTGCGTGTTGGTTAACCACATCTACTCTCCCATATCCACTGTCACAATTTGCATCAAACAGTTAGCATATTGATGCAGCTGTTCATATGAGATAACCCCATGATTAATTATACATTTGCATAAATGCTTATAGAAATATTGAAACTTAATGACCACTGATTATAGTGGTAAGAGGAACAGCATGTTCCCTGACCTAGGGCTAATTTCTGTGCTTGATTTCAGTCATCTTATTAACATAAAACATCTATATTTCACTGGATCACAGTTTTCTTCATAACTGTGCAAGAAATTGTACCAATCTACATCATGACTTTCCAAGATATAGCCATGGACAAGTGCAATTTCTATAGATTCACTCAAAATGTAAAATCCAAAGTTTTAAAATTATATCTCAAATCAAGAACCAAACTACCCCTAATTATATCCCTAATAATCAACTTGAACTTGATAATACGATGTCCATTTTCAATTCTTTTTTGCAAATGGAAACAGAAACGGTAAAATGCAAATATATACACTTTACCAATTTCTAAAAAGACACGTGTAAGAAACAAAATCAAAATGTGAATTTTCATACCATCGACATCGCCTCCGGCAAAAACAACCCCAACAACAGAAACAAGAAGCACGATCTTGATTAAATATGCAACTTTTTGCCTGTTTTTGAATGCAGGAGGTAGCTCGGGGCATGCAACTGATTCCATATCGCTTCTTTTCGACACCGTTTATTATTTGGAAACTGGAGAGTAGAAGAGATTCCTGAGATATTTATGCACACAAACAGAGGTTGAGCAGGAGAGCGTGGACCACCCAATGCGGCGAGGTGTCATCTTCTCTTAAAAAGAAACAAACTAGTACTTTTGTCATCATCGCACGCCAAAACAAATGTTCATTTAATATGTATGTTTGAAAATTGAAAGGTATGTTAACGGTGTTAGATGGGGCTCGCATTATTATAATTAAATTAAATACTGCCTTGAACATATGTGTACGTACCTAGGGGATATAGAGATATGCAATCAGGACGCTCAGGACACTGACACCAAGAGGGCTTTGTTCAGTGGTTTGTAGCGCCTTTACACTGGATGAAGCGCGCGTAATGAAGACGCTTTGGGAAACCGAAAAATTTCAACATGTATCGAAGCCGATGGTTCGAAGGGACCAATATGATACAACATTGGCCTAAGTTTCCTTCAATATGTAGTTTGAACTTCGTATTCTCATTAAGGTGGAGTTATATGTTTGATCAGTTATGTAACGACGGTCGGAACAAAGCACCCTTCCTTGCATGCGCATATGAGCTGACACACAACTCCTATATAACAAAAGGAATACCTTATGTTACGTGCCTATCAGCTCATATTTGTATACAATTCCTTCAATATATTCTGTGATATGGGACTATTGTATCCAAACCATCATTCCTCCTTAAAAACATGCGAGACAATCCTAATAGTCTCCCCCATGACTCGCATCCTACGTGTATCTTTTGAGAGCACTGTCTTGCCTGCATGGTCCAGTCCGCAACCTTCCGCTTCGATACCACTGTTATGTAACGACGGTCGGAACAAAACTTCCTTCCTTGCACGCATATAAGCTGGCACACAACTCCCATATAACAAAAGGAATCTCTTATGTTACGTGTCTACCAGCTCATATTTGTACACAATTCCTTCAATATATTCCGTGATGTGTGACTATTGTGTCCAAACCATTTCCTCCTTAAGAACATGCGAGACAATCCTAACATGATCATGGTCTGGCCCAACCGTAGAAAAAGAGACTCTTTGTACAAAACAGTTTGGCGAAACTACTTATAGGTGATAGTGTTTTAATCGGAAAATGATCAAACACCAAATACGATGCTTTAAAGAGTGCGTCACCCAATTAGAGGTAAGGTGCTAAGAAAGCACGTCACCAAATTAAGGGCAAAGCACTATGAAAAACATGTATGAAGAAATGTGAAACCGTAATCACAGAAAATAAGGCAACAAGAGAGAGCACACAATTTTAAAGTGGTTCGATCCTATACAGATCTACGTCCACTATATAACATTCTTCATTATCAACTTCGTGCTACAAAATACAAAATGATATGAAGTCTCATGATTTTACAACACATCATTCATTCTCTCCTTTTTGATAGAATTTTGTAGGAATTTAATGGTGAACCTTCAATGGAAATGAAGATCTAATGATGAGTGAAGAGTGAAGCTATGGAAGCCATGGATAAAGCTTGAAGATAGCTTGGAGAAATGATCTTAGCAGCCCTTCGGGGTAGTCCAATCCCCCCCCCCCCCTCAAATGTGGAGAAGGAGGCTATTTATAGGTGAAGTTTAAGGGTAGTGGCAGACTTGTAATTATGGAGTGCAGAGGTTGGGTCGGTATTTTTGAGTATTTACAGAACTGCCATCGCCAACTGTTGCCAGTTGTCATGCTCTAAAACCGACTACATCATCACCGACCGGCCAGATTTGTTAATACTTACCATGGAACTGAAGCAGCGAGGCCGAGTAGGTTTCTGGGAAGGCGGGACCGATCACCTTTGGCAGAACCGACCTGGAGGCTCTGATGTAGGAAAGGAACGACCAGGAGCCTTCGACATAAGAAAGATCGAACCATGCGCTTATATGTCAAGACCGACCCCCTGCTGTTGCTGATTTGAACCGATCAGGTTCGGGAGAATTTGAATGAGCAGGATTGACCTGTCTTTTAGGATCCGAAAGACCGAACATATCAAAGAAGCAGGGACGACCAGGTACTTTGATGACGAAACCGACCTCTTCCTTTAGACGCTGAAGAATGGGACCGGCCAGCCTGCCTTGGGGAGAACCGACCTCTCGAAACCGACCACTTTAATCATGACATCCAGACCGAATCCGTTACCTGCTCACATTTACTCTATCGAAGCATTTGTCTATTTTATAGATAACAGATAGCGACCTAAGCCGAACTGTTGGAAGTGTTAGCAACATTTCCAAGTGTTTGAGAACTCCGTATAACTTCAAATTCAGTTGAGAAATGCTTGTCAAGGTGAAGATTTGTTAGGTGTGGCTTGCATTGTATGAGAGTATGTGCGTAGATTGGATTTGCAATTAGCCCACATCGCGGGATATATATATATATATATATATATATGTGTGTGTGTGTGTGTGTGTGTGTGTGTGTGTGTGTGTGTGTGTGTGTGTGAGATTGGTGACATGTAACAACAAGCGATTCTTTTTGTTATAATTAAATGTTGCCTATGTGTACTGTAGGGGATGTAGGGATATCCAACGCTGGCCCAAGAGGGCTTCGTTCAGTGGTTAGTAGCGCTTTTATACTGAACGAAATGCGCGCACATCAACAAGTTTGGGTGCCGAAAAATTTCAACAAATGGATTTTTGTTTCGATCCCACCCAATTCAAAGGTATGTTAGTAGGAAACTGTAACGACCTGCCATTTTGACCGTGTCGAATCAACAAAACATGTCAACTCGAAACGTCCAAAACAACAGATTGTTATTAGCTTCTGGGGTAAACAGAATAAATCACAGAATCACAGACACAGATACAGAGCAATATAATATCTCACAGCGGAAAATTTTAAAATACAATAGTAGTTCATGAAGTTACTAAATAAATTTTACATCAGAGTTTACATAAATAATACAGCGGAAGTCTAATACAATGAATTTTAATACATAAATAAAAGATAACTATATGAACAGGAGCGACAAGAAACAGCTGAACAGGAACTGAATAAATAGACACAGGTGAGTGAAACCCAATATAAGCTCCAACTCCAAGGATGAATCTCGAACTGGGATAATTGATCTGACCCGAGCAATAATGCAAAACAAAACAACTCGGATCAGGACTAACATTCTCATGAAAGTAAATCAATTCAAATGAAATGTTCGATGAAATGCAATTAGTAACTTAAAGGATGTTTGGGATCACCATCCTCTAAGGATCCGTCAAACTAATACTATATAGTATAATACGCTATATGCAATAGTGTCTATCAGTAAAGTAAAATATCAAAATAGCGTAAGCGGGATTACCATGATTACCCTTACACCGTTTATATATTCCCATAGTATATACAATACCGTAATTCCTCCGTAAACTGGAGGTTGATCAGAGGGCACTCCATATAAAACAGTACAAAACAAAATCGTAGTGGGCTCGTATAAGGCATGTGACAAGGCACGCAAGGAATGCCAGGGTGGATTCACCGTTTGCAGAGCCGGACTGGTGGTAACGCATAGTAGCTACTACCGCCCACCTCGATACACACTCCCGTAATCAAAAGGGCCCAAATCGAATCTCAACAGTAATAGAATAGTATCGAAGAAGTGTGCTCGATAGGAGGTATGACCTCACTTGGTCCGTGCGTAGCTCCTGTTTTAGCCACATCAAGCTGACTCAAGGTAGTCAGGGTCTCGTAATTAATATGAAATAAAATAAAATAGAGTCGTTCACCAAATCATCCTCTTCATTCTGGAACTCCACCGCGTACACAGTTGTTAAAGTGGTTTTCGGTATTGGTGGAGAGTATGACAATAGCCGATCCCGGTCTCTTTAACAACCAAATGTTTACATTTTTCACACCGTGGCCACTATTTTATAAATCACTTTATAAACAGTTTATACGAATTCTCATATTTGAATTTGAAATCAAATTTAAATATCTACTTCGATTATAATTTGGTTTGGTTTATATTCGCAAAAGTTCAAGTTCAAAACAATTCAAATAATTCAAACTTTACCTTTAGGAAATCGTTTCAGGTCGATTCATATTAATTCAACATTTTGGTTCGAATTCAAAATGTATAATTCAAGTCAAAGATTTATGTTTTTATTTTAAACAAAACATATCGTGGTTCGCAATTTCAAGTTATGAAATTTTGAAATCGTTATTTATAAATTCAAATAGTTCATATAATGCAGTTAGTATAATTCGACTCAAATCTTACATTTCAATTTCAATTTCAATGAATCATATCGAAATTTATAACTCAAGTCGAAAAATTCAATTTATTACATAGAGTCAAGTCAAAACATTATATTTCAATTTAAACAGTTCATAAAAAAAAATTAAATCATTCTTACGATTTCATAAATATTCCAATTCAAATTCATCTCTACTAAAAGTTTGCATCAAGTTGAATTCATAACTTAATATGAGTTCATTCATTATTCAAATATCGTTATATAAATTTACATCTTTAAACTTCGAATTTGAAATCGCGAAATCTAACTTATCCATCTTGAGCTTATTATTAAAGTTTATAAAATATATATAGGAAAATAAATTTTGAAAATATATATATATATATAAGTTTATAAAATTCTAAAATTAATTAGAAAATAGATCATAAACATATACAAGTTTAAAATAATATAGAAATGGGTTTTAAAAGAAATATATATTTTAATATTAAAGTTTTAAAATACTAATAAAATTAAATTATATAGTTTGAAATAAATAAAATTATAAGTAAAATCTTAAGTTAAATTCAAATTCCAAATCATTTTACTTTGAAATCACGACCAACGGTGTCCGTATATAGTTTTCTACCCTATGGTCAAGTGATACGAATATTTATCATTTCAACCCGCAATTTAAAAAAATTCAACGGGTCTATCATTTCATCCCGCGATCCCAAATTTAGTAAAAATCGTTCAGGTTTATCATTTCAACCCATAACGATTTTTCCCTATTCTAATGTCCGTTCGGGTATATATCATTTCAACCCTTAGTGATTTTTCCTAAATTAGGGGTATCAACAATCACCAACAACAATCACATAGCAACAATCACAACATATATATCATCAGTGCAGCTACATGTCATATGAATATCGTGTCACATATGAAATGTACATATATATATCAAACCAAACAACTTCTATTAGCAATCCTATACATTTCATAAAACAGTTCATTGTTGATCTAACATCCATGAAAAATGTAAGTCAGGTGTGAGATAAACTCACCTTTCGTGGTACAGAATGGAAATAGCAGACGAACTGACACCGATTGAACCGACAGCTTCCAAGCACGATTTAGGATGGATTCAAACCGATAATCAACTCAATATTTGTTTTATTTTTATGGGAGGAGGCTATGGAATTCCAGTGGATCGGGTTGATTGTTGGGTTTTGGGACGGGGTTTCGAACTCAACACCACACTCGACTCAAAATAAACACAACACGAATTTAATTCCACCGAAATAAAACAAAATAATTCTTACCCAAAATGATATATACATATATATCTAAAATTTTCTCCTACCAAAACCATTATATAATTATATATAAAATTTAAATACACGCAATAACCCAACTAACGACTCAACACCACACACAACGACCAACCGTTCAGACTCATGCACACATCTTACACACCCGATGGACTCAAAACCATTCTCCAAAATTTTTAAACATAATCAGACACACATAATATATATAAAGATTTATATATATTACTGTACACACACACACACACTCAGGAACTCAACACAATACGCCACAATATAGTCACATATAATCACACAAGCACACAAACAACACGCAAGGAAACTCACATACATATACACGCGGGGACGAGAGAGGAACAGGGATCAAGCATCTGTGGGTTCGGCTTGGGGAAAGCAGGCTGAGGAGGGGTGCAGGCGCGGCTTCAGGAAGGTGCAGTTCAAGTCGGCAGGCTGGCAAACAAGGCAAGAGGCGAGATTTAGCGGGGAGGAGTCACGAATGGGTTTTGGTCAGTCGGATGTGTGGAGGACGCGGGTGTGTTTGCTTCGGCGGATGGACGGAGTTCGGGTTCAGAGGCTGATGGGAGGACAGCGGATCAGGTTCGGTGGGTTTTCCTGGACGTTGACGAGTTGGGTGGAAGGCACAGACAAAAATGAGGAACCCAAAATTGGAAAAGGACAAGAAGAATATAGGGAAAATTAATAAACTGTTGTTGCTTCTTTCCCCGATTATTTATATGCGAAAGTGCGTTGGATCTTCAATTCCTTGGAACCACGCGTTTGGGAAAGAACGGTTCTTTGGAAAATGCACCGACTTTAAAGCTGAAGCCAAACGTGTTCTTTCAAAATTTAAAACTAACCGACGTTCATAAATCAAGTGGTAACTGATCTTTTGAAGGAAGAAAAAAAAATTGATTTTATGCTGCACGTGATCATTCCTATATGCTGGACGTGATCTTTTAAAAAAAATGTTTTGGTTTAATTAGCGCAGTCAAAATAAAAACAAAAGAAAAGAAAAAAAATTAAAATAAATAAATTGAACGCATGCATTCAAGAATACATAATGCGCACATATATTTTTAAACCAAATGCATGGCACTAGTTTTGGATATAATGCACACATGCATTTATAAGGAGCTAAAATGAACATGACGTGCATGGAATGGTAAGGTGCATGGATTGTAAATGTGACCACTTTCCTAACCAAAAAATAATAATTGGATAATTTAGTAAAATAAAATTATATGTTTTGCAGACCCAAAATGACTAGAAAAATATGTAGGATCGGAAAAGGGACATATCGAACTCAGATGACTCTGTTTCAAAAATGAACTGTGCAAGCATTTTCACAATTTCAGCGCGAACCGAGCACCGAAACTGACAAATGAATATATTGCGGAAATCAGCGCGACGAAACGGACACAACGGTATAAAATTTGCAGTGTCAGGATGCTTCGTTCAAAAACGCATTACGGACCCCTTTAAACGTAAAATTTGGATAGGAAAACAATTAAACGGAGGTCAAAACTTCTGATTTTCGCAAAACGGATTTCACCGTTGGATTCGTGACAACAAATAGAATATTTTTCATGTTTGTCCGAACTAGTTTCGGAGAGATTTTAAAATCACTAAAATTTGAACTGTTATGCGTAGCTTTGCACTGAGAATTGCGCGATCGACAACCATCCAAATTTTCCGATGAAATTTTCACTACTGCTATATCTCACTGTACGTAACTCAAATTCTAAATTCCCGTTACGAGAAACCATATAATATTTCAAAATAAAATTATCGATTTAAATCAGAATTTAAATTGTTAAAATTAGTGGGCTATTACAAAACTTTTTTCTTCTCTACGGTGTAACTAAGAAAGCCTAGCTAATAGAATGAGTTTGGTCTGGTATAAAACCTTGAATCGAGCTTGTTTAAAATATAACATTCAATAGCAAATACTTTTAACAGGAAAATACCCTAAAGGACAAAATGAACAAAAAATTATTTCATAAGGACAAGAGGCTAAAATTTTGTCCATAAGGACAAATTTTAGTGTAAATGGAGGAATTATAGTGGACTTCTTAATTCCTCCCTTTATACTAAAATTTGTCCTTATGGATAAAATTTTACCCCTTTGTCCTTATAGAACAATTTTTTGTTCATTTTGTCCTTAAGGCTAAAACCCCTACTTTTAACTATAAATTATTTTAATTTAAGAATGCTAGTGACTTAAAAAATGAGTTCAGAAAAGAGAATTATTTCATTACGTTCATGCTGTTGTTTAAATAAGAAAACATATAAAATCTGTTAAAATTTGAAAATATGATATAAACAGATGAAAAGAGAAGCTATGTACAAAATGGTAATTAAATTAAAAGGTTTGTTTATTTGTAACGACCCGTATTATTACGGTCGAGTAATTAATTAATTTAATTATTTAGAATATGGTTTGGTAATTTATAAAGGTTTAAATTAAAATAACTATTGAAATTTTAATTAAAAATAATAATTAAAAATAATAATTAAAAATAATAATTAAAAATAATAATTAAAAATAATAATTAAAAATAATAATTAAATAATATATTTAATTCTGAAATAATCAGAATTAGCTGAAATGGCAATATTCGATGAACTGGACAATCTAAAATATCTAGTTCAGTTTAGAATTTAATTATATTAACGAATATATTTAAATAACGACGGTTTGAATGTATAAATTATATTATAATTATAATCGAGTTCGAAATGGCGCTGCAGTTCGTAATTTGGTGATTCGAACTTCAACTGAATATATAGAATACGTTTTAAATCGGATTTCTGTGAAACAAGAAACGTTTGGAGCTGGTGAAGTATATTTTTCTAATGGAAGAGAAAAATCGGGATTTCATTATGTAGATATTGAGTTATGTCCAAATCAAAATTTCAAAAAGTCGCTATGGAATTCCTTTGAAATTTATAAATATATATATATATATATATATATATATTATAAAAGGATTTTTCAATATAAATTGAATATCGATTCAACCGGGATTTGAATATCGAGTTATAAATCCAATTGGAGCTATACGATATTCTATGTGAATATATATACGATAATATATATTTATTTATATTTAATTTAATTGTTTTTAAATATATTTATATATTTAAATGGGTTATTTAGAGCTTTAAAAATAGCCAGTTTTGCAAACGACCTCCGTTTTCGACGAAACTAATTTTGTTGGATCAGCAATATTAAATTATTGCTACGTTTCAATTTTCGTGATTTTTGAAGTCAGTGTGTGGCCGTATGGATTTTTAATGTGAAAAACAGTTAGTATTTCGACGGTTAAAAATACGCTGTGTGAGCAAACGAAGTCGGAATTCGACGAAACCAGTTTCGTTGGGTCCGTAATGTCGAACTAAAGGTGTATGTCCATTTTCGTGATTTTTGGATATCATGTGTGATTATAGGAATTTTTTACAATAAATACCTATAGCGTTTGCTTAAAAATGAATTAAATAACGAATATAAAAAAATATTTAAACAATCCTATAAATACCTTTACATCTTTCCTAAACCTAAAAATCATTTCCTCTAGTCAACGTTACAAGTTGTCGCTCTTAGTAACCCAAAAATGAATACCGTGGCTTGGGAAAATTGTAACAAATCAAGGAAATTTCCTTAAATATAAATCTTCGATTCATTTGCATCTTTATTTCAAGTGCTTCAAGATGGTATATATTTTATGGAGCTCGACATCCTCAAATTCCGGTTACTGAAAGTCTACAGGAAACCTAGGTTTAATTCATGGAGGAGATGGAGGCTTGGCAACGCAATTTTGGTGACGGCTTTCGAACGTGAGATGACTTGGGAAGTCCAGGGGATAGTCGGTAGGGGGTTAGGTGATCGACGGTGGGCTGGAGCCGGTTTTGTCTCTGTTACTGTTGCAAGGAACATCAGCAGTTTTTAGGGTTTCTGGTTTTGGGTGATATCGCAGTATTGGAAGGTAGGTCGATGAAATTTGGCAAGTGGGTAAAGTCTGTTTTCATGTTTGTTGTAAAGTGATGAAAACAATGGTAGCGGCCTTGTCGATTCTGGTGGTCTGTAAGAGGGAGAGGAATAGTGAGGGAGGAACACAGCAATATGGGATCGAAGTTCTGGAGTTGATCGGCTTTGGAACGAAACAAAGAAGAAGGATGGGAGTGTTTCTTTTCTGTGTTGCCTGAAATGTGCGGTAGAAGTGTAAGGAGCTAGGAGGCGTTATACGTGTGGTAATGGTTTTAGGAGGAGTGCCTATACGAATTGGTGAAGGTTGTGTACACTATTTACTGATCAGGTTATTGACAGTATTTGGTAAGGGAGGAAAGTGGTGTGTGCGATATGTGGTCATGAGGGAGGAAAGTAATGATGTGCGATTTTGGAGGTGAAAGTTCGGAAATGGTGAAGAGGAGCGGGACGTTATTCTTGGTAGAGGAAGAAGAAAGTACAACGACGTGGAATGGTGAACCAATAGGCCGGATCAAGGGGGTAAAGCCCAAATGAAAAATGAATTTAAAGTTTGTTTAAATCTAAATAAATGTATCAACTTATATTTATTATATCTTTCTCATACGTTATCAGAATTCTGAACGGTCAGATCCGTTGGGATCGTAGGGACGGATACTACACAATGGAACTAACTGGGAGTGAGTTGGAGCTCGTTACAATTTATAGCAAAATAAATTGTCCGTCTGAATCAAGCGATGGTTATCGTTATTAACGATGATAGTCCAATGTGAGTAAAACTCACCAACTCTATCAGTTCATATTTTTATAACGTATATTTAGAACTGATAAATGATGATTGATTGCTGTGTGTTGACTGTTTGGTTGAACTGATAATTGATTGGTTGAAATTATAGATCTAGTGATATATATATATATCGTTAATCAAATATGGATTCTGTTGATCAGAATATTTCATGTTGAAATGAAAGTGATGTTAATTATATTATTTAACATCTGTGGATGCAGGGAAACAAGTTGGAGGGATCCAACTGGATTCCTCAATATTATTACTGTTTGTTTTTCATATATTGTGATATATGATGTGATATATAATCTGTTGTTGATTATGTGTGTTTGAATGATGTCGATCATGTTATTTGGTATTTTAAATACCATAAGAAATACTGGGATATAGAAAATGGGATTTTCAAAGTGTATTTTGAAAATAAATTATTTATATAAAATCAATGGATTTTATATATAAAAAGAAAAGGGTTTTATAAAAGAAAATAATTATAAAATCAAAGAAATAGAAAAGGAAATATTTGTAAAACAAATATAAAGGAAAATATTTGTAAAACAAATATAAAGGAAATATTTGTAAAACAAATAGAAAAAGGAAATATTTGTAAAACAAATGTAAAAGGAAATATTTGTAAAACATTTACAAATAGAATTGAAAAAGAATATTTATTTGTTAAATAAATAGAAAGATAAAAAAATATTTCTTTGTTAAATAAATAAAATAGAAAGGCAAATATTTGCAAAACGTTTACAAATAGAATTGAAAAGGGAATATTTATTTGTTAAATAAATAGGATTGAAAAAGAAATATTTATTTGTTAGTAAACAAATAGAAAAGGGAATATCAGTAAAACCAATAGAAAAGGGAATATTTGTAAAACCAATAGAAAAGGGAATATTTGTAAAACCAATAGAAAAGGGAATATTTGTAAAACCAATAGAAAAGGGAAGTATTTGTAATCAAATAGTGTTAGTCAAATTAAAGTTAGTCGAATATTGGTTATTCGAAAAGAGTTAGTCGAATATTGGTTATTCGAAATGAGTTATCGAACATTAGTTATTCGAAAAGGAGTTAATCGAATATAGTTTATTCGAATAGAGTGAGAGGAGTTATCGAATATAGTTTATTCGAAAAGGAGTTATCGAATATAGTTTATTCGAAAAGGAGTTATCGAATATTAGTTATTCGAAAAGGAGTTAATCGAATATAGTGAGAGGAGTTATCGAATATTAGTTATTCGAAAAGGAGTTATCTAATATTAGTTATTCGAAAAGGAGTTATCGAATATTAGTTATTCGAAAAGGAGTTATCGAATATTAGTTATTCAAAAAGGAGTTATCGAATAGAGATTATTCGAGTGAGATTTATACGTTGAAATTCGATTATATCGTATTCGAGAAAGTACTATTCACTTTCCGTTTTTAATCAAGATTTATTTATTTATTAATAAATTAGTTGTTTGTTTATTTATCCAAATTAATAAATAAAAGTTATAGTAAAGTTATTATATTTCAAAAGCATGAGATTTTAACACTATTGTTAAAATTAAATGATTTATGTAAAAGAAGTAGATTCGTAAATAGAATCGGAGAGTTACGTAAGGAAGTTTGTTAAAGATGTAAAAGGTGAACTTTGTCTATTTCAAGGTTAGGAATGTTGTTCAGTTAAGGTCTGAGAGGTAGTTATACCCCAACTTGATTGGCTTCATTTTTAACTAAGGAATGGTTACGGTTCGATAGTGAAGATTGGTTAAGTGAAATTAGTTAATCAGTGTAATGTTTGAGTTGGCATAACGATGTTTTATTTAAACATCTGTTTAAATCAAATGAATGAGTTTGGAAACATCTTCCAAATAAAATCAGAGATATTTTCTAATCATAGAAAATGAAATGTTTGATGATAAAGAATACTGGAATGACGGTGATACGTTAAAAGAGATGGAAATGTTTTCCAATGATTAATAATGTATATTTTCTAAATTTAGAAAATAAGGAATGTTGAATATATGGAAAGAGGAAATAAACAAATTAACGAATTTAAGAGATAAATGATGATTGATGATTGATCGATAGAATTTCCATCTGGAAATAATATCGTTGTTTGCACACATGTTTTTCTTTGATAGTTAACTCACCGACTATCGAAGTTTTTGACCATTTTTCTGTCGTCAATACGGAGAGACCGGGATCAAATTCATGACCTGAAAACCACTCCGTATGGGCGTTAGCGTTGCGAATCAAATATGATGAAGAAAATTGAAAACATAGTTATGCAAGGGCTGTTCTGACGATCCTAGGTAGCAATTGCCTAAGATGGATTTATAGAATAGTGCATTTGGTTTGTCCAGTCCCAGGACGACCTGTATGGAAGAATGTCTGACAGAGTATATTTAATAGATCGCGTAAGTTGATCTCTTCAAATGTATATATGTTTGGTGGCAGAGGAATTCGTTTCTCTTAGCTGTATACCCGTTGTATTTTTGGGAAAATTAATTTGTGATTTGGCGGGTATGACGATGTGACATTCAAAGTGAATAAATGTGTGATCTGTTAGAGATAAGCGTGGCCTCTAGCCTCACAACCGGGAAATGACAAAAATCGGGCAGGCAGCACGGCTAAGTGGTTGGCTGCCAAGTAGGGTGTATTATCACCTATCTAGAGATATTCATTTCATTATATAATCTATTGTCGATGATGTCCCATTCGGGAAACGGTTGTTGATCCCAACCGTTGGTGATATACATTCAATACACTCAAGCGAAATGAGTGGTCGGTCATGTGTGGCCGGGTTGCAAGATGTTCTTGTTGAACCCAGTGTATTCCTCTCTACAAGTACACTATCGGAAGGTTGTTCCATACCTTGTCATAGTTGGAAATCCATTACCCAATAAGTGCTCGCGGTTTTGATTGTATACTATGTATGTGGAACGTGAGATGAAAGTGTTCTGCAAGATGATTATTATATTGTGATTGATAGACATTATTATAATATCAAAAGAGTTTTGATATAAAAGATCATTGTTTCTTTCAAAATGATTTGAAAGTTAAATCAAATGTTTTGGATTCTCATAAGGGAAAAACCCGTTCCGTTATACGGCGTGGTCTTATGAGATATAGTTTATTTTATCAAACTATTTTAAATTATTTTATTCACACCAGTCCCATGACTGACCCAGAGTTTATTTTTTTTGTTTTCCCTAAACTTTTGGGTCCGATTTTGTACGGGCAGTCAAGTAGTCGGGATTATATATATATATACTAGGAAAGCTGGAGCAGGAGGCTTCAGCAGCGTTTATATAGCTATTGTTTATTTCCGCCGTGTTGTAAGTGTTTTACTTTGATAATGATATGTATGTTCAAGTACAAATCTTTTATTTCAAAGTTATGTTATATTTTATTCGTTCCGCTATGAGATTCGTGTTTACTCTGATGTTATATGTTCTTCTTTTTCTTCTGTTCTAAGTTTCTATCTTATCTATTCTCACCCTCTGCTTTCTTTCTATTAGTTTTCTGGTTTCCAATGCAATTGGGGTTGGACTCGTGTTATTTGGTCAGCTCAAATTGTACCGGAATTTCGGGACACTACAGTTGGTATCAGAGCTTAAGGTTTAGTAATTACCTTGGCTCTGTGGCGTGACTCAGTAGAGATGGGGTTAGTAATACCCTAGATTGAGTTGAGTGTATATATATGAGTGAACGTATTTGTTATTCAATATAAAATGGTTTTATATTGTGGAGTTTTGTTGGTTGAGTTGTTTATGAGTTCTGGTCGATCAGTTTGAACTACTGTATTGGTAGGAGTTTATAAACACTCGAATACGATGAACCGACACAGTATGTTTTGAAAAGAGGGAAAACGAAATAAGTTTTACCCAAAGTATATTTTGATATATAAACAGATGATTTATATTGATATTATTATTGAATGTGTTAGTTGTAATTATAATCGAATAAGATTATAATTGGAATGGTTATGTAAATAACCAATCAGAATTCATATGAATATAATATATGAAATAAGATGAAGTAAATCTGAATTTAGAATCAGAATTGGAATTAAAAGTTGGAGAAGTGGTTGTAAATGGATTTGAATTGAATATATGAGAATTTTAAAATCCTGGGAGATTTTAAATTGGTTTACAAGCATTATAAATGGTATTTGAAATGTGTTTCAAAATGAAATGTTTAGAAATGAGTTTTGAAAGTGATATAGTATTGAGCTCACTCCGATCGCTGGAAAATAGATTCCGATGATGAAGTCGACCATCATCGGTGTTCATTTTCGAGTTGTAAGTGATGGATTACTACCAAAGATATTGGTTTTTGAATTGTTTTGAGAAAAGCAAGCTGTTTTGAATTCCAAAAAAGGGTATTTGATTTTTGGAAAGGCTAAGCTATTTGAAACTCCCTGGGAAAGATTGTTTGAATTAAAAATAAGTTAAATAATACTTGTGAAAGCAAATAGAAATTCGTGGAAATAAATTGGAATTGAATTGAAAACCAATTAAGTGGAAATTGAATTGGATTAGAATGATATCGAGAAAAATTGATTTGTGACATAGGAATCTGAAATGGTATTGGATTGATGAGTTAAGAATTTGAAAATCGAGAATGGAACTTCGATTTAAAATTGAAATTGGCTTGGATACGCGAATGGTTGTGTTGGAGATAAAAGTGATTTGAGTTGATTTGGGATAACATTTGTATATGTTGAATTAGTAGCCGATACGAAAGACGGAATGATATGCCCGACAAAAAGGTACCAGTTTATATTTATATAGGTATGAGATTTATGAGCCGAATTAGCAAGCAGCTTGGCTGTTTGATTTTCTTTTGGGTTGAAGAAGGCCCAGAGAGGCGAGTTGGAGTTTGAACTATTGACCAGTACAAAGGAGGTGCTGGCGAATTTTTTTAGAAATTTCGTGTGTTAGAAAATTTTCAAAATTTTTGGAAATTTTAGTTATTCAAAATGAATTAATAATTTAATTGAAATTAATTGGTTCAGTTAAAATTGAAGTTAAGAAGTAAACGAATAAATAATAACCCAGACCATAGGGGTTATTTCTACCTTAGCGATTTCGAGGACGAAATTATTTTAAGGGGGGAAGAATCTAACGACCCGTATTTTTACGGTCGAGTAATTAATTTATTTAATTATTTAGAATATGGTTTGGTAATTTATAAAGGTTTAAATTAAAATAACTATTGAAATTTTAATTAAAAATAATAATTAAATAATATATTTAATTCTGAAATAATCAGAATTAGCTGAAATGGCAATATTTGGTGAACTGGACAATCTAAAATATCTAATTCAGTTTAGAATTTAATTATATTAACGAATATATTTAAATAACGACAGTTTGAACGTATAAATTATATTATAATTATAATCGAGCTCGAAATGGCGCTGCAGTTCGTAATTTAGCGATTCGAACTTCAACTGAATATACAAAATCCATTTTAAATCGGATTTCTGTGAAACAAGAAACGTTCGGAGCTAGTGAAGTATATTTTTCTAATGGAAGAGAAAAATCAGGATTTCATTGTGTATATATTGAGTAATGTCCAAATCAAAATTTTGAAAAGTCGCTATGGAATTCCTTTGAAATTTATAATATATATTTATATTATAAAAGGATTTTTCAATATAAATTGAATATTGATTCAACCGGGATTTGAATATCGAGTTATAAATCCAATTGGAGCTATACGATATTCTGTGTGAATATATATACGATAATATATGTTTATTTATATTTAATTTAATTGTTTTTAAATATATTTATATATTTAAATGGGTTATTTAGAGCTTTAAAAATAGCCAGTTTTGCAAACGACCTCCGTTTTCGACGAAACTAATTTTGTTGGATCCGCAATATTAAATTATTGCTAGGTTTCAATTTTCGTGATTTTTGAAGTCAGTGTGTGGCCGTACGGATTTTTAATGTGAAAAATAGTCAGTATTTCGACAGTTAAAAATATGTTGTGTGGGCAAACGAAGTCGGAATTCGATGAAACCAGTTTCGTTGGGTCCGTAATGTCGAACTGAAGGTGTATGTCCATTTTCGTGATTTTTGGATATCATGTGTGATTATAGGAATTTTTAACAATAAATACCTATAGCGTTTGCTTAAAAATGAATTAAATAACGAATATAAAAAAATATTTAAACAATCCTATAAATACCTTTACATCTTTCCTAAACCTAAAAATCATTTCCTCTAGTCAACGTTACAAGCCGCCGCTCTTCAAGAACCCAAAAATGAATATCGTGGATTGGGAAAATTGTAACAAATCAAGGAAATTTCCTTAAATCTAAATCTTCGATTCATTTGAATCCTTATTTCAAGTGCTTCAAGATGGTATATATTTTATGGAGCTTGACATCCTCAAATTCCTGTTACTGAAAGTCTACAGGAAACCTAGGTTTAATTCATGGAGGAGATGGAGGCTTGGCAACGCGATTTTGGTGACAGCTTTCGAATGTGAGACGACTGGGGAAGTCCAGGGGATAGCCGGTAACGGGTTAGGTGATTGACGGTGGGCTGGAGCCGGTTTTATCTTTGTTACTGTTGCAAGGAACATCAACAGTTTTTGGGGTTTCTGGTTTTGGGTGATATCGCAGTATTGGAAGGTAGGTCGATGAAATTTGGCAAGTGGGTAAAGTCTGTTTTCATGTTTGCTGTAAAGTGATGAAAATAATGGTAGTGGTCTTGTCGATTCTGGTGGTTTGTAAGAGGGAGAGGAATAGTGAGGGAGGAACACGACAATATGGGATCAAAGTTTTACTGGAGTTGATCAGCTTTTGAATGAAACAAAGAAGAAGGATGGGAGTGTTTCTTTTCTGTGTTGCCTGAAATGTGCGATAGAAGTGTGAGGAGCTAGGAGGCGTTATACCTATGGTAATGGTTTTAGGAGGAGTGCCGATACGAATTGGTGAAGGTTGTGTACACTATTTACTGTTCAGGTTATTGACAGTACTTGGTAAGGGAGGAAAGTGGTGTGTGCGATATGTGGTCATGAGGGAGGAAAGTAATGATGTGCGATTTTGGAGGTGAAAGTTTGGAAATGGTGAAGAGGAGCGGGACGTTTTTCTTGGTAGAGGAAGAAGAAAATACAACGACGTGGAATGGCGAACCAATGGGCCGGATCAAGGGGGCAAAGCCCAAATGAAAAATGAATTTAAAGTTTTGTTTAAATCTAAATAAATGTATTAACTTATATCTATTATATCTTTCTCATACGTTATCAGAATTCTGAACGGTCGAATCTGTTGGGATCGTTGGGACGGATACTACACAATGGAACTGACTGGGAGTGAATCGAAGCTCATTACAATTTATAGCAAAATAAATTGTCCGTTTGAATCAAGCGATGGTTATCGTTATTAACGATGATCGTCCAATGTGAGTAAAACTCACCAACTCTATCAGTTCATATTTTTATAACGTATATTTAGAACTGATAAATGATGATTGATTGTTGTGTGTTGACTGTTTGGTTGAACTGATAATTGATTGGTTGAAATTATAGATCTAATGATATATATATATATATCGTTAATCAAATATGGATTCTGTTGATCAGAATATTTCATGTTGAAATGAAAGTGATGTTAATTATATTGTTTAACATTTGTGGATGCAGGGAAATAGGTTGGAGGGATCCAACTGGATTCCTCAATATTATTACTATTTGTTTTTCATATATTGTGATATATGATGTGATATATAATCTGTTGTTGATTATGTGTGTTTGAATGATGTCGATCATTGTTATTTGGTATTTTAAATACCGTAAGAAATACTGAGATGTAGAAAAGGTGATTTTCAAAATGCATTTTGAAAATAAATTATTTATATAAAATCAATGGATTTTATATATAAAAAGAAAAGGGTTTTATAAAAGAAAATAATTAAAAAATCAAAGAAATAGAAAAGGAAATATTTGTAAAACAAATATAAAGGAAAATATTTGTAAAACAAATATAAAGGAAATATTTGTAAAACAAATAGAAAAGGGAATATTTGTAAAACAAATGTAAAAGGAAATATTTGTAAAACATTTACAAATAGAATTGAAGAAAAATATTTATTTGTTAAATAAATAGAAACATAAAAAAATATTTATTTGTTAAATAAATAAAATAGAAAGGGAAATATTTGTAAAACATATAAATAGAATTGAAAAGGGAATATTTATTTGTTAAATAAATAGGATTGAAAAGGAAATATTTATTTGTTAATAAACAAATAGAAAAGGGAATATCTGTAAAACCAATAGAAAAGGGAATATTTGTAAAACCAATAGAAAAGGGAATATTTGTAAAACCAATAGAAAAGGGAATATTTGTAAAACCAATAGAAAAGGGAAGTATTTGTAATCAAATAGTGTTAGTCAAATTAAAGTTAGTCGAATACTGGTGATTCGAAAAGAGTTAGTCGAATATTGGTTATTCGAAAAGAGTTATCGAATATTAGTTATTCGAAAAGGAGTTAATTGAATATAGTTTATTCGAATAGAGTGAGAGGAGTTATCGAATATAGTTTATTCGAAAAGGAGTTATCGAATATAGTTTATTCGAAAAGGAGTTATCGAATATTAGTTATTCGAAAAGGAGTTAATCGAATATAGTTTATTCGAATAGAGTGAGAGGAGTTATTGAATATTAGTTATTCGAAAAGGAGTTATCGAATATTAGTTATTCGAAAAGGAGTTATCGAATATCAGTTATTCGAAAAGGAGTTATCGAATGTTAGTTATTCGAAAAGGAGTTATCAAATAGAGATTATTCGAGTGAGAGTTATACGTTGAAATTCGATTATATCGAATTCGGGAAAGTACAATTCACTTTCCGTTTTTAGTCAAGATTTATTTATTTATTAATAAATTAGTTGTTTATTTATTTATCCAAATTAATAAATAAAAGTTATAGTAAAGTTATTATATTTCAAAAGCATGAGATTTAACACTATTTTTAAAATCAAATGATTTCTGTAAAAGAAGTAGATTCGTAAATAGAATCAGAGAGTTACGTAAGGAAGTTTGTTAAAGATGTAAAAGGTGAACTTTGTCTCTTTCGAGGTTAGGAATGTTGTTCAGTTAAGGTCTGAGAGGTAGTTATACCCCAACTTGATTGGCTTCGTTTTTAACTAAGGAATGGTTAAGGTTCGATAGTGAAGGTTGGTTAAGTGAAATTAGTTAATTAGTGCAATGTTTGAGTTGGCATAATGATGTTTTATTTAAACATCTGTTTAAATCAAATGAATGAGTTTGGAAACATCTTCCAAATAAAATCAGAGATATTTTCTAATCATAGAAAATGAAATGTTTGATGATAAAGAATACTGGAATGACAGTGATACATGAAAAGAGATGGAAATGTTTTCCAATGATTAATAACGTATATGTTCTAAATTTAGAAAATAAGGAATGTTGAATATATGGAAACAGGAAATAAAAAAATTAATGAATTTAAGAGATAACTGACGATTGATCGATAGAATTTCCATCCGGAAATAATATCGTTGTTTACACACATGTTTTTCTTTGATAGTTAACACACCGACTATCGAGTTTTTGACCATTTTTCCGTCATCAATACGGAGAGACCGGGATCAGATTCATGATCTGAAAACCACTCTGTATGGGCGTTAGCATTGCGAATCAAATATGATGAAGAAAATTGAAAACAGAGTTATGCAAGGGCTATTCTGACGATCCTAGGTAGCAATTGCCTAAAATGGATTTACATAATAGTGCCTTTGGTTTGCCCAGTCCCAGGACGACCTGTATGGAAGAATGTCTGACATAGTATATTTAATAGATCGCGTAAGTTGATCTCTTCAAACGTATATATGTTTGGTGGTGGAGGAATTCATTTCTCTTAGCTGTATACCTATTGTATTTTTTGGGAAATCAAATTGTGATTTGGCGGGTATGACGATGTGACATTCAAAGTGAATAAATGTGTGATCTGTCAGAGATAAGCGTGGCCTCTAGCCTTACAACCGGGAAATGACAAAAATCGGGCAGGCAGCATGGCTAAGTGGTTGGCTTCCAAGTAGGGTGTATTATCACCTATCTAGAGATATTCATTTCATTCTATAATCTATTGTCGATGTTGTCCCATTCGGGAAACGGTTGCTGATCCCAACCGTTGGTGATATACATTCGATACACTCAAGCGAAATGAGTGGTCGGTCATGTGTGGCCGGGTTGCAAGATGTTCTTGTTGAACCCGGTGTATTCCTCTCTAGAGGTACACTATCGGAAGGTGGTTCCATACCTTGTCATAGTTGGAAATCCATTACCCAATAAGTGCTCGCGGTTTTGATTGTATACTATATATGTGGAACGTGAGATGAAAGCGTTCTGCAAGATGATTATTATATTGTGGTTGATAGATACTATTATAATATCAAAAGAGTTTTGATATAAAAGATCATTGTTTCTTTCAAAATGATTTGAAAGTTAAATCAAATGTTTTGGACTCTCATAAGGGAAAAACCCGTTCCGTTATACGGCATGGTCTTATAAGATATCGTTTATTTTATCAAACTATTTTAAATTGTTTTACTCACACCAGTCCCATGACTGACCCAGAGTTTATTTTGTTTTGTTTTCCCTAAACTCTTGGGTGTCCGATTTTGTATGGACAGTCAAGTAGTCGGGATTTTACAGATATACTTGGAAAGCTGGAGCAGGAGGCTTCAGCCGCGTTTATATAGCTATTGTTTATTTCCGCTGTGTTGTAAGTGCTGTACTTTGATAATTATATGTATATTCAAGTACAAATCTTTTGTTTCAAAGTTATGTTATATTTTATTCGTTCCGCTGTGAGATTCGTGTTTACTCTGATGTTGCATGTTCTTCTTCTTCTATTCTAAGTTTCTATCTTATCTATTCTCACCCTCTGCTTTCTTTCTATTAGTTTTCTGGTTTCCAGTGCAATTGGGGTTGGACTTGTGTTATTTGGTCAGCTCAAATTGTACCGGAATTTCGGGACACTACATTATTAATACATGAATTGAAGTTTTTCCCTTCATTATTTCCCTATCTTCTCCTTTTTCTTCTTGAAACTAAAAAACTAATGTCTATATGGTTTCGTTTTGTATTTTTTGTTTTCAATTTGCACAAAGAAATACCAAAAGATAAAAGAAAAATGTTACATTTCTTAGTAATTGTGATAATCGGAGGAAAACCGGAGAGTTGTTTTGTTCTTTGTTATTTTTTAGTTTTCCAAAATGCGAAAAAATTACTAAACTTCTTTTATATTTTACATGTTAATTTCATTTTATAAAATTATTTGCAGTCTACCGATACATATAACGAACGCAATTTTGTTTAGATGAAAGTAGAACCAAAAATGACAAATAAGTCTTCAAACCTTAAAATCTCTAAATTTTTCATTTTTAGTTAAAAAAAATCATAGAAATACTGTATATTGAAGTAAAATAATAAGTGTTTTTAGAGTCAGTTGACTTGGAATTTAGATTTCTTTGGACTTGCGATTGGAAGTTATCTTCTATACTATATGATTACCATTTGTGATATATAACAGTTCTTGTAAAATGTCAAATGGAGGGTTAGAGACCGATGAATGAAATTAAATCAAGATATTAGAGATGAGAATCATATTAAATGAGTATGTATCTATATTTAATAATAAAATGGATCTATCAAAACACTTAAGAATGGCACTGTCGAGTGTAATTTATCAATATGTTTGTTTTATTGTATTGACTGTTCGATTTAAGAATGATAAAATGAACAGAGAATGAGTTAGGACAATTGGGAATAGCTTGGTAGAGTGTATGTAGAAATTGGAACAAAAGGTGAGTAGTTATACCTAAATTATTGTTGAAATAATATTCATTGTCTTAAAGTCGTTTGTCAAGTATGGAGTAATACCCGTTTGTATATTAAACAACTTATAACAAGGGTGTAAATCTGGTAGCGAGCCGTTGGTGCAATATATTTGGGTGGCATGAAAGAAATGTTGAAGTGAAGAGAAGAGAAGAAAGACAAATGAAAGAAGAGGGGAAACATATAACATATTTCCACTTAGGATTTTTTTCAACTAAGGTTCGACCTCGATCATAAGCGATATGCATACATTTAAATACTAAAGGAGGCATCTAAATTTAGTGGAATTATTTTCCTCGTCATTTTAGTCCAAATTATTGGATAATTTGATGCTTGGATTCCTAATCACACGTCTGAAATCATAGCTAAACCTTTGAATCATTGTTCAAATATTTGGTCGGCTATTGTTTGTACAACTGGAACAAACATTTAAATGTTGAAAATTTGAAAGCTTGTATTCGTTGAGTGAACATAGGACTAAAGTGACTAAGGAATAATGTGACGTGTTCAATGATGGATGCCTTAGAAAACATATTATTGACGTTTATAAGTATAGTGACTACGTGACAATTTAGTGTGATGACCCGAATTTCTGGTACCTTTGAGCTGACTAAACAACACCGTCCAATCCAAATTGTATTGGAAACCCGGATGCCAATAGAAAGAATTTAGAGGGTGAGATAAGAAAGAAATATTAGAATAGAAGAAGAAAGAAGAAGAACAACACATAGAATCAGAGTCTCACATCGCAGCGGAAAAAAATATAATATAGAAATAAATCTTTATTGAGAACTTTGAAATAAAACTTACAATCATCAGAGTACAACAATACATCTGGACAGTTATAATAATCTGTCCTCATATACAACACACAGCGGAATGAATATTAATACATCTAAACTCCTTCAGCACGTCTTCTGAACTTCGTAGTATCTAATAACCTGAACCTGTAAAACTCGGGCTAACCCGAGCATTACAAACGCCAGATCAGTCTGGTGAACCAGAGTGAGAAAACTCGCTAAGTTTATAATATCATCCAATTTGATTTTAAAGTTGACAAATCTTTTCTGGAAAAAAAGGATAACCGTAAGACCAATCTACACATAAACACGGATGGTTTTTACCTTACGATAACCCAAAACATTTTGATATCATATATATATATATATATATATATATATATATATATCTTCTGATATTATAATAGTATCTAAATACAAGGAAATAACAATCTAGCATAACGCTTGCATCTCATGCTCCACATATATAGTATACAATCAAAACCGCGGGAGCTTATTGAAGATTGAATTCCGACTATGGCAAGGTATGGAACCACCTTCCAATAGCGTATCTCTAGAGGAAAATACACTGGGTTCAACAAGAACATCTTACAACCCGGCCACACATGATCGACCACTCGTTTCTCTTGAGTGTATCGAATGTATATCACCAACGGTCGGGATCAACAACCGTTTCCCGAAAAGGGACAACATCGAATAGATCAAAGAAAGAAATGAAACTTCTCTAGATAGGTGATTATACACCCCAATGGGAGCGACCCACTTAGCCATGTTGCCTGTCCGATTTTTGTCATTTACAGGCTGTGAGGCTTGAGGTTTGAATTACCATTCCAAGATAGCACACCACCATTCACTTTGAATGTCACATTATCAGATTCGACAAATCACTAACTGACACCGACAAAAATACCCTGGGTGTTAGCTATCACCAACAGGAGCATGTTTGTAGAAATTAATGTACGTGACTCTTAAAAAATACTCTGTCAGACATTCGTCAATACATGTCATCCTGGAACATGATGAACCGAAGACACTTTCCTATCATATCCTAGGAATCACCCTATGGATTGGTAGTGAGTAGTCCTTGCAAATTCGTAGAGTTCAACCACGAAAGAGTCATAGTATATCTCCAAGAGCTACCAGGAGATTATAAGCAATTCTACCGTTTTATGAATATCCATGGTCTTCAATTTCCTTATCTTGATCAGCATCCGACAGCTTCGATGTTTTACGTATTTACTGATCGGAATGGTTTTCGAATATAAATTCGATCCCGGTCTTTTCGTCCCAACAATCGTATTGGCCAGATTTGATAATCGGTTATTTAACTATCAAATAAACAATCATTCGATCATGGAAATAAAAATGAATTTGCTTAGAGGATTCCAACAGGCTTTCCGCCCTTCAGGATGAGCTTCAGAGGCTCCTCCAACAGGAGGAGGTGGGATGGAAGCAGCGGGACAAAACTAAATGAATTTTGGAAGGTAATAGAAACATAGCTTTCTTTCGTAGACATGCTTACACCAGAAGGTGAATCTCTTTGTTTAGAGAGATTCATGATGATGACGCTAATTTTCATACTTCTAACCCCTCAGCCATCAACTCTTATTTCACCAGTTTTTTCAGAAATCTTCTAGGCCAAAGATCTCCTTCTCCGCCTCGATATCGACTGGTCTCTCCGCTACCCCACTCAGCCCCCGCTTTTGGTTGATAACCCATTCACTGAAAGTGAGATTCTCACCACCATGAAAGGAATGGATGTCAACAAGGCGTGTGGCCCGGATGGTTTTGGCCCTGCTTTCTATTCCACTTTCTAGGAAACCATCAAGTCCAACATCCTAAGCCTCTTTGACGACTTCTATTCAAACCCCTCCACCATCCGCCGCCTGAACTACGCCAAAATTATCCTCCTCCCGAAACATGAAGGAGCAACCCATCCCAACAATTTCAGACCGATCAGCCTCCTCAATTGCTCCTTCAAGCTCACTACCAAGGTCCACTCCAACCGCCTCCAAACCTTTATCCTCTCCCTGATCAGTTCTGAATAGTCTGCCTTCGTTGTTGGGAGAAATATTCACGATTGTATCGCCTCGGTCCAAGAGCTCATCTCCTACTGTAACCGTACCAACATTGCAGGGTTTCTTCTCAAGCTTGACTTCCGCAAATCCTTTGACACCGTTAGCTGGGACTTTATTCTTCAAATCCTCTCGCCTAGGGGTTTCCCTCATCGTTGGTGTCGCTGGGTTGAAGCCATCCTCATCTCCAGCATGTCCTTTGTCCATACCAATGGTGTGGATGAGGGCCTTATCAGATCCAGAAGAGGGTTACGTCAGGTCGATGCCTTATTCATTCTTGTCGCTGATACACTAAATCAGCTGATTAGGCATGCTCTTAACAACAAAATTCTCTCTGCCATTAATACCAATCCCCCCAGCCATGTATGCGTCAACATTCAATTTGCTGATGATACCATCCTCTTCTCAACACCCTCACTGCAAAACCTTCACAGCCTAAGGCTCATCTTTTGTCTTTTCGAACATGTCTCTGGTGTCTCCATCAACTTTGCCAAAAGTTCGATTTATATGTTGGGTAACTCGACTCACCTTGTTCCTGCTGTGGCTAACGTGCTCAACTGCAAAATCCAACTTTTCCCGATGACCTACCTTGGAGTCCATATTCGACCCACGAAGCTACGTCGCAGTGATTGGACGATCTTAACCACCAAGATTGATCTCAGACTCGCCCAAAGGAAAGCCTCTTCCCTCTCAATCGCTGGACGGCTAGTTCTGGTGAAAGCAATCTTGTCATCCCTTCCTCTTTACTAGTTGTCTATCCACAGAGCTCCCTGTTGGGTTATCAACCACATTGACCATGCACGTCGATCCTTTCTTTGGAATGGTGGGCCTATCAAATCTCTTGTTAATTGGAGGACGACCTGTTTAAGCATCAAAGCTAGTGGGCTTGGTATTCCTGACATTCACCATCTCAACCATGCTCTTCTTGCCAAATGGACATGGAGATACCTTAGCCCTGGGGATTTCACTTGGAAATCTTTCATCCTTTTTTTCTACTACAATAATCAACCCCTATCCGTCCTGCACTCTCACCCCATTACCCGCCCTTCGTCGTTCTGGGGCGGAGTGCTTAGGGCCCTACCACGCATCAAACACCTTTTCTCAATTGCTGTTGGGAATGGTCTAAATTGCAGCCTCTAGCTTGATTCTTGGAATTGTGGTCATCACCTGCCGCATTTCTTCCCTTCTCTTTTCTTCGTATGCCCTGACCCATCCATTATAGTTCAAGAGGTTGTTCAACTTGGATCCGCTGCTCTTCTTCCAAACACGTACTTCCACCCTAATATCCTCCGCGATATCTACGATCTCCTCCTCCTCCTCGTCCAATCTATCGTACTTACACCCTCTCCGGACTCGAGCTTTTGGTCAACAACTCCTGCACGTTCTCTATCAAATCCTGCTATCGATACATCACGTACTCCGGTAGACTCTTCTTTCTTAGAATCTGGAATTTGAAGGTTCCACCAAGAGTCAGCTTTTTCCTTTGGAGTTTGGCGCATGGTAAGATTAACACAAAGGACATACTGAATCATAAAGGCATCCCTGTGAAACCGACATGCGTCATGTGTCAACTTGACAACGAAACCATCACCCACCTCTTCAGCAAGTGTGACGCCAACTTTTACATCTAAGCCTCGATGTCCACCCATATTTTGGGACATCCCAACCCTCAGCTCCATCACTTCGACTATTAGCAGTACTCTCCTCCTTCCCCAGCCCTAGATACCCTTTAAACTACTTACGTTTGGACCATCTGGCGGGAATGTAACAGTAGAAGTTTCCACGGTCGCTACGCTAACTTTTTACAATTATCCAACAAAGTCGCTTACTTTTACTATATCTGCACAAGTATTAAAGTTCAGCCATTCCTGCCAGTCATTATGGACACTACGGTCAACTGGGATGAATCCGTTGGTAGCATTCAGTCCGATGGTTTGCACCAGCGTCGACCCTTCCCACGCCCATGGTAACTTCCTCTTGTTCTTGTTTTTTGCACGCATCCCTTATGTTATCGCCAATGTTATGGTTAGTGGTCTTTAGAAACTTTTTGTTGTTGTTTTGTTCGGCTTTTGATGATGTTATGCCTTTTTTTGTGATGTTTGTTGGTATTGTATCTGTATATTTGCTCTTAGCGCTACGTACTTCACTAACATGTGGCACATGCATAATTTGACGTATTTTGGCCATCGGTCAGGCTTGTTGACCGTTATGTACTATTTATCTTATATATATATATATTTAATCGGGTGTGTAGATCCGCTCTACACAACCATCTAAGTTAAACAAAAATTGAATTTGCTGGTTTAGTACTCAGCAACACTTGGCCCTTATAATAATTAACGGATGGTAAATTGAAAACTTCTAAATCTTTTAATAATTTAAATACTGTATTTATTTCTTATTTTAATGTACTAATTTTTTCAAAATCATTTCATTTCAATATCCGGGAAAAACATCTTATAACTATATCCAAGCTTCCATCTAACTTATTATTTCAAAACATTAATTACAGCACCATTCATGCATTTCTATACTCCAACAATCAGTAGTCCCTAACCGTAAATTGGTAAGAGAACAATTCCCTAAGTATTAATTCCAAAGATCGAAATCAACATCAGATTAACACTCAGAAATCACTCAACTTAGCCAACCTCTAGTTAGGTTCTAGTTCTTATCTTAACTCGTTATCAACCCATATTATCCCACTTCTGATCAATTAATCTAATTCTTAACTATTGCGTTAATTCCTGATCATCTTCTTATAATCTCCTTACTTAAGAATTTACTTCACAAAATTATTAAATAATTACTTAAATACTTAAATAATAAATAATACATATTAATTTCCTTTTATAAAACCTTTATTCAAATATATCGATTTAAAAAAAATCCATCTTTAGTTATAAAATAAATTTTATAATTTCATTACCGTCAATCCACTTGACGGTAATCAATATTTATAAAACAATTTATTTCAGGCCAACTGCTGCGAATAACCAATACTGCCCATCTATTAAAACAAAACGAACTTTGAATTTCTAGCCAACGATCAATATCCAAATAAATCATCCAATCAGAACAGTTCGTATACTGATAATATGGAAATAAATAACATGTAATATATTTAAGGAATCTAGTTGGATCCCTCCAACTTGTTTTTCCCTGCATCCAAATACGTTATCTCAATTAACATCATCTATTATGTATGGTTTTAAATAACAGGGGCTCGTTTGTTTGTTTTTAGAGCACACATGATGTTTGTCAAAATCTTTACATTTCAAGTGAACTCGAGCAGTTTAGTTTATAACAAAATAAAGGAAAGAGCTGTTTTCGTTGCGAGTGATATGCATATGCATGGGAAAGGAGACTGAAATGGGGAGTTGCGTGTGGATCAGTAAAGAGGAGTTTGGGTTATAGTAGGAATTGGTGAAGGAAGTTTAAATTCTGGGAAGACAACGTGGTACCCATTTTGAACAAAATGAAAGGAGAACGTTTTGAAGAGGAGAACGTGGAAGGCAAGAAAAAGGAGTTGGGCTCTTTTGCCGTTTGAAAATAGAAGTTGGGGGTCGTTGTTTTTAGCAATGCAAGGGGAGTCTGGCATATTGTTGCGATACATGTGGAAGTAGTATTTCAATAGTTAAATTCGAAAATGAGGAGTAGATGATAACGAAGCGGAACAAGTTTTAGGTTAGGCCATAACTGTTGAGCAGTGGGCCTCGGGCCTAAAAGCAAACAAAAAATAGGAAAAAAGGGGAAATTGGGTTAGGAAACGTTTCAGCATGGTGGATGGCAAAAGTAATGGTAGAAAGGTATAGGTCAAAACACGTTGCAGTAGGGTTGACCGCAAAAACCAATGACGTGCGTGCATGCAGACAGGATTTAAACAACATAGTGGAGTATCTCGTGAAAATAGAGTCTGTATTTTCCAAACAATAGTAATCGGTTTACTAAAATGTCGTTTTAAATTACTTAGGGTTATTATGAATTTATAGAAAATTCGTATAATATTAAATTTTAACAGGTTTAAACGAAGGAGCGCAACAATTTTTGGATGAAAGGGAAACAATATTGATTGGGCCGTCGTGTGATCGGAAGAGACCGACCAGTTATATTTCTAATTAAAGTAATTAATATAAATAAATTATTAATTAAGAAATCATCAGTTAATTAAAATAGCGTTATCTTGAAATGTTAATAACGTACTGATATGTTATCAGAATTGGTCCAAACCAGAGACTTTGGAACAGTATTAGAAAACGGAACATTATGGAACTGATCTAGACAATGCAAGAGACAACTGGGGTTAATTAAACTGCAAGCGAACCGTTCAATGAACAAATTAGAGTGAGTGTAACTCACTCAATTTACCCACTTATATTTATATAAGTCGGGTTTATTATTTGTATGCTATGTTTGTTAATGGTTAGATGGGTGCTATATATATATATATGTGTGTGTGTGTGTGTGTGTGTGTGTGTTGAACTGAACTGATTAAATTAGACGTTCGTTTATTTTAATTTGAACCAATCGTTAGTTTTAACGATTATTTCCAAATGAGGTAACTTACCTTGTTGGTTACGTTTATAATAATATAAACGTATTGAATTTAAATATGAGTGCTTGAATTGCTGTTATTGATTTTTTATTTAATATTATATCTGTTTATTAAATTAGATAATATTATTTAAGATAACGTATTTGGATGCAGGGAAAATAGGTTGGAGGTATCCAACTGAATTCCTCAAATTTATTGTTATTTTCATATTACAATTATATGAACTGTTTCACCAATATGGATTGGATAATTGATTGAGTTGTTGACTATTAAATTGAAATTAAACATTTGTTTGTTTTTAACCAATGGGTAGTATTGGTTGGGTAATTGGCATCAGGTGGCTCAAAATCAACCGTTTTATAGATATGGATTTACCATCAGGTAAATCGACTGGAATGAAGTTATAAAATTTATTTAATAACTAAAAATATATTTTTAAATCTATTATTTTACAATGGGAATTTATTGAGAAGGAAATAAATATTTATTATTTAAATATATATAATTATTAAATGGTTTTATAACGCAATTCCTTATATGAATAAGATTTTATAAGCAAGCAGAAATTAACCAAACGGTTAAGATTAATTGTTTTAAGAAACAATTAAATGAAGTTATTTAAATTAATTATATTATTATTAATTTAAAAGGGGTATTAGTTGGAATTGATTAACGAGATAACCATAGATTGAGTTTGACTAATTCAAATATTTTATTTGGACTTGGTTCTTTGATTAATTTACTTTTAATTAATCAACTCAAATAGTAACGAAGAGTTGTTAAATTTTTATATGACTTTTAAAGTAAATTTATTATTTATTTTAATTAGTAAAGCAGTTTACTAAATTTACAATAGTAAATGCTGAAGCAAATTTATTCTTTTAGTTTAAGAGATTAGTTTTTATAGGAAAATGATTTAAGTAATCAAGAGTGTAATGAAAATATAGTTAAAATGTTAAAAGAGTTTATAATCCGGTAATTTAAACCCGAGTTTTTGGGAATGAAGTTATAAAGAGATTTAAGCGAATAAGATAGCTTAAATGAAATGTTTACTTAACATTTGGATTAAGTAAATAGAAATCGAGATATAAAATGGAATTTATTAAAACTATTAAATAGATTGGGTCAATATCCTTAGTGACTTGGGAATGGCGTCTCTTTCTTCTTTATTGGGTCAAGATCCGAACTCGAAATCTTTCAATTCTCTTTCTTCTTCTTTAATCGATCTAAGAGCAGAATTTCCTCGCTCATATGTTGATGTGGCTCATCATTTTTGTTCAAAGCCTGTTTCTGATACTAAGCTGAAGACGAATTTGGGTTCTTGGTCTCGGAAATCATCAAGAGATCGGTGCTGCTTTAGATGTGGGAATGCTGGCCATATTGTAAGGGAATGCAGGAATCTGTTTCGTTGCTTTAAATGCGGTGGATTGGGGCATAAGAAGTTCATTTGTCCTAAGTTGTTCAAAGGCGTAACAGTATTCGATTTATTGCTTTTTAACTGTTCGATGTTATGTCACAAGATCATTTCTCTCGCTGATCTTTACGAATTGGCTTATCCTTTGCGGGATAATGATGGTGATTATTTGTTACTTACGTTGACTTGGCATTTAGAGGGTCTAGTTGATGGTATATTGTGGCGAAAGAGAAGGGATGAAAAATCTGAGGTGTTTCCGCCATTACCACGGCCGCTCGGGAGGAAAGACCATGCCTTTTGGTTTTGTCATAATTTCTTGAAACTGAGGAGACTATTTGCTGATTCTTCAGTGAGGTTCAGGAGGAGGAGTATGATGATGATGGGCGAGATATTGTTATATTTTGATGCAATTAACTCTGTGTTAATTGGGGGTAGTGGCGATACCGGATCTATGTTCTCTGATGGCACTGACAGTAAGAAACTGGTGGGTGTTGATCAGCAGTCTGTGGTAGATCCTGTCACAGGGGATGTTAAGGTTACAGAGGTGGCTGACGAGTGGTTTCTTATGGAAAATGATTTGGTGGGTCTTTCTGTGAGATGTTTTGATTTTCGACAGTTTGATTCTATGTTCTTGGATCCTTGTGTTAAGGAGTGTATGGATGATTATAATATTGTCAGTGGTTTGAAGATGAAACTTTCAGGTAGTAATGTGGATAGTGATGCTTATCCTGTTATAACCAAATCTATTGAAGTGATTGATACTG
This sequence comes from Allium sativum, assembly GCA_030737875.1. NCBI lineage: Eukaryota > Viridiplantae > Streptophyta > Magnoliopsida > Asparagales > Amaryllidaceae > Allium > Allium sativum. Next base: position 967,661,372 of record CM060922.1, on the reverse strand, counting down.
TGAGGTTGGTTGATAACGATATAAGGCTGTTTAATAGCTCTGGAGTTATGTTAGATCTCGATGAAGAAGAGGAATGCATTGCCAAGTTTGATTCGGATGGGAAGGTGCTAAATTCTTCAGTGCTGCAGGGTAACAAGACCTCTGCCATTTCTTTGGTAGGCTATTCAGTTAATTCTGATGTTGAAGGCCTTGGTGCTGAGAGGCAAATTGTTAAGGATTTGAGGCTGTGTAATAGTTATGAGGTTTTGTTTGATCTTGACAAAGAAGGGGAGTGTACGGCCAAGGTGGAATTGGATGGACATTTCATGGCGTTATCAAAAAATGCAGAATCTGGCAGTAATCAATTGACTGTCACTCATCCAGTTAGTAAAATTGATATATTGGGTTTGAAATGTGAGGAAATCTGCTCAAGTCAGGGGATCTTGGGGATGTCAAAAGGGGCTTTTCCGTTCTCAAAGCGTTTAGCTGCTGGCCGCACGAATAAGAGGAGAAGAACCTCTGCCGTTATGAAGTTTGATCTCTGGTCGGTTATGAATAAGGGGATTTGTGTGAATTGTGATCAATTTAAGTCGTGGTTGGTAGCTCGTAGTCAGATTGGTGATTCTGTTTTGGTAGGAATTCAATAGGATAATGGTGAGAGATCTCATGATAGTGATTCTGATTTGTCTATACCTTTGTCCAGGAGGGGCAAAAGGAGGAGAGTATACCCCAGATCGGGATTAGTTCGTCGTAGTGCGCGTATTAGATCTTATACCAGATTCTGATAGCTGTGTTTCGTTTTCTGACTTGGATTCAGGACTCAAGAAGTAGTCATGCTGTGGAGATTACAACATGTTGTCTTGGATGGGGGATGGTCTTTACACTGGTGTTTTTTATGTTACCGTGTTGGAGCGTTTGTGATGAGGTAGTCTTTTTTCTAGTTTTCTTGTTGTCTGTTGTTTGGAGGGACTAGTCGTAGCATGTGTAGTTGTTGTTTTTTTCAGTTTTTGTTTTTTAGCTGGCGGTCTGTACTTGTAATCACTTTTTCATATATAAATATATGTGTGCTCTCTTCTTTTTAGAAGATCACACATTTTGCTTTCAAAAAAAAAAAATTAAAACTATTAAATAAGATTATAAAAGAGATGCAGAGTTAAGAATGTCGATTTTTAATTGGGCAATACTTAATAACGAGATTAAATGGAAAGAATAGAATTGAAATGAGATTTCAAAGTGGAAAATGGTCGAATGGATTATAAGTGAAATAAAACGGGTTGATGAGGAGTTAAGATAAGAATTTAAAGAATTAGAACCAAATTGGAGATTGGTTGAGTTGAGTGATTTTCAGAGTGTTAATTTGATGTTGATTTCAGTCTTCGGGGTTGATACTTAGGAAATTATTCTCTTACCAATTTACGGTCAGGAACTAATGAGGGTTAAAGTACAGAAAGACATGGATTAGAAATAAAAAGATATTTCTAAGGTAAAAAGGGAATAGAAGGTTGAAGTATATATAATGGGATTTCCAAAGTAACGGAAAGGAAAAGATTTGAGAATATGAAATAATATTTCCAATGTAAAGGAAATAAAAGGAGACTGGTGAAAATATATGATATTTTCGAAGTAAGGAGATAGGTTTTAGAATGAGTTTATTCTAAATAAATAAGTGACGATTATTGTTTTCAAGCAAAGAGAACAAAAGATATTTTCGAAATGACTATTTTTCGAATAATAAGTTAAACTAGTTTCCCAGTTTTAGATAATGAATAACATGGTGAAAATGATAATTAATGGAGAAATTAGATATTGTTAAGTGTTAAGAGAAAAATGTTTCGAGGATATACTTATATTAAAATAAGAAGTGAAAAGCTATATTCGAATTATTAAAAGATTTTAAGATTTATTGAACAAATATTTTTAATTAAAGAAGCCAAGTGATGCTGAGTACTGAACCAATAAATAATATTTATGATTTAATGGTTGTTTATTTGATAGTTGATAAACTGACTATAAAATCTGGCCAAATACGATTGTTGGTACGGAAAGACCGAGATCGAATTTATATTTGAATACCATTCCGACCAGCTAATACGAAAAGGTGGAAGATATCAGATGCTGATCGAGACAAAGAAATCGAAGACCGTAGATCTTCATGAAATGGAAGAACCACTTAAAATATCTGATTCAACCTGGAGATATACTGGGGTTCTGTCATGGTCGAAATCTATGGATTTGCAAGGACTACTCACTATTGATCTTTAGGGTGATACCTAGGATGTAGTAGGAGGGTACCTTCAGATCATCCTGTTTCTGAATGACTTGTATGGATGATTTTCTGACAGAATATTTCTTAAGAATCACATACGTTGATTTTTACAAACATATTTCTGTTAGTGGCTGAGAACGACCGTTCTCTTAGTTTAGCAACCAGAGTATTTTTGTGGACATCAATTAGTGGTTTGGCGGATCTGACAATGTGACATTCAAAGTGAATGGTGATATGATGTTCTAAAGGTAGTGTTAAACCTCAAGCCTCTTCAGCTGGGAAATGACAAAATTCGGATAGGCAACGTGGCTAAGTGGGCCGCTCCTAAGTAGGGTGTATAATCACCTATCTAGAGATAATTCATTTCCTTTATTAATCTATTTTGATGCTGTCCCTTTTCGGAAAACGGTGGGTAGCTCCCAACCGTTGGAGATACACATTTGATACACTCAAGCGAAATGAGTGGTTGGTCATGTGTGGCCGGGTTGCAAGATGTTCTTGTTGAGCCTAGTGTATTTGCCTCTAGAGATACACTATCGGAAGGTGGTTCCATACCTTGTCATAGTTGGAAAATCCAATCTCCAATAAGAACCCATGGTTTTTGATTATATACTATATATGTGGAGCATGAGATGCAAGTTCCACTAGATTGATATTTATTTGTGTTTAGACATTATTATAATATCAGAATAAGATATGATTTCAAAAATAAATGGTTTGACTTTAAAATCAAGTTGGGTGATGTTTTTAAACTTAGCGAGTTTTCTCACTCTGGTTCACCAGACTGATCCGGCATTTGTAAATGCTCGGGTTAGACTGGGTTTTTCAGGTTCGGGTTTTTGGACGCTATGAATTTCAAAAGGCGTGCTAGAGGAGTTCAGACGTATGATATCTAGTATATATTCCGCTGTGTGTTGTATATGAGGACAGAGTATTATAACTGTCCAGATGTGTTGATGTACTCTGATGATTGTAAGTTTTATTTTAAAGCTCCCAATAAAGTTTTATTTCTATATTATATTTTATTCCGCTGCGATGTGAGACTCTGATGTTGTTGTGTTCCCCTTCTTCTTCTATTCTAATATTTCTTTCTTTCTTATCTCACCCTCTATTTTCTTTCATTAACTAGCTGGTATTTTCAATACTTGAGTTCTGGAAAGTAATACGATTTTGTGTATTATTGTTAGTATTCGGGCGTCGAATTCCCCGGGTCATTACAATAATTGAACTAGAGTTTTAAGGAATCTTTAATTAGATTGAAACAATAAATAGTAATTAAATTTACCGATAACACTACTGGTGTTAAAAATGGAGTACCACCAGTTTTGCTCCATGGGATGAATAGGGTGGGATTGGGATAATAAAATGAATAATTACTTCGGTACAGCTCGTTAATCCCGACTAGTTGATAAATCTTAATTTGGTTTAAGTTGTGAAAAGATATTGTAAAATCTTTTGAAATGACTTCCAAGAATATATGAATAAAAGAATATTCTGGATTAGGATAAGATGTGTGTTATTTTTATATATCACATGGTTATAAGATGCGCGAGTTATTCAGAAAGACTGGGTTTAACCCATTCTGAATAACTCTTATGACGACTAAAAATCAAAGGTATGTAGACGGTGGTTGAAGACCGGAGATCTTCACATTGAATGGATGATTACTGATGTCTTGATTAGGTTAATCCCCCGAGACAAGGTAATAAGTGGTGGTCGTTCAAACGTACTTGGAGATCGACCAGATATGCGAGGACCTCTCTCCTATGTTGGACATATTGGACGAGGAATAAGGTGCCTCCGGTTTTGTTCATACCCAGAACAAACTAGTAAATGGATTGTGTCTGACGTTGGATCTCATCTCTATTGATTGATCCCTATTAAATATATATCTGTTACGTGGCGGAGAATTTATTCTTTTGCTTAATACCCTTATTTGAGATGTATGATCTTAGAGGTTATGTATTGGTAGATATCAGTTGTATGGCAAGGATTGTCAATGTGGCATGCTGAGATGCAATGATCAAGGCTTTTGTTGAAAAGCAGAGCCTTGTGGTTGATGATCAAAGCATGGCTTTAATATAGCGTAGCTTTGTGTTGTAGTGTTAACTCGCAAGCCTCACACCCCGATATGAGTCGAAAACGAGATAGTGAGTGCAGGGAGTGCATGCATTTCTTTCTAGCTAGAAGCGGTGTCATGGTATGGGGCCAAGACATTTTTACTTATGTGGTTGATGGATTGTGAGGCACCTCAGATATATTGGTCGACAATGACCATTTTGGAGGTCCGATTGGACCGGGAAACGTATTGTTCAGGAATAACCAATCCCCAAATGTAAGAGAGGACCGACCCTGAAGATCCAAGGGATCACCAGAGTCTGATTCTCGAGGCATGTGCTAGAGTGTCTCGAAATCGTTGAGGAAGATCCTTTGCCTCTACTCATAGATGGAATCCAATTTCCAACATGAAACTTTTCGGTTTAAGCTGTAAACCTATATGGCGACATAATATATGGTACCTATGTCGTCTATGATTGATACATTTATATTTGAAGTTGTTTTAACACTATGCACTTATAGTAATATCAAAATGATTAGTTTTAACGCGTACCAAGCATGTTTGACTATTATAAGGTAAAACTCTATCCTCCAACTTGCGTTGCATTGTGTGATGGGACCCGAGTCTTATAATAGCTTCATTTTTCAAAAAGCATTGCGTTGTTTATAATTTGTTGTATTTCAGAGTATTCATGGGAGTAAACCTGTTCCGTGTTATACGGCGTGGTCCCGTGATTTACCCTATTTTAAAGTAAAGATTTAAAAATTGTTTTAGTTTTCACACCAGTCCCATGACTGACCTGAAGTTTATTGTTTTCGCCTAAACTCTGGGTGTCCATATTTTCCACACCGGCAGCTAGTAGTTTTGGTTTTGTAGATGGTTACTTATCAGGATCCTGGTTTACAGCTGGAGCTATATTCGCAAAGCATTGTATCTATGTATCTCTTTCAGCTATGTTAATTGATGTATTTCCACTGTGCATTGTATGTATAAATTTTTATTTCCGCTGTTATGTAAATTATTAATCTGTGATATTATTTTTCTGTTGTGTAACATTTATTCATACTCTGATATATTCTTGTACTCTGATGTAAATTGTTGTAATAGCAATGAAATGTTCTATCATTCTGCGTTCTGATGCATCGTGTTCTCACGCAATCCACATTCCGATTCGGTCTAGAACGGGCAGGGATTTCGGATTAAAAATATGCAACAAGCTCTGCTGCTTTAGCTTGTTCACAAGTAATATATATGCAACAAACTCTAAATGATTTTGGATTAAAAATAAATAAATCACCAATATACTACGATAATACGAGTGCCATAAATATATCGAAAAATCCCACTCATCACTCAAAAACTAAACATATCGATACACAACATCATTTTCTAAGAGATAACGTAAGTAAAGAGAAAATTTCACTCGAATTTATAGAAACAAATAAACAAATTGTAGATATATTAAGAAAGCCATTAAACGAAGCAACATTTACTAAATTTAGAAGAGAATTAGGTATTTGTTCATAAAGTGAATTAGAATAATTAAATATATTAATATTTATAAGAATAACATTAAAAATCAAAATAAAATAAAATAAAAAACCTAAGTATGTCGACATACATACTTGCCTATGTCGACATATGATTGCCAGATTTTTAAAATTAATTACCACCAAAAGTTAGTTACAATAACCATTTAAACTCTCCGCTTCGAATTTTCTTCTTCATTCTCTCATTTCACTTCTATAAAAATTATAAACTAAAATAATTAATGGCCTCCACCAATTTTAACACCCAAATCAATCCCAAATCATCCGCTGGACCATGCAAAGGTCCTTTCTAACAATCTATCCTATCACGTCATCAAACTTGAAGAGAAGATGGAGTATACTCTTCAAATGCTTGCTAAAATTCAAGTACTCCAAATTTGGATGAGTCAAGAGAAAAATCGGCAAGGAAAGATGTTAATGAACCTTCATAAATTCGTAATGGACAATCAAGCAAACCCAATTGTCATCAAAGATGATAATGAAGCCATGGAAGAAGAAGAGGAACCAGAAGAAGAGGAGGAAGAAATGATGGAGGAAGAGGAACCTGAGGAGATAAAACAAGAAGTCACTGACGAGGAAGATCAAGTCGTATACGTGGGAGAAGTATTGTTCGATTAAAATGGAAATGTGGTTAAACGAAATAGGGACTTCTGTCTCCACTACCCAAATTGTCCAACCCATAAGTCTCCCATTGTCAAGAACAAATAGACAATAGGTTTCTCTCATTTCTTTCCATTTCTTTGCGTGTATTCAATGTATGACGTGTTCGTGTAATATTAATGTTTGTTTTATATCTCTTAAGTATTTCATTAGTTATATAGGTACGAATTTAGGGGGAGTAATATATATTAAGTATTTTTTATCACATATGACTTAGAATAATAATATAGTCTAGATTGTTAAAGGATTTAGGAGGAGTATTTTTATAATTTCTATTTGATAATGCCAAAGGGAGAGAAATTATAAAATATAGATTTAGTTTAAGTAGAATATATAGGATTCATATAGAAAGGGGGAGTATTAGAAGGATCGACATCAACAGGTATGGACAGGTATAAGATTGTATGATATTTTATAAACTAAGGTTGTCATCAACAAAAAGGGGGAGGTTGTTGGAGAATGGAGTTTTGATGACAACAACCTTATTTCAATATTAATTGATCATAAAATATATACTAACTCCTTTATCTAGAATATACACACACACACACATATATGCAGGATTTGTATACATGAATTAATATTGAAGACTGTACAGTTCTAGAGATTTAAAGATTCAAGAAATTCGGAATTCAGAGAAGATTCAAGATTTATGAGTAATCAAGATTTTAAGAGTTCAAGATAAATATAGTTGTCTAGTTTATATAAGACTCTGAATAGCACTCCAGGTTTAAATTCAAATTCTGTTTTTCAAATTCTATTTTCAGAATTCTATTTTCAAATTCTTTTCTAAATTAAGATTTTCTATTTTAAACTCAAGTTTTAAAGATTATAAGTTTATATATATTCATATAGCTATATACTTTATATTTATGTAGTTTTAAACCTTATAAATTTATAAATATGTTTATATAGTTTATATTTATGATTTTCTACTTTATAATACTTATTATATCACCATGTTTTAGTCCAAGAACTTCCAGAATTATACATATATTAAAACACTTGTTTTTTTTTTCAAATTTCAAGTTTTGAAGAGGATATGTCGACATACAAACATTGGGATGTTGACATATTACCGTCACATTTTCAAAATTGAAGGGATGTGTCTTTTCACCATTTGTTACGTTCCAGAAGCATTGCAACCTTTCAAATCTTATAAATAGGTGTTGATTTCAAATTTTTTTAACTACTCTTCTTCTCCATCTTCATCCTTTTTCATTACACCATTAATATTTCATCTTTTTATGATTTCTATACTTATACTTTGCTGATTTCAAGTCTATTTATATAAAACTTCTTCTCTTCTCACTCTCTACTGATTACTCTCTGAATCGAAGTGCTATTGAAGAGTTATAGGGATGTTGTAATCAATTGTGATAGTTTTAGAAATAGTGTGTTCCTTGTAGCCGTGAAATCAAGGAAGGAGTCAGTGTTAACCTTGTAGCCGGGAAATCAAGGTAATATACTTGATAAAGGGAATCAGTGGTAATCTTATAGCCATGAAATCAAGAGTGTTGGAATAGTTGTTAACCTTGTGGCCATGAAATCAAGGGTGTTGTACTTGGATATTGATATAGTAATAAAACTCTGTGCAATCCAGCATTGTGAGGGACTGGACGTAGGAGTAATCCAAACCAGTATAAAATTCGGTGCGTTCTTTCCTTTTCTGCATTTTATTTTTTTATTTCTGTGTTTGTGTTTGATTCTATGTCCGTGATCATCTCTGTGGTATGTTATTCATATAGTAGATTATATAAATTTTAGATTTTCTTAAATTTCTTGAAAACACTATTCACCCCCACTCTAGTGTTAGTTTTGCATTAACGATCAATTCCGCATTTCCTAACAATATGTATGTATATAATTCTAAATTCAAGAAGAAAGGTGTAGTTTTAAGGAGGTTAAGGGCTTAAAAGGCTAGTTGGGCCCACGGCTTAGGGAGGGGGTCCACATAGGGGTGTGTGACCTAATGGTGGTTGTGAGATGGGTTGTGTGAGCTTGTAAGACTCAGGGGAGGAGCTTAGGGTGGAGGAATTTGGGAAAAAGGGGGGAAATGTGATTTTTAGGTGTTTAAGGGTAAAAGGAGGTACTTTGGAGCAAAAAGGGCCCAAGGTGGGTGAAGGTTTGGGGGTGTAGGGAAGGTACGTTGGTGGGTGGAGCTGCTGGTGTTGAAGGACGAGGCTTGTGGAGGCTTGGGTGAAGAGGGAGGAAGGGTAATAGAGGTTTAAGGAAGAAAAAGTGGAAAAAAGAATGGAAAAGGAAATGCAATAAAACCAAAAAAAAATATAAACTTTTGCACTCACATGCTTGAAAACATATAAAAGAGGGAAAAAGGAAGAATTTGAAAAGTGGAATGAAGGACTATGTGTTATTTAAAAGAAGGAGGATGTGGGAAGTTGTGCAAAAGAAAAGGATTTGTTTACGTAAAGAGTTAACTTATATTTAAGGGTTAAATTCGGAAGGTAGTATCTAAACTTAAATTTGTTTAAACTATTGTGAAACCTTGAGCACACGTTAATATGTCATTTATTTTGTCATTTACCATTTTTTCAATATTTTCAATTGTTCCGTATCGGCCAAAATTGCTTAATATCAAGTCGAATTTCAATAGAACGATTCATATACGTTTTCAGTTCGTACGATCAAACGGTAAGCCCGATCAGTACAAAATTTTGAATCCTACTATATTTCGTAATTACGAATCCCATGAAATAGGTCTCATCGAATTTGGAGTCATTTGACCATTCGTCTTATTATTTTATTATATTATTACTTAATTTCAACTGAATTTCCCGATATGCGTTTATTTTTTCGTACGCTCACATATTAGCTCCGAAAATTATAAAATTTGAAACCTTAACATTATTTGACGTTTCAGATCCGATAAAATTAGCTTCATTTAATCTGAAGACCGTTTGGGAAATTACCAGCATGCGGAGGAGGAGGAGGAGGAACAGCGACTGCAGCTGGGGGAGGGGCGTGTTCTTGGCCTTTGGCAGGTGTCGTAGCCTCCAGATACCTATGAAACCAAGCCGGTATCTGTATGCCCTCTGGAATATTAGGTTCTCTGGACATGCTGAAAAGAAAAAGGAAAGAGGGATTCAAGCAGAGAATCGAAAGATATTTCATTTGGCTTTGGGGAATATGTTTTTCAAAATAGACTTTTCTTTTGAAAATGCTTTCTTTTAAAACTTTTTTGAAAACAATTTTTCAAAATCTTTTATCTGATCTGGTAACCTTCAGCTCTAATACCAAATGTGACAACCCACGTCCCTTAATGTCACTCTTTATCAGAATGCATTAATATTCATGAAGCGTTATAGGTAAACAGAAACTGAAACATTAGAAGATAGATATAAATAACAGCGAAATTAAAACTTTATTTAATAGAAAAGCTTCGTGGTTCAAACCCGATTACATAATAAGTCTGGAATACTGAAAACATAAAACTTCTCCCTTATACAAAAGCCATCATCAGAGTACATTAATACATAAAAAGAGCATAATCCCCAAAATATAGCCATAGTAGTGAAGATACGAAATCAGGCAGTACATCTAAGCAGCTCCAAGCGGAATTAAAGAAGAATCCTTATCAAGCTTGAGTATTCCCACCTTGAGAACCTGGGGAGGGGAAATATAAGAGAAAGAAGAGGAAATAAAATGGGTCAGACATAAAGTCTGGCGAGTACAGTTACTTTTAGCATATAAATAAGTAAAAACACCATGACAAGCATATAAGTTGGAGAGGGAGATAACAGTGTCATAAGGCAGGTATAACGAGGTAAACAAGATAAACTGAGCAGAACATGCGTTGCGCTTCTATAACACTTTTCTGTGCAACAATACTAGTATAACAAGAACAAAATGATCCCAACAAGTACAAGATGGTAGACATAGGTGTAATTTTAGTGAGAGGTTTCACCCCACAAAATAATAGGTAGCCCAATATAACTGACAGGTGTTAACCCCCAACGACAATAACGGGCTCCTAAACAAGCAAGACTAGATGTACCCTGATTACTACCCCCAATCGATCGGCTCCCTAACTCGTAGATACCCTGTGTTGGCCCCACGGTAGGATGTATCACCTCCTAATGCGGCAACCCTTTTGTTTACAAGATGTCCACAACCATATCTACTGATGTCACAGCGTCTTATCTTCCCTAGCAAGTGGACCCATGCACGCACATGACCCCTTGGAACGCGTCGTCAACACCCTCACCCGAGTGACCTCTTATAATCAGCTCAGTAAGCGTGCCCAGACCCCGACCTAGTTCGGGGTTCCCCGTTTGATACCAAGATGGGTTACTGATTGAACGGGTCCCACACAACAAATGATACAAGATTCCCCCTAGGCTTACATCCCCACTACTAGGATTTCAATAGGTTATGCCTACTAGTTGTATAAACACCCCACCTCCATTAAGGTCACTCACAAAGGGAATGCATTAACTTTGGTGGAGTATTATAGGTAAAAGGTACAAGTAATTTAAGGGATAAACATATAAACAGCGGAAAAACTAAATTTTATTTCATAAGTACGTGGTCCAGTCAAAACATTACAACAACTATCTTAAAAACCAACTTCCAAAATCATTACAATAAAGCCTCTGTCTTGATTAAAGCAAAAAGAAGCATAAATAGTAAGAAAGCAGCATAAATCCCCAATTAAGAGTGTAACCACAGCCATAGCCCAAGAAAAGAGAATCCAAGCAATACGTCTACTTTCTTCAAGCTGGAAAAGGTCTGGACTAAGTTGAAGTATTCCCTCCCTACGGACCGTGGGGGGGGGGGGGGGAGGGAATGGAAGACAAGAAGACGAAAGAAAACGGGTCAGACATAAGCCTGGTAAGTCCAGTGATTATTTAGCATGTAAACAGGTAAAAAGATCGTGACATGAATAAACTGAACCTAGGACAATACCCTAGAAATAGGATAACGATAAATAAGGCAAGATAAACTGAATATCCTGTCGCACTCATTCTTATTTCTCTGCACCTACTAAAAAGTGTTTCAACTAGCACCATGTGTTCATGATAAAATGATCCCTTTATCGATCGGCTACTATTCGCACGCATTTATGACTTGCGTCATTCGGCCCCGCTTGGTTGTAGATACCCGTCCTTGTCCCACCATGGGGTGTATCAATTCCTATGGTGGCAACCCGACACAAATTCAAGATGCACAGTGTATACTACTGATGCCCAGTGCCTGATTTGTCCATGTCGGAGTACGTGCACGCCCATACTCCGTTGGAACCTAAACCGCTACACCACCCGCCATTATTTTGACCGCTTATAATCAGCCCCGTAATCGTGCCCCACTCTGCCTAGTTCATGGTACCATGATACATCTATGTGGGTTACTGCTGGAATGGGTCCCGTTACTAGGGTTTCCTAATCAACATGTTAAAATGTTTAAGTGTCCTCAAATTAACCCAACCCGACCAATCAGTTTAGTTAACATGTTGTATTGGTTAAGTGTTGCCTTAATTAACTTAACCCTACCATTCTTGGCCTGCCTGTTCCTTAGCTTTAATTCATTCATTAAAGCACCAACCTCTCACATTAGATTTATATTGTTGTGGTTGCTGGATGTGCCGGACGGTTCCGGGCAGTCTTACACCGCAACTCAATCTAACCTTGGGTTTTTGGGCTTAATGCGCTAACCTTTCACATTAGATCTGTATTGTTACGGTTGCTGGATGTGCCGGGCGGTTCCGGGTAGTCTTACACCGTAACTCAATCTAACATCGGGTTAGGCATATTCATCTTTTAAATAAATTTACATATTTACCATTTATGTTTATATGTAAATTATCCACCAATGTAGTCAACCCAAGTCATGTCCCAATTACTCTCTAAATTATGCCCATAATTCGTAGGTATACTAATTATACCATTTTCATGCCATTAATCATTTTCATGATTATGAGCCAACCTATGCCAATAGCATGTAATTTAATATTTTTCCGAACGTATCCCCCATTATTCGTTCGCATAAATTACATTGAACGTTAGGCTCACAAATTAGCCTAACTCATAAACAAAAGGGAAAAGAAAAGGGACATGTAACATTCCAACGACATAAAACAGTATAGATCAACTAAGCATGTGTGATATAAATTTAGCATAGTACTACAAAAATTTAATTAAGCATGTAAATGTGAACTTGCATTTGAGTTGGACCAAATTAACATAGATCTAAACATCTAAGCATGTAGATTTAGACATATAAGCCTATATGAACATGACTTAGCTTATGAACTTGCATATAACATATCATAAAAGAATCACCAAATATATATATACAACATGATAGGTTCATCGCCAAATTTATACAACATGATAGGTTCATCACCAAATTAACATACAACATGATAGGTTCATCACCAAATTAACATACAACATGATAGGTTCATCACCAAATTTATATACAACATGATAAATTGTATCAATCACAATATCCTCGTAGGCATAGGTAATTTCAGAATTGCTACAGGGATAAACATGAATCAAAATACGATCATCTTACAACTAGGCACAGTTCTAGTTTCTCTTCATTACAAGTCATGACTTTTATTTGTTCAAGTCTAAAGAATAACTGAACTTACAAACAAAAGAACAAATCTTGTTTTTTGGTATCTGTTTTCTGAAACTGAAAAGCTATCCTTTGATGTAGACTATTGATTCTTTAGTTTGGACTTGATTTGGACTTCCTAACTTGCTTTCTAGTTTAAAGAAAAATGGAGGCTATGCTAGTTTGGCCATGGACAGCATGACGGCTTCAGAGAGCAATTTTATGAGGTTTTAGGGTTGAGGGTTGGGGTTGTTTATATAGAAGTTTAGATAAATGAGAGCCGTTAGATCAACCTAGGAGAAATCAGAGCCATCCAGACCAAATAGAGCCTACCGGAAGTCGCCACATATGCCCTAATGACTCAGAAAAAATGTCACTGGACAAACAGCCAAGATCTGGCCGAGGGTGTCGACACCCCAGTCGACACCCCTCATGGGGGGTCGACACCTATGTCGACCCCCCTTGGGGCGAGTTGACCCTTATGGGCGGGAATTTTCCCGCCCAACCGATTCTCTCGGAATTTTTGAATTTTGAACTGCTTTTTTGATTTAATTATTATTTATATTTAATTTCCGTTTAATCTTGAAATCTTCTGAACTCCATAACTTCTTCATACGGAGTCCGATTCACGTAAACTCAGACTCTATCTCAAGTAGAATTCCGAGATGAATGCAATGGCGAAACCCGTTTCCCCTAATTTCCACTTTTAAAATTAACTATTCTTTAATTCATTACTTTAATGTTCACAGAAAAATACGGGGTGTTACATTCTCCCCTCCTTAAAGGATTTCATCCCCGAAATCTTCAAGTCAAGAAGAACGTATATCCTACCATCCAATCGTCCATCTACTCAACCATCTAACACAGGCATCCATTGTCCTTAAACAGATTTCTAATGCTTTCATGACTATATGCTTAGTCTGTGTATATGTCCTTATCTAATGCAAAATCAGGCGGTCTACTGATTCAGTTGACCTCCTTAATGCAAATCATGATAGTGCCCTGAGTCCATTATGTATGCAATTATTCCTAATCGTACTTTATAACTTCTACATGAGTGCACAATCATTCATACAAGTGCAACATCCATATGACAACACATCAAGTTTCAACCCATATATATACATACATGCATATGCAATATGAAAAGTGACTGAGCCGATCTAGTACCTAGTGTGTGTATATGCATCCACGAGCAATCACTAGCAACCACTTGCAACCATCAACCATAACATGTTTCAAATACATGTTTACATCCATTGGTTTCTACCTAAGGATCAAGAATAGGACCGAGGAGACATACTTAAAAGATAGATATAAGCATGCATAAACTTATGAAAAAGAGATCGAGGATGTACCCTAAAAAAGAAAAGGGTAGGCTGCGTGTATCTTGTCCTCAGTCTCCCAAGTCGCGTCTTCCTCAGCGTTACTCCATTGAACTTTAACAAGCTTGACTTCACGGTTGCGTAGCTTTTTGACTTCTGTCCCTAAGATACGAGTTGGAACTCTCCTCACCGTCGCTTCTCGCTCCACTTCTATCTCCTCTAGTATGCTTGGCTCCACAACTTCCACAGACTCATGTAAGCACTTTCATAGATGAGAGACATGGAAAACATTATGAACTCCAGCCAATCTTTCGGGCAGCTCTACTCTATAAGCCATCTTCCCAATCCTCTCAATGATAGGAAATGGTCCTACAAATCTTGGTGCCAATTTTCTTGTAGACCCAAAGCGAACGACATTTCTCAAAGGAGATACTTTAAGGAAAACCCTGTCTCCAACCTCGAACTCAAGGTCGGTCCTTCTTTTATCAGCGTAGGACTTCTGCCTATCTTGTGCAGTCTTCATTCATCTTCGTATCAAGTCCACCTTCTCTGAAGTTTCTCTAATCATGTAAGGCCCAAGTACGAGCTTGTTTGTAGACTCCCACCAACAAGTTGGTGATCGACACGGTCTTCCATATAAAGCCTCAAAGGGTGTCATGCCTATGGTGGCTTGGTAGCTATTGTTGTAGGCGAAATCTACCAAAGGAAGGTGATCCTCCCATATCCCTCCAAAATCAAGAATGCACAATCTCAAGAGGTCTTCTAATGCTCTGTTCACCCTTTCCGTGTGACCATCGGTTTGAGGATGATAGGCCGTGCATAAGCATAGCTGTGTGCCTACAGCTTCCTGTAAACTCTTCCAAAACTCGCTCGTAAAGATAGGATCTTGGTCACTTATTATGCTAGAGGGTATTCCATGCAGTCGAACCACCTCTTTAAGATAAATGGATCCTAACGATGAGGTAGTCCTCCTACTCTTAACAGGTATAAAGTGAGCGCTTTTAGTAAGCCTGTCCACTATTACCCAAATACTGGTATTTCCCCTTCTTGACCTAGGCAACCCATCAATAAAGTCCATCGAAATGCTATCCCATTTCCACTGTGGGACTTCTAGAGGATGACACTACAACAAAAACACCATATTACAACTTTAATTTTACAACTGTGGGAAAAACACAGTTGTAATAAATGTTTTTTACAACAGTCAATTCCTTAAAGTTGTCACAAACATATTTTTACAACTTTTCATTTTGTTAGTTGTAATAGACGCCTATTACAAACTTTGTAACAAACCATGATTTTTAACGTTTTGAAATATGAAGTTAATTTTGAATTGGTATTTGAGAAATTTATATTTGTTTATAATTTGAACCCGGTCTATTTAAAATCATATTTGAATTAATTTAGCATATGCGAATTTATATTTTATTATTGGAACTTGAATGGTTTGTAAAAATTTAAATGTTAGTAACATTACATTATTGTGAAATGGAAGGGTTTGTATTAAAATTTAAGCATAAGTTTTATTTTATTTTAACTGAATTTTGGCTTTATAGATTTATTAAAATATTTTATTTGAGTTGTTAATATTTTAAACTGGATTAATATTTTAAACTACTAGAGTATATTGGTTTACTTGGTTTTACACTTGTATTGGTTTATATGTGTAGCATATGTTAAATAGTATTCACTTAGAAAGTACTTGTTTTGTAGTTATACTACTTTGTTCAACTTTTAAAGCATTCATTCACCACATGTATTGGTTTCTGAAATTTTTTAATGCGTGTCCACCGTCCCCTGTTATATTACTTTACTCCGTCCCCTCATATTTTTATCAGCCGAGAATTCCTTAATCCCTAAATCAGTTCCCAAAGCTGGAAATATGGCCACGGACTTTTACCCTTCGAATTGAAATCGGCCGCCACTAAATCGCTCCATTCTCCATGGCCACCGTGAAGCCAGCACCGACCGAGAATGCAGCACCCTTCGTCATCGCTTCAGACCAGCGCCCTCTCCGTCTGAACCCCCACCTCGCAACCACGCCTCCATCGTGCCTGGCCGTGAGCCGCATCTACCGAAACCGCGAACTGCTGCGCCGCAAACTCCTGAGCCGCTCACAGTATCTGCCTGCACCGCATTTAGTTTGAACTCGCAACAAAGACTGGCCATCTTGCCACCGGTGAACCGTAACCACACCTAGACCGCCTCAGACCAAAGTTTGCTCCAGGTCCGACAGTTGCTTAGCTTGCCACCGGTGAACCGTAACCACACCTAGACCGCCTCAGACCAAAGTTTGCTCTAGGTCTGACAGTTGCTTAGCCGTCGCTTCGAACTCTCTCAAGCACCGAGGCCTGCTACTGACATCGCTCCGACCGCTGTTACAACCACCGCGAGTCGAAGCTCGGTCCGGCAGCCTCCGCCACCTAGCACTCCGATCTGAACCAACCGGTTACCGCTGTTTTTTTTTTTTTGCTCCTTTCTTCGGCTGCCTCGAGGTAGTTTCGACTTAGGATTAGCTTAATTCAAGTGGTTTTCAATAGAAGACTATAAATAAAACAGTTAGATTTTGGATTGATTTGTTGTTAGCCGCTGTGGTTGTCTGCTAATTTGTTTATGGGGTTTCCGTTGGACTGGGTTCATTTGCTATGTTGTATCCATTGCTGCTGTAACGTATGGTTTGAGGTGGTTTACGATTACATGCAGTTGCTTGTCAGTACTTCACTTACAACATATTAAGTCTAATGCTTGTGTTATATGATAGAACATTTTGAGACTACTGTACAGCTGCCACTGTATACCTTAAATACTTGGATAGCCAAACCAATGGTTAAAACTCAAAGTCATACTTGTTCTTCCATGATTGCACTGTCCACCTTGGCAAGAAATAGAAGTGAATGACTGTTTTTCCGTATTCCCTACTCTAGGCTGTTTGCATGTGATATTTGCCTAAATATTGTACCACTGATTTTAAGTCATTTCATGATTTGTGTGTGTGATTGATCTACATGCGTGGACTGTATAATGGCATGCTGCATGGTTGGGTTTGGCCTTCCCTGTTCATGCAAAGTTGGTCACCTGGCAAATCTAATCTATGTAATTTCTAGACCTAGTTACTAAAGGACTTGTATTCACACATGTATGAGTCATGTTATAATTTTCTTGTTTGATAGGATGGAACCACCCTTTACTTGCTGCATATTTCAAAAAAATTGGTCCTTGAAGTTGCTGGAACAACTTGTTTGTCACGTACATTACTCATGCATGCTTAAGGCTTTGTAGTATATTAGAAGGGCATGTCTTTCACTCCATCACCCAAATTTTGGACAGTTAATTTTGTAAATTTAATTTCCGACCAGCATGTGTACATTACTCGGTTGTTTCATTCTTCAACTACTGTTTTCACTGCTTTATATTGGTTCATGATATTCATAGTAACTTTATATTGGTTCATGATATTCAGTCATTACTATGTCACCATGTCTGACTGTATATCAATTCAAAGTGTTTGGGTTTGCTGGACCAAACACGTTCACTTATTAACTATCTGCAATGAATATTCAGGTACACTGTAAGGCATGATTTGGAAAATATTCATCTTAAACTGGAACTTCAGTTGCTTTTGGCATTGCACAGGTACTTCTATATGAAGATTGTTTTTAGTTTGAGTTTGACTATGTTCATGCTACAACGTATTATAACAGTTATTGGAGTATTTGAGTGCTCAGGAAGTTTGAAAATTTGACACTTACTGGGGATTAAAGGATAGCACCATTATGTTATTGATTTATTTGAGATATGCCATAGAAATGATTCACATATGTTCCCTTTTTATTGTTTTTTGCAAATTTTACTATCAATTTTAATCATGTTGTATCACATGGATAAAAGCATCACATCAAAATTTCTTTTGCACACCCTACATAATTACTTTTTGAATATATATAACATAACATTTGGAAGAAATAATGGCATTGGATGATAATATAGATATATGCTGGGAATGATAGACATCATGCTGAATTTAGGGTTGAACGATGTGGTGGTGGCAGGATTATTAGGAAAGAGCAGAGAACTATTTGCATTTGATTCTTATAGGAGATTTCTTGCCATGTTTGGTGATGTGGTGAGATTATTGGTTTCTAGTTTACACTTTTCGTATGAATGTTACATTGTACTATGATAAATAAAAGCTCCTATTTTTTTCAGTTAACCAAAAATTTTTCTATGCTAAAATAAATGGAAAGCTTTGAAACATAATATCTGGACATAATAACATAGCTTGGGCTGTATAGATGTGACGATGGATGCATGATTATTCATCGTGGATAAGCACTCAATTTTTTATTCAACTTTTGAACATATCAGGTTCTTTTTCTAGAATGATTAGCTATTATACACTGATTAGAAATATTTATATATCTGGCGTGCCTCATATTTGATTGTTTACTCATGTGTATATCTAAAATGCTTCACCCTTGTTTCACACTTTCCCATAAATAATAGACCTATAACAAGAAAATGACAAAGTGAATATAAGTAAATGCATTTGATTATAGTAATCAGTCAATCTAGAAGATAAAAATAAATAGATGGAAAAAATGATTCGATAGCATAAGCGCGTTTACTGTAATTAAAAGGTTATGGGATTCCACATTCACCGTTTGAAGGGAAGTTGGCAACATTACAAATAGTGAGTTAAATAAGATACAGTTCTCACTGTGTTTGATCTGAAAGAGCTTGTTTCTAAATACAAAAAATCTATACCGATGCTAAAGGAGAGCAATTCCCTTCAGTTTATATATATATATATATATATATATATATATATATATATATATATATATATATATGCACCTGTTATCATGTTCTGTTGTAATATTTATTTTTGAAGTTGGTAATCAATAACATTTGCAATGCTCAGTATACAAAATTAACAAAGCACGTGATTGCTAAATTGATAATTCCGTAGATCCGACCTGCATGCATTTGTACTATATGCCTTGTTACTGCAGTGTCCCAATCCTAAAAATTCTAGAAAATATGTTTTAGTTTCAACCTAACCCTGCATCTCTTCATCAAAATACATCCTTCTTTGAATGAGTCTCCAGTGACCCTACAAAAATAGTACTTCAATTAATCATATTTGTGCATAAACTCATAAATGATTAAGCATATAGCAGTTTAGAACATGCTACTTTTTGGTAAATAGATTGTACTAAGTATAAATAACATACATATACAGACTAATCCAGTATCAGTTTTAGGCCAACGCTATCAAATAAATAACCCTTTTCATGAAACTAGAAGGGCTACATAAAGCTGAACATAACATGGTTGACATGTATATATTTTGTATTTAGGAAATTTCATTTTTTGTCATTTATTTATCAAATGTTGCCCTTGGATCTACTGATTATTACGAAGATGACCTTATGCCCATTAATCAAAAAAATTCCATTGTCACATCTTATTTGATGGAAAAATATTTCGTATTAGTTGTATGGCTTACAATATCGTTTATTAATTAATTTTGCAATTCATGCTTTGTATTTATATTTTGGTTTAAGATGATTGAATGTGCCAAAAAATTGAAGAAATTGGTTCATGTGCATGTCTCCTTGTTTGTATAGAAGATTACAGTCAATTTGATATGCATGCTTTATTTAAATTAATATATTAGACATCCAAATACTTATTAATTTTTGGACCTATCAAAATTGGAGTGGATATAGGCAGAATGTTTAAGTAGTAACCGTATTATACTCATAGTCACTGATGGCTGAAAAACTGAAAGATTGACCTGGAAACTAAGGCATCGGGATAGATGCAATGCCTTAATATCCAATATGATTGTGAAGGTCCATTATGCTATGACTATATTTTTTTTCTTACTTCGACAAATTTAAACGAGTTCAGACATTAATATTATATCTTGTGGAAAAAAGAACATTTTTTTTAAATTAAGCCGAAGTCCACACCACTTCTAATTAGTCATGCTAACATAATGCTACAACGTGCTTTTTACTTCAAGGAATGCAAATGGGAAATGCTTCACCTCTGTTCCAGCTTAGTTTTGATATAACAACTGCTTGGCTGAGATTAGTCATTTGTGAATTCGAGCCTTCTCGATGCATTACCCAGGTGTGTTATTTTTCATATTAATTTTAATGCATTTCCTGTAAGATCTGCGTAGGCTGGTATAGAAAATCTCTGACATTATGCCAAAAGTGTCGATGTTAACCGATCATAATATGATCAAAAACCCTGCAAGGAGACGACTGCGTATTCGCATTCAGAATGCAACTAGTTCTAGGGTCTATCAGCAAACACCAAACTTTAACTTACTTCTTTGTCACTTTAGTCAAATATGCTCTATTGAATTTTACATGCTCTAATTTTAACAATATTTCTGATAAGTTGACATGCATGTTTTTCTGATATGGAAGTTTGGTTGAAAGTATGGTAGTTTCCTTCTTGTCATATATTCTAAAAACAAAAGTAGAGAGTACTAAACTCGCAATATCCCCGCTTCTATGTTTATATTTAAAATAATATTTAGAACTTTCTGCTTCCTCCTTAATGGTTAACATTGCGATACGAGATGCCGGCCATTTTTGTTTAACAAGACAGAACTTCCATAAATATTCACTTAATTTAGATTAGAAAAAGGGGAGCAACATTAATTCCCTGCAAACTGACCACATGAGTTGCATGTTATCTCTATGTTCACCAATCTTTAGATAATACTTGTTTTTGTAGGCAGATACAATATCGGAACAATTCTCACGATCACATATCATGCATTCAGTTTGTATCTAATAGTATTTTATGAATTCTGTGAAGTCTTCGTTTCATATCAGAACGTAAATTGGAAACAGTATTCCCTTATTGTAGTCATTTAGCTGTTTAATTCGTGTTTATCATATTCAGAAAGATCTTGGAATATGGTTGAGAATTCTAAAAGCAAGATGTCAGCTTCTAATGCTCCGGAAGGAAATGTATTATATTTATGTGGATGGTTGTAATTCGTGTTTATCAGATTCAGAGGCAAATAAGAACAATTGTAATTTTATATATTTTTATGTGGTATATGATTTATAATTTGTATTCTAGGTATAAAGTTGTGATTTTTATCAATAAATGAATTATGATGCCTTTAAAATTACATTTATTTCTTTTGTTATTTATCTATTTATTGTTGCACATATAAAATGTATATAGATCCTTATGCATATAATTTGTGGATATATTACAACTATAGAATAAAAGTTGTAATAAAATATATCACAATGGTTATAAATAGTTGTAAAAATTACAACAACAACAACAGTGTATAACTTTTGTAATAAAGTTTATTAAACGGTGGAAAAAAGTTGTAAAATATACATATTACAACTGTGTTGCAACGGTGCAAAAAAGTTGTAAAAGATTTTAGTCTATTACAACTTCTTAATACACGACGGTTAGCCCACCGTTGTAAAATGTATATTACAACGGTTTTCCACCGTTGTAATAGGGTCATTTTGTTGTGTGAAGCAGATCATCAGGCTTCTTCTACTCCGCTTTGACTTGCTGGCATATCAAGCATTTAGAGACAAACTTAGCTACATCCTTCTTCATGCCATTCCAAAAGAAAACCCTTTTTATGTCTTTATACATCTTGTCCCCACCTGGGTGTATGGTCAATTTAGAATGGTGTGCTTCTTCGAGAACGGTTTTCACCAAATCTCTTGCTTGTGGGATGCATAATCTTCCATCCCGTCTCAACCAAACCTTGTCATCGATGGAGTATCTATTGAGGTGACTAGAAGTCTCACCTCTAATTAGCTTATCCATAACATCAACTAGCCGAGGGTCTTCACTTTGCGCGGTTCCTATTGAGTCCAAAAGAGTAGACCGCACCTCTAGCGGTGCTAACAAACCAGGTACAAATTCGAAGGAGGGTCTAAAGTCAAAGTTTGCTACGTACTCCAAGCTTTGCCTTTCTCCATAACAAACTACTTTGCCCTCTTGCATCAAGACAACGCCCAATCCTGTTCTGCATGCGTCTGTGTATACTGTAAACATCTTGCTCCCATCAGGTAATGTCAGAACCGGGGCTGTTGTCAGAGCCCTTTTTAGTCGTTGGAAAGCAACGTCGCAATCCAAATCTCAAGCAAAAGTTAGGTTCTTCTTCATCAATCTTGTAAGTGGTGCTGAGATCTTCGCAAAGTATTTAATGAACTTTCGGTAAAAGCCCGCTAGCCCGAGAAAACTTCGTACTTCGGTTGCATTCCGGGGGACCTTCCAATCTTGCACCGCAACTACCTTTGCGGGATCCACAGCTATCCCCTCTTTGGGCACCACATGTCCAAGAAACCTTACTTCTTCTCTCCAAAAATGCCATTTGGAGAATTTTTCTTTCAGCTGATGTGCACAAAGAATATCCATGACTTCCCTTAAATGCAAAGCATGCTCTTCCTCATTTTTCGAAAAGATCAAAATGTCGTCCACGAAGACCACTACAAATTTATTAAGGAACTCCCTGAACACCCGACTCATCAAGTCAATGAAATAGGAAGGTGCGTTTGTCAAGCCGAAAGGCATGACAAGCCATTCAAAGAAACCATCCGGGGTACTGAATGCGGTCTTATCAATGCTATCCTCATCCACTCTTAGCTGATGAAACCCAGTAGCCAGATCTAGTTGGGAGACAACCGATGCACCTACAAGCTGATCTAACAAGTCGTCTATTCTTGGAAGTGGGTGCCTATTCTTCTAGGTCAGCTTGTTTAGCTCCCTATAGTCAACGCACAGGCGAAGTGAACCATCCGCTTTGGTTGCAAACACCACTGGAGCACCCCATTCAGAAATACACCGCCTTATAAAACCCCTTTTCAAGCAACTCTTTAACTTGCTTGCCGAGCTCTTTCCTTTCCCTTGGAGCCATGTGTCTAACGGGTAGAGCAACGAGTTTTGCATTATCAACAAGGTATATGTGTAAGTCTATCTCTCGCTTCGAAGGTAAACCCTTCACCTCTTCAAAGACATCCGAGTATTCACAGACTACTCTAACAGGTTGCAGGTTTTCAACAGACGCATCAAGAGATTCTAGGTAGCTAAGCATAACAGAGTTCATGGGATTACAAGAGATTTCAAGAGTGTTACTGAGGCAAGTCATAAATCTAACTACTTCTTTTCACAATCGAGGACGGCACCATTACTGGATAGCCAATCCATGCCTAGAATCAACCCACAGCCCGTGAAGCCCAAATCATAAGCATTACATCTAAACCCAACGCTTAGAATAGAAATTTCCAAACCCAAAAAAATCATTGATAAATAGGCCAAACCCCCAATTGCATTTGAATCAACCAAGGGATCTCTACTATACTGGTGTTTAGGTACAAAGATTCAACTAAAGCATTATATATAAAAGAGTGCGATGCGCCAGAATCAAAGATAGTACAAACAGGATGATCAAAAAGATAAACTAAACTCTCAACAGAAATATTTCTACCTCGTTCTTGCAGAGGTGCAATGAGAGCGTGAACCTTCCCTCCAGAACTAGACCCAGTCCTCTGCCCTTGCCCTTGCCCTTGCTTTCTTGGGCAGTCCTTAGCCATGTGTCCTGTCTTGCCGCACTGAAAACAACCACCCATCTTCCTCTTCTTCTTTCTACAGTCCTTAATCAGATTTCCAGGTATGCCACAAAAATTACACTTCCTCTTGTCACGGGGTTTGTTATTCTTCCCTCCCTTCTTGGAATCCGTCTTCTTGTTCTGTGATCCCTCCACTTTCTTGTCTTGAGGTACTTCCGCCTTTATCTATTTCTTGCCATCCTTATCTTCCTCCTGTAACAGTGCCATGTCCACTAGTCTCTCATAAGTTGCACCCATAGGTATACGGGTCATAGCTAGGCTGTGCAGTGGCTCGTTCAACCCTTTAATGAAACAGAGAGCGTTCTTATATGGAGTGTTCACTAACTCCAATCCAAATCTAGCCAGTTGGTTTAATTGATTGACGTATTCCCTAACCGATAGGCTTCCTTGTTTGAGTGCTAAGAACTTCTCCATCTGTAGGCTTCGTTCAGCTTGCGAGAGGAACTTCATTTCAAATCTCATTCTGAAATCCTCCCAAGTTTCAACTGGTCTCTTAGCATTAATAACTTCCCACCAGTAAGAGGCTTCGTCCTTAAGTAACCATACAACTAACTGTATCTTCTGCCTATCGTCCACTTCAAAGATAACAAACAAATCTTATGTTTCCTTGAGCCAATTTCTTGCTTCCACAAATGACTCTATCCCATTAAAGTTCTTTCCACCCATGGCTCGAAAGTCTCTACATATCTTCAAGAAAGCATTCACACGAGGAGGAGGAGGAACAGCTGCAACTGGGGGAGGAGGAACGTCTACTGGGCCCGCGTCATTTGCCCTAGCCTCCAGGTACCTTCTGAACCAACCAGGTACCAGTACACCCTCAGGAAGATTAAGATCCCCAGACATGCTGAAACGAAAAGAAAAGGTTCAAAACAAAGGATAGAAAGATACCGCCAATGGATTTGGGGATTATGCCTTTAAAATAAAACAACACTTTTCTTGAAAATGCTTCTTTAAACTTCTTTTTGTAAAATAGTTTTCAAAACTTTTATCTGATCTGGTAAACCATTGCTCTGATACCAAGTGTATCCCCCGATATTCATTCGCATAAATTACATAGAACGTTAGGCTCGCAAATTAGCCTAACTCATAAACAAAACGGAAAAGAAAAGGGACATGTAACATTCCAACGGCATAAAATAGTATAGATCAACTAAGCATGTGTGATATAAATTTGGCATAGTAATACACAAATTTAATTAAGCATGTAAATGTGAACTTGCATTTGAGTTGGACCAAATTAACATAGATCTAAACGTCTAAGCATGTAGATCTAGACATATAAGCCTATATGAACATGACTTAGCTTATGAACTTTCATATAACATATCATAAAAGAATCACCGAATATATATATATATATATATATATATATATATACAACATGATAGGTTCATCGCCAAATTTATACAACATGATAGGTTTATCACCAAATTAATATACAACATGATAGGTTCATCACCAAATTAAAATACAACATGATAGGTTCATCACCAAATTTATATACAACATGATAAATTGTATCAATCACAATAGCCTCGTAGGCATAGGTAATTTCAGAATTGCTACAGGGATAAACATGAATCAAAATATGATCATCTTACAACTAGGCACAGTTCTAGTTTCTCTTCATTACAAGTCATGACTTTATTTGTTCAAGTCTAAAGAATAACTGAACTTACAAACAAAAGAACAAATCTTGTTTTCTAGGATCTGTTTTCTAAAACTTAAAAGCTATCCTTTTATGTAGACTATTGATTCTTTAGTTTGGACTTGATTTGGACTTCCTAACTTGCTTTCTAGTTTAGAGAAAAATGGAGGCTATGCTTGTTTGGCCATGGACAACATGACGACTTCAGAGAGCAATTTTAGGAGGTTTTAGGGTATAAGGTTAGGGTTGTTTATATAGAAGTTTAGATAAATGAGAGCCATTAGATCATCCTAGGAGAAATCAGAGCCATCCAGACCAAATAGAGCCAACCGGAAGTCGCCACATATGTCCTAATAACTCAGAAAAACGTCACTGGACAAACAACCCAGATCTGGCTGAGGGGATCGACCCCTATAGTGGGGGTCGACACCCCAGTCGACACCCCTCTTGGGGGGTCGACACCTATGTCGACCCCCCCTGGGGGGGAGTCGACACCTATGGGCGGGAATTTTCCCGCCCAGCCGCTTCTCTCAGAATTTTTGAATTTTGAACTGATTTTTTGATTTAATTATTATTTATATTTAATTTTCGTTTAATCTTGAAATCTTCTGAACTCCATAACTTCTTCATACGGAGTCCGATTCACGCAAACTCGGACTCTATCTCAAGTAGAATTCCGAGACGAACGCAATGGAGAAACCCATTTCCCCTAATTTCCACTTTTAAAATTAAGTATTCTTTAATTCGTTACTTTAATGTTCACAGAAAAATACGGGGTGTTACAAGTTGAGCAAGATTGCATAACCCCATAGGTTGAGTTTGTCGGGTTCATACGTATAACCCTTCCCCACTTATTTAACAAAATTAACTTAACTCTCCCACCATTTCAAGCAAGTTTACTTAACCCCTACTCAAGTTAACAAGTTCACATAATCCTTATGGATTCAAACAGGTTAAGTATTACTAGTTCATCACCATTCCTTCATTTATGGTTATAATGCACTAGACCTCCCACATTAAGTCTACAACTTGTGGATGCTGGATATGCCGGTTGGGTCTAGGCGGACTTCTTCCACAAGTCGGACTTAACCTCATGTCTTAGCACGTTACGTGTTTATGCACTTAGACCCCTCACATTAGATTTACCATTTGAGGACGCTGGATATGCCGGGCAGTTCCAAGCAGGCTTCTGCCACAAGTGTAACCTAACCTCGTGTATAAGTGCGGTTACCGTTTCTAATTACTGTAAATCTAGGCATTCTCATTATTAATCAATTATTATGTTTTATCATGCCCCAAATCCCCGTCCGATCTACGATACAAGTTATGCCCCAGATTTAGATCAAGATATAGATTATGCCCCCAAATCCCAAGTGTTGGTTCAAGGTACAAATTATGCCCAAAATTCTCAATCATGTTTTACAATATGAATTATGCCCCGAATTAATCATTCCCAATTGCTCCCAATTTCGTGCATTCGCGTGCTTCAGTGATAAGCCTAGGCTCGGAGGTAGCCTGGCTATAAAAACAAAAAGGGAAAGAGGGAGAGAAGAGAACAGGGATAAGCATAGCAAATAAAACAGGCGTAAGATGACATAATTAGGGAAACTAACATAATAGGCATAAGATGACATGATTAGACAAACTACCATAATTGGCATAAGGTGACATGATTAGACAAGTTATCACAATAGGCATAAGGTGACATGATTAGGCAACTAACATAATAGGGATATCATGAATAGGGATATAGACACTAATCAATAGATCAGGTGTACAAGTGATGGCAGATCTATTAAGATCAGGTTTCTAACATGCATAGGCTTAGATCCAAACTTATAAACATGTCGAGATTACATGTGTTTATATCTAAAAGCAATGTAAACTCACTATGAATGGATCTAAAGAACAGAGAACTGACTGAAAATGCAGAAGCACAGATCCTTGAATATGTATAACTTGTTGTTGAAGAAGAATGGGCTAGATCAAACTGAGTTGGGGTAGCACCGCGTTGTCTACATTGATTTAGATGAATAAAACAATGGGATTAAGGTCCTTTATGTAACACCCCACTCCCGCTATGATCACTCACTAAGGGAATGCCATAGCATCGGTGGAGTATTTTAGTGAATATAGAACAGAAAAATTACAACAAGACAGATATAAATAGTACTTGAAATTTTAAAACATCATCTCATAACAGCGGAAGTAAAACATGTCTGGTTACATCATAAAACCAAAATAAAAGTCAAGTACAATATCCATCAAAATAAAGAAGTACATAATCCCACTCTCACACAATAGCCAAAACAAAAGAAAAGATAACTGGATAACTGGAGCTTTACATCTATCCAAGCTCCTAAAGACTGGAACAACAATCCGATCAAGCTCCACTACTGCTAGGATCCACCGTAGGACCTGAGGGTTGGGAAAAAGGTAAAAACAACGGGGTCAGACATAAGTCTGAGTGAGTCCTATAACTTTAACAATACAATCGTTAAAGTAACCAGAGAAGACATAACTTGATATACGGTAACATATAGGGATGAACGGCTATACTAAGCGGTTAACTAAACTAAGATAAAAGATAAAGACGCATCTACCCTTCCTAAGGTAAATTACTAAACTGCACCACACCAGTCGTTCCTAACTTAAAGGTTGATCCCACCCAAGGACTTTTAAAATTAACCTAATAGTACTTGCGTACCCCTAGGTGACCAAGTAGGCGCCACGGGGCCCTACAATCCACCAGATGTACACACTACTCCCCATTCGATCGGCTCCCTAACGTAGATACCCGTGCTGGCCCCACCGTGGGGTGTACCATTCCCCAACGTGGCAACCTGATAAAACTAACGGTGCACGGCTTATATCTACACGATGCAACAACGGCTTACCTACCAGCCCGGGCCCACTCACGCATATGAAGCCCGTTGGACTTGCGTTGCCACCGCTAACCCGTTTGCCTCTTACAGTCAAGCCCAGTATGCGTGTCCCGTCCTCGACATGGGTCGAGCCCACAAAGATACGTATGGGTTACTGGTTGAAATGGGCCTCCACAAGCTACCCACCTAAGCTTGTCCCTTTTTCTAGTATATCCCACTTAACCCTTTAATCATGTTTTAATTACATGTTCTATTTTGGTTAAGTATTCTAATCGTATTTTCTATTGCCACCCAAGGCAACCACTAGATTTTCTCATGCCACCCGAGGCACCCACTTAACCCCTCATGTCCCTCTACATGCTAATGTGGTTAAGTGTTTCTTAATTAATTAATTAAGAACGTAACCTTTGTAAAGACCTCTCACATTAGACTGTCTTTTATGACCGCTGGTTAAGCCGGTTGGGTCCGGGCAGCCTTATGTCATAACAGAGTCTAACCTCGTGTCTTTACATTAATTACGTATTTAGTTTGTGCCTAAGACTTCTCACATTGGGCTAACATTTGTAGCAACTGGTTAAGCCGGTTGGGTCCGGGCAGTTTTACGCTACAACTGAGTCCAACCTCGTGTCTTAGTCAATTAATTACACCTAATTAATCACCCTCATAATTTTATATTAATTATCCCTAATTAATCAAGTTTTCTTAACATGGGTAGACCTAACTTAATAGGTAAATTCCCATGGGGTAGACCTAACTCAATAGGTAAATTCCCAACACATAGTATGGGTACACCTAACCAAATAGGCAAATTCCCATACTATGTTTATTTATTTTGTGTTATGCATAATTATATTAATTTCACACAATCTTATTAACTTATGCATTTAATTACCCCATCGTTCCCACGTAATTTCGTTCATGATATAACACATATAAAAGGTGTCAACTTGCATATGAATGAACATGTTTCAAAGGTGCCATCTTGCATATTAACAAACACATAACTTGCATATGAACTTGCATAACATGTCACATAACTTGCATATAATATGTCACATAACTTACATATTCATTTTGCATAACAAACTTGCATATTAGCTTATAGACTTGCATAATGTGTCATCATGAACTTGCATATTAATAAACATGTAACTTGCATATTTACATACATGTAACTCGCATATTAACAAACATGTAACTTGCATATAAAGAAACATGTAACTTGCATATTTACATACATGTAACTTGCATATTAACAAACATGTAACTTGCATATTAACAAACATGTAACTTGCATATTTACATACATGTAACTTGCATATTAACAAACATGTAACTTGCATATTAACAAACATGTAACTTGCATAGCATATTACCATGAACTTGCATAACATGCATATGATTACATAGCCCACAACTTGCATATTTAGCATCATGCAAACATAACATACATCATATTAAACTTGCATAAGCTTACATACTCAACATGCATAAACATAAGATTAATGCTAACATCATATCATATGATTCAAAGCTCATTAACCCACATACAAAACCATAAATCTCATCACATCTCATCTAATTAGTTTACCAAAAGATCATCAAAGTGATAGAAACTCACAACTAGCAACTTTGAACACCAAATGAAGAAGATTAAGATGCTAAGAAGGGATTAGAAGTTGATTAGAGAGTGATTAGTATGCAACCCTCTTCATAAAATTAGTGGAGGCCATGAGAGCTAGCATTTTGCCATCGTTTAGTCACTAGGTTTAATTATGAATGAATTAGGGTAGGTTAGGGTCTTATTTATAGATTAGGCAAGTGTTTTAGGCCATAGGATTAACCCTAGATTCAATCCAAGCCATCAAAGCATGTCTTGGGGAAGAAGTCAAATGTAGGAACCATCTAGGGCCTTTAGATTAAAGATGGACCATGAGAACCATTCAAATGCAAAATCTGCACTTGAGCGAATCGGCCCACGGGTTGACAGCCAAACACCCTGGATTAACCCCTAGTCGACCCAGCGGGCTCGGGTCGACTTCAAAAATCGGCCGGTTCGGTTATTCCCCTCTCCCAATTCGCTGTTTTGAGCATTTTTGCATATTTATTTATTAAATTTTCAATTATATATATATATATATATATCAATATATATATATATATATATATATCTACACAACCCATTTCACTTAATTAAGTATACTTTAATTTGGGAATTTTCGTGAAACTTCGCGAGGCCATATCTTGGTCATACGGACTCCGATTTTCGAAAACTCGGACTCTATTTCGCGTATTTTTCCGAGACGAACACAATGGCATAGCCCGTTTCCCTTGATTCCCATTTTAGAATTAAATTCTGCCTCGATTTATGTTATTACAGGTTATTGAAAATACGGGTTGTTACATTCTCCCCTCCTTAAAGGATTTCGTCCCCGAAATCTTCAAGTTAGGAAGAACGTATCCTACCATCCAATCATCCATCTACTCAAAGCATCATCCACGAGCAATCATTGTCCTTACAAGATTCTAAATGCTGGATGGATATATGCAAAAGTGTGTGTATATGTACTTACCTAATGCGAAAATCAGGCGGTTACTGATACAGTAAACCTCCTTAATGCAAACCATGATAGTGCCATGCATCCAATATGTATGCGAAACCCTATTGACACATACAAATTTCTACATGCGTGCACAACCATACACAAAAATGCATCATCCATATGATAACACAGCCATGATACATCCATCAATCTAACTACCACATCCATTTATGCAATATGCAACATGAAGTGACTGAGCCGATCTAGTGCCTAATGTGTGTGTATATGCATCCACGAGCAACCACTAGCAAACAATTGCATCCATATGCATCCATCAACCATAACATGTTTCAAACACATGTCTCAACCATAGGTTTTACCCTATCTAAAGGTCATAGGTATTAGCGAGAGGATATACTAAAGATAAGATAAGTACTAGACAAGCAATAAAGGAGAAGTTAAAAGACATACTCTCAAAAAGAAATGGATACAAAGAACGCATCTTTGCTTCCGTCTCCCAAGTAGCATTGCTTTCGTCATCTCCCCATTGCACTTTAACTAGCTGAACTTCTCTGTTCCTCAACTTCCTAGTTTCTGACCCAAGGATGCGAGTAGGAGCTCGTCGAATCGTCGCATCACGCTCTACCTCTACATCTCTAAGCAAGCTCGGCTCTACCACCTCCGCGGTCTCATGTAAGCACTTCCTCAAATGTGATACATGGAATACATCATGAACACCACTAAGTCTGTCGGGCAACTCCACCCTATATGCCATCCGTCCAATCCTTTCCTTAATAGGAAACGGCCCAACAAATCTCGGTGCTAACTTCCCTACGGACCCAAAGCGAACAACATTTCTCAATGGAGATACTTTGACAAAAACCATGTCCCCAACCTCAAACTCAAGATCCGTCCTTCTCCGATCCGCATAAGATTTCTGTCTATCTTGCGCTGCTTTCATCCTTTTTCGAATTAAATCAATCTTCTCTGAAGTCTCTCTAACCATATCCGGCCTAAGCAAGATCTTATCCGTAGATTCCCACCAACATGTAGGAGATCGACAAGGCCTTCCATAAAGAGCTTCGAAAGGAGCCATACCAATACTGGACTGAAAGCTGTTATTATATGCGAACTCCACCAAAGGAAGATGTTCTTCCCATGTACCTCCAAAATCCAAGATACAAAGCCTCAAAAGATCTTCTAAGATACGGTTCACCCTCTCGGTCTGACCGTCCGTCTGAGGATGATATGCGGTGCTCAAACACAACTGAGTCCCTACCGCCTCTTGCAAACTTCTCCAAAACTCACTAGTGAAAATAGGATCTCGATCACTCACAATGCTGGATGGTACGCCATGCAATCTAACAATCTCTCTAACATAGACTGAAGCAAGCCATGGAGCGGTCCTCTTACTCTTTACGGGTATAAAATGGGCACTCTTTGTAAGTCTGTCTACCACAACCCAAATTCCCGTATTGCCCTTCCTCGATCTCGGTAACCCGTCGATGAAATCCATCGAGACACTATCCCACTTCCACTGTGGAACTTCCAATGGGTGTAGCAACCCACCGGGTTTCCTTTGCTCCACTTTAACTTGTTGGCACACTAAGCATCTAGCCACATACTCGGCCACATCTTTCTTCATACCGGCCCAAAAGAAAACTCTCTTCATGTCTTGGTACATTTTGTCTCCACCGGGATGAATAGTCATTCTTGAACGATGTGCATCATCCAAAATAGCCTTCTTCAAACCCTCATCTTGCGGTACACAAAGTCTACCGTCTCTATGCAACCATCCCTTATCATCTATGGTGTATCTACCCAAATGGCTGGACGAC
The DNA here is from genome assembly GCA_030737875.1 of Allium sativum. Lineage (NCBI taxonomy): Eukaryota > Viridiplantae > Streptophyta > Magnoliopsida > Asparagales > Amaryllidaceae > Allium > Allium sativum. The sequence goes on along the minus strand of CM060922.1, from coordinate 967,628,396 downwards.
TCCCCTCTTATAAGCTTCTCTACCAACACAACCAACTGTGGGTCGTCTCGCTGAGCCTCGCCAATCCGTCTCAAAAGAGTAGGTCTAACCTCCAAGGATGCCAACAAACCAGGTACAAAATCAACAGAAGGTCTGAAGTCAAACAAAGAAAGAAACTCCAAGCTTCGTCGTTCCACGAACAATGGACTCAAAGATAGCCTTTTTCTACTTAAGGCGTCTGCCACCACGTTACCCTTACCAGGGGTATACGCTATCTCGAAATCATAGGATGCTAAGAACTCCATCCACCTTTGCTGTCTTAAGTTTAAATCCTTCTGAGAGAATAAGTACTTCAATGATTTATGGTCGGTGAACAACTCGAATCTCTCACCAAGAAGATAATGGCGCCAAGACTTAAGTGCGAAAACAATCGCGGCCAACTCTAGATCATGGGTAGGGTAATTCTTCTCATGCACTCTCAATTGTCTCCCTCCATAGGCTATTACCCTTCCCTCCTGCATCAAGACTGCGCCTAATCCTGTTCCACAAGCATCGGTATAAACAACAAACGGCTTACTCCCATCTGGGAGCACTAAAACTGGAGCGGTGGTCAAAGCTCTCTTTAATCGTCGGAAAGCATCATCACAATCTACGTCCCATAAGAAAACCAGATTCTTCTTCGTCAAGCGGGTTAATGGGGCTGATATCTTCGCGAAGTCTTTGATGAACTTCCTATAATATCCTGCCAACCCCAAGAAACTTCTTACTTCGGTAGCATTTCTAGGAACTTTCCAATCCTGGATAGATACTATCTTTGCGGGATCCACAGCTATCCCTTCCTTAGAGACCACATGCCCTAAGAATCGCACTTCTCTTCTCCAAAAATGACATTTAGAGAATTTAGCTTTAAGACTATGTGCTCGAAGAGTCTCCAACACTTCTTTGAGATGTAAGGCATGCTCTTCTTCACTCTTAGAGAATACTAAGATATCATCCGCAAAGACCACCACGAATTTATTAAGGAACTCCCTGAACACCCTACTCATTAAATCAACGAAATATGCAGGGGCGTTCGTCAACCCAAATGGCATCACAAGCCACTCATAAAAACCATCCGGAGTCCGGAAAGCAGTCTTCTCTATACTGTCCTCCGCCACCCTCAACTGATGAAACCCTGTAGCTAAGTCCATCTGCGAAAATACTGAGGCGCCAACCAACTGATCAAAAAGATCATCTATCCTTGGTAGTGGGTGTCTATTCTTCTTCGTGAGCTTATTAAGTTCTCTATAATCCACACAAAGTCTGAGGGACCCATCTGCCTTCGTGGCAAACACTACTGGAGCTCCCCACTCCGATATACTTCGCCTTATGAACCCCTTCTCAAGCAACTCCCCTACTTGCTTATGAAGTTCTCTTCTCTCACGAGGAGCCATGTGGCGTACTGGCAAAGACACTGGTTTGGCATTATCCACCAAATAAATTCGGAAATCTATCTCCCGCTTCGGAGGCAAACCCTTTACTTCTTCAAACACATCCGGATATTCCCGGACTACTCTGACAGAACACAAACTTTCGACCGAAGCATCGAGCGATTCAAGATAACTTAGCAAAACAGATTCCATGGGATTACAAGAGATCTCGAGAGTATTACCCAAGCGGGTCATAAGCCTGACAACTCTCCTTTCACAATCAAGAACGGCACCATTACTGGATAACCAGTCCATGCCCAAAATCAACCCATAGCCCGTGAAGCCCAATACAAAAGCATCACATCTAAACTTAACGCTAAGTATAGAAATCTTCAAACCCAAACATATCATGGACAGATATATAGAGCCCCCAATTGGGTTTGAAACAACCAAGGGATCATCAACTAGACTGGTGTGTAAGTGCAGTGACTCAACTAACGATGATGAGATAAAAGAATGCGATGCGCCAGAGTCAAACAAAGTACGAACTGGATGATCACACAGAAAAACCAGACTTTCAACGGAAATAGTTCTACCTCTCTGCTGAATCGGTGGAACTGAGAGAACCTGAACTTGCCCCCCTGACTGAGGTGGTGCTATAAGAGCTTGCACCTGGCCTCCTGAGGTAGACCCCGTTTTCTGTCCCTTCTTTGGGCAGTTTTTCACAAGATGCCCTGTTTCACCACAATGAAAGCAACCGGTCTTCTTCTTTTTGCGACAATCCTTACTGAGGTGCCCTGGTGTTCCACAATTGAAGCACTTCTTCTTCGTCTTCTTTTTGTCACCATTGCCTTTTCCGCCCTTGCCTTGTTGTTGCTGTTGCGGTTTCTTCTGATCCCCCTTTTTCTCTGGTGCCTTAGAATTCTTATCATCCTCATGCATAAGTGCCATGTAGACAAGCTTCTCAAAAGTGGCCCCCATAGGAATGTGAGTCATAGCTATTCCTTGCAATGGTTCGTTCAAGCCTCTAACGAACCTCAAAGCCTTCTTCTCCGGTGTATTCACCAACTCTATGCCAAACCTTGCTAATTGATTGAATTTGTTGACATATTCTTTCACCGTGAGATTCCCTTGCTTCAAATTCAAGAACTTCTCCATAAACAGATTCTCTTCCGCCCTTGAGAGAAACTTAGCCCCAAACCTTTGCTTAAAATCTGCCCAAGAGTCAACAGGGCGTTCTCCATTAGTGACCTCCCACCAGAATGAGGCCTCTCCCTTCATTAACCAAGCCGCCAACTTGACTTTCTTTCCCTCTTCCACTTCAAAGATATCTAGCAACTCTTCCACTTCCTTAAGCCAATCTCTAGCCTCTACGAAAGTCTCTGAACCAAGAAAAGGTTTTCCTCCTATAGCCTTGAACTCCTTGCAAACCTTAGCAAAATTATCCACTCTAGGCTGAGGAGGAGGAGCGGTTGTCTCTGGTGTAGTAGCATTGGCCGGACCCGCAGCCGCGGCCCTAGCCTCTTGCAACCTCCTATACCATAGTGGTATAACTAAACCCTCCGGGATGTTAAGATCTTCAGCCATGCTGAAACGAAAGAGGAAAGATTCAAAAAGGAGATTCCGAAAGATAAAGATATGGCTATTGGGGATTATGCTTTTCTTTTTCAAAAACTTTTTCTCTTAGAAGACATGCTTTTAAAAATCCTTTCTTCGAAAATACTCTTAGAAAGTAGTTTTTCTCAAAAATTTTATCTGTTCTGGTAACCTTAAGCTCTGATACCACGTGTAACACCCCACTCCCGCTATGATCACTCACTAAGGGAATGCCATAGCATCGGTGGAGTATTTTAGTGAATATAGAACAGAAAAATTACAACAAGACAGATATAAATAGTACTTGAAATTTTAAAACATCATCTCATAACAGCGGAAGTAAAACATGTCTGGTTACATCATAAAACCAAAATAAAAGTCAAGTACAATATCCATCAAAATAAAGAAGTACATAATCCCACTCTCACACAATAGCCAAAACAAAAGAAAAGATAACTGGATAACTGGAGCTTTACATCTATCCAAGCTCCTAAAGACTGGAACAACAATCCGATCAAGCTCCACTACTGCTAGGATCCACCGTAGGACCTGAGGGTTGGGAAAAAGGTAAAAACAACGGGGTCAGACATAAGTCTGAGTGAGTCCTATAACTTTAACAATACAATCGTTAAAGTAACCAGAGAAGACATAACTTGATATACGGTAACATATAGGGATGAACGGCTATACTAAGCGGTTAACTAAACTAAGATAAAAGATAAAGACGCATCTACCCTTCCTAAGGTAAATTACTAAACTGCACCACACCAGTCGTTCCTAACTTAAAGGTTGATCCCACCCAAGGACTTTTAAAATTAACCTAATAGTACTTGCGTACCCCTAGGTGACCAAGTAGGCGCCACGGGGCCCTACAATCCACCAGATGTACACACTACTCCCCATTCGATCGGCTCCCTAACGTAGATACCCGTGCTGGCCCCACCGTGGGGTGTACCATTCCCCAACGTGGCAACCTGATAAAACTAACGGTGCACGGCTTATATCTACACGATGCAACAACGGCTTACCTACCAGCCCGGGCCCACTCACGCATATGAAGCCCGTTGGACTTGCGTTGCCACCGCTAACCCGTTTGCCTCTTACAGTCAAGCCCAGTATGCGTGTCCCGTCCTCGACATGGGTCGAGCCCACAAAGATACGTATGGGTTACTGGTTGAAATGGGCCTCCACAAGCTACCCACCTAAGCTTGTCCCTTTTTCTAGTATATCCCACTTAACCCTTTAATCATGTTTTAATTACATGTTCTATTTTGGTTAAGTATTCTAATCGTATTTTCTATTGCCACCCAAGGCAACCACTAGATTTTCTCATGCCACCCGAGGCACCCACTTAACCCCTCATGTCCCTCTACATGCTAATGTGGTTAAGTGTTTCTTAATTAATTAATTAAGAACGTAACCTTTGTAAAGACCTCTCACATTAGACTGTCTTTTATGACCGCTGGTTAAGCCGGTTGGGTCCGGGCAGCCTTATGTCATAACAGAGTCTAACCTCGTGTCTTTACATTAATTACGTATTTAGTTTGTGCCTAAGACTTCTCACATTGGGCTAACATTTGTAGCAACTGGTTAAGCCGGTTGGGTCCGGGCAGTTTTACGCTACAACTGAGTCCAACCTCGTGTCTTAGTCAATTAATTACACCTAATTAATCACCCTCATAATTTTATATTAATTATCCCTAATTAATCAAGTTTTCTTAACATGGGTAGACCTAACTTAATAGGTAAATTCCCATGGGGTAGACCTAACTCAATAGGTAAATTCCCAACACATAGTATGGGTACACCTAACCAAATAGGCAAATTCCCATACTATGTTTATTTATTTTGTGTTATGCATAATTATATTAATTTCACACAATCTTATTAACTTATGCATTTAATTACCCCATCGTTCCCACGTAATTTCGTTCATGATATAACACATATAAAAGGTGTCAACTTGCATATGAATGAACATGTTTCAAAGGTGCCATCTTGCATATTAACAAACACATAACTTGCATATGAACTTGCATAACATGTCACATAACTTGCATATAATATGTCACATAACTTACATATTCATTTTGCATAACAAACTTGCATATTAGCTTATAGACTTGCATAATGTGTCATCATGAACTTGCATATTAATAAACATGTAACTTGCATATTTACATACATGTAACTCGCATATTAACAAACATGTAACTTGCATATAAAGAAACATGTAACTTGCATATTTACATACATGTAACTTGCATATTAACAAACATGTAACTTGCATATTAACAAACATGTAACTTGCATATTTACATACATGTAACTTGCATATTAACAAACATGTAACTTGCATATTAACAAACATGTAACTTGCATAGCATATTACCATGAACTTGCATAACATGCATATGATTACATAGCCCACAACTTGCATATTTAGCATCATGCAAACATAACATACATCATATTAAACTTGCATAAGCTTACATACTCAACATGCATAAACATAAGATTAATGCTAACATCATATCATATGATTCAAAGCTCATTAACCCACATACAAAACCATAAATCTCATCACATCTCATCTAATTAGTTTACCAAAAGATCATCAAAGTGATAGAAACTCACAACTAGCAACTTTGAACACCAAATGAAGAAGATTAAGATGCTAAGAAGGGATTAGAAGTTGATTAGAGAGTGATTAGTATGCAACCCTCTTCATAAAATTAGTGGAGGCCATGAGAGCTAGCATTTTGCCATCGTTTAGTCACTAGGTTTAATTATGAATGAATTAGGGTAGGTTAGGGTCTTATTTATAGATTAGGCAAGTGTTTTAGGCCATAGGATTAACCCTAGATTCAATCCAAGCCATCAAAGCATGTCTTGGGGAAGAAGTCAAATGTAGGAACCATCTAGGGCCTTTAGATTAAAGATGGACCATGAGAACCATTCAAATGCAAAATCTGCACTTGAGCGAATCGGCCCACGGGTTGACAGCCAAACACCCTGGATTAACCCCTAGTCGACCCAGCGGGCTCGGGTCGACTTCAAAAATCGGCCGGTTCGGTTATTCCCCTCTCCCAATTCGCTGTTTTGAGCATTTTTGCATATTTATTTATTAAATTTTCAATTATATATATATATATATCAATATATATATATATATATATATCTACACAACCCATTTCACTTAATTAAGTATACTTTAATTTGGGAATTTTCGTGAAACTTCGCGAGGCCATATCTTGGTCATACGGACTCCGATTTTCGAAAACTCGGACTCTATTTCGCGTATTTTTCCGAGACGAACACAATGGCATAGCCCGTTTCCCTTGATTCCCATTTTAGAATTAAATTCTGCCTCGATTTATGTTATTACAGGTTATTGAAAATACGGGTTGTTACACTTTATATAGCCTAGCATCAATGAATCTAGTCAAGAAATGAGTCCACGTTTAGAAACTGAATTCTGCCCAGATCTCGGGGGGGGGGGGGGGGGGTCAACATGGGTGTCGACACCCCTGTGTTGGTGTCGACCCATGGGTCGACACCCCTAGGGTGGGGTCGACCCCTAACGGGCCAAATTCCCTCTCTCCCCTGCATTTCTGATTTTGAATTATTTTGAACCGTTTTGAATTGTTTTGTATATATATAATTCTTGTATGCGTATACAAACTTCTAACCTTAATATCTTCTTTGTTTGATATATGTTTTACGCGAACTTGGGGTCTATCTTAAGTAGAATTCCGAGACGAACGCAATGACGCAGTCCATTTTACTTAATTCCAAATATTTAATTAAATATTCCTTAGTTAATCATTATAGTATTGTAGAAATTACGGGGTGTTACAATCTCCCTTACTTAAAGGATTTCATCCCCGAAGTCTCCAAGTTAAGAGGAATGTATATCCAAACATCCATATACTCATCCACCAATCACAGGCATCCATTGTCCTTAAAATATTTCTAATGCTTATATGAACATAAGCAAAGATGTGTGTATATGTCCCTATACTAATGCGAAAGATCAGGCGGTCTACTAATTCAGTTGACCTCCTTAATGCAATGTATGTTAGTGCCATGAATCCAACATGTATGCAAATAATACTATTATAATATGTAAGTTCTATATGTGTGTGCAATCATCCATCCAAATGCAACATCCATATAATGATACACCCACTTTCATCCATTAAAAGAAGAAAAATGCACACACATTCATATGCAGTATGGGAGTGATTAAGCCAATCTAGTGCCTAATGTGTGTGTATGCATCCACGAGCAACCACTTGCATCCATCAAACATAACATGTCTCAAATACATGTTTACATCATGGGATTCCTATCTAAAGGTCGAAGGTTCGATCGATAGGATATACTTAAACGATGGAAACTGTTAGCCTGCTTTGTGACCAGGCTACCCAAAGCAAAGATCATGTTGACACACCTCTGGGTAAATGCTGCCTCATATGGAATCTCTGGATAACATCACTCTCCGACATTGGAGGCATCGTCAGAAGACACAAGGCAGTTTGTTAAAAATCATAATACCAGTATAAACTGGTCCTAAACCCTTATCAAACGACCTCATTTGGATCTATTCACATCATATGCTTGTAGCCCTCTGAATAAGCTTCAGTTTGAGCTTTGGTTCGGCTCAATCGGACTTACGGTTTGAAAGTTATGCCCGTTTCCGTGAACGGGTCCAGATTAGCATCAACTCGTGTCATTCCTGGTCGGATCGCGTACCGTTGATCGTGGATACTGGATCGGATCGCCCCCTCTGTTCGCGGAGCGTCCTCAAGCCATGATCCGTCCACTCCAGCTCGCAACCAAGCCTCAGATCGTGAAGCCCATATCACGAACCGAGCCCATATCACGAACCGATCCCAGACCCACGAACCGATCGCCGAACCTGCAGATACATGCACTGTTTTGACCTATTCTTAAGGCTATTCATGCTCCTACTTTCATGGATCGCCTGCCACGTGTCCTACCACGACCCAGTCCTCCCAGGAGCTTTCCTACAGCTATAAATACACCTCCAGAGGGCATTTTCAGGGGACTTTTTGGCATCTCCTTGTCCACGGCAGCCATGGTCAACACTTCTCCATGAATAACCACCATCTTCCTCAATAAATTCAATGGATTCGGAGAGAATTATTCATTGAATTCAAGTGATTGAAAGACAATATTCATTGTAATTGTAATCTATGAGTGAAATGAGAAAATATGAAGTGGACGTAGGCTCGTTAACGCCGAACCACTATAAAAATCTCGTTGTCTTGCTTTTTTCTCTATTTTTCGATTATTTCTTCATATCCTATGCTCAAAATACGACGATTTGGGTGTTAGGACCATTTTTTGGTCTAACATTTTGGTGCTTTCACTGAGAAACGAATGAGGATTATAAAGAAAATGCACAGGAGCAGGTTAGAGCAGGTGGCCGGTTCTCGGTTCGCGGTTCGCGGATCGCAGGAGCCATCACGACCTGATTCGCGGTTCGCGGAACGACCTCCACGAACGGAGCCCAAAGAGCCATCACGATCCGATTCGCGGTTCGCGGAACGACCTCCACGAGCGGAGCCCAAAAGGGCCATCACGATCCGATTCGTAGTTCGCGGAACGACCTCCACGACCCGGGCCCAGAGTGACCTTCACGACCCGACCTGGTGTAGGATCCGCGATCCGATCCGAAGACGTTGATTAATTGACGATCCGAGCCACGAACCAGACGACAGTAGCGATCCGCGACCCAGAAAAGTGGTGACGAACAAGGGTCGCGATCCGACCCAAAAAAGTGACATTTTTTGGAAAAAATGTAATTTTCAGATCATTTCAGAAAAGGCTCTATCTTCCAAAATCGAAAAAATCGTGCGGTGCCCACATTTTCGACCTAACCGGTTAGGTCGATCGCCGCCGGGACTGCGGGGCCCCGGACCCCCGCCGGCGCTGCGCCCGGACCCGCTGACGGCCTCGCCTTCGGCTCGGAGCACGGCTCGCCTTCGGCTCGGAGTACATTCTGACCCACAATTATCACAAATGCTTATCGACCAAGATTCGGTAGGTATTCTGAGGATTCTTTCCAGAAGCCATGACCTCTATCTACTGATGTTATTGAATGTGAGGAGTTGTTGAAAAGATTCGACACGCTGGCTATGGCAGTATACAAAATAATGATGGTCTCATAACAACCTCCTCTTCCAGAGCTCCAATGGTGTGCATGTTTCCCAAATGCAACTGATGATGCTCCTGAGCGAATAGTGATCACCTAGTTTACGTGACTTAAACTTGTCCTACAGGCGAAATCCCAGATGACATTGACATAGAGCAATCCGGATACTATTCTGAGGATGACTCAAAAGATCCCAATGACCATGATTCTCAATAATGGGATACCCGACGGCAAGTAAGGACCCTAGCACTACAAAGTTACCCTTCGCTTGAATGGCATGGTGAAAAACGTATGTCCTACGGTTCACCTATTTGCCGTCAACCGCATCGAGATAGATTGATTTCCACGTGTCCAAGGGTTAGATCGATGTACTTTGGTCCCCAGAGTTAGGAACCAATTGAACCTCCGCAGGCCGTGATTGGATATATGGATCATTGCTGGGATGATAACAACTTGACTGCTCACCAGCCACCTTATGACATTGGTCAAGAAATGAGAACTTGAGATCAACGCAAATATGAATCAACCATTAGCTCTCCACTTCATACAACAGTTGTGATAGGATATACGAACCTTACTTGAAGCCTTGCACGCCATGCTATTGCATTCAAGCTTATCTGATCGTGGTCTCAACCAACCAGGTCTAGCGGAATTCAGAGCTTACATAGCATATGGGTGTTAACCGTTAAATATCCCTACCAAAGACGGAGTGAGACTGGTCTATGGTGACCAAGTTATTGGAGAAGCCGACTGATTAGGAAGGATGGAGTATGCTACGCAACAGAGACTGCGTGAAACCCAAAGACGCTTCCCCTCCAGATGAAATGGAGTGTGAAGGAGGTGTCAATATTGCGAATGATGGGAGCATCGCTAAAGGAATTGCCAAACGACCTGCCCGAAGACATAGATTCCAGAGAGGATGGTGATTCGGGATGAAGAAGGGTGACATCTAATAACGCAACTGCACGTGTTCCGACTGGTGACGCCGACCTGACTAAGGTCTTCACATCGGATCTCCTTTAGACCTCTTCCGAACGAGAGAACTTATATGCTTTCTGTAGGCGAGCCTGGATGTGTTCGTTTGGACCAGTGCTAATATTTGTGGGATTTAATCCCAAATTATGAGTCATTTCTTGAGTATAAACCTGAAGTGTTCTCCTGTCAAGCAAATAAGACGTATGCAGTAAGTTCACTATCGCGGGATTTTATATGGAGCTGCCATTCGAAATGAAAGATGAAATCAAGCACTTGGAAGTTGTGTACAGACGGTGCAAGAAACGATCGGCAACCCAACGCCGAAGTTTTACAGATAACCCCCGAAGGACGACTCGAAAGGAATTCCAGTCGGAGAAACCACAACTTGCAGCTTACCTAGAATGGGCAGAAGAGTTATTGGATGGATTGGAACGTTACAACATTCCTCATATTTCATACACAAAAGATCTAAAGTCGAATCATCTGGTCGAATAAGAAAGTTCCGATAATCCAGAAAAGATAGAGATGATCCCCATCAAGACACTATGAAATACAACCATTGATAAAATGGAAGTTGATCCAACGTTGGAGACCAAACCCGGAAGAGAGTCATGGTTAACTCCATGATAAACTTCCTACAGCACAAAATGCATCTAACAAGGTGAAGCGAAAGGCGTGCAATCGTTCTTTATGCCTCGAGGTATGACATGCAATTCGACATTGCCTATTTCTCTTGGAAGGTTGTCCCAAAACAAACACCAACGAATGCAATTGCCAAATTCACCGCCCTAAATGATTCGACCAAATCACCAGTCAGCCACCCATTAGATGGGAGATGTACATGAATGAAACTTCTGGCCAACGGCGCTCTGAAGTTAGAAAGTGAAGACTCATACTTCCACTCTTTTCATCGATTATCTGCCAAGTGACTCACTCCCCTAAGGCTGGGGGCAACTACAGATTTGAGCATAAATTGCTCGAGATTACATCATCTAATTCGGAGCTGATACATCAAGAATTTTCCTGGCCAATTGACTTAGTCTTGCCTGAAAGTTAGCGAGTCGAAGATCTAGAATGCTTACGCATGAATGCTGGTTGATTGTCGGCGCACCAACCCTTGTCCCCGATATGGGATCGAGGGTATATCAGCAAATTTATGTGATATGATTATCCCACCAGCAGTAATATCCTATTTCCTAGCATGGAAAGTGCAAAAATTTCTATAAGCATGAATCCATTGTTCACATGCTAATTTACAACCTAACACCAATGCAAAGATGTGCTACCATTAGCAACCCAGTCATGACTTCCTGACACTCTATCCTTACCCTCAGCACGGGGGCAAAAAGGCGATTTGAAGGAGATGCGACCTCATCACTCGCTTATAGTACCTACCTAGCCGCCTTTGCCATCTCAAGACCCCGATCAAGCCCTTTATTGACAGAGATAGGGCGAAGCAAAATGGACCTGCAATGAATATGCAACGCCATTTTTCACTCAGAATGATACTCATTCCTTTAACAGGATTATTCTATAACCATGACTCTTATATTTGCATGATTTATGAGTTATTGATGTAATTAACTCATATGAATTAATATGTGGATGGTGTAGGTATCCAGGATTTGCTACCGATCAAACTTGTAACACCCGCATATAGAGCCATAGAGCAATACTATAACGAGCTCGACTGAACTGCTCGTTTACAAAGCCACGCTCTTCGTCTAAAGAATGTTGTATAGCTCAAGGTGGATCCGGGATGACCATCCAATCCTTGGCTCACACGTGGCAGACCACAAGACAATTGAACATAAATCATTGAATCGCAAAGTCGTAGTCCGACTCCAGAAGAACGCAGTGTGACCGCCCATATGGCTCGATCCTGTCCTCGACGCCACTGAATCGCATGAATCTGATTAAAGGAGGCGGCACTGCCCCTTGATATGCTCACTTTTCAATCATTCAATTTACTTTCACATGCTTTCCGAGTTATTGACATGACTAACTCATGCGATATGAATAATGCAGGTACCCGAAGTCAGGTGCCAACCATTCCTCCCGTAGACTGTTCGGAGGAACTCAAAGCCTTGGCAAATGCTCCAACTGTTCGTCCGACTGGTTTTAATCCTCAGAGCTTGGATTAAAATATAAACCTAGGACGAGTTCGATGGGCATGCAAGATTGCAGACCGCTTGATCCATGACTCTAACTCTCCAGAGCCGAGAGAGAGTATAAAGGACGCGAAGATGACGTCTACAAGGCGTGGCGGTGTACCATGATCGGAGCCGCCTGAGCAAAACTCTAACCTCGGCGACTGCCAGGAGAGTATAAAAGCGTCTCCGATTGAGCGCTGAGAAAGAGCTCCTACCCCGCTGAAGGATCGGGGAGCGACGGAACTGCTGAGCTCGAACTCTAAATTCTCCAGAGTTGAGAATGAGTATAAAAGCGTCTCCGATTGAGCGCTGAGAAAGAGCTCCTACCCCGCTGAAGGATCGGGGAGCGACGGAACTGCTGAGCTCGAACTCTAATTCTCCAGAGTTGAGAATGAGTATAAAAGCGTCTCCGATTGAGCGCTGAGAAAGAGCTCCTACCCCGCCGAAGGATCGGAGAGCGACGGAACTGCTGAGCTCGAACTCTAATTCTCCAGAGTTGAGAATGAGTATAAAAGGCCTCTGATTGAGCGCTGAGAAATGTGCTGGAGACTCAGCACCCCCCATAATTTCTGCTCCGCTGAAGGATCGTTGAGCATACCATGAAACGAACTAGAACTCCTACCCCGCTGAAGGATCGGGGAACCGCTGAGTTTAAACTCCAGAGAGAGTATAAAGGCGCCAGAGACTTAGCGCCACGAGGGCTCCTACCCCGCCAGAGTGTCGGGGGATTAACTGAGCTTTGAGCCCGAATCCTCCATGCCCAGACATGGGGGCAAAACAAATAAGATCCTAATCAATCCTCAACAAAGCCCTGGACAGGCACTAAGTTAATGATTGATTGGAAGCATACCTATACACACATATTACTTTAGTGCATTTTCATTTATAATTGCATTGACTACTTATAGCGCTTCATGACTTATTTGCCCATTCGCAGGTACAAGACAATGCGAAAGAAACAAAAATTTTATTACTAAATGCAGGTTTACAAAAGATAACTAGTCAAGAACGCGAGGGCCTCATTCGCAACAATGGCAACATGCTAATGGAAAATGAACAAAGGGTCGCATCCAGAAGGATGATGTAGGCCCCTTGAAGACCAGAAAGCAGATGAAAAGAGAACGTCCATCTGCTCATCCCAACTTACTTCCAGAACAGGAAGCTCAGATAAGGCTGGATATATCCCAGAGCTTGGACGGGAGAGTATAAAGGCGCTAGAGACTTAGCACCACTCGAACTCTAACCTGCTGAAGGATCGGGAGAGTATAAAGGCGCTAGAGACTTAGCGCCACAAGAACTCTTACCCCGCCGGAGTTTCGGGGGTCAGACTGAAAGCAACTTCCTCTCCTCATGTTTACATGTCTGAATTCAAAAGGGAAGTGATCCGACCGCATGTCTTTCACATTTACCCTATGATTGGGGGCATGACTATTGAAAATATTTACAGAAGACATAGCTTATATGCCTGTATTTGACTTATGTTGTGATCTTGACAGGCTCCTTGAGGACTAGGAAACAAATGCAAAGAGAACGTTTTTTGGTCCTAACCTACTTCCAGACTCGAAAGCTCAGATGAGACTAGATACATCTCATGCAACCGTTAGATGTGACACACCATCATATCTCCGACCTTTCCCTTGACGCAGGGGGCAAGCCGGAACACTCGGGACGATCACAGTCTAACCTTTCGTCGTTTGATGCCGATCCTCAGAGCCTGGATAAAGGACAAAAGATTAGCGTGGATTTCGTACCAACAAATTGATTTTCACCCAACTCTAACTCATGATGCGAAGAGGGAGTATGAAAGATATGGATTTGAAGTCCGCTACTCAGAACAAACCCCCGAGGGTGAGGGCGCCAGCACTGAACTAGAAGGCCGAGCAACAATCATCAATTCGCTGGAAATGATAAAATTGAAGTTCAAGTAATGACGAACTAGGCATAGTCAGATATCAACCATCAGCTTGGGTTGAACACAAACCAATCAGCAGGCATGCAGCATGCAGCTTCGATTCATAACATCATGGATGGAAACACGGGCAATGGAACAACTACCTGCAATAACCCAGATGAAAATACAAGGATCGCAACAAGCTCAGGTCATGCACGACCAGCATTAGTTCCAACTCGAATGAATACTCAAGCGACATTTCATACTCAGCTCCAAGAAAGAACGCAACAACTCGAAAAACAGGAACCCGGTCAGGTCGAATGACTCAAACCATGACCCGGGGGCAATATCGACGTGGAAACAAGAAATCAGCAAAGACCCCCTTTGTAATCTCAGATTCGATGCTGGGGGCACCAGCCAGGATCTTGATAATATGCATCAATTCTTTGATGGCAACCTACTCGCTAGTTTGATTCGGCACCTCTCAAGAAGCTTTTCTTCTCAAGATGATGTGGGTAACGACAATCATAGCCTCTTCACATGGGACATTAGAATATCCTCTTATTCCCACATATTTCAATGCTTCACCACAACGAGACTTCCTCAGAGGCTCTGACGAATTCAACCCTGAGGTGGATAGACCTTTATGACAAAAAAAAGTGTTAACGTCGAGACAAATAACCAAGATGCTTTTCCGACTAAAGAATAGAGCACCTTTCAATTCCTGAAACGGTGAGGACAAAGGAAAAGCCCCGGAAAAGAATGACAAAAATGTGCAGTTACAAAGAGAACCTATACCACTTATTGAACCCATGATCTTGTTTGTCAAGCACAATTGAACCGAGTATGAGAAAGAGACTCAATAAGACTGTGATAACCATTTCGGACTAGGCTAAAGCATAAACGGTGGGGCCCAACTAACTTCATAACGACATTTATTCACTCGCATTCAACAACCTTACTTGACTCCGCAACTGATCTGATGAGAGTAACCGAAGTCGCTGATGCCCGATGAGGCAATCCTCACTATCTGACTAAAGAGAAGAGATGATATCAAAGCAAATGTGGTTCAACCCATCGCATATACAATTCCGATTTTTGCTAAATTGAGAAACAGTACAGAATGATCTGGGTGGACTAAGATTGCTGAACCTGCAACTCTTACCAGATGCAACGATAGGAAGTATAAAATCTTCAAGGCTAAATGCCTTATTGACTCAATTCAACCCCCATCGATACTGGGGGCATAAATACTGACCTCGCTTGTCCTCCGATGGCACTGAGAGCGCAAGCGTCGGTTCATAGACTAACTTTAAAGACAATCCAGGCATGAAATTAGATTCAAAACATGTATGTCATGCCTCCGGAGTACAACCTTACTCATCTTTGCCGACCAAGCGAGCTAGCTTGTGGATCAAATGTGAACTTAAAGACTCAAACTACATCGAATGGAAGGAGTGGCAAACCTATCTACTACCTTGCGATGGTGACGATCCTATAGGCACTGGTCCATATAATTTTAACAACATCCCTTACTGCCTGCTTCATATGTGAATATTGGATTAAGAAATGATCCGTAACAATTGTGGAGTCTCTCGACTACGATCCAGAGTGATCATGGCTTTTGAATTCCTTACTGTTACGATTCAATGCGATTTTAAGATCCTGAATCAATATCAAGATATCAGGCTAGTCCAAAGTTGAGTACAAATGACAAATTCGTATGATGATTTTGGCGTGCTCCATCCCAATGGTCCAGGTGGTAGCTTAGAGCCCGAAGATTCTTGAAACACTCCATTATTCGGGTGGCTATTCCATACATTGACTCATATATAAAAGAAAGATCGATCCTACCATGCGCATGACTTGTGTGGAATGATACCGTTGTTTGGCAACGATCTGTGCATGTAGAATCACGCTCGGGAGCCAACGGTTTAGCATGACTTTTTGAACTTGGCCTGACTAGCTCCAATGGAAGCAATGCAACAATTGGATAAAGCCTTCTCAAGGATAAATGACGTTCCAGAGAGATTTACCTCAACATATTCAAAGCACATCTCATCTTCGATAAGATGTACTTTGGGGGGCAAAATGTTAGCCTGCTTTGTGACCAGGCTACCCAAAGCAAAGATCATGTTGACACACCTCTGGGTAAATGCTGCCTCATATGGAATCTCTGGATAACATCACTCTCCGACATTGGAGGCATCGTCAGAAGACACAAGGCAGTTTGTTAAAAATCACAATACCAGTATAAACTGGTCCGAAACCCTTATCAAACGACCTCATTTGGATCTATTCACATCATATACTTGTAGCCCTCTGAATAAGCTTCAGTTTGAGCTTTGGTTCGGCTCAATCGGACTTACGGTTTGAAAGTTATGCCCGTTTCCGTGAACGGGTCCAGATTAGCATCAACTCGTGTCATTCCTGGTCGGATCGCGTACCGTGGATCGTGGATACTGGATCGGATCGCCCCCTCTGTTCGCGGAGCGTCCTCAAGCCATGATCCGTCCACTCCAGCTCGCAACCAAGCCTCAGATCGTGAAGCCCATATCACGAACCGAGCCCATATCACGAACCGATCCCAGACCCACGAACCGATCGCCGAACCTGCAGATACATGCACTGTTTTGACCTATTCTTAAGGCTATTCATGCTCCTACTTTCATGGATCGCCTGCCACGTGTCCTACCACGACCCAGTCCTCCCAGGAGCTTTCCTACAGCTATAAATACACCTCCAGAGGGCATTTTCAGGGGACTTTTTGGCATCTCCTTGTCCACGGCAGCCATGGTCAACACTTCTCCATGAATAACCACCATCTTCCTCAATAAATTCAATGGATTCGGAGAGAATTATTCATTGAATTCAAGTGATTGAAAGACAATATTCATTGTAATTGTAATCTATGAGTGAAATGAGAAAATATGAAGTGGACGTAGGCTCGTTAACGCCGAACCACTATAAAAATCTCGTTGTCTTGCTTTTTTCTCTATTTTTCGATTATTTCTTCATATCCTATGCTCAAAATACGACGATTTGGGTGTTAGGACCATTTTTTGGTCTAACAGAAACCATCATGAATAAAAACTTTGGAAAGGAAGTTATGAACATACCCTTGAAAAGAAAAGGGTACGAAGCGCGAATATTGTCTTCAGTCTCCCAAGTTGCATCCTCTTGGATATCTCTCCACTGAACTTTCATCAACTTGACTTCTCGATTGCGTAGCTTCTTAACTTCTAATCCAAGAATACGGGTAGGAACTCGTCCAACTGTCGCCTCCCGTTCCACCTCTACTTCCTCAAGCATACTCGGCTCAACTACTTCTACAGTACCAAGAAAGCACTTCCGTAAATAAGAAACGTGGAAAAAATCATGAATGCTGGACAATCTCTCTGGTAGCTTTACTCTGTAGGCAATTTCGCCAATCCTTTCTGTTATGGGAAATGGCCCTACAAACCTTGGTGCCAATTCCCCTACAGATCCAAAATGTACACATTCCTCAAAGGTGATACCTTGATGAAAACCATGTCTCCTACTTCAAACTCAATGTCAGTCCTTCTCCTATCTACATAGGACTTTTATCTGTCTTGAGATGTCTTCATGCGCCTGTGGATAAGATCAATCTTTTCTGAAGTTTCTCTAACAATCTCAGGTCCAAATAGAAGTCTTTCTGTAGATTCCCACCACCAAGTCAGTGATCTATAGGGTCGTTCGTACAATGCTTCGAAGGGTACCATGCCAATATTAGTTTAGTAACTGTTGTTGTAAGTGAACTCTATTAAAGGAAGATGCACTTCCCAAGTTCCCCCAAAGTCTAGGATACACAGTCTTAAAAGATACTCAAGGACCTTATTCACCCTTTCCGTCTGTCCATCGGTCTAAGGGTGATAAGCGGTGCTCAAACACAACTTTGTATCTAACGCTTCTTGCAAACTCCTCCAAAACTCACTGGTGAATGTGGGGTCACTATTACTAGCAATACTGGAAGGTACTCCATGCAGACGGACTACCTCACGAATATAAACTGCTGCCAACTGTGCTGCCGTCCTCTTACTCTTAACAGGGATGAAATGAGTGCTCTTTGTAAGCCTATTAACTATAACCCAAATACTGGTGTTGCCTTTACTTGATCTAGGTAAACCATCAATGAAATCCATAGAGACGCTTTTCCACTTCCAATGTAGGACTTCCAAAGGATGAAGTAAACCACTGGCTTCCTTTACTCAGCTTTGACTTGCTAACAAATCAAACACCGAGAAACAAAATCCGCCACATCTTTCTTTATCCCAGCCCAAAAGAAAACCCTCTTCATATATCTATACATCTTATCACTGCCTGGATGAATAGTCATCTTAGAATGATGGGCTTCCTCAAGGACTGTCTTCAACAAACTCCCAACTTGGGGAACATAAAGCCTTCCATCTCGTCGCAACCACCCTTTATCGTCCGTGGAACATCTACAGAGGTGACTAGAAGTGTCCCCTCTACCGAGCCTATCCAAGATATCTGCTAGCTATAGGTCCTCTCGCTACGAAGTCCCTATCTGGCCCAACAGAGTAGGCCGTACCTCTAATTATGCCAATAAACCAGGTGTAAACTCGGTGGAGGGTCTTAAATCAAAAGTCGATATAAACTCCAAGTTTTTCCTCTCCACAAACAGAGGACTCAAAGTCATCCTCTGCCTACTTAATGCGTCTGCCACCACATTACCCTGGTTAGGGGTATAAGCAATCTCAAAATCATAGGACACTTGGAACTCCATCCATCTTTGTTGCCTTAAATTAAGATCCTAAAGCGAGAATAATTACTTGAGAGATTTATGATCGGTGTACAATTCGAACTTCTCTCCAAGTAGATAATGGCGCCAAGTCTTAAGCGCGAATACTATGGCAGCTAACTCTAAGTCATGGGTAGGGTAGTCCTTGTCATGAACTCTTAGCTGTCTACCTCCATAACATACTACCCATCCTTCTTGCATCAGAACCGCACCAAGCCCCGTACCACATGCATCAGTGTATAATGTGAACACTTTGTTCCCATCGGGGAAGGTCAAGACCGGGGCTGTTGTTAGAACCCTTTTCACTCATTGAAAAGCATCATCACAATCTATATTCCAAGAAAATATCAGATTCTTCTTCGTCAGTGTGGTGAGTGGGGCTGATATCTTTGCGAAGTCCCTAAACAACTTCCTATAATAGCCCGCTAAACCAAGAAAACTCCTCACCTCCATTGCATTCTTTGGGATCAGCCAAACTTGAACTGCAACAACCTTCGCGGGATCTACTGCTGTCCCATCTTTAGAGACCACATGACTTGGAAATCTCACTTCTTTTCTCCAAAAATGGCATTTGGAGAATTTTGCCTTAAGTTGGTGCACACGGAGAGTTTTCATAACCTCCCTCAAATGTCGGGTTTGCTCTTCCTCGCTCTTCGAGAAAATCAAGATGTCATCAACAAAGACCACAAAGAACTTATTTAGAAACTCCTGAGACACCTTACTCATCAGATAAACAAAATAAGTGGGTGCATTCGTCAACCCAAAAGGCATAACGAGCCACTCGAACCATCTAGAGTTCTAAAAGCGGTCTTGTCTATACTATCCTCGACCACCCTCAACTGATAAAACCCTGTGGCCAAGTCTAACTGGGAGAAAACAGATGCACCAACATGTTGGTCAAACAGATCATCTATCCTCGGAAGTCGGTGCCTGTTCTTCTTAGTGAGTTTATTCAACTCGCTATAGTTCACACATAAGTGAAGCGAACCATCCGCCTTAGTGGCGAATACTACCGGAGCACCCCATTCAGATATGCTTCGCCTAATAAACCCTTTCTCAAGTAGCTCCCCTACTTGGTTGCTGAGCTCCCTCCTTTCTCTTGGAGCCATATGGCGCATAGGCAATGCAACTGGCTTTGCATTGTCCACCAAACCTCCTCAAAAACATCAGGATACTCACAGACTACTGTTACAGATCGTAAATCATCGATAAATGCATCAAGCAACTCTAGGAAACTAAGCATGACAGACCCTTTAGGGTCACAAGATATCTCGAGCGTCCTCCCATGGTAAGTCAAAAGTCTAACGACCATCCTCTCACAATATGGAATGGCACCATACATGGCTAGCCAATCCGTCTCTAGAATTAAACCATAGCCCATGAAAGTAAGCAGGTATGTGTCACATTCAAACTCGACGTCTAACGAAGATATACTCGAACCCCGACAATTCATAGACAAATGAGTCGTACCACCAATGAGCCATACCACCAATGGGGTTTGAGACAACAACGGGATCCAAAACCATACTAGTACTAAGGTGTAGAGACTCAACCACAGAATCAGATATAAAAGAATGCGAAGAGCCAGAATAAAAAAGAGTCATAACTGGATGATTAGAAAGAGAAATCAAACCTTCGATGGAAACTTTACTACCTCTATCTGGTGCGCTGGCCACGAGAGCATGCACCTGCCCTCCAGAAGATCCTGCCCTTTGACCTTGTTCTTGCTTCTTCGGACAATCCTTGACAAGATGTCCGACTTCTCCACAATGAAAACAAGCGTTCTTTCTTTTCTTGCAATCCTTGATCACATGACCCTCGCGTCCGCAATGATGACATTTCCTCTTATCTCGAGCTTTGTCGTTCTTACCACCCTTCTTTTGTTGCTATTGCTCTTTCTTGGGCCATACTTTCTTGTTTTGTGTTTCCTCAACCTTAGCCTCTTTCTTTTCACCCTTTTCTTCCTCATGCATTAATGCCTTATCAACGAGTTTCTCAAAAGTTGCTCCCATCGGAATATGAGACATATCCAACCCATGAAGGGGTTCATTCAATCCTCTAGCAAACCTCACAGCTTTCTTGTGCGGGGTATTCACTAGCTCCAAACCAAACCTCGCCAATTGGTTAAACTTATTAACATACTCTTTCACAGACATGGCTCCTTGCTTAAGTGCCAGAATCCTTTCCATTTTCATGGTTTGCTCGCCTTGAGAAAGAAACATCATTTTGAATCTTTGTCAGAAATAATCCCAAGTTTCCACTGGACTCCCTGCTTGCATCACTTCCCACCAGAATGAGGCCTCGTCGTTTAGTTGCCAAACAGCCAATTGAATCTTCCTACGGTCGCCAACTTCGAAAATTCCAAACAAAACCATTTTTTTTGCATATCTTAGAGAAACTATCAGCATGCGGAGGAGAAGGAGGAACAACGGTTGCAGCTGGGGAGGGACGTCTGCTTGACCTTCGACAGGTGTCGTAGCCTCTAGATACCCACGAAACCAAGCCGGTATTTGTATGCCCTCTGGAATATTAGGTTCCCCAGACATGCTGAAAAGAAAATGAAAAAGGGATTCAAACAGAGAATCGAAAGAGTTTTCATATGGCTTTTGGAAATATGTTTTTCAAAACTTACTTTTCTTTTGAAAATGCTTTCTTTTAAAACCTTTTTGAAAACAATTTTTCAAAATCTTTTATCTGATATGGTAACCTTCAGCTCAGATACCAAATGTGACACCCCACGTCCATTAATATCACTCTTTATCAGAATGAATTAAGTTTCATGAAGCATTATAGGTAAACAGAAATAGAAACATTACAAGACAGATATAAAATAACAGCGGAATTAAAACTTTATTTAATAGAAAAACTTCGTGGTTCAAAGCCAATTACATAATAAGTCTGGAATACTGAAAACATAAAACTTCTGCCTTGTACAAAAGCCATCATCAAAGTACATTAGTACATAAAAAGAGCATAATCCCCAAAATATAGCCATAGTAGAGAAGATACGAAATCAAGCAGTACATCTAAGCAGCTCCAAGCGGAATGAAAGAAGAACCTTGATCAAGCTTGAGTATTCCCACCCTGAGAACCTAGGAGGGGAAATGGAAGAGAAAGAAGAGGAAACAAAATGGGTCACACATAAAGTCTGGCGAGTCCAGTTACTTTTAGCATATAAATAAGTAAAAGTTACATGACATGCATATAAGTTTGAGAGGGAGATAACAGTGTCATAAGGCAGGTATAACGAGGTAAACAGGATAAACTGAACAGAACATGCGTTGCGCTTCTATAATACTTTTCTCTGCACCAATACTAGTATAACAAGAACAAGATTATCCCAATAAGTACAAAATGGTAGACATATGTGTACTTTTAGTGAGAGGTTTCATCCGATACAATAACTGGCAGCCCAATAGAACTGATAGGTGTTAACCCCCAACGACAATAACGGGCTCCTAAACAAGCAAGACTAGATGTACCCTAATTACTACCCACAATCGATCGGCTTCCTAACTCGTAGATACCCTGTGCTGGCCCCACACTAGGATGTATCACCTCCTAAAGTGGCAACTCTTTTGTTTACAAGATGTGCACAACCATATCTACTGATGTCACGACGTCTTATCTTCCCTAGAAAGCGGACCCATGCACACACATGACCTCGTCGGAACACGCCGTCAACAATCTCACCCAAGTGACCTCTTATAATCAACTCAGTAAGCGTGCCCAGACCCCAACCTAGTTCTGGGTTCCCCGTTTGATACCAAGATGGCTTACTGACTGAAAAGGGTCACACACAACAGATGATACTAAGCTTCCCCCTAGGCTTGCATCCCCACTACTAGGATTTCAACAGGTTATGCCTACTAGTTTAGCAAGATTGCATAACCCCACAGGTAGGGCAGTAAATCAAACAAACTGTCTGTTGTCCGTCCGAGTCCGACCCGAATATTCGTCCGACTGATTGTTTTTCCGAATAAGTAACGGTCCAAAATTGAACACAATTTTTAGCCCGCTCGTATAATTCGGACCGAACCCGAACTTGACACGTCCGGACCGAGTTTGTTCGTAAACAATCTTAGTTTAGACCAGTGCATGCAAGGTGAAAGAGCCGAATATTTTTGGGAATAAAACATAATTATCACAGGCACCTTTCCAAGATGATGCCTCGTCTTCTTCTCAGTTGTACCCACTTTGTGATTTCCGATGCGTTCAATATTCCAAACAATTAAAATGGCATGCAAGCATTTGGCTTGAGGACATCACAACATCAAGATTTGCAGGTAACGCACAAAGTTAAAAACAAATAATGTTTCTCAGACTCAACTTATCCAAGATTCCCAAATCATATTTTATTTCCTACCCAAACAATGTCTGTATTCGAACATGATTTTCAGACAACACTGTAATTTCTGAAATTCCAAATGCAAAAAAATATTCAAAAGTGGGCGCTGCCGCGCTGGATCCACTGGTCCAATGTCTGCTTCTGATAGAATGATATTTCAGATTGCAGTAAATAGTTATATATTCGTTATGTCCTAGTCCGATTGTGTTCGTCCAATTGCATTTCACGGACCGGGATCAGACAATATTTATGTAGTCCGTATATTACCGAGTTGGACATTTGTCCGTCCGATTTGTAATCCAGACCGAGTTCGGGCAATTGAATGTCCAGTCTAGTCCGTCCATTTTATAACCCTACCCACAGGCTAAGTTTGTCAGGTTCACACGTATAACCCGTCCCCACATATTTAACAATATTAACTTAACCCTCCCACCGTTTCAAGTATGTTTACCTAACCCCTACTCAAGTTAACAAGTTCACGTAATCCTTATGGATTCCCACATATTAAGTATTACTAGTTCATCACCATTCCTTTATTTATGGTTATAATGAGCTAGACCTCCCACATTAAGTCTACAACTTGTGGATGCTGGATATGCCGGTTGGGTTCGGACAAACTTCTTCCGTAAGTTGAACTTAACCTCGTGTCTTAGCACGTTACGTGTTTATGCACTTAGACCCCTCACATTAGATTTACCACTTGTGGACGCTGGATATGCCGGGCAGCTCCGGGCAGGCTTCTACCACAAGTGTAACCTAATCTCGTGTCCATGTGCGGTTACAGTTTCTAATTACTGTAAATCTAGGCATTCTCATTATTTACCAATTATCATGTTTTATCATGCCCCAAATCCCCGTCCGATCTACGATACAAGTTATGCCCCAGATTTAGATCAAGATATAGATTATGCCCCCAAATCCCAAGTTTTGGTTCAAGGTACAAATTTTGCCCAAAATTCTCGGTCATGTTTTACAATATGAATTATGCCCCAAATTAATCATTCCCAATCGTTTCCAATTTTGTGTGTTCGCGTGTTTCAGCGATAGGCCTAGGCTCAAAGGTAGCCTGGCTATAAAAACAAAAAGGGGAAGAGGGAGAGAAGAGAACAAGGATAGGCATAGTAAATAAAATAGGCATAAGATGACATAATTAAGCAAACTAACATAGTAGGCATAAGGTGACATGATTAGACAAACTATCATAATAGGCATAAGGTGACATGATTAGATAAAGTATCATAATAGGCATAAGGTGACATGATTAGAAAAACTATCATAATAGGCATAAGGTGATATGATTACGCAACTAACGTAATAGGGATATCATGAATAGGCATATAGACACTAATCAACAGATCAGGTGTACAAGTAATGGCAGATCTATTATGATTCAGGTTCCTAACAGGCGCAAGCTTAGATCCAAACTTATAAACATGTCGAGATTACATTTTAGGTGTTTATAACTAAAAGCAATGTCAACTCCCTGTGATTGGGGTAGCACCGTGTTGTCGCCATTGATTTCGATAAATAAATCAATGAGATTAAGTTCCTTTATACAGCCTAGGATCATTGAATCTAGTCAAGAAACGAGTCCATGTTCAGAAACCTAATACTGCCCAGATCTCAGGGCGGCGACATGGGTGTTGACACCCCTATGTTGGTGTTGACCCATGAATCGACACCCCTAGTGTGGGGTCGACCCCTAATGGAACGAACTCCCGCTCTCCCCCACGTTCCTAATTTTGAATTATTTTGAACTATTTTGAATTGTTTTGTATATATATAATTCTCTTATGCGTATACAAACTTCTATCCTTAATATCTTCTTTGTACGATGCCTGTTTTACGCAAACTTGGGGTCTATCTTAGGCAGAATTCCGAGACCAACGCAATGGCGTAGTCCATTTTACTTAATTCCAAATATTTGATTAAATATTCCTTATTTTATCTTTATAGTGTTGTAGGAATTACGGGGTGTTACAACAAGCTGCCCGTATGGAAAACTATGGGCATATAGAGTTTAGGGAGAAGCAATAAACTCCAAGTCAGTCATGGGACTGGTATGAGAACCAAAACATTTATTATATTTTATTTTAAAGTTGGGTAAATCACAAGACCACGCCGTATAACACGGAACGGGTTTTCTCCACATGAAGACCAGTCATAAAAAACTCGCAATGCTTTTTGAAAAATGAAGATATTATAGGACTTAAGTCCTATCACACAATGCAACGCAAACCGGAGGATAGAATTTTACCTTATAATAGCCAAACATGCTTGATACGGGAAATTTCTATTTTATTATCACTAGTGCATAGTTTGGAGATCAATTTCACAAATAAATATATCAATCTTAGATGACATAATACCCCATCCTATTACGTCGCCATATAGGTTTACAACTGAAAACACAAGGCTCGTATTGGAAGTTGGATTTCCCTCAATGACCAAGGCAAAGGATCTTCCTTATCCGATTTAGAGCATCTCTAGCAAGATGTCCAGGACTCACGTGAACTATAGATCTGCAGAGTCGGACCACCAATTCCCGGTGAGTTCGGGTCACTCCTGAACACAACGGTCCCCAGTCGTATATGACTGTCATCTTGGTCGTTGTTTGACCATCATATGAGGCGCCTCAATCCATCATCCAAATAAGTAAATTTTTTGGGCTCTATACCATGGCATCACCTTTTTGCTAGATGGAAAAGTCAATCCTAACTATGTTGTTTTCATCCTGTTTTCATCCATTCACAGGCTGTGAGGCTTGTCGAAGTCACATTTCAAAACAAAGCTACACTATATCAGTTAAGCTTTAATTAAACATATTGTTTTACTCAATTTGGAATATTCTTTTACTCAATTAAACCTTTACATTGGGAATTACTCCCTTAAATCTTATCAAAGATTTACATCATTTAAACTCATGTTTAAATATTTTCTTGGAAATCATTTTCCCATCCTATTCATCCCATGGAGCAAAACTGGTGGTACTCCTTATCTAATACCCCTCGTATTTGGTAAGTTTAATTACCTTCTTTCATTTCGAATCTCTATTGAAAGATTTATTACAAATCTAACATAGTTTAAATTTCCATTTTATCCAATCAAATATTTATTGAAAGATATATTAAAACTCTAACATAGTTTTAATATCCAAAATCATTATTCAATGATTACTTAACTTTGGAAGTAAGTCATTTCTTTAGCTAGGTTAAATAATAGATCTTATTCAGGACTTCATTCTGTACAAACCCGAAAACTAATTTGATATCAAATATAAGGCTTTAAATAGAAATTATATCGACTTATGTTCAACATCAAATTTTGAACTCAACCGATACCGTATAAGGAATAACAATATTAATATCTTCCAAATTCCTCCAACAATATCTATATAACTGCGGAATCCAATATCGAAATATCCGTAGATTATTTCCATTCAAACCTAAATGAACTTAAGTTTGATAACTTTTAGTTTATCTTTAAACTAAATTTCAAAATATTGATTTACTATGTTAAGTAAATCAGATCAAAAATAAAAAAAAATCAAATCATAGTTCAAAACTTCACAATTCTTGCTTAAATCATTAATTATGATTTATCATGATTTTCCCATATTTATAATAATTTTTATACGGCCCTTTCAATCGGTCTTTGAACTATATTTATAGCGACCTTTTCAAAAATAGATTTGAACTTGTCTTAAAATCTAACTGTTGGACTTTTAAAATTTCTATTCCATTTGAAAACTCTTTTCATTTTGAACCAAACGTTTTTCGTTTTAGGAGAATCCGACAGTCGGGTCTCCCGGTACATCAATTTAAAGTTAATGGTCAAAATTCGTGAACTACCGCTGCGCGACAAGTCCTATTCAGACCAACTTCGATTTGTAGTTAAAATCAAAGTAGAATATTTCCAAAATAATTTATTAATTATATATATAATTTTTTTTGGAAATATTTAATCATGTTAATATTATTTAAATCATTAAAATAATATTATTTTTCAAAACTTATTATTTGAAGTCCAAATTTTCGTGAAGTCCATTATAAAAATAAATAAGAAAGAATTGAAAAGGAAATCTCTTTAAAACCTTTCCTAAATACCCTAACCGAACATCACTTTTCAAGTTACTATTTATTTCAAATTTAAATTTAAAAACATGCCTTTATTAATTGAAAATTAATTCAAATCAAATTCTTAATTTTATGAAAACTATTCGTAATGAATTAATATATCTTTCCAAATTATTTCGGATTTAAAATTGAAACTTTCAATTTACACTGAATATTTTATTAATGAAATATTCAAACTTATTCCGAATTGGAATGAGATTCAACCAATCACCATATAATTCAATTTATATGGATTTCACACATCATTAGAATCCAATAATTGTTGTTAACAACTATTAACATCCAATTATCACATATTGGCATCATATTGACCTGAGTGTTAAGGTCATTAACACTTAATCCAAAATCAAACCATTGTTAACTAAGGTATTAAACCTTATTAACATTAAACTGTCATAATTGACTAAACCATTTCACATTAACACACATCAATTTCAATTGATCATTCATAACACAATCAATATCAACGATATCATACCCGTTCCATATTATATGTTCACCAATTTTTCTTGACTTAAATAAGTGATCACTGGTGAATCAATTTGTTAATAAGCGATTAACTCCACTACACTAACATTGTCATTTTTAACGTTATGTTAGCTTGTCAATTAACTAATTCAAACATCTAAACCACATCATATAGCATTACCATATGAATCACATAGTAATCAATCACCAATTCACTTATTAACTAGTTTAACCCAAAATAGTAAACTAAAATAGGTGTAGAGCTCTCACCATAGCGTTCCAACACCACGACACTTCATATGTAGGATTTTTCTAGATTTTGCAAAATCAAGACTTCACCTTTTTCACCACTTACTATATATATAATTGCACATTAAAGAAGAAAGGTGTAGTTTTTAAGGGGGTTAAGGGCTTAAAAGGTTACTGGGGCCCACGGCTTAGGGAAGGGGGTCTACCTAGGGATGTGTGACATGGTTGTGGTGTGAGAGGGGTTGCGTGAGCTTGTGGGGCTCCGGGAGGAGCATAGGGTGGAGGAATTTGGGAAAAACGGGGGAAATGTGATTTTTAGGTGTTTAAGGGTAAAAGGAGTTGATTTGGAGAAAAAAGGGTCCAAGGGGTGGAGGCTTGGAGTATGGTGGAGGTGCATAGGTGGGTGAAGTTTCTGGTGGTGGGTGGTGGTTAAGTAGGAGGCGTGTGGAGGCTTGGGTGAAGATGGAGGAAGGATAATGGAGGTTTAAGGAAGAAAAGTGGAAAAAAGAATGGAAAAGGAAATAAAATAAAACCAAAAAAATAAGCTCTCTCACTCACATGCTTGAAAACATAGAAAAGAGCAAAAGATAAAGAATTTGACAAGTGGAATAAAGGACTATGTGTTGTCTAAAAGGAGGATGTGGGAAGTTGTTTAAAAGAAAAGGATTTGTTTAAGTAAAGAGTAAATTTACATTTAAGGGTTAACTTAGGAAGGTTGTATCTGAACTTAAATTTGTTTAGAATCTTGTGAAACCATTAGTACATGTTAATATATCATTTATTTTGTCATTTACCATTTTTTCATTATTTTCAATTGTTCCGTATTGGCCAAAATTGCTTAATTTCACGTCGAATTTCAATAGAACGATTCCTATACGTTTTTGGTTCATATGATCAAACGGTAAGTCCGATCAATACAAAATTTCGAACCCTACTATATTTCGTAATTACTGATCCAATGAAATAGGTTTAGTCGAATTTTGAGTCCATTTGACCATTTGTCTTATTATTTTATTATATTATTAGTTAATTTCAACTAAATTTCTCGATACGCGTTTATTTTTCGTACGCTGACATAGTAACTCCGAAAATTATAAACCTTACCATTACTTTAACGTTCCAGATCCGATAAAATTGCTTTCGTCGAGTTCAAAGACCATTTGAAAAATAGTCTTATTTCTAGCTTTTGTTGAATTCTTACTAATTTTCAATACGCGTTTCTATTGCGTAGGTTTACATATTAACTCTGATTGGCTTGAAATTTTAAACCTACCAATAATTTATTATTCTGAATCCGATGAAAGTGGTTTCGTCGAAATCTAAGGTTGTTTGCAAAATGTCTATTTCTAGGCTATTGAAATAATGTTAAAATATCATATTTTAATATATTTACTCTTAAGTCACTTTTAAAAGTCCATTAATCTTATTTAAATCCATATTTTAAATTGATCCAAAAGTTCGGGTCGTTACATTATACCTAGTCACTTGCTACCTAAAGAAAGCAGGCCATCACGGAGATTACTAATCTCGCACCCAATTAGCAATTTAATACTTCTTATGCATGGGGAGGTGAGCCACATGATCACTTAATACCCTTTTAAGGGTGGATCTAACTACTTAATACCTCTAATCTCGAAGCATGCCATGCTTATAGACTATTTCCCTTTTGAGGTTCTTCTTACGGATGGGCAGCGGGCCCTGCAACCACTTAATACATCAACACTTAAAGTAAACCTTATTTTAGGAAATAATTCTCGCTACGCAAATAACTATCATCATGGGTTCCTATGCTTAATGATATCTCACATCAGTTGTACATATATCCGACTATTGGAAAGTGCAAACTTCTGTCGAATTAGGCAACTAACCTCGCATCATTAACCTACTAATTCCAATCCTTACTTCTAATTATATTAAATGTAGATTAACTAGAATAAATAAGTAAAACCTGTAACTTCCTATCCTAGGATGTTTAATTATTATTTTTGCTTATTGGACTTAGCATTTACTACAATAATCAATCCCCAATAGTCCCCTTTAATTCCATTTATTATTTCTATTAAGATTCCCTATCATTTATAACCCTAACGATAATATTTACTAAGGCATTCATTAACCTATTAGTTACTATTTATATCAATCTCATTCTAATCTAACATTTGTAACTCCTAATCATTACTATTTTAATTTAATTCTATTTGATTCTTGTTTGAATGTATATATAAGTTTATTATTTATTTATTTCCCTAGTTCGAGTTACAATTCCTACTGCTAATTACAATTTAAATTGTAACCATTTAGGCATTCATATCCTATTCAATTCATTTCCCCAAACAACATGGTTACAATATTCATTACCTTATTCATGATCTTTTATTTATAGCAAATCAATTACACCTTTTTTCCATAATGGTCCCCATATTTATTTCAGTTTAAGGTGGGTTATATTTCCATATACATCCCCATAAGATGGAAACCATTTGAATTCAAACACTTGACACAAACACTTATTAATATAGTACAATAGTGTTATTTACATAGATTTGGGTGGATAAGATTTATAATATATTTATTTATTTATATTTTTAAGCGCAGGATTAACGTAGTTACTAATTTCATTTCATTAATATTTATTATTGTTGTCCTGGTCTAAATTAACAACCAAAACATCCCTTTTTGTGTTTCACCTTGTTTTAAGATTCAAAATCTTAGTGAATAACTGTAATTATTGTAATTTTCCCAAAAAAATAAAAGAGGAATATCGATATATTTCAAATCACAAGAAATAGGAATTATTTATTGTTGATTCCAAATAATGCCTTTTTATTCAAAATAACAAAAAGGGCATGTTTGCAATAACCAAGTAAAACCCCAAACAATATCAAACACAAATAGGATTACTGTTTTAATCAAAAATTGCACAATTCATAATTTAACACCTTAATCCTATGAATCTTGAATAGATATACTACACATCTAATAATAATGTATGGGATTGATTTCCAGATTCGAGGTGTTTACAATAACCACAACAAAAATCTAAGAATAGTTGTAGGCAAGATGATAATATTCAATTAAAATCCTACAAATCCATACCTAATTCATATTTAATATATTTCAGATTTGACAAAATAAATAAACCCTATAACTTTTAGTCATATAATTCAAATTCTACACAAACAAATAATATAAGTTATTATAAATAATATATATATTTCTCACTCACTTGAAAGCTACCCAAATCTGAATTTGACACAGCTTTTAGGCTTACAGTTCCCAAATCCTACAGATCTACAATTTATTTACAAAAGGGATTCACAAACACAGATTCAATTATGTTGATATGAAAGAAGAATATGAAAATAAGAAGGGAATTCAATAATATAAATTACCTATTTGCATAACTACCCTTTTGCGTAAATATGGATTCAATATCTCCAATACTTATTTGTTTGATTTGAAAAGATTTGGAATTTAGATTTTTTAGAAGATATCGGAGAATTGGAAATGAACAGAGCTTCGCTGTTGCTTCTAGAAAATATGAGCAAAATAGTGTGCCTAGCCCTTTATTTATAGGCATAGAAATGAACCCTGGATTGTTAGATTTAATTATATAAAGATTCGTTTGTTAATATAAAATTTTATAATATAAATAACTATCCAACCATAGCCGTCACTGGGCTGAGTTCGACTAAGAGGTCGACACCCAGGTCAACGGCCCGGTCGACCCTAGGGTCGACCGCCCTTGGTCGACCTACCCCAGTGATGGTAGGATATATATAGTAATTAATATATTATATATTCTATTTATTTATTTTATGTCCATTTTCGTTTTTCATCCGTAACTTTTTCATACAGACTCCATTCGGGAAGTTCCAAACATTAAAGTTGACAAAAAAATCCATCATGATTGCAATGGTTCTAGTTTCGTGGTCAAATTCCATCATTTGCGAAATTTTCATTTTCAGAATCTAATTAAATAACTAAAATAATTATCACCAAAATTCCGAGTTGTTACACCTCCAAAACTCATTAGTGAAAATCGGGTTTCTATCGATCACTATGCTAGTAGGAAAACCATGAAGGCCGACTATTTATCTCACATAAACTAAAGCTAACAACAAAGATGTACTCTTGCTCTTGACTAGAACAAAGTGGGTGCTCTTAGTCAACTGACCTACTATAACTCATATGCAGGTGTTGCCTTTCCTCGATCTAGGCAACCTGTCAACGAAGTCTATAGATATGTTCCCCTACTTATAAAGAGGTATATCTAATGGATGAAGCAATCCACTAGGCTTCTTTTGCTCCACCTTTACCCTATGACATGCCATACACTTTGCCATAAACTCGACTACATCCTTTTTCATGCCAGTCCGGTAGAAAGCTCGTTTCATATCTTGATACATCTTATCACCGCTCAGATGGATAGTCATCCAAGAGTGATGTGCCTCAGCCATCACTGCCCTCGTCAAATTTCCCACGATGGAACACAAAGTCTGCCATCGTGGCATAACCATTTTATACCATCTACATTGTATTAGAGAAGGTGTATAGAAGTTTCTCCTTTATCAAGCTTATTCAAGATATCCACTAGCTCAAGATCCTCTCGTTGCGTTAATCCAATCTGCTCTTATAAGGTAGGATGCACCTCCTAGCATGCTAACAATCTAAGGGTATAATCCATAGATGGTCTAAAGTCAAATATAGGAATATACTCCAAGCTCTACCACTCTACGAATAAGGGATTCAACGATGCCTTTTACCTGCTCAAGGCATCCCCAACTACATTCCCTTTTCCCGGGGTATAAGCAATCCTAAAGTCGTATGATGCCAAGAACAAATACTTCAAAGACTTATGATCCGTAAAATGCTCGAATCTCTCGCCTAGCAGATAATGCCTCTAAGACTAGAGTGCAAATACTATCGCGACCAACTCCAAATCTTGAGTAGTGTAATTCCTCTTATGAATCCATAGTTGTCTGCTCCCTTAGCATACAACACTACCCTCCTACATAAAAATTGCACCCAAGCCAGTTCCACATGC
Organism: Allium sativum; assembly: GCA_030737875.1. NCBI lineage: Eukaryota > Viridiplantae > Streptophyta > Magnoliopsida > Asparagales > Amaryllidaceae > Allium > Allium sativum. The sequence goes on along the minus strand of CM060922.1, from coordinate 967,595,178 downwards.
ATTGGTGTACACAGTAATGTCTTGGAACTATTAGGAAGTGTCAACACGGGTGCACTAGTAAGAGCCTTCTTCAATCTCAATAAAGAATTCTCACAATTACTTTGACACCCCACGTTAATTAATGTCACTCATTAAGAGAATGCATTAAGTTTCGTGAAGCGTTATAGGTAAACAGAAACAGAAATATTACAAGATAGATATAAAATAACAGTGGAATTTAAAACGTTATTAAGCAGAAAACATCGTGGTTCAAAACATAGTTACATCATGAGTCTGAAATACATAAAACCCAATACATCAACTTAAAATTTCTGTCTTGTACTTAAATCATCAGAGTACAATAAACATGAAAAGAGCATAATCCCAAAAGCATAGTCGTAGTAGAAAACGTACAAAATCAAGAAGTACATGTAAGAAACTCCAAGCAGAAGGAAAGAAGAATCCTGATCAAGCTTGAGTATTCCCACCCTGAGAACCTTGGGTGGTAGAACGAAAGAGAAAGAAGAGGAAACAAAATGGGTTAGACATAAAGTCTGGCGAGTCTAGTTATTTTTAGCATATAAATAAGTAAAAGTATCATGATAGGCATATAAACTGGATAAGAGAGATAACAAAATATAAGGTAGGTATGACAAGGTAAACATGATAAATTGAACAGAACGTATATGTATAGCGCTTCTCTAATACTTTTCTCTTTCTTTGCACCAATACTAGTATCACTAGAACAAGATGATCCCCAACAAGTACAAGTTGGTAGGCTTAGGCATACTTCTAGTGAGAGGTTTAACCTCATACAATTTAACAGGCTGCCCAACTTTTCAGGATGTGCACAACCATATCTACAGATGTCACAACGTCTTATTTTCCCAGACAGGCGGACCCATGCATGCACATGAGCCCGATGGAACGCACCGTCATACACCGTCCCCTCTTTTGGATTTCTTACAATCAGCCCAATAAGCGTGTCCCAAGTCCAACATAGTTTGGTGTACTAGTTTGATACCTATATATGGGTTATTGACTGAAACGGGTCCCACACACAAGATGATACAAGCTTCCCCCTAGGCTTGCATCCCCACTACTAGGATTTCCATAGGTTATGCCATACTAGTGTAAAAAGACTGCATAACCCCACAGGTTAAGTTTGTGGGCCTATATATATGTATATATATTACCCACCACCTTAAGATATACTTAACCCTCCCACTATTTCAAGAAAGTTTACTTAACCCCTACTCAAGTTAACATGTTCATGTAATCCCTATGGATTCAACCAGGTTAAGTATTCAAGTTCATTACCATTTATTCATTTATGGCTATGATGCGCTAGACCTCCCACATTAAGCCTACAACTTGTGGATGTTCGATATGCCGGGCGGGTCCGAGCAGGCTTCTTGCACAAGTCAGACTTAACCTCATGTCTTAGCCCGTTACGAGTTTATGCATTTAAACCTCTCACATTAGATTCACCACTTGTGGTTGCTAGAAATGTCGGGCGGGTCCGGGCAGACTTCTACCACAGGTGTAATCTAACCTCATGTCTAGGCGCGGTTACAGTTCTAATTACTGTAATTCTAGGCATTTCATTCTTTAACAGTCATCCCTATTTCGTTATAGGTTTTCATGCCCCTTTTCCAAGTCATATTCATCATGTATCACATGCCCCAAATTAAGGTCTTTAATCACAATTTAATTTATGCCCAAATCCATATTCATGTTTTCAATTCAAGTTATGCCCAAATTTACCAATACAAGTTATGCCCCAATTCTAACGTTTTCCCCTCGTTCCTAATTTCACGCGTTTGCATATTTCAGCGGTATGCCTAGACTCGAAGGTAGCCTAGCTATAAAATAAAAAGGGAAAAGAAGAAGGGGAGAGAACATAAATAAACCTAATAACAAAATTGACATATGATGGCAGGAATAGGCCTAGCAACTAATAAACATATAGTGACAAAATTGGGCATAATGACAAGATAGGCTTAAAGGAACAGATCTGATGAACATTGATAATAGATTTGATTAGGCATAGTGTCATGATCATAAACAGGCATGATGAGATCGAATCAGTGAATTAGATGTACAAATAATGGAAGATCTGACATGATAAATAGGCATAGGCTTAGATCCAATTCATAGTCATGTCAAAATAACTTAGATACTCAGGTTATGACAGATCTGATATGATTCAATTAGTCATAGGCTTAGATCCAATTCATAACATGTCAAGATTAACTTTTAAGTATTCATATCTAAAAATAACGTAGACTCACAGAGAATGGATCTAAGAAACAGAGGAATAATTAGAGATGTTGAATCACAGATCTCTGAACTTGAACGACTTGATTGTTGAAGAAGAATAAGCTATTTTAATCTAGGCAGAGGCAACACCTAGTTCTCCATTGTTTATGTTGTGTAAAAACAAGAGAAATGGGATCCTATTTATAGCCTAAAGCCAACGAATCTAGCCAAGAATTCAGTCCACATACGTAGAAATGTATTTTTCCTGGATCTGGAGAGGGAGAGGGGGTGTCGACATAGGTGTCGACAACCCCTTATTGTGTCGACCTATGGGTCGACACTCCTAGGGTATGTCGACCCTAATAGTTCCATTTCCCTTTAAGACTTCTCGCTTCTAATTTTGAATTATTTTGAATGGTTTTGACTTGGTTATGTGTATGTATATGTATATATATCTTATGCATATACAAACTTCAAACCTTAATATCTTCTTCGTACGGTGTCCGTTTTATGCAAACTTGGTGTCTATCTCAAGCAGAATTCCGAGACGAACGCAACAGCCCAGTCTGTTTTACTTAATTCTGAATATTTAATTAAGTATTCCTTAGTTTATCATCTTACTGTGTTGTAGAATTACGGGGTGTTACATTCTCCCCTACTTAAAGGATTTCGTCCCTGAAATCTCCAAGTTAAGAAGAATGTATATCCTAACATCCATCATCCATCTACTCATCCACCAATCACAGGCATCCATAGTCTTTAAAGATTTCTAATGCTTATATAAACATATGCAAAGGTGTGTGTATATGTCCCAATACTAATGCGAAAGATCAGGCGGTCTACTGATTCGGTCGACCTCCTTAATGCAATGTATGTTAGTGCCATTAATCCAACATGTATGCAAATAGTCTTAGTATGACATGTAAGTTCTATATGTGTGCACGATCATTCGCCCAAATGCAACATCCACATGGTGATACACCCACTTTCATCCATTAATAGAATAAAAATGCACATACATCCATAAGCAGTATGAGAGTGATTGAGCCGATCTAGTGCCTAATGTGTGTGTATATGCATCCACGAGCAACCACTAGCAAACACCTGTATCCACTTGCATCCGTCAAGCATAACATGTCTCAAACATAGTTTACATTCATGGGATTCCTACCTAAGGGTCGAAGATTCGATCGATAGGATGTACTTAAATGATAAAAACAAGCATGCATAAAAGCTTTGGAAAAAGAAGTTAAGACCATACCCTTGAAAAGAAAAGGGTACGAAGTGCGAATCTTGTCTTTGGTCTCCCAAGTTGTATCCCCATGTATATCTCCCCACTGAACTTTCATCAACTTGATTTCTCCGTTGCGTAGCTTCTTAACTTATGTTCCAAGAATATGGGTAGGAACTCATTTAACTGTCGCCTCCCGTTCTACCTCTACTTCCTCAAGCATACTCGGCTCAACTACTTCTACGGTGTCATGCAAGCACTTCCGTTAATGAGAAATGTGGAAAATATCATGAATGCCGGATAGTCACTCTAGTAGCTTTACTCTATAGACCGTTTGACCTCCTTTCTGTTATGGGAAATGGCCCTACAAATCTTGGTGCCAATTTCCCTACAGATCCAAAGCAAACCACATTCGTTAATGGCGATAGCTTAATGAAAACCATGTCTCCTACCTCTAACTAAATGTCAGTCCTTCTCTTATCTGTGTAGGACTTTTGCCTGTCCTGAGCTGTCTTCATGCATCTTCGGATAAGGTCAATCTTTTCTAAAGTACTCTAACCATATCCGGTCAAGTAGAAGTCTTTCTGTAGATTCCCACCAACAAGTCGGTGATATACAGGGTCGTCCGTATAATGCTTCGAAGGGTGCCATGCCAATACTAGCTTGATAACTATTGTCATAGGCGAACTCTACTAAAGGAAGATGCTCTTCCCAAGTCCCTCCGAAGTCTAGGATACACAGCCTTAAAAGATCCTCAAGGCCTCTATTCACTCTTTCCGTCTGTCCATCGGTCTGAGGATGATAAGAGGTGCTCAAACACAACTGTATACCTAATGCTTCATGCAAGCTCCTCCAAAATTCACTGGTGAAAATGGGGTCACGATCACTTACGATACTGGAAGGTACTCCATGAAGATGGACTATCTCACGAACGTAAATTGCTGTCAACCATGCTGTCGTCCTCTTACTCTTAACTGAAATGAAATGAGCGCTCTTAGTAAGTCTGTCTACTATAACCCAAATGCTGGTGTTGCCTTTCCTTGATCTAGGCAAACCATCGATGAAATCCATATAGACGCTCTCCCACTTCCACTGTGGGACCTCCAAAGGATGAAGTAAACCACCGGGCTTCTTTTGCTCAGCCTTGACTTGCTGGCAAATCAAACATTGAGAAATAAACTTTGCCACTTCTTTCTTCATCCCAGCCCAAAAGAAAATCCTTTTCATATCTCTATACATCTTATCACCACCTAGATGAATAGTCATCTTAGAATGATGGGCTTCCTCAAGGATTGTCTTCAACAAACTCCCTGTTCGGGGAACACAAATCCATCCATCTCTTCGTAACCACCCTCTGTCGTCTGTGGAATATCTACTGTGGTAACTAGAAGTCTCCCCTCTACTGAGCCTATCCAAGATGTCTGAAATCTGTGGATCCTCTCACTGCGAAGCTCCTATCTGATCCATAAGAGTAGGTCGCATCTCTAATGATGCCAATAAACCAGGTATAAACTCGGTGGAGGGTCTAAAATCAAAAGCCGATATAAACTCCAAGCTTTTCCTTTCCACGAACATAGGATTTAAGGCATCCTCTGCCTACTCAATGCTTCTGCCACCACATTAACCTTGCCAAGTTTATAAGCAATCTCAAAGTCATAGGATGCTAGGAACTCCATCCACCTTTATTGCCTTAAATTAAGATCCTTCTGTGAGAACAAGTACTTGAGAGATTTATGATCGGTGTACAACTCGAACTTCTCTCCAAGTAGATAATGGCGCCACGTCTTAAGCGCGAATACTATGACATCTAGCTCTAAGTCATGGGGAGGGTATTTCTTCTCATGAACTCTTAGTTGTCTACCTCCATAACACACTACCCTTCCCTCTTGCATCAGAACCGCACCAAGCCATGTACCACATGCATCAGTGTATAATGTGAACACTTTGTTCCCATCGGGCAAGGTCATGACTGGGGATGTTGTCTGAGACCTCTTCAACCGCTGGAAAGCATCATCACGATCTACATCCCAAGAAAATATCAGATTCTTCTTCGTCAGCCTGGTGAGTGGGGCTGATATCTTTGCGAAGTCCTTAATGAACTTCCTATAATAGCCTGCTAACCCCAGAAAACTTCTCACCTCCGTTGCATTCTTTGGGATCAACCAATCTTGAACTGCAACTACCTTAGCAGGATCTACTGCTATCCCATCTTTAGAAATCACATGCCCTAGAAATCTCACTTCTTTTCTCCAAAAATGACATTTGGAGAACTTTGCCTTAAGCTGGTGTGCACAGAGAGTTTTCAAAACCTCCCTTAAATGTTGGGCATGCTCTTCCTTGCTCTTTGAGAAAATCAAGATATCATCAACGAAGACCACAATGAACTTATTAAAAAACCCTCGGAACACCCTACTCATTAGATCAACAAAACAGATGGGCACATTCGTCAACCCAAAAGGCATGACGAGCCACTCAAAGAAACCATCTGGAGTTCTAAAAGCTGTCTTGTCTATATTGTCCTCGGCCACCCTCAACTGATGAAACCCCGTGGCCAAGTCTAACTGGGAGAAAATAGATGCACCAACAACCTGGTCATACAAATCATCTATCCTCGGAAGTGGGTGCCTATTCTTTTTAGTGAGTTTATTCAATTCTCTATAATCCACACATAAGCGAAGCGAACCATCCGTCTTAGTTGCAAATACCACTGGAGCACCCCATTTTGATTCGCTTCGCCTAATAAAGCCTTTCTCAAGTAGCTCCCCTACTTGCTTGCTAAGCTCCCTCCTTTCTCTTAGAGCCATGTGGCGCACAGGCAATGCAACTGGCTTTGCATTGTCCACCAAATATATACGGAAATCGATCTCGCACCTCGTAGGTAAGCCCTGAACCTCATCAAAAACATCAGGATACTCACAGACTCTGGTACAGATCACAGATCATCGATAGAAGCAACAAGTGACTCTAGGAAACTAAGTATGACATACCCTTTCGAGTAACAAGAAATCACGAGGGTCCTCCCATGGCAAGTCAAAAGTCTAAAGACCCTCCTCTCACAGTCCAGAATGGCACCATACATGGCTAGCCAATCCATCCCTAGAATCAAACCATAGCCCATGAAACCTAGCACATATGCGTCGCACTCAAACTCAACACCTAACACATATATTCTCAAACCCCGACAAATCATAGACAGATGAGCCGTACCACCAATGGGGTTAGAGACAACAATATGATCCAAAACCATACTAGTACTAAGGTGCAGAGACTCAACCACAAAATCAGATATAAAAGAATGCAAAGCGCCATAATCAAAAAGAGTTCTAACTGGATGATTGGAAAGAGAAATCAAACCTTCAACGAAAACTTTCCTACTTCTGTCTGGCGCACTGGCCACGAGAGCATGCACCTACCCTCCAGAAGATCCAACCCTTTGACCTTGTCCTTGCTTCTTCGGGAACTCCTTAGAAAAGTGTCCGACCTCTCCACAATTGAAACAAGCATCCTTCCTTCTTTTGCATTCCTTGATCAAGTGACCCTCATGTCCGCAATTATGACACTTTCACTTATCTTTACACTTGTCATTCTTTCCGCCCTTCTTTTGTCGTTGTTGCTATCCTTTCTTGGGCCATACTTTCTTGTTTTGTGTTTCCTCAACCTCATCTTCTTTCTTTTCACCTTTTCTTCCTCATGCATCAATGCCATATCAACGAGCCTTTCAAAAGTTACTCCCATCGGAATATGAGACATAGCTAACCTATAGAGGGATTCATTCAATCCTCTATCAAACCGCATAGCTTTCTTATGCGGGGTATCTACTAGCTTCAAACCAAACCTCGCTAGTTGGTTGAACTTATTAACATACTCTTTAACAGTCATGCCTCCTTGCTTGAGTACCAGAAACCTTTCCATTTCATACTTTTCTCAGCTTGAGAAAGAAACTTCATTTCAAATCTCTGCCTAAAATCATCCCAAGTCTCCACTGGATGCCCTACTTGCGTCACTTCCCACCAGAATAAAGCCTCATCTTTCAGCAACCAAGCGACCAGCTGAATCTTCCTACGATCGTCAACTTCAAAAATTCCAAACAAGTCCTCTGTCTCTTTAAGCCAATTCCTTACTTCTACGAAAGTCTCGGTTCCTCGAAATGGCTTTCCGCCCATAGCATAGAAATCCTTGCAGATCTTAGGGAAATTATCTGCTCTCGGAGGAAGAGGAGGAACGACGGGTGAAGCTGGGGGAGGAACGTCTGCTTGACCACTTGCAGGCGCCGTAGCCTCTAGATACCTACGGAACCAACCCGACATCGTAACACCCTCAAGAATACTAGGTTCCCCAGATATGCTGAAAAGAAAAGGAAAAGGGATTCAATAAGAGAATCGAAAGATATTTCTTATGGCTTTGGGGAATATGTTTTTCAAAACAGACTTTTCTTTGGAAAATGCTTTCTTTTAAAACCTTTTTGAAAATAGTTTTCAAAATCTTTTATCCGATCTGGAAACCTTCAGCTATGATACCAAATGTGACACCCTACGTCCGTTAATGTCACTCATTAAGAGAATGCATTAAGTTTCATGAAGCTTTATAGGTAAACAGAAACAGAAATATTACAAGACAGATATAAAATAACAGCGGAATTCAAAACTTTATTAAGCATAAAACATCGTGGTTCAAAACATAGTTACATCATGAGTCTGAAATACATAAAACCCAGTACGTCAAATTAAAATTTCCGTGTTGTACTTAAATCATCAGAGTACAATAAACATGAAAAGAGAATAATCCCCAAAAGCATAGCCATAGTAGAAAAGGTACGAAATCAAGCAGTACATCTAAGCAGCTCCATGCAGAAGGAAAGAAGAGTCCTGGTCAAGCTTAAATATTCCCACCCTGAGAACCTTGGGGGGGGGGGGGGGGGGGAGGGGAGGGGGCAGAGGAGGAGAGGTGAACAGAAGAGAAAGAAGAGGGAACAAAATAGGTTAGACATAAAGTCTGGTGAGTCTAGTTACTTTTAGCATATAAATAAGTAAAAGTATCATGGCAGGCATATAAACTGGATAAGACAGATAACAACATGTAAGGCAGGCATGACAAGGTAAACAGGATAAATTGAACAGAACGTATATGTATAGTGCTTCTCTAATAATTTTCTCTTTCTCTGCACCAATACTAGTATCACTAGAACAAGATGATCCCCAACAATTACAAGATGGTAGACTTAGGCGTACTTCTAGTGAGAGGTTTAACCCCATACAATTTAGCAGGCAGCCCTACTGAACATACCAGAGTTACCCCTAAGGATAATAACGGGCTCCTAATACCAGAGTCTAGATGTACCCTAATTACTACCCCAATTGGTTGACTCCCTAACTCCGTAGATACCCTGTGCTGGCCCGACAGTAGGACGTATCACTTCCTAAAGTGGCAACCATTCGTTTTCAGGATGTGCACAACCATATCTACTGATGTCATAGTGTCTTATTTTCCCGAACTGGAGGATCCATGCACGCACATGAGCCTGATGGAACGCGCCGTCAGATACCATCCCCTCTTTTAGATCTCTTACAATCATCCCAGTAAGCGTGCCTCGACTCCGACCTAGTTCGGAGTACTCGTTTGATGCCTATATATGGGTTACTGACTGAAATGGGTCCCACACACAAGATGATACAAGCTTTCCCCTAGGCTTGCATCCCCACTACTAGGATTACCATTGGTTATGCCATACCAGTGTAAAAAGAATGCATAACCCCACAGGTTAAGTTTGTGGGCCTATATATATATATATATAACCCACCACCCCAAGATATACTTAACCCTCCCACTATTTCAAGCAAGTTTACGTAAAATCTACTCAAGTTAACATGTTCGTGTAATCCCAATGGATTCAACCAAGTCAAGTATTCAAGTTCATTACTGTTTACTCATTTATGGTTATGATGCGCTAGACCTCCCACATTAAGCCTACAACTTGTGGATGTTGGATATGCCGGGCGGGTCTGGGCAGGCTTCTTCGACAAGTTGGAATTAACCTCGTGTCTTAGCCCGTTACGTGTTTCTGCACTTAGACCCCTCACATTAGAATCACCACTTGTGGTTGCTGGATATGCCGGGCGGGTCCCAACAGACTTCTACCACAAGTGTAATCTAACCTCGTGTCTAGGCGCGGTTACAGTTTCTAATTACTGTAATTCTAGGCATTTCATTCTTTAACAATTATCCATATCTCATTATAGGTTTTCATGCCTCTTTTGCAAGTCATATTCATCATGTATCACATGCCTCAATTTAAGGTATTCAAGCACAATTTGATTTATGCCCAAATCCATATTCATGTTTTCAATTCAAGTTATGCCCATATTTCCCAATACAAATTATGCCCCAATTTTAAAGTTTTCCCCTCGTTCCCAATTTCATGCGTTCGCATATTTCAGCGGTATACCTAGGCTCGAAGGTAGCCTGACTATAAAATAAAAAGGGAAAAGAAGAAGGGAAGATAACAGAAATAAACATTATAACAAGATTGATATATGAAGGCAGGAATAGGCCTAGCAACTAATAAACATATAGTGACAAAATTGGGCATAATGACAAGATATGCATAAAGGAACAAATCTGATGAACATGTGATAATAGAACTGATTAGGCATAGTGTCATGATCATAAATAGGCATGATGAGATCTAATCGGTGAATTTGATGTACAAATAATGGCAGATCTGACATGATAAATATGCATAGGCTTAGATACTAAATTATGGCAGATTTGATATGATTTAATTAGTCATAGGCTTAGAACCATTTCATAACATGTCCAGATTAACTTTTAAGTATTCATATCTAAAAATAACGTAGACTCACAGAGAATGGATCTAAGAAACAGAGGAATAATTGCAGATGTTGAATCACATATCTCTGAACTTGAATGACTTGATTGTTGAAGAAAAATAGTCTATTTTAATCTAGGCAAAGGCATCATCTAGTTCTTCATTGTTTTTGATGTGTAAAAACAAGAGAAATGTTTTCCTATTTATAGCCTAAAGCCAACCAATCTAGCCAAGAATTCATTCCACTTACGCAGAAATGTATTTTTCCCGGATCTGGTGGGGGGGTGTCAACATGGGTGTCGACACCCCCATTATGGTGTCGACCCATGGGTCGACACCCCTAGGGTATGTTAACCCCCAACGTGTCCATTTCCCTCCCATACTTCCCGCTTCTGATTTTTAATTATTTTGAATGGTTTTGACTTGGTTATGTATAAATATATCTTATGTGTATACAAACTTCAGACCTTAATATCTTCTTCGTACGGTGTCTGTTTTACGCAAACTTGGTGTCTATCTCAAGCCGAATTCCGAGATGAGCGCAATGGCGTAGTCCGTTTTACTTAATTCCCAATATTTAATTAAGCATTCCTTAGTTTATTATCTTAATGTGTTATTGAATTACGGGGTGTTACAATTACCATCCCAGTAGAACATCAAATTCTTCTTGGTTAGACGAGTAAGCAGTGCTGAAATCCATGCATAGTCTTTTAATAAACTTTCTATAATAACATGCCAAACCTAGGAAGCTCCATAGTTATATCTTGTTCTTCGGGGTCGTCCAATCTTGTACCTCCACTACCTTAGCGGGATCCACCGCCAATCTATCACGGGAAACCGTATGCCCTTAGAATCGCACATCCATCCATCAAAAATGGAACTTAGAAAACTTCTCCTTAAACTGATGCGCTTGGAGAGTATGGAGAACCTCTCCCAAATGTAAGGCATGCTCATCCTCTCTCCTTGAGAATACCATGATATCATCCACAAAAGACAACGAAAAACTTATTAAGAACAACCATGAACACTCGGCTCATCAAATCCACAAAATATGCTGGTGTGTTGTTCAGTCCAAATGGCATAACCAACCACTCAAAGAATACATCAGGAGTCCTTAAAGTTGTCATGTATATACTATCCTCTGCTACACAAAGATGATGAAAACCAGTGGCCACATCAAAATGAATAAATACCGACATGCCTACCAACTAGTCAAACAAATTATCAATCCGAGGAAGTAGGTAGCAATTCTTCTTTGTGAGCATATTCAACTCTCTATAGTCCATACAAAGCCGAAGAGAACCGTCTGTCGTGATAGCGAAGATGGCACGTGCTCCCAACTCAGAGATACTCCATCTAATAAATCCTTTCTTTTAAAGCTCACCCACTTTCTTGTTAAGCCCTTTCCATTCCCTCGGATCCATATGATGAATAGGCAATGCTATAAGCTTCATGTTCTCACTAAGATAGATCTGGAAATCAATCTCTCGCTTAGGAGGTTGTAACACCCCGTAATTTAAAAGAGCATTAATAAACTATAGAATACTTAATTTAATTTTGGGAATTAAGTAAAACGGACTGTAACATTGCGTTCATCTCGAAATTCTGGTTTAGATAGACTCTGAATTTGCATAAAACATACATCGTATGAAGAAGATATTAAAGTTTGAAGTTTGTATACATATAAGGAAAATATATATAAACAAATCAGTCTAGAAATTCAAAATAGTTCAAAATCAAAGAGGGAAAGCGACGCGGGATTTGGACCTGTTGGAGGTCGACCCACACCCCAGGTAGTCGACCGATAGGTCGACCCACTCAAGGGGGGTGTCGACCCTATGGTCGATACCGGGTTGACCCACCCCAGATCTATCCAGGTTCATTTCCTGAACCTGGACTTGTTTCTGAATGAGATTCGTTGGAAAAAATCTATATAAGGGCTGATATTTCTATTCTTTTATACACCTAAAACAATGGAGATAAGGAAATGCTACATCAGCTTGGATTGAATTAGCCTATTTTCTTCAACAACATCTTATACACATACAAGAATTTCTTCCACAGCTTCAGCCTAATTATTCTCTATTCTTTAGATCAAGTCTCTATGAGTTCATGTTATTTTTAGATATAAACATTTAACAAGTAATCCGACATGTTTATAAACCTGGATCTAAAACATATGGCTGTTAAGAATCTGATTCATACCTAATCAGTTCTGCTATTACATGTACACCTGATCTGCTGTTCAGTTCTTATATGCCTATTTCTGATATGCCTATTTCTGCTATTATATGTCCATCTCTGTTATTATATGTTTATTTTGTTTTATGCCTACTAAGCTCCTCTCTCTCTCTCTTTCCCTTTTTATTTTTATAGCCTAGGCTACCTTCGAGTCTAGGCCAATACCGCTGAAATATGCGTACGAACGAAATTGGGATTAATTGGGAATGGTAATTTAAGGAATAACCTGTACTATGAATATGACTAAAATTTGGGGCATAACTTATACTGTGTAATATAGCTAAAATATGGGGTGTATGAACATGTAAACATGTAGGCTTAATTCAAAGGTTAAGTAGAACATGTTAATGGAACTATATGACACTTATGTAATCTGTTTGATCTGTTGGGGGTTAAGTAAACTTGTTAATCTGTTGGGGTTGTAGGGACACTATTTACCCATATAAAACTTAATCTGTGGAAATCCTAGTTGATTGGGGTACAAGTTTAGGGGTTTGACTTGTGTCGTATGTTGTGTGGGACCCATATTAGTCAGTAACCCATTTTGGTATTAAAAGGGGACCCCGCACCAGGTAGGGGTCAGGGCATGCTTACTGAGCTAATTATAAGAGGTTCATTTGGGTTGGGGTGTTGTAATGGCGTGTTCCAACAGGGTCATGTGCGTGCATGAGTCCAGTCTATCTGGGAAAATAAGACGCCATAACACCTGTAAATAGGTCTATGTCCTTCTGGTGGTTGCCACTTTAGGAAGTAATACACCCTATTGTAGGGCCTGCACAGGGTATTTACGTGGTAGGGAGCCGATCGTTTGGGGGTAGTAATTAGGGTACATCTAGTTCTGTTTAGGTACCTGTTATTTCGGTTTGGGGGTAACACCCGTTATTTCTGTTTAGGTACCTGTTATTTCTGTTTGGGGTAAAACTTGTTGCTAGAAGTAAACCTAAGTCTGGCATTTATGTTCTATTGGGATCATTCTGTTTCTGTTAAGTAATTGGAAAACACTTAATTTGGTATACTAGTATTGGTGCAGAGAAAAGTATTTGAGAAGCATAGTCTATTCTGTTTATTCTATTTATCCCGTCCATCATGTTCATACATGTTATATGATACTGTTATCTCTCATCTAGTTTATATGTCTGCCATGATTCTTTTACTTATTTATATGCTAAAAGTAACTAGACTCGCCAAACTTTATGTCTGACTCGGTTTGTTTCCTTTTCTCTCTCTTCCTTCCCCCCATGTTCTCAGGGTGGGAATACTTAGGCTTGATTAGGACTCTCTCTTCTGATTCTGCTTGGATTAGGTTTTGCTTTGATGTACCGCTTTGACTTCTTGTCTACTTGTTTATGGCTACTTATGGGGACTATGGCTTTTTATTTCTGTACTCTGATGGTTTTAGTACAAGCCGTATACTTTAATTTGATGTAATTGGTTTTCAGTATTTCAGACTTATGTTGTAACTGGACTTTTGGACCATGATGTATTTTGTTGGAAAATAAAGTTTTAAATTTCCGCTGCTATTTTATATCTGTTTTGTAAAATTCTGTGTTTGTTTACCAATAACGCTTCACGAAACTTAATGCATTCTGATAAAGAGTGACATTAACGGACATGGGGTGTCACATTTGGTATTAGAGATGAAGGTTACAAGATCAGATAAAAGGTTTTGAAAATTGTTTTCAAAAGATTTCAAAAAAGAAAGTATTTTCAAAGGAAAGTCTGTTTTTGAAAAACATATTCCCCAAAGCCATATAAAATTTCTTTCGATTCTCTTTTCCTTTTCTTCATGTCTAGGGAACCAAATATTCCTGAGGGCATTCAAATATCGGCTTGGTTCTGTAGATATCTTGAGGTTACGGCATTTGTAGGAGGCCAAGCAAACTCCCCTCCCACAGCTGCAGCCCTTGTTCCTCCTCCTCCGGGTGTGGATAATTTCTCTAAGATATGCAAGGACTTCTGTGCTATGGGAGGAAAACCATTCCTTGGAACTGAAAGCTTTGTGGAAGCACGAAATTGGCTTAAAGAGGCGGAGGATTTGTTTGGAATTTTCTAGGTTGACGACCGTAGGAAGATTCAGTTGGCCGCATGGCAGCTGAAGGATAAGGCTTCATTCTAGTGGGAAGTGATGCAAGTAGGGCGTCCAGTGGAAAATTGGGATGATTTTGATAGAGATTCAGATGAAATTTCTTTCTCAGGCAAAAGAGAGTATGCAAATGGAGAGATTTATGGCACTTAAGCAAGGAAGCATGACTGTCAAAGAGTATGTCAATAAGTTCAATTAGTTGGCAAGGTTTAGTTTGTAGCTGTTGAATACCCTGCACAAGAAAGCTTTGAGGTTTACAAGAGGATTGATTCAACCTCTACAAGCACTGGCATTTTCTCACATACCTCTGGGAGTAACTTTTGAGAGACTGGTCGATATGGCACTGATGCACGAAGATGGTAAAGATGAGAAAAAGGAAACTAAGATTAAGGAGATGCAAAACAAGAAAGTGTGGCCCAAGTAAGAACAACAAATGAAAGATGGAAAGAATGACAAAGCCCAGAATAAGAAGAAATGTCATGGCTGTGGAGGCTTGGGTCATGTGATCCAGGATTGCAGAAAAAGGAAGAATTCTTGTTACAACTGCGGTGAAACTAGTTACTATAGTAGGTAATGCCGAAAGAAGCAAGGACTGAGGCCATAGGCAAGACCTTCTGGAGGGCAGGTGCATGCTGTCGAGGCTGGTAGACCGGACAGAGGTAGGAAGGTTTCTATTGAAGGTTTGATTTCTCTTTCCGATCATCCAGTTAGGACTCTTTTTTATTCTGGCGCTTCTCAATCTTTTATATTTGATTCTGTGGTTGAGTCTCTACACCTTAGTACTAGTATTGTTTCTGAATCCGTTATATTCTCAAACCCCATTGAGGGCACGACTCATCTGTTTATGATTTGTTGGGGTTTGAGGATATCTGTGTTGGGCGTTGAATTTGAGTGCGACACATAAGTGCTTGGTTTCATGGGCTATGGTTTGATTCTAGGGATGAATTGGCTAGCCATGTATGGTGCCATTCTAGACTGTGAGAGGAGGGTCGTTAGACTTTTGACTTGCCATGATAGGACTCTCGAGATTTTGTATAACCCAAGGGGGTCTGTTATGCTTAGTTTCCTAGAGTCATGTGATGCTTTTGTCGATGGTTTGCGATCTATACCTGTAGTCTACGAGTATCCAAATGTTTTTGATGAGGTTAGAGGCTTAAATCCGAGGCGTGATATTGATTTCCAGATATACTTGGTGGATAATGCGAAGCCAATTACATTGCCTATGTGCCACATGGCTCCTGGGGAAAGGAGGGAGCTTAGCAAGCAAGTAAGAGGGCTACTTGAGAATGGGTTTATTAGGCAAAGCATATCAGAATAGGGTGCTCCAATCATTTTTGCAACTAAGGCGGATGGCTCGCTTCGCTTATGTGTGGATTACAAGGAGTTGAATAAGCTCACTAAGAAAAATAGGCACCCACTTCTGAGGATAGATGATCTGTTTGACCAGCTTGTTGGTGCATCTGTTTTCTCTTAGTTGGACTTGCCCATGGGGTTTCATAAGTTAAGGGTGGCCGAGGACAGTATAGGTAAGACCGCTTTTAGAACTCCGGATGGTTTCTTTAAGTTGCCTTTTGGTTTGACGAATGCACCCGCGTATTTTGTGGATTTGATGAGTAGGGTTCTCTGGGAGTCTCTGAATAAGTTCGTTGTGGTCTTTGTGGATGACATTTTGATCTTCTCAAAGAATGAAGAAGAGCATGCCCAACATTTAGAGGAGGTCTTGAGGACTCTCATAACACACCATCTTAAGAAGAAATTCTCCAAGTGCCACTTTTGGAGAAAAGAGGTGAGATTTTTAGGGCATGTGGTCTCCAAGGAAGGGATAGTAGTGGATCCCACAAAATTAGTTGCAATTCAAGATTGGAAGGTTCCAAAGAATGAGACGTAGGTGAGAAGTTTTCTTGGTTTAGCGGGCTACTATAGGAAGTTTATTAAGGACTTCGCAAGGATATCAGCCGCACTCACTAGACCGACGAAGAAAAATTTGACCTTTGCTTGGAGTATTGACTATAAGGATGCTTTTCAGCGATTAAAAAGGGCTCTGACAACATCCCTGGTTTTGACATTGCCTGATGGGAGCAATGTGTTCACAATGTATACTAATACTTGTGGTATAGGACTCAGTGCCATTTTGATGCAAGAAGGAAGGGTAGTATGATATGGCAGTAGATAGATGAATGTTCATGAGGAAAACTACCCTACTCACGATTTGGAATTAGCTGCTATAGTGTTCACATTTAAGTCTTGGCGACATTATCTACTTGGAGAGAGGTTCGAGTTATACATGGACCATAAATCACTCAAGTATATGTTCTCGCGGAAGGATCTCAATTTGAGACAGCATAGATGGATAGAGTTCCTGGCGTCCTATGACTTTGAGATTGCTTGTACCCCTGGCAAGGGTAATGTAGTGGCGGACGCGTTGAGTAGGCACAGGATGACCTTGAGTCCTCAATTCGTAGAGAGGCGGAGCTTGGAGTACATATTGACCTTCGATTTTAGGCCTTCTACGGATCTTACACCTGGTTTGTTGGCATCCTTAGATGTGACGTCCGCCCATAACCCCTGCACTAAACAAGAAGAATGCGTTGAAAGGTGTGCCAGGAAGCTATGGACGATCATCAGAGTAGGTAAACAACATCGGAAACAGAAATATAGATAGTAGAAAAAGTAATACGCCAGCCTCCTCCTCCCATCCGTACAACAACATCGTCCTCACTAATCACCTGTCACATGCTACTTAGTCTGCACATCCACAACTGGATGAACATCCCAAGGTAATAAGAGAAAACATAAAACCTTGAGTCAGACAACAGTCTTAGTGAGCGATAAAACAGCTAAAAACTTCAACAATAAGGTATATGAGATGGATAGATAAACATACTAATCTACCTATAACACCAGAGAAGAACTCAACCCCATCTTCCCCACATCAAATAGTAATAGACTTTACCATAAATAATTCAACCATTCATCCATGGAAACAAGAACACCCATTCAATCATGGTAGAGCACTAATAACATCCAGATTATACGTATCTCATGTAAACCATCCTAATCGAATTCAACATCCCTAAAGCACAAGCCCCAGAGGCCTAAACCAATATCAGACAAGCACCCAAGGAACATCTCCTTCGACGTTGGACAATCTACATGAGACGGTTCAAATAAGGCAACTAATCAACCATGACAAACTCTGGGTATCACCGCCAATCCTGCTTCGAAACCATCGTTAATCGTATGACGGCCAACCTTGCCATATGTCAAGGGCTAATGATAAACCCAGTTCTAGCATAAACTCCATACGCCTTTCAACGATACGTATGTATGTCCAACCTTGACAACTAGGCCTTTCAACGATACCCAGGGTACTCGACCTACAACCGGTCTTTTAGGTGCCCCTATCGTACCCCTGCTTTGAGCCTGCTAGAACTTACGACAATGATAATTTCTCGGCCTTCTCATCTCTATACATCCAACTCGACGACTTTTCAAAGCCCAAACAACCTTCTCGAGCAACCATTATCCACCAACTCACGACTTTTGAGTTGTCACCTCATTCGATGTTCTACACTGATCAACGAACACCTTTCAACACTTCGAACCTTCCTACTTGAATTCATTTTGAAGTCACACCATCATCGAGCCAAATCACACCACTGTGCTGTGGCTAGGGTTCGGGGGGTTTCCCCCGATTTTTTTTTTCAAGCTCTTTTCTTCAAATCCAGGTCGTACCCGAAAATATAAATTTTCAGAAAAGGACCCTATGATCGACCCCTGACCATGTTCAACTGACCCCTCACCTGCGTGTACGACCGACCCTTCATCTAGGTACACGACCGACCCAGCCAACATCACAACAGAGACCGACCCGTACACAAGCTGCATGACCGACCCTTTCTCTGCTCGACCCAACCATGCTCATCCCCAAACCGCTCGACCGTACCTTGCTTGACCCCAGGGTTGCTCGACCCACACATGCACAACCGACCTAGTTCTGTTCGACCCTTCTGGTCTGCTCGACCCAACGATTTCTGGCTTGCTCGGCCTATCTCATCCAGGCCTTCATCACCAAGTCTGACCGACCTAGAGTGACGGACCCAACCTGTCCACTTCACCCCCGTACTTCACGAACGACCGACCGACCCAGATATAACCGACCGACCCACATCAAGACCGACTATTTATTTTTGACTTGTTTCCCAAGGCATGATTTTGGACCGACCGACCCTACTATGATCGACCCAAAACCTGCACCGCCCCAATGCCACTCCGATTTCGACCAAAACATCTCCAATCAACACAATCGACGAAATATACTCGTCCAAGTCATTCAACGCAATCATAAGCATTAATGAAGTCACTAAAAACATGAATATGACGATTATCACTAAAATTATGCAAATTACTCCAAAACCATGATAAATGGACATGTGATCTAAATTGCGGATCTAACTTGCATAAACATATGAAATGGCATAGGAATTACCGATCTAAACTTGCTAAAATAGATCATAGGGTGATTCATGTGAAAATGGACTTGTAATTGTATAGATCTATGAGAAAACACTTGAATTTGATGAAAAACATGATCAAACACTCATACACTTCATTGAATCCATGTGAGAGATGTAAACCACTCACTGATTCTTCCAAACAAGCTAAAATCAATGCAATAAGATTCCGTACAACAAGCACTTCGAACCAATCCCCTTGATCCGATGAATTCTAACTTCAAATGATGTAGATCTAGCCTCCAATGGTGTAGATCTTCGATTTCCTTCCATTACATTTGATTTTTAATGGTGAAAAGGTGTAAGAGAATGAGGAACATAGGCCACCTAATGAGAGAAAAGGGAAACTAAAATATTTCTCGTACCTCCCATCCCCTATTTATACCCTTCCACTTGCCCACTAATGGGCCTTCCCAAATCAGCCCATTGTGGCTCTCCAAACCTGAACAGGCAACTAAAAAACCTTAAAACAGCAATTCCTCCCAAACCTCTGAGCCAAATCTTTAATGTGACCACTTTACGGAAAGGCAATCATCATTTTCTTTCCAATAGAACAGGTCTCACCACCTGATTCGACCTGAGTCAAAAGTTATGCCATGTACAAGGCTGATAGGGGAAAAATGGTCACAAATAAAATTGGTAAAAATTATGAACATGTCTCACATCCCCATAAACAACATATTAAAAGATGAGAATGATCCAACCATCAAGGAATAAAACAAAAATATTTTACGATCTTTCGAAATGTAAAATGCGGGTTGTTACATTCTTCCCCCCTTAAGAATTTCGTCCCCGAAATTCCAAGCAAACACTAGCAACCACAATAATTCTGCATGCCTATCATCCATGGGAAGCCAATTCTATCATCCAAACTAGCAACCATCTAGCCATGCATCCATAACGTTATCCTAGCACGCGGAATTCTATCAAACAACAACAAGATACAACGATATAACAATGATAAGATATCAATGGGTCCTACCGACAAAAAGTTCTGGATGAGTCGCCTTCATACTCTCTTCTGTCTCCCTCGTACTATCGTCACCATCTTCACTCCATTGTACCTTGACTAGCTTAACCGTCTTCCTCCTAAGCTGTTTCGTGCCATTTTCCACAACACGAAGCGGCTTATGAGATTTCGCAACTGTGGCCTCTACTTCTAGGTCTTCGTACTGCTCTGGAGATACCAACATATTCGAATCATGCACGAACTTCCGTAGGAACCATACGTGGAAAACATTATGCACACTCGACATCTTATCGGGTAACTCCAATCTATATGCAAGCTTTCCAATTCGCTCGATTACTGGAAATGGTCCAACGAACCTAGGAGCTAGCTTGCCCTTGTTTCTGAATCGAACCACATTCTTCAATGATGAAATCTTTACGAAAACCATGTCTCCCACGTTGAATTCCAAATCCTTTTGACGCTTATCAGCATAGCTCTTCTGATGATCTTGGGCTGCCCTCATTCGTTGTCGAACGATCTCCATACAATCTGAGGTTTCTCTAATCATCTCTGGCCTAAGTATCAACTTATCTCCAATCTCTAACCAATATGCTGGAGAATTACACGGTCTACCATACAACGCCTCGTATGGTGCCATCCCAATGCTCGACTGGAAGCTATTGTTATATGCAAACTTAAATAGATGCAAATGGTCTTCCCATGATCCCCCGAAATCCAACACACAAGCTCTTAGGAGATCTTCCAAAACTCGGTTGACCCTCTCGGTTTGACCATCAGTTTGGGGATGTTAAGCCATACTTAAACACAACTCGATTCCCAAAGCTTCTTGCAAACTCTTCCAAAATCCACTCGTAAATAATGGATCTCACTCACTCACTATGCTCTTCGGGATACCATGGAATCGAACTATCCATTTCACATAAAGTTCAGCCAACTTCGATGTTGTCCTAGTCGACTTGACAGGAATGAACCTTGCACTTTTGGTCAAGCAATCCACGATGACCCAAATTTCTTCGTTTCCTGCCCTGGTTCTAAGTAGTCCATCTATAAAATCCATCGATATCTGCCCCTACTTCCACGTAGGAACTTCTAATGGCTGAAGCAAACCACTCGGATTCTTCTGTTCAGCTTTCACCAACTGACAGTTCATGCATTTGAAAATGAACTTTCCAATATCTTGCTTCATCCCTTCCCAGTAGTATACTGGCTTCATATCCTGATACATCTTATTACCACCGGGATGAATCGTCAATTTCAAGTTATGACATTCTCTCAGAACCTCATCTCTCAATCCATCAATATCAGAAAGAACTAATCGCCCTTGCTTTCGAAGCCAACCTTCTCGATCGACTTCAAGCTCTTTATCTTCTGGTTCCAGTTTCTGGACAAACTCGAAAAGCTTTGCATCTTGCTTTTGGCTCTCGCCAATCCTTTCGATAAGAGTGGGTATTATCGACAAGCTTGCCAACATTTCAAGTTCCTACTCACATCGTGGCCTGAAATCGAATCTTTCCAAATACTTGAGACTCTTCCATTTTGAAAATATCGCTCCCAAACTTGCGTGTCTTCGACTTAACGCGTCTGCAACCGTGTTACCTTTACCAGGAGTATAGGCTATACCAAAATCATACGATGCCAGAAACTCTAGCCATCTTTGCTGCCGAAGATATAAATCCTTTTGGGAGAAAAGATACTTCAACGACTTGTTATCCGTAAATAACTCGAATCGTACTCCTAATAGGTAATGTCTCCACATTTTCAGAGCAAACACAATCGTCGCCAACTCCAAATCATGAGTTAGGTAATTCTTCTCATGCGACTTTAGCTGTCGACTCGCGTAGGCCACAAACTTATCCTTTTGCATCAGTACCGCTCCAAGTCCAGTACCACATGCATTGCTGAACACAACCATCTCTTCATTCCCACTTGGAATGGTCAACATAGGAGCACTCGTAAGTCCCTCTTTCAAGATCCCGAATGCTTGTTCACATTTGCATCCCATGTGAACACTTGGTTCTTCTTTGTCAATCCTATCAACGGTGCAGCTACCTTGGAGAAATCCTTGATAAACCATCGGTAATAACCAGCCAACCCAAGGAAACTGCGAACATCCATCGCATTCGTAGGCCTATCGCAGTCCTGGATTGCTGCCACTTTAGCGGGGTCAACTACTATCCCATTTCCAGAAATTACATGGCCTAAGAACCTCACTTCACTCTTCCAGAATTGACACTTCGAAAACTTAGCTCTCAGCTGATGCTTTCGTAAGATTTCTAGCACTACTCTCAAGTGTGTCTTGTGTTCTTCCTCATTTCGAGAGTAAACCAGAATGTCATCCACAAACATAAGCATGAACTTGTTCAACTGATCTCTGAAAACCATATTCATAAGATCCACAAAATATGCTGGCGCGTTAGTCAACCCGAATGACATCACCAACCATTCGAAGAAACCAGATGGTGTCCTAAAAGTAGTTTTTGGCACACTATCCTTTGCCACCCTCAGCTGGTGAAATCCCGTTGCCAAATCCATTCGAGAAAACACTTTGGCTTCGTGAAGCTGATCGAAAAAGTCATCAATCCTTGGCAATAGATACTAGTTCTTCTTAGTCACCTTGTTCAGCTCACGATAGTCCACACACAATCTCAACGAGCCATCTGCCTTGGTTGTAAACACGATCAGTGCACCCCATTCGGAGACACTTCTCCGAAGGAATCCCTTACCTACAAGGTCACGAACTTGCACCCCCAACTCTTGTTGTTCCTTAGGCACCATCGTCTTAAGAGGCATAACGATTAGTCTAGCACCCTCGACCAAATCGATCCTAAACTCGATCTCACGATGCCGCATCAACCCTTTGACCTCGTCAAAGACATCCTCATACTCATTAGCAATCAGCACAGATGACAAGTCTTACTGTGGAATCCCAAGTGAATAGATAGCTCACGAAGACACCTCTTTGCGCTTACATATAATCAACACCTTTCTCCATTCCACATCCCCGACTCTCACCTCTTGCTTCTTGCAATTCACTCTTACTACATACCTCTTGAGCCAATCCATGCCCAAGATGATCCCAAACCCAGTGAAGTTAAGAACAAAGAAATCACACACAAAAGAGCAACCATGACTCGACAACAGTAGACCACGACATATCATGCAAATATTGGATGAAACCCCAACTGGATTAGTCACTATAAAAGGTCTATCACAAATCTCAGGTTCCAAACCCTAGCGGCACACAAGCTCATTGCAAATGAAAGAATGCGATGCTCCAATATCGAACAACACATGAACTGAAAGAGTACCTTGCACAACGACACCCTTTACCTTTTCCTCTGCAGTAGGAGCTCTTGAATAAGTTGGCATGGCTTCCAAAGCGTATGCCTTCACAAACTGCTTGCCCTTAGCTGATTCTGGACAGTCTTTCTTCTCATGCCCAGGCTTCCCACACTTGAAGCACTTCTTCTCAGCTTTGGGATTCTTGCACTCATTAGCAAAATGGCCTTTCTGTTGGTAGTTAAAGCAAAACCACCTCACTCTTAGGCTTCTTTTGGCCATCTTTTCCATTCTGTTGTTGCCGCTTCTTCTTCTTATTATTACCACCCTGCTGTGATTTCTGAACTTCTTTTGTTGTAGTGACAACATTTACTTCCTTAGGAAACAAGCTCTCATGGCGAATAACTTTTTATTCAATCTTCTCGAATGAATCATCAAGATGATCCACCAACAGCCTTCCTATATAAGTATTCTGACCCATAACAAACTTCTCGTTCTTCTGATAAGGTATATCAATGTATGAACGAGCATATTTGGACAAGGCCTCGAAATTAGAAACATAATCAAGCACATAACGACCATTATGTTTTAGCTCCACGAACTTCTTGAACAAAGCTGACTTCTGAGCAGTGCAGATAAACTTTGCTTCTAACTTAGCCTGGAATTGCTCCCATGAAATTTTTTCCTCTGGAGTCTCAAGCGTGACTGAAATCCACCATTCCATGGCCCTGCCTTACAGTTGCCTTGATGCAAGCTTTCTCTTGGTTGCACCATCCAAACTTAATTCTCCAAAGATACGAACACAAGAATCCATCCACCTCTGAACCTCTTCAGTTGGCTCAGGTCCTTTAAATGGTTTTTCTCCTAGAGATGTATAATCTTTGCATAGCTTCTCAAAGTCCACAACTATAGGCAAATGAACTCCTACGTCTACCGTAGTTGCCACTGGAGCGGGGACCCATCGCATGAATGCCTCCATCATGGCTTCAAACATGGTAGGGTAATCTGGTTCACCGCCATTTCCCCTCTAGTATTAGCTCCACTAGCAGCGTGTCTTGATGGTCGTCTACTCATTCTAAATATGCAATTTAGAATAATAAGCCACTTTCAAGAAAAATTGCTAAAGGAATACAACCACTACTACTATATATGCTAATATATAGTAAGCATCCAACTGAAATCTACAAGTACGTCTCTCACACGTGATTACGTCTTAAAATTTGGCTAAAATCGTTAACCAGAGCTCTGATACCAAATGTGACGACCGCCCATAACCCCTACACTAAACAAGGGGAATAATGCGCTGAAAGGTGTGCCAGGAAGCTATGGACGATCATCAGAGTAGGTAAACAACATCGGAACCTGTCGTAAAGCTCATAGCGCAAGGATAAAATATAGTAGAACATATACAACAGGTAATAATAGTGAAGCATCATATAGAGACTTTTCAAACATTCACAACGTCCTGAAAGATTATCCCAACATCATAGGAAATATCAAGTATGTACATAAGGCCTCACAACAACACTCATAGAGAAACTCAAACAGCAGAAATAGAAATACTAGATAGTAGTAAAAGTAACACGCCAGCCTCCTGCTCGCCTTTGTACAACTGCATCGTCCTCACTAATCACCTGTCACCTGCTACTTAGTCTTCACATCCACAACCGGATGAACAACCCAAGGTAATAGAGGAAACATAAAACCTTGAGTCAGACAATAGTCTTAGTGAGCGATAAAACAACTAACAAACTTCAACAATAAAGTATTTATGAGATGGATAGATAAACATACTAATCTACCCACAACACCAGAGAAGAACTCAACCCCATCTTCCCCACATTGGACAGTGCTAGACTTTACCATAAACAATTCAACCATGGAAACCAGAACACCCATTCAATCATGGTAGAGACACTCATAACATCCAGATTATATGTATCTCATGTAAACCATCCTAATCGAATTCAACATTCCTCAAGCACAAGCCCCAAAGGCCTAAACCAATATCAGACAAGCACCCAAGGAACATCTCCTTCGACGTTGGACAATCTACATGAGACGGTTCAAATAAGGCAACTAATCAACCATGATAGACTCTAGCTATCACCGCCAATCCTACTTCGAAACCATCATTAATCGTATGACGGCCAACCTTGCCATATGTCAAGGGCTAACGGTAACCCTGGTTCTAGCATAAACTCCATACGCCTTTCAACGATACGTATGTATGTCCAACCTTGACAACTAGGCCTTTCAAAGATACTCAGGGTACTCGACCTACAACCAGTCTTTTAGGTGCCCCTATCGTAACCCTGCTTTGAGCCTGCTAGAACTTATGACAATGATAATCTCTTGGCCTTCTCATCTCTAGTCATCCAACTTGACGACTTGTCATAGCCCAAGCAACCTTCTCGAGCAACCATTATCCACCAACTCACGATCTTTGAGTTGTCATCTTATTCGCTGTTCTACACCAATCTACGAACACCTTTCAACACTTTGAACCTTCCTACTTGAATTCATTTTGAAGTTACACCATCACTGAGCCAAATCACACCACTGCGTTGTGGCTAGGGTTCGGGGGTTGCCCCCGATTTTTTTTCAAGCTCTTTTCTTCAAATCCAGGTTGTACCCGAAAATATAAATTTTCAGAAAAGGTCCCTGTGACCGACCCCTGGCCATGTTCAACTGAACCCTCACCTGGGTGTACGACCGACGCTTCATCTAGGTACACGACCGACCCAGTCAACATCACAACAGAGACCGACCCGTACACAAGCTGCATGACCGACCCGGTCTCTGATCGACCCAACCATGCTCATCCCCAAACCGCTCGACCGTACCTTGCTTGACCCCAGGGTTGCTTGACCCACACATGCACGACCGACCTGGTTCTGTTTGACCCTTCTGGTCTGCTCGACCCAACCACTTCTGGCTCGCTCGACCCATCTTATCCAGGTCTTCATCACCAAGTCCGACCGACCCGGAGTGACCGGCCCAACCTGTCCATTTCACCCCCATACTTCACGAACGACCGACCGACCCAGATAGGACCGAACGACCCACATTAAGACCGACCCTATATTTCTGACTTGTTTCCCAAGACATGATTTTGGACCGACCGACCCTACTATGACCGACCCAAAACCTACACCACCCAAATGCCACTCCGATTTCGACCAAAACTTCTCCAGTCAATACAATCGATGAAATATACTCGTCCAATTCATTCAACACAATCATAAGCATGTTATGAAGTCACTAAAAACATGAATATGACGATTATCACTAAAATTATGCAAATTACTCCAAAACCATGATAAATGGATATATGATCTAAATTACAGATCTAACTTGCATAAACATATGAAATGGCATAGGAATTACCAATCTAAACTTGCTAAAATAGATCATAGGATGACTCATGTGAAAATGGACTTGTAATGGTATAGATCTATAAGTAAACACTTGAATTTGATGGAAAACATGATCAACCACTCATACACTTCATTGAATCCATGCGAGAGATGTAAACCACTCACCGATTCTCTCAAACAAGCTAAAATCAATGCAATAAGATTCCAGACAGCAAGCACTTCGAACTAAACCCCTTGACCCGATGAATCCTTACTTCAGATGATGTAGATCTAGCCTCCAATGGTGTAGATATTTGATTTTCTTCCTTTAGATTTGATTTTTAACGGTAGAAAGCTGTTAGAGGAAGGAGGAACATAGGCCACCTAATAAAGAGAATAGAGAAACTAAAACATTACTCATACCTCCCACCCCCTATTTATACTCTTCCACTAGCCCACTAATGGACCTTCCCAAATCAGCCCATTGTGGCTCTCCAAACCTGAACAACCAACTAAAAAACCTTAAAACAATGATTCCTCCCAAACCGCTAAGCCAAATCTTTAGTGTAACCACTCTACGAAAAGGCAATCATCATTTTGTTTCCAATGGCACAGGTCTCACCACCTGATTCGACCTGAGTCAAAAGTTATACCCTGTACAAGGCTGACGGGGGCAAAATGGTCACAAACAAATTTGGTAAAAATTATGGACATGTCTCACATTCCCATAAACAACATATTAAACGATGAGAATGATCCAACCCTCAAGGAATAAAATAAAAATATTTTTACGACCTTTCGATACGTAAAATGCGGGCTGTTAAATTAGAGGTGCAACTTACTCTTATGGATCAGATAGGATCTTCGTTGTGAGAGGACCCACAGATAGCAGACATCTTGGATAGGCTCTGTAAAGAGGAGACCTCTTGTCACCTTAGCAGATATTCTGTGTAGCCTAGACTTCGTAGGGACTTAGGAGGAGCATCTTCCGTTGGTTGAGTTCGCCTACAACAACAGTTATCAGGCTAGTATAGCCATGGCACCCTTCGAGGCACTATACGGACAACCTTGTAGATCACCAATTTGTTGGTGGAAGTCCATAGATAGGCTTCTACTTAGACCTGAGAAGATTAGAGAAACTTCAGAAGAGATTGATCTTATCCGCAGACGCATGAAGACAGCTCAGGATAGGCAGAAGTACTGCACAGATAAGAGAAGGACTTATATTGAGTTTGAGGTGGGAGACATGGTTTTCATCAAAGTATGAGCTTTGAGGAATGTGGTTTGCTTTGGATCTGTAGGGAAACAGGCGCCAAGGTTCATAAAGGCCATTTCCCACTTTGGAAAGAATAGGTGAAATGGCCTATAGAGTAAAACTACCAGAGAGATTGGCGGATGTTCATGATGTTTTCCACGTTTCTCATTTGCAGAAGTGTCAGTACGATACAACAGAGGTAGTTGAGCCAAGCATGCTTGAAGAAGTAGAGGTAGAGTGGAGGCGATAGTTAGATGAATCCTACCCATGTACTTGGATCAGAGGTTAAGAAGCTACATAACAGAGAGGTCAAATTGATGAAAGTTCAATGGGGAGAAGACTACGACGATGCAACTTAGGAGACTGAAGACAAGATTCGTGCTTCGTACCCTTTTCTTTTCAAGGGTATTTTCTTAACTTCTTTTTCCAAGCTTTTATTCATACTTGCTTCTGTCATTTGAGTATATCATATCGATCGAATCTTCGGCCTTTAGGTAGAAAACCAACGGGTGTAAACATGTGTTTGAGACATGTTATGTTTGATGGATGCAAGTGTTTGCTAGTAGTTGCTTGTGGATGCATATGCACACACTAGGCACTAGATCGGCTCAATCACTTACATATTGCATATGGATGTGTGTGCATAAGGATTTTATATGGATGAAAATGGATGTATCATCATATGGATGTTGCATTTGGATGAATGATTGTGCACACATATAGAACTTATGTGTTATACTAGGATTATTTGCATACATTTTGGTTACATGACACGAACATAAATTGCATTAAGGAGGTCAACTGAATCAGTCGACCACTTGATTTTTCGCATTAGTGTAAGGACATATACACACACTATTGCATATGTTCAGAAAATCATTAGAAAAATCTTGAGGACAATGGATGCTTGTGGATGATGAATGAGTCGTTGGATGTGGATTTTAGGATAATAACATTCTTCTTAACTTGGAGATTTCGGGGACAAAATCCTTTAAGTACGGGAGAATGTAACACCCGTAATTTTAAAGAATATTAGTAAACTTTAGAATAATTAATTTAATTTTGGGAATTAAGTAAAACAGACTATACCATTGCGTTCATCTCGGAATTCTGGCTCAGATAGACTCTGAGTTTGCGTAAAACAGACATCGTATGAAGAAGATATTAAGGTTTGAAGTTTGTATACGTATAAGGGAAATATATATAAACAAATCAGTCCAGAAATTTAAAATAGTTCAAATCAAAGAGGGAAGACGAAGCGGGATTTGGACCAGTTGGGGGTCGACCCACGCCCCAGGGGGGTCAACCCATGAGTCGACCCACTCAAGGGGGTGTCGACCCACACCAGATCCATCCAGGTTCATTTCCTGAACCTGAACTTGTTTGTGAACGAGATTTGTTAGAAAAAGTCTATATAAGGGCTAGTATTTCTATAGTTTTATACACCTAAAAAAATGGAGACAAGGAGATGTTGCCTCAGTTTGGATTGAATTAGCCTATTTTCTTCAACAACAGCTTATACACATACAAGAATTTCTTCTACAGCTTCAGCCTAATTATTCTCTATTCTTTAGATCCAGTCTCTGTGAGTTCATGTTATTTTTAGATACAAACATTTAACAAGTAATCCTGAGATGTTTATAAATCTGGATCTAAAACCTAAACCTGTTAAGAATCTAATTCGTACCTAATCAGTTCTGCTATTACATGTACACTGGTATGTTGTTCGGTTCTTATATGCCTATTTCTGATATGCATATTTCTACTATCATATGTCCACGTCTGTTATTATATGTTTATTTTGTTTTTTGCCTATTCTGTTCCTCTCTCTCTTTCCCCTTTTATTTTTATAGCGCAGGCTACCTTCGAGCCTAGGCCAATACTGCTGAAATATGCATACGAATGAAATTGGGATTAATTAATATGATAATTTGGGAGCATAACCTATACATTGAATATGACTAAAATTTGGGGAATAACTTATACTGTGTAATATAGCTAAAATATAGGGTGTATGAACATGTAAACATGTAGGCTTAATTCAAAGGTTAAATAGAACATGTTAATGGAACTGTATGACACTTATGTAATCTGTTTGATCTGTTGGGGGTTAAGTAAACTTGCTAATTTGTTGGGGTTGTAGGGGCACTATTAACCTATGTAAAACTTAACCTGTGGAAATCCTAGTTGATGGGGATACAAGTTTAGGGGTTTGACTTGTGTCATATGTTGTGTGGGACCCATATTGGCTAGTAACCCATTTTGGTATTAAAAAGGGACCCTGCACTAGGTAAGGGTCAGGGCACGCTTACTGAGCTAATTATAAGAGGTTCATTTGGGATGGGATGTTCCGATGGCGTGTTTCAACGGGGTCTTGTGCGTGCATGAGTCCATTCTGTTTGGGAAAATAAGACGTTATAACACCTGTAAATAGGTCCGTGTCCTTCTGGTGGTTGCCACTTTAGGAAGTAATACACCCTATTGTGGGGCCGACACAGGGTATTTATATGGCAGGGGGCCGATCGTTTGAGGGTAGTAATTAGGGTACATCTAGTTTTGTTTAAGTACCTGTTATTTCTATTTGGGGTAACACCCGTTATTTCTGTTTGGGGTAAAACCCGTTGCTAGAAGTACACCTAAGTCTACCATCTATGTTCTGTTGGGATCATTCTG
Source organism: Allium sativum (assembly GCA_030737875.1). Classification (NCBI taxonomy): domain Eukaryota; kingdom Viridiplantae; phylum Streptophyta; class Magnoliopsida; order Asparagales; family Amaryllidaceae; genus Allium; species Allium sativum. Next base: position 967,564,506 of record CM060922.1, on the reverse strand, counting down.
TTTTTGTTAAGTAATTGGAAAACACTTTATTCGGTATACTAGTATTGGTGTAGAGAAAAGTATTTGAAAATCATAGTCAATTCTGTTTATTCTATTTATCCCGTCCATCCTGTTCATACCTGTTATATGATACTGTTATCTCTCATCTAGCTTATATGCCTGTCATGATACTTTTACTTATTTATATTCTAAAAGCAACTGGACTCACCAAGCTTTATGTATGACCCATTTTGTTTCCTTTTCTCTCTATTCCTTCCCCCTCCAGGTTCTCAGGGTGGGAACACTCAGGCTTGATTAGGAATCTCTCTTCTGTTTCTGCTTGGATTTGGATTTGCTTCGATGTACGGCTTTGACTTCTTGTCTACTTGTTTATGGCTACTTATGGGGACTATGGCTTTATATTTCTGTACTCTGGTGGTTTTAGTACAAGACAAATACTTTAATTTGATGTAATTGGTTTTCAGTATTTCGGACCTATGTTGTAACTGGATTTTGGACCACGATGTTTTCTGTTGGAAAATAAAGTTTTAAATTTTCGCTGCTATTTTATATATGTCTTGTAAAATTCTTTGTCTGTTTACCTATAACGCTTCACGGAACTTAATGCATTCTGATAAAGAGTGACATTAATGGAGTGGGGTGTCACAGAGGTAGTCCTCTCGCCTCCTCAAATACATCCTGATACTTGCATACAATGGTACAGAATCAATTTCATCAAAAGAAGAATCTAGGGAATATAGAAAACTCAACATGACTGACTCTAGTAAGTCGCAAGAATCTCGAGCGCACTACCACTACAAGTCATCAAACGAACGACCCTCATCTTGCAGTCAAGAATATCCCTTTACAACTCTAACCAATCCATACCTAAGATCGCACCATACCCAGATAATCCTAGTACATAAGAATCACAGTCAAACTCAATGCCTAATATAGAAATTTTCAAAACCCTACGAACCATAGATAAGTGCACCGAACCACCTATAGGGTTTGAAACAACTACGGGATCAGTGACAAATGAGATATCTAAGTGCAAACAATCGACCAATGTGCAAGAAATAAATGAATGAGATGCTCACCAATCGAAAGGAGTACGAATGGAAAAATCGAATATAGAAATCAAACCTTCTACAGCCACTTCCTTACCTCGATATGGACCACTGCTTGTCAAAGCTGCCTCTAACACATGCACATGTGTTGCCGGTGTACCCGCTCCCTATCATGACTTCTATGAACATGCATTACCAATATGCCTAGGCTTCTCGCAATTAAAGCACTTTCCTCTCAACATGGTCTTTCTGCAATTCTTGATGAGATATTCTGGCATCCCACAACCATGACACTTAAGCTTTGTCTTAATCTTTCCTCTCTGAGAAGCACCAACTTGCTTCTTCTTGCCTCTCTTGTTTACCCATTATTTCTTCTTTTGGCCAATAAGCTTAGGAACTTCCCCTTTAACACCTTTTTTCCTCTTTTCTATCCTCATGCATCAAATCCGTCTCTACAAATGCATCAAAGTACCTCCTATTGGAATATGAGTCATAGCCAATCCTTGGAGAGGTTGATTTAGCCCCCTCGAAAATCTGACAGCTTTCCTATTAGCTGTATTAACCAAATCCATCCCAAACCTAGATAGCTCGTTGAACTGATTTATGTAATCCTTGAAAAAAAAATCCTTGCTTAAGGATAGGAAATCACTCTAGTTGCACACCTTACCCTACCAGCGATAGAAATTTTACTTCAAATCTGCTTCGTAATCCAATCCAAGTCTTTACCCTCATCCTCAACAATCCCCACCAAAATGATGCTTTCCCTTTCGGTTGACAGGCGTCCAACTGAACTCTCTGTCGTTCTCCAAGCTATAGTAACCCAAAAATCCACTATGTATCTCTGGTCCAAGTAAGGGTTTCCCCAAAAGTCTCATTGCTCGAGAAAGTCTTGCCACCCAAGTAACAACCCACCAAGAATGGGCCTAAATTCCGACCCAGAAAAGGCCTATCAGAACTTAGAGCCACTAAAAATTGGTCATTGGTTCCCACAAGGAAATGCTAAAAATAGATATGATAGAGCAATCCAAACGAATTCAGAGTCTCATACATCGAATATGATAAAATAAAATATCTCAAAAGTAAATGTACTGTAAATAAAACCATCAATAATGTTAGATACAATGAGTCTCAAGGAATAAAAGGTACATAAATGGCTATCCAAATACGTAATGATAATAATAATACTACCATAAATAACTAAAGCCTCCATGGTCGGGGTCCATCTCCAAGCATTACTAATCATCATTGAGTCCAAGCGACCTCACCTACTAACATGTTTCTGTTAAGAGGATGGAACTCAGAAAATAAAGTTCTGGTGATTGAAAATCATATTAGTTTAGGAATGACTATTTCCTATATTAGGCAGTGTAGTTCAACACATAATCAGTGATATAAATTTATGAGGCAGACTACCCTATAGTGACTTAAGACCTACTACTTATTTATCGAGGGTAGATACTCGATCATCACTAAATACCAATGGGGCGGACCGCCATTTGGTCATTTAAGGCCATTACTTTATATTTATTTTAGGGTGGATTCGCTATCATCACTTAATACCATATGGTGAACCCTAGTCACTTAATACCATGTCTTATAATCGTCAACGCTATTATATATATTATCTCCTTTGTAAAATAATTTTCCACTCAATACTGGGCTAGGTAAAACCCTTATTGTCATTTAAGACTCCTCCGTTGGACCCACACGTTACTATTTAATTGGAATTATGAGTGAACTCCTAGAAACTTAATACTTCCCTTGGACAGGTGGTTCCTCTTATATGGTCGGTGAAACTCTTAGTAGCCCATCCCTAAGCCAATCTCATTAATCCCCTAGATAAGAAGCGGACACTTATGAAGAACTACCCCACTCATACGTCATTGTCTTTTAGGACCATTTAATACCTTATATAAGAGAAAGGTGCACCCAAAGATCAATTAAAACCTATTGGGGGCAGGTCCCATGACTCTGGTCCAAAACCAAGGAGTGAATCTTAGGGACGGACCTAGTCCTAACCACTTAATACCGAACAAGGAAGGTCAGCCACTTAATACCTTCTCAAGGCAGGCTAACTTCACACATAAATACGCACACACACTCTAGACATCTCACATTAAACCAACCAATTTTAGATGCTGGATTTTCCAGGAAGTTCCAGGAAGTTTTACTACAGTTGGGCTTAACCTCACATCTCAGTGTAATAATTATAATGGCACATGGAAACTAGACCTCTCACATTAACTAGTCTTACTTGTAGATGTTAGATATGCCAGTCAGTTCTGGGGAGGCTTCTACTACAAGTAATGGTTAACCTCGTGTCTATGTGTCATTAGTTATATTAAAAGCCATTAACTCACACACTTACAAATTCCTATAAAGACACATAATTTCTATTACCTAATTTAAACACTTTTAGTACCCATCTATAGGCATCAATATAATGTTTAATTAAGCTATAAAGTATATAAACGGACGTAAATTTAACGCACGTGAATAACAACCTAATAGTTTTTAATTCTCAACCCCGATAACCACAATTAAGGTATACAAGTTAATTTCCCTATCAGTTAACATGGTCCAACATGTATATTCTCAGTTAATGATCACAAAGGGAAATAGAAATTCATACAAATAAAACTTGCAAACTAGGCTTGAATTATTATCTAAAAAATAAAAGTATAGACAAGGTGCAATAACCCAATTACATATGCAAAACTTTACTTTTGGTGCTGCTTCAATTTTTATCTTATATTGCATGTATACACAAACATATATGAACAATTAAAGTGAAAACCAAGTGAATCAAACCAAAACTAAGAATTTCACAACACCTAAAGCCAAACTTTCATTATTCCAGTAATCACAAAACAAAATATATCACTTTCGATTGACCATTTCCGTAATAAACAAAATATAGGATTTGGAGGGTTTATAGTGTTTTTTTAATCCAAATCCCATATAGGTATGATAACCTGAACCCATATTATAAAACATAGAAAATAACAACTTATAGGGTTTCCACTCATAGTGACTTGCTAAGGAAGAACGATAAGATTTGTTGTAGAATCAGATCTGGATTCAGCCTTCGAAACATACTCCAATCCTTCTAATGTAATATGTATAAGAATTAAATTTTAGAATCATGTATATATAACTAAATTCCAAAACCTAAATTTATACAAATCTAGATTAGAGAAGATAGAATAAAGGTTAGACAAATAGAAAAGATTCGTAACCTTTCTCTGGAATTAACAATGGTAGAAGGACAGTATGGAGGTGTAGAGAGAAATGATAATAATGTTTAGAGTAAGGCTAGGGAGATATATTTATAGTTGCAAGTGTGTGTATAGGCCGTTGGATTAGATTGATTTTATCTGGACAGTCTATTTGATGCAAACCTACATAAATCTCCCTATACAAATGCACACTCAACGTCCATCCTTCAGGAGGGCGATCGACCCCTAGGTCGACCCCCTATATAGAAGGGCGATCGACCCCTATGTCGAACACCTCCTATAGGGGAGGTCGACCCCCTTTCTGGGGTTGAGCTAGGAGATTTATATCTCCAGTGACATTGTTTTCTATTCATTTCTTAATTAATGGCCTTGATTTCTTTCCTTACGTTAATTATCTTTGTCCCCTTTACATACGAAAATATACACACAACTTCAAATCTTCTTGGATTACTCTTTTATGCCAATATATAATTAACTATAATCTGGATTTATATTTAATCTATTTGAATTTCAAAACTTGTGTGTTAATATTAGCGCATAACTTGTTTTATTTATATATTCTTCATATAAACACCGTTTTCAGTAAATAAAATATGAAAACAGATCAGAATCTTGCCATGAACGCAATAGTAATACTTTCGTGGTCTAATTTCCCATTACTCAAAATTTTAATTCATTCCATTAATTTATTACCGATTATTATTATTTATTTTAAATTAGATTATTATATGTCTATTTAAGGCTTATTTTACAGGGTGTTACATTCTCCCCACCATTAAAGAGATTTCATCCTGAAATCTTTCCGAAGGGGCTAAAAAACAACTTGCTTTAAACCATGTTGTACACCTATGTTATTTTATAAGAATCCATAAAACATCCATAACTCATAGTGGTTATGTACTACAGACATGCTAAAGTGTGCACAGTCCTAGCATGTATGTGTAATAAGTGATGTTGTATGTATGAAAAACATCCTATTATGCATATAACAACCCAGAATTTTGGCAATATAAATTAATTATTAGAATTTCAAAAATAAGAATTTCTGCAAACGAAGGAATTGGACCATGAAACTTTAACCAATGCGCTCGTCTTAGAATGTTGGTCAACTTTCATGCTTGGAGTTTCGCGAACGGAGTCCGTAAGAAGAAATTACGGACGAAATACAAAAAAAAAGTTGGATAATAAATAAAATAGAATAATATATATGTATATAGAAATAAATCTTCCCCCAGCCACTTCACTGCAAGGTCAACCAAGCGGTTGACCAGGGAGGTCGACCCCTGGCTGCGACCGCTTGGTCGAGCCAAGCAATGACGGCTAGGGTTTTAATGATATAAAATTATATATGAATGGACGGATGTTAGTTAAAATGAATCTAATGGTTCAAGGCCAATTCCACTCTTATAAATAAAGGGGTAAGGCCTCATTCTTTTTCACACAAATTAGTAGTGATGCTCTGCCATTTTTCTCCTTCCTCAAACCTAATTTCTTAATTAAAAATAGATTCTTATATAACAAATCAAATCCAAATCGCATAGGATTAAGAGGATTATCAGATTCAATGGAAAAGAATGTGAATTGCTGCTTCAAATCATATTATCCCCTCTCTTCCTATTTTCTTACATATCGACAGATCTGAAATTATCCTCTTTTTAGATAAATTGTAAATTTATAAGAATTTGGGAATTGTAGGCGTAAAGGGTTCAAACTTTGTATTTGGATGCTTTAAGGTGAGTGGGAAATTTATGTATACAATTATAATAACGCATTTATCTCATTTGTAATAGATCGCAAAATTCATGCCTATTTTCATCAGATCTGCTCATGATATTATTGTAATGGAATTAGCACCTATCAGATTGATTGTAAAAATTGTTAAAACTTATGAATTGTAAATTATGGCTATGCATAATTTTAACTATAGGATTCTTATATTTGTTTAAGCATATTCCTACAATTATGTTGTAAAATATAGTGTAGTTGGTGAAAAAGCACTGCAAATCAGGAAATCAGTCCCATTAAACACCATTTAGATGTAGTTGCACTCCAGATCTCTAGTTCAGTGTTGAATAATAAATTATGCGAATTTTGATAAAAAGATACAGTTGGTAAATTTTGCGATTCTAATATTTAAAAGAATTATACTATTTGTATTCAATGTTGTTGGATTTTGACTTAGTTGTTGCAAATATGTCATTTTCCTCTTTTTGAACAAAAGGATGTCATTTTGAATTCACAAGAGATATGACAAAAGGATTCAAAAAGGAAAAGTGGTGAAAACATATGTATAAATATAAAAATAAATATTTGTGCGTAGTTTGCATCAACTATTCCAGAAATATACATATACATATGTATTTCTTGTGAATTTGAGATATGTGTATTTTACTAATCAGGCATAGTTTACAATAATTACGGCTAACAGTCTTTTTGTAAGATTTGAAATCTTTTGGCAAGATTGAATGCAAAAAGGGATGTTTGGTTATTGATTAAACCAAATCATTAAATTTAAAATAAGAATAATAATAAGAATAAAAGATAACTACATTGACCGCACTAAACAAAAATATAAATATATACATATTATTCGCCCAAATCAACGTAAATCGATAAAATATACATTGTACTGAATGTTTGAATGATATTCAATTATGGATGTAAATGTAATCCATATTGAATTAATATATTTGTGGTGACTATTGCAGCAATTAATATGATTTATTGCTATAAATAGGACCGCAAATCAATAAATAACAAATGTAACCAATGTTGATTGGGGAAAGTAAATATAATAGGATAATGGTTTCAATTCCTAAATTAATTAGGATTAATGTTGAACACCCCAATTAAGAAATTTAAATTATAACCGCATATAGACACGAGGTTAAGCTCAACTTGTGGTAAAAGCCTGCCCGGAATCGACATGCCAATCCAGCATCCACAGGTAGTCAGCTTAATGTAAGGGGTCTAATGCATAAATGTAAATGTACTACAGCATGAGGTTAAGTTCAACTTGTGGTAGAAGTACGCCCGGTACCGACCGACAAATCCAGCATCCACAAGTAGTCAGCTTAACGTGAGAGGCCTGGTACATAAATATATATACATATAATAGTCAACCAATAAATAAAAAATAAACAAGAATAGTAATTGTCTATTAGGGTACAACAAATAGACACTTCGGGACTGATAAACTAGGGATACCCAGTGTAAATAGTTGCCATAGGAAAATATGAATGTTATGGTCATAAATGGCAATAAACTTATGAAAGGAAATAAATGACGAAAAGGGGATTTATGGGTATTGATTGTTGTTTAAATACTAATTCCAATTAGGGAAATAATTAAATAAATATCCTAGGGTAAGGGGATATAATTTTCCTTATTTACAATTAGTTAATGTAGAATTTATAATTAAAATTTTGAATTTGACTTGGTAGGTTAGTAATGGGAAACATTATTAACCATAGGAACCCGTGATATTAATTAATCATCTGCGTATAGTATTTCCGTGAAGAGAGACTAAATGGGAATGACTTAATAACGTAGCCCACTTTATCCCAATAGGGAAAAGTATTAAAGGCTAATGGTGTAACACCCAACACTTCTCTGCACCTAAATTTCGATAAAAATCAAAACTTGAACATATCCAAGTATTGAGCGTGTATATCTGGTACCTGCAATAAATGAGCATGAGCATAATCGGAGTACGATAAAAGAAAACTCACCGCGAAAAAAATTTAGGATTACTAGTATTAACTTAAGTAATTACCTTTTTCGAAGTAAGTCGCTTTGCCAATACCGAGCATGAGAGAGAACAAGAACCGAAGGCCAAACTTAAATATCGGCGATAACCCAGCCTTCTCTTGGAAACCCAACAATATCGAATACAAACAAGCATATTATTTTTATATTACAATCACATAATTTACCAATTCCATCTTATTACCCAAATTCACATATTTTAATATTCAACACTGAACTAAAGATCTGGAATGTAACAACATCTAATTGGTGTTTAATGGGACTGATTTCCAGATCCATAGTGCTATGAAACATATACAACATATTTCATGACATAACTGTAGGAACAATTGTGAACAAGTTTAAGAATCCCACAATTGATATTAAGCATAACCACAACTTATAATTCACAAGTTTTAATCATATTTATAACCAGATCTGATGATTGTTAATAAATTCACAATATTTAATTGAACAAATCTGATAGGGAACAAGCATAAAAACATAGATCTAATTCAAATGAAACAGATAAGTTATTATAACTGTATTTGTAAATTTCTCACTTACCTTATAGCCTCTTAATCCGAAGTTTGAACCCTTTTAGGCCTACAATCCCCAAATTCTTATAAATCTACAATTTATTTGGAAAGGAGAAAATTCCAGATCTGTAGAGATGTAAGAAAACAGGAAGAGAGGGGAGAATCTGATTTAGAGCGTCACTTTTCATTCTTTTCCCTTAGATCTGCTAATCCTCTCAATTTCATATGAATTGGATTTGATTTGTTATGTATGACTATATTTTTATTTTGGAAATTACATTTGGAGAAGGAGAAAAGTGACAGAGCTCCACTGCCACTGCAGATTTATATAGAAAAGAATAAGGCCTTACCCTTTTATTTATAGGGGTGGAAATGGCCTAGGTCCGTTATATTAGTTTTATGTTGTATCCATCCATCTATTTTAAAAATATTATAAACTAAACCCTAAAATACTAGCCGTCACTGGAAAACAGACACCTAGTAGGTCGACCTGGTGGTTGAAAGCTGGTCGACTGCCTAGGCCTCAGATGCCCACATCGGTTTGGTTAAATAAGGTAATATATAATTATAGGTTTTGATTTATTTATTTTCCGTCCATTTTCATATTTCATCCATAACTTTTTCATACGAATTCTATTCACGAAACTCCAAACATGAAAGTTGACCAGAATTCCGAGACGAGTGCATCAGTCAAAGTTTCGTGATCAATTCCATCTTTTGTAGAAATTCCTATTTTTTGAAATTCAAATAATTAATTTAAATCGCCAAAAATTCTGAGTTGTTACACTCTTCCCTCCTTAAAAAGAATTTCACCCCGAAATTCTGACGCTTATAGTCATATTCTCCACACCAATTTGTGTACATTCACTTTGCAACCATGTGTATGTGTGTGTGGTGTACATAATGCAATTCAACCATAAAATATGGATGCAACATGATTCTAATCGGATCCTCCTACATGTTTGCATTAAAATTTTGAAATACTTTTGAAAACATGATGCAAAACATCCTAAATATAAGGGTAGTTCTATATGAATTCAAAATTGAAAACTCCTTTTCAGCCATTATCCTCACACAGTTACGAATAAAAGTGTGAACCAACCAATTTTGCATCCAAACCCTACCATCCAAATCGTCACGCAATCTAACTATTTCTTATTTAATTTCTCCTAAACCAAAAAAAGGAAATCAAGCGAAGAATTTTAACAATTTTCTCGCTTACAACTTTTCCATTTCTCGCCCTAAAGTGGAATTTTCATGTCAGCTACCCAAAATACTCCAAACATTTCCATTTGTAGACTGTTAAGGAGGCTTAAAATAAGCTCCAAAACGTAAAACGAGTTAATTAATAGCTCGCATGCATCGTTGTCAAGGTATGGAAACAACGTTTCTAAGGCAAAAACAACATTTTCCTTGTTAACGTTTTTATCGTATCATCGGTCCTACTGCACTACTAAAACATGCACACTCTTCCTTACACTGTTCATATGATCAAAAATTGGATAAAAAATTCATAAAAATAATTTTCCTCTTGAAAACTTGTCATGTCTATTTTGAAAATTTTGTTTTAAAACCAATTTGCTTTCCTATAAAATAAGAAAATGATAAAAAGTTTTTTTTCAAACAACATTTTCGAAAAACTTCAAAAATGTATTTTGTGGAAACTTAAACGATCCAAGTCACATGTTGGCGAAGAAGGAAGTCAGTTACGCCAAAAATGCGGAAACTGAAATCACACAAAAGACTAAAATAAATTTTAGTTTTAACAAGGAACGGTGATCTATTTATTTATATACCCGTGACATGGAACATATCCTTTACTAAAATTTATCCAACACAAAATTCTATTCTTTCCAGCTCTAGGAAAAATTGCTAATAAATAAACAAGATTTCATTCAAATAATCGCGCGCATGAATGACAAAACATTTTTTTTTTCAACATAGAAATCTCATTACTAAATCGTGTGATTTTCATTACTAGCAGTTACAAACACAACACTACATCAAAGAAAAAGAAAAATGCTGGAAAGGGAAACACACTATACAAGATACAACATGCACAAGGCATGCACTAACAACGACGACGACTAACATTACCTACTGTAGGTTGGTCTACCTCCGCGGCTGGAGCCTGATCCATTACCACGTCCGCGCTAGGAGCGTAGTATAGTGGAGATGCATCCAATTTCATGTGCATGTTGGCACTGCTCGTCGCGAACCTCTCGGAGCTCGGCTTACATAGCACGGATGGCGGTGAACTCTGGGCTCTCGTGACCAGGCTGCTGAGTTGGAGCGGGTGGTGTGGGGCCAGGAGTATATAAGCAGCTGAATGCCCATCTTCCGGAGAGTGGTGCGACTGATGGCGGTCGGCGTCTTCCTCACTGGCGTCTCCCGGAAAGTCTCATCTGGAAGTGTCAGAAGACATGGGTGAGAAGATGACTATAGGGAAAATGGCACCTCGAGGTGCAGACGAAAGGCTCATGAAGATGGATTATAAGCACGCGCGCCTAATTGAGGGCTATGCCACCAAGGATAGAATAGGTGGCGCCGCAAACAGAAGGATAAATCTACTCCTAGTTTCCCGTCTTCGGGATGAAGTTGTGCTCTATGATGCACACAACTATGTGAGCGATGGGTCATAGATTGGCGGTGGTCCAGGCTCCGAGTTCTCCAACAAAGATACGTGAAGGATCTAAGGGTCCTCCATCTTGATAGCTTCAAGCTCTACTCCGGCTGTAGAGATACCCAAAATTTGAGCTAAGTCATCGTCGGTGAACTCGGTGTGGGTGCCCATGACCTCAGATCTGATGACACATGACTCATCATCGATGTTGGCCTCCATCTGAGCATCAAACTGACGGATGCAGCGTGGATGTAGGTCGTGCTCAGAAGTGTCAAAGCGCAGGATCAGTGCTAAGCCTGCGGTGACAAAAATCTCCTCCTGACCTAATGCGGTGAAGTCGGCGAACTTCACCGGTCGACCAATATGGAACTCATAACTGGCCGCAGCTAGGTAATGCTTGATTTTTGCATCATCTTAGTCTAGCAAGCCAAGCGACTTCCTAAGGCATGAGACCGGGGTATTGGTTGCAGGGTCCATGAAGGAAACGAAGAATCAGGCATACGAAATTGCAAATCTGGAGTATAAATGGGTAGAGATCTGCACGAGAAGGATTTTGGTGGTAATTAGGGGCAAAATGGAGTGGGGGTTGCTCGGATTGGAGCTTGGAAAGGAGGAGGGTTTGGGTACGGTTAACATTTTGGGACTGGGGGAGAAAGGGTCGGCTGAACGATATATATATATATATATATATATATATATATATATATATATTGTTCAGTCGATTCAGGTCGGGTAGGCCACGCTCACCATCGGGAAGTGGTTGACTTGGCCCTAAGAGGGAGGTCGACCGCCGGTCGATCGCTTTCCCCATTGTAGGCGCGATTTGAACCTCAGCCCAATGGCCCGTATAAATTACATATAAATTAAATTTAAAATTTTCTATTACGTCGAGACAACTTCTACTCCCAATCGAATTCTCGTATCGATATCTACCGCTTGTTGAGTTAAGAAATTTAATTTTCCAATACCTTTTCCTGCCTCCAAAGTGACCACTGAAACGAACGTACTTAAAATAGGAAATCAGCTAGAAATATGAAATGAATTTTAAAATGGATTTTTCCCCTTACTAGCCGACATAAGCTAAGCGATTCAAATTCAAATACCCCAAAATAAGGATGAAGGATTTTCTTAGCCTTTTTGAAGAAAAATTTAAAACTCTTTAAAATGGGATTTATTGTAAACTAACAGTTTCGTATTTATAAATCCATTTTATTATTATTATTTATATTCCAGTTATATATGTCAAACTGGAAAACCTTTTTGTGTTCAAATATTTTAGAGCTTAGAAACAATTAAGATTAATTTTGATAACTTTAATAAATTATCTAGTATATATAGAAAAGGGATACTAAAAATCACAAGGAATATATATTTATTATTCTTGATTTTGAGTGGTATATTCCTTGTCATTTCTATCTCCTTTCTTCCAACTAGTCGGATTACATTTATTAAAATTACCAAATGGCCCTATAAATTTTGAAACACGAATAGATTAAAATTTAAAAACCATATCTCTACAAACTGGGCCTTTGTAAAACCATATTCCGAAACCGTATTTCATGACTTTCAAAACCAATTTCTATTTTTCAAGTAGTTTTAAAAATAAAATTCCCTCGAATACAAGGCCAAGAACTTAACAGGATACTTCAATAAAGGTAAATTCGGAATTTCAACGAAGTAACAAATGGATGTACCTTGTACTTATATTTCCGAAATGGATACGACATATTAACTTGGACTTTTCCCATTTTAGATCAAGTAATGGTCTTAACCGGAACTACTACACTAAACCAGAACCAAAAACAGTGATTATCTCGGTTGTAGCTAGATTTTTATATTAACATATATACTATTCCAGTTTCTAAACTCGAATCAACGGAATTCATCATATGTCGTCCTCATGCTCTTCGCGATGATATTGCCAATGTACTGTGGGGGTAAGACCGAATTTGGCTAAAACCCCAAACTCAACATATTTCAAACCTTAGTCGCTTAAAGCCCATTTTTATTATTAGGCCCACGACTAGTTCATCGTCGAAATAAATTAAAGCCGAGTAGGAAAGACGAAGAAAACCAGAAAAGAAAATCGAATTATGTTCTCTCACGAGTCCTAATTTAATTAATTCCTCTGATCGTTAAGCCTAGCTCTGATACCAAATGTAACACCCCACACTTCTCTGCACCCAAATTTCGATAAAAATTAGAACTTGAACACATCCAAGCATGGAGTGTGTATATCTGGTATCTGCAATAAATGAGCATGAGCATAATCAAAGTATGATAAAAGAAAACTAACAATGGAAACATAATAGGATTACTAATGTTAACTTAAGTAATTACCTTTTTCTAAGTAAGTCACTTTGCCAATACCGAGCATGAGAGAGAACGAGAATCGAAGGGCAAACTTAAACATATGTGATAACCCGACCTTCTCTAGGAAACTTGGGAGGTTGTAATGAGGAGGGGAGTCAGAACTACAAGTTCTGGTGACTAAGAAATGTACAACACATATTATAATAAACAGATGTATCCCGTTTGATTCAACGCAAGATGTATGCTTAACAAGGTTAGTGATTCTAGCCTAACCTTGTAAATGTTTACGCACGACTATACCACTCTTCCCAAAGTGGTATTCTAAGATATAATACCGAGATATAATGTTTACGCATATATTTAGGAATCCCTTTTTCAGTTTAATTTAACTTGAATATTAGACCGAGAAGTGAACCCCTAACTGGAGTCTTCACATACATATATCCCTTTCCATCCACTTTCCCTTTTTAATTTTCCGCTTCACTATCAATGACAGATAGGGTGGATTCTCCCGATCACTTAAGACCCTAGGCGAACTCATTGGTTGGTGGACTTATTGGTGACTTAGTACCTCCCGATAACTCATTCCATCTTTTTATAAACTAGAGAGCACTAGCTACTGGCCCTTCTAGTTAAGGCTTCTGTCATTCACACACATACCGTTACCCCGTATGAGGTGAGAGATGGTATTTTGACACTCGCTATACCTCTGGATGACCTTGTTAGATAATCCCCTTAGTTGCTTACTACTTCTTGTAGGGTAGGTAGCCATATCTGACGCATTTAGTTTCCATGTTTGGGTAGGCAATACTCACACATGTCGTTTAATACCCCTATACTGAAGGACTTATTCCCAGGTGGACTCTTCGATCCTAGCCACTTAAGACCCAGAAAACGTGCTATACGCGAAGGTTATTAGATTCGTACTCCATTTGCCTTTAGCACTTTTCCCTATGGGGATAAAGCAGGCCACATTATTAAGTTATTCCCATTTAGTCCCTTTATACGGAAATACTATACGTACATGATTCATCATCGTCACGAGTTTCTATGGTTAATAATGCTTCACATTACTAACCTACCAAGTTCAATTCTAACTTCTAATTATAAATTCTGTATTGACTAATTGTGAATAAGGAAGGTTATACCCTTTTTATCCAAGGATATTTATTTAAGTGCTTCCCTAGTTGGACTTAGTATTTAATTGACAATTCAACACCCATAATTCCCCTTTCTTCTTATCCATAGGTTTATTCCCCTTTATGACCATAACGGTCATAGTTTTCCTAAGGCAACCCTTAATTCTGGATATTCTTATGGGTGCTTTTGGCACAAGTCCCTATTAAGTTTCAAAATTAGGCTCACGTCCGGTCCAAAACTTATTATAAATTAGGTCCCTATTTTTTGAAAATTCATCAAAAAAAATAAAAAATAAAAGATATATAAAAAAATCACGCAAATTCGTATTTAAATAAAACAAGTAAACGTTAAAAAATTCAGATGAAAAAACCATCAAAAACAAAAAATACACAAAAACAACGAAACTGTAGTAATTTGCATCAAATCATGCAAATATTTCAAATTCTTGCATTCATTTATGCAACTATTTTAGTGTTGCATCTTCGTTGGCTTTTTTGCATACATGCATGCAAGTAAAATAAACTCTTGCATATAAGTGTGCAATAATGTGCTATCATGCAAATCAGTTCAAGATTATTTGCATATACGTATGCAATAAATTAGAATACTTGCACACATGTATGCAATAATCTACAGGGAAAAATATCAGTTCACGTTTACTTGCGTACATATATGCAAGAAAACAGAATACATGCATGCAAGTATTCACGCCTATTTTTCAACCTGAAATTTTCATGATTTACTTGCATACATGTATGCAAGTATTTAGAATAGTTGCATACATGTATGCAAGATTTCACGCAAAATTTCAGTGTAAACCACTTCAGGAATACTTGCATACATGTGTGAAACTATTGTGTATACTTGCAAACATGTATGTAGTTTTTTTTTTTTTTTTTTTTTGCGTGGTCTTCTGGGAATATTTGCATATTTTAGATTTTTCTTTTTTACTTGTCAACGCACTAATTTTTGGCAAAAACACGTAAGTCCCATTTTAGGGACCCGCTTTGTATTTAAAAGATGGGTGGGAGGCCACTCTAATTAAGTTTCAAAAAACAGATGTTAGCCTAATTTTCCACTATCCATATTTTATCAGTCCCGAAGTGTCTACTTGTCACACTCCAAAATATATTTACTATTCTTATTTATTTATTTGTTGGTTGACTGTTATATATATATATATATATATATATATATATATATATATATATGCCAAACATCTCACATTAAGTTGACTACTTGTGGATGCTGGATTTGCCGGTTAGTTCCGGGTAGACTTTTACCACAAGTAAAACGTAACCTCGTGCCTTAGTACATGTTACGACCCGAATTTCTGTACTCTTTGAGTCGACTAAATACAACCAAAGTCCAACCCAAAGAAAACTAAAACTCAAGTGTCGAAGAAAGAAATTAGAGGATGAGAGAAGATAAGATAGAAAAGTTAAAATAGAAGAAAAAAGAAGAACTTACAAAAAAAAAGAGTTAACACGAATCTCACAGCGAAATGGATATAATATAATAGATATATAATCTCTTTTGAAATACAGTTTGATTTGAATTTACATCATAGTACAACATACTACAATATAGCGGAAACAAACTCTAAATTTTTATCATTGAAGCCTCCTGCTCCAATCTCCTCCAGGATATCTATAAAATCCTGAACTATTTGACTGCCCGTACAAATTTGGGCACCCAAAGAGTTTAGGGAAAACACAAAAAATATACTTTGGGTCTGTCATGGGACTGGTATGAGTAAATGATTTTAAAACAACTTGATAATAAGAAATATCTCATAAGACCACGGCGTATAACACGGAACGGGTTTTTCTCTTATCAAACTTCATAAGACTTGATTTAACTTTCAATACGTTCGAAAGAAAAGATAATCGTAAGACCAATACACACATAAACATAGATGGTTTTTACCTTACGATAACTCAAAAGATCTTTATATCAAAACTCTTCTAATATTATAATAGTGTCTAAACAAATAAATAACAATCTAGCAGAACGCTTGCATCTCACGTTCTACATATATAGTATACAATCAAAACCGTTAGCGTTTATTGGGTAATGGATTTCCAACTATGACAATGTATGGAACCTCTTTCCGATAGTGTATCTCTAGAGGCGAATACACTGGGTTCAACAAGAATATCTTGCAACCCGACCACATATGACCGACCACTCATTTCTCTTGAGTGTATCGAATATATTATCACCTTATGGTTAGTACCAACATAACCATTCCTGGGAGATACAGAAGTGATAGAAGTAATAAAATGAATATTCTCTATATGGTGACAATACATCCTAATTGGGAGTGACCCACTTAGCCATGCTGTCTGCCCGATTTTTGTCATTTCCCAGTTGTGAGGCTTAAGGTCAAAACTTACCTTTAGATATAACACATCTTCATTTACTTTTAGCCGTAATCATTGTAAATTGTGCCTAATTAATGGAATTAGCATATTTCAAAATCACAAGACATATATATAATTATGTAATTTGGAATAGTTGATGCAAATTACGCACAAATATATATGTGTATATATGTACATTTGCACCACTTTTACCTTTTTGATCTTTTTATCATACCACTTTTGATTTCAAAATAATGCCTTTTTATTCAAAAGGAGGAAAGTGGCATATTTACAACAATTAAGTAAAAACCCAACAGTATTGTTGACGCCAAAAAGTGGTCATCAACGGCCAAAAGTCAGATATGAGCATGATATATGAAGAAATATCAGAAAAAATGAGAAAAAGCAAGACAACAGCATTTTTATAGTGGTTCGGTGTTAACGAGCCTACGTCCACTTTATAATCTCATAATAATATCGTAAATTCGGAGATACAATGAATGAGATCGTCAGAATCTCTATTACATAGTCGTTTTTGAGGAATATAGCAAGTATTTCGTGATGAAAGTGGTTGGCAGCCATGATTGAGTCACGCATGGGCCAAAGAGTTCAGCTCTAATCTGAGCCGAAGAAGATCCCCTCTTTGTTGTATTGCTTGGTGTATTTATAGGCAGTAGGCTTCACTAATTGGTGGTTCCATGTGTCGGTTGATCCATGTGAATAGCAAATAATGGAGCTAAGTCTTGATTACGTGGAGAAGTTCCCTTCAATATGTGGCATCATAAATGTAGTTAGATCTGAGTTTATAGGATTTAGAATAGGTAGTTGGACCAAGTAAATAGGCTATGAAATATATCTCATGACCAAGTCATTGCTGTAGTGTAAGCTGATCTCATTACCACCTAGCCTAGGTCTATAAGGCTGAAGTGCTTCTATCCGAGATCCCTCGAGCCAAGGAGGCTCGGGCCAAAAATGTATGGGCTTGTTCAGGCCCTGCTCGAGTCCTGAGTGATCCTGTGATGGGTCCATGGGTTGACGGCCTTGCCAAAAGGCGGGTCAACACTTTGCCCCCCAAAGTACATCATGTAGCGGATATGATGTACTTTGAGTAAGTCGAACTGTATCTCTTTGAAATATCATTCATCTTCGAGAAAGCAATGTTGAATTGTCATGTCTTTGAGAATAGTCTTGAATCTTGAATTCTTTTTCCTTTTCTCTGTGCAAATAGGTGTCATGTATCACATCACCATCTGTGGTACCCATCGAGCCAAAGTTCGAGGTGGAAGTAGTTGAGATGAACATGTAATCATTTACGCCTCGTCGAGTCAAGAGGTCGAGTGATATCATCATAAGTCAAGCTAGGTCGTTGGCTTCTGTACATGGTTGTTCGTAAAGAGTCTTCGCCAAATGGTGTCATCTTCTTATGTGAGTCGAGGACATGGTCAAGTGTAAGGTCAAGTAATGTCGAACTCATAAGAAGTCTCGCTAGAATAAGTGAGTCCAGTCATGTCGAACACATAAGCAGTCTCTCTTGAACGTGTGAGTAAGACAAATCGTGTCATGGTCCGAAGGTATAGTATATATCATTTGAATCACGTGTCAAGTCAAGGACGTGTTCAAAGTCAGTCTGTAAGCTGATGCTCATGCCCACAGCGTCAGTGGGGAACAAACGAAGCCAATGCTCATGCCCCCAGCGTTAGTAGGGGTCGAGCTAAGTCAGTCGGACGTCCGGTCCTTAATCCTTTATACTCTTCGTCGTTGTTTCTGGTTAGAGTTGCAGGTTTGGTAGTCTTAGCCAACCCAAGTCATTTTATACCCTCTCTCGAGTCAGTGAGAGTTAGAGTTGAACATATGAGCAGTCGAATCACACTTGTTTAGGTATTGTTCCTTTACCTTAGTCGAAAAGTGAGGATCGCCTCATCGAGCGTCAGTGAACTTGGTTACTCTTATATGAATTGTCACAAAGTCTAGTAAGTTCACCAAAATGCAAGAGAATGAACGTTGCTAGGGTGTTAGTTGAACCCCTTTGTTCATGTTTCAGCATAGTCCAAAATAGTCATCATACTCTTGTTGAGTTTGCTCCTCATGCTCGGCTCCATCGAGGTCGTCATTTTTTGTTGCAGTTTGAGATCCTGCGAAACTTTAAGAAGTTGAAAATGTGCATAGAGTAGTCGAGTAGTCGAGTAGTAGATTCATGCTTTTCATGGCTCGCACTCTTCGTCCCTAGTCATTGGGGCTTGACTGAGTAGCGGACGTCAAATCCATGTCTTCTCAGGATTCATACTTCCTCATCATGTCGTGAGTTTGATGCAAAATGATTTGTTGGTATTCAACCCATATTGGTTTCTTCTCTCCCATCCAAGCTCTGAGGATCGAAGTTGGGCTGCGAGAGGTCAGATAGTAGTCACTTTGAATGCTCTCTTTCTTCCCCCTTCCAATTGGTAAGTAGGTTGGGATCAGTCAATTGATGGACACTCTTCACCCTTTCGTGGTCCACATGCGGCCTTCCAAATGCTCGAGCTAATGCATCTTCTATTCAGTGTACTTGCAATGTGAAAACTTGTCGTTGCTCTTGGTATGTGTGTCGATCTAGATATCACTCTCGAAGCCCTCTTTCGGTCGCTGCCTTGAGTCGCGTGATGTGTTATTGAACATCTCACTCTTAAGGTCTCATTTCGGTCGTTGCATTGAGTCGTGTGGTTAGTTTAGCATTAGTAGTCGACGTTAGTCCTTCGAACACGACCCCTTTGTTATATGCGAGTGTGTCCCTCATGTCTTTGCTTTGTATCTGTATGTAATCCTGCAATTTGAATAGGACAATTCATTTAATTTGCAAGTTACTAAGTTAACCTTTATGAAACAAGTCTAGCTTGAAACGAAAATGTGTTAAGTGCTAAGCTATCTAGCATAGAAACTATTAAATGTCAAAAGTGTCAGGTGTCGTAGTATGGAGGTATAATGTCTGTAGCCTCCGTTTAACTTTGAAACATGGGTCGCGTCCGAAGCGTGTTCGAAGTTAATTCAGAATTCTATGTCCGTGCCCCCAGCGCTAGTGGGAACCGGGTTAAGTTGTTCGGACGTCTGGTCCGTAACTCTTTTATAATCCCATCCTCGATCGTGGGGAGATGGAGATTGCATGCACGTCGCAGCATTGTCCTTTATACTCTCTCCCAAGTCGTGAGAATTAGAGTTATGGGATTAGCGGTCTTAAGTCGTGGTGCACCATTCACACTAACCCAACAGATTTATACTCTCTCTCAAGTCATGAGAGTTAGAGTTATGGACATCGTAGCTCGTCCTTTATACTCTCCCTTCGTCAATCAGGGTTAGAGTTGTGGATCAAGTGGTCTTAAATCTTGGCGAGCCCGTCACACTCGTCCTAGGTTTATACTCATATCCAAGCTCTGAGGATTAGAGTTAATCAGGCAAACAGTCGGGTCACATTTGCCTTGGCATCATCCCTTTGCTCCCACGTCAAGGGAAAAGGTCGCCATCAGGGATGGTCGGTTCACGTCCCTGTTGAGTTTAGACTCCTCCCATTAAAGTCATGGGAAAGAGTTAGAGACGTCGTTGGAGAGCGGTCGAGTCATACTCATCCCCGTCTTAACATTTATCTTTTGCCCCCACATCGAATGGAAAAGTTATTATGTTGTTCATGGATCGTGTCCCGGTCATTGTTGTGGTCTTCCCGTCGGATCAAGGGATGGAGTCGTCGATCTGTTGGATTATTATGTCACACCCAAATACATCTCTATGTCTTTCCTGGCGAATCAAAGGCTGATTTATGTCAGATTGTTGGCGTCGGGCCAAGAGTAAGCGGGTGAATATTTGAATCACGTTCGCCAAACTTTACGTTCCTATGATCAAACTATGGAAGTGGTGATTGGTACCAAACCTCGGGTACCTGCATCATTCATATACGAATTTGAACGGGTTAGTCACATCAGTAACTCATAAAGCATGCAAAGATAAGAAATATGGGTAAAAAATAATCCTGTTAATGGAATGTATATTATTCAGAATGAGAATGGTATCACATATCCTTTGCCAGTCCATTATGCTTTGTCCTATCTCTGACGATTGCTGAAGTTTTAGTTGATGGAGGAAGTCTTTTCAGATCCTTATGTGGCGGCAATGCAAGAATGATTACACCTTGATCGAGCTATTGGGATAATAAAGGCGGTCGAGCGGTCTTTGTGGGTGAATGATGAGGTTATGATTCCCTTGAATCGCTTTCTTGTCCCCACGTCAAGGGCAAGGAATAAGGGTCAGGTAGTTAGATCAGAATCGCTAATGGTGGCATCTCATCTTATTGATGCTAAGACGGTGATCGACAAGAGAACAATGGATCCATGCTTATAAAAATCTTTCCCTTTACATGTCAGGAAGTGGGATACGGAGGCTAGAAATGTAGACATGCCTCGTCCATCCGCAGTTATGTCTTTGATCCCTTTTCGGGGAATGAGAGCCGATGTATAAATAATCAACCAGCCTCATGGCTTGAGTGTTTCAAACTTTTAACTCGTCGATCTTCAGGCAAGACTGAAGCAGTCGATCAGGATTGAATAACCTTAGTAAATAGGGGTGATGGCTCTTGGAAGAATCCGAATCGTTTCCATCTTACTGTTGATATTCTCGGACCATCCGTCAAATCTTGGATGATAAGTCTTTACAGTTATTGTTGGCCAAAATATATGCCGAGCCGAAGGCGAGCCGTGCTCCGAGCCAAAGGCGAGCCGTCAAGCGGGTCCGGGCACAGCGCCGGTGGGGGTCCGGGGCCCCACAGTCCCGGCGGCGATCAACCTAGCCGGTTAGGTCGAAAATGCGGGCACCGCACGATTTTTTCGATTTTGGAAGATGGAGTCTTTTCTGAAACGATTAGAAAATTGCATTTTTTCTGAAAATGACCCTATCTCGGGTCGATGTGCAGGGCTTTTAGAAATGGCTAGTAATCTGGGCTAGTATATCTGGAAAAGTTGGTTCGAAGCAGGTCGACCTGGAGAGCTTCAAAGGGGTCGATCGATCTGAAGTTGGTCGACCTAGAGAGCTTCGATATCACTATGATGATGGTTGTTCGAACCGATCTCACCCATACCCAAGATCTGTTTCAAGCCAAACTGCATACAGGGAGCCTTCCAATATACAATTATTACTGGCTGGTCTTCTGGTCGGGTCGAACCCAGAATTGGGAAAAAATCAGTTTTTTTTTATGCAGATGTTGCTGCTTTGGCTTTCCAAAGCATGTGTAGAAGTATTGGAAACAATGGCTGCTGAAGATGACTGAAACTAGGATTTCGTCTTGGACTTGGTGATCCAACAATTGAGCAAAACCCTTAAGACATTGAAAAATCATTTCTCAGTGAAAGCACCAAACTGTTGACGCCAAAAAGTGGTCATCAACGACCAAAAGTCAGATATGAGCATGATATATGAAGAAATATCAGAAAAAATGAGAAAAAGCAAGACAACAGCATTTTTATAGTGGTTCGGCGTTAACGAGCCTACGTCCACTTTATAATCTCATAATAATATCGTAAATTTGGAGATACAATGAATGAGATCGTCAGAATCTCTATTACATAGTCGTTTTTGAGGAATATAGCAAGTATTTCGTGATGAAAGTGGTTGGCAGCCATGATTGAGTCATGCATGGGCCAAAGAGTTTTGCTCTAATCTAAGCCGAAGAAGATCCCCTCTTTGTTGTATTGCTTGGTGTATTTATAGGCAGTAGGCTTCACTAATTGGAGGTTCCATGTGTCGGTTGATCCATGTGAATAACAAATAATGGAGCTAAGTCTTGATTACGTGGAGAAGTTCCCTTCAATATGTGGCATCATAAATGTAGTTAGATCCGAGTTTATAGGCTTTAGAATAGGTAGTTGGACCAAGTAAATAGGCTATGAAATATATCTCATGACCAATTCATTGCTGTAGTGTAAGCTAATCTCATGACCACCAAGCCTAGGTCTACAGGGCTGAAGTGCTTCTATCCGAGATCCCTCGAGCCAAGGAGCCTCGAGCCAAAAATGTATGAGCTTGTCCAGGCCCTGCTCGAGTCCTGAGTGATCCTGTGATGGGTCCATGGGTTGACGGCCTTGCCAAAAGGCGGGTCAACAAGTATTGAATGCAAATAGGCATATTCTTTTTATATTACAATCACATAATTTACCGATACCATCTTATTACCCAAATTCACATATTCTAATATTCAACACTGAACTAAAGATCCGGAATGTAACTACATCTAATTGGGGTTTAACGGGACTAATTTCCAGATCCACAGTGTTATGCAACACATACAACATATTTCAAGACATAATTGTAGGAACATGTGTGAACAAGTTTAAGAATCCCACAATTGATATTAAGCATTACCAACTTATAATTCACAAGTTTTAACCATATTTATAATTAGAACTGATGATTGTCAATAAGTTCACAATATTTAATTGAACGGATCTGATAGGGAAGATGCATAAAAACATAGATCTAATTCAAACGAAATAGAAAAGTTATTATAACTATATTCATAAATTTATCACTCACCTTGTAGCCTCCAAATCCAAAGTTTGAACCCTTTTAGGCCTACAATCCCCAAATTCTGATAAATCTACAATTTTATCTCGAAAGGGGGAAATTCCAGATCTGCGGAGATGTAAGAAAATGGGAAGAAGGGGAGAATCTGATTTGTAACATCACCTTTCATTCTTTACCGTTAGATCTGTTCATTCTCTCAATTTCATTTGAATTAGATTTGATTTATTATGTATGAATATATTTATATTTCAGAAATTACGTTTGGAGAAGGAGGAAAATGGCAGTGCTCAGCTGCCACTGTAGATTTATGTGGAAAAGAATGAGGCCTTGCCCCTTTATTTATAGGGGTAGAAATGTCGTAGGACCGCTGGATTAGTTTTAAGTTATATCCGTCCATCTGTTTTAATAATATTATAAACCAAACCCTAAAAACCTAGCCGTCACTGGGCAAACGGATGCCTAGTAGGTTGACAGTGGCGGTCGAAAGCCGGTCGACCTCCTGGGCCTCAGATGAGCAAGTCGATTTGGTTAAATAAGGTAATACATAATTATAATTTCTGATTTATTTATTTTCCATCTATTTTCATATTTCATCCGTAACTTTTTCATACGGACTTCGTTCATGAAACTCCAAACATGAAAGTTGACCAAAATTACGAGACGAACCCATCGATCAAAGTTTCATGGTCAAATCCCATCGTTTGTAGAAATTCCTATTTTTTGAAATTGTAATAATTAACTTATATCGCCAAAAATTCCGGATTGTTAAATTCTTCCTTCCTTAAGAGGAATTTCATCTCGAAATTATGACGCTTATAGTCCTATTCTCCACAACCAATTTGCAACCATGTGTATATGTGCATGGTGTACATAATGCAATTCAACCATAAAATATGCATGCAATATGATTCTAATCGGATCCTCCTACATGTTTGCGTTAAAATTTTGAAATACTTTTGAAAACATGATGCAAAACATCCTAAATATAAAGGTAGTTCTATATGAATGCAAAATTTGAAAACACTTTTTCAACCATTATCCTCACACAATTACGAATAAAAGTGTGAAGCAACCAATTTTGCATCCAAATCCTACCATCCAAATCGTCACGCTATCTAATTGTTTCTTATTTAATTTCTCCTAAACTGGAAAAAGGAAATAGAGCGAAGAATTTTAACATATTTCTCGCTTACAACTTTTCCATTTCCCACCCTATAGTGGAATTTTCACCTCAGCTACCCAAAATACTCCAAAAATTTCCATCTGTAGACTGTAAAGGAGGCTTAAAACAAACTCTAAAACATAAAACGAGTTAATTAATAGCTCGTGCACATCGTTGTCAAGGTATGGAAACAACGTTTCCAAGGCAAAAACAACATTTTCCTTGTTACCGTTAATGTTTTTATCATATCATCGGTCTTACGGGAAGAAATAAGAAACTTAGAGGGTTATCTAATAACGTCAGCTAGATGGTATAATGAGCGATAAAGTACCATCTCTCACCTTACGTGGTCAAGGGTATATGCGTGAATGATGGAAGCCTTAACTAGTAGGGTTGTAGCTAGTGCCCTATAGTTCATGTTAATATTAAATAGATCTTCGAGGAATAATAAGTGACCAATAGGACTACGTGGTGTCTTAATGGATCAGGAAGAATCCGCCCTATCTATCATTAGTAGTGAGGAATTAAATAATAAGGGACGAGTGAACGAAAGAATATATATAAACACCATAACTAGGGGTTTAACCTCGATTAAATAACTAGCTATGCTATGGTATAAAGGCTTCACAAACATATGCGTAAACGTCATATCTCAGTATTATACTTTGGGAAGAGTAGTAAAGTCGTGCGTAAACATTTACAAGGTTAAGCTTGAATCACTAACCTTGGTAGGCATACATCTTGGGTTGAACCAAATGGGACACTTCTGTGTATTATAATATGTGTTGTACATTTCCTGTTCACCAGAATTTTGTTGTTATGAACCCCTCCCTACTACAATCACCCAGGTTTTCTAAAGAAGGTCGGGTTCTCACAGGTGTTTAAGTTTGGCTTTTGGTTCTTGTTCTCTCTTACTTTCGGTAATAGCTAAGTGACTTACTTTGAAAAAGGTAGTTACTTGAGTCAATACTAGTTTATCCTATTTTGTTTTCGATATGAGTTATCTTATCATCGTACTCTGATTATGCTCATGCTCATTTATTTGCAGGTACCAAATTTACATGCTCCACAATTTGTTTGAGTTTCGATTTTTATTGAAATTTGGGTGCAAAAAAGTGTGGGGTGTTACAATGCATATAATTCTATATGAGTGCATGGTGCATTGGTGTTGCAACCATCTCCTACCATCCAATCTTGCAACAAAAAAGAAACCATAAAATATTTTTTTAGAGGAAATAATTAACCGAGAAAAGCTCTAGATGAGTTTGCCTAATCTTCTCCTCAGTTTCCCTGGTGCTTTCCGCAGGGTTATCTCCCCATTATACTCGGACTAGGCGAATAGATTTTTTGCAGAGTCTTTTGGTTCCATGCTCCAGATCTTTGTGGTGGCACGAGGAACCCAAGTATCTAGCTTGAAGCTCCCTAAGTCGCTAAAATCATCTAGCTCGAGTCTGACAGTGGAACAATGAAGGCATTTTTGAAGATGAGAAACATGGAAAACATTATGGACCCCGATAAATTAACGCTCTGAAAAATCCACACGATAGGCTAGTTTCCCAATCCTATACATGATCTTAAACGGCCTAATAAATCTAGGAGTCAACTTCCCAGTCTTTCTAAACCGTGTTGTCTTCTTAAGAGGGAAAACTTTTACAAATACCAAATCTCCAATACTAAATTCCATTTACTTCCAACTTCTATTTGCTATGACTTATGGCAATCCTGGGCGGCCTTCATAATCCACCGAATCAAAGTAATTTTCTCCGTAAATTCACAGAAATTATCTGGTCCGACCAAAACCTTGTCGGTAGTTTCTTACCAACAAATAAGCGATTTGCACGGCTACCCATACAATACTTCATAAGGGCATACCAATCATCGCTTGGTAACCATTATTATACGAAAACTCCACCAATGGCAAGTGCTGCTCCCAAGCTCCTCCGAAGTTGATGATGTAGATTCTAAGAAGATCCTTCAGAGCTATGGTCACTCTCTCTGTCTGACCGTCGGTTTGCTGGTGATAGGTTGTACTCAAACTCAATGTCGTCCATAAAGCTGCCTGTAGGCTCCTCCAAAATTCACTAGTAAACAAAGGGCTCTATCACTAACTATGCTAGTCAGAATTCCATGTAGTCTAACTATCTCCTTGACGTATAACTAGGTTAATGAAGCGGGGGTTCTATTCTTCTTGATTGGGATAAAATGGACACTCTACGTTAATCGATCCACAATGACCCAAATGGATCCATTTCCCTTCCGACTCCTTATATGCCCATCAATAAAAACCATTGGGATATGTTCCCATTTCCAAGTGGGAGTCTCTAAAGGTAACAACAACCCTCTAGGCCTAACATGCTCTGCGTTCTCTTTTTGACAAGTCAATCATCTAGATACAAACTCACAACATACCACTTCATCCCTTTCCAATAAACAATTCCTTCGTGTATCCCTAAACATTTTATCACCTCCGGGGTGTGTAGTCATCCTTGGCCGATGACACTCCTCTAGAATTTCTCTTCAAAGGTCTCCATTTTTAGGGACAAAAGTCGATTGTCCCTTCACAAACTACCACTACTATCAACAGAATATATATACGAATGAGAAAAAGGCTCTACCTTAGAAATCCTTTCCTTTAGCCTCCTCAACTCATCATCACGATCTTGCTTGCTCCTAATCCTTTATATCAAAACTTGTCTTACTTCCATAACTCCGAAGAATCCTTGAGCTGCTTCAAATGGTGGTTGTAAATTGACACCAAAAAGAAACTCTAACTGCTCCCACTCGGTGATTTCAACAGCATGCCTCCAACTCAAAGATTCGGTAGTGATGTTACCCTTCGTAGGGGTATATTGAATAGAAAAGTCGAACGATGCTGGATACACCATCCACTGTTGTTGTCGAAGGTTCAAATATCGTTGAGAAAACAAATATCTAAGAGACTTATGGTTAGGAAAGATCTCAAACTTTTCTCTTAAAAGGTAATGTCCCAACTTCTTTAGGCCATAAACCACAGCTGCTAACTCTTAATCATGGACAGGGTATATCTTCTCATAGTCCTTAAGTTGTCTACTTGTGTAGGCAATTACTCTACCCTCATGCATGAGTATTGCTGCTAATCTGGTCCAACATTCATCGGTGAAAACTATGAACATATTTGTTCATTTGGAATAATAAGAGTAGGCACAGTGGTGAGAGACTCCTTCAAAATATCAAAGGTAATACAACACTTCTCAATCCATACAAACTAACGATTCTTTTTCATTAACTGGGTTAGAGGGGTTTCAATTCTTGTGAAATCCTTAATAAATTTCTTGTAGTAGCCCGCTAACCAAAGAAAACTTTGAACTTCTATCGCATTGCGGGGTATCCTCCACTCTTGAATAGCCTCTACCTTAACAGGGTCTACGGCCAATCCTTTCCCCGAGACGATATGTCCAAGAAATTTGAATTCCTTTTCCAAAAGTGACATTTCGAAAACTTGGTCTTAAGTTGATTTTCCCTCATAATTCCTAGGAACGCTCTCAAGTGATCATCATGTTCCTTAAATTACTTGGAAAAGATAAGAATATTGTCTACAAACACTACCACTATCTTGTTGAGTATGCCCCTAAACACCCTACTCATAAGATCTACGAAGAAGAGGTGGCATTCGTCAAACCGAAGGGCATAACCTCCTACTCAAATAATCCATCTGGCATTATAAACACTATTTAGGTTTACTCTCTTTGGAAATCCTCAACTGGTGAAACCCGGTTGCTAGATTTAACTGAGAAAAGATATGGGCACCTTTCAAATGGTCAAATAAGTCATCAAATGTAGGGGTATCTATTCTGCTTAGTTAACTTGTTGAGTTCCCTATAATCCACACACAATCTTAATGATCCATCGGATTTGGTGGCAAATACTACTGGCGCACCCCACTTAGACATACTCCTTCAAATAAACCCTTTTTGCGATAACTCAGAGATAAGTCTATCTAGTTCTCTCCTTTCCTTCAGAATCGTGTGCCTTAACAGCAATGCTACTGGCCTTGCATCCTTCTCGATGTCTAGCGTAAATGATATTTCTCTACGGGGTGGAAGTCCCATAACATCCTCAAA
Organism: Allium sativum; assembly: GCA_030737875.1. Taxonomy (NCBI): domain Eukaryota; kingdom Viridiplantae; phylum Streptophyta; class Magnoliopsida; order Asparagales; family Amaryllidaceae; genus Allium; species Allium sativum. The sequence continues at coordinate 967,535,691 of CM060922.1, read as the reverse complement.
GACATCTGGAAACTTGCACATGATGGGCACCAAAATGGTTCGTCTAAATCAGATGATAAGGAATGCAATAAGGATGAATCCCTATTCCCAGTCCTATAAGGGATTTTTAAGATACGACCTCCGCGACTAGTCAAACAAATAACTATCCTATCACAAGTAAGGACGGCCCCATAAAATAATAATCAGTCCATCCCTAATATGAGACCATACCCCTTGAATTCAAGTATATATGGGTCGCAAAAGACATCGACATCGTTGACGTCTAATACTAGGTCTGTACACATAAGCGAAAGTTGCATAGCCCCTGCGATAGGGTTAGACAAATCTATCGGATTGCCAGTAAAGGATAAGGGAAGATTTAAGCAATAAATAATCTTTCTAGAACTGAAGGAGCGGGTTGTTCTCGAATCAAATAGGGTACACACAGAAATTCCAAGAATAGAGATTATACCCTCCAAAACTGACTGTCCTTGGTCTCTTGGGGGTTGACTCCAAAGCAGTACTACCTGAAAGGCATAATTTTGCCTACTCTATCATACTCTAGGTTTAGGGCAGTTTCTTGCCAAATATCCAACCTCATGACAATTGAAGCATTTTCCTTTGAATTCTAGCTTTGCTAGGTTCACCCTACAATCCTTGGTCTCCTAGCCCTTCTTGTGGCACCTCGAGCACCATAGTCTCCTTCTTAAATTTTCCACCTTTCCTCTTCTTAACCCAAAAAAATAATTCTTTTTGTTCTTTCCAAAACTAGAAGCACCTTCCCCTTTCCCATTCTTAACTACGTTTACTTCCTCAGTCATACACAAGATACTTGTCTCAATAAGTGCCTCGAATATTGATCCAAACGTCACTTGAGCCAATAACATTTCCCTCAATAGGAGTTCAATCCCTTAACAAACCTAAATGCTTGATTCATTGGGGTTTCCACCGGTCCTCTCCCAAATTTGGATAACTCCATAAATCTTGCTACAGACTCCCTTAGACTTAACTCCCTTGTTTTAACCGTCCGAACTTTTCCATTTGTAGGTTCATCTCGGCATTAGGTAAGAACTTAGTCTCAAAGAGGGTATTTAACTCTTTCCAAGTAAACACTCTACCTATATTCTCTTCTGAAATCATGTTCCACCACTCTAGGGATTCTCCCTTCAAATGCCAAGCTGCAACCTTAGGGTTTAGCTGGTCGTCCCATCTGGTAGCCTCGAAGATCCATTTGCATTTGGTTATCTGTGATTTAGCTTTAAGGAAGCTTTCGGTTGTTAAAAATGGCTTGCCTCCTAAATTCACGAAATCTTTGCAAAGTCGAGAAAAGTTGAAAACCCCGTCAGTGGAATAAGCTGCTGGTACCGCTGGAGTAGGAGCGGTAATAGGGACCTGTACAGTCATAAGGTACTATTGAGACCATTCAGGCAAGTACCGAGTACTATCTGAAAAAGGAAAACTATTTCAGTGAACTTCCAACGATAGCATTTAGGCCAAAAAGGAAGCAACATAAAGGTTTCCTAGTGTAATTGCATATGTCATTGGGGGTAAGTATGCATATATAGTTTTAAAAACTTTTTCAAATAACAAATACGTCTCTCTTACGTATTTTTCCCTATAATCGAGTAACCAATGCCCTGATACCACATGCAACAACCCTCCCGGAATAGGTCGAAATTACGATCCAGAAAAGGCCCATCGGAACTTGATGCCATTCTAAACGGATCGTTGGTTCCTATAAGGAAATACTAAAAACAGATATAACAGAGCAATTTAAACAAATTCATATTCTCATACAGCTCATGTAAAAAAATATATTATCTCAATAATAGATGTATCATAATTAAACCATCAATAATGTCATATACAACGAGTCTTAAGGAATAAAAGCTACATAAATAACTATCCCAATACATAATGATTATAATAGTACTACCATAAAAAATTGAAGCCTCCATCGTCAGGCTCCAAATTCAAGCTTCTCCAATCATCACTAATTCGAAGCAACACCACCTGCTAACTTGTTTATGTCAAGAGGAGGGAGGTCAGAGTATAAAGTTCTAGTGAATGAAAATCATATACATTTAGGAATGGCTATTTCCTATATTTGGCAGTGTAAATTCTTCTTGTTATGTCTATGCAATTCAACATACAATCAATGACATAAATTTATGAGGCAGACTACCTTAAAGTCACTTAAAGCCTACTACTTATTTATCTAAGGCGGATACTCTATCATCACTTAATACGGTATGGGGGCGGAATACCATTTGGTCGCTTAAGGCCATTACTTTATATATATTTTAGGGAAGATTCTCTATCATCACTTAATACTCTATGGCAGACCCTGGTCACTTAGTACCCCCATCTTATAATTATCAACGCTAATATATATATATTCTCTCCTTTGTAATACGAGAAATAGTAATCTGCCACTTAATATCAGGGTAGAGAAAAACCTTATTGTCATTTAAGACCCCTTCGGCGGACCCACACGTTACTATTTAAGTAGTTATATGGGTGAACTCCTAGCCATTTAATAATTCCCATAGACATGCAGTTCCCTTTACATGGTCAATGAAACACTTAGTAGCTCATCCCTAGGTCATCCCTCACTAATTCCCTAGATAAGAAGCAGACACTTCCGGAGAATTACCCCACTCATAAATCATTGTCTATTAGGACCATTTAATACCTTATATAAGAGAAGGGAGGACCCAATGACAAATTAAAACCTATTAGGGAGGGTCCCGTGACTTTGCTTCAGAACCAAGAAGTGAACGAATGGAACGGACCTAGTCCTAACCACTTAATACCCAACAAAGAAGGCCAGCAACTTAACCTCTTCTCAAGGAAGACCTACTTCACATACATACATGCATACGTATATATACATATATATATATATACACACACACATACTACACATCTCGCATTGAATCGACCACTTGTAGATGCTAGATTTTCTAGCCGGTTCTGAGCAGGCTTCTACTACAAATTGGGCTTAACCTCGCGTCTTAATGAAATAATTATAATGGTTCATGACATCTAGACCTCTCACATTAACCAGTCTTACTTGTAGATGCTGGGTATGCCAGTTGGTTCCGAGTAGGCTTCCACGATAAGTAATGGTTGATCTCATGTCTATGTGTCATTAATTATAATTAAAATCCATTAACTCACATACATACAAATTCCTATAGGGACACTTAATTTCTATTACCTAATTTAAATGTATTTAGTATGGTCTAATACACATTAATATTACGTTTAATTACACTATAAAAATATATAAGTAAATGTAAATTTAACGCACGTGAATAGCGACTTAATACGTTTGATATGTCAACCCCAATAACCACAATTAAGGTATACAAGTTAATTTTCCTATCAATTAACATGGTCCAACATGTATATTCTTATTTAATGATCAAAAAGGGAAATTGTGACATCCCCGTCCGTTAATGTCACTCTTTATCAGAATGCATTAAGTTTCGTGAAGCATTATAGGTAAACAGAAACAGAAACATTACAAGACAGATATAAAATAACAGCGGAATTAAAACTTTATTTAATAGAAAAGCTTCGTGGTTCAAACCCAATTACATAATAAGTCTGGAATACTGAAAACATAAAACTTCCTCCTTGTACAAAAAGCCATCATCATAGTACATTAATACATAAGAGCATAATCCCCAAAATATAGCCATAGTAAAGAAGATATGAAATCAAGAAGTACATCTAAGCAGCTCCAAGTGGAATGAAAGAAGAATCCTGATCAAGCTTGAGTATTCCCACCATTAGAACCTGGGGAGGGGAAACGGAAGAGAAAGAAGAGGAAACAAAATGGGTCAGACATAAAGTCTGGAGAGTCCAGTTACATTTAGCATATAAATAAGTAAAAGCATTATGATAGGCATATAAGTTGGAGAGGTAGATAACAGTGCCATAAGACAGGTATAACGAGGTAAACAGGATATACAGAACAGAACATGTGTTGCACTTCTAAAATACTTCTGTCTACACCAATACTAATATAACAATAACAAGATGATCCCAACAAGTATAAGATGGTAGACGTAGGTGTACTTCTAGTGAGAAGTTTCACCCCCTACAATAATAGGAAGCCCAATAGAACTTATAGGTGTTAATCCCTGACGACAATAACAGACTCCTAAACAAGCAAGACTAGATGTACCATAATTACTACCCCCCAATCGATCGGCTCCCTAACTCGTAGATACCATGTGCTATCCCCATAGTAGGATGCATCACCTCCTAAAGTGGTAACACTCTTGTTTACAAGATGTGCACAACCATATCTACCAATGTCAAACCGTCTTATCTTCCCTAGCAAGCGGACCCATGCGTGCACATAACCCTATTGGAACGCGCCGTCAACACCCTCACCCAAGCGACCTCTTATAATCAGCTCAGTAAGCGTACCCAGACCCAGACCTAGTTCGGGGTTCCCCTTTTGATACCAAGATGGGTTACTAACTGAACAGGTCCCACGCAACAGATGATACAAGCTTCCCCATAGGCTTGCATCCCCACTAGTAGGATTTCAATAGGTTATGCCTACTAGTTTAACTAGATTACTTAACCCCATAGATTAAGTTTGTCGGGTTTATACATATGACCCTTCCCCACATATTTAACAAGGTTAACTTAACCCTCCCACCGTTTCAAGCAAGTTTACTTAACCCCTACTCAAGTTAACAAGTTCACGTAATCCTTTTTGATTCAAACATGTTAAGTATTACTAGTTCATCACCATTCCTTCATTTATGGTTATAATGCGCTAGACCACCCACATTAAGTCTACAACTTGTGGATGCTAGATGTGTCGGTTGGGTTCAGACAGTCTTCTTCCAAAAGTCCGACTTAACCTCATGTCTTAGTATGTTACATGTTTATGCACTTAGACCCCTCAGATTAGGTTTACCTCTTATGGACGCTGGATATGTCGGGCGGTTCCGGGCAGGGTTCTACCACAAGTGTAACCTAACCTCGTGTCTAAGTGCGGTTACAGTTTCTAATTACTGTAAATCTAGGCATTCTCATTATTCACCAATTATCATGTTTTATCATGCCCCAAATCCCCGTCCGATAACATACAGATTATGCCCCAGATTTAGATCAAGATATAGATTATGCCCCCAAATCCCCAGTTTTGGTTCAAGGTACAAATTATGCCCAAAATTCTCAATCATATTTTACAATATGAATTATCCCCCGAATTAATCATTCCCGATCGTTCCAAATTTCGTGCGTTCGCATGTTTCAGCGATAAGCCTAGGCTCGAAGGTAGCCTGGCTATATAAACAAAAAGGGAAAGAGGGAGAGAAGAGAACAAGGATAGGCATAGTAAATAAAACAGGCATAAGATGACATAATTAAGGAAACTAACATAATAGGCATAAGGTGACATAATTAGACAAACTATCATAATAGGCATAAGGTGACATGATTAGACAAACTATCATAATAGGCATAAGGTGACATAATTAGGCAACTAACATAATAGGGATATCATGAATAGGCATATAGACACTAATCAATAGGTCAAGCGTACAAGTAATGGCAGATCTATTATGATTCAGGTTTCTAACAGGCATAGGCTTAGATCCAAACTTATAAACATGTCGGGATTACATTTTAGGTGTTTATATCTAAAAAAGCAACGTAAACTCACTGTGATTGGATCTAAAGAACAGAGAATTGATTGAAAATGCAGAAGCACAGATTCTTAAATACATATAACTTGTTGTTGAAGAAGAATAGGCTAGATCAAACTTAGTTGGGGCAGCACCGCGTTGTCGCCATTGATTTAGATGAATAAAACAATGGGATTAAGGTCCTTTATATAGCCTAGGGTCAATGAATCTAGTCAAGAAACGAGTCTACATTGAGAAACTGAATTCTGCCCAGATCCTGGGGGGTGGGGTCAACATGGATGTCGACACCTCTGTGTTGGTGTTGACCCATGGGTCGACACCCCTAGGGTGGGGTCGACCCCTAATGGGCCGAACTCCCGCTCTCCCCCGCGTTTCTGATTTTGAATTATTTTGAACTGTTTTGAATTGTTTTGTATATATATAATTCTCTTATGCACACACAAACTTCTAACCTTAATATCTTCTTCGTACGATATCCATTTTATGCAAACTTGGGGTCTATCTTAAGAAGAATTCCGATACGAACGCAATGGCGTAATCCATTTTACTTAATTCCAAATATTTAATTAAATATTCCTTAGTTTATTATTATAGTGTTGTAGAAATTACGGGGTGTTACAGAAATAACGATACATATAAATAAAACTTGCAACCTAAGCGTGAATAATTATCTAAATAATAAAATTATAGACAAGGTGCAGTAATCCAATTACATATGCTAAACCTTACTTTTGGTGCTGCTTCACTTTTTATCTTATATTGCATATAAAAACTTAAGATTCTAGTATATTGTATAGATTACGTTCAAACAAATCTATTAAAAATATATGCTTAAACTAATTATTATACAACACTAAAATCTTATGCCTTAATACACAAAAATAAATGAACAATTAAATTGAAAACCAAGTAAATCAGACAAAAACTAAGAATTTCACAACACCCAAAGCCTAACTTCCATTATTCGAATAATCACAAACCCAAATATGTCACTTTCGGTTGGCCATTTCCACAATAAACAATATATAGGATTTGAAGGGTTTATAGTGTTCTATTCTTGTTTTAATCCAAATCCCATACATGCATAATAATCCAAATACATACTACAAAAGATAGAAAATAGAAACTTATAGGGTTTCCACTCATAGTGATTTGCTAAGGAGAAACAATAGGATTTGTTGTAGAATCAGATCCAGATTTAGCCTTCATAATCATACTCCAATCCTTCTAATATATATATATATATATATATATATATATATATATATATATATAAGAATCAAATCTTAGAATCTCATATGTGTATATATAACTAAATTCCAGAAGCTAAATCTATAGGAATCTAGATTAGAGAAGACATAATGGAGGTTAAAGAAATAGAAGAGAATCCTAACCTTTCTCGGGAATTAGCAATGACAGAAGGAAAGTACGGAGGCTTAGAGAGAAATGAGAATAGGGTTTAGAGTGAGGCTAGGGAGTTGTATTTATAGTTGCAAGTGTGTGTGTAGACCGTTGGATTAGTTGGATATAATCTGGATGGTCTATTTCATGCAAAACAATATAAATCTCCCTATAATAATACACACTCAACACCTATCCTCTTTGAGGGCAGTTAACCCCCTCTATAGGAGGGCGGTCGTGTATTATCCCAAATTTTTTAGTAATTGAATAATTAATTAATATTTATTTGGCAATTTAAACGATTTGAATTCAAATATTTCGAATATTTAAATTAATATGAATAATGGTGTAATAAAATTCAACTTCTGAAATAGTCGAAAATAGTTGAATTAGCAATATTGTGTGAATTGGATGATTTAAAATATTTAATTGAGTTTATATTCGAGTTATAATAATGAATTTATTAATAAAACAAGGTTTAAACGTATAAACAAGCTCATAATGTCGCAGTAATTCGTAATATTATGTTTTGGACTTCAAATGAGTATACATGGTTCGTTTTAAGTCGGATTTCACTGAAACAAGAAATGTTCGAGTCTATTGAACTACAATTTTCTAACGGAAGTGAAAAATCGAGATTTCATCTTATATAGTGTACTTTATATACAAATCCAAATTTTAGAAGGTCGCTATGGAATTGTTTATAAACCATAAAGTTTTATTTAATAAAATAAATGGATTTTTAAATAGCTTAAATATGGTTTTAATTTTAAAATGAAATACCGAGTTTAAAATTCAAATTGGATCATTTTGAAGTTATATATATATTATGTTTGAATATAAATAATAATATTATTATTTTATTATTAGTAGATTTGTTTATTATAGAATCGATTTATATTATATTAATTTAATTTTTCGTTTTGAATATAACCATGGATGAACTTCAAATATTTCATATATCCATTAGTATAGTAATCGAATATTAATCCGATTTACAAATATGATTGTCTAATTGTCATCATCAGATTGCAAGTGACCTCAAAGAAAAAGAGTCAAATATCCGTTAACTGACCTAGCATTCTCGTTAAATTTGAATTGACTTAAAATAACTCAACTTCACCTTTCCAAAGCCAAAATTAATTTTCAACTCCAATAAATCAGAAAATAACTTATAATATGTCTGTGCAAATTGCAAAATCAGAAACATCACTGTAAAAAAACCAGTTTTCTTTGATACTCCTTGCTTCAATCCGTTACTAAAGCATGCCACAAGTGGAAAGAGTAGTCATCACTGTAATAGCACATAGTTCATAGTAGTGTGACATTTCAACAACAACAGGAGCCATAATATCACAAAAAGCACCATAACAACGTTGGATTATTACGTCATTAAGGTCCCAACGTCAATGATAAAACCATCCCGTAAAGCAATCCATCAAAATCTTAAATCATATTTCATAGACCAAGCAAATGAGGAATCAAAAAAAATAACCGACTTACAACACATAAGTAAACGATTTTAGTTTTGAATCAACAAATGAAACAATCAATATGAGGAAATAAATACAATTACATATCATCATGAGATAAAGCTCATTCATGTAACAAAAGAAAAGGGTATTGTACACAAAACTAGACTTGTACACTAAAGAAGCTATGACAGGAGAGGATTTACAATATACATACCTTGCATTAAATTATCTGGCCATAATTCCATCTCTTGATCATACAACTATTAAACAAAAATTTACAAAACTCTTCTTTGACCAAACAATGCATTTGCATTCATGCAAACCTATCCTGAGCTAACCAATTACATAAGAAGAAGATACTATAGACAGACGCCTAATCACCGTCACCTACTCTATATTACCGTCGTCCCCTATTCTTGCTTCTTCCCAAAGGAAATGCTCCATGAGTCTTCAAATCAAAAGCCTACTGTTTTCCACCTACCTTAACACTTCATTCAGCAGGGTAATCTCACATGCTATGTGAAAACAATGTTGTGCTCATCCTTTACTCCTCCTATTTATATCGTGCATTTTTCAAGTTTTAGAACCAACCCAAACAGTGTAACAAAATAAAAACGCAAGCTCTGGAATTATACAATTTGTATAAACTCAGATCAAACTCTTCCAAGAAAATTATTAAGTATGAATCGAAGACAAAATCAGAATAAAATCCTAAAACTTGATTGTGATCGTGTTTGTGTATGGGAAGGAACATCATCTTAGAAGTATAGAGTTTGGTGCGACTGGTGTATTTCTGGTAGAGCTGATGTTGAGTCTCAGAGGGTCGAACCTAAAGAGGGACTAAGGAGGGAGGAACGACGACCCTAGTAGTGGTGGCCGGAGGAATTAACATGGCGTGAGGTGTTTGTGTTTGGATGAGGTAGGTTTTCCGATCGAAGCCAATTTCTGGTGAGACGATGGGTTGATGGTGACCAAGGTTACTGAAGTGGGAAGCAGAGGAAGCAGGGGTCCTTAGAAGGACGACGGTGTGGGCTCTGATGCCCTGGATGGACGACAACAATGATTTACAAGTCGAGCATTGTTCGTATTTTTTTCGAGAAGAAGGATTGGGAATTTTTTTTCCCGAGGTTTAGGAATCGCGTGGGTTTAAAATGGGTAATGGACGCAGGCATGGGCTTTGAAGAGGAATTCGGTCGGGAATTCTATGGTGAGACCAGTTCTTAATACAAAGTAAAGTATATACGTTTAAAACTATGATTAAGGGGAGATGTGTCCTCATTGATATTGGAAGGGAGGACTAGAACGAGATTACAACTGGGATGGTAGTGGGTTTGTGGAGAATGTGTTATGGCCGAGATTTATAGCTAAAATCATGGGGTAAGTGGTTAAATAATTCATTAAATTTAGCTAATAACATTCAATTTATTTAATATAAGCTCAAGTTTGAAACATGTATATTTATCTCATAAGTTAACAGAATCAAATGAAACAAGTCGTGTTGGAATCGTGTTGTCACAAGCTACATATTGTAACCATTCTGAAACGGTTTGGAGATTGTTTCATTGTTAGACAAATTAAAACACCTAAAAAGATCTAGGGAACGTTAATCGTTTTCAATGATTAACGACCAAGGTGAGTAAACTCACTAACTTTGTCCAGTATAATAAACATTATTTAATATCGGTAAATGAAGATTTAATGTTGTGTGATGGTTTTTTGGATGAATTGTTTATAAATTGGTTGAAATTATAGTTATATATATAAATCATGGATTAAATACTGATTCTATATTTCATATTGACATGAAGTTGGTTTTATTTATATTGATTAACATCTGTGGGTGCAGAGAAACAGGTTGGAGTGATACAACTGGTTTTCTCAACAATTATATTGTTGTTTTTCATATATTGCACTATATGATGTGACAAATAATCTGTGGTTGATTATTGTGTGTTCGGGTTGTTTGAATAACATTGACCCTGAAATAATTGGTATTTAAAATACCGTAAATATATTGGAAAAGAATTCAAGTTTTAAAAAGGAAAAAACTATTTTTAAATAGAAATTGAATTTCGAATGGATTAGAATATAATAACTTGTTTTAGTTTTATTAAAATAAAAAGTGTCATTTATAAACGATATTTAGAAATGGGTGAGATAATTATTTGGGAATGTAAATTCAAAAATGAATATTAGAAAGGGAAATGGAAATCGTTTTCGAAAGGAAATGATGAAATTTATTTCGATGTTCGAAAAGTGAATAGGACTAATTAAATCCACAAGGATTTGTAATTAGAATTCGACCATGTCGATTGTTATAAAAATAATTTATTTTACAAATTATATATAAATATAATTTAGAATTTGACAAGATAATCAATATTTGTTTGTAACCGATAATTTATAATCGAATATGAAGTCAAGATTAAGTTATAAACTTAAAGTATAATTAACAAGAAGTTGACCTGTAAACGATTTTTATAAAGTGGAATATGAATATGAATTTATAAAATAACTCAGTAAATGGAATTTTAACCTAGAATTGGTATCTAATATTTAAGTCAAGAATTATTTGATATAACGAGTCCAGATTTCGGTAAAGAAATAATAGTCACATTTTAAAGTGAATAATGATTTAAAAGCAAATGTTTTGCAAATTGGAATGATTATAAAGGAAATTGAATTCAAAAATGAATTTAGAAACTGAGTTGACCTGAAATTGTAAATTATTCTAAAGTTCGGAACGTTAATCAAATTGGAATATATCAAAGGAGAGTTAGACGTCGAATTTAGGATAGTAATGTTTACTTTCTGTTTTTAAATGAAGATTTATTTAATTAATTAAATATTATTTTTTTATTCAGTGTAATGAATCTAAGTTTTATTTTAAAGTTAAATATTTTGGAAACAGGGATTATAATGCCATCGTTATAATCAATATTTTTCCGTAAAAGAAGTCGATTCGTAAACCGAATTCGAGAGTTGCGTAAGCAATGATTTGATATGAATTTAAGGAAATTAGAAATTGACTGGATATTAGTTAAGTGAATGGCTTCTTGAGTATCAATCTGATGTTGGTTTCGGCCTTCGGGGTTGATACTTAGGGAATTGTTCTCTTACTAATTTTCGGTTTGGCACTAATGAATGTGAAAGGATAATGATGCATGGATAAGAAGCTGAAATGTTTTCCCAAGATAACGTATATTTTCTAAACATAGAAAATGCGAATTGAGAATATATGGAAATGTTTTCCGATGTTAATAAGAAATATTTTCTAGAATATAGAAAATAAATAGTTTAAATAGACGGAAACATTTTCAAGAATTGTGAGAGACTATACAAGTTGGAGGAATATCATGGTAGAGATATTGAAAAGAAATTGGGAAAGAATAAATTAATTTGAAGGGCTAAATATTGATTGATGATTGATCGATATAATTTCTATTTGGAAATAAGATCATTGTTTGTATGGACGTTTTCCTTTGATAGTTAAATAACTGAATATCAACGTTATTTACCATTTTCCCATTGTTAATATGGAGAGACTGGGATCATATTTATCATCTAAAAACCACTCCATACGGCATTAGTGTAGCAAATCTAATATGCTGATGATAATTGAAGACAGAGTTTATGCAAGGGCTGTTCTGGCGATCCTAGGTAGAAATTGCCTAAGATGGATTTACATTATAGTGCCTTCGGTTTGTCCATTCCCAGGACAACTTATATGGACGAATGTCTGACTGAGTATATCTAATAGATTGCATAAGTTAATCTCTTCAAACGTATTCACATTTGGTGGTGGAGGAATTCATTTCTCTTAGCTTTAGACTTGTGATATTTTTAGGGAAATCAACTTGTGATTTGGAAGGAATGACGATGTGGCGTTCAAAGTAAATGAAGGTGTGATCTGTCAAAAGATACGTTATGACCTCAAGCCTCATCAATAGGGAAATGACAAAAATCGGACAGGCAGCATGGCTAAGTGGGTCGCTCCAATTAAGGTATATTGTCACCATCTAGAGAATATTCATTATTGTTCTTCTTTCGCTTTTGTGTCTCTCAAGAATGGTTATGTTGGTATACCAACCGTATGGTGACAATATATTCGGAACATTCAAGCGAAATGAATGGTCGGTCATGTGTGGTCGAGTTGCAAGATGTTCTTGTTGAACTCTAGTGTATCCCCTCTAGATTACACTGATCGAAAGGTGGTTCCATACCTTGTCATAGTCGGAAATCCATTCCCAATAAGAGCCCACATTTTTGATTGTATATATGTGTGTATATACATATATATATATATATGTATGTATATATATATGTGTGTGTTTGTGTGTGTGTGTGGAGCGTGAGATGCAAGCGTTCCGCAAGATTGTTATTTACTTGTATTAAACACTACTATACTATGAGAATAATATTTTAAAAGAATGATTTGGGTAACCGTAAAGTAAAAACCATTCGTGTTTATGTGGGGGTTGGTTTTACACTTATCCTTTCTTTTGATATTTTTTTTGAAAAGTTAAAACGAATGGTTGGAGCTTACTCACACCAGTGTCATGACTGACCCAGAATTTATTTTGTTTTACCCTAAACTCTTAGGTGCCCAAATTTGTATAGGCTGTCAAGTAGTCAGGATTTTTCGGATATACTTGGAAGAGCTTGGAGTAGGAGGCTTCAACATTTAGTTATATATAGAGTTGAAAGTTAAGTGATTACCATGGCTCTGTGGCTTCACTTAGTAAAGATGGGGTTAGTAATACCCTAGATTGAGTTCAGTGTATGTATATGAGAGAGCGTATTTGTAGATTATATAAAAATGGTTTTATATTGTGGAGATTTATTGGTAGAGTGGCTTATGAATTCTAGTCGACGGTGGGGCACCACAAAGTCGATAGGGGTTTCTAAATACTTGAATACGATAAACCAACACGGTATGTTTTGAAAAAGGAGGGTAAATAAAATAATTTTACCCAAATTATATTTTGATATAAAAAGTATATATATTTAAATTATTATATTTGGTGTGTTGGTTGTTATTATAATCGAATAAGATTATAAATGCGATGGTTATATATATAACCAATCAAAATTGATGTGATTGTAATATATAAAACTAGACCGATTAAATTTGAACTTAAACCAGAATTGGAATTAAAATTCCGGAAACTGGGAAAAGTATTGTAAATGAATTCTAGACTAAGTATATGAAAATTTTAAGATCTTGTGTGGGTTTGAAAAAGTTTTCCATGCATTGATATTTTGAAGTAAATTTCAAAATGGAAGTGTTTAAGATTAAGTTTGAAAGTGATAAAGTATTGAACTCATTTCAGTCACTAGAAATAATTCTGATGATGACAACCGCATCATCAGTGTCATTTTCGAGTTTCTAAGTGATGGATTACTACTAAAGATATTGTTTTGAATTGTTTTGAGAAACAAGTTGTTTTGAATCTTGAAAAGGAATATCTGGTTTTAGAAAAACTAAACTGTTTAAAAACCTAAGAAGATATTGTTGAATTAATGGATTTATTTTTGAAATAAAAAAAAATCAAATTTTAGAAGTTTGAGTTTGGAACCGAGATAACTAATTGCGGAAATTAATTAGTTAATGAAATATGGGAATGTAACTTAACTTGGTTAAGTAATTGGACTCGTGGGATAGGATTCTGAAATGGAATTAGATTGCTGAGTAAGAATTTGAATTGGAATTGGAGTTTGAGATGGAATTTGGTTTGATTATAAGAGAATGATTGGGCTTGAGGATAAATTTATTAGAGATTGATTAGGAATGCATGAGTATATGCTAAATTGATAGCAAATGGAAGAGGCATAGTTAGATGCCCAAAAAAAGGTACAAGTTTATATTTAATATTTTATATGAATATGAGATTTATGAGCTTATTTAGCAAGCCGCTTGGCTGTTTGATTTTCTTTGGATTGGAAAAGGCCGATGTGAGTTGTAGTTGTACCGATTGAGTCGTGCAAAGGAGACGCTTGCGAATTTTTTTGGTAATTTAAGGTGTTAAATTTTTTTTAGAAATTTTAAAATTTTATGTTAATAAGAATAAATTAATATTTTAATTAAAATTACTTGGTTCAGTGTAAACTGAAGTTCAGAAGTAAAACGAAATATTTTCAACCTAGTTAATAGGGTTTGTAGCATTTTTCCTACCTTAGTAATTTCGGGATGAAATTTTTTAAGGAGGAAGGAATGTAATGTCCTAGATTTTTATAGCAATTGAATAATTAATTATTTGAATATTGATTTGGCAATTTAAATGATCTGAATTCAAATATTTCGAATATTTAATTAATATGATTAATGGTGTAATAAAATTCATTTTCCGAAATAGTCGGCAACGGTTGAATTGGCAATATTGTGTGAATCTAACGAATTTATTAATTAAACGAGTTTTGAATGTATAAACGAGCTCATAACATTGTGCTAGTTCGTAATATTACATTTTGGACTTCAAATGAGTATACATGGTTCGTTTTAAGTCAGATTTCATTGAAACAAGAAATATTTGAATCTGTTGAATTATAATATTCTAACAGAAGTGAAAAATCGGGATTTTGTCTTATATAGTGTAAGTTATGTCCAAATCAAATTTTCATAAGGTCGCTATGGAATTGTTTATAAACCATAACGTTTTATTTAATAAAATGAATGGATTTTTAATAGGTAGAATATGATTTTAATTTAAAAATGAAATATCGAGTTCAAAATCCGAATTAGACCATTTTGAATTTATATATATATTCTATTTGAATATAAATAATAGTAATATTTTATTATTAATAGATTTGTTTAATTATTATGGAATCGATTTATATTATATTAATTTTGTTGTTAGACCAAAATTTGGTTCTAACGCCCAAATGTAGTGTGATGTCCTCACAATTACGTATCATAGATCACAAATCACAAAATGCAGAAAATAATAAATAATTGGAGACACACAAGGTTTTTATAGTGGTTCAGCTCAAACCAAGCCTACGTCCACTTTATAGTTTCTTAAATCCTAAGAAATTACAAGTACAATGCCGTCTTACAATCCGTAAGATTCATTCACATACAACATCCTTGTACTTATATAAAGAAGAGGAGAAAAGAGAATGATTTTATACACGAAATCCTTGTGTTAATGTGGAGATCGGACTCTATTTTATGCAATGGCCGTGCGTAGAACAATGGTGGAAGCCCTCAGGAGTTCGTGCTAAAAGTCCCCTCAAAATGCCATGTAGTGGTGTATTTATAGGGGTGGGGAGGCTCCGGGTCGGATGCCACGTGTCATGCCCAAAGGAGATCTCGAAATGTAGTGGAGAATGCTCTCAAAATCGTGCTATGCAAGATGGAAGTCGATCCATGCATGTAGGAGGAAATTATGCCTTAAGAACACGTCAAAATTGATGTGCAGCAATAGGTCAAGGGTGACCCGATCCAGGGGGCGACCCAACCCCGGGGGGGGACCCGACCCGGAAGGGGGGGGCGACCCGATCCAGAAGGCCGTGCAATCCAAGTCCATTATTCTCTGTAACTTTGGTACTTCGTCCAAGTGTTCTACCAATCGATGCCAGTTGGACTCAAGCCCTGAGTATTTCCACCGATGGATTTCGAGTTGAGACGATCTTTGCCAAAAGATAGTCTAACAAATTGCCCCCAAAACATATCTTGCTGGTTGAAGGAAGATGGGTTCTGGATAATTCGAGAAATCCATAATTCGTAGAAGTCCAAAATGCGACGATCACGCCGGATCGTATTAAGGCCAGAAAACCGACGATCGCGCAGGATCGTATTAAGGCCAGAAAACCGACGATCGTGCAGGATCGTATTAAGGCCGGAAAGAAATCCAAGAAAACATGGGCCGTGCCAGGCCTATCGGTTTCGAGTATAATCCGTACCTGCAAAGAAAAGGAGGCAAACAGATATGTCAAATCCTGAAAATACTGCTTAACCTTCCAAGCATTAACCATGCTTAGGCATCCAGTTTAGCACAAACCATACTCAAGAAACATTAAAATCATCCTGCTAAGTCCTGGCGAGGGACCTAACCTTTCAGGCATAATCCATACCAGAAATTTCAAGCTGAGCATAATCCATACTCGAGTTTTAATGGGTTCCTTTGTCAGATCCTGACAAGACCATTCCCCATGCCTGAGTATAATCCATACTTAGGAAGCCAGCTGAGTACAATCCATACTCATATGGGGATAGAGCTATACTTGCCACAGCCTGACAAGTTAATCCGTCCCTAGGCATAATCCATACCTAGGGTTCCTAAATAAGTATAGGCCATACTTTGGTCGAGATTAAGAATATTGCCACATCCTGATAAGATACTTAAGTTTTGCCTAGCATAGTCCATGCTCGGATAATCCATCCTGAGAAGTAATGCGTGATTGACGTTATCCACGTTTTCCTGTGAAGCGCTGGTGCCCCCAGCGTTGAATCCAAGAGAGTGAGTGAGTCTCTGCTGAGAATCAACATTCGAGTCGAAGTTGCCCCCAAGTCGTGAGTCGCGTGTCGCATATACCGATCCGATCTGTGCGTTCCAACCGGTGTTTTTTTCGTGCTGAAGCTGAGCGTATCCTAGTACCTGAGTATCCATCCGAACATGAGATGATGTGGCTCATGCTCGACCCGAGCCTTGCTTTCCAGTATTGCCAGTGTCTTCACCCAAAACGCTAAGATTTGCAGGTTGGTGGTTTCCATAGGGAGGTGACTACCTCCGGTTCTATGCAGTTCCATGTTGCCAATAGCGGATCGAGATCGCGGGTCGCGGGTCTAGGGACCCGATCCGGTCCTGGCTATTTATCTCGAGCCTCTTCCTGTCACTGTTAAGTGGGAGCATGCTGATCGGTCTTCCATCTATTTTGTAACACCCCGTAATTCTGTAACATTAAGTTTTGCAAATTAATGTATAATTAAATTTTGAAATAAGAATCAAGGGAAACAGGTTGCGTCATTGCATTCATCTCGAAATTCTTCTTGGAAATGAGTCCGAGTTTTTGAGAAACGGAGTCCATATAAGGGAGATATGACCCTTCGAAGTTTCAGAGATTTTCAGAGTCAAAAACAGCTCGAAATTCGAATTCAAATTCGAATTCAAAACCCAGAACAGGATGGGCGGGAAATTTCCCGCCCAGGACCAGGTCGACCTGGGGGTCGACCATAGTGTCAACCTCCCAGGTCGACCATAGTGTCGACCTGGGGGTCGACCTGGTGTCGAATTCCAGTTTTTGACCTGATGCATTGCGATGTATTTAGACGTGTTTTCTGACTAGATTCGTAATCCTAAACCTATATAAACCTCCCCTAATCCCCACTACTCCTCACACCATTCTTCTCTATCCTTATGCTGCACAAAATCTTAATGAACAAGTTGACTTCTTCTTCTCCAAAGACTACATGATTCAATTAAAACAAGATTAAAGCAAATTAAGAGAGTCCTTCTGCCATCTTCTTCAAGCAACGCGAGATTCGCAAATTGGAGATTCAAATCAAGATTAAAGCTTTAAGAAAAGAATCAAAGGTTGCGAGCAACGTCATGCAAACCATAGCAAATCACCAACGCTATCTGATTATCCTTTTCTAAAACCGATCCATGTAAGTCAGTTACTTTTTAGATTTGAACGCCTAGATCTATTTGTGACATGTAATTAAATGGATATGAGAATATGCCTAATCCTTTCATTTGAATCGGTGCTTGTATTTGCCTTCGGATTTGATTCTCAATTATGGCCTATAACTTATTGTGGCTAATTGCCTATGACTATGATTATGGGACTTTTTGCCTAAAACTATGACTATGAAACCGTGGCCTATGAAACTATTGCCTATGACTATGAACATAAGACTATGCCTATGACTATGAACATAAGACCATTGCCTACGACCATGATTCATGACTATGAGATTATTGGCTATGATTATGAACATAAGACTATTGTCTATGACCATGACTTTGAAATTATTACAGTTAATTGCCTATGACTATTTAGGATAATTGCCTAGGACTATTTTGGTTAATTATCCATGACTATGGTGGTTAATTGTTTATGCCCATAACACTATAGTTACAAACCATGTTGTACACCGAACTGGCATTTTTTTGGATCTCATACCTAGGGTGTGACTTGCTTAGTTTATTCCTATCCACTATTATGTACACCAAAACCATTGGATCCATTATCCTTGTATTTGGCTCGCTTTCGCATGCCTATTCTTTTATGTCAATTATCATGTTTATACTCTATTCCCTTTTTAGTTTCATTTCATAAGTATTTAGAAAACTTGTGAAATCATGGTATACGTACGTTATGAATGCGGGGTTATTTGGGGTATAACATGAAATCTATATTATTTGGCATAATTTAGAGCATGTATTATAACATGACTATTAGATGCAAATTGGGGTAATTTGACGTGAATTATAGAAGATGTAATTTGATATATTGAATCTAGTATTGGCAAGTAAACTAAGCTTTAGGCATAAATTGTAAACTAGAGCATCAAATCTAGTTTTGACATGGACTGTGAATGGGAATACTAGATCTAAATTGGCATAAAACTGCAAGTTGGGTTAAATGATAGGTAAATCAAGATTTGGGCCTAGAACATAGGTGTGTTAGTGGGCATGACAAAGGAATATGATATAGGCCAAATTTGTTTAAAAGAGTTGTTAGCAACTTACATATAGACAAAAAGGATAAATATGTAAATCTAGGAAAGACGAGTATGCCTAACCCGAGGTTAGATTGAGTTACGGTATAAGACTGCCCGGAACCGCCAGGCAAATCCAACAACCGTAACAATACCTATCTAATGTGGGTGGTTAGAGCATTGAGCCCAGAAGGACCCGAGGTTAGACTGAGTTGCGGTGTAAATCTGCCCGGAACCGACCGGCACATTCAGTGACCGCAACAATATCTGTCTAATGTGAGGGTTGGTGCTTTAAATGAATAATTTAAAGCTAAGAAACAGTTAAGCTAGAATGGGAGGGTTAAGTCCATATGGAACACTTAACCAACTTAACATGTTAACAAAACAAGACTTGTAGGGGTTAAATAACCGTTATAACATGTTGACTAGACAAGTGGGTGAGGTTAAGAAAAGGTTTAACCAATTTAACATGTTAACCAGACTAGAAGGTGGGGTTAAGTAAAATACACTTAGCCAATTTAACATGTTAACTAGACTAGAAGGTGGGGTTAAGTAAAATACACTTAGCCAATTTAACATGTTAACTAGACTACAAGGTGGAGTTAAGTAAACTTAGGACACTTAGCCATCATAGTGTGACAAATGAACAAGGTTAAGTTAAAACATGAAGGGACAATACTTAACCATTAGAACATGTGAATTAAACTTATGTTAGGGTTAAGTTAACTAAGAGAACACTTAACCGTTATAACATGTTAGCTAAACAGATGGGCAGGGTTAAGTTAAAGGGAACACTTAACCAATACAAGATGAAGGGGTGGGGTTAAGTAATAAGAAATACTTAACCAATACAACTTGATTTGTGGTAGGGTTAAGTCAACATGAACTACTGATAACACTTAACTAGTTTAACATGACAAATGAATGGGTTAAGTTAACTTGAATTGACTAATGACACTTAACCAATCCAACTTGACGAGAAGGAGAACTAAGTAGTAAATCTTAGTTAAAGGGGCTAAGTAGAAAACCTTAGTTAAGAAAACGACAATTCAGGAAACTAAGTAGTAAACCTTAGTTAGGAGAACTAAGTAGTAATCCTTAGTTAGGAGAACACAAAAAGGAGCGAACGTTCATCTGATCTTAAAGAAGGCTCCAACGAACTGGGTGACGAAGCATGCGGCTTCAAGGGGACGTGAGGGTACTCTTGGTATCCCTCTGTGAGGCTGCATATGATCCTCCTGGGATCACAGAGGTTAAGGTCTGCGTTAGAAGAACCAAGGGTATGCCTTGGTTGCAATATAAGGCAACCCAAAGACTAGGATGGACCAGCGTGATTCGGCGAGACCAGTAGCCCTGTGATAGCAACTCGTCGTCTACCTACCATCTTGAGTCAATCGAGATACGTGAAGCGGAAAGGCGGAGAACTCCAAAAGACCATATACTTGCTATCCAGTTATGGTTGCAGATGGCCATAGGTTAGTGGGGGCATAGGGGGGCCTGTGTATAGTTCTCATTTTTTCAAGGGTGACCTTTCATTAGTTGAGGGAGGGGTCTAGTGGGACCGTAGCCACTGGAAAAACAGACCTTAGCATCTGCATTGGCAAATACCTGAAAGCTCCCAACTGAGTTCCGTGTTTCTTGATTTGCCCTGCCACGAGACTCGGGTCGCACATATAGAGGACATGTGCATCTAGACAGCGATAACGATCCACGACACATACCCGGGGAAAGTCTAGGAACATATACCACTCTGGGTAGTGTGTCCTAGATTAGGGGCGTCATTCAATAGGTAGCATAAACCCCAGTAGCCCTGGGTAGCGTAAACCCTGGTTGGATCTAGAATGTGCTCGATAGAAAACCCTAGATTAGATCTAGGTAATAAATAATAAATGTACACCTGAAACAACCACAATTGCGGGGATTGGGATCACGTTATTGTTTTATCAGTTTATACATATTACTAGTTAGGTGGTGCAGAGATATAGAAATTAAAATAACAAGGTAGTAGCGAAGCAGAGAAAGTATAGAAGTGCATCTAGTTTATCTTACCTTATCATATCTTGTGCTAACCTTATGATTCCCGTCACCATGGTGTTTTCTTGTATTCAGTTAAATTCATGTCATGTTGCTTTTACCTGTTCACATGCTGAAAGTTACTGAACTTACCAGACTTTATGTCTGACTCTGTTTTTTTTTCGCTTTCTTGTCTTCCGTTCCCCCCCAGGTTCGTAGAGAGGGAATATTACTACTTAGTCCAGTTTTCTTTCCAAGCTGAAGATTGGTCGAAGTTTTGCTTGGATTCTCTTTTCCATTGCTCTAGCTGGCTTATGCTACATTGGGGAATATAAATGTTAATTTATGCTTCTTTATTTTGTAAGACAGATATTCTGGTATTGGAAAACAATTGTTGTACAAACTATTTTATCAATAAAGTAAAGTTCTATTTTCCGCTGTTTTAATTTTGTATGTCTTGTAATTTATCTGTATCTTTTACCTATTACTCTCCACCGAAGTTAAAGCATTCCCTTTATGAGTGACCTTAACGGATGTGGGGTGTTACATATTTGATAGCCAATCAATCCGTTTACTCTCAAGCTAGAAATTGAAGTAGTGGTGTGCCCCCTACCTGGCATGCCAAAATGTTAGACCAAAATTTGGTTCTAACACCCAAATGAAGTGTGAAGTCCTCACAATCACATATCATAGATCACAGAATGCAGAAAATAATAAATAACAAGAGACACACGAGGTTTTTATAGCGGTTCGGCTCAAACCAAGCCTACGTCCACTTTATAGTTCCTTAACTCCTAAGAAATTACAAGTAAAATGTCGTCTTACAATCCGTAAGATTCATTCACATACACCATCCTTGTATTTTTATGAAGAAGAGGAGAGAAGAGAATGATTTTATACACGAAATCCTCGTGTTAATATGGAGATCAGTTCTATGTTATGCAATGGCCTTGCGTAGAACAATGGTGAAAGCCCTCAGGAGTTAGTGCCAAAAGTCCCCTCAAAATGCCATGTAGTGGTGTATTTATCGGGGTGGAGAGGCTCCGGGTCGAATGCCACGTGTCACGCCCAGAGGAGATCTCGAAAATTAGTGGAGAATGCTCTCAAAATTGTGCTATGCAAGGTGTAAGTCGATCCACGCATGTAGGAGGAAGTTATGCCTTAAGAACAGGTCAAAATTGATGTGTTGTAGTAGGTCAAGGGTGACTCGATCCAGGGGCGATACGACCCCAGGGGCGACCCGATCCAGGGGCGACCCCAATCCCGGGGAGGCGAACCGACTCCGGGGGGGGACCAATCTAGAAGGCCGTACAATCCAAGTCCATGATTCTCTGTAACTTTGGTAGTTCGTCCAAGTGTTCTGCCAGTCGATGCCTGTTGGACTCAAGCCCTGAGTATTTCCATCGATGGATTTAGAGTTGAGATGATCTTTGCCAGAAGATAGTTGAACATTTGCATTACGAATACGAACATTGATGAACTTCGAATATTTCATATATACATTGGTATAGTAATCGAATATTTATCCGATTTACAAATATGATTGTCTAATTTTCATCATCGAATTCCAAGTGACCTCAAAGAAAAAGAGTAAAATATCCATTAACTGACCTAGCATTCTCATTAAATTTGAATCCACTTAAAATAACTCAACTTCACCTTTCCAAAGCCAAAATTGATTTTCAACTCCAACAAATCAGAAAATAACTTATAATATGTCTTCCCAACTTGTAAAAACAGAAAAATCACCATAGAAGAAATTAATTTGCTCCGGTACTCCTATCTTCAATCAGTTACTAGAGCATACCACAAGCGGAAAGAATAGTCATCACTGTAATAGCACATAGTTCAGAGCTGTGCAGTTAAAGCGCATAGCAGAATCAATGCGGCGTGGGACAAAAAAGTCATAACGGGGATAAAGTTAGATAATAGCAGGATATAGCGGATGACCCTAAAATAACACATATAACTCGTTCTTAATGTTTCTATGAATACAAAAACAATAATTAAATGAAAAAATAATACTCAGTTTAACTATAGTTAGTACATTCATAATTACTAACAAAAACATGTGCAAATATCTATAAAAAATGTATACTACTATTTAACTTAGAAAAAATTAAAAGACTATTATAGTGTTTGTATTTCTAAAAAAATATTTTATAAAAGTCAATTAAAAATCCTAATATCATAACTTTTATAATGTATAAATGTCATATTTAGTTCATTATTTCATCAAAGACATAGCGAGAATAACGTAATATAGCGGAAATGATGGGACATATCGGGAATAGCAGAATGCAGCGGGGTTTAAAGCAGAGAGGCAATGCTAGAGGCCATTTGGGAACACGTAGCTGTAGTATTCCACTACGGGATATAACGGGGTTATAGCGGGATAATAGAAGGGCATAAACTGCACAGGGTCATAGTAGAGTGACATTTCAACAATAACAGGAGCCATAATATCACTAAAAGCACCATAATAACGTTGGATTATTACGTCATTAAGGACCCAGCGTCAATGATAAAGCTATCCTGTAAAGCAAGCCATCAAAATCTCAAATCATATTTCACAGACCAAGCAATCAAGGAATCAAAACAAAAGAACTAACTAATTACAACACATAAGTAAACGATTTCAGATTTGAATCAACAAATGAAACGATCAATATGAGGAAAGAACGACAATTACATATCAGCATGAGATATGCTCATTCACGTAACAAAAGAAAAGGGTATTTTACACAAAACTATACTTGTACACTAAAGAAGATATGACGGGGGAGGATTCATAATATATGTACCTTGCATTAAATTATCTGACCATATTTCCATCACTTGATCATACAACTGTTAAATTAAAATGTACAAAACTCTGCTTTGATCAAATAATGCATGTGTATTCATGCAAACCCATTCTAACCTAACCAATTACATAAGAAGAAGATATTGCAGGAAGACCCCTATTCACTATCACCTACTCTATATTACTGTTGTTCCCTATTCTTTCTTCTTGCCAAAGGAAATGCTCCATGAATCCTCAAATAAAAATCCTATTGTTTTCTAGCTACCCTAACACTTCATTCGACAGGCTAATCTCACATGCTATGTGAAAACGATGTTGGGCTCATCCTTTTACTCCTCCTATTTATATCATGCATTTTTTCAGTTTTAGAACCAACCAAATAGTGTAACAAAATAAAAACGCAAGCTCTAAAATGATACAATTTGTATAAATGCAGATCAAACTCTTTCAAGAGAATTATCAAGTATGAATCGAAGACAAAATCAGAATAAAATCTTAAACCCTGATTGTGATCGTGTTTCTGTATGGGAATGTGACGACCCAATAGGAATTCGACTCCCAAATTCCGATAATAATACATAAACCGCATTACTTGCCAAAACTCAAGTATCGAAAAACACCAGATAGTTATTAGAAAAAAATTAGAGGGTGAGATAAGAAAAAAAGAAATGTTAGAATAGAAGAATAAGAACCAACACAACACAGAGTCTCACATCGCAGCGGAACAAAATATAATATTGAAATAAATCTTTATTGAGAGCTTTAAAAATATACTTACAATCATCAGAGTACATCAACACGTCTAGACAGTTAATATAACCTGTCCTCATATACAACACACAGTGGAACAGTATCTATGTAATATCATACGTCTGGACTCTTCCAGCTCGTATCTTCATAGCATCTGATAACCTGAACATGTACAACCCGATCTAGCCTGAGCATTTAAAAAACACCGGATCAGTCTGGTGAACCAGAGTGAGAAAAACACACTAAGTTTAAAGTTACCATCCAACTAGATTTTAACGTCAAAATCTTTTCAAAAGGGAAGGAAAATCGTAAGACCAAATCCATACATAAATACAGATGGTTTTTACCTTACGATAACCCCAAGCATTTTTGGAAATCATATCTTCTATGATATTATAATAATGTCTAAATACAAATAAATATCAATCTAGCAGAACGCTTTCATCTCAAGCTCTACATATATAGTATGAAATCAAAACCGTGGGCTCTTATTAGAGAACGGATTTCCATGGCAAGGTATGGCAACCACCTTCCGACAGTGTATCTCTAGAGACGAATACACCGGGTTCAACAAGAACATCTTGCAACCCAGGCCAAACATGACTGGCCCATCATTTCGCTTGAGAGTACCGAATGTATTGTCACCTTACGGCTCTTTGTCGCGACCATCGTAGTTCCCGGGAGATAAAAAAATGAAAAGAAGTAGTAATATGAATATTCTCTAGATGGTGACAATACACCCTTTTGATGGGTGCGACCCACATAGGCATGCGACCTACCCAATTTTTACCATTTCCCAGTTGATGAGGCTTGAGGTTTAAATCTTCTTTCAGAACATCTGGCCACCATTCACTTTGAATGTCCTGTTGTCGGATTCGCTAGGAAATCACTGATTGACGTCCACAAAAATACTCTAGTTATTAGGCTAGAGAAAACCCTTTCTCTGCCCTTGACTATGGTACGTTTGAAGAAATCAACGTACGCTATCCCTTTGGAAATATTTGGCGAGACATCCGTCCATATTAATTATCCAGGAACAGGATGAACCGAAGGCACCCTCCTACTGCATCCAAAGGATCAGTAGCGAGTAGTCCTTGCAAATCCGAAGATTTCAATCATAACAGAATCACTGCCGAAATATCTCTGGGAGCTAACCAGAGAAGTTCAACAAGTAGTCCTTACGCTCTTGAAGTTCCACGGTCTTTAATTTCTCCATCTTCAATCAGCATCTTCTATCTTCCACGTATTTGTTGGTCGGAATGGTTTTTGAATATAAATTCGATCACGGTCTTTCCGTACCCACAATCGTATTGGTCAGGTTTGATAGTCGGTTATTTAACTATCAAATAAACAACCATTCGTGCATAAAAATAAAATGAATTCACTGATTCAATACCAGGCATCATTTAGCCTCTTTAATTAACCCGTCGTTAATTAAATATTAAAACTGTTGATTCGGAAAAACATTTCCCTTTCTTATTAGAAATAAGAAAATTCCATTATCATTTCACTTCCACTCATTAGACCCTCATTGTAAATTGGTAAGTGAATAAATCTCTCAGTATCAATCACGAAGGCCGAAACCAACATCAGATTGATACCTAAAAAATTATTCAACTCAACCAGCATACAAAAAGTTCCAATTTCGTAAACCCTACTATATTCCCTTTAACATTTTTAAAGCGATTATATTATTATAATCTCACAAATCATTTTCAATTTATTTCAATATGATTTCACAAAATTAATTAAAATATCTCAACTTAACTTCTGTAAATGTTATTACAGATTCTATTGCAAAAACCTTCAACTTCTCTTTACAAAATCATTTACCTTTCATTTACGAATTCCTTTATCTTTTATTTACAAGTCCAATCCTATTCATTTATAAAACATTAACCGTTCGCTTTATAAACCATTAACCATACGCTTTATAAACCATTTACCATTCGCTTATTAAACCATATTACATTCGCTTTATAATCATATTCCATTTGCTTTATAAACCATTTACCATTCGTTTATAAACCATTAACATTCGTTGTATAAATCATTAACATTCACTTTATAAACCATTAACATTCGCTGTATAAATCATTAACATTCGCTGTATAAACCATTGACATTCGCTGTATAAATCATAAACATTCGCTGTATAAACCATCAACATTCGCTGTATAAACCATTAACATTCGTTGTATAAACCATTAACATTCGCTATATAAATCATATTTCAAAACTGTATGTGAACACATCTTTGAAAACATTTGAAATTGATTTAATATTGATTTCACAAATCATTTCTTTATCGATGATACTAAAGAGGTAAATATTCGCTAATGTACCAAACCGTGAAATATAAACCCATTTCACATCCAAATGAACACAACAAATCATATTGATAAACACTATCAGTATTATTGAGAAATCCTGTTGGATTTCTCCAACCTGTCAATCACTACATCACAGTTCCATACCATTCAACATATATTATAATATAATGAAATTTAACAATGACTGTTAGGAATCCAGTTGGATCCCTCTAACCTGTTTTCCCTGCATCAAATACGTTACCTCAATATAATCATTCAATTCAATAATTAGCCAATAACAGCAATTTAATATCAACCATAGCACACAAAAATAAAAACCCAACTTATATAAAATATAAGTGGGACAGAGTGAGTTTAACTCACTTTGATCTGATTTACCGCAGAAGCAATTTGATTTCTCGTTTAATTCAACTAGAAATTTCTGTTCACTCCAGAACTGTCCAAATTAGCTTCGTTCCATTCTGTAAACAGATGTGAGAATTATTAACATATTAAGTTAATATAATTATAATTAACCTTTCTTAATTAACTAATTCCATTAAATAATTATGGTTTAAAATTTCTAAATAACCGAGTCTTTTGCTTTTCAAAAACCAATCCACTCTGTTAACAAATAGTAGCTTAAGTCTTAAATTAAGTTTTAACTTTGCTAATCACTTATTAATAATTAACTAGTCGTAAAATTAATTTCTTACTTAAACTTAAACCAGCCAATTTACTTTGGTGATCATTATTTAAATAAGCCAATAGTTAAACTAGTTATTCCAGTAATTTAATAAGGCCCAACTATTTACTTAATAATTTGACAAGTCGACATTCTTTACGCATCATCTTCGTCCCTTCCTGGATTTCACAGACTTGTGATATATAAAAACGCAGCAGGCTTCATCAATTTTCACTCCTAATAACCGACGTCGGACCTCGATCAGAAACTGGAGACCTGCTCGCCCAAGCTTCCTTTTGTCTTATGCTCTTTTCCTTCGTTCAAACCATACCCAGTATTGTTCCCCTTCGTGATCTTTCCCAACACCATGAAGTCAACCAGCTGCCGCCCCTTCTGCAAATAGAATAAGGTCCATTTTCCTTGTTTGCTACTATACACGTATATGCCCAACTTCATATTATCTGTTTCTTTAACTACTTCTTCATCCTTGTTCCAGGCTCAACGTGTTTACATACTGAACCCAAATGTGATTCCTAGGTTTCGAAATAACCTCTGCCACCCAACATAGAAATCATATCCGCGCTTCCTTCTTCTCGCTACAGACCTTACTCCAAAGTTTTCGCCTCCCTCACCAGATACTTCTGGCAACACCCGAATCCCTCTCTTCACAGCATCGTTCAACCCTTAGCATCCAAGAACAGTGAAGCCACGACAGAAACTGTTACTGAGATTCACCAAAAATGTGACGGCCCGCCCCGCGCCAGCCGACATTTCCAATGAAAGTGTGTTGTGCCAATGCCCGACTAGCACGGGACGGTCGCCAAAGAAAGGAAAAGAAAGGAATTTGAACTAACAAGGAACCTGTAGAATGTCTCACAGCGCATGGGATAAAATATAATAATAACATAACTTTGACATAAAACAGGCGAGACAGTGCATAAGCTGAAAACTAAACCATCATAGCAGCGGAAATCCAAAATACATCTTATCATCCAAACCAACATTATTACAAGTTTGAAATACTGTCTCTAAAGCAAAAGAAAGAGGTACACTACTAATTCTCAAAGTAGTGACCAGCAACAACACAGGAAGAATATATATGTATATCATACGTGGAAGCCTCCTGCTCGTCTCTGGTACAGCTACTCGTGCATAATCACCTGACCTATCTCCAGTCTGCCCGCTTAAGAGCACCCAGAGTAATAGGAAGAGACATAAAACTCTGGGTCAGACAAAAGTTTGGTATGAGCGGTAAGCAGCAAAATAAAACAATAACAGGTATACATAACCATACCTGAACCTGGACCTGCAACCAAAGAGTTAGCACAACAAGATGTACAATACTCTAAGGTGACACTAACATATGGTGTAAAGATACGGGGGAGGGGGTGTGCATGTCATAGTGATATCAAACAATCAAGCATAACAACCATCCTCACATCTCTCACTCAGTGCGTAAAGCAGATGATATCCACTACTTTGACCACCCAAATACTTTGTTATGATCACTCTGCCCCATGGAGTCATGATAACTCTACTGCACTGATCCATAGCCACTAGTCCCTTGCTATGTCCACTCTGCCCTATGAAATCATGACGACTCCACTGCATTGGCTCATAGCCATGCTACGATCACTCTGCCCCATGGAGTAATAACTACCACACTACACTGATTCATAGCCTAACATCCATCTTGGTGGTGAATCAAAGTTATGAACGTCGATAACCCCTTAGCACACGTCCCGCAGCAAAGCCCAACTCATGAAGTTAACTCGTTGGTTCCCAACTGGATCCTGAGTTTTACTTCCTATTTGGACTACCTTTGCATCTCGGGTTTTGGTCTCCTCCGGATCGGTTCGGAAACAAGCTCCCATTTGTATCGGTCCTCTTCTCCTTATTCAATCCGTGGTCATCAACCCCATTCGGGTCGAGACGTGGGTTCCTCCCCAGGTCGGTTCGATTCGTGATGTCTCCTCCAGGGCATCGGGTCGGTTCGCGCACATACTCCGGTTCGTAGTCCTCATGTCGCTCGTGGAAGGCTCCCTGGTTCGGTTCGGACTCATGATCGTGCTCCGGTTCGGGTCGAGCTCCCTTGGCCTGTGCAGGCGGGTTGGTTCGGAGAACGATGCTCTCCTCAGGTCGTGATACATGCTTCGCGAGTGAGGGGGGTAGGGAGATCCGATCTGATCCCTGCACCGTTTCCTACAACTTTTCCAGCGAATGTTTTACTCCATACGACGGCGTTTTCGACCATTCTAACTTTTATAATCAATCACAAAGCATACCATACAGTCATAGCAACATTTGAAATCAACCATAAACATCAAAACAACAATTTAACTTGTTTATACGGATCAAACATACCCAAAAACCCATGTTTTTCCCTTAACCCCCCTTAATCATGTTTAAGCATAAAATTAGCAAAACTTATCCAAATTAGCCCAAATTTTTATCAGAGCCCTAAAATAATATTTTAGAATTTTACAAAATTTTCCAGATTTTTCTGAGTCATAATTTCGCTAATTAACACTGATCACCCCAAATTACCCGTAATTAGTGAAAAACAATGCAAATCACTCACCTTTGCCACAAATTAAGACATAAGATCTGAAACTCTGCTGTTTGGGTCGAATTCTTAAGCAACACAGCAGCTCCAACTCTAATTTGGCGTTGATTTGCCTTGATTTGATGTAGTTCTTCTTAATTAGTGATTAGAAGGTGATTTGGGATGATTTAGAAAGTGGAGGCCATTGCTAGGGTTCAAAGGATGAAAGTGGCGGCTGTAAAAACTGAAATAAAATGTTTTTCCTAACCCTATCAGCCCTCCCATAACCCTTATCCCGAAATGGGTTATGGGCCTAGCTGCTAATCACCCTAACTAGGTCCGGTTAAGCTGTTTTTCACCTTCTAAACCTTAATTCAGCCATATCTCCCAAACAGTAAGTCCGTTTGACAAATGTGACCACTCTATGAAAGTTAAACCATTATCTGGATCTAATGGATGTGGTTTTAGGTCAAAACTCCTTACCAACCAAACGTTGTGGGCAAAACATGATTTTCCAGGGGCAAAATGGTCATTTAAAAGTCAGTAAAAACCGTGAACATGGAAAATGACCCCAATAATCGTTCCCCAAAGTTACACGACCATACAACATTATTACAACATAACTTTGACAACGCATGGGATAAAATATAATAATAACACTATTACCCCAATGGTCATAACTTTGACAACATTATTACAACATAACTTTGACAACGCATGGGATAACATTATTACAATATAAAATATAAAATATAATAATAACATTATTGCCCCAATATAACTTTGACAACATTATTACAACATAACTTTTACAATGCATGGGATAACATTATTACCCCAATGGTCATTTAAAAGTCTCACAACGCATGGGATAAAATATAATAATAACATAACTTTGACATAAAACAGGCGAGACAGTGCATAAGCTGAAAACTAAACCATCATAGCAGCGGAAATCCAAAATACATCTTATCATCCAAACCAACATTATTACAACTTTGAAATACTGTCTCTAAAGCAAAAGAAAGAGGTACACTACTAATGCCCAAAGTAGTGACCAGCAACAACACAGGAAGAATATATATGTATATCATATGTGGAAGCATCCTGCTCATCTCCGGTACAGCTACTCATGCATAATCACCTGACTTGTCTCTAGTCTGCCCATTTAAGAGCACCCAGAGTAATAAGAAGAGACATAAAACTCTGGGTCAGACAAAAGTCTGGTATGAGCGATAAGAAGCAAAACAAAACAATAACAGGTATACATAACCATACCTGAACCTGGACCAGCAACCAAAGAGTTAGCACAACAAGATGTACAATACTCTAAGGTGACACTAACATATGGTGTAAAGATACGGGGGAGGGGTGTGCATGTCATAGTGATATCAAACAATCAAGCATAACAACCATCCTCACATCTCTCACTCAGTGCGTAAAGCATACGATATCCACTACTTTGACCACCCAAATACTTTGCTATGATCACTCTGTCCCATGGAGTCATGATGGCTCCACTGCACTGATCCATAGCCACTAGTCCCTTGCTATGTCCACTCTGCCCCATGAAGTCATGACGACTCCACTGCACTGGCTCATAGCCATGCTACGATCACTCTGCCCCATGGAGTAATAACTACCCCACTGCACTAATCCGTAGCCTAACATCCATCTTGGTGGTGAATCAAAGTTATGAACGTCGATAACCACTTAACACACGTCCTGCAGCAAAGACCAACTCATGAAGTTAACTCGTTGGTTCCCAATTGGATCTTGAGTTCTACTTCCTATTTGGACTACCTTTGCACCTCGGGTTTTGGTCTCCTCCGGATCGGTTCGGAAACAAGCTCCCATTTGTATTGGTCCTCTTCTCCTCATTCAGTCTGTGGTCATCAACCCCATTCGGGTCGGGTCGTGGGTTCCTCCCCTGGTCGGTTCGGTTTGTGATGTCTACTCTAGGGCATTGGGTCGGTTCGCGCACATACTCCGGTTCGTAGTCCTCATGTCGCTCGTGGAAGGATCCCTGGTTCGGTTCGGACTCGTGATCATGCTCCGGTTCGGGTCGAGCTCCCTTGGCCTGTGCAGGTGGGTTGGTTCGGAGAATGATGCTTCTCTCGGGTCGTGATATGTGCTTCGTGAGTGGGAGGGGGGCGATCCGATCTGATCCCTGCACCGTTTCCTGCAAATTTTCCACCGACTGTTTTATGCCATACGACGGCGTTTTCGACCATCCTAACTTTTCTAATCAATCACAAAGCATACCATACAGTCATAGCAACATATGAAATCAACCATAAACATCAAGACAACAATTTAACATGTTTATACGGATCAAACATACCCCAAAACCCATGTTTTCCCATAATCCCCCTTAATCATGTTTAAGCATACAATTAGAAAAACTTATCAAAATTAGCCCAAATTTCTATCAGATCCCTAAAATAATATTTTAGAATTTTACAAAATTTTCCATATTTTTCTGAGTCATAATTTCGCTAATTAACACTAATCACCCCTAATTACCCATAATTAGTGAAAAACAATGCAAATCACTCACCTTTGCCACAAATTAAAACATAAGATCTGAAACTCTACTGTTTGGGTCAAATTCCTAAGCAACACAATAGCTCCAACTCTGATTTAGTGTTGATTTGCCTTGATTTGATGTAGATCTTCTTAATTAGTGATTAGAAGGTGATCTGGGATGATTTAGAAGGTGGAGGCCATTGCTAGGGTTCAAAGGATGAAAGTGGCGGCTGTAAAAACTGAAATGAAATGTTTTTCCTAACCCTATCAGCTCTCCCATAACCCTAATCCCGAAATGGGTTATGGGCCTAACTGCTAATCACCCTAATTAGGCCCGGTTAAGCTGTTTTTCACCTTCTAAACCTTAATTCAGCCATATCTCCCAGCCGGTAAGCCCGTTTGACAAGTGTGACCACGGAAAGATAAACCATCATCCGGATCTAATGGAAGTGGTTTCAGGTCAAAACTCCTTACCAATCAAAAGTTATAGGCAAAACAAGATTTTCCAGGGGCAAAATGATCATTTAAAAATCGAAAAAATTGTGAACATGGAAAATGATCCCAATAGTCGTTCCCCAAAGTTACACGACCATACAACCTCATATGAAAAAGAAATAAATATTCTACTGTCCTTCGATACGTAGAATGCGGTCAAGGGGTCGACTCTGAAGAGGAAGAAAGGAGGGAGGAATAGCGGCCCTAGCAGTGGTGGTCGGAGGACTTAACATGGCGTGAGGTATTTGTTTTTGGACAAGGTAGGTTTTCCAATTGAAGCCAATTTTTGGTGAGACGGTGGGTTGATATCGGCCAGGGTTACTAAAGTGGGAAGCTGAGGAAGTGAGGGTCCTCAGAAGGACGACTGCGTGGGCGCCGATGCCCTGGATGGACGGCGACAATGATTTACAAGTTGAGAGATGTTCGTATTTTTTTTGAGAAGAAGGATTGGGATTTTTTTCTTGAGGGTTAGAAATCACGTGGGTTTAAAATGGGTAATGGACGCGGGAGTGGGGTTTGAAGAGGTATTGGGCTGGGAATTCTGTGGTGAGCCCAGTTCTTAATATAAATTAAAATATATAAGTTAAAAACTGTGATTAAGGGGAGATGTGTCCTCGTTGATACTAGAAGGGGTGGACTAGAACGAGATTACAACTAGGATGGTAGCGGGTTTGTGGAGAATGGGTTATGGCCGAGATTTACAACTAAAATCATGGGGTAAGGTGGTTAATTAATTCATTAAATTTAGCTAATAAAATTCAATTTATTTCAAATAGGTACTAATTTGAAACATGTATATTTATCTCATAAGCTAACAGAATCAGATGAAACAAGCTGCATTGGAATCGTGTTGTCGCAGGCTACATTTCGAAACTAGTCTGAAACGGTTTGGAGATCGTTTCATTGTTAGACAAAATAAAACGCCTGAACAGATCTAGGAAACGTTAATCGTTTTCAACTATTAGCGACCAAGGTGAGTAAACTCACTAACTCTGTCCAGTTTTATAAACATTATTTAATATCGATAAATGATGATTTAATGTTGTGTTATGGTTGTATGGATGAATTGTTTATAAATTGGTTGAAATTATAGATATAGTTATATATATAAATCGTTGATTAAATACAGATTCTATATTTCATATAGACTTGAAGTTGGTGTTATTTATATTGATTAACATCTGTGGATGCAGGGAAATAGGTTGGAGGTATCCAACTAGATTCCTCAACAATTATATTGTTGTTTTTCATATATTGCATTATATGACATGGCAAATAATTTGTGGTTGATTATTGTGTGTTTGGGATGTTTGAATAACACTGACCTTAAAATAACTGGTATTTAAAATACTGTAAATATATTGGAAAGGAATTTGAGTTTTGAAATGAAAAAAAATCTATTTTTAAATAGAAATTGAATTTCGAATGGATTAGAATATAATAACTTGTTTTAGTAATATTAAATTTAGAAGTTTGGTTTATAAACGATATTTAGAAATGGGATGAGATAATTATTTGGGAATGTAAATTCAAGAATGAATATTATAAAGGGAAACGGAAATCGTTTTCAAAAGAAAATGATGAATTATTTTCGATGTTCGAAATGTGAATATAACTAAATAAATCCATATGGATTTATAATTAGAATTCGAATATGTCGATTTGTATAAAAATAATTTATTTTTAGAAATTACATATAAATATAATTTAGAATTTGATAAGATAATTAATATTTGGTTGTAACCAATAATTTATAATTGAATATGAAGTCAAGATTAAGTTATAAACTTAATATATAATTAACAAGAAGTTGACCTGTAAACGGTGTTTATAAAGTGGAATAGGAATTTATAAAATAACTCAATAGATGGAATTTTAACCTATAATTGGTATTTAATACTTAAATCAAGACTTATTGGATATAGCGAGTCCAAATTTCGATAAAGAAATAATAGTCACATTTTAAATTGAATAATGATTTAAAAGAAAATGTTTCGCAAATTGGAATGATTATAAAGGAAATAGGTGATGTTTTGGAAATGATAAATTCAAAATGAATTTAGAAATTGAGTTGACCTGAAATGGTAAATTATTCCGAAGTTCAAAACGTTAAACAAATAAGAATTTTTCGAAGGAGAGTTAGACATTGAATTTAGGAAAGTAATATTTAATTTTTTTTTAAATAAAGATTTGTTTATTTATTTAATTATTATTATTTACTTATTCAAAGTAACGAATCAAAGTTATATTTTAAAGTTAAGTATTTTAGAAACAGGGATCATAATGCTATCGTCATAATCAATATTTTTCCGTAAAAGAAGTGGATTTGTAAACCGAATCCGAGAGTTGCATAAGCAATGATTTAATAAGAAATTAACAAATGAAAGTAGAGAAATTAGAAACTGACTGGAGATTAGTTAAGTGAACGACTTCTTCAGTATCAATCTAATGTTAGTTTTGGCCTTTGGGGTTGATACTTACGAAATCGTTCTCTTACAAGTTTTTGGTTAGGGACCAATGAATGTAAAAGGATAGTGATGCATGGATAAGAAGCAGAAATGTTTTCCCAAGATAACATATATTTTCTAAACATAGAAAATGAGAATTTGAGAATATATGGAAATGTTTATCGACGTTAATAAGAAATATTTTCTGAAATATAGAAAATAAATAGTTTAAATAGATGGAAACATTTTCAAGAATCGTAGGAGACTAAACAAGTTGGAGGAATATCTGGGTGAGATATTGAAAAGAAATTGGGAAATGATAAATTAATTTGAAGGGCTAAATGTTGATTATTAGATCCAAAAAAGGTTCTAACACCCAATTCAATGATAATTGAAAGAGAAAAAACAAAGAGAACGAACAATTTATAGTGGTTCGGCGTTAAAGAGCCTACGTCCACTTTATACCTCGTTGATTGATGATTAAAATACAAATACAATGCTTGTCTTCACTCAATCTCACTTTTATAATGAATAATTTCACTCAATCTTTGATGAAATATGCTCTAAAAATTGATAATGGTCTGAGTAAAATAGTGAAATTCGGTTTCTTTGGAGAAAGCCAACAGTTTTCCAAAAGATCCCTTCAAATGAGGCTTGCAGGTGTATTTATAGGCAGAAAATTCCTTTGGAAGGCCTCTGATTCGGGTACACGTGGCAGCCATCCCATTTGGTTCGGAATTGAGAGCTCTTAGATGTTGCCAGCGCACAACGATCGTGGGTGAACGTGGGATATTGGGTGAGTAACCGATCCTCATTTGGAGGAAATCATGCTTTCTAGGTATAGTGCCATGGTTCGGATCAGATAGTTGATGGGGTTCGGATCGAAAGGCACCGATCCGATCCGGATGTGTCTTCTGTTCATCATCTCTTAGGCTGTTTGCTTCAAAGCGAATGGGATTCAGTTTGGAGGTTTCCGAACCGATTCGATTTCCTGTGACAAATTTCTCCTTCATACCTATTTGTTAAGCCTTGTCCAAGCTTTGTGTAGCCTAACCACAAAGTAGGCTAACATTTTGCCCCCTCGAAGTACGCTTTTATCAAAGATGGAGTGTGCTTCGAAATGGTCCGTCTATTGGCTTTTGAATTAAAGTCATTGAATGATTGTTTCCATTCATTTGTAGAGTCATATTGCTTCATCAATTCACCTCTCTTGTTATCTATAAATATGTTATGGAATGCATAAACCGCTTCCGTTATTTAAAATAACTTCGGGAACTTCATCTAATATCCAAGCAGCTCCTCCAGGTAAAATTTTATAGTGCGTATTTATAACTTGTTATTTCTTCTTTCGGGCTTATCTCATGTGCTGAGTCGAAAATGGTGGTTATGGTTCGGATAAATTCTATCAGACCCGGTCCTTGTTTTGATCATCATCGCACCAATGGGCTCAAGGGTTGTGGGGTCTTTCTCTTAACGGGTCGGTCTGAGCACTGGGGGCCCACTAGAATACGAATATCCCCTATCTTTATATAAATTTGCAAAAAACCTTCTTTCCCCTTTCACTTTACTTTGCCTTTATCTCCCTAACTCAACACCAACCCTAATCCCCAAATCCTTCGTAATTTCTTCTAAATTCTAAAACAAATCTGAAGGTGGGTTTAAATATTAAATCTTTTTCTCTTTGATTTAATCATTGGTTTTGCAATAATCATAATTGAACTTCGCTTCAATTTATGCAAGCCCATGGTAATTAACATTAACGTTGATTTTGGGAATCTCCATCTCACCACTGTCGTCGTTGGTGGTTCTTTTCACCAACTCGGGGTGTCGGAGTTGATGAAACCAGTCAGGGCGTCGCGTATAACTGTTGGTGGATGAGCCGTGGGTCTCGTTAATTTGTGATTGGAGAGAGTGAGATTTTGGCTTGATATAGGAAGTAGAGAGATGATGAGTTTGGAGAAGAAGGGATAGAACGGTTTGATGCAAAGAAGTCTGCGGTGTAAATACTCAGGGGTAAGGATTGGGTTAGGGTAGAATGGACGAGAATTAAGTTATTGAGCAAAACTTGTGACCTCGGTTCGGATCAGAGAAGCCTAGATTGGGTGGAGTTCCAAAGACACATGAATGAAGAAAAATAAACTTCAAGACATCAGGGTGGTTCGGCTCGGTGTTAACTGACCCAAGCCGAGCTTCTTCATTGATGGTCCACCCTTCTGAACCCATTCGTCTTCAAGTTTTGATCCGACCCACTTGCTACATAGGTGCCTGAACTGATCCAATGATGATGAAAACACCCGAACCGATCCATTGTGTAACACCCCGTATTTTCAGTGAATATTAAAATTAACAAATCTAAGTGCACTTAATTTTTATATTAATAATTAAGGGAAACGGGTTATGTCATTGCGTTCATCTCAGAATTCTACTTGAGATAGAGTCCGAGTTTGTGTGAATCGGACTCCGTATGAAGAAGTTATGGAGTTCAGAAGATTTCAAGTTTAAGCAGAAAAAAATATAAATAATAATTAAATAATAAAAACAGTTCAAAATTCAAAATCGGCTGAGCGGGAAATTCCCCGCTCAGGGTGTCGACCCCCCCTCCCAGGGGGAGTCGACATAGGTGTCGACCCCCTGTAGGGAGTCGAATTCTTTGAGATCCAGCTCCTGTGACGAATTTTTACAACCCTGTGCTGATGTGGCCTTCTCTGATTGGCCAATGACTGATTTCTGAGGTATTAGGGCATATGTGTCATGCTATGGTTGGCTGGATGACACATCTCTTTGGTTTGATGGCTCTGATTTCTCCTAGACTAATCTAAAGGCTAGAATTAAACCTAGACTTCTATATAATCACCCCAAACCTCAACCCTAGAACTCATTCTATGAAGTTGTCATGTTGTTCGTCTATAAGCTGGCCTAGCCTCCATTCATCTACCCCAAACTAGAGAATCAAATTCAAACTAGGAATCAATTAGAAGAACTAGAGAATCAAACGTCTACATCAAAGGATTAGCTTTTCAAATTCAGAAATCAGATCCCAGAAATCAAGATCCGTCCTTTTTCTGTAAGTACAGTTATTGTTTAGATGTAAATACCTAATAAGAAATCATGACTGTAATAACTGGATCTAGAACTATGCCTAATTCTATTCGTGCCTATACTTTTGTCAATTCTGAATTGCCTTTGCCTATGAGACTATTGTGATTGATGTAATGACACCTATCATGCCTATGAGACTATTGTGATTGACATAATGAAACCTAACATGCCTATGAGACTGTTGGATTGACAAAGTGGAACCTATCGTGCCTATGAGACTGTCGGATTGTCAAAATGGAACCTATCATGCCTATGGGACTGTTGTGATTGATTTATCTTGTTATACATCCTATGCATATGAGACTATTGTGATTGATATGATGGAACTTATCATGTTGTACATCCTATTCCTATGAGACTATTGCGATTAAAATAATGGGACTTATCATGTTGTACATAAAAATTAGTGATTCTCTTAAGTCACATTCTATCTAATCTTTATATCTATGGTATAAGTTGCTTAGCTTGTTCACATATATTGTTAATGTACAACATTGAAACATGATTCTTGAATTGGGTACATCTTTACATGCCTATATTTTTCCTTATGTCAATTCTTGTGCTCCTTTTTCTATTTTTCCCCTTCTTACTTGCTTTTATGAATACTAAGTTCATTCGGACTTAGATTGAATCTCGTTGCACGTGCGATTATAATGGGGGGAAAATTAGGTATAATTTAATTAAGTGAATTTTGGGCATAACTAGTGAATGTGGCATAAAACTTGTATTGACTAGACTTGTGGAAAATTTGACACATAGATTTGGACACATATGACAAATATTTATATTGGCTAAAGATAAACATGCCTAACCTGAGGTTTGATTGATATGTGGTGTAAGACTGCCCGGAGCCGCCCGGCATATCCAGCAACCGCAACAATATAGATCTAATGTGAGAGGTTAGCGCATTAAGCCCGAAAAACCCAAGGTTAGATTGAGTTGCGGTGTAAGACTGCTCGGAACCGCCCGGCACATCCAACGACCGCAACAATACATATCTAATGCGAGAGGTTGGTGCTTTAATGAATTAATTAAAGCTAAAGGAACAGGCGGGCTAAGAATGATAGGGTTAAGTTAATTAAGGTAACACTTAACCAATACAACATGTTAATTAAACAGATGGGTGGGGTTAGGTAAATTTGAGAACACTTAATCGTTATAACTTGTTGATTAGGAAACCCTAGTAACGGGGACCCATTTCAACAGTAACCCACATAGATGTATCACGGTACCCTTAACTGGGCAGGGTGGGGCACGATTACTGGGTTAATTACAAGTGGTCAAAATAGCGGCAAGTGGTGCAGCAGTGTAGGTTCCGGCGGAGTATGAGCATGCACATACTCCGGAGTGGATAAAGCAGGCACTGGGCATCAGTAATATACACTGTGCATCTAGAATTTGTGTTGGGTTGCCACCATAGGAATTGATACACCATATGGTGGTACCAGCACAGGTATTTACAATCAAGCGGGGCCGAATGACACAAGTAATAAATGCATGCGAGTAGAATCCGATCGGGAAAGGGATCACTTTGTTATGAACACATGATGGTAGTTGAAACCTTTGTAGTAGGTGCAGAGAAATAGAAATGAGTGCGACAGTATATTCAGTTAATCTTATCTTATGTTATCGTATTTCTATGGTATTGTCCTATGTTCAGTTTATTCATGTCATGACCCTTTTACCTGTTTACATGCAGAATAATCACTGGACTTACTAGACTTATGTCTGACCCGTTTTCTTTCGCCTTCTTTTCTTCCGTTCCCCCCCCCCCCTCAGGTCCGCAGGGAGGGAATACTTCAGCTTAGTGCAGACCTTTTCAAGCTTGAAGAGAGTAGATGTATTGCTTGGATTCTCTTTTCTTGGGCTATGGCTGTGGTTACACTTTTATTGGGGATTTATGCTGCTTTACTACTATTTTATGCTTCTTTATGTACTTGGAGTGTTAAATCAAGACAAATGTTTTGTTGTAATAATTTAGAAGTTGGGTTTTGAGACAATGCTTGTAATGTTTTGACTGAACCACGCTATTAAATGAATAATTTCAGTTTTCCGCTGTTTATATGTCTGTCTTGTAAATTATCTGTGTCTTTTACCTAAAATGCTTCACCAAAATTAATGCATTCCCTTCGTGAGTGACCTTAACGGAGGTGAGGTGTTTCACTTGGTATCAGAGCAATGGTTTACCAGATCAGATAAAAATTTTGAAAACTATTTTTCAAAAAGAAGTTTAATGAAGCATTTTCAAGAAAAGTGTTGTTTTATTATAAAGGCATAATCCCCAAAGCCATTTGCACTATCTTTCTATCCTTTGTTTTGAACCTTTTCTTTCCGTTTCAGCATGTCTGGGGATCTTAATTTTCCTAAGGGCGTACCGGTACCTGGTTGGTTCAGAAGGTACCTGGAGGCTAGGACTAATGATGCAGGCCCAACAGACGTTCCTCCTCCCCCAGTTGCAGTCGTTCCTCTTCCTCCTCCTCCTCCTCCTCGTGTGAATGCTTTCTCGAAGATATGTAGAGACTTTCGAGCCATGGGTGGAAAAAACTTTAATGGGACTGAGTCATTTGTGGAAGCAAGAAACTGGCTCAAGGAAACATAAGATTTGTTTGTTATCTTCGAAGTGGACGATAGGCAGAAGATACAATTGGTTGTATGGTTACTTAAGGATGAGGCCTCTTACTGGTGGGAAGTTACTAATGCTGAGAGACCAGTTGAAACTTGGGAGGATTTCAAAATGAGATTTGAAATGAAGTTCCTCTTGCAAGTTGAACGAAGCCTACAGACGGAGAAGTTCTTAGCACTCAAACAGGGAGGCCTATCGATTAGGGAATACATTAACCAATTCAACCAGCTGGCTAGATTCGGACTGGAGTTAGTAAACACTCCACATAAAAAGGCTCTCCGATTCGTTAAAGGGTTAAATGAGCCACTGCACAGCCTAGCTATGACCCATATACCTATGGGTGCGACTTTTGAGAGACTGGTGGACATGACACTGTTACAGGAGGAAGACAAGGATGGCAAGAAAGAGGCAAAGGTGGAAGAACCTCTAGACAAGAAAGGGGAGGGATTGCATAATAAGAAGACGGATTCCAAGAAAGGCGGGAAGAATAACAAACCCCGTGAAAAGAGGAAGTGCAAATTTTGTGGCATATCTGGACATCTAATTAAAGACTGCAGGAAGAAGAAGAGGAAGATGGGTGGCTGCTTTCAATGCGGTGAGACAGGACATTTGGCTAAGGATTGCCCAAAAAGGCAAGGGCAAGGGCAGAGGACTGGATCCACTTCTGGAGGGTAGATTCACGCTCTCATTGCACCTTCACAAGAAAGAGGTAGAAATATTTCTGTTGAGAGTTTAGTTTATCTTTCTGATCATCCAGTTCGTACTCTTTTTGATTCTGGCGCATCGCGCTCTTTTATATCTACTACTTTAGTTGAATCTCTGCACCTATATACTAGAGGATCCCATGGTTGTTTCAAATCCAATTGGGGGTTCGACTTACTTGTCAATGATTTGTTTGGATTTGTAAATTTCTATACTAAGCGTTGGGTTTAGATGTAATTCTTATGTTTTGGGCTTCATGGGCTATGGGTTGATTCTAGGCATGGATTGGTTATCCAGTAATGGTGCCATCCTCGATTGTGAAGAGAGAGTGGTTAGACTTATGACTCGCCTCGGTAACACTCTCGAAATCTCTTGTAATCCCATGAATTCTGTCATGCTTATCTATCTAGAATCTCTTGATGCGTCTGTTGAAAACTTGCAATCTGTTAGAGTAGTCCGTGAATACTCGAATGTCTTTGAAGAGGTGAAGGGCTTATCTCCGAAGCGAGAGATAAACTTCTGCATATACCTTGTTGATAATGCAAAACCTGTTGCTTTACCTGTTAGATACATGGCTCCAAGGGAAAGGAAAAGAAAGAGCTCAGCAAGCAAGTTAAAGAGTTGCTTGAAAAGAGGTTCATAAGGTGGAGTATTTCTGAATGGGGTGCTCCAGTGGTGTTTGCAACCAAAGCAGATGGTTCACTTCGCCTGTGCGTGGACTATAGGGAGTTAAACAAGCTGACCAAGAAGAATAGGCACCCACTTCCTGGAACAGACGACTTGTTTGACCAACTCGTAGGTGCCTCGGTTTTCTCCCAACTAGATCTGGCCACCAGATTTCATCAGCTAAGAGTGGCTGAAGACAGCATAGATAAGACCGCGTTCAGGACCTCGAATGGTTTCTTCGAATGGCTTGTCATGCCTTTCGGCTTGACAAATGCACCTGCCTATTTCATAGACCTGATGAGTAGGGTGTTCAGAGAGTTCCTTAATAAATTTGTAGTGGTCTTCGTGGACGACATTTTGATTTCTCAAAAAGTGAGGAAGAACATGCTCTGCATTTAAGGGAAGTTATGGATACTCTTCGTGCACACCAGCTAAAAGCAAAATTCTCCAAATGCCATTTTTGGAGAGAAGAAGTAAGGTTTCTTGGACATGTGGTGTCCAAAGAGGGGATAGCTGTGGATCTCGCAAAAGTAGTTGCGGTGCAAGATTGGAAGATTCCAAGGAATGCAACCGAAGTACGAAGTTTTCTCGGACTAGTGGGCTTTTATAGAAAGCTCATCAAGGACTTCACGAAGATCTCAGCCCCACTTACTCGGTTGACAAAGAAGAACCTAACTTTTGCCTGGGATTTGGATTGCAATGTTGCTTTCCAACGGTTGAAAAGGGCTCTGACGACAGCCCCGGTTCTGACATTGCCTAATGGGAGTAAGATGTTTACTGTATACACAGACGCATACAGTACAGGAATGGGCGCTGTCTTGATGCAAGAGGGCAGAGTAGTTTGTTATGGAGGAAGGCAGTTGAAGGTACATGAGAAAAACTACCCAACTCATGATTTAGAACTAGCTGCCATTGTTTTCGCTCCTAAGTCATGGAGTCATTACCTGCTAGGAGAAAGGTTTGAATTGTTTACTGACCATAAATCATTAAAGTACCTTTTCTCACAGAAAGATCTTAACTTAAGACAACAAAGGTGGATGGAATTTATTTCCTCATACGACTTTGAGATTGCTTATACCCCTGGCAAGGGCAATGTGGTGGCATACGCCTTGAGTAGGAAAAAGCTGACCTTATGTCCTCTCTTTGTAGAAAGGCAAAGCTTGGAGTACATAGCAAACTTCGACTTTAGACCCTCCTTTGAATTTGTACCTGGCTTGTTAGCATAGCTAGAGGTGCGGCCTACTCTTTTGGACTCAATAGGAACCGCGCAACGTGAAGACCCTCAGCTAGTGGATGTGATGGATAAGTTAATTAGAGGTGAGACTTCTAGTCACCTCAATAGATACTCCATCGATGACAAGGGTTGGTTGAGACGGGATGGAAGACTATGCGTCCCGCAAGCAAGAGATTTGGTGAAAACCGTTCTCAAAGAAGCACACCATTCTAAGTTGACCATACATCCAGGTGGGGACAAGATGTATAAAGTCATAAAAAGGGTTTTCTTCTGGAATGGCATGAAGAAGGATGTAGCTGAGTTTGTCTCTAAATGCTTGATATGTCAGCAAGTCAAGGCGGAACAGAAGAAGCCTGGTGGTCTACTTCATCCTCTGGAGGTCCCACAGTGGAAATGGGATAGCAT
Source organism: Allium sativum (assembly GCA_030737875.1). NCBI lineage: Eukaryota > Viridiplantae > Streptophyta > Magnoliopsida > Asparagales > Amaryllidaceae > Allium > Allium sativum. The sequence continues at coordinate 967,491,175 of CM060922.1, read as the reverse complement.
TTCGATGGACTTTATTGATGAGTTTCCTAGGTCAAGAAGGGGCAATACCAGTATATGGGTAATAGTGGACAGGCTCACTAAAAGCGCTCACTTTATACCTGTTAAGAGTAGAAGGACTGCCTCATCGTTGGCATCCATTTATCTTAAAGAGGTGGTTCGACTGCATGGAATACCCTCCAACATAGTAAGTGATCGAGATCCTATCTTTATGAGCTAATTTTGGAAGAATTTGCAAGAGGCTGTAGGCACACAGCTATGCTTAAGCACTGCCTATCTCCCTCAAACTAATGGTCAGACGGAAAGGATAAACAGAGTATTAGAAGATCTCTTGAGATTATGCATTCTTGATTTTAGTGGAACATGGGAGGATCACCTTCCTTTGGTAGAGTTCGCCTACAACAATAGCTACCAAGCCACCATAGGCATGGAACCCTTTGAGGCTTTATATGGAAGACCATGCCGATAACCAACTTGTTGGTGGGAGTCTACAAACAAGCTCGTACTTGGGCTTGACATGATCAGAGAAACTTCAGAGAAGGTGGACTTGATACGAAGACGAATGAAGACCGCACAAGATGGACAGAAGTCCTACGCTGATAAAAGAAGGACCGACCTTGAGTTTGAGGTTGGAGACAGAGTTTTCCTTAAAGTATCTCCTTTGAGGAATGTCTTTCGCTTTGGGTCCGTAGGAAAATTGGCACCAAGATTTGTAGGGCCATTTCCTATCATTGAAAGGATTGGGAAGATGGCTTATAAAGTAGAGCTGCCCGAAAGATTGGATGGAGTTCATAATGTTTTTCATGTCTCTCATCTACGAAAGTGCTAACATGAGTCTGCAGAAGTTGTGGAACCAAGCATACTAGAGGAAATAGAAGTGGAACGAGAAGCAACAGTGAGAAGAGTTCCAACTCGTATCTTGGGTACAGAAGTTAAAAACCTACGCATTCGTGAGGTCAAGCTAGTTAAAGTACAATGGAGTGATGTTGAGGAAGACGCAACTTGAGAAACTGAGGAAAAGATACGCACAGCTTACCCTTATCTTTTTAAGGGTACAACTTTGATCTCTTTTTCCATAAGTTTATGCATGCTTGTATCTATCTCTTAAGTATATCTCCTCGATCCTATTCTTAATCCTTAAGTAGAAACCAATGGATGTAAACATGTATTTGAAAACATGTTATGGTTGATGGTTGCAAGTGGTTGCTAGTGGTTGCTCGTGGATGCATATACACACACACACGGTACTAGACCGGCTCAGTCACTTTCATATTGCATATGCATAGGTGTATTTATGTATATGGATTGAAACTTGATGTGTTATCATATGGACATTGCATTTGTATGAATGATTGTGCACTCATGTATAAGTTACAAAATACGATTAGGAATAATTGCATACAAGATGGACTCATAGCACTGACATGATTTGCATTAAGGAGGTCAACTGAATTAGTAGACCGCCTGATTTTTCATTAGATAAGGACAAATACACACACTATGCATATAATCACAAAAGCATTAGAAATCTTTTTAAGGACAATGGATGCCTGTGATTCATGGTTGAGTAGATGGATGTTGGATGTTAGGATACATTTTTCGTAACTTAGAGATTTCGGCGACGAAATCCTTTAAAGAGGGGAGAATGTAACACCCCGTATTTTCAGTGAATATTAAAATTAACAAATCTAAGCACAATTAATTTTTATATTAAGAATTAAGGGAAACGGGTTACGCCATTGCGTTCGTCTCGGAATTCTGCTTGAGATAGAGTTCGAGTTTGCGTGAATCGGACTCCGTATGAAGAAGTTATGGAGTTCAGAAGATTTCAAGTTTAAGCAGAAAATAAATATAAATAATAACTAAATAATAAAAATAGTTAAAAATTCAAAATCGGTTGAGCGGGAAATTCCCCACTCAGGGTGTCGACCCACCCCAAGGGGAGTCAACTTAGGTGTCGACCCCCTTATAGGGGAGTCGACACAGGTGTCGACCCCCCTGTAGGGAGTCGACCCCTTTGAGATCCAGCTCCTGTGACGAATTTTTACAACCCTGTGCTGATGTGGCCTTCTCTGATTGGCCAATGACTGATTTTTGAGGTATTAGGGCATATGTGTCATGCTATGGTTGGCTGGATGACACATCTCTTTAGTTTGATGGCTCTGATTTCTCCTAGACTAATCTAAAGGCTAGAATTAAACCTAGACTTCTATATAATCACCCCAAACCTCAACCCTAGAACTCATTCTATGAAGTCGTCATGCTGTTCGTCTACAAGTTGGTCTAGCCTCCATTCATCTACCCCAAACTAGAGAATAAAATTCAAACTAGAGAATCAAATTCAAACTAGGAATCAATTAGAAGAACTAGAGAATCAAACGTCTACATCAAAGGATTAGCTTTTCAAATTCAGAAATCAGATCCCAGAAATCAAGATCCGTCCTTTTTCTGTAAGTACAGTTATTGTTTAGATGTGAACACCTAATAAGAAATCATATTGTAATAACTGGATCTAAAACTATGCCTAATTCTATTCGTGCCTATCCTTTTGTCAATTCTGAATTGCGTATGCCTATGAGACTGTTGTGATTGATGTAATGACACCTATCATGCCTATGAGACTATTGTGATTGACATAATAAAACCTAACTTGCCTATGAGACTGTTGGATTGACAAAATGGAACCTATCATGCATATGAGACTGTTGGATTGACAAAATGGAACCTATCATGCCTATGGGGCTGTTGTGATTGGTTTATCATGTTGTACATCCTATGCCTATGAGACTATTGTGATTGATATGATGGAACTTATCATGTTGTACATCCTATGCCTATGAGACTATTGTGATTAAAATAATGGGACTTATCATGTTGTACATAAAAATTAGTGATTCTCTTAAGTCCTATTCTATATAATCCTTATACCTATGGTATAAGTTGCTTAGCTTGTTCACATATATTGTTAATGTACAACATCGAAACATGATTCTTGAATTGGGTGCATCTTTACATCCCTATATTTTTCTTTATGTTAATTCTTATGCTCCTTTTCTATTTTTCCCCTTTTTACTTGCTTTTGTGAATACTAAGTTCATTCGGAACTTAGATTGAATCTCGTTGTACGTGCGATTATAACGGGGGGAAAATTGGGTATAATTTAATTAAGTGATTTTTGGGCATAACTAGTTAATGTGGCATAAAACTTGTATTGATTAGACATGTGGAAAATTTGACACATAGATTTGGACACATATGACAAATATGTATATTGGCTAAAGATAAACATGCCTAACCCGAGGTTAGATTGAGTTGCAGTGTAAGACTGCCCGGAACCGCCTGGCATATCCAGCGACCGCAACAATATAGCGCATTAAGCCCGAAAAACCTGAGGTTAGATTGAGTTTCGGTGTAAGATTGCCCGGAACCGCCCGACACATCTAGCGACCGCAACAATACATATCTAATGTGAGAGGTTGGTACTTTAATGAATGAATTAAAGCTAAAGGAACAGGCATGCTAAGAATGATAGGGTTAAGTTAATTAAGGCAACACTTAACCAATACAACATGTTAATTAAACAGATGGGTGGGGTTAGGTAAATTTGAGAATACTTAACCGCTATTACATGTTGATTAGGAAACCCTAGTAACAGGGACCCATTTCAGCAGTAACCCACATAGATGTATCACGGTACCCTGAACTAGGCAGAGTGGGGCACGATTACTAGGTTGATTATAAGCGATCAAAATAGCGGCAGGTGGTGCAGCAGTGTAGGTTCCGGCGAAGTATGGGCATGCACGTACTCCGGAGTGGATAAAGCAGGCACTGGGCATCAGTAGTATACACTGTGCATCTAAAATTTGTGTCGAGTTGCCACCATGGGAATTGATGCACCCTATGGTGGGACCAGCACAGGCATCTACAATCAAGCGGGGCCGAATGACACAAGTAACAAATGCATGCGAGTAGAATCCGATCGGGAAAGGGATCACTTTGTTATGAACACATGATGGTAGTTGAAACCTTCATAGTAGGTGCAGAGAAATAGAAATGAGTGCGATAGTATATTCAGTTTATCTTATCTTATGTTATCGTATTTCTATGGTATTGTCCTATGTTCAGTTTATTCAAGTCATGACCCTTTTACCTGTTTACATGCTGAATAATCACTGGACTTACCAGACTTATGTCTGACCCGTTTTCTTTCGCCTTCTTTTCTTCTTTTTCCCCCTCCCCCCAAGTTCGCAGGGAGGGAATACTTCAGCTTAGTGCAGACCTTTTCAAGCTTGAAGAGAGTAGATGTATTGTTTGGATTCTCTTTTCTTGGGCTATGGCTGTGGTTACACTTTTATTGGGGATTTATGCTGCTTTACTACTGTTTTATGCTTCTTTATGTACTTGGAGTGTTAAATCAAGGCAGATGTTTTGTTGTAATAATTTAGAAGTTGGGTTTTGAGACAATGCTTGTAATGTTTTGACTGAACAATGCTATTTAATAAATAATTTCAGTTTTTCGCTGTTTATATGTATGTCTTGTAAATTATGCGTGTCTTTTACCTAAAATGCTTCACCAAAGTTAATGCATTCCTTTTGTGAGTGACCTTAATGGAGGTGAGGTGTTTCACATTGATTACTGAAGCATCCGAACCGATCCGAAGTTATGCCAGTGTGCTTTAACCAACTTAATCAAAACTAAAAAAGGATTGTGATTTCACGGACAGTTAGGATAGAGTCTTATGATTATGACATAACTTCCAAGGCTATTATGAACATATAACTGCTTTGTCAATTTCTTGCATTGCGTCTTTTACATCGTATTTCTTTAATTCCGTCATTGCACGCAAATTTGCATATTTTAGCTTACACTCATGCATAGGGGGACACGTGCAACTTCACTCTAATTTCTGCTATTATTTCTCCGATAGTACGCAAGACATGACTAAAAGACGCTCATCTAGATTAGCAAAGAGAAGTGAATCTGTAAGAACATCTGAGAATCCCATTATTGAGGATGTTTCCTCTACTTCAGATTCAGGTTGGAATAGTGCCGGTTCGAACTACAAATCAGAGGTCCAAGAGATTGGAGTATCATCCGGAGGTGATGTCTCTGTGGATGAGGAAGAAGAGGGAGGAGTTGGAGACAACCGTGCTCCAGACGATTTGAAAATGTCATAATTCGGAGAATCCACGCGACTCTGTTGCATCAACGATTGACAACGATAAACTTGCATGAATATGTCTAAAGCATGGGATTCTTCGAAGAGATACCGAGTTACCCTCGAAAACAGACCATCCACCGGAAGGGTACATGGTCGTCACTAGATTAATGTGCCTTGTTGGGGAGATACCTCCATTTTTGTCATTCGTCGTCGATTTTCTGAGACAAATGCGAATTCCCCCCATGCAACTTCAGCCCAACTCCTATGCTTATCTGTATACTTTGTACATAACATTTAAAGAAATTCTAGGTGTTGAACTTGCTTTGTAAGATGTTCATTTCTTCTATAACTTCAAGAACAGAACTCAGGATACCCCTTCCTTTGTATATTTCGAATCTGTGCCCAAAAGAAAGATCATAACCGTCCCATTTAGCAGCAAGGTTGGCAATCCTAGGCTTGAATGGTTCTATATTAGGCAGCAACCGGGTTGCGCCAGGAGATGGCTTAAATCAAATAAAAATACCAGCCTTTGAGTCCTAGTTCCGATCTCTATTGTAAATATATTAATCATTACTTATTTTCACTTGCAGTTTCTAACCCGTCGCAAGAGAAGCATCCGGTACAATTTGATCGCTTGAATCGGTTACTCAACGGTGATAAAAAATTCTTGACCATTAAAGATTGTTTAGTGAATGAATATCTTCATTGGCATCGCTTGGTCGTTATAACCCATAGCATAGGTCATGGGGAGGTCCCTTACGTGTATATACCTCCGGTTGAGGGGCCAATTGAAATTTTGCCCGAGCATGGGGAAAGCTTGAGGGATCCGATGATATCTCAAAAGAGTCCTTCTCTGTCTTCGATTCAAGATGACTAACTAGCGAATATAGCAAAAAATGATAGAGATAAATACATCACTGTAGATGATGCAGCCACTCCTGAAAGACTAGTTTCCCCAAAAGAGTTGTCTCGGTTGTTCCTCAAGGGGATAATCCCACCGCAGATGATTCTATATATCGGGGTTTGGGAAATCTTCCCTTGCCTGAGACCCTTTGCACTTCAGAAGATTTCACGACGAATCCTCTCACCTTCACTTCCGAAGAAGAAGTTACTCCTGTGAAGGCTGGGGGAACTGCACATACCGGCCTCACCCCAGGCTTTGGTCTGTTAGGGGGGGTATCACTTAGAATATACACTTCACTCTAGCAATCCACGTCACAACACTTGTGCGTTTACTTCCCACTCAGTCTAACTCTTTCTCATTTCGTTTTACAGGACAAATGGGGCATCCCCGTTACTACACGAGAGATGTTTGTTCGAGCATGCCCCCAATGGACTCTGGTGCAAGGCAAGATCAGCATGAGAGCCAAGGCAGAGATGATAGAAGGAATCGGCCTACACCGCCTTATTGGTCCTCTCGCTCTCGATCCCTGCATCGTAAAGACTTAGATAAGCATAAGGGTCAACCCTCACATCATGAGGGGGGATAAGCATGCCTCCAAACCCCCTGCTTCAACTAAAGACAAAACTCCTATAGAAGGCTCTTCGAAGAAGGCACTCGATTCAAAAGAGAAACAAAAAGAATTGGGGAAAGGAGCAGAGAAAAGCAGGCCCATTGTGAAGATAAAATGTGACGATCGCCCATAGCCCCTGCACTATACAAGAGGAATAATGCACTGAAAGGTGTGTCAGGCTGCTATGGACGATCATCAGAGTAGGTAAACACATCGAAACCTATCGTAGAACTCACAGCGCAAGGATAAAATATAATAGAACGTATACAACAGGTAATAGTAGTGAAGCATCATGTAGCAAACTTTATATACTTTCACAACATCCTGAAGATTCTTCCAACATTATAGGAAATATCAAGTATGTATGTAAGGCCTCACTACAACACTCATAGAGCAACTCAAACAGCGGAAACAGAAAATACTAGATAGTAACAAACTGATACGTGAGCCTCCTGCTCGTCGTCTTTCAACATCATCGTCCCCACTAAAGCATCGCCTGTTACTTAGTATGCCCATCCACAACCGGATGAAAAAACCAAGGTAATAAGAGGAAACATAAAACCTTGAGTCAGACAACATACTTATGAGCGATAAAACAACTAACAGACTTCAACAATAAAGTATAAGATAAGGGATAGATAAGCATACTAATCTACCCATGACACGAGAGAAGAACTCAACCTTATCTTTCCCACATTGGACAGTGATAGCCTTTACTATAAAAAATTCAACCATGGAAACCAGAACACCCATTCAATCATGGAAAACACTCATAGCATCCAGATTATATCAGTCTCACACAGACAACCCTAATCGAGTTTAACATCCCCCAAGTACTCTCCCCAGAGGCCTAAACCAATATCAGTTAAGCACTCAAAGAACAACTCCCTTGACTTTGGATAATCTATGTGAGATAGTACAAACAGAACAACCAATCATCCATGACTGACTCTGGCTATCACTGCCAATCCTGCTTTGAAACCATCGTTAATCGTATGACTACCAACCTTGCCATATGTCAAAGGCTAATGGTAACCCCAGTTCTAACATAAACTCTATATGTCCAACCTTGACAAGTCGGCCTTTCCCCAAGACCCAGGGTACTCGACCTACAACCGATCTTTTAGACATCTCTAGTGTACCCCTGCTTCGAGCCTGCTAGAACTTACGACAACGATAATCTTTCGGCCTTTACATCTCTCGTCACCCAACCTGATGACTTTTCATGGCTCAAGCAACCTTCTCGAGCAACCATTATCCACTAACACACGTCCTTTGAGTTGCCACCTCATTCGTTGTTCCACACCAATCAACGAGCACCTTTCAACAATTCGAATATTCCCACTTGAATTTTCTTCGAATCCCCTTCGACCGATCCTCCTGGACTAATCGGTCCTCCAAGAATAACCGGTCCTCCCTGACCACCGGTCCTCCCTGAACAACCGGTCCACCCTGACTAATCGGTCCTCCTTGATCACCGGTCCTCCCAGACTAACTGGTCGTCCCTGAACACCGTTCCTCCCTGAACAACCTGTCCTCCCTGACTAACCGGTCCACCCAAAACAATCGGTCCTCCCTGAACACCGATCCTCCCTGAAGCACTACCTACCAGTCTGTGTTCCTGAAGCACTACCTACCGGTCTTCCTGAAGCACTACTTACCGGTCTTCCTGAAGCACTACCTACCGGTCGGTCTTCCTGAAGCACTACCTACCGGTCGGTCCTCCTGGAACACTACTACCGGTTGGTCTTCATGAAACACTACCTACCGGTCGGTCACCTACCGATCAAAGGGTCCTACCGACGAAGAGTTCTGGATGAGTATCCTTCATACTCTCTTCCATCTCCCACGTACAATCGTCGCTATCTGCACTCTATTGTACCTTGACTAGCTTAACCGTCTTCCACCTAAGCTATTTCGTGTCATTTCCCACAACACGAAGCGGCTTACGAGGTCTTGTAACTGCAGTCTCTACTTCTAGATCTTCGTACTGATCTGGAGATACCACCACATTTGAATCATGCACGAATTTCCGTACAAACGACACATGGAACACATTATGCACACTTGGCATCCTCTCGGGTAACTCCAATCTATATGCGAGCTTTCCAATTTGCTCGACTGTCAGAAATGGTCCAACAAACCTTGGAGCTAACTTTCCTTTCCTTCCAAATCGAACCACATGCTTTAATGGAGAAATCTTCGTGAAAACCATATCACCTACGTCGAATTCCAAGTCCTTAAGACATTGTCGGCGTAACTCTTCTGACGGTCCTGGGCTGCCTTCATTCGTTGTCGAACTATCTCATTACACTCCGAGGTTTCTCTAATCATATCTGGTCCAAGCAAAAACTTATCTCCAGTTTCTAACCAACAAGCTAGAGAACTGCACGGTCTACCATACAACATCTCGTATGGTGCCATCCCAAATGCTCGACTAGTAGCTATTGTTGTATGCAAACTCAACAAAATGTAGATGGTCCCCCAATGATCCACCGAAGTCTAACACACTAGCCCTCAAGAGATCTTCCAAAACTCGATTGACACTCTCAGTCTAACATCAGTTTGGGGATGATATGTCGTACTCAAGCAGAACTCGGTTCCTAAAGTTTCTTGCAAACTTTTCCCAAAATCCACTCGTGAATAATGGATCTTGGTCACTCACTATACTCTTTGGGAAACCATGGAATTGAGTTATCCATTTCACATAAATTTCAGCCAATTTCGACACCGTCCTAGTCGTCTTGACAGGAATGAATATCGCACTTTTGGTCAAACTATCCACAATGACCCAAATCCCTTCATTTCCTGCCCTGGTTCTAGGTTGCCCATCGATAAAATCCATCGACACTTGCTCCCACTTCCATGTAGGAACTTCTAATGGCTGAAGCAAACCACTCGGCTTCTTCTGTTCAGCTTTCACCAACTGATAGTTCATACACTTGGAAATGAACTTCCCAACAGGTAATGTCCCCACATCTTCAGAGCAAACACAATTGCCGCCAACTCCAAAATATGCGTTGGGTAGTTTTTCTCATGCAGCTTTAGCTGTTGACTCGCGTAGGCCAGAACCTTATCCTTCTACATTAGCACTGCTCCAAGTCCAGTACCACATGCATCAGTATACACCACTATCTCTTCATTCCCTCTTGGAATGGTCAACACACGAGCACTCGTCAATCTCTCCTTCAGGATTCTGAACGCTTGTTCACACTTTGCATCCCACGTGAACACTTGGTTCTTCTTCATCAATCCTATCAACGGTGCAGCTACCTTGGAGAAATCCTTGATAAACCATCGGTAATAACCAGCCAACCCAAGGAAACTTCGAACATCTGTCGCATTCTTAGGTCTATCCCAGTCCTGGATTGCTGCTACTTTAGCGGGGTCAACCACTATCCCATTTCCAGAAACAACATGACCTAAGAACCTCACTTCACTTTTCTAGAAGTGACACTTGGAAAACTTAGCTCTTAGCTGATGCTTTCGTAAGATCTCTAACACAACTCTCAAGTGTGTGTTGTGCTCTTCCTCATTCCTAGAGTAAACCAGAAGATCATCCATGAACACAAGCACAAACTTGTTCAACTGATCTCTGAACACCCTATTCATAAGATCCACGAACTACGCTGGCGTGTTAGTCAACCCGAATGACATCACCAACCATTCGAAGAAACCAGGTGGTGTCCTAAATGTAGTCTTTGGCACACTATACTTAGCCACCCTTAACTGGTGAAATCCTGTTGTCAAATCCATTTGAGGAAACACTTTGGCTTCGTGAAGCTAATCGAACAAGTCATCTATCCTTGTCAATGGATATTTGTTCTTCTTTGTCACCTTGTTCAGCTCACGATAGTCTAGACACAATCTTAACGAGCCATCCGCCTTGGTTGCAAATACGATCGGTGCACCCCATTTGGATACACTCCTCCGAATGAATCCTTTTCCCAAAAGGTCTCTAACTTGCATCTCCAACTCTCGTTGTTCCTTAGGCACCATCCACCTAAGTGGCATAACGATTGGTCTAACACCCTCGACCAAATTGATCCTAAACTCGATCTCACGATGCGATGGAAACCCTTTGACCTCGTCAAAGGCATCTTTATATTCCTTAATGATCAGCAAAGATGACAAGTCTTCTTGTGGAATCACAAACGAATATAGATAGTTAACGAAGACACCCTCTTCACGCTTACACTTTATCAACACCTTTCGCCCTTCCACATCCCCGACTCTCACCTCTAGCTTCTTGGAATTCACCTTTGTCACATACCTCTTGAGCTAATCCATGCCCAAGATGATCCCAAACCCAACGAAGTTAAGAACAAAACAATCACACACAAAAGAGCAACCATGACTCGACAACACTAGAACACGGCACAACATGCACGAACCCCCAACTGGATTAGTCACGATCAATGGTCAATCATAAGTCTCGGTTTCCAAACCCAAACTTTAACAACCCTGAATTATGGGGTTAATTTTAAAATTTATTTTAAGTAATTTTAATGAGTTTTTGATATGTAAAATAATTTATTTAAAATACTAATGATTAAAAATTTATTTAAATTGAAGTTAGAATGAATAATTTAATTTTAATTATAAAAGGAGTTAGAAATAGCACAGTAGTTTGAAAAGTCAAACTTGAACTTTGACTGACCGTACAGGATGCAAAATTTAACGGATTTAAGTGAAACCAAAAATATTAGAATCTATTTAAAAATATCTTTCTAACGAATCTGAAAAATTGAAATTTCATAGCGGGAATCAAAAGTTATGTCAAAATTAAAATTTAGAAGGTCGCTATGAAATTTACAAAGGACAAAAATGCTACTTTTTGCATACGAAGGAATTTGAACTCGAAACCAATTCCATTGAGTTCAGAATGACGTTTCTGCATTTAAAAAGTATAAACACTTATATATTTCGAGTTTCGAAAATTATTTGTTTAAAAATGTATTTTTAATATTTAATATATATGCCTTGAAAATAGCCATTTTACAAACGACTTCTGTTTTTGACGAAACCACTTTTGTTGGATTCAGAATGTCAAAATATGGCTAAGTTTAATTTTTCATAATTTTTAGAATTAATTTGTGGCCGTGGCAAAAAGATTTCAGTTTTGTCAATTTCGGTCAATTTTAATCGAATTGAAAATGGTCATTTTTCAAACGGGCTCAGAATTGAACGAAATTAATTTTCCTAGGTCCGCAGCATCAAAACATAGCTAAATATATTTTTCGGGATTTTTCGAAGTTAATTTGTGGCCCCGGTGAATTTATTTGTACGGTTGAATTAGAAATAAAAGAAAATATTTTAAATTAAAGAAAACTGGGTCAAGACATTCGTTTGGGCCTGCGGTACATAGCTAGATGAGTCCGTAATGGGGGTAAATAGGTAAGAACGACAGTCGTTGGGCTGAAATCAGAGAAAGTTGCTAATCAGGCCTTAATGGGTAATTAAATTATTAAAAAGGAGAATTATCTCAACCCTAACCCTAGCACTAAAACACACAGCCGTCGCCCCCCTTTTCAATGGCCACCGTTCCCCCAATTTCATTCTCTAATTTCTTCCAATCCGCTCAATGAAAATCAACAAACCATATACCAAATCGAAGCTCTCTTCCTCCTCTTCGATTCTATACGGAGATGATGAGATGTACTGAAGTATTTTGGCCAGAATCCCCTCCTCAACCCGCAACCAAACAGCCCCCACCACGCCCAGCGGGCCCCACCGCAGCCTCCAACCCCCTAGGCGCACGTAGCCCTCTCCTCCCTCTTCGATTTGCCACCTTCCGATCGACTTCTAACTTCACCAATTAGGAGATAAGTGGAGACCTAGTTTTGAAAGTTATGGGTTCATTTTGGGTTTCGAACGTTGAAAGAGAAAGATGGTGGGTGAGTTGACTTTTGAAAGCTTTGACTTTACAAATTAATTAATTTAAATTTGACCGATCTTAATTTAATCATAACTAATGCGTACGAACTCGAAATTAAACGATTTCAGGTGCGCCACGATCGTGAGACCGAGATCTTCGCGATGATACTGACTAGGCCTGATTCTGAGCTAGTTGAATTTTCGACTAATTTTGGATCTGAACAGCGCAGAACTCAATAACGATGTGAGATTTCTGAATTTAATTATTTCTTGCGATATGAATTCCATCTATGTACGTTATGAAATCTGTATTGGTTGTAGTTGGGAAATCTGAATTTATTGTTGTTGTGATGTGAATTGATTGATGCTGTGATATTGGTGTTTGAAACAAAATCGTTGGATGCATATGTAACCTTGTTGAAAATAAAAGATTAAATTTTCACTGTAATGTTGATTATCATAAAAAGATGTCATTTTGTTAATTATTATAAAAAGTTATTTTTTTTAAAAAAGGGAAAGGTAACATTAATTTCATGGTTTTGTAAAAAAAAAGATTCATTTTTGTTTGTATAAAAAAAGAAAGATTCATTTTGTTGTAATAAAAAGAACGATTCATTTTTATTTGTATAAAAAAAGAAAGATTCATTTTGTTGTAATAAAAAGAAAAGATTCATTTTTGTTTTGTAATAAAATAAGAAAACATTCATTTTTGTTTGTGTATTGAAAGTTAACAAACAATTTTCATTTTTAGTGAAAGTTAAAAAGAATATTTTTAATATTCTTTTGTTAAAATGGAAAATTATATTATTTATCACCGTTTTGTTAAATTAAAAAGATTTAACTTTTGTTTATACTTAAAAAGATTTCACCTTTGGATTTTAAATAAAAAGAATTCCCTTTTTATTTTTGTCATTAAAAAAATGTCACTTTTATTTTTATGTGTAGTGAAACAAAGTACAAAAGTATCGTTTTTGAGTGTAAGTTAAAAAGGGGGATTTTTTAATGTTAATTTGGCTAGAATAGAAATTTACATTATTTTCACCGTCATGTGTTAAATAGAAAATTGACATTATGTACACTGTCATGTTTAAGAAATGGAAATTTATATTATTTTCACCGTCATATTTAAGAAATGAAAATTACATTAACTTGCACCGTTATGTTGAAATTAGAAATGAACATTTTTACACCGCTATGAGTTAATTTAGAAATTGACATTGTTTTCACACCGTTATGTGATAATTTAGAAATGAACATTCTTGCACCGTTATGTGTTAATAATGAAATGAATATTTTCACCTCAAAGTTGTTATAAAAGAAAGTTACATTTTCTTAATGTAGATAAGGATTAGAAAAGTTTTACATTTTTCTTAATGTAAATAAGAATTAGGAGAAAATTTCATTTTTTATGCAATTAAGTTAGAGAACATAAATAAAAATTACATTTTTATGTAATTAAGTCAATTTACATGTGAATTAGATTAAAGTGAAAAATTTACATTTATTATGTAATTAAGATTTAAGGAGTAAAATTACCATTTATCATGTAATTAAGATTTAAGGACAAAATTACCATTTTCATGTAATTAGATTTAAAGTAAGTGAAATTTACATTAAAAGGACACATTTTAAGTACGTTAAAAAGAACATCTTTTTAGTGTGGTTAAAAGAAGATATTTTGGTGTCAAATTGTTTACGCTAAAAAGATGTATTTTTAATGTGAAATTGTTACATTAAAAAGAATGGATTAAAAATTTATATTTTATTTAATGTAATGGATAAAAAGAGAAAAATTTACATCTTTTATCTAACGTAATAGAAAAAGACAAAAATTACAATTGTATGTAATGTAATCAAAAAGGAAGATTTTTTTTTATAATGTAATGTAAAGATAGGAAGGGTTACTTTTTTATGTAATAAAAGAAGTTAAAAAGAAGTTACATTCTTTATAATGTAATAAAAGAGAGTAAAGAAAAGAATACATTCTTTTTATGTAGGAAAGAATATATTTTTAATGCAAGTCATGAAACGAGGAAAATGATCATAGTTTTGAAATTAAAATATGTTAACATTAAAAGTCTTATTTTTTAATGTAAAGTTAGAATTTAAAAAAATAATCATATTTTTGAAATAAAAATATTCAAGTTGGTGTGTTAACATAAAAATCACATATTTATGTTAAAAAGGGAATTCATTAAAATATTCAAGTTAGAATGGAATTGTGTTAACATAAAAACGAATCATTAAAGTATATAAGGAAGAATGAAATTTTGTTAACATAAGAATTTGCATTTTTAATGTAAATGAAATATGAGTCATAAAAAAAAGGGGGGGAATGCTTGTTTGACAAATATGGTAACATTAAAAGTACATTTTTATATGTAAAATAAGAATGAAAATTTGCATTGAAAAGAAAAATTACATTCCTATATGTAATCAAAAGTCATGAAATTGCATATGAAATGCAATCATATTTTGTAGTCATGAAACTGCATATGAAATGCAATCATATTTTGTAGTCATGAAATTGCACATGAAATGCAATCATATTTTGTAGTCAAGAAATTGCACATGAAATGCAATCATATTTTGTAGTCATGAAACTGCACATGAAATGCAATCATATTTTGTAGTCATGAAACTGCATATGAAATGCAATCATATTTTGTAGTCATGAAACTGCATATGAAATACATTCATATTTTGTAGTCATGAAAAGGCATATGAAATATATTCATATTGTAGAATCAAAGGAATGCATAGAAATATAAACATATTAGTGGTATGTTAAATGCACAAGGAAATACATATGTAACGACCCAACTTTCGAACACATCGGCAGTTGTGTCATTAATGAGAAATGAGAATAGATAGAAGATAAAATCACATAACATCAGAATCTCACAGCGGAATTTTCACAAAAGATAATACTTTATAACATTACACAGCGGAATTTATTACATCAGATCATCACATGTCTAGTGATACAACCATTTCATAGTACATCGGTAATTATACATATCATAGATGATCAACTGACAGACTTAATTATCCAGTAGATAGATGGACCAACACACAATAAGGTCTTCATTCCAGCTTCACAAGTTTATCCAAATCCTGATTCACTTGTCTATTCATAACAAGCGTTATGAATACCCAAGAGTTTAAGGGAAACACAGAAAAATAAACTCCGGGTCAGTCAGGCGACTGGTATGAGTAAACAGTTTAAAATAGTTTAAAGAAATCAAAATATCTCATAAGACCACGCCGTAAATACGGAACGGGTTTTTACCTTATGAGATCAAAAACAGTTTGTATACTTTAAACCAGATATTATCATAGCATCTAGGTGTTTTTACAAATAAATTAGAATCTAGAAGAATGCTTGCATCTCACATTCTCCTATATAGTATACAAATAAAAACCGCTTGGCGCTTAGGGAAATTGGATTTCCAACTATGACAAGGTATGGGACCACCTTCCGATGATGTATCTCTAGAGGCTAATACACCTGGGTTCAACAAGAACGTCTTGCAACCCGGCCCTCACATGACCGACCACTCATTTCTCTTGAGTGTATCGAATGTATATCACCGATAGTTGTGTACGGCAACCATCCCCGAATGGGCAGAATCGATAGATTAAGAAACAAAAGGAATTTCTCTAGATAGGTGATGCTACACCCTAATGGGTGTGACCCACATAGCCATGCTGCCTGCCCGATTTTTGTCATTTCCTGGGTGTGAGGCTTGAGGCCAGAACTTGCCGTTCGTAACAACACATCTTTATTTACTTTGAATGCCACATCGTCAAACCCGTCAAATCACAAATTGATCTCGCCAAAACTACGGGTATAAAGCTAAGAGAAACGAATTCCTCCGCCACCAAACTAAGTTTTGAAAAGACCAACTTACGCGATCTGTTAGGTATACTTTGTCAGACATTCATCCATACAAGTTGTCCTGGGACTGGACAAACCGAAGGCACTATTCAAAAATAGTCCTTGTATATCGTCGTCTTCGATTCAACAATCTCTGACGTGCGGCGTATAATCAAATCAAAGTGAATTTTTTTATTTTGGCTTCTTTGAAATGATTAACGAACATTTTTCTCTTTAAATTATAAATCTAACGAGGTTATATTCAAATCTGCATATACAGTAATAGTCAAACCAAACAGTACATGATCCTCTTGTCAATATCTGGTATATTGATCATCTTTTCAAAGCGGTCAACTTTAGTGAGTGCGTCGCACGGGTTTTTCCCTTTCCGTTTTGTTGATCATCTTTAAAATGAATTCTTTCTTTATTTTCTCCTTAGAAAAATATTTCTCATCATGATTTTAAATCTAATTATCATGAATGTCTTAAATTTTGATTTAAAATCAACTTTCACGCTTTGTATTGTTTTCGTCAAATTTCCTCTTTGATCCTTTATTCTTGATCTCCTTATTCTTCTTTCCATACTGATAAAATTCTTATTATCAGACTAACACGATTAAAACATTTTCCACAGTTCTTGTTTTGTACAGTTCATAACTGTTCATGATCAGTTCTTATATTAGATATTTCAGTTATCAGATAAAAGCTGACAATCCTACCGTATGTGTTTTCTACCTTGTTTTGGACTTAAACATTTCATTTGAAAGTAAATTCAAAATTTAAATTATAAATTAAAATTTATAATTACAGTTCCTGTGTTAACTTCTCGTCCTTTGTAAAAACCCTACTCGATCCTTTCCACTTGATCGACTTCTTTCGATCTTATAGTTTAAATATCCCATTAGAAAATCATTTCTAATAATTAAATTTATAATTTAATTTAAAATTTCAGTTTTTGTTTCTTTTTTAGACCTTGACAAAAACTGTTTTTTAAATCCTGATTCACTTCGTTTCTTTTCGCGCTTATTTCAAATTTAAATATTTCTTTAAATTCTAATTTAAATTATAACTAAATTTATAATTTAATAAAATCGCAGTTTCTGTGTTGACTGCTCGACTTCTGTCAAAAACCATACTCGATCTACTTCTTCTTTTATATATCAATAAAAAATTTCTTTTTAATCCAAACACGATAAAATATCATTTACAGTTCTTATACGCTACAGGACTGTTCCTGTTTGGTTACTTGTATCCGGATGTTCAGACTACAGTTTAGACTGACGAATCGTATAAGTTATATACGGTTTTCTATCTCGTTTTATTTACAAATTTTAAATATTTTCCCAGAAAATATTTTCTATTTTAATTTATAATTCACAAAATTACAGCTTCCGTGCTGATTCCTCGACCTCTTGTCAAAGCCATATCTGGTCTTTCATATTCGATCAACTTCCTTTGTTGGCTTTTACAGTTCGAATATTAGAAAATCACTTCTAGTTCTCATTTCTAAATTAAATTCAATTTAATTTAGAATTACAGTTTCTGTATGTATCTTTCAGTTCCTAACAAAAGCAGTATTAAAGTCTTGATTCGCTTATCCTCTATTTCTCTTACAAATAAAAATATTATTTTTATTTAAATATTTATTTTCCCTTATTAATTAAACCCCCAATTTAAATTTGCAAAAAACTATCTTTCATGGTTTGTTCTACTAAAAATGTTCCTTCTATTTCACTAAAAATGTACCAATACCACGTGACTCAAGTGCTAACCCCCTGTAAACTAAAGTGCCAACCTGGAAAAACCATAGTGCCAAGATTTGGTAAATACCAAAGTGCCAAACCCGAAAAACACTACTGAACAATTGCATTTCTTCACAAAACAACAGTGTCCATCCTCTCCCTTGATCACGTCGGCTGTGCACGTGCACAGGCGTTTCCACCACCTCCAACACCCCGCGACTGGCCACACAGACGTCTCCTCCTCCGCTGGTCACGTTGCCGACGCCCACAACCTCCCACTCGTCGTTGATCAGAAATTCACTGAGTCACCGTACTTTCACAAAACTGTCATCATCGAAGAAAGGAGCTGCTGCGCCTAGTCAGGGCCACGAGCCACCACCGCTTTGTCACCACACCATCACCGGACCGAGACGCACCTAACCCCCCCTGACCGCACCTCCACATCACCCCCGACGACGAGCAGCGATCAAGTTTTCAAATTGAACCCAATCCCCAATTTTAACCCTAATTCCATCAATTTCTCAAAACCCATACATTAGAAAATTTTGTTTGCATTTTTCCCCGAACCCCTAAACCCAAATGAAGCTTCCCCTTCGATCCCGTGGCCTCCGATGATTTCGATGATCGGGAATTGGACATTTTACCCATTTCTGATCATCTCAATTTCCCATTGATATAGGAATTTAAAAATCATGATTTTTGTTTTAAAAAACATTAATTTGTTGCCTTATCATGATTATGAAATCAATACTTGTTTTAATGAATTTTGAAAATCCATTTTGAAAGTTAGAAACAGAGAACTTTCTTGTTTTAAACCATCAGTAAAGGCTTTTGACAAGGTTTGTTTTAATTTGTGCATTTTAATGATTATGTAGAAGTTCTAAAACATGGTATACCATCTCAATTTAATCTCCAATCCTATGTCTACTGGTTTATCTAAACCTATAAAGGTTCAACCAAAAGAAACAGTGCCTGTTAACACCAACAGGTAATACAACCTCTAACAAATGACACTCAAGGATTTCATTAAAAACAAATGATCACTTCATCATACCAAACAAATAAAACATTCATGGTATATTACTTGAATAAGGACATAAGAGAAATCTAAGTTCACTTCATAGTTTCAACAACAAAACTGCAGGAACTAACAGAAAATTTCAAAACAGTTTTACTCACCTTGCTTAAGAACTTCTCTGATTTTCTTCTACTGGGTTTTTGCTAGAA
This sequence comes from Allium sativum, assembly GCA_030737875.1. Lineage (NCBI taxonomy): Eukaryota > Viridiplantae > Streptophyta > Magnoliopsida > Asparagales > Amaryllidaceae > Allium > Allium sativum. The sequence goes on along the minus strand of CM060922.1, from coordinate 967,471,776 downwards.
AGTGTTTGTGTTGTGAGGAAAGAAAAGCCATTCTCATGTCTATATATAGGAGTAGGAAATTTATAAAATATGTGTGCATTTATTACTGTTTTGGGAAGAAGAGCTAAAACCGTTTTCAGGCTTTCCTTTATGACAAATGATAGACAATATTAAAAACCCTTTCTCTCTCAAAATCAGTACACTACTACCTAGGACTCACATGTCTTTAGCAGCCATTTCATATGAGATATTTCCTGCGCAAGAACCCTTATTGGTAGACTATGAACAATCAATTAAATGCCCTTTTGTACTTCATGTCATTCACTAAATGTATCATAGGACTTAGCCAAAAATAGTAGCTTCCTTTGTACCAAATTAAGCTCAGTTTTCACATGCATATAGCTTACTCTTTCCACATGAAAAACTGGTGATTTAACAAAAATTATATAATACAATACCTTGACTTCCTAGGTATTCAAAATTCTGAAAATCCCTGTACCCTCTTGCTTACGGCCATGTGAGTTTTAGACATAGAAAAATCATAGAAAATCCTTTCTTAAGTGTTTATCTAGGGTAGTGAAGAACCATGATATATATATATATATATGCATGATTTTGTAATCTTTTAGCACATGGGTTTGTGACAAAATGAAAATGTTTTGGGAAAAATAAAAAGGAAAAATTTCAGAAAAAAAAGAACATGTAAGATTTCAAAATCTAAATCTGAAAATGTTGAAACAAAAAGGATTTTGTCATGTGAAATGTACAAGCTTTCACATCCATTATTCTAGTGTAGTTCTAGTGTAGGCTTTTACTTGTGTAGTTGCATGTTTGTGTTTATATTCATGAGGATGCAAAATACATATGAAAGTAAACATGTATGTAAAAGATGATGGTATTTGTTTGATGTATTAATGAAATATGCATGTTTGTTTAATCTTTCTTAGGAACATTGCTTTGACAACAAATGGGTTTTGACATGCTTTACATTCAAGAGTTTAAAAGTTTTTAAATTAAAAATTTGAAAAAACTAAATTCTTAAATACTTTGAAAATGAACAAAACATATGAAATAAAATGGCATTAAAACTTGCTGTTAAAAAGTGTTATCTTTCAAACATGTATAAAAATTAATTTAAATAAACGCTATCAAATAGATGCTATCATACATGAATGGGTAGAAATGGATTTTAGCAAGTGTTGTGCTATCATATCAGTAAATGTTATCATACACAGATTAACATGTTTTGAATTTAAAAAGACTAGATTTTTAAATCGTATTTGAAAATACGTCCTTACGATCAATTCATATACGTATCAGTGATATGTGAAGAACCCGGGTCATTACATTCTACCCCCTTTATAAAAATTTCATCCCCGAAATTTGTAAGTAGTAGATTAGTGTTTATCGACTTATATATATAAGCACACATCAATAAATAAAACACACATCAGCAATTTCCTATTCAAAACCAAAAATATCCGTCCAAAATCCCTTCTCTAACTTATCGATCAATTTACTTAACTCCGTTACCCATAATCTTTGTCCACGTACTTAACGATCTCCATTTCGGGACTCACGAATCCGATTTGATTTCACAAATCGACCAATTCACTCTTCCTGAGTTCATTTCCAATAAATGCCCAAGTCCAGCCATAATTTTAGGAAATCCAAATTTTAAATCAAAGTTAAAATTCTAACTCGATTTCCGGTATCAATATGAGTGGATATTATTCAAATTTAATCCAATAATGTTAAATTAAATCTCAAGGCTGACCCTGGTTAATTAACTCCTTTTATTTTTTCGGACTGGTACAACTTCCTCCACGGTCTCAATTTCGATCCTGGGATTCGGTATTACGACCAGTAACAGTGGATGACCCTCTAGCTCGACCCCTTCGTCCTCGGCTGCTCATCTTAATCACCTGAATGTAACAGGTCATCATTCCCGACTTGATTGGATATAACTAACTAAGGTATACCATCCAAGTTGTTTTATTTTGAAATTTATTTTAAATTTTATATAAAAATACGCTCTCTCACACTCTCCCAAAGCCTAGGTAATCAGTAACCTAAGCTCTGATACCAACTGTAACGACCTAACTTTCGAACACATCGGCAGTTGTGTCATTAATGAGAAATGAGAATAGATAGAAGATAAAATCACAGAACATCAGAATCTCACAGCGGAATTTTCACAAAAGATATTACTTTATAACATTACACAGCGGAATTTATTACATCATATCATCACATGTCTAGTGATACAACCATTTCATAGTACATCGGTAATTATACATATCATAGATGATCAACTGACAGACTTAATTATCCAGTAGATAGATGGACCAACACACAGCAAGGTCTTCATTCCAACTTCACAAGTTTATCCAAATCATGATTCACTTGTCTATTCATAACAAGCGTTATGAATACCCAAGAGTTTAAGGGAAACACAGAAAAATAAACTCCGGGTCAGTCAGGGGACTGGTATGAGTAAACAATTTAAAATAGTTTAAAGAAATCAAAATATCTCATAAGACCACGCCGTAAATACGGAACGGGTTTATACCTTATGAGATCAAAAACACTTTGTATACTTTAAACCGGATATTATCATGGTATCTAGGTGTTTTTACAAATAAATTAGAATCTAGAAGAATGCTTGCATCTCACATTCTCCTATATAGTATACAAATAAAAACCGCTTGGCGCTTAGGGAAATTGGATTTCCAACTAAGACAAGGTATGGGACCACCTTCCGATGATGTATCTCTAGAGGCTAATACACCTGGGTTCAACAAGAACGTCTTGCAACCCGGCCCTCACATGACCGACCACTCATTTCTCTTAAGTGTATTGAATGTATATCACCGATGGTTGTGTACGACAACCATCCCCGAATGGGCAGAATCGATAGATTAAGAAACAAAAGGAATTTCTCTAGATAGGTGATGCTACACCTAATTGGAGCGACCCACATAGCCATGCTGCCTGCCCGATTTTTGTCATTTCCTGGGTGTGAGGCTTGAGGCCAGAACTTTCCGTTCGTAACAGCACATCTTTATTTACTTTGAATGCCACATCGTCAAACCCGTCAAATCACAAATTGATCTCGCCAAAACTACGGGTATAAAGCTAAGAGAAACGAATTCCTCCGCCACCAAACTAAGTTTTGAAAAGACCAACTTACGCGATCTGTTAGGTATACTTTGTCAGACATTCGTCCATACAAGTTGTCCTGGGACTGGACAAACCGAAGGCACTATTCAAAAATAGTCCTTGTATGTCGTCTTCGATTCAACAATCCACTACAAGAAAACACTGATTTAGCGTCAAAAATTTAGAAGCGGAAATTTCCGTCGTTAATTTGCGACGGATTTCCATGTGATTTGTAAGGGATAGTTTTTTGTATTTTCAAACTTTTTTTCTTTTATTTATTACTGTCGTCTTCTGTCATCCCTCACTAATCCATTGCAAATTGCGTCAAATTACCGACAGAAAATTTCTATCGCTATTTTCCGCTGCAAATACCGACGAATATTTATTGAAGCTATTTTGCATTAGAATTCCAACAGATTTGCAAGAGATGAAAATATCGGTTTATTATAATAATTATTTAATAATTAATAATAAAATTTAATGCTTATGATTTGGTATCTAGTATTCAATAATTAATTTATATAATTGTATTTAATAATTACAATTGATAATTATAGTTGATACTTATATTTTATAATTATAGTTGATAATTATATTTTATATTTCGAAAATTTTAAAAATTTGAAATCATCTGGAATAAATTTGAAATAAATAATAAAGTTTATAAAACCAATTATTGTTTGACATGAAATAACCAAAATTTCTAAACTTTAAAATATTGAATTTTTTTTATATTCAATATTTAAAAAAACAAAATTTTGAATTTAACAAATAAAAATTACTATTTAATGATTAATATTAAATGAATATTGTCTTGCCAAAAAAAATTAATGAATACTATTGATTATGTTCTTACGTCATTCCTACCCCTACTTTAATTTTTTACTAAATTCAGGTTTGCGTAGTAATGACGTAGAAAAATTCCTACGCCACCCCTATGTCTATATTAATTTTCTATCAAATTCTGGTTGGCGTAGTAATGGTGTAGAAAAGTTCCTACACCATTACTACGTCTACATTAATTAATTAATTAATATTTAATTTCTCATTATCAGACTTTACCATTCTAAAATATCGCGTCTGAATAAAACGTATTCTCAAATCGAAAATTGAAAATTCAAGATCAAAAGCCAATGTATGACTAAAACCAAAATAAATTATTTTTAATTTTGCATGTTAAATAATTTATCAAATTGGCCTTTCCTGAAGGAATTCAAAAATACTTAATTTGGTTATTAAGAATAGTTCAAACTAAAATTACAAACCTGGTAAGGTCATAGCATGTGCACCAGCCTAAAAGTCTTCTACACAAGGTTTTCTCTAGTTTATTTTGGGCAAATAATCACCTATTTTCATTACTGGCACGCTATTGGTCCAAACAAATAAACCAGATAACTAATAGCTGGGTTGTGATCATCACCATCTATTTTTCTTAAATCCAACGGGCAACAGCATCGATCCGCGCCATCCCCATTTCACCATTGCCTTAAATATTTCGTATTAATTTAAAAAATTAAAGATAACCCCCCTTCTGATCTTCCCCAAAAAAACAATCGGTTTCAAACCCAATCGCTCCCAAACCCTTCTCCCGTATTCCCGAACGAGAAAATAAGAGAACAGGAAACCGCAGATCCAACTGATGCCTCCTTCAGATCAGTCGTTGCCTCCCTTCAGATCGACCACCGTCTTCCCTTTGTTCAACCGCCGCCACCTTAAGACTAAATCCAATCAGGTTCTTATTCTTTTTCGTGATTTTTTTGATTCATTGATGGAGATCCCCTTAAAACCCTAACGAGATTTTTCTCAGATTTACTTTTCAATCAATATCTCCTGCTCATTTGTGTCAAACTCTTCTGTGGCTGTTGGATCCACCTTTCGGACCCCTCTTTGCCCTTGGCGACTGAATATAGCTGAAGCGCCTAGAGTTATTGTGCTATTTGGCTTGGGTGTTTGAAACACCCCACCTCTGTTAGGGTCACTCTCAAAGGGAATGCCCTAATTTTGGTGGAGGTTTATAAGTATAAGTCACAGATATACAAGACAGATATAAGAACACATATTTGTAAACAGCGGAAAAACAACAACTTTTATTTCATAAAAGAAAATACGTGCTACAACAACATCACCATAATTGTCTTACATCTTTCCCAAAACATAACATAACATTTTCATAATCTGTCTTGATTACATTATTTAAAGAAGCATAAATAAAACATAGATAAACTGCAAAAGTCCCATAGTGGTTGTCCAAAAGCCATAGTTCAAAACGAAAAGGTCCAAGCAATACATTTCTCTTCTTCAAGCTGGATGTTAAGGCTGGTCAAGCTGCAGTTTTCCCTCCCTGTGGACCTGGGGGGGGAACGGAAGAAAAGAAGACGAAAGAAAAGTAGAGTCAGACATAAAGCCTGAGTAAGTCTAGTACTATTTTGTCTATGAATAAAGAACTGGGTATGATAAGTATAAACAAGAAGTGGGAAAGCACTATAACTTGGTTAAGTTGTCTAGGGTCGAATACCCTATCGTACCCCATGTTAATCTTTGAACCCATATAAACTAGTTTCCAACTGGCACCCCATAATCAGGGTGATGTGATCCATCCTATGATGATCAGCTCCTACTCGCATAGTTACATGTGTCTTACGGCCCCCGATGTTGTAGTTACCTATGCTGGTCCCACCATGGGGTGTATCAAGTCCCATGGTGGCGGCCCGACACAATCCTAGAATGCACAGGTATGCTACTGGTGTCCAGTGCCTTATTTTTCTGCGCCGGAGTGTGTGCACGCCCGCACCCCGTTAGAACCTACACTGCTACACCACCGCCGTCGATTTGACCTCTTACAATCAGCCCAGTAATCGTGCCCCACCCTGCCTAGTTTCAGGGTATCATGATACACCTTCTAGGGTTACTGCTGAAAAGGGTCCCCCGTTACTAGGTTTTCTATCTCTAGCCAACATGCTAAGTTGGTTAAGTGTTTTCTAACCTAACCCCCACCAGTCCGTTTAGTTTAGCATGTTCCATTTTGATTAAGTCTTTAGTTCACTTAATCCTAACAATCCTGACTCAGCCTTAATTGTCTTATTAAAGCCTTGACCTCTCACATTAGACAGGTATTGTTGTGGCTGCCTGTTGCCGGTTGGTTCCGGGCAGTCTTACGCCACAACTCAGTCTAACCTCGGGTCCTTATTGGGCTCCATGTTTAACCTCCCACATTGGATAGGTATTGTTGTGACTACTGGACAGCCGGGCGGTTCCGGGCAGGTTTACATCACAACTCAATCCAACCTCGGGTTAAACACATCGTATGTTCTACATTTACATATTTTGTCTTTCTTCTTTATTTTCTTATATGTAAATATTTGCGGCCCATTATTAAGTTAATGGTGTAAAGGTTACACCAATCATGGGCCCAACCCAAACTTGAATTTGGGCCCTTCTACTTTTATATTTTCATTTATTAATTAATTTAACCCAACGTTATTTTCCCCCGTTTAACACGTCCGTTTATTATATATATGTTGGGCTTAGCCTTTTTAAGCCCAACTTAGCCATGAGGAAAAGGGGAGGCTTAAAGCGTGAGTACATACACAAAAAGGGGAATGTGAACGCATGAACTTGCAACATAACGTTGGAATTGCAAAATAGAAACTGGTGTACTTGCATAGTAGTAATGTATACTTTGGTCATAAAGCATAAGGGACATGAATCAAAGCATGTAAACTTGTAGTTGAGATAAGAATATCATTATTGACACATAGGCTTAACTACAACATAAACCTATATTTTTATTCAGGCATAATGTCAAACATAAGCAAATCATGTTCATAAGATTACTACATGTTTACAAAGGTGTTTACTTTTGTTACTAACACAAAAGTATAGTTCAACTTAATCATGATTTTAAATCTATTCACATGGCATAAATATTTCTAACATGAAATCATGATTTTTACTTTAGTCATGCAAACTTGCAAAAGGGATTTTTGAATCTAACCTAGCTATGTACCACATATGTCATCATACAATTCTTGTTAACAATATAGACCTAACATGGATTTCAATTATGCAAAATATCAATCATAGCCTAGTCATATTCATAAGTTTGCAAATAGGTTTTCTAGTACAAGAGCATGACTTAATACATAGATCATGATGCCCAATTTTCAACATAATTTCATATGGACTATGATAACCCAAACTTATTCCAATTACTTCACAAAAATGATGTTTGTATAAAAATACACATTATGATGGCATAGTAGCAAAACCCCAAACTTGCATGAATTTCAATTAATCAACTACATACATGTAGCTTCAACATAGATTACATAATTTGCGAATATTCCAAACGTATACTTGCATAAAACTACCGCATGTAGTTTTTCATAATTGAAAAACATAATTCGAAAATATCCAAACGTATACAATACTCCAAATCGATGAGAATCATAGTAACGCACAAATATGAATTACTTTATCGCCACAAATCAAGTATACAAACCAACACAATTATTTGTTCATACCAAAATAATACTCTACTTACAATGGTGTGGCGAATTCTCCAATTTAGGGATTTGGAGATACGATTCCTTGTTGAATTGATTTGATTAGGTTGCTTTATGCTTTAGAATTTTCCTCCTAATCCTCTCTCTCCAATTGGTGGCTACTCTTAGTCGTTCCCCAGCAACATGACGGCTTTGTTCTTATTTGTGAATGAATAGATTAGGGTTGAGTCTAGGGTCATTTTTATAGGGTTTATGAACTGATTAGGACCATTGATGTTGCTTGGATTGATCGTAGCCATTCATTCGGAAGAGAGACCAATTAGAGCCTACCACCTAGCCCTAATGACAAAGCAAGCTTCTGAAAATCGGCCAAACACAGACCTGGCCAGCCAGGGCTAGACCAGACCTGGCCAGCAGGTCGTTTTTGACCTGGGCGCACTTGGCAGGTGCGCCAGGTCAAAAATGTACTGGCGCACTTCACAAGTGCGCCAGTTCATTTTTGTTCTGGCGCACTTCCCAAGTGCGCCAGTGCATTCTGACCCTTCTCCGGTTTTTCGCCCAACTTCGTTCGTCCATAACTTCTTCATACGATATCCGTTTTTCGAAAACTCGGACTCTATTTCGCGTATTTTTCCGAGACGAACGCAATGGCGTATCCCGTTTCCCTTATTTCTTTGATTTGAAATTAATTATATTTTAATTTTTGAATTTCACAGTTATAGAATTCGCGGGGTGTTACATTCTCCCCCACTTAAAAGGATTTCGTCCCCGAAATCTTCAAGTTAGGAGGAATGTATATCCTAACATCCAATCATCCATCTACTCATCCATCAAACACGAGCATCCATTGTCCTTAAAAGACTTCTAATGCTTCATGATCATATGCGAAGTGTGTGTGTACATGAACTTATCTAATGCAAAATCAGGCGGTCTACTGATTCAGTTGACCTCCTTAATGCGAATTATGTAAGTGCCATGAATCCATTATGTATGCAAATTTTCCTATTCATGATTCTACATGAGTGCACAATCATTCAATACAAATGCAACATTCACATGACAACACATTAAAGTTCAACCATATACGAATGCAAACATATATGCATATGCAATATGAAGTGACTGAGCCGATCTAAAACCTAGATTGTGTGTGTATATGCAACCACGAGCAACCACTAGCAATCACTTGCAACCACTTGCAACCATCATCCATAACATGTTTCAATTACATGTTTCCATCCAAAGGGTTTCTACCTAAAAGATAAGGTCGAGGAAATATACCTAAAAAGATAGATAAAAGCGCAACTTAAGGAAAAGGAAAGATCAAGGATGTACCCTCGAACAGAAAAGGGTAGGCAGTGCGTATTCTAGCTTCAGTTTCCCAAGTTGCGTCTCCCTCGGCGTCGCTCCACTGAACTTTGACGAGCTTGACTTCGCGGTTGCGTAGCTTCTTCACTTCCGTTCCTAATATGCGGGTTGGAACTTTTCTTATGGTTGCTTCGCGTTCCACTTCGGCCTCTTCGAGGATATTTGGCTCTACCACTTCAGCAGACTCATGTAGATTTTCGGAGATGTGAAACGTGAAAAACGTTATGGACTCCAGCCAACTTCTCGAGTAGCTCTAATCTATAGGCCATTTTCCCAATTTTCTCGATGATAGGGAATGGCCCTACGAACCTTGGCGCTAGCTTTCCTGTGGTTCCAAAACGAACAACGTTTCTTAGCAGTGATACCTTGAGAAAAACTCTGTCTCCAACCTCAAATTCAAGGTCGGTTCTCCTCTTGTCGGCGTAGGACTTTTGTCTGTCTTGGGCCGTCTTCATCCTTCTTCGTATTAAGTCTACTTTCTCTGAAGTCTCTCGGATCATATCTGGTCCAAGTATGAGCTTATCAGTAGACTCCCACCAACAAGTGGGCGATCGGCACGGTCTTCCATATAAAGCTTCGAAGGGCGCCATTCCGATGGTTGCTTGATAGCTGTTGTTGTAGGCAAATTCCACCAAAGGAAGGTGGTATTCCCATGTCCCTCCGAAGTCGAGGACGCATAGTCTTAGAAGGTCTTCCAAAACTCTGTTCACTCTCTCTGTTTGGCCGTCGGTTTGGGGATGATAGGCTGTGCTCAAGCATAACTGCGTTCCTACTGCTTCTTGCAGACTCCGCCAAAACTCACTGGTGAAGATGGGGTCTCGGTCACTAACAACGCTAGATGGTATTCCATGGAGTCGAACGATTTCCTTGAGGTAAAGTGATGCTAGGGATGAGGCAGTTCTTTTACTTTTGACAGGTAAAAAGTGGGCGCTTTTAGTAAGCCTATCCACTATTACCCAAATGCTAGTGTTGCCTCTCCTAGACCTAGGCAGCCCATCGATGAAGTCCATTGAGATGCTATCCCACTTCCACTGCGGGACCTCCAGAGGATGTAGCAGTCCGCCAGGCTTTTTCTGTTCCGCCTTAACCTGTTGGCACACCATGCACTTAGAAACGAATTCTGCCACGTCTTTTTTCATGCCGTTCCAGAAGAAAGTCCTTTTTATATCTTTGTACATTTTATCTCCGCCTGGGTGTATCGTCATCTTGGAGTGATGTGCTTCCTCGAGAACCTTCTTTATTAAATCCTTTGTTTGTGGGACGCATAGTCTTCCGTCTCGCCTTAGCAAACCCTTATCGTCGATGGAGTATCTGTTGAGGTGACTTGAAGTCTCACCCCTAATTAGCCTATCAATTGTTTCCACAAGCTGAGGGTCTCCGCGTTGTGCTGTCCCTACTGAATCCACTAAAGTTGGGCGCACTTCGAGAGATGCTAGCAAGCCTGGTACGAAATCAGAGGAGGGCCTAAAGTCGAAGCTGGCTATAAACTCTAGGCTTTGTCTTTCAACAAACAACGGGCTTAGGGTCAATTTCTTTCGGCTCAACGCGTCTGCCACTACGTTGCCTTTGCCCGGAGTGTAGGAGATTTCGAAATCGTACGAGGCAAGAAACTCCATCCATCTCTGTTGCCTCAAGTTAAGATCTTTCTACGAGAAAAGATATTTCAATGATTTATGGTCAGTGTAAAGTTCGAACCTCTCACCTAGGAGATAGTGTCGCCAAGACTTGAGTGCAAAGACGATGGCGGCTAAGTCAAGATCGTGGGTTGGGTAGTTCTTTTCGTGCACTTTCAACTGCCTCCCGCCATAAGCTACTACCCTTCCTTCTTGCATTAAGACGGCACCTAGCCCTGTCCCACATGCATCCGTGTAAACAGTGAACATCTTGCTCCCGTCTGGCAGCGTCAAAACTGGGGCTGTTGTAAGAGCCCTTTTCAGTCGTTGGAAAGCAAACTCGCAATCCAAGTCCCAATTGAACACTAGATTCTTCTTGGTTAATTTCGTGAGCGGAGCTGAGATTTTCGCAAAATCCCTTATGAACTTTCGATAGAAACCTGCTAGTCCTAGAAAACTTCGGACCTCAGTCGCATTCCTTGGTGTCTTCCAATCCTGTACCGCCACTACCTTAGCAGGGTCCACTGCTAACCCTTGCTTGGATACTATGTGCCCAAGGAACCTCACCTCTTCTCTCCAAAAGTGGCATTTGGAGAATTTGGCTTTTAGTTGATGGACTCGCAAAGTTTCCATGATTGCCCTTAAGTGCTGAGCATGTTCCTCTTCACTTTTTGAGAAGATAAGGATATCATCTACGAAGACCACTACGAATTTGTTGAGGAAATCTCTAAATACTCTACTCATTAGGTCCACGAAGTAAGCAGGTGCATTTGTCAAGCCGAAAGGCATGACAAGCCATTCAAAGAAGCCGTCTGGGGTTCTGAATGCCGTTTTATCGATGCTATCTTCAGCCACCCTTAGCTGATGAAAACCGGTCGCTAAATCGAGTTGGGAGAAAACAGACGCTCCTACAAGCTGGTCAAATAAATCGTCAATTCTAGGGAGAGGGTGCCTATTCTTTTTCGTTAGCTTGTTGAGCTCCCTATAGTCAACACATAGACGGAGTGAACCATCCGCCTTTGTAGCGAACATCACTGGAGCGCCCCATTCTGAAATGCTCCTCCTAATGAAGCCCTTTTCTAGAAGCTCTTTAATCTGTTTACTGAGCTCTTTCCTTTCTCGTGGAGCCATGTGTCTAACGGGCAACGCAACGGGCTTTGCATTATCCACAAGATATATGCGGAAGTCTATTTCCCGCTTCGGAGGCAAGCCCTTCACCTCTTCGAAGACATCCGGATATTCCCGGACCACTCTAACCGATTGCAAATTTTCAACAGAGGCATCTAGTGATTCAAGATAACTAAGCATAACCGCATACGAGGGATTACAAGAAATTTCCAAAGTATTACCGAGCTGGGTTAGGAGCCTAACAACCCTTTTCTCACAATCAAGGATGGCCCCATTACTGGATAGCCAATCCATACCCAAAATCAAACCATAACCCGAAAAGCCCAAAACAAAGGCACTACATTGAAATTCTACACTTAGAATAGAAATTTTCAATCCCAAACAGATCATAGACAAATGAGCTGGGCCCCCAATTGGGTTTGAAACAATTAAGGGGTCCTCTACCATACTAGTTTTTAGGTGCAGAGATTCTACTAAAGCAGACGAGATAAAGGAGTGTGATGCGCCAGAATCAAATAAAGTGCGAACGGGGTGATCATAAAGATAAACTACATTTTCTACAGAAGTATTTATACCTCGCTGCTGCAGAGGTGGCGCTTCCAGCACATGAACCTGTGCCCCTGGGGTGGATCCAGCCCTCTGCCCCTGTCCTCGTTTCTTTGGGCAGTCCTTAGCCCTGTGGCCTGTCTCACCGCAAGAAAAGCACCCACCATTCTCCTTGGCCTTCTTTTTCCGGCAGTCCTTTACTAAGTGCCCCACTTTGCCACAGAAATTACACTTCCTCTTCTCTTTGTTGCCTTTCCCGCCCTTCTTAAAGTCTGTCTTCCTAGGCTGCAAACCCTCTTTCTTCCCTTGAGAGCTTTCTGCCTTTGTCTCCTTCTTGCCCTTATCCTCTTCATTCAGCAATGCCATTTGCACCAATCTCTCATACGTGGCTCCCATGGGTATATGGGTCATGGCCAAACTGTGTAATGGCTCATTCAACCCTTTGACGAAACGGAGAGCCTTCTTGTGCGGGGTGTTGACTAGGTCAAGCCCAAACCTAGCCAGCTCATCAAACTGATTCACATACTCTCTGACCGTCTTGTCCCCTTGCTTAAGGAATAAGAATTTTTCCAACTGCAAACTTCTTTCCGCATCTGAGAGAAATTTAGTCTCAAATCTTTCCCTAAAGTCCTCCCATGTCTCCACTGGTCTTTCAGCATTAGTGACTTCCCACCAGTAGGAAGCCTCGCCCTTCAATAGCCATACTGCCAATTGTACCTTTTGTCTATCCTCTACCTCAAAGATGATGAATAGGTCCTCAGTTTCTTTCAGCCAATTCCTAGCTGCCACGAAGGACTCAGTTCCATGGAAATCCTTTCCTCCCATAGCTTTAAAATCTTTACATATCTTAGCAAAAGTGTTTCCCCGAGGAGGAGGTGGAGGAAAAGGTGCCGCTGCAGCTGGATGATTTCCGGCAGCTGGGGGAGGAGGAATGGTAGGACCTGGCTGAGTGGCTCTTGCTTCTAAGAACCGTCTAAACCAACCAGGTATTGGCACCCCTTCTGGCAAGTTAAGATCTTCGGACATGCTGAAACAAAAAGGATAGATTCAGAACGAAGGATAAGAGATAGTACCTATGGCTTTGGGGAGTGGACTTTGCCTTTTAAAATAAAATAATATTTTTCTTTTAAAAAAAATGCTTCTTTAAATTTCCTTTTTGAAAATAATTTTTTAAAACTTTTTATCTTATCTGGTAGACCTATGCTCTGATACCAAGTGAAACACCCCACCTCCGTTAGGGTCACTCTCAAAGGGAATGCCCTAATTTTGGTGGAGGTTTATAAGTATAAGTCACAGATATACAAGACAGATATAAGAACACATATTTGTAAACAGCGGAAAAACAACAACTTTTATTTCATAAAAGCAAATACGTGCTACAACAACATCACCATAATTGTCTTACATCTTTCCCAAAACATAACATTTTCATAATCTGTCTTGATTACATTATTTAAAGAAGCATAAATAAAACATAGATAAACTGCAAAAGTCCCATAGTGGTTGTCCAAAAGCCATAGTTCAAAACGAAAAGGTCCAAGCAATACATTTCTCTTCTTCAAGCTGGATGTTAAGGCTGGTCAAGCTGCAGTGTTCCCTCCCTGTGGACCTGGGGGGGAAACGGAAGAAAAGAAGACGAAAGAAAAGTAGAGTCAGACATAAAGCCTGAGTAAGTCTAGTACTATTCTGTCTATGAATAAAGAACTGGGTATGATAAGTATAAACAAGAAGTGGGAAAGCACTATAACTTGGTTAAGTTGTCTAGGGTCGAATACCCTATCGTACCCCATGTTAATCTCTGAACCCATATAAACTAGTTTCCAACTGGCACCCCATAATCAGGGTGATGTGATCCATCCTATGATGATCGGCTCCTACTCGCATAGTTACATGTGTCTTACGGCCCCCGATGTTGTAGTTACCTATGCTGGTCCCACCATGGGGTGTATCAAGTCCTATGGTGGCGGCCCGACACAATCCTAGAATGCACAGGTATGCTACTGGTGTCCAATGCCTTATTTTTCTGCGCCGGAGTGTGTGCACGCCCGCACCCCGTTAGAACCTACACTGCTACACCACCGCCGTCGATTTGACCTCTCACAATCAGCCCAGTAATCGTGCCCCACCCTGCCTAGTTTCAGGGTATCATGATACACCTTCTAGGGTTACTGCTGAAAAGGGTCCCCCGTTACTAGGTTTTCTATCTCTAGCCAACATGCTAAGTTGGTTAAGTGTTTTCTAACCTAACCCCCACCAGTCCGTTTAGTTTAGCATGTTCCATTTTGATTAAGTCTTTAGTTCACTTAATCCTAACAATCCTGACTCAGCCTTAATTGTCTTATTAAAGCCTTGACCTCTCACATTAGACAGGTATTGTTGTGGTTGCCTGTTGCCGGTTGGTTCCGGGCAGTCTTACGCCAAAACTCAGTCTAACCTCGGGTCCTTATTGGGCTCCATGTTTAACCTCCCACATTGGATAGGTATTGTTGTGACTACTGGACAGTCGGGCGGTTCCGGGCAGGTTTACATCACAACTCAATCCAACCTCGGGTTAAACACATCGTATGTTCTACATTTACATATTTTGTCTTTCTTCTTTATTTTCTTATATGTAAATATTTGCGGCCCATTATTAAGTTAATGGTGTAAAGGTTACACCAATCATGGGCCCAACCCAAACTTGAATTTGGGCCCTTCTACTTTTATATTTTCATTTATTAATTAATTTAACCCAACGTTATTTTCCCCCGTTTAACACGTCCGTTTATTATATATATGTTGGGCTTAGCCTTTTTAAGCCCAACTTAGCCATGAGGAAAAGGGGAGGCTTAAAGCGTGAGTACATACACAAAAAGGGGAATGTGAACGCATGAACTTGCAACATAACGTTGGAATTGCAAAATAGAAACTGGTGTACTTGCATAGTAGTAATGTATACTTTGGTCATAAAGCATAAGGGACATGAATCAAAGCATGTAAACTTGTAGTTGAGATAAGAATATCATTATTGACACATAGGCTTAACTACAACATAAACCTATATTTTTATTCAGGCATAATGTCAAACATAAGCAAATCATGTTCATAAGATTACTACATGTTTACAAAGGTGTTTACTTTTGTTACTAACACAAAAGTATAGTTCAACTTAATCATGATTTTAAATCTATTCACATGGCATAAATATTTCTAACATGAAATCATGATTTTTACTTTAGTCATGCAAACTTGCAAAAGGGATTTTTGAATCTAACCTAGCTATGTACCACATATGTCATCATACAATTCTTGTTAACAATATAGACCTAACATGGATTTCAATTATGAAAAATATCAATCATAGCCTAGTCATATTCATAAGTTTGCAAATAGGTTTTCTAGTACAAGAGCATGACTAAATACATAGATCATGATGCCCAATTTTCAACATAATTTCATATGGACTATGCCCAAACTTATTCCAATTACTTCACAAAAATGATGTTTGTATAAAAATACACATTATGATGGCATAGTAGCAAAACCCCAAACTTGCATGAATTTCAATTAATCAACTACATACATGTAGCTTCAACATAGATTACATAATTTGCGAATATTCCAAACGTATACTTGCATAAAACTACCGCATGTAGTTTTTCATAATTGAAAAACATAATTCGAAAATATCCAAACGTATACAATACTCCAAATCGATGAGAATCATAGTAACGCACAAATATGAATTACTTTATCGCCACAAATCAAGTATACAAACCAACACAATTATTTGTTCATACCAAAATAATACTCTACTTACAATGGTGCGGCGAATTCTCCAATTTAGGGATTTGGAGATACGATTCCTTGTTGAATTGATTTGATTAGGTTGCTTTATGCTTTAGAATTTTCCTCCTAATCCTCTCTCTCCAATTGGCGGCTACTCTTAGTCGTTCCCTAGCAACATGACGGCTTTGTTCTTATTTTTGAATGAATAGATTAGGGTTGAGTCTAGGGTCATTTTTATAGGGTTTATGAACTGATTAGGACCATTGATGTTGCTTGGATTGATCGTAGCCATTCATTCGGAAGAGAGACCAATTAGAGCCTGCCACCTAGCCCTAATGACAAAGCAAGCTTCTGAAAATCGGCCAAACACAGACCTGGCCAGCCAGGGCTAGACCAGACCTGGCCAGCAGGTCGTTTTTGACCTGGGCGCACTTGGCAGGTGCGCCAGGTCAAAAATGTACTGGCGCACTTCACAAGTGCGCCAGTTCATTTTTGTTCTGGCGCATTTCCCAAGTGCGCCAGTGCATTCTGACCCTTCTCCGGTTTTTCGCCCAACTTCGTTCGTCCATAACTTCTTCATACGATATCCGTTTTTCGAAAACTCGGACTCTATTTCGCGTATTTTTCCGAGACGAACGCAATGGCGTATCCCGTTTCCCTTATTTCTTTGATTTGAAATTAATTATACATTAATTTGTGAATTTCACAGTTATAGAATTCGCGGGGTGTTACAGTGTTGAATCTCTGGTCATCCGTGGATCCTATGGTTTTTCCTTTTCATCGTTGTTTACAGGTGAGTTTCTCACGATTACGTTGTTTAAGTACTTCAATATCGATATGAATCGAAGTATAATGGTTGAAACTTGTTTGTGTTGGTTGCCATATGTTATTTCCATCTTTGCTGCCTCGTTGTTGTCTGGAAAAGAAACTTGAAATGAATGTATTGATTCATGCCAAGCCTTGTTCTTAAGTCATGTACCTTGTTTTGTGTTAAACATTTTGTACCTTTCCGTGTTGCTTTGAACTTGGGATGCATGTGTTATATGATTTTAATTACCCTGTCATCTACTAGTTGGTTGTTTAAACCCAGCCTCAAAACCGACGTATTCATTTTGGTTCGATTTTAAACTGCATGTTTAGTGTGGACATATAAATGATACACATTTAATTGCATGGAAATCTTAACTATATTTTAAAGTCTGGCACATATATAGGTATGGTTTAAGTGACAGTAGTGGGAAGATTATATTGATGCAGTTCAAGTAACAGTATATGTGAGTTTTGAAACCGGTACTCGCCAATGAATTTAAACCCTGTTTGAATACAGATTTGCAGTTTTTCCATGTTGCAAATGACCACACAGACCCAAGCTCATTATATGCTGATGTAGTTATTGGTCTTTAAGCTTACAGTAGAATAAATAGTATAATAGAATGTTAACATCCACTGTCACATGTTTATATATATATATATATATATATATATATATATATATATAGTGCCTAGATGCTCATCTATATACGTTAGCTGATTGTGATTGCATGTTTTATTTACATACATGTTTTGTTTGCATACGTTGAAAATTTTATTTAATCTAGAAGGTGCAATGTTGTATGTTGAACTTCGACTGTTATGTATACGCGAAGGCTTACGCATGTACACTGCCCTTCTGCTCTTGCCGTTGTCACTGCAGCATATCAATTGGACATAAAATACCTAAGATTTTAACATTTCATTCGTTTTACAGCATGTTGCGAATATAGGTTCACTTATATAATGGAGATTGTCACTTTCTATCTTTGTTGCATACTGCCATTTGGAAAAAGAATGAAATATATATATATATATATATATATATATATATATTCGTTTTGGATTGTTTACGGAAGCATGTAGTTGTACAAAATCACTTTATTTAGTTGTGATTTCTTGTAAATTTACAGATAAGAAAGTTATTTTTGATAGCAATAATTCAAAAGAACTTCTACAATCCAAAAATGAAAGGGATGCTGGCTGTGATAATCATTGTGTTAATGTTCCTAATACATACATAACATTGTTCAAGTGAAGCTAACTGAACACAGTTTACTGTGATTTGAAGTGTTTGATGGCTACTTAATCTTTAGCTAGGAGGTAGCAAATGGCAAAGGCTCGAGGAAGAACAAGCAAGATTCACATAACATCAAAAGGCAGATAGGGAGAGCTTTGAAGCATAAATGGCAAATGTGATAGCAATGCTTGGTGTATGAAAGCTTGGTGTATGAATTGAGGAAGAATTGTGGACCTTCTTTTCTGAATGTGAATATGGATGTTGTTCTTTTTTAAATGTTAATATTGATGTTGTTCTTTTTTGAATGTGATTATAGATGATTTTTTCTTGCAAATTTATCTTTCGTTTTTTTGATATGCTATTTTAGTGTTCATAGTTGAATGATGTTAGTTCAATATATGTATGTATATGTGTGTGTGTGTGTCTATATATATATATATATATATATATATATATATATATATATATATATATATATATATATATATATTCAGAAGGGGAATAGCGGCGGATTACCAACAAAAAAAGTGAGGTTAATTTTACTTCAATTTAATTCCCGTCGTTAATCCCTTGGCAATTAGCAAGGATTTACCAATGCCTTTTATAAATAATATTTTATTATAAATTAATTATCCGTTGGTAAACAATCGGTATATAAATTAAAATTAAATTAATAAATAAAATTTTATTTTTATTATAAAATTAGTAAAATGACGGAAAAATGTCAGAAAACTAATGCTAAATTCCATCACAAAATCTGACACAAATACCGTCATGGTTTTTACCGACCACATCATTTTGTTGGAAATCCGTCGCTAATGTCTATTTAGCGACGGATTAGAAGCAGATCCTACCGCTGCTAATTGCGATTTTTCTTGTAGTGATCTCTGACGCGAGGCGTATAATCAAATCAAAGTGAAATATTTTATTTTGACTTCTTTGAAATAATTAACGAACATTTTTCTCTTTAAATTATAAATCTAACGAGGTTACATTCAAATCTGCATATACAATTATAGTCAAACCAAACAGTACATGATCCTCTTGTCAATATCTGGTATATTGATCATCTTTTCAAAACGGTCAACTTTAGTGTGTGCGTCGCACGGGTTTTTCCCTTTCCGTTTTGTTCATCATCTTTAAAATGAATTCTTTCTTTATTTTCTCCGTAGAAAAATATTTCTCATCATGATTTTAAATCTGATTATCATGAATGTCTTAAATTTTGATTTAAAATCAACTTTCACGCTTTGTATTGTTTTCGTCAAATTTCCTCTTCGATCCTTTATTCTTGATCTCCTTATTCTTCTTTCCATACTGATAAAATTCTTATTACCAGACTAACATGATTAAAACATTTTCCACAGTTCTTGTTTTGTACAGTTCATAATTGTTCATGATCAGTTCTTGTATCAGATATTTCAGTTATCAGATAAAAGCTGACAATCCTACCGTATGTGTTGCATACAGTTTCTACCTTGTTTTGGACTTAAACATTTCATTTGAAAGTAAATTCAAAATTTAAATTATAAATTAAAATTTATAATTACAATTCCTGTGTTAACTTCTCGTCCTTTGTAAAAACCCTACTCGATCCTTTCCACTTGATCGACTTCTTTCGATCTTACATTTTAAATATCCCATTAGAAAATCATTTCTAATAATTAAATTTATAATTTAATTTAAAATTTCAGTTTCTGTTTCTTTTTTAGACCTTGAAAAAAACTGTCTTTTAAATCCTGATTCACTTCGTTTCTTTTCGCGTTTATTTCAAATTTAAATATTTCTTTTAAATTCTAATTTAAATTATAACTAAATTTATAATTTAATAAAATCGCAGTTTCTGTGTTGACTGCTCGACAGCTGTCAAAAACCATACTCGATCTACTTCTTCTTTTATATATCAATAAAAAATTTCTTTTTAATCCAAACACGATAAAATATCATTTACAGTTCTTATACGCTACAGGACTGTTCCTGTATGGTTACTTGTATCCGGATGTTCAGACTACAGTTTAGACTGACGAATCGTATAAGTTATATACGGTTTTCTATCTCGTTTTATTTACAAATTTTAAATATTTTCCCAGAAAATATTTTCTATTTTAATTTATAATTCACAAAATTATAGCTTCCGTGCTGATTCCTCGACCTCTTGTCAAAGCCATATCTGGTATTTCATATTCGATCAACTTCCTTTGTTGGCTTTTACAGTTCGAATATTAGAAAATCACTTCTAGTTCTCATTCCTAAATTAAATTCAATTTAATTTAGAATTACAGTTTCTGTATGTATCTTTCAGTTCCTGACAAAAGCAGTATTAAAGTCTTGATTCGCTTATCCTCTATTTCTCTTACAAATAAAAATATTATTTTTATTTAAATATTTATTTTCCCTTATTAATTAAACCCCCAATTTAAATTTTCAAAAAAAACTCTCTTTCATGGTTTGTTATACTAAAAATGTTCCTTCTATTTCACTAAAAATGTGCCAATACCACGGGACTCAAGTGCTAACCCCCTGGAAACTAAAGGGCCAACCTGGAAAAACCATAGTGCCAAGATTTGGTAAATACCAAAGTGCCAAACCTGAAAAACACTACAGAACCATGGCATTTCTTCACAAAACAACAGTGTCCATCCTCTCCCTTGATCACGTCGGTTGTGCACGTGCACAGGCATTTCCGCCACCTCCAACACCCCGTGACTGGCCACACAGACGTCCCCTCCTCCGTTGGTCACGTTGTCGACGCCCACAACCTCCCACTCGTCGTTGATCAGAAATTCACTGAGTCACCGTACTTTCACAAAACTGTCATCATCGAAGAAAGGAGCTGATGCGCCTCGTCAGGGCCACGAGCCACCACCGCCTTGTCACCACACCATCACCGGACCGAGACGCACCTAACCCCCCCTGACCGCACCTCCACATCACCCTCGACGACGAGCAGCGATCAAGTTTTCAAATCGAACCCAATCCCCAATTTTAACCCTAATTCCATCAATTTCTCAAAACCCATACATTAGAAAATTTTGTTTGCATTTTCCCCGAACCCCTGAACCCAGATGAAGCTTCCCCTTCGATCCCGTGGCCTCCGATGATTTCGATGATCAGGAATTGGTCATTTTACCCATTTCTGATCATCTCAATTTCCCATTGATATAGGAATTTATAAATCATGATTTTTGTTTTAAAAAACATTAATTTGTTTCCTTATCATGATTATGAAATCAATACTTGTTTAAATGAATTTTGAAAATTCATTTTGAAAGTAAGAAACAGAGAACTTTCTTGTTTTAAACCATCATTAAAGGCTTTTGACAAGGTTTGTTTTAATTTGGGCATTTTAATGATTATGTAGAAGTTCTAAAACATGGTATACCATCTCAATTTAATCTCTAATCCTATGTCTACTAGTTTATCTAAACCTATAAAGGTTCAACCAAAAGAAACAGTGCCTGTTAACATCAACAGGTAATACAACCTCTAACAAATGACACTCAAGGATTTCATTAAAAACAAATGATCACTTCATCATACCAAACAAGTAAAACATTCATGGTATATTACTTGAATAAGGACACAAGAGAAATCTAAGTTCACTTCATAGTTTCAACAACAAAACTGCAGGAACTAACAGAAAATTTCAAAACAGTTTTACTCACCTTGCTTAAGAACTTCTCTGATTTTCTTCTACTGGGTTTTTGCTAGAAAGTATTTGTGTTGTGAGGAAAGAAAAGCCATGCTCATGTCTATATATAGGTGTAGGAAATTTATATAATATGTGTGCATTTATTACTGTTTTGGGAAGAAGAGCTAAAACAGTTTTCAGACTTTCCATTATGACAAATGATAGACAATATTAAAAACCCGTTCTCTCTCAAAATCAGTACACTACTACCTAGGACTCACATGGTTTTAGCAGCCATTTCATATGAGATATTTCCTACACAAGAACCCTTATTGGTAGACTATGAACAATCAGTTAAATGCCCTTTTGTACTTCTTGTCATTCAGTAAATCTATCATAGGACTTAGCCAAAAATAGTAGCTCCCTTTGTACCAAATTAGGCTCAATTTTCACATGCATATAGCTTACTCTTTCCACATGAAAAACTGGTGATTTAACAAAAATTATATAATACAGTACCTTGGCTTCCAAGGTATTCAAAATTCTGAAAATCCCTGCACCCTCTTGCTTACGGCCATGTGAGTTTTAGACCTAGAAAAATCATAGAAAATCCTTTCTTAAGTGTTTATCTAAGGTAGTGAAGAACCATGATATATATGCATGATTTTGTAATCTTTTAGCACATGGGTTTGTGACAAAATGAAAATGTTTTGGGAAAAATAAAAAGGAAAATTTTTAGAAAGAAAAAGAACATGTAAGATTTCAAAATCTAAATCTGAAAATGTTGAAACAAAAAGGATTTTTCCATGTGAAATGTACAAGCTTTCACATCCATTATTCTAGTGTAGTTTTAGTGTAGGCTTTTACTTGGGTAGTTGCATGTTTGTGTTTATATTCATGAGGATGCAAAATACATATGAAAGGAAACATGTATGTAAAAGATGATGATATTTGTTTGATGTATTAATGAAATATGCATGTTTGTTTAATCTTGCTTAGGAACTTTGCTTTGACAACAAAAGGGTTTTTACATGCTTTACATTCAAGAGTTTAAAAGTTTTTAAATTAAAAATTTGAAAAAACTAAATTCTTAAATACTTTGAAAATGAACAAAACATATGAAATAAAATGGCATTAAAACTTGTTGTTAAAAAGTGTTATCTTTCAAACATGTATAAAAATTAATTTAAACAAACGCTATCAAATAGATGCTATCATACATGAATGGGTAGAAACGGATTTTAGCAAGTGTTGTGCTATCATATCAGTAAATGCTATCATACACAGATTAACATGTTTTGAATTTAAAAAGACTGGATTTTTAAATCGTATTTAAAATACGTCCTTACGATCAATTCATATACGTATCAGTTATGTGTGAAGAACCCGGGTCATTACAACATACATATTTAGTGTTATGCTAATGTTTTAGAGATTAATATATTTTTTGTGTAATTGGAATGATACACGAAATATAAAATTTGGTGTAGATTGAAAGTTAAAGAGAAATATACATTTTGTGTATAGGATGTGGATGGAAATTGAAATTTTAAAATAAAACATTGTTGCGTGTTATGATATATATCAATATTGGATATAAATGAGAATATTTGTTGTTAGCAAGATATAGTGTAATAAACATACATTTCATTACACATTATAAACATATCGATATGTGGTGAAACAAAACATTCATTACTTGTTGTGTTAATTACATAAATGGAATGGACGAAGGAATTATATTTATATAATTATATATAAAAAAAGATTAAAAGTAAACGAATCGAGCGTGGTAATTCGCGGTTTGGAATTGTACTTTTAATTGATTATACCGAAATATCCGACCGTCGAATTTTCCCAAATCTAAAATCGTTAGGTTCGCCTTGGGAAGATCTTTCCAACGATATGAATTGTGTTGAAATCCAACGGTTAGATTTAGAGAAATGTGTAAAACAAATTTGGGTGAAAACAACGCCATAACCATATATGACCTGTAACGTCGTTTCTTATAAAACGAGCTATTTTTAATGAAATAAAAATAGGAATTGATCGTTATAAATTATTAACAACGATATGAAATGGTTTTCAAATTTATATATGCGAGAGTTATTCGGAAAGTCCGAGTTTTCTCTCATTCCAAATAATTATACGACGTTCGAAGAATTGAAGACGGCGATTGAAGACCGACGATCTTCACATCGAATGGGTAACTAGTGTTGAGGCCCTTGATTGATTTGCTCCCAAGACGGGGCTAAGATGGTAGTTGTCCAGAGTAGTGTTGATTTGTACGGATTTGGCTTTCGCTCAGACCCAGAGCATAAGCTTATAAATGGAATGTGTGTCCGACATTGTACTCCTTTATATTGTATTTATTGATTTTCTGTCGAATGTATGAATGTTTGGTGGCGGAGAATTTATTCTCTTGCTTAACACCCTTTCATATATTTCGGCAAAGGATTGGTAGTGTGATATGGAGTGACAGTGTGGCATACTAAGATGCAATGATCAAGGTTTCTTGTTGAAAAGCAGAACATTGTGGTGACGATCAAAGCACAGCTTGAATAAGCATAGCTTTGTGTATTACGTAGCTTCACGAGCCTCACAACCCAGTTAGAGTCTAAAACGGGAGAAGGGAACGCAGGGAGAGCAACACGTTTCTTTCTAGCTAGAGGTAGTGTCAGTGCTTAAACTGAGTGATATTTTACTTATGTGGATGATGGAATGAGGCGCCTCAGATGATAGGTCCTATAGGATCGGGAAACGTGTGTTTAGGAATAACTAATCCACAAAGCTGTATGTGTGGACCGGCCCTGCAGCTTTCCAAGGGTTCACTGCGGGGGATCCTGAGACATTAGCTTGAGTGTCTCGAATCGGTAAGGAGCTCCTCCCTAGCCTTGACTCATGATGGAAACCCAATTTCCAATACGACCCTACGGACTTGATTGTTTTACTAGTATGGAGGCATAGTATATGGTAGTTATGCTTCCTAGGATTGATACATTTACTTTGAAATGTTTTTGAAAACTATATACACTAATAATAATATCAAATTTGTTTTTATCGTACCAAGCATGTTTGACCATTATAAGGTAAAACCCTATCCTCCGGTTTGCGATGCATTGTGTTAGGGGACTTGGGTCTTATGATGGTTTCATTTTTCCAAAAAGCATTGCGTTGTTTAACGATTTACTTTAATTTATGCACCGACAATCCATTGGAGTAAACCCGTTCCGCGTTAGCGACGTGGTCCTTGGATTTGCCTTTTTGATATTAGTTAAGAATTCTCACACCAGTCCCATGACTGACTCGTAGTTTGTTTCACTTTGCAAACTCGGGTGCCCTCTTTTCCACACGGGCAGTCGAGTAGCTTTTGCAGATATTTATCTCTTGAACAGGATTTTGGATCGAAGCCTAAAGATGTGTCCAGAGCATATAAGTCTTCCGCTGTTTATTGTATTTAATTTATTGAAATTTATCTTCCGCTGTAATTTATTCAATGTACTCTGATATGTTGTACTCTGATGTAACATTATCGTAATGTTTATAAAAGTCTGTTGTTACTGTTCTGATGTTGTTGTATTCCCAAAGTTAACGTACTCGGGTTTTGAACGGTCTTGGTCGATTTTGCGATCGATCGGGTCGAACGGAATCCGGAGCCGTTACACAAACGACAAACAAGTCTTCAACCTTAGCTTGGAGCAACTCCCAGGAAATATCCTCTTTAGGGTTCTCAAGTGTGACAGAGTTCCACCAATCCATTACTATGCCCACTAACTACCTTGATGCAAGTTTCCTCTTTGTTCCATCATCAATGCCCATGTCCTTAAAGATTTGGACACAAGTATCCATCCACCTCTAGACTTCTTCAACAGGTTCAGTGCCCTTGAACTGTTTCCCTTCAAATGATGAAAAGTCTTTGCATATCTTTGCAAATTCTAACGCTCTAGTCGCTGAAACTTTAACATCAACCATAGTTGCTACTAGAGTGGGGTTCCTTCGAAGGCATGCTACAATCGTAGCTTCAAACATGGCCGGGTAATCAGCTGCCCCGCCATTACCCCCTCCAGGCACAGTTTCTTCCCTAGCGGAATGTCTCGTATAGCATTGACTCATTATAAATCTGCAAACTAGAATGATTAGCCACTTCCAAGAAAAACTGCTAAAGGAAAACAACCGCTACTACTAAATATGCTAATATATATAGTAAGCATCCAACTGAAATCTACAAGTATGTCTCTCATACATGATTACATCCTTGAACTTTGGCCAAAAATCGTTGACCAGAGCTCTGATACGAAATGTGACGACCGCCCACAGCCTCTGCACTATACAAGAAGAATAATGCACTGAAAGGTGTGCCAGGCCGTTATGGACGATCATCAGAGTAGGTAAACACATCGAAACCTGTCGTAGAACTCACAGCACAAGGATAAAATATAATGGAACGTATACAACAGGTAATAGTAGTGAAGCATCATATAGCAAACTTTCTATACTTTCACAACATCCTGAAAGATTCTTCCAACATCATAGGAAATATCAAGTATGTACATAAGGCCTTGCTACATCACTCATAGAGAAACTCAAACAGTGGAAACAGAAAATACTATATAGTAATAAACTGGTACGCGAGCCTCATGATCATCGTCGATAAGCATCATCGTCCCTACTAAAGCATCACCTGTCACCTGTTACTTAGTCTGTCCATCCACAACCGGATGAACAGCCCAAGGTAATAATAGGAAACATAAAACCTTGAGTCAGACAACAGTCTTAGGGAGCGATAAAAGAGCTAACAGACTTCAACAATAAAGTATATGAGAAGGGATAGATAAGCATACTAATCTACCCACGACACCAGAGAAGAACTCAACCTTATCTTCCCCACATCGGACAGTGATAGCCTTTACTATAAACAATTCAACCATGGAAAGCAGAACACCCATTCAATCATGGAAAACACTCATAGCATCCAGATTATATAAGTCTCACACAGACAACCCTAATCGAGTTTAACATCCCCCAAGTACTCTCTCCAGAGGCCTAAACCAATATTAGTTAAGCACTCAAAGAACATCTCCATCGACTTTGGATAATCTATGTGAGATAGTACAAACGGAACAACCAATCATCCATGACTAACTCTGGCTATCACCGCCATTCCTGCTTTGAAACCATCTTTAATCGTATGGAGGCCAACCTTGCCATATGTCAAGGGCTAATAGTAACCCCATTTCTAGCATAAACTCTATATGTCCAACCTTGTCAATGTCCAACTTTGACAACTGGGCCTTTCCCCAAGACCCAGGGTGCTCGACCTACAACCGGTCTTTTAGACATCTCTAGTGTACCCCTGTTTCGAGCCTGCTACAACTTACGACAACGACAATCTCTCGGCCTTCACATCTATAGTCACCCAACCGGATGACTTTTCATGGCTCAAGCAACCTTCTCGAGCAACAATTATCCACCAACTCACGATCTTTGAGTTGCCACCTCATTCGTTGTTCTACACCAATCAACGAGCACCTTTCAACACTTCAGATATTCCTACTTGAATTTTCTTCGAATCCCCTTCGACCGATCCTCCTGGACTAACCGGTCCTCCATGAACAACCAGTCCTCCCTGACCATCGGTCCTCCCGGACTAACCGGTCCTCCCTGAACACCGGTCCTCCCGGACTGACAAGTCCTCCTTGAACACCGGTCCTCCCTGAACAACCGGTCCTCCCTGACCACCGGTCCTCCCTGAAGCACTACCTACCGGTCGGTCTTCCTAAAGCACTACCTATCGGTCTTCCTGAAGCACTACCTACCGGTCGGTCTTCCTGAAGCACTACCTTCCGGTCGGTCCTCCTGGAGCACTGCCTACCGGTTGGTCTTCATGAAACACTACCTACCGGTCGGTCTTCCTGAAACACTACCAACCGGTCGGTCACCTACCGGTCGGTCTTCCTGAAAAACTACCTACCGGTCGGTCCTACCGAAACACTACCTACCGGTCGGTCCTCCCGAAACACTACCTACCGGTCGGTCCTGACTTGTTCCCCAAGACATGATTTCTGACCGATCGGTCCACTGTACAGCCCAATCCAACTCCAATTTCGACCAAAACTTCACCAAACGACGAATTCAACGAAACCAACTCATCCAATACAATCATAAACATGTTATGGAACCACCAACATCATGAAAATGACAATTATCATCAAATTGTGTAAATTCACCAAAAATCGTGATAAATGAACATATGATCTAAATTGCGAATCTAACTTGCATATACATGTAAAATGGCATAAGAATTACCAGTTTAAACATGCTAACTTAGATCATAGGGTGATTCATATGAAAATGGACTTACCAATGCATAGATCTATGGAAAAACACTTACATATGATGAAAAACATGCACTAACACTCATATACTTCATTGGATCCATGCGAGAGATGCATATCACTCACCAATTTACCAAAACAAGTTAAAATGATAGAATTATGAATCCGGACAGCGAGCAATCCGAACCAAACTCCTCGATCCGATGAATTCGCACTTGAAATGATGTCGATCTAGCCTCCAATGGTGTAGATCTTCTATTTCCCTCCTTGGATTTTGATTTCTAATGGTGGAAAAGTGTTTAGAGGAAGAAGGAGTACAAGGCCTCTAATGAGAGAATGGGAGAAGTAAGATATTCTCCATACCCCTCACCCTCTATTTATAGATTCCACCAGCCCACTAATGGGCCTTCTCCAAATCAGCCCATTAGCCTTCCAAAATCTGAACAGCGAACTGAAAAACCTTAAAACATCGATTCCTCCCAAACCGCTGAGCCAAATCCTTAATGTAACCACTCTACGGAAAGGCAATCATCAATTCCTTTCCAATGGCATAGGTCTCACCCTCTAATTCGACCTGAGTCAGAAGTTATGCCCTATACAAGACTGACAAGGGCAAAATGGTAACAAACAAAATCAGTAAAAATTATGGACATGTCTCACATCCCCATAAGCAACATACCAAAAGATGAGAATGGTCCAACCGTTAGGAATTAAAATAAAAATATTTTACGATCTTCCGATATGTAAAATGCGGGCTGTTACATAAAGCATCGCACTGTCGACATCACCACTACGAGGCCAGTTATACTTGATGATGAGAACCAGGCTAGACTAAATCTCCTGAAAGAACTATTTCCCGAACACCATTTCGGGCACATGCACTTTGTTCCAAAGCTCAAACAGGAGATCCTGACTGGGCCGCTGAAGTCAAACCGAAAATAGATTTTGTGGATTCTCGGTATAAGGAGATGAAGAAGTACTCGAAGACCCTTTCCAAAATCATTAGCGATTTAATTACTGATGTGAAGTTAATGAGTGATGCTGCCGAATACGATGCAAAGGCCATCGAAAACTCTGGGAAAGATCTCGAGGATGCCCCAGCCAAACTTTCCCTTGTGCAACGCGATGCAAAAAATTATAAACAACAGTTTGAAGAACTACAAAAGCGCTATCATTCCGAGCTCGAGTCCCATAGTCAGGAGCGCATAGATTTAAAGAGAAAAGTCGAAGGTGCTAAGTTTGAAAGCACCACTGCAAAGCTGGTTTGCACTCGTCTCGAGTAGGAGAAAGCAGAAATAAGTATAAAGAATGCCGAGCTCGAGGCAAAATTGCTGGAGGATGAAACAAGGGCAACTCTTGCCGAGGGGAATGCAAGTGTAGCTTTATAACAGGTCGAGAAAATCAATGATTAGCTTGCAGATGCTTAAAAGAGCTGGATGGTAGTGCTCAAACTATGATTCGATTTTTTGCTCAGGTGATCCATCGTTCAGACTTTACATGGCTAAAAGATTATCATATCCCCCTGGTATATGCATGGGATCAAATAGTCGAATGGGAAAAGCAAGAACTCAATGTGGATTCGATCAACGAGGACAAGTTAATAGAGAAATATCTGAGGGGAGAGGAAACAGCACACTTGTTTGAAGGGCGCAAACTTATTGCTGCAGCTATAGAAGAAGAGAAACGTCAGGCTAAAGGGAAAAATGTTCTTGAAACTGGTTCTTATTATGCTATCTCCGGGGATACCGTAACGGAGGGATATGGTCCGGAGAATCCAGGAATCCCTAAGGCATCCGTTCTGTCTCCTATTCCTGAGGCGACACCAGAGACTTTTGCTACCCCAATCGAGAAATCATCTGACGGTATCTCCACCTTTTCACCTCAGTTCGCTAGAGCTATCTCAACCTTTCACCATATTATTGGACAAACAATTGAAGAACCTATCATTTCTCCTGAGCAAATACCAGTTATTTCTCATTTTATAGGTGCATAGCAGCTGAAAAGGTCGTTGAGCTGCGAGAAGAGGTCATTGATACCCAACCCATTGAGGAGATCCATGAGAGGCACAATGAGACAACTGGGTCGAAATCTGTCGAGAATGCCAAGGATAAGGAGGAAATTGTTGAAAAAGCTCCCACGCCGCCTAATACCGAAACTCCCAAAGATGGAGATATGATCGATGCCTTGAAAGATGATGGCGGCAACGATGGTCATGAGAAAGATGAAGATGTTGTTATAACTGTAGATTCGGGGAATGTCGATGACATGACTTTGGTTGACATAAAGGCCCAGCAGGATATGCTTTTAAAAGCCAAAACCGAGGAAGAAGATCCCAAAGCTGTTAAACCTCTTGTGATAATCCCTCCTGGGTCCAGGTTAGTTGTTAAACTCTCAACCAGGTCGATTACTGAGGAGCTTTCTAAAAAGTCTTCTATTGATCCCAACGCTCCAGTTCCAGGGAAGAAGAAACCAAAGCGAGTCATGACCAAGGCTGAAAAAGAGGGGAAGGAAAAACTTAAAGCTGCCAAGAAAGCGAAGTCCACTCCGAAGTCTAAGTGAAAGGCAGCTTTATTTTTTGTTTTGCCTATCCCTAGTCCGTAGTTGTTGTAGCAAGCGTGGCCCTCGCCTTTCTTTATTTAGTCTTTTTTGTATGAACCTGGAGTCATGTAAATAAACTAGTTTGTTTTCCACTATGTCAAGTACTGGCAGGTTTGTTACTAACTTCTATTAGTGTTGAAAGATAAACAAGCATAAGTGATAAATAGCAATTTTAAGTCATAGTTATGTCTCCTTGCAAGTGTATAGACAGAAAAATATCACTCGTAGAGATTGTTCCTTAAATAAGATAAATAATTGACGATGGGGGGGTGTAGTGTGTCTGCCCCCAACCAATCTTGAATATAATGCCTCGCCAGGGCTTGTTAGAGATTGATTAGGTTCGACATCAGACTGCTCCCAACCCTTTAGTGGGATTAAGATTCTTTTTCCATTGGTACTTGCTCCTAGTACCTTTATACTCTTCTATCGTACAGTCCGGTTAGAGTGGATTCGAGGCGGTCTTTTGTCATGGTGTACCTTCACGCCTCAGGGACATCGTCTTCCTGTTCTTTATACTCTCTCTAGACTTGTGAGAGTTAGAGTTTGGGACGTCGTCTTTCGGTGTCGTTACGCAAACGGTTATCCCATTTGCTCTAATATCGATTTGAATTTCTAATGTTTTTAACTTACATTATGACAATCGCAGGGTATGCATGAAACGAAATTCGAACGGTAAAAGTAAATCGCATACAACATTTTATAGTGGTTCGGCCAAGTCGTGACCTATGTCCACTTTATAATCTTTTGTTTATGCTAACCAGACTTTTCTAGGCAAGTCATGCCTTTTTACATGGCTTATAAAACAAAAGAAAACAGTACAAATTCAAGTCAGGTATCGCCGCAAATGTTGTTCGTTCCAAGCTCTAGGAATTTCTTCACCATCAATGGTCGTTAACTTGAAAGCTCCTGTATCAAGCTTCCGTTGGATGGTATATGGTCCTTCCTATTTCCGACCTAAATGAACTGGAAGCGGGAAGACTCGTTTTAGTACTAGATCTCCAGGTTCAAAGGTCCGAGGATGAACCTTTTTACCATAATAGCGTGCTACTTGACGTCGGTGTCTTGATGCATGCAAGTCCGCTTCATCCCTTTTCTCTTCAATCATGTCCAGGGACTCGAGGAGGAGCGCTTTATTTGTCATCGGGTCATAATATGTCATTCTATGAGAGGGGACTTTAAGCTCCACCGGGATTACCTCTTCGGATCCAAAGGAGAGTGAAAAAGGGGTGTGACCGGTAGCCGACTTGAAGGTCATCTGATAGGCCCACAAAGCTAGTGGTAATTCGTCAACCCACCTGGCCTTTGCTCGTTCTAACCGCTTCTTAAGAATGGATTTAATAATTTTATTTATCGCTTCAACTTGTCCGTTTGATTGTGGATGAGCTAAATCAGTATACCTCTTGTCAATCTTATATTTCTGACAGAAGTTTCTAAATTCTGTGCTATCGAATTGGGTTCCATTATCGATTATAATGGTTCTTGGTATCCCAAATCGACAAATGATGTTCCTGACCACAAAGCTTATCACTTTTCTTGTCGTGATCGTGGTCAAGTGTTCGGCCTCCACCCATTTCGTGAAATAATCCACGGCCATGATCGCATATTTAGCTCCTCCTTTAGCGATTAACAGGGTCCCAATGATGTCTAATCCCCACATTGCGAACGTCCATGGACCGACCATTGATTTAAACTGTCTTGGTCCTTGGAGCTTTATCAAAACTTTGGCACTTATCGCAGCGTCGTGAGTGATCAACTGCATCTCTATTTACGATAGGCCAAAATAGCCAAATCGTAATACTTTCTTCCCAAAGTTTGGCCTCCGGTGTGATCTCCACATTCACCTTCATGTATTCTTTCAGTACACGCTTGATGTCGTCGTGTGCTATACACCGTAGTAGAGGCATGGAAAATCCTTGGTGGTATAGGATGTCATCCTGTAAAACGTACCTTGCAGCTTTACGTATTTGTTCGTCTCTCGCTCTTTTTCGATGGGAGAGTTCCACTTCTAAGGTAATTCGTAATCGGTGTCATCCATGACTCCCTTTCTGGTTCAGCTTACAGGGCTAATTCGACTTCCATTTGGTCGAAGTTGGGCGATTCCCATATCTCTATTGGAACCAACTCGGTTTCTTATAGGTTTCAGAACTTGCCAATCAGTCTACCTTTTGGTTTTATGCTCTCGGGATCTGAGTTATGTTGTAATGTTCCAGGTTACCTAATAACTCCTCTACATTTTCAAGGTAAGTGACAAACCGGGGTCCCCTGGTTTCGAATTCCTTTCGAACCTGGCAGACAACTATCTTGGAGTCACAGAATATGTCCTGTGTCTTTATCCCTAGTTCCTTAGCGAGTTTTAGCCCGGCAATCAGGGCCTCATATTCAGAGTCATTGTTAGTGACTGAGAATTCCAACCACAAAGCGTAGTAAATGGATCGTCCTTCAGGAATAGTTAAGACAACTCCGGCATTGGACCTTCGATCATTCTTAGCCCCATCCGTATATAATTTCCATGGGCTAAGTTCTAACTTATGCTATAAAGTGACAGTCTTGTCACCCACTGCTTCTTCCTCTGGAATTGTGAATTCTGCTATGAAGTCAGCCAGGGTCTGTCCTCTTATTGATCTCCTTAGTTGAAAGTTTAAATCAAATTGGCTCAACTCGATATTCCACTTAAGTAATTGTCCTGATGCTTCGGGCCATTGTAAAACTTGTCTCAGTGGCTGATCGGTGTATATGACTATCGGGTGAGTTTGAAAATAATGGCGGAGCTTTCGGGATGCAATCAAGAGACTATAAGCGAGTTTTTCTATTTTCAGGTAATTACATTCTGTAGCTGCTAACTTCTTGCTTACGTAGTACACCGGCCTCTGGATCTTGGCTTCTTCACGCACCAAAGTTGTGCTGACAACATGATATGACACTGCCAAATATACAAACAGGTCCTCATGATCCACTGGCTTTGACAGTACTGGGGGCTTCTCTAACAAGTTCAACAAATTTTGAAAGGCCTCTACACAGTTAGGGGTCCATTCAAAATTATGTTTCCCTCGTTTAATTAAATCAAAGAATGGAACGCATTTGTCCGTGGCTTTGGAAATGAATCTGCTCAATGCCGCAACTTTCCCAACTACGCTTTGAAAGTCTTTAATCTTCTGTGGCTTTTCTATGTTCTTGATTGCAGCTATTTGATCAGGATTAATTTCGATTCCTCGATAAATCACAACGAAACCAAGGAATTTCCCTGATACGATCACAAATGAGCACTTTAAGGGGTTCAGTTTCATCCCGTACCTCCGCAAAATGTCAAACATTTCCGCCAAATCTTTCGTATGATCAGAAGATTGCCTGGACTTTACAAGCATGTCGTCTACATATACTTCCATTGTTTTTCCGATCTGATTATAGAACATTTGGTTTACCAAGCGTTGATATATGGCTCCGGCATTCTTTAGTCCAAACGGCATTACCACATAGCAGTATAATCCCAAATTCGTGATAAAGCTTGTATGCTCTTGATCTAGCACATGCATGGGGTTCTGGTTATATCCTGAATATGTGTCCATGAAGGAAAGAAGTTCGTGTCCGGCTGTTGAATCCACCAGCTGATCAAACCTGGGAAGTGGGAAGCTATCTTTCGGACAAGCTTTGTTCAGATCGGAAAAATCAATGCACGTCTTCCATTTTCCATTTAATTTTTTAACCAAGATGGGATTTAATATCCAGTCGGGATATGTCGAACCTCTAATAAACCCATTGTTCTTTAACTTCTCTACTTCTTCCTTTAAGGCTGTTGATCTTTCGGGGCCCAACATACGTCTTTTCTGCTTGACCGGAGGATGGTTTGGGTTTAAACTTAGCGAGTGGCTCATAATCGCGGGAGAAATCTCACACATGTCTGCATGAGTCCAAGGAAACACATTGAGGTTTGCTCTCAAAAAATCAGTCAATTCCTTCGTCCAGAAAGAATCTAAATGAGACCCAATCTTCAAGACATTTGTTGGGTCGTCGTTATCGATTGGGATATCAATAGTCGTCTCATTGGGTGTCGCCTTTCTGATTCCTGGTTCTTCGTTTTCCCTAGGATCGATATCTTTGGGAATTTCAACGGGTGATTCTCTAGGCAGTATAATCTTTAGCTGCTATGCTGAATTCTCCTTAACAGGAGAGGAAGTGTTTTTAGGTTCTATGTTTAACCCTTTTAGCAACATCTTCAATTATGCCATGTAGCAAGCTCGTCTAGTGGCTTGGTTACCTCTCATTACTCCCACTCCCAGTTCGGTTGGGAATTTCAACAAAAGGCACCAGGGCCGATGCAGGCCCTGAATTTTACGAGGGTCGGTCGGCCCTAAAAGGCATTATAGGGTGAGTTGATGTCTAGAACTACAAATGGGAGGATTCTCACTCTCCGGCGATCTCCTTGTCCCAACGTCACAGACAATTCTACATATCCCATTGGAGCTGTCGAGGCCCCATTGAAGCCGCGTATCCATCCCTCACAGGGCTTTAAATCATTCAGTTCGAGTTTCATCTGATCGAACGCTTTCTTAAAGAGAATATTAACCAAAATCCCATTATGCACAAATACCTTATGAACTAGGGCTGGACCGATAGTGGTAGTGATCACTAATGGGTCATCGGTAGGTGACTGAACTCCAGTATCATCTCTATCACGAAATATGACATCATCTGACATCGTTTTTTGTTGCTTCAATAGGACGGTATCTTCGAAATTACTGCATTCCCCCACATCGAAGTGGTTGGCCACATTAACATATTGGTCCATTGCCCTGTAGCTATGGCCAGCTGGATGGGGACCCCCTACTATAGTGTTGATGACGATTCCTTTACCTTTTTGCTGAGCTATGGGTTTAGGAGCAGGCTGATTTTGATTCGGGGCTTGCCCTCCTTGCCCCCCCCATCTCTTGGGGCAACCTTATATTCATCTAACTTTCCTTCCCGCAACAATTTTTCAACAACGTCCCTTAAATGCCGACACTCATTCGTAGAGTGACCGTGGGTTCCACGAAACAGAAATTTTTTCCGGTCGCAAACTCCTTCTCAGTGGAGTCTCTGGGGGGAGGCTTCTTATATTGCAAGACATTGTAAGTATCCAGGTAGATATTTTCCAGCGTATCATTCTTCAAAAGTTTGGAAGCGAGGCTTTTTTTTTGGAATTGTTTCCTCGGTTT
This sequence comes from Allium sativum, assembly GCA_030737875.1. Lineage (NCBI taxonomy): Eukaryota > Viridiplantae > Streptophyta > Magnoliopsida > Asparagales > Amaryllidaceae > Allium > Allium sativum. The sequence continues at coordinate 967,435,904 of CM060922.1, read as the reverse complement.
CTATTTCTTTTATTGTAGTTTCCGTTCATGTTGTCATTTCCTCCATTTTTGTTGCCAACGTTTACCTCAACCTTCCCCGAACTGTCGTCGGACTGTTTCACAGCCACATTACTTTGAATATCTTCTTTTGAAGCTCCATCAGACTTTCTGTTTTGACTGGCGTATATTTCCTCCCATCGTAAGCGAATGTTCACCTTTTCATAGTATGCCTCCCTTATCAATGGTGGTTTTCCCGCTAGATATCCTCCGAATTCAGCATCTAGATCGACCCCATCTAGTAAGGCCATCAAAATGGTTGGTTTGTGAGGATCGCTTATTTCAGTAACTACTGAGTTGAAACGGTCTAGCTACGACTTCAGAGACTCTCCAGGGGCTTGTTTGATTCTAGATAGTTCAACAACACTTTTAGCTTTCCGGGTACGGAGCTGGAACTGATTCATAAAACGCTCGCTTAGTTCTTTAAAGCTCAAAACCGATCATGGGGGAAGTCGAGTAAACCACATTAATGCAACATCTTCTAGATATATCGGGAAGGCTTTACATTTTACAGCGACAGGCGCAGCTACGGCGTTCAAACAACATGCATACCTCATCAGGTGTTGCCGTGGATCTGTTCTCCCGGCATATCGGTCCATCTATGGCAAGCTGAATCGTCAAGGGAATCGGAAGTCCAAAATGTCGTCGGTGAATGGTGTGACTACGTTCAATACCCCAAACCTCATTAGTATAGTGGCGACTATCAGCCATGATTTGACGCACCATTGCTTCTACTTCTGCATTGGTTAGGGTAGGTTCATGATCTACAGTTCTATCCCTGACACATCTAGCGCCTACTTCAGGCGACGCTCTTTGGTTTCGATTGGTGGCTGAGCTTCCTCGCCCCCCTGCAGTTCCGGTCATTCACGGGACGAACGGGCTGAAGAAGCTGCCCCAGAGTGGAATTAGTAATGTTCGGATCCCTGGGAAGGACACGTGATCCTTGCATCGGTAACAACATTGGTTCTCTCAAACTTGGATCGTTGGGCCCTAAAACGCGAGCCGCATCCTCACGGGATCTCAAAGATCCAAATGTCAACTGATCTAGATTCTCGGGCCTTCCATATGGCCTCCTTTCACGTGGGCATTCTTCGTCTGAAGATGATGAATGACCCATGGTGAGATGACCAGCAGGAGAGGAAACTTTTTGTCTGCGAAGCTCACTTATCTCCTTGCCCATAACTTTCATGTTCTCCCTCATAAGAACACTATCACGTTTATGATCCTCTAAAGCATCCCTAGTGCTTTCAAGCATATCAAGCAAGCGCGAAAAATCTCCGTGTGTGACGAGCGCAGAAGGAGTAGGCTGATCACTAGTGGTCACGGCTGGTATAGGAGCATTTGTAGGGGCTCGAGCAGAGGTATCAACATCTACCACATTTGGATTGGATCGGACCATTGTTGCAGACCCATATCAATTCGGATGGGGGTGCGAGCAACATTAGGGGAGCCGGTTCGGTTCAGGTTCACATCGTCCATCTGGGTCGGGTTTACATTTTCCATTCAGTTCGTAGCTTCGGAATCGGACCGGTTGGCTCCTGAGCTTTGTACCCACGACCAAGTCACAACCATGGCTTGTTGATCTTCGCTTGCCTCATTTTCCCTAGCACTTTGCACTTCTTTTCCTTTTCCTTTAGCCATAATATCCAATTCTTTAGAGATTAGTCAGAAAGTGACCGAGAATGCCGAAGAAAGTGGATTAACTTCTTTGAACTTAAGGGTCCAAATAGTAGAACGATAATCCAAAACACTGAGAATTCAAAACTTCTCAGTGAAAGCACCAAAATGTTAGATCCAAAAATGGTTCTAACACCCAATTCAATGATAATTGAAAGAGAAAAAACAAAGAGAATGCACGATTTGTAGTGGTTCGGCGTTAAAGAGCCTACGTCCACTTTATACCTCGTTGATTGATGATTAAAATACAAATACAATGCTTGTCTTCACTCAATCTCACTTTTACAGTGAATAATTTCACTCAATCTTTGATGAAATATGCTCTAAAAGTTGATAATGATCTGAATAAAAATAGTGAAATTCGATTTCTTTGAAGGAGAAAGCCAACAATTTGCCAAAATATCCCTTTAAATGAGGCTTGGAGGTGTATTTATAGGAATAAAATTCCTTTGGAAGGCTTCCGGTTCGGGTACACGTGGCAGCCATCCCGTTCGGTTCGGAAGTGGGAGCTCTAAGATGTTGCGAGCGCATAACGATCGTGGATGAACATGGGATATTGGTGAGTAAGCGCTCCGCATTTGGAGGAAATCGTGCTTTCCAGGTATAGTGTTGTGGTTCGGATCGGATAGTTGATGAGGGTTCGGATCGGAAGGCGTCGATCCGATCCGGATGTGTCTTCTGTTCATCATCTCCTAGGCTGTTTGCTTCAAAGCGAATAGGATTCGATTCGGAGGTTTCCGAACCGACCCGATTTCTTGTGACAAATTTCTCCTACATACCTATTTGTTGAGCCTTATCCTAGCTTTGTGTAGCCTAACCATAAAGTAGGCTAACATTAACTGATGATTGATCTATATAATTTCCATTTGGAAATAAGATCATTGTTTGTATGGATGTTTTCCTTTGATAGTTAATAACCGACTATCAAAGTTTTTTACCATTTTCCCATTGTCAATACGGAGAGATCGGGATAAAATTATTATCTGAAAACCACTCCATATGGCATTAGTGTTGCGAATCTAATATGCTGAAGATAATTGAAGACAGAGTTTATGCAAGGGCTTTTCTAGCGATCCTAGGTAGAAATTCCCTAAGATGGATTTACAAAATAGTGTCTTCGATTTGTCTAGTCCCAGGACAACTTGTATGGACGAATGTATGACTGAGTATATCTAATAGATCGCGTAAGTTAAGCTCTTCAAACGTATTCACGTTTGGTGGCGGAGGAATTCGTTTCTCTAAGCTTTATACCCATGATATTTTTGGGGAAATCAATTGGTGATTTGGAAGGTATGACGATGTGGAATTCAAAGTAAATGAAGGTGTGATATGTCAAAATATACGTTATGACCTCAAGCCTCATCAACCGGGAAATGACAAAAATCAGGCAAGCATCATGGCTAAGTGGGTCGCTCCCAGTTAGGGTGTATTGTTACCATATATAGAATATTCATTATTGTTCTTCTTTCGCTTCTATATCTCCTAGGAACGGTTATGTTGGTATACCAACCGTAAGGTGACAATATATTCGAAACATTCAAGAGAAATGGATGGTCAGTCATGTGTAGTCGAGCTACAAGATGTTCTTATTGAACTGCAGCGTATCCCCTCTAAAGTACACTGATCGGAAGGTGGTTCCATACCTTGTCATAGTTGGAAATCCATTCCGAATAAGAGCCCACGTTTTTTTATTGTATATGTATTTGTGTGGAGCGTGAGATGCAAGCATTCCGCTAGATTGCTATTTACTTGTATTAGACACTATTATGATATTAGAATAATATTTTAAAAGAATGTTTTGGGTTATCGTAAGGTAAAAACCATCCGTGTTTTTATGTGGATCTGTCTTACAATTATCCTTTCTTTTGAATCTTTCTTGAAAAGTTAAACTGAATGGTTGGAGTTTACCCACACCAGTCTCATGACTGACCTAGAGTTTATTTTGTTTTGTTTTACCCAAAACTCTTGGGTGCCAAATTTGTACGGGTCGTCAAGTAGTCAGGATTTTTCATATATACTTGGAAAAGCTTGGAGTAGGAGGCTTCAACATTTAGTTATATATAGAGGTATTTCCGTTGCAATATATATATGATGTACTCTGATAATGCATGTAAGTACAGACACAGTTTTGTATTTCAAAGTTATGTTATATAATATATTTTATTCGTTCCGCTGTGAGATTCGTGTTTACTCTGGTTCTGTTTTGTGGTGTTCTTCTTCTATTCTAATTTTCTTTCTTTCTATTTTTCACCCTCTAGTTTCTTTCTATTAATGATCCGGTGTTTTCGATGTTTGAATATATGACATGATGTTTGTGTCGATTTTCAGGGTCGAAAATCCCAGTTTGTTACAGGTCGACTCCCTACCTATATGGGTGGTCGACCCCCTTCTGGGCTCAAGCCAGGAGATTTAAATCTCCTATGACGTTCTTTTCTATTTATTTCTTGATTAGTGGCCTAGATTTATTTCTTTAAGTTGATTATCTGTGTCCCCTTTGCATATGAATATATACACACAACTTCAAATCCTCTTAGAATGTTCTTTTATGTCAGTCTATAACAAATTATATTCTAGATTTATATTTAATCTATTTGAATTTCAAACCTTGTGTGTAAATATTAACGCATAACTTATTTTATTATTATCTTCTTCATATGGACATTGTTTTAAATAAATAAAATATGAAAACGGATAAGAATCTCGCCACGAACTAATTAGTAATAATTTCATGGCCAATCTCTGATTACCCAAAATTCTAATTTCAGCACATTAATTTATTATTGATTATTATTATTTATTTTAAATTAAATTATCCTATGTTTATTTAAGGCTTACTTCAAGGGGTGTTACACTCGAATTCGTGAAGTCCTTATAAAGCTTAGAGAATTCAGTAGCTGCTGGTAGACTAGGGGAACCACAGTAGCAGGTGTAGGAACTTGCGTAAGCCTCTGCCCGTTGGTTGGTGTTGTAGCTTCTACGTATTCACGAAACTAACCAGGAGAGGGGAAACCCTTAGAAAGATTGGAAGCCCTGGGCAAGCTACGTAAAAGAGAGAAGATAGAGAATTTTAGAATTTGGAAGAGTCGAATGAAGGTTGTAGCTGACTTGAGAGGATACTTTTATTTTCAGAAAACATCTTTTGGTTTAAGAAATATGTTTTCTTCTGAAAAGTATTTTCTTTTTAAAATAAAATTTTAATGATCTTGTAACCTTAGGTTTTGATACCAAATGAAACACCCCACACCCCTTAACATTCATGAAAATAGGGTTATGTCAAAGATTATGAAAAGTGGTGGGTATAAAGACATAAATACATCACAAAGACTAAGATTCACAAGACACATAAATAACTAGATCACAGTGGAAAATATTTCAGAATAGTGATGTTACATTTATTAAAACAAACTGTCTCAAAATAACAAAACCAGACGTCTCGTGTAAATAAAATAGGTCTTAGTCATCAGAGTTAGAACTAAAAATATCCCTCAATAAGTAATCAGTACAACCAAACCGTGGAACAAGAGAAAATGGCAACGAGAGTACATCTGCTATGAAAATAAGCATCCAAGAAAGATTTAATGAACAAACTGACTATGCACTTCCACCCTGGGAGACTGGGGTAAGAAAAGAGAAAGAAGGAAAGAAAGCGGGTCAAGCATAAAGTCTGGTGAGTTGTATAATTATTAGCATAATTGTTAAGTAAAATAAAAGGACAAAATAGTAGTTCTAATGTCAAATAGGGTAAGTGGATGTGCACAACTAGTAAATGAACATATAAGTCAGATGTGCAAGGATTACAAGAAAGGTCAATTGCCATCTCATTCAATAAATTTTGATTGTTTGCACTTTTATAGTCTCAAACCGTAACATAAGTACGATAATTTCTAATACTACACACATATCGGCTGCTAATAACCATAGACTGATAACCTATGCCTACTATGGGCCATGGGCTTATCAGGACTGACCCATCAGCTAAAGACATAGCATTAACACAAGTATTGATGTGTCTTATTTTCCCCATTTGGTTCAATGCACGCACATTGAACCATCGAAACACACTCATACCCACCTCTATTTGGACGATCTTACTACCTAGCTAGGAAAGATATGTGATCAAAATGGTATGATGACTTATGTGGATCTCGAACAAACAAACCCTACTTGACCCAAATCCCCTATTATTAGGGCCTCCATAGATTTACCATAGAAGCCATAACCATAGCATAAACATAAAGTTAGGCTGACTTAACATTAGTTCTACAATTATTAAGCATATTTGTTTGTTTATTTACTATCAAATGCCTAATCACAAGGCCACCATAGAACCATAAAATAATCAATGCCAAATCACAAGGCTGTCAAAGAATAATCATGTAACACCCTGAAAATATACGTAATTCAAACATAAGTTAATTTAATTTAAAATAAACAATAATAATTAATAATATATTAATAAGATGAAAATGAAATTTTGGGCAATTGGGAATTTGGCCACAGAAGTATTTAGTTGCATTTATGGCGAGATTCTGATCTATTTTCATATTTTTATTTACTGAAAATGGAGTCCGTATAAATCAAGTTATACGCATAAATTAACGTATAAAGTTTGAATTTCAAATAAAAGTATATACAAGATGGGAATGTATTAAATTGGATAAGCATGAAAAGAATATTCCTTTTTATTTCAAACTTGTGATTATATATTCACACATAGTAGGGGAGAAGAATAATATATTTGAGGCAAGAAATAAACTGAATTAATTAACAAACGATCAAAAAGTAACGATCTGGAGGAAATTCCTCCTTGGTTCAACCCTAGAAGGGGGGTCGATCTCCCCTCTAGGAGGGGTGTCGACCACCCAGGTCGACTGCCCTCCTATGAGGGTGTCGACCGCCCTCCTATAGGGAAGCCCAATGAGAGTTGTTTTATATAGAAGCTTATTTATAAATATTATCAAATAGATCGCTTAGATTTAATCAATTAAATCCAACGGACTGTATACACGATAGCAACTATAAAAAGAGCCTCAAACCCTCATTCCAAACCATATAACCATTTCTCTTAGCGCCTCCATGATGCCTTTCTTCCGTCGTTAATTCCAGAAAGATGAGAAGATTTAGGTTTCTTCTATTTCTCTTATTTATTCTATCTTCTCTATCTTATTTTAACGTAGATTCAAGATTAATTTGGAATTTATATTTATATATAAATATAAGATTCTAATGGTGAATCTTATATATATATATATATATATATATTTGAAAGGATTGGAGCACAAGTTCGTTCTTGAAGGCCAAATCCTAATTATATTCTATTATATCTTGTTATTACTCTTCCTAATAGCTCTATAAGTGGATAATATCTAAGTTACTATTTTCTGTAATTTGATATTTATAGGTTTGGATTTGTTGTGCCTTGGAGGATTTGGATATTAAGAAAAGAAAACATGATTAAACACCCAAAATCCTCCGTTTATTTAATTATTTGTAAAAATGTCCAATCTAGTTTTAATTGTGGTATTGGGGGTGATGTAATAATAAAAGAAAACATGATTCTTGTTATATGATTTTCTATCTTGTTTGGATTCCTTTTTGTTCTATTTTCATATAAATTCATATGTTTGATTTTGGGGTAAAAGGTTAAGATTTGGATAGATTTGTATATCTAATAAGTTTAAATCTCTATTTTTCCAAATAGAGAATTTGAATGTATTATTTACAATATAACTAAATATTAAGGTTTTTCTTATAAACAAACATAAGAAAAGGAATCTATTCAAAATAGTAATTATAAACATATATGTATATTTGATATAAGATGTTATGCTTATATTTTATTATTGCAATAATCAAGTCAAAACCTAGGTTGCAAGTTTATATGTTGTTATTATTGTTTTTCCCATTTTATGGTCATATGTTAATAGGCACATTTATGTTATGGTTGAGTAAAGTATGGAAAATGACTTGTACACCTTTAAATATTGGATAAGGATCGACATTTCAAAAACATGGTAAGGATGCTAATCTCGTTCGCTTAATTTACATCATATATATATATATATATAAAATGTAATCAACGTAATATTAGTACGTATTAAGTGTGTAATAAATACGATTAAATTAGGAGTAGAATTTAAATGTCCCCATAGGAATTTGTATGTTTGTGACTTAATGGCTTAATTAATAATAATGACATATAAACATGAAGTTAATTGTTACTTGTAGTAGAAGTCTTCCTATAACCAACCAGCATATCCAGCGTCTACAATTAAATATGGTTAATGTGAGAGGTCTAGCTGCCATGGGCCATTATAATTAGTACGCTATGATGCGAGTTTAGGCCCAACTTATAGTAGAAGCATACCTGGAACCTCCCGGAAAATCTAACATCTACAGGTTCTAGGCTTAATGTGAGATGTCGAGTGTGCATATTTATATATATGTTATGTGTAGAGTAAACCTAACTTTGGAAAAGGTATTAAGTGGCTGACCTATATCTTGTTGGATACTACGTGGTTAGGACTAGGTTCGTTCCTAATGTTCACTCCTTGGTTCAAGACCCAAGTCATTAGGCCCACCCTTCGAGAATTAAATGGTTATTGGGTCCTCCTTTATCCTATAAGGTATTAAATCTTCCTAGTAAACGATAACGTGTGTAGGGTAGTTCACCAAGTAATGTTCGCTTCTTATCTAAGAGCTAGTGAGGATGACCTAGGGACAAATTATTTATACATGGCCTAAGGAAACACCATCTAAGGGAAGTATTAAATGACTAGAACTTCACCCGTATGGATAGATAGATATTAACAAGAGGGTTTGCCAGGAGGTTCTTCTTAAAAAAGCCATGTTGCTGACCTAGATTCTGGTAGTAAGTATCTGTTACTATTTTTCGACATACAAGGAAAGTTTTTATTAATAACATGTTAGAACGGGGTTTTAAGTGGTCTGAGGTCTGCCATTGGGTATTAAGCAACTAGAGGGATTTCCTCCTTAAATAAACTAGGATATTGTATTAAATGACTTCTAGGACATCCTCCTCATAGTTTATATTGTGTGTTTGTTACGTAGACATAACTTGAAAACTTTACAACTGCCAAATATAGGAAATAGCCTTCTTAACTTACATGTATTTCATTCACCAGAACTTCATATTCTGACCTCTCTCCTCTTAATATTAGTCGGATAATAGGAGAGACACTTGACTAAGGATGGAGAACGATCTCTTGGAGGAGGATCCTCTTGAAGATCTAGTTAATATGGCTATTGCTTTATTACTATTATTGCTATATAATTGGGACAAATGATGATGTACCTTTTTATTTTGTGAGACATGTTGTAACTGACAATTCCGGTTTCTAATAGTGGTACATCTTACATTTTTGCTATTATATTTTGTCCCTTTCGCTGTGTGAGATTTTAATTTTCATTTTAGACTGCTTTGTATATCGTTTTGAGTTAATCCTTAAAGGAACCAATGATTCATCTAGAGTAGCTCTAAGTTCCAATGGGATTTTTTTGGGTTGGAATTTATTCCCATTCCAGCGGGTTGTTACATTTGGGATTGGGAAATGTACGTATGAGAGACGTATTTGTTATTTGAAAAGGTTTTCGAAACTATATATATAAGTACTATACCCCCCAAAACATACACAATTATATTAGGTAAGTCATTTCCGAGAGCTGAGAACTTCGTTGAAGCGAAAGCATGGATCTCTGAGTGTGAAAGGATTTTTAATCTACCCGATGGGAAGATGAACTAAAGCGTAGGGTACCATCCTGGCATTTGAAGGGGGAGGCCCTTGAATGGTGGAACCTGATATCACAGGAGAACATGGGTAGAGTGTTTACGTGGACAGAGTTAGGACCCGTTACGAGATCCAATTCCCAACTAATGCAGAGAAGACCCTGCAGCTAGAAAAGTTTATCCATTTGAAGCATGGAGAGATGGAGTTAAAAACGTATATGGAGAAGTTTATTGAATTATCTAAGTTTGGTAGGGAGTTAGTGGACACCCCGACGGATAAAGCCCTTAGGTTTGTAAAAAGGTTGAATTCACCATTGAAGGAGATGCTTTTGGCACAAGCTACTTTGGGGCTATATTTGAAGTGCTCGTTAAGCCGACAATCTTATATTCAGCTGAGAATGTTAAGCAACTTAAGACTGCTAATAAGGGAGAAGGTACTTCTAGTGATGGGAAGAATAAGAAAAGGAATTTCTGGCTCAAGAGAAAGATGGACAACAAATTCAAGGAGGTCAAGACATGTTCTAGATGCCACAAGAACGGGCATGAGGTGAAGGACTGCAAAGTGAACTTGGCAAAGGTAGAGTTCAAAGGGAAATGCTTTTAACTGTCGTGAAGATGGACACGTAGCGAGGAACTTCCCTAAGCCGAGAGTAGTGCAAGGCGGCCAAAACTATGCCTTGGAAGTAGCGCCGATTCATAGTTAACCCCCTAGGGATTAGGGACGGCCCGCTTTGGAAGGTATAATCTCTATTTTAGGGAATTCTTTATGTACCGTATTTGATTCGGGATCCACCCACTCATTTATTTCTAGGAAGATAATTGATTCTTGGAAACTTCCCTTATCCTTTGCTAGTTATGCGATACTGGTGTCTAACCTTATCGGAGGGACTATGCATCTTTTTGTTGTTTGTAAAGACCTAGTATTTGACATTGGTGATGTTGACTAATTTTGTAATGCGTATGTACTTGAATTTGTGGTGTATGGTCTTATTTTGGGAATGGACTGGCTATCATTTTATGAAGCTAACCTCAACTGTGATAGGAGAGTGGTTTGTTTGAGAAGCCGCGACATCCTAGAGATTCCTTGTAGGACAAGTAGGAATTCTACCTTATTCTCCTTATCTTCTGATTTTGATAAACCATCCTTGGTACTTGTTGTATGTGAGTTTCCAGATGTTTTTTAGGAGGTAGTAGGACTCCCACCCCGCCAAGAGATATCATTTAGATTAGACCTCGAAAAGGATGCGAGGCCTATAACATTTCCTTTAAGGCAAATGGCTCATAAGGAAAGGAGAGAGCTAGACAAAATAATCATGAAATTATTGAAAAAAGGGTTATTAGTAGGAGTACCTCAGAGTAGGGGGCCCAGTAGTGTTCGCCATAAAGTCAGACGGATCTTTAAGGTTATATTTGGATTATAGGGAACTTAATAAGTTAACCAAAAAACAGATATCTCTCACCATGGATTGATGACTTGTTTAACCATTTAGGAGGAGCCCAAATATTTTCACAGTTAGACATGGCTACTAGATTTCACCAATTAAGGATTTCAGTTGAGAGTATGCCCAAGACAGCGTTTAGGACACCGGATGGACTATTTGAGTCGAAAGGTATGCATTTTGGCTTGACGAATGCCCCGTCTTTCTTTGTAGACTTGATGATTAGGGTATTTCGGGGCATACTCAATATGATCGTGGTAGAATTTGTGGATGATATCCTTATCTTCTCCAAGGATTATAAGGAACATGAAAATCACTTGAGAAGGGTCCTAAGAATTCTAAGGGAAAACCAACTTAAAGAAAAATTCATGAGTTGCCACTTTTGGAAGAAAGAAGTCAAGTTTCTAGGTCATATTGTTTTGGGGAAAGGATTAGCAGTAGATCTCGCTAAAGTAGAAGCTACCCAACAGTGGAAGAAACCATGCAATGCGACTAAGGTTAGGAGCTTCCTTGGGTTAGCATGCTACTATCAGAAATTTATTAAGCACTTCGCGAAGATTGCAACCCCTCTAATCTAATTGATGAAGAAGGATCATAAGTTTATGTCGACTGAGAAGTATGAAACTGCCTTTGAGAGATTAAAGGAATTTCTCAAAAGTGCTCATATTCTTATTATCCCTGATGGAACCAAATGTTTACTTTTTAAGCTCTTTTATTTGCTAATCTTAATAGATTTATAGTTTTTACGGATGCAGGTGGTACCGATTTAGGAGCGGTACTCATGCAAGAGGGTGGGGTTGTTTCCTACGCAAGTAGACAACTCAACGGTCATAAGAAAAATAATACCCCATCCATGATTTGGAGTTAGCAGCAGTGGTATTTGCTCTCAAAATGTGGAGGCATTATCTTTTTGGAGAGAAGTTCGAGTTATTCACCGATCTTAAGTCTCTTAGGTATTGTTTTTTCAGAAGGATCTGAATCTTCGGTAGTAGAGATGGATGGAATATCGTGCATCTTTTGATTTTGCCATTCAGTATACCCCTGGGAAGGGTAACGTCGTGGTTGACACTTTGAGTCGGAAGCACTCTATCCTTAGTGCGATTACTGAGTGGAGGTAGTTAGAGTTTCTCTCTAATTTCAATTTGCAACCACCATATGAGGCAACTCATGGAATTCTTAGAGCTATGGATATAAGACCATTTATAATGGAAAGGGTCATGAGTGAGCAAGACCATGATGATATGTTGAGGGAGTTAAAGGAAAAAGTTTATGGGGGAGAATCTTTCCCTTATTCTAGTAGATATTCTATTGATAGCAGTGGTAGCTTTTGGAGAGATAGCCGGATTTGTGTCCTTAGGAGTTTTGATTTTGGAAAGGAAATACCTGAGGAATGCCATAGGTCAAGAATGACCATTCACCCCGGAGGTGATAAAATATTTAGGGACATGAAGATAAGTTTCTATTGGGAAGGAATGAAGAGAGACATGGAAGACTTTGTTTCTAGATGCTTAACTTGCTAAAGAGTAAAGGAGGAAATAAGGAAGCCTGGAGGACTTTATTACCCTTAGAAATTCCCATTTGGAAATTGAAACACATTTCTATGGACTTTACTGATGTGCTTCCTAGGAGTAAGAAGGGGAATGAAGCCACTTGGGTGATACTGGACTAGTTTACTAAGAGTGCCCATTTTATTTTCATTAAGAAGAACATGAACGCCACCTTGTTAGCCCAATTGTATGTTAAGGAGATTGTTAGGCTAGATAGGATTCCAACTACTATAGTTAGTGACCGAGGTCTGTTATTTACTAGTGAGTTTAGGAAGAGTCTTCAAGCAGTGTTGGGAACGACCATAAGTTTAAGCATAATATATCATCCACAAATAAACGGCTAGTTAGTGAGAATTAATAGAGTTTTGGAGGATTTTCTCAGAGCTTGCATAGTCGACATCGGAGGAGCATTGGAGCAGCACTTACCTTTAGTTGAGTTTTCATACAATAACAGTTACTAAGCGATGATTGGCGTGGCCCCTTATGAAGCTTTGTATGGGCGGCCATGCAAATCGCTAACTTGTTGGTAGGGAATATACCGGCAAAATTTTACTCGGACCATACTTTATCCGTGAGTTCGCAGAGATTATCGCTTTGATTTGGTAGAGAATGAAGGGTGCTCAAGACCGGCAGAAGTCATACGCAGATAGGAGGAGGAAAGAGTTAGAATTTGATGTTGGGAATTTGGTATTTGTCAAAATTTCTCCTCTCAAGAAGACAGCTCGGTTTGGGAAGACTGGGAAGTTGGCTCCTAGGTTTATTAGGCCTTTTTCAGATTTTGGATAAGACTGGGAAGTTGGCTTACCAAGTGGATCTCCCCGAGCGTTTGTCAGGAATCCACAAGGTTTTCCATGTTTCTCGTCTTTGCAAATGCCTTCATGATTCAGTCGACAGACTCGATCCGAACGATAGTGGAGACATAGGGAGCTTCGAGTTGGAGTCTTGGGTTCTCCTGCCACCGCAAAGACCGTGGAGCACTGAATCTAACAACTCCGCAACAAATTTATTCGACCAGCCCGAGTTCAATGGGGGAGATAACCTAGTGGAGAGCAACTGGGAAACTGAGGAGAATATGAGACTTACTCATCCAGAGATTTTCTTGAGTAATTATGCCCCCAACTTATCATTTTTGGTTGCATCGTGATTTTAGATTGGATGATAGGATATGGATGTAACACAAATGTACCGCGTACTCATATTGAATTAAATGCATTTTTAGGATGTTTTGAATATATGTTGCATCACTTATTACACTCACACGCTAAGGCTAGGCGTATTATTAGCAAGTCTATCGTTCATAATTACTATGAGTTGTGGATGTTTATGGATGTTTTTAAAATAAATTAGGTGTACAATATGGTTGTTTAGAGTGAGTGTGTTCTTCACCCCTTCAAAAAATTTCGGGATGAAATCTCTAATAAGGGGGGAGAATGTAACACCCCGTAAAATATACTTAATTTAGACATAATTTAATTTGATTCAAAATAAACCATAATAATTAATAATATATTTATAAGGCTGAAAATGAAATTTTGGACAATTGGGAATTTGGCCACGAAAGTAATGTAGTTGCGTTCGTGGCGAGATTCTGAACTGTTTTCATATTTAATTTATTGAAAATGGAGTCTGTATGCAAAAGCTATTAATAAATCAAGTTGTACGTATATACTAACGTACAAAATTGGAATTTCAAATAAAAGCATGAAAAGAATATTCCTTTTTATTTCAAACTTGTGTGTGTATATTCACACATGGTAGTGGACAAGAGTAATATAATTGAGGCAAGAAATAAACTAAATTAATTATCGAACGATCAAAAAGTAATGTTCTGGATAAAATTCTTCCTGGGCTTAGCCCTAAAAGGGAAATCGACTGCCCCTCTAGGAAGGGTGTCGACCACCCAGGTCGACCGCCCTCCTATGAGGGTGTTAACCACCCTCCTATGGGGGTGTCAACCACCCTCTTGTAAGGAAGCCCAATGAGGGTTGTTTTATATAAGGACTTGTTTAAAATTACTATCAAACGGACCTCCTAGATTTTATTAATTAAATCCAACGACCTATATACACGATAGCAACTATAAAAACAACCCCAACCCTCATTCCAAACCCTACAACCATTTCTCTCAATGCCTCCGTGATGCCTTTCTTCCGTCTCTAATTCTAGAAAGATTAATAAACTTAGGTTTCTTCTATTTCTCTTATCTATTCTATCTTCTCTATCTTATTCTAACATAGATTTAAGATTAATCTGGAATTTAGATTCATATATATATATATATATATATATATAAGATTCTGATGGTGATTCTTACATATATTTATATTTGGAAGGATTCGAGCACACGTTCGCTCTTGACGGATAAATCCAATTTTTTTCCTATTCAATCTTGTTATTACTCTTCCTAGTAGCTCTGTGAGTGGAATCTATCTGAGTTACTATTTGTTGTAATTTGATAGTTATAGATTCAGATTTCTTGTGCCCAGGAGAAACTGGGTATTATGAAAAGTAAACATGATCAAAACCACCCAAATCCTCTGTTTATTTAATTATTCGTAGAAATGATCGATCTAGTTGTAATTGTGGTTTTGGGTTGTTGTAATAATAAAAGAAAAACATGATTCTTGTTATATTATTTTCTTTGTTGTTTAGATTCCTTTTGTTCTATTTTCATCTGAATTCATATGTTTGATTTTGAGGCAAAAGTTAAAGATTTTGATAGACTTGTAAATCTAACAGGTTTAATTCGAATGTATTATTTATAATATATCTAAGTATTAAGGTTTTGCGTATAAACAAACATAAGAAAAGGAATTTATTCAAAGTAGAAATTATAAACATATATGTATATTTGGTATATCATGTTATGTTTATCTTTTATTGTTGCAATAATCAAGTCAAAACCTGGGTTGCAAATTTAAATGTTGTTATGATTGTTTTCCCCATTTTATCTTCATATGTTAATATGCACATTTATGCTATGGTTGAGGAAAATATGGGAAATGACTTGTACACCTTTAAAAATTGGATAGGGATTGACATTTCAAAAATATGGTAAGGACACTTGTAACACCCCGTGTTTTCTGAGAATATTAAAATAACAAATTAAAGAATAATTAATTGAAAAAGAAGAATGAAGAAGATTGCATTCATCTCGGAATTCTACTTGAGATAGAGTCCGAGTTTGCATAAATCGGACTCCGTATGAAGAAGAAATCTTTAAATTAAATATTGCGGCAAAACATGAAAAAGAAGAATGAGAAAAGAATAATGTTTAGCATTGTTCTAAGGTTTGCAAGAAAAAGATTTTGTAGCTCATTTGGTTAGAACATGTGACTTGCATACAAGAGGTACAGAGTTTGATCCCCGCCAGCGCCATATTTTTATTTTAGGGGAATGGCTAAAAAGTGTCTTATATGAACGCATTTGAAAAAGTGGTTTAGTGTGAAAATGGTTAATTGGGAAGAAAGATAAAAAGAAAATATATATATATATATATATATATATATATATGACGTGTACGCATCATGTGGCGCACGTGGCGTTTTTTTGTCTTTTTTATGTGGCCTTCTCTGACTGGCTTTGTGACAAATTCTGAGGTGTTAGGGCTTATGTGTCATGCTATGATTTTCTGAGTGACAAATTGCTTTAGTCGGATGGCTCTGATTGCTCCTAAAACGATCTAACGGCTCATATAAGATTTAACTTCTATAAAAGCAACCATAATCCTCAAACCCTAAATCACACAAATTCATTCCAAGGAGCCACCATGCCGTCCATGATCGTTCTAGTTTAGCCACCATTCCTTCTTCAACTTGAAAGCAAGATTAAAGCTACGAATCAAAACTAACTTGATAGTCCTCTTCAAGGGATTGCTTTCCAATTTCAGAAAATAGATCCCAGAAAACAAGACTTTCTTTTCTTTGTAAGTCATGTTATTATTTAGATGTGAACGATTAAAAGTTGTGATTTTTAATAAAATGAAAACTAGAGTAATTCCTAGTTGTAAGATAATGACGATGCTGATTTATGCCTATTCTTGTAACGATTCTATCGTATATGCTTGTGAGATTATTGTGGTTATATGTTGATGTTAAACCAATCATATATTATGTAAATATGGTGACTTTTTCATGTTATGTATCATGCAAGTTGTTTAGATCTACATTTAGATTTATGTTTATTGAATCATGCAAGTTGTTTAGATCTATGTTTATTGAATCATGCAAGTTGTTTAGATCTACATTTAGATCTATGTTTATTGAATCATGCAAGTTGTTTAGATCTATGTTTATTGAATCATGCAAGTTGTTCAGATCTACATTTAGATCTATGTTTATTGAATCATGCAAGTTGTTTAGATCTATGTTTACTGAATCATGCAAGTTGTTTAGATCTACATTTAGATCTATATTTATTTAATCATGCAAGTTGTTTACATCTATGTTTATTGAATCATGCAAGTTGTTTAGATCTACATTTAGATCTATGTTTATTGAATCATGCAAGTTGTTTAGATCTATGTTTATTGAATCATGCAAGTTGTTTAGATCTACATTTAGATCTATGTTTATTAAATCATGCAAGTTATTAGGCTAAGACGTGTATTATGTTTAGATCTACATTTAGATCTATGCTTATTGAATCATGCAAGTTGTTAGGCTAAGACTTGTATTATGATTAGATTCACATTTAGATCTATGAAAAGTGGATCAAAAATTAAAGTTTACATTCACATGTCTAGTTGAACTTGTGCAATTCTATATGCTTAAGGTTTATGTTCATTTGACCCAAAATAAAAGTTTGCATTTACATGCCTAGTTTGATTTGGGCAATTTCGTATGTTTGAGACCCATGTTAATTAGATCCAAAAATGCAAGTTCGCCTTTATACAACTAATTGGAATTGTGTAGTTCTACGTAAACTCCCATCCATATGCTTATGGTTCATGTTGATTAGGTTTAAAACTACAAGTCATAATTAAACATATATTTATTCTATGCCAAATTTATGTGACATATGTTGGATCCATATTATGCTTGTCTTGAATTCTACGTGTCTCTTCCTTTTCCCCTCTTGATTTTGAGTTAGGCTAAATTGCAAAGCCTAACATTCTATGAAATTTATGCGAACGTTTAACGGGGGTAACGTTGGGAAAAACATGAAGTTACATGTTATTGGCATATTTTAAAATGATTAGTGGCATTGAAATGGTATAATTTATATACCTAAAATTATGAACATGATTTAGAGAGAAATTGGGCATGACTTGAATGACAATAATTTACATATAAATATAGAAGGTAAATATGTAAATTTAGAAAAGGCAAATATGCCTAACTCGAGGTTAGATTGAGTTACGGTGTAAGACTGCCCGGAGCCGCCCGGCACGTCCAGCAACCGTAACAATATATATCTAATGTGAGAGGTTAGTGCATCAAGCCCAAAAGAACCCGAGGTTAGACTGAGTTGCAGTGTAAAACTGCCCGGAACCGCCCGGCACATCCAGTAACCGCAACAATACCTGTCTAATGTGAGTGGTTGGTGCTTTAATGAATGAAAGGAAAGCTAAGACAGGAATGGTAGGGTGAAGTTAATTAAGGTAACACTTAACCAATATAACAAGATGAATGACTAGGGTTAAGTTAATAGGAAACACTTAACCAGTATAGCATGATGAATGGGTAGGGTTAAGTAATAAGAAACACTTAACCAATATAACTTGATTTGTGGTAAGGTTAAGTTAAAACAAGAGGGCAACACTTAACCAATATAACTTGATTTGTGGTAAGGATAAGTTAAAACAAGAGGGCAACACTTAACCAATATAACTTGATTTGTGGTGGGGTTAAGTTAACACAAGAAGACAACACTTAACCAAAGTAACATGACAAGTAGGTGGTTAAGTTAACTTGAATTGATTGATGACACTTAACCAATACGACCTGATGAACACGTGGGGTTAAGTTAACAAGAAAACACTTAACCAATATAACTTGATGAACGGAAGGGGTTAAGTAAATAAGGAACACTTAACCAACATGACACGATGAATGGGAGGGTTAAGTACGTATCAGGTTGGTGGGTAATATTAGTAAATATAGGCCCACAAAACTTAACCGTTTAATAAACATGCTTGAATCGAGGGGAGGGTTAAGTACATTTCGTGTAGGTGGGTAATATTAGTAAATATAGGCCCACAAAACTTAACCATTTAATAAACATGCTTGAATCGAGGGGAGGGTTAAGTACATCTCATGTACGTGGGTAATATTAGTACATATAGGCCCACAAACTTAACTGTTAAATAAAAATGCTTGAATTAGTGGGAGGGTTAAGTACATATCGCGTTGGTGGGTAATATTAGTAAATATAGGCCCACAAACTTAACCAATAAGGAAACCCTAATAACGGGGAACAATTTCAGCAGTAACCCACATAAATGTATCACGGTACCCTGAACTAGGCAGGGTGGGGCACGATTACTGGGCTGATTATAAGCGGCCAAAACTGCGGCAGGGGGTACGTCAGTGTAGGTTCCGACGGTTTACGGGCGTGCACGTACTTCGGAGTGGGAAAAAGCAGGCACTGGGTACCAGTAGTTATACACTGTGCATCTTGAATCGTGTCGGGTTGCTATCATAAGGATTGATACACCTTATGGTGGGACCAACATAGGGTATCTACATGCAAGAGAGGGCCGATTGACATAGACACATGGAACATTAATGAAGTAAGGAGCCGATCGATAGGGTAGTAAGGGTACATGTAACATGTTCATGGCAATTAGGCTGATTGAGGTGGAATCCTCACGATAGATGTACACCTAAAGGCTACCACAATTACGGGGATTGGGATCACGTTATCATTTTATACAGATTACTAGTTGGGACACTAGTTAGGTGGTGCAGAGAAGTAAAATAGGTAGCATATTCAGCCTTATTGTCTTATTTCTAGGGTGATGTCCTAGATTCAGTTTATTCATGCCATGACCCTTTTCTTGTTTACATGCTAAACAGTCACTGGACTTACCAGACTCATGTCTGACTCATTTGCTTTCGTCTTCTTTTCTTCCGTTCCCCCCCCCCCCCCAGGTCCGCAGGGAGGGAATACTTCAGCTTAGATCGGATCATTTCCAGCTTGAAGAAAGTAGATGTATTGCTTTGGACTCTCTCTTCCACTGCTATGGATGGTTCACACTTTATTGGGGAATATCATTGTTTTTTATGCTTCTTTTATATTTGGAAGTTTTTGAATCAAGACAGAATTTATATGTATTACTTTTAAGTATGATTGAGACAATTGTTGTAAAAGCTTGACTGAATTAAGTTGTTAATAAAATGACTTTATTTTCCGCTGCTTTATTTGTCTGTCTTGTAATTTATCTGCATCTTTTACCTATAATGCTCCACCAAAGTTAAGGCATTCCCTTTGTGAGTGACCTTAACGGAGGCGGGGTGCTTCACTTGGTATCAGAGCTGAAGGTTTCCAGATCAGATAAAAGATTCTAAAATAAATTATTTTCAAAACGGTTTTAAAAGAAGCATTTTCTAAAGAAAAGTTTTGTTTTAAAGGCATATTCTCCAAAGCCATATACACTGTCTTTTGATCCTCTGTTTGAATCCTTGTTTCCTTCTTTCTTGAGTCTCCGAGGCTCCTGGCTTTCTGGGAGGTAACCTCATCGCGGCATGGTTCCGTAGGCTTGATGAGACTACGACCCATGTCATAGGGCAAATAAGCGCCCAACTTCCATTTGTAGCCGCAGTAGATTCACCTATGGCTAATTTTCTTTCAAGCTTTGTAGGATTTTCCATGAGATGGAGGCAGCTTTCAAGAGACTTGTCAACAAGTTACACAAGGATGGCAAAGATGAGAATTAGGGAGTTTGGATAAGGAGCACAACGCAAGGATGAAGAACTCATGGATATAGACTTGGTTCACAAAGGAGGGGAGGAAAGAATAGTAAAACATAAAACAAGAGGAAGTATCTTTATTTTGGTATAATGGGTCGTATAATTAAGGGTAAGGGCAAGAATAAAAGACAGGATTTTCTAGAAGGCAAGTGCATGCTCTCACCGCTAGCATACCTGTGAGAGAGGCAGTAAGATTTCTGTTGAAAGAGTTTTTCCTTTTTGATCATCCTGTTAGTACTCTTTTTGATTTTAGCGCTTCACATTCGTATATATCTGCTTCCATAGGTTCTCTGCACCTTAGTACTTGTATAATAGAGGATCCCATTATTGTCTCAAAACCAATTTGTGGTTCGGCTCATTTATCTTTGGTTTGTAAGGATTTGAGATGCTTATGTTTCCGGGTTTCATGGGCTACGGGTTGATTCTAGGCATGCATTGGTTAGCTAGTAATTGTGAAAGAAGGGTAGTTAGACTTTCGACTTGCCTCAGGAATACCCTCGATATTTCGTGCGATCCTAAGGGATCAGTTTGTCTTAGCTACCTAGAATCACTTTCTGTAATTATCGACGATTTTCGATCCGTTGGAGTAGCCCATGAGTACGCAAGATATTTTTGATTAGGGTAGGGGTTTTCCCCTAAAACTCGAAACAGACTTCCGCATACACTACAACAAAAATGCAAATTTGAGACAATAAATAAAGACACACATTTTTTTGTCTTTAACAAAGGTCTATTTAGAGGTAAATTAATTGTGTCTCTAATGAGTTTTCCAAAGACAGAACGGGTTGTCTTTAGTGGGTCTCAATTTTATATACAAGGCCTATGTTCAGTTACGACCCGCTTCTATAGATATCCCTCACGTTCAGTCCCGGCATCACCCCAGCCGCAATGTCCTTTCTCCTCAAAAAATAAAATCCTAGTTTTTCTTCGCTTCTTGCAAAATAATAACAGAAGGGAGAAAACAAAATCTTCGACGCTCTTGATCTTTTGAAGAAATCAACAGTAAGTTTTCACGAATCTACTTATGAAGCTTTAAAAAAAAATTGATGTACATGTTGTTCTTCTAGCAGTTTCGCATCGATTAAGTAGATCTTGCTGCAAGTACGTATTTTAAATTGGTGGTAATTTTAATAAATTTTCATTTGATATGTTGACGGTGATTTGATTTTTGATTTTATTTATTAGTCGACTCTGATTTTATAAAATTTGCATTATTAACCAAAATTATATCAGTTGAAATTTTTGTCTATTATTTTGCATAGGATATGATTCACGAAGTTGACAAGAATTATGACCTACGAAGGTGGATAGCCAAGCAGGATGTAATTGATTTTTATTGTTCTTCCTAATTTTTTCTCAAATATATGGAGCCATGTTATAAAAGCAGTTTCTTAAAATGATTGCAGCAACATATAAAGTTATTCTTTTATGTTAAGGATTTCTTTTCGTAACTGCTTTCATTAATCACTTCTTCTAGTTCATTACTCCGCACAATCAGACACACACATATTAGATTGCACAATTATAGATTTGGATTAGGGATCTGACACTATTCATTAACTTCACAATCTTAGTTGCATTGTTAACCCCGTAATAGCAATTCAAAAATAAACGATTAAGTCACATATTCTCTTCACCTTTTTACAAAAATTGGTTAAAGGTGCATATTCTGCATAGTGATAAACTGCATATTTTGGTTGTAAAAACAAAAGTTTTTGGTGTAGTGGCAGAAGTAGTCAATTGGATATGAGTTAGATACACAAGACAATATTTTATAGCTTTATAACTATAGATACATTTTACATGTGAAGCAAACAAACTTTATACATGTATTTATGTTCTTGAACATGAAAAAACTATGCTAGTACATACATGGACATTAGTAATATTCATGCAATATATTAGTATACATATTGATATAAATATTGGTACAATATGTCTAAAAATAGAACTATAGTAAGGCAAGCATTAAATAGATATAGGTTATCTAAATGCATCTTCTGATAGATGGATTAGTGTAATAAATCATAATACTTGAGAAAGACTAATCATTTGGGAATGTGATGGATTTTCAAACATAAAACTGATTTTTTATTGATGGAAAATATGTATGCAGCTAAGCTAAACTTAGGTTGTAAATGATTGCAGACTCTAATAAAAAGTTCTAAACAGCTGCAGGTGTAATCTCAGCTCTGCTGAACTTAGGTAAGGGTGTAATCTTCTTAGTTTGAGTTCAGTATTGCATGTCTTGATATGTGATTCTATTCTTGTGCATTAATTAGATTAGTTTATCATCTTCTACTATTCATTGATGATTTAACATAATTATAATTTATTTCAACCTGTGTAGATAACATTTTTTGTAGATTGAAGTATCATATTTCACTGCATTTTAGGTACAAAAATATTTCATATTAGTATTACTATTTTTTCCTCTTTATATAGTAGCATCGGAACCTTATTTATGTTTATCGCTCTCGAATACATTAAATCATTATGCAAATTTTGGTTTTTTGAAATGATATTGACCTTATGCATTTGACAGGGCTAAATATAACAATATAGATTCATGTAGAGTCAATAACTTCTCTTTACTTCTAGGATTGATGTTCAAATAAAATGCGATCTTAGCCTATTCTTTTTTAACTTTGACTGCATTGAAATCAAGCTTTGTATAACAAAGGGAAGTTGTTGTCTCATGTGCTTCCTCCTAAATATGATATTAATAAGTCTAAATTATGTAAGGCAATCCATTATTTATGTAATCACTTCAGCAAATTTGGATTCTCTAAACCTTTTAAATGCTTAGCTACAAGTGATTTAACTCTTTTTTTTATAATTTCTAATTTAAAATAGTGGGAAGAAGACTTATATAACCTTATTGCCCTTTTTACATATTGACAGGCACTTCCATAATTTATTTTCACTCTTAAAAGCTTGAAGGTGCCTATTGTGTGAAGATGACTGTTCTTGCACCCACAAAAAGGTATGTATTTTTTAGATATTATCATAAAAAATTATTAGTGCTAAATAAATCTCATTAGTGCTTATTTGTTACGAAACATGGATGTGTTTCTGTCAATTATGTTGTATTATGTAAACGAATTTTATAAGGCATGGTTAGAGCAAAAACGTTTACTAATTTTCTACTCGATGTTGTGAAATTGATTTCCAATTTAATTTAGTGACATATGCTTCTATGCAATGAGCTGAAGTAGATAAGTGTGGATATTTCTATTTATTTTTGTGCTATTATTTTTGCAAATGCACTTTTTAAGACACCAAGTAAACATGCTTTACTCGTATAGTGCATGTGTTTTCTTCCCTTGTACTTTTGAATACACGGTGCTTTCTTCTTATATTATTTCAAAACTCATCCATGCATACTAACTCATAATTGTGAAACAATGCAGGAATCTAGATCAACTTGGCAACTATCAAGCATCAATGCGCCGTGGAAAACTTCTAAAATCAAAGTGAAGACAACACAAGAATTACGTGAGTTTCACCTATGCTAGGCTCTCAATTTCAAGCAAATTTCAAGTTTCTCAAATTTGTTCTCTTGGAACAACACTTGCAGCAAGATTTCCTTTTGAAAGAAAATTAGCCTAGATTTGTTTAACTAATGCATTTGTATTCATGGTATAAAGCCTAGAATTGGTTTTATTTTTATTTGTATAACAAGAAATGCTATTGACATTGACATAATATACCATGAATTATGTATTCATTTCAGCAAATGAAAATATAGTGTGTATGTCTTGTGTAGTGTTGAAATCTGGTATTGTTGTTAATTTTCCAGTCCTTTTTTTTCACTTTGTTGTACTAGCATTGCCTGTATGATGAAATAATCATGTTGTAGCACTTTAATATTGAAAAATTATATGATATATGATTTATTGAAATTGCAGCTTAGTTTTACCACTGTTTTATGCTGAATGCGAACTACATGGGTTTTATTTATTATCTAAATGCTTTATAATAAATGTTGTTGTTGAGACTGATTTGAGATATTTGCTATTGTCTTTGGGATCAGTATTGGGGTCTAAAATTGTCTTTAAGGACGTCAACTCAGTGACCTATTTAATACCAAGATTTATGTCTTTAATGTTTTTGTAACCAACGTGTGTTGTCTCAAGGTTTTTTGGGACCTAATTTTAAGGACAACTTTTGTTTGTATCAAGTTGGTCTCTGCCACAAAATTGAGACAAATTCTGTTGATTTAATACTAAATAGAAGTGTCTCTATTTAACCTTTTTTTTGTAGTGATATATCTAGTTGACAATGCAAAGCCAGTTATGCGATCAACGATAGTTTTGGAGCAAGATTGGCGAGGATAGCCAGAGTCGGTTAAGTGCTCAATTGTTTGGTTGTTTTGCTAGTATCATCTCACATAAATCGTCCAAATTCGGAGGAGGTATTCCTTGGGTGCTTGTCTGATATTGGTTTAGGCCTTTGGGGCTTGTACTTAAGGGATGTCGAGTTCGACTATGATGGTTTGCGTGAGAGATATCGACCATCAGATTTGTGACATGATGGATAAGCTAAGTAGAAGAGAGACCTCTAATCATCTTAGTATATACACTTGGTATCATGGTTAACATCTGTTCATCTTGGAAAGATAGTTCGATAACATTGGATACCCTCTAACATAGTAAGTGATCGAGGTCCTATCT
The DNA here is from genome assembly GCA_030737875.1 of Allium sativum. Lineage (NCBI taxonomy): Eukaryota > Viridiplantae > Streptophyta > Magnoliopsida > Asparagales > Amaryllidaceae > Allium > Allium sativum. The sequence continues at coordinate 967,410,869 of CM060922.1, read as the reverse complement.
TTACTAGTGGGTTTTGGAAATGGAGGTCAAGAAGCTTCGCAATCGTGAAATTAAATTAGTTATAGTATGGTGGAGTGAAGCTCAAGAAGATGCGACTTAGAAGACTGAAGACTAGATACATGCATCATACCCTTTTTTTTAGGGTATAACCTTGATTCCTCATTTTCTGCAAAGTTTATTTGCATGCTAGTTTTTATCTGTTAAGTATATCCTCGATCCTTAGGTAGAAGCCAATGGATGTAAACATGTGTTTGAGGCATGTTATGTTTGGTGGATGCAAGTGTTTGCTAGTGGTTGCTCGTGGATGCGTATACACATATTAGGCACTAGATCGGCTCAGTCGCTTTCATATTGCATATGCATGAGTGAACCAATATATATATATATGGACTGAAACTTGATGTGTTATCATATGGATGTTGCATTTGTATGAATGATTAAGCACTCATGTAGAAATTATAAAGTACAGTTAGGAATAATTGCATACATGATGGACTCATGGCACTGACATAATTCACATTTAAGGAGGTCAACTGAATCAGTAGACCGACTGATTTTGCATTAAATAAGGACATATACACACACTCTGCATATGTTCATACGGCACTAGAAATCTTTTTAAGGACAATGGACGCCTGTGATTGAATGGTTGAGTAGATGGATGTTGGATGTTAGGATATGCATTCTTCTTAACTTAGAGATTTCGGGGACGAAATCCTTTAAGGAGGGGAGAATGTAACACCCCGTATTTTCTGAGAATATTAAAATAAAAAATTAAAGAATAATTAATTTGAAAAAGAAGAAATAGGTGAAACGGGTTGTGCCATTGCGTTCATCTCAGAATTCTGCTTGAGATAGAGTCCGAGTTTGCGTAAATCAGACTCCGTGTGAAGAAGATATCTTTAAATTAAATATTGCAGCAAAACATGAAAAAGAAGAATGAGAAAAGAATAATGTTTAGCACTGTTCTAAGGTTTGTAAGAAAAAGATTTAGTAGCTAATTTGGTTAGAATATGTGACTTGCATACAAGAGGTACAGAGTTCGATCCCCGCCAGCGCCATATTTTTGTTTTAAGGTAATGGCTAAAAAGTGGCTCAGTATGAACGCAGTTCAAAAAGTGGTTTAGTGTGAAAATGGTTAATTGGGAAGATAGATAAAAATAAATAAATAAATAAATAAATATATATATAGAATATATATATACATATATATATATATATGTGACGTGTACGCATCATGTGGCGCACGTGGCGTTTTTTTGTCTTTTTTACGTGGCCTTCTCTGATTGGCTTTGTGACAAATTCTGAGGTGTTAGGGCTTATGTGTCATGCTATGATTGGCTGAGTGACACATTGCTTTAGTCGGATGGCTCTGATTGCTCCTAAAACGATCTAACGGCTCACATAAGATTTAACTTCTATAAAAGCAACCATAATCCTCAAACCCTAAATCACACAAATTCATTCCAAGGAGCCACCATGTCGTCCATGATCGTTCTAGTTTAGCCACCATTCCTTCTTCAACTTGAAAGCAAGATTAAAGCTACGAATCAAAACTAACTTAGAGAATTGATAGTCTTCTTCAAGGGATTGCTTTCCAATTTCAGAAAACAGATCCCAGAAAACAAGACTTTCTTTTCTTTGTAAGTCCTGTTATTATTTAGATGTGAACGATTAAAAGTTGTGATTTGTAATAAAATGAAAACTAGAGTAATTCCTAGTTGTAAGATAATGACGATGCTGATTTATGCATATTCTTGTAACAATTCTATCGTATATGCTTGTGAGATTATTGTGGTTATATGTTGATGTTAAACCAATCGTATATTATGTAAATATGGTGAGTTTTTCATGTTATATATCATGCAAGTTGTTTAGATCTACATTTAGATCTATGTTTATTGAATCATGCAAGTTGTTTAGATCTATGTTTATTAAATCATGCAAGTTGTTTAGATCTACATTTAGATCTATGTTTATTGAATCATGCAAGTTGCTTAGATCTATGTTTATTGAATCATGCAAGTTGTTTAGATCTACATTTAGATCTATGTTTATTGAATTATGCAAGTTGTTTACATCTATGTTTACTGAATCATGCAAGTTGTTTAGATCTATATTTATTGAATCATGCAAGTTGTTTACATCTATGTTTATTGAATAATGCAAGTTGTTTAGATCTACATTTAGATCTATGTTTATTGAATCATGCAAGTTGTTTAGATCTATGTTTATTGAATCATGCAAGTTGTTTAGATATACATTTAGATCTATGTTTATTAAATCATGCAACTTATTAGGCTAAGACATGTATTATGTTTAGATCTACATTTAGGTCTATGCTTATTGAATCATGCAAGTTGTTAGGCTAAGACATGTATTATGATTAGATTCACATTTAGATCTATGAAAAGTGGACCAAAAATTAAAGTTTACATTCACATGTCTAGTTGAACTTGTGCAATTCTATATGCTTAAGATTTATGTTCATTTGACCCAAAATAAAAGTTTGCATTTACATGCCTAGTTGGATTTGGGTAATTTCGTATGTTTAAGACCCATGTTAATTAGATCCAAAAATGCAAGTTCACCTTTATACGATTAATTGGAATTGTGTAGTTCTATGTAAACTCCCATCCATATGCTTATGGTTCATATTGATTAGGTTTAAAATTGCAAGTCATGATTAAACATATATTTATTCTATGCCAAATTTATGTGACATATGTTGGATCTGTATTATGCTTGTCTTGAATGCTACGTGTCTCTTCCTTTTCCCCTCTTGATTTTGAGTTAGACTAAACTGAGAAGCCTAACATTCTATGAAATATATGCGAACGTTTAGCGGGGGTAACGTTGGGAAAAACATGAAGTTACATGTTATTGGCATATTTTAAAATGATTAGTGGCATTGAAATGGTATAATTTATATACCTAAAATTATGAACATGATTTAGAGAGAAATTGGGCATGACTTGAATGACAATAATTTACATATAAATATAGAAGGTAAATATGTAAATTTAGAAAAGACAAATATGCCTAACCCGAGGTTAGATTGAGTTACGGTGTAAGACTGCCCGGAACCGCCCGGCACATCTAGCAACCGTAACAATATATATCTAATGTGAGATGTTAATGCATCAAGCCCAAAAGAACCCGAGGTTAGACTGAGTTGCGGTGTAAAACTGCCCGGAACCGCCCGGCACATCCAGTAACTGCAACAATACCTATCTAATGTGAGTGGTTGGTGCTTTAATGAATGAAATTAAAACTAAGACATGAATGGTAGGGTGAAGTTAATTAAGGTGACACTTAACCAATATAACAAGATGAATGACTAGGGTTAAGTTAATAGGAAACACTTAACCAGTATAGCATGATGAATGAGTAGGGTTAAGTAATAAGAAACACTTAACCAATATAACTTGATTTATGGTAAGTACGGTTAAGTTAAAACAAGAGGGCAACACTTAACCAATATAACTTGATTTGTGGTAAGGATAAGTTAAAACAAGAGGGCAACACTTAACCAATATAACTTGATTTGTGGTGGGGTTAAGTTAACACAAGAAGGCAACACTTAACCAAAGTAACATGACAAGTAGGTGGGTTAAGTTAACTTGAATTGATTGATGACACTTAACCAATACAACATGATGAACACGTGGGGTTAAGTTAACAAGAAAACACTTAACCAATATAACTTGATGAACGGAAGGGGTTAAGTAAATAAGGAACACTTAACCAACATGACACAATGAATAGGAGGGTTAAGTACATATCGGGTTGGTGGGTAATATTAGTAAATATAGGCCCACAAAACTTAACCGTTTAATAAACATGCTTGAATCGAGGGGAGGGTTAAGTACATCTCGTGTAGGTGGGTAATATCAGTAAATATAGGCCCACAAAACTTAACCGTTTAATGAACATGCTTGAATCGAGGGGAGGGTTAAGTACATCTCGTGTAGGTGGGTAATATTAGTACATATAGGCCCACAAACTTAACCGTTAAATAAACATGCTTGAATCAGTGGGAGGGTTAAGTACATATCGGGTTGGTGGGTAATATTAGTAAATATAGGCCCATAAACTTAACCAATAAGGAAACCCTAGTAACGGGGACCCATTTCAGCAGTAACCCACATAGATGTATCACAGTACCCTGAACTAGGCAGGGTGGGGCACGATTACTGGGCTGATTATAAGCGGTCAAAACTGCGGTAGGGGGTACGTCAGTGTAGGTTCCGACGGTTTATGGGCGTGCACGTACTCCGGAGTGGGAAAAAGCAGGCACTGCGTACCAGTAGTTATACACTGTGCATCTTGAATCGTGTCGGGTTGCTATCATAAGGATTGATACACCTTATGGTGGAACCAGCATAGGGTATCTTCATGCAAGAGAGGGCCGATTGACATAGACACATGGAACATTAATGAAGTAAGGAGCCGATCGATAGGGTAGTAAGGGTACATGTAACATGTTCATGGCAATTAGGCTGATTGAGGTGGAATCCTCACGATAGATGTACACCTAAAGGCTACCACAATTACAGGGATTGAGATCACGTTATCATTTTATACATATTACTAGTTGGGACACTAGTTAGGTGGTGCAGAGAAGTAAAATAGGTAGCATATTCAGCCTTATTATCTTATTTCTAGGGTGATGTCCTAGATTCAGTTTATTCATGCCATGACCCTTTTCTTGTTTACATGCTAAATAGTCACTGGACTTACCAGACTCATGTCTGACTCATTTGCTTTCGTCTTCTTTTCTTCCGTTTCCCCCCAGATCCGCAAGGAGGGAATACTTCAGCATAGATCGGATCATTTCCAGCTTGAAGAAAGTAGATGCATTGTTTTGGACTCTCTCTTCCACTGCTATGGCTGGTTCACGCTTTATTGGGGAATATCATTGTTTTCTTATGCTTCTTTTATATTTGGAAGTTTTTGAATCAAGACAGAATTTCTATGTATTACTTTTAAGTATGATTGAGATAATTGTTGTAAAAGCTTGACTGAATTAAGTTGTTAATAAAATGACTTTATTTTCCGCTGCTTTATTTGTCTGTCTTGTAATTTATCTGCATCTTTTACCTATAATGCTCCGCCAAAGTTAAGGCATTCCCTTTGTGAGTGACCTTAACAGAGACGGGGTGTTTCAACACTAGTCTCGTTCGCTTAGTTTACGTCTTATACATACCTATAACGTTATATTAGTACATATTTAAGTGTGTAATAAATACGATTAAATTAGGTGTAGAATTTTAATGTCCTCATAGGAATTTGTATGTTTGCATGTGTGTGAGATAATGACTTAATTAATATTATTGACACATAGACACGAGGTTAACCGCTACTTGTAGTATAAATCTGCCCAGAACCGACCGATATATCTAGACCTACAAGTAAATCTGGTTAATTTGATAGGTCCACGTGCCATGGGTCATTATAATTTGTACGTTATAATGTGAGGTTAGGTCCAAGAAGCCTGCCGGAACCGCCCAACAAATCCAGTATGTACAAGTGGTTGGTCTAACATGAGATATCTAGTATGTGCACGCGCGCGCACACACACGCATACACACGCGCGCGCACACAAACACACACACACACACACACACATATATATGTATATGTATATGTATATGTATATATATATATATATATATATATATATATATATATATATATATATACACCAGTACGTTAGGCACGTCCGTTGGACGTGTGCGAAGAAAACCAAGAGAAAGTTTATTTAGTCCGAACGAACGGCTGTGTGCATAAATTATTATGATCAGTCTTACCATCAAATTTCGTAATCTCCGGCACTATTAATTCTGGACTTTCTAAGTTTCCAGATGCAATAGCGGTGATGCAGTTGAAAATTTTGTAAATACAACATTTTCGTAAAACATCCTTCGAAGTTTAATAATACAAAGCTTAGTTTGAAACTTAGAAAACTTGCACTGTCTTCCATTTGAAATGTAATAAATTACCATACTAATATATATAGAATTTATTTTGCCCATCATAAAGATGGCACTTGCAATGATATTCCCCATAAACCCTTTGTATTCGTTATATCATAATATTTTGCTTTAACCAAAGCAAACTGCATACATCTTTTTTCAATGACCATTCAAAGTTAACAAAGAAAAAGAGAAAAGCTTAACATAATTTCATGGAAAAAATAAGTATTGAAAATATTCCTGCGTATTTAAAAACAGTTGTTTAGAAAAACAGAATAGATAACAATGACATGTAAAGGAAAACAGGGAAAAAATGTTTGTTGGATTGAACATTGTCTAATCACAAAATCAATGCTACTTGCAATGAGCGATTAGAACCTAGAATTGTTGGTAATCAAATAGTTGACGTTCAGAACCAAGCAGCAGCATGTCCTAATTCAACTCTCATTTAAAAGTGAACGTGCTGCAACAAATATTTTCAATTCACTGTGTAAGCTCTAGGCTGCAGTTAAAAAAAAGGAAAAGCAGTCAAAGAAAACACGCTCCCTAAACTCCAAACAAAACTAATCTGTAAGGAATATTTTGTGATAAAGCTCATTCCAAATAAACACATATGTAGCTAAAGAAACAAATTTATTTCTTTTGCTTTATGTGTATTGGCAATAGTTATGAAGACTGTGATTTAGCATTAGCCTGCTTCCAACCCTTTTGCCTAGCCCTCATCTCCAATCCTTTTGTGTAGCCCTCGTCTCCGACATCACAGACAATTTCTTTTGATCGACCAATGCAGCTTCCGCTTTCTCTCTTGCTTCTTCACAGGTGTCCATTCCAGAACTGCACTTATCTGCTTCCTTTTGGTATTGGATGCTACTTTTATGAACTGTAGAAGCGCGCCTATGAGCTTTTGCTTCCTTTAGCTTCGGCTCTTCTGCTAGATCTGTGAAATAATGATACCCTGAACATCTTACAAGTTTTCAAACGTTGACAAAAAAAAATGATTTTAGCAATCAATACAGATAAATTGTTAACCTCAGGTTTCTTCACCTCCACTTTTGGCACATCAGATGTTAGTTCCATAATTGCTTTCACTCCATCCCTATTTGCATTTTCAGGCAGCGATGAAACTTATGAAAATTATAACTGATAACGCTTAATGACGTATTGAAAAAATACAATATAATTCAACATAGCATAAATATATGTGCAGATGTCTTTGATTTTGTTTTTGTACAAACAAAATATACAAATGGGGCAATGTTTATTAGTGCACGCAGACAAGAAGTTTAATACATGTATAGAGAAACAGAAGCAATCCCTATGATGCGAATTTTTAGTGTTTGTTAACTGCTTATAATTAACGTATAACTAACAATTGGTAACAAACTGATACCAAAAATTATATATTGTACTTGAAATGGCAGCTGTGTGGTTTGTTAAGCAGCAATGGTCATAAGCTCCAATACTACAGTACTTCCCCTGGAATGTAAAAGTTACAATAGAGAAGAATGGGACAGTGTTGATATTTGTAAGTTTGACAGTTAATCTGAAAATGAACAGTCGTATTAAAAAAAAATTAGATTTCCTACCTGGTTATGTTGAACTGACTTCAAACTGGATGTCAAGGAGCTTATTTATATAGAACCTAGATGAAGAAAACAAAGGAAATCATTTTACATGCTAAAAAATGAGTGAAGCCGTATATGTTCAATAAAATAGTGAATGCTAATATGTCAAATTCAAATATATTTACATATTTAAGTTATATTGGGACGATATATTCCCACTGAACATGTAAGATTACCAGAAAATGAAATGTTCAAATAAAGTATCACAGGAAAACTGACGGACTAAGGAGAGTAGACTAATGTAGACTAATGCATAACTAACATGACAGTTTGAACAAAATAAGCTATTGTTTTCCGTTAATGTTTGCTGAAATGGTTGATAATGTTAACCAATTCGTAGAGTCAAAAAAATCGCTTTCCTATCATATTAAATAGAAAACAGTCTTATAAAAGAAAACAAGTAACATTGCACTTTAATATAATACTAATCTATTAATTAGAAAACAGTCTTATAAAATGTTCGAATAATTAATATATGTTATTCATGTTAATATATATATATATATATATATATATATATATATATATATATGTATGTATGTATGTATGTGTATTTTAGCATAAATAACATGTATTAATTATTCTAACAGAAAGATTTTAATTTAATACCTAGGGTCCTAGGCCACTAATTGTCATATAAAAAGAAGAACAATAAGTTTGTACACAAAACGACGTGACTGTACAGCTCTCGATAAATAAATCGTAGTACAATACTGATAATTACGTATACATGACAATAAAGAAGGCAAAACTTATTGTTCCTGTCATGTATCATTAAATGTTTATGCACAAACGGTACAAATTATACTCTGCAACTAAGAAATTAGGTGGTAGGTAGTAATGATGCATATTATATTGCTGTTGAACGACCAATATAAGGCAGCAGTAGCAAAAGTTAGCAATGGTTTTAATAGAAATTAGGATATTTAAATTTGGCATATACCATTATTCAAATATTTGGTTAAATAACTTAATTTTACATATTTGTAATAGTCAAATCAATTCAAATGACGGCAATAGCATACAACCTGGACTGAAGGTAACTATTGCATTCAATTAAAGCATCAAGTGGGTAATATTGCAGAAGAAGAATTTAAACATATTGAAGTAAACAATACAATAGGAGACAATGTTAACTGTGTCGTTTTGTTAAAGTGATAACTGTCCAAATTTTTTGCGTTATCTACTGTACATCCTAAAGAAAAAGAAAAAAAAGATTTACGAATTATGTCAATGTATGCACAGATAAAAAGCGCAAAGCAGATGGCAGTTAATCTGGTGTGCATGGTATACCTTAGGTAAGTGGCTACAACATCTTATGAATATTTTTTTGTTGTGTAAGGCAGCCTTTAGAGAAGTATGCATGATTTACGGTGTCAATGATGGAACATTGTTAAAATATGGTTACTACTATAAACCTGGTTCAACTTCTAACCCCAGTCGATGTTTAAGCTTCTTTTGAAGGCTTTGCCATACTGTATGTTCTAAACTGGTAAAAGCTGAGAAACTCTAAAAGGAAAATGTGGACCATGTGAGAAGTAGACTTCACTGATTGCACCATGCATATAAATAAGTCAGTAATATATAATTTCAGTTCTTTTATTTTTTCTAAGTTCAGTAATATTCTTGTTTAACCCAAGTAAATTTATGTATTGTGAAATTTGTATCCATATGCATAGATAACGTGTTGATACAAATAAAAATGTGAGTTAACTTCTGTTGGCTCGCTTTTTGACCAAGCCATCCAGGATCATTCATAAAAGGAAATCAGGAAACCAAGTCCCCCAGGAAAGTGGAAGAATGGATCGCACGTCATCGCCTCGCCCAGGGATGGATCGCACGCCATCGTCTCGCCCGGGAATGGATCGCGCTCTATCGACTCGCCCAGGAACGGGTCGCTCTCATCTCGTCGACGAACGCCACCTCCAGGCGATCCGATCCCTTGTAACGAACCGAACCCCCTGACCCGTTCAACCACGAGCTGGTCTTCAGCGATCCGAATCGCATGGATCTGACGACACCTGTTCACAACCGCTAGTTTGACTGTTTCTTCAATGGTGGCGACGCGATCCGAAAATCTCGGGATTCGTGCCACGTGTCTGCGATCCGCCTGACAAAATCAGCTATAAATAGCCCAGAGCTTGGCATTTTTCGGGATCTTTTGAGCAATAGTGAATACTGAGTCCGCCATTGTTGTCAAACCACTGAAATATTGAGAGAAATCACTGTTGTACTAGCTTGTAAAGCATAATCAATAAGATATAAAGTGGACGTAGGCTCGTTAACGCCGAACCACTATAAATTCTGAGTGTTATTTTCTTTTTCCTTGTCCCTCATTTAGAATTCTCTACAGTTCATAACAATTTGGGTGTTAGGTCCAAATTTCGATCTAACATTTTTGGTGCTTTCACTGAGAAACTCAGCCTTAAAGTTTCGTCACTCGTTTTCTTGAAGATTCTAGCGATTCGGATATCATGGCTGGAAAAAGATCTAAAGTTTCGCAGACCAACGAAACGATCGAGGAGAGTGTGCACGAACTGGGCAACGAAGGGACTCTGGATCGCGGAGCGCAGGGGGCGATCCGATCCGATGAAAACACCTCGTTCCGAGTCGATGAGAACGAGACGATCCGCGCTACTGAAGGGGTTGTTACTCGATCCCGGGGCAACACCTCACAGCCTCCGCGCACCATGACCACGAGTCGATCCCAGGGGGGCGCAGCGAACCGCCCTCCACGAACCGCAGCTACCCGAACTGATGGTCAGAACACAACTCGACCTGGAAAAGAACCCATGACCCACTCCTATCGTCCTGGAACCTCTGCTCGACCCGGTCCGAGCACTATGCCCATAAGAGAGGATGATGATGACCACTACGATCCTGCTGCTCCTGTCACTGAGGGGGATCTTTCCCGCTTTGTCGAAATGTGGGATAGGTTATTTGATGAGTTAGCCGCCCAAAGGCAGGAAAGTTCTATCCTACGGCAAAACCTGACGGCTATGGATAGAAGACTTGACGAGTTAACAAGGCAAAGAACATCGCCAGTTCGTCCACTCACTCCAGCATATTCCTCTTCATCTGAAGGATCGTCGAGACCTCCGCGACGACCGTATGAAAGAGCCGAAAACATAGAACAGCTTCGGTTCGGGACCCTGCCCTCACAAGAAGAAGAAGAATTGGGGGCAAGACCCTCAGACCGTAATATGGATGGTCAAGCAACGACCCTCAGGACTCGAGGTGTGAACAGTCCTGTGCGTGACAGACCACCTCAGCCCCGTCACCGTACGTATACTCATGATAACAGGGGGCAGCGAGGCCCCGTCCAAGCCCCGGACTTTGTAGCTACTCCCCGAAGAGAGATCAGAGAATCTCGTCGGGCCAGAGGCACTGACCCCGAACCTCCTTTGACTAGTGCAAACGTTGCAGCCATGGTTCGCCAGATTTTGGCTGACAGCCGTGGACAGCGGAACGAAGATTGGGGGATTGACCGCAGTCATACTCCTTTTACTGACGATATTTTAGATGCAACTTTTCCAAGGCGTTTCAACATGCCACAAATGAACCGATATGCAGGGAGGTCTGGTCCTGTTCAGCACCTAATGAGATACTCTTGGTCGATGACTGCTGCCGCCGCTTCTGACGCGGTTAAGTGTAAAGCGTTTCCCATATTCCTGGAAGACGTGGTTTTGCTATGGTTTACTCGCCTGCCAGCCAGATCGATTTCTAGCTTCAGGGAACTAAGCGAGAAGTTCGTAGAGCAATTCCGTATCTACGCACAGAAGACGAAAAGCGTGATCGATCTATTTCTTGTCAAACAGCGACCAGGCGAAAGTCTAAAGATGTACCTGGATCGTTTCAATTTGGCCGCCACTGAGGTCAAAGATCCTCATGAGCCGACCATTGTCACAACACTAATTGATGGGGTGGATAAGGAAACTGAATTCGGGAGGTACTTGGCAGGCAAACCACCCCACACCAGAGAATTATTCTATGAGAAAGCCAACGTACATCTACGCCGGGAAGAGGTATACGCGAACCGAAAGCTTAAAACAACTGATAAGGAAGAAGTTCAGAGTAATGTCGCCATCAAACAGACTGGAGACAGCCCGAGGAAAGTTGAGGCTAACGTCGGAAATCAGAACCAGGGTGGTCGCCGACCGGGTAACAACAATAACAATGCTAACGGCAACAGCCGGAAGAGGGGCCGAGGGAACGACTCCCAGAGAAGAACTCGTCCCAGGGCCTTTGAAAGTTATACACCCATAAATGATACTCTGGAGAATATCTTCATGGATGCGTATGAAGTCCTCCAGAATAAGAGGCCACCTCCTAGAGAGTCGACAGAAAAAGAGCGTGAGACAGGAAAGTTTTGCCTCTTTCATCAAATTCACGGCCATTCGACGAATGAATGCCGTCACCTAAGGGACGTAGTCGAAAGGTTGCTTCGAGAAGGGAAGCTAGACGAATACAGAGTAGCGCCTAGGGACAGGGGGCAAGCAGTGCAGGCCCCGAATCAGAATCAAAATCAACTTGCTGCTAGGCCAACTGCTCAGCAAAAGGGAAAGAATATTGTAATCAACACCGTGATCGGTGGACTTTACCTTGCTGGGCACAGTTCCAAAGCTTTAGATCAATATGTCAACGCAGCCAAACAACACCTCGAAGTGGGGGAATGTAGCAACCCCGAGGACAGTGTTCCGGTGAAGCAGCAAAAGATGATGACTGATGATGTTGTTTTCCGAGAGCGAGAAAGCATTGGGGTCCATGCTCCAACTGAAGATCCACTTGTAATCACAATACCCATTGGGCCAGCCACTGTTCATAAGGTACTGGTGGACAACGGGAGTTCCGTTAATATCCTTTTCAAAAAAGCCTTTGACCAGATGAATCTTGAGATAAAAGACTTGAAGCCCTGCCAAGGATGGATTCGTGGATTCAACGGAGCATCCACCGCACCTATAGGTTACATAGAATTGCCAGTTACACTTGGGGAAGGAGAACGCCAGAGAGTGAGAATCCTTCCCTTTGTGGTTTTGGATGTCGAATCGCCATACAATGCCTTCTTGGGCCGGCCGGCCCTCGCAAAATTCAGAGCCTGTATAGCCCCCTCGTGCTTGCTATTGAAGTTCCCCACAGAAGCCGGCATTGGTATCGTCAGAGGGGATCAAGTTGCTGCGCGAGCATGTTATGTTGCCGAGTTAAAGTTGCTTCGCAACGGCGGGGATATCGAAACTAAAGGCACTCCTCCCCCTTTGGGGGCGGAAACCTTATAGCAATCAAAGAGGATAATTGTTGGAGAGTTGCCTAGAGTGATGCCCGAGGATATAGATCCCAGAGAGGATCAAGAACCCGGGGGCAGAACGGCAACTCCCAACGAAGCAACTGTGGATGTGCCAATCGATGACAGTGATCCGGAGAAGGTCCTTAAGATTGGATCCCAGTTAAGTCCGACTCTTGCCGAAGAATTGACGACTTTCTTAAAGAACAACTTGGATGTATTCGCTTGGACCCATGCGGACATGTGCGGGATATCCCCATCAATCATGAGCCATTCTTTGAGCATTAACCCCAAATATCCTCCAGTGAAGCAAAAAAGGCGAATGCTGGGCCCAGAGAGGTCCGCTGCCTTGAAAGAAGAGGTTGGAAAGCTAAAGAGTAATGGGTTTATCAGAGATTCCACTTACCCAGACTGGATTTCGAATCCAGTCCTGGTAAAGAAGGCCAACGGAAAGTGGCGAACGTGTATCGACTTCTCAGATCTAAACAAAGCTTGCCCAAAGGATAGTTTCCCATTACCTCGAATTGACCAGTTGGTAGACTCGACGGCGGGTCATGAGCTTCTCTCATTCATGGACGCTTATTCAGGATACAACCAAATTCCGATGCACGTTCCGGACCAAGAGCATACTAGCTTTATCACTGATCTGGGATTATATTGTTACGTAGTAATGCCCTTTGGTTTGAAGAATGCAGGCGCTACGTACCAACGTCTGGTCAACAGAATGTTTTATAACCAAATCGGGAAAACGATGGAAGTATACGTCGACGATATGTTGGTTAAATCCAAGCAATCCTTTCAACACACTACTGACTTGGCAGAGATGTTTGGCATTCTTCGGAAGTATGGGATGAAACTCAATCCCACCAAATGTTCATTCGGTGTTGCTTCTGGAAAATTCTTAGGATTCATTGTCAGTTCGCGCGGTATCGAGATTAATCCGGACCAGATCACGGCAATCAGGAACATTCAGGAACCTAGGCAAATTAAGGACGTGCAAAGCCTTGCAGGAAAAGTGGCCGCACTAAGCAGATTTATCTCCAGGGCTACGGATAAGTGCATCCCATTCTTCGAATTAATAAAGCGGGGAAAACGCCACTTTAAATGGACACCTGACTGCGTGGAAGCGTTTCAGAACTTGCTCAGACACTTGGAGAAACCTCCAATTCTATCCAAACCAATAGACCACGAGGATTTATTCGTGTATTTGGCAGTATCATCTCATGCAGTCAGCTCAGCATTGGTAAGGGAAGAGGAGAAGGTCCAAAGACCTGTGTATTACGTGAGTAAAAAATTAACAGCGGCAGAGCGTAATTATCCACGGATAGAAAAACTGGCGTATAGTTTACTGATTGCCTCCAGAAAACTTCGGCACTACTTTCAAGCACATCCTATTATCATATATACTGATCACCCACTCAAGCAAGTTCTACAGAGACCAGAGGCGTCTGGAAGATTACTCAAATGGAATATTGAGTTAAGTCAATTTGGCTTGAACTTTCAGCCCAGACGATCAATTCGGGGGCAAGTGATAGCTGACTTCATAGCAGAATTCACTGTTCCTGAAGAAGACATAGCAAACGAAGAAGTGGAACCCTCAAAGTTACTTTTCGACCCTAATGTCTGGAGATTATATACTGATGGTGCTAAAAATAACGAAAGATCCGGCGCTGGAATAGTGCTTGAAACCCCCGAGAAACGATTGATAACTTATGCCATCCGAATGGAGTTTCAGGCCACTAACAACGATTCTGAATACGAAGCTCTGATAGCCGGATTAAAGATTGCAAAGGTGCTAGAAGTCACAAAACTGAACATCTTCTGCGATTCCAAGTTAGTTGTGAACCAAGTTACTGGGAGATTCCAAGCTAAAAGTGCAAGATTGATTCTATACTTAAAGAAAGTGAAAGAACTGCTGAATGAGTTTGATCACTACAGCATATCTCATATTCCGCGGTCAGAAAATCAGCAGGCAGACAAGTTGGCAAAGATAGCTAGTTCTAACGATCCTGAAGTGATAGGGCTAGCCCCCGTTGAAGTACTTCGGTCTCCCAGCATTGATCAGATGGAAATCGACCTAGTACTAGAGACGGAACCAGAAAAGGAGTCGTGGATGACCCCTATAAAGAATTTCCTAATGGATGGAGCGCTTCCGACCAGGAAAAGCGAGAGGCGTAAAGTGATTCGTAAAGCCGCCCGATACGTACTGCAAGGCGGAGTCCTTTATAGACAAGGGTATTCAATGCCCCTCCTTCGGTGTATAGCCCACGATGACGTCAAACGTGTGCTGCAAGAAGTCCACGAAGGCGAATGTGGCGACCACACCGGGGGGCAAACTTTGGCAAAAAAGATATTACGGCATGGTTACTTCTGGCCTACCATAAACAAGGATGCAGTAAGATATGCATGACGATGTGATGCATGCCAGAGATTTTCAAAGATACCTAGAGCGCCTCCGAGCCAGTTAAAAACAATGATGAGCCCGTGGCCATTTGCTATGTGGGGAATTGATATCATTGGAAGTCTCCCCATAGCAAGGGGTGGAGCAAAGTTCGCCATTGTGGCTGTAGATTATTTCACTAAGTGGGTCGAGGTAGAACCACTAACTACAATCACAACTAAACGGGTGATCAACTTCATCGTGAGAAACATCATCTGTCGATTCGGGATTCCAAAAATTGTGATAACAGACAACGGAACTCAATTTGATAGTGCTGAATTCAGAAACTTCTGCCAAAAATACCACATCGAGAATCGATACACATCTGTGGCACACCCACAATCGAACGGGCAAGTCGAAGCTGTAAATAAAGTAATTAAATCCATTCTGAAAAGAAGAATGAAGCGGGCTAGAGCCATGTGGGCTGACGAATTGCCCTTGGCACTATGGGCCTACAGGACAACATATAAATCAGCAACAGGACATACCCCGTTCTCCCTTGCTTTTGGAACGGAAGCAGTCATCCCGATTGAGATAAAGGTACCTTCTCATCGGGTGACCTATTATGATCCAATGTCCAATAATGAATTGCTCCTTGAGTCCCTGGATATGATCGAAGAGAAGAGGGATGAAGCCAACCTGCGTGCTCTGAGATGCAAACAACAGGTCGCCCGATACTACAACAAAAAGGTCCGAGCCCGAACCTTGGAACCCGGAGACTTGGTTCTGAAACGTGTCTTTCCACCCCCAACTCATATGGGAGCGAAGTGGGAAGGACCGTATTCTATTCTCAGCAAGCTTGATAACGGAACCTTCAAGCTGGCAACCGTAGATGGAAAGGAGATCCCCAGAGTGTGGAATGCCCAACATCTACGGCCATATCTAACATGAGAAGTTTCAAATCTATTCTTTTGTTTTGTTAAAAAAAAAAAAAACTATGTACAGGGCATGACTTGCCTAGAACAGTCTGATTTCTTAAAGCAAGAGATTATAAAGTGGACGTAGGTCATGATTCGACCGAACCACTATAAAAATACTGTGTGTCATTTACTTTTACTGCGTCTTTATTTATTTGCCTATGAAAATCAGTGTGAATATTGCAGGTACCCGAAGTCCGGTGCCGACAGTTCCTATCGTAAACTAACCAGAGGAACCCAAAGCCTTGGTAAATGCTCTAGTTCCTTGTCCGACTGGTTTTAATCCTCGGAGCTTGGATTAAAATGTAAGCCTGAGACGAGTTTGAGGAGCATGCATGATCGCAGACGGCCGAGCTCGAACTCTAACTCTCCAGAGAGAGAGAGAGTATAAAAGCGTCTCCGATTGAGCGCTGAGAAAGAGCTCCTTTCCCGCTGAAGGATCGGGGAGCGAATGAACCGCTGAGCTCGAACTCTAACTCTCCAGAGAGAGAGAGAGTATAAAAGCGTCTCCGATTGAGCGCTGAGAAAGAGCTCCTTTCCCGCTGAAGGATCGGGGAGCGAATGAATCGCTGAGCTCGAACTCTAACTCTCCAGAGAGAGAGAGAGTATAAAGGCGTCTCCGATTGAGCGCTGAGAAATAGCTCCTTCCCCGCTGAAGGATCGGGGAACGAACGAATCGCCAAGCATAAAACTCTAACAATTGATTAGGGGGCATCATGCACTCCTATGCGGACACTAAACTTTGATATAGCAAGTGTAACATAGCATGAACATTCTTCTTCCTGTTGATTGACTGACTTATAATTATTAATAGTTGGCTAACGACTAAACGTGGAAAGTTTCTATGAATACAGGTACACAATGATGTAAGAAGAAGCAAATCCTTGTTTATGTACTGCAAATCAGCAAAGTGAAAACAAGTTAGAAACAAAAGTGAGGACCAGTCTCACAATTACACTTCCTGGCCAGTGGGAAACTTAAAAGACAAAATATCAATAAACATCCTATTTATGCTTTGATATCTTCTCTCGCTTCTGCCTCTCCAGCCTCTCCTTGTCGGTTTCAGATGGATCCCCCTTCTTCCTTTTTCGTTTGTCCACGAGGGGAGCATCTGACTCCTCTGAGATCTCCTCTCCCCCATCTTTTCCCTTGCTTCTGCCGGAGAGGGAAGCCGGGAAGTCATCAGGGTTTGCAAAGTGAAGTTGCCGGCTGATGGACTTGGACTGAATTTTCATGATCATCCCAGTTTTGGGATCGAACTCTGCAAGAGGGACCACATCCAAAGCCTCATCCCCCACCTTCTTCAAAGCCAACTCTTTCTCTTGTCTGGCTTTTCGGCTGGCCAGGGGTTCCTCATCATCATCATCATCGTCGGCCTTCTTGGTGCCGGTGGTATCTTCTTCGTCATCCACATGCCGACCATCCAAGTCTTTTAAAGCCTCGATAGTCTCAGCATCTTTGGGTAGGTCGGCGCTAGGCACCGAGATGCTTCCTTCAGCTGTTGCGGCCTCGACTCGCTCTGAAATATCGATTTCAGCACCCGGCAGGACGATCCCCTCCTCCTCTTCTCTCTCCTTTCCAACACCCTTGTCGGCGGGCTCGCCACCTGCATTATGAGAGACACACATTACTAATTCAATGGGTTGTCCGGTTAGACGACGACAATTCGCAATCGCTTTAGCAAAATTGTTGGGAAAAGAGAAAGGTACCTTCAGCAGATACTCCTTCTTGAGTAGATCCGGATGCTCCAACAACCACGGGAGTTAAGCCTAAGGGAATTAGCGGATCGTCAGGGTGATACTCCTCAACTCCGGAGGTTTTAGACTTCGGGGCGGAGCTGGAACCTTCGTCAATTTTGCTTTTGCCTTTAGCCATGGTTCTCTCCTTCTCCATTTCCGCCAGGATTAAGCGACGGCCCTCTGCCAGATCCTCAGGCTCGTTGTCCCTTAGGATGCTTTTCATCAATTCATCTTCATCGATCTCTTCGACCCCAAGTCTATGTTTTTCGCCTTCCACGATGGCATCCCATAAGTTGGCCAAAGTAACGTGATAATCCGGGATCCATGAGATATTGCGAGTTTTGAGAACCTGACCGAGGAAATCAAAGATCATCTCCTCAAACCCCTCGATTTCTTTCTCTCTTTCAAGGAGTTTGTTGTTGGAGGCAGTGGCCATTTCAATGGTGCTATCAACGTTCTTTTCGGCAAGAGCTGCCCGCCTCTCCGCGTCGGCCACCTGATCATTCAAAATCACTTTCTCCGCCTCTGCCAGAGCCAACCTTTCTTTTAAGCTTGCTCTTTCCGTCTCCCAAGCAGCCTTCTCCGTCAAAAAATGGCCTTGTGCCGTTACCAGTTCGATGTTGGCCATTCTGAGGTCTTCAACTTCCTTTTTTAAGGCCATTTTTTCCTGGCTATTGGAATCCAGTTCTAAATGAAAGCGCTGCTTGGCATTTTCCAATTCAGTTTTATAGTTTGCGGCGTCTCTCTGTGCCAGAGCGAGCTGGGCTTGAGCGTCTTCCAGATCCTTCTCTAATTTTGTCCTAGCCCTTTCATTATTTTCGAGTTTTGCTTTAGACCTGTGAGCTTCTATTTCGAGTGTCCGGATGACCTCTGAAAGATTAAGTGCGTGCTTTTTCATCGCCTCGTACTGCTTGGCCACGTGACGGATATGCCCGATAACTTCTTTATCCCAGTTTTTAGGAACTGGTTCCAAGGCAGGAACAAAGACCATCCTATCGAAGAACATTCCTGGAAATTGTTCCCGTAGCTTTTCCAGCCTACCTTGGATTTCAGGACCGTGAACGTAGTCCCGTGAACCGGAGGCAGCTAATTCTGGTTGGCTGGTGGGGACAATGTTGCTTCTCTCTTGCTCAGTGTCTTTGGATGAATCCCTGTCCCCATCTTTGGATTCGTGACGCCTTTTGGACGACCGACTGTGGGAAGGCGCACTCTTTGGAGGAGTCAACTCTTTTGGAAGTGTCTTCCCCCCGGTCGGAATTATTGGATGACTCGAAGGCCTGGTAGAGGTTGATTTGGGTGGAGATCGAGGTTGCGAAGAGCTCGGCTTGTGAGAAGGACCGCGAGGGCGCTCGGTACCCGAACGAAGGCTGGGGGTGCCTTCGCGAAGAAAACGGTACGAATAAGATTTCCTGCGTGACATCGCTCCTGCAAAAAAGAAAAGAAGAGCATATTATCACATTGAATATCCACGACATAATAGTGCACGATCAGGCAGTGTGTGTGAGGTGTGCATCCCGTATAATTCCCCCTAACAGACCCGGGCCTGGAGACAGGCTCATCTGGCCCGTTTCACGTCCCCTTGTTGAATCAGTCGCCTCTTCGGGAGCAGAAAAGAAAGGCTCCTCGCCGAAGTCTTTCTCCGTGTATTCAATGTCGGGCAGAGGGATTTTATTCAGCTCGTCGAATAACTGTTCTTCTGTCAATTCGTCATCACCGACGGTTTCCATTGGAGCAGAGGTAGGGATTTCCTTCGACACATCACCGCGGGACTCATCCCCCCTGTATACATTCAAGTCTTCGTCGTCTTGGATGACGATCGGAGAAGGACTTTTGTGAAATTTGGTTGTTTCCACCGCCTGTGAAGTTCCCTCTCCTTCCGTCGGGGGCACATATTTATAAGGTTTGCCGCCAGTTCCAAGTCCAAATTTCCTATCCAAGAGGCGATGCTTATGAAGGTTGTCGTCCGTAATGCATTTTTTAATCCTTAAAAAGTCGGATCTGCTTTGCAAAAGAATGGATAACCGGTTGTTGTATAATGCACCCTCTGTTTTTGGGAAGACATGATCTGTTTAAAACAAAGGAAAAAGCGGAAGAGTGTTATTACTTAGACTCTCCAAGCAAGATATTCAACTAGGCGATCAAAATTTACTTGATTTGAGCCATCTCCGTGAGCATCCAGCCTGTCTTCTTATGTAAAACCAGTCAGACTTAGGATCCCCGATGTTGCTGTATCCATCATACAGAACTTTCCTGTTCGCCACTGATTCAAAAAAGGAAAAGTTGGGAGTTGCAGAAGAACGGTGCTTGAAGAGAAAGAAGAACACCAGGTCTCTGAATTTGAGTTCGGCGTGCAAGATTTCCGCATAAGCAACGTATAAAGAGTATAGAGACGCGTAGGCGTTTGGATGAAGCTGCATCGGGGCAATGCCCAATCGTCTCAGAGTTTCAATGGCAATTGGAGGGAACGGAGGAATAGCTCCTACTAGGCACATTGTCCGACTGATCGACATATACCCTTCCGGTGCTAGATGGGGTCTGTCTTCGCTTCCAGGTGTTAAGACATCGTCCCAAGGAATGCCGTGTCTTAAGCAGATTCTCTTGAGTTTTATCTCGTCGAGCTTGGACGCTAAAGAGTCAGAGAATTTATCTATCCCGACTGCGCCTGGAATTTCGTCCGGAGCTCGCTCGTCAGACTCGGAGTTGTTGCTGGATGACGTGCTTTCTGTCGGATCTGATTCTGTGGCTTCATATTCAGACCCAGAATCTTCACCTTCTGGATTGATTGGAGGAATTTGAGGATTATGCTGTTCAGGAATCTCGGATTCCGTTTCGGCTACAGATCTTAAGGAAGAGTGGTCGTTCGACATTGCTGCTAGGACGAGAAAATATGAACGATAAGATCAACACTACCTGTCCCCCGTGTGTGCAAGTGCTGCTGTGTGTGCTTGTGTGTGCGCATTATTAAAAACGATAATAAAACATGAAAGCAGTCGAGGTTATTAAAGGTCGTTAGTCGTCATATGCAGTCAAATCATGAAGTCATTTAGTCCAGAGAGATCAACGTCAAGGCTCTATCCTAACTGTCCAGAGTTTTGTAGCGACAAGGCGCTGATTAAAGACTGAAATTTCTTCGTATCACCAGCCGTGAGACGGATCGCATAGCAGAGGGATCGCCCCCTTCGACTCGCATAGCAGAGGGATCGCCCCCTCCGACTCGCATGGCAGAGGGATCGCCCCTTTTCGAATCGTAGAGCAGAGAGTTTGCCCCTCATCGAATCGCCGGACGAAGGGAAGGTTCCCTCACGAACCGTTGCAACTGCCGTGATACGACCCTTGGTTGCCATCTCGATCTTTCGTCTCGCCATTTGCTTCCGTCCTCGACCGTTGACCACGATCCGAGTCGGCCTTCCTTCTCCTTCTGCATCCTTCTTCTTCCTCATCTCCTTCCCATCCTCAAGTTCTGAGCTCCACGCTCAATGGCCATGGCGACTTGGTGATTTATTCGGAAAGTAGCGGATTTGTTTTTGTTTCTCTCTGGAATCAGCTGTAGAAATTCAGGAGAGAAGTATGAGAGTGCTTTCTATAAAGTTACCTTTCTAAAAGCTGAGAGAGTTCTTGGATTTTCGAAAGTATTAAAAGGTTGGATTCGTTTTTCGATAGCTCGCGCGAGACGATTCAGCAGAGAAGAGAAAGAAGGAGAATGAAGAGGGGAGCGTCAGCTTATATAGGCAAAGAAGGTGACCGTTTGTCTCCCCTCCTTTGTCTTATTCGGTCCACGAAGCGCCCCACAGGCGACGATCCAGAGATGGAATCGCAAAGAAGCCCACGGATCGCTTTGAAATGATGGCCCACAAAACTTAGAGCCCGATACGACTCGAAGGAAGATGCGCCCCGTATCGCACAAGACCCTGGGAACTCAGCACGCGACGAGCAGATGACCAAATCGGACCGTGTCGTCCTATGGCGATCCGATCCATCCATGTGTCAATTTGAACCAATGCGACTGTAAACTTGCATCCTTTCAGGAGAGAGTCAATAAGTATCTTCGAAGCATGTTTCATATACTTCGAGGGGGCAAAATGTTGGCTCGCTTTTTGACCAAGCCATCCAGGATCATTCATAAAAGGAAATCAGGAAACCAAGTCCCCCAGGAAAGTGGAAGAATGGATCGCACGCCATCGCCTCGCCCAGGGATGGATCGCACGTCATCGTCTCGCCCGGGAATGGATCGCGCTCTATCGACTCGCCCAGGAACGGGTCGCTCTCATCTCGTCGACGAACGCCACCTCCAGGCGATCCGATCCCTTGTAACGAACCGAACCCCCTGACCCGTTCAACCACGAGCTGGTCTTCAGCGATCCGAATCGCATGGATCTGACGACACCTGTTCACAACCGCTAGTTTGACTATTTCTTCAATGGTGGCGACGCGATCCGAAAATCTCGGGATTCGTGCCACGTGTCTGCGATCCGCCTGACAAAATCAGCTATAAATAGCCCAGAGCTTGGCATTTTTCGGGATCTTTTGAGCAATAGTGAATACTGAGTCCGCCATTGTTGTCAAACCACTGAAATATTGAGAGAAATCACTGTTGTACTAGCTTGTAAAGCATAATCAATAAGATATAAAGTGGACGTAGGCTCGTTAACGCCGAACCACTATAAATTCTGAGTGTTATTTTCTTTTTCCTTGTCCCTCATTTAGAATTCTCTACAGTTCATAACAATTTGGGTGTTAGGTCCAAATTTCGATCTAACAACTTCCATGTACGTTGAAATATATGAACTTATATGCACAAATCTAACTGTTATATTTTAAGCATTAATTTATTTTTTATTTTAATATTGAATGAAGAAAATATATTGTGTAGATTTACACTAATAACCATAAATAAAAATATGAACCAAAATAATATGACTTGTATTAGATTATGTGGAATATCTAGAAGGATAAAAATATATTAAGTGATTGGAATAGCTAGAAGTATAAAATTAGTGGAGTAGATAATGTTAAACTCTACGTTCATATAATTGTCTGAGTTAACCGCGTAGCCTACCATAGTATTAACTTCAATTTAAAATATAAACAATCTTCATTAACTCATTTTGTGTAGACGGGTTTGACCCATTCTATTTTTCAGTCTTTGCTAATCTCAGCGCCGCTCACTATTGGAGACCCCGCCTCCGACCAAGTGCTCCAGCCACCAAAACCTCACCCATGCGTTTGTGTATTTGAACATATTTTCTTATATTTGAGAGTAAATTTCCACTTTTGCATATTAAAATTTTCACATGTGCTTGCATGAGTCCTTTTCTAGACTTGTTAATTCATGCTTGCTTTGCACTTTTGTTCTTCCTTCTTACTAACATCAGTTATCTTTGCATTTCCTCACATTGCCTAATGTATTAGAGATGACCTCTTCATGTTTTTGCCAATTCTTGCGTTTGTTGCATGATTGTTTGTTCACCAAAACACTGCAGTTCTTGCATCAACATATCTACTCTTACCAATTCTTGGGCTCACAACACCGCTCAAACTTTGGCTTAAATTGTGCAGTTGTACTTTTGTTCCGGATGTTCTTCCAATAGATTAGATCTCCGTGTTGCTTTGCCTTGTTGCGTTGTAGTTGTTGCACGAAAAGATCTCCATGCTTGTCATTTTTTCAATAGTGCGACATTGGACTTTGTATGGATTCACCATGCAGAGCCAACTAATGTACAATATCCCTTCCATGCAGCATGTAACTTGCAGTCAAACATTTTATTAGCAGTACATCATTTCACTAACATTTCAGTCACGCTACAAAATATGAAAAAAGATATATTTTTCTACTTGGCATTTTTCACGAACAGCATATATTACTGTCGTGGAAACAACTAACTTTATTTATATCTTTTTTAATGCAACATATCCTTCAGAGAAACATTTTCTTTATGTGTATGTGTGCATATATTGTGAATGCTTTTTTTTTTGTGCATGTGTTAATCTAAGCATACGTACGATAATTTTTAAAAAATGGTTCTGAACAATTAATATCATTGTTAACAACTAATTTTTTTTTTGTTAAATGGATGATATAATGGACTAAACATAACAATTGCATTGGTTTCAAATTGTAATATAAAAAACAGAACTTAAACTTAAATATAATTTTACAGAAGCAGTAAAAAATTGATAAGTAACATTTGAAAGGTTATCATCCTCTTTCTACGTGGTAGCTGTATCCTAGCTCCAGGAGCATTTTGACCCCTTCACCCTTGTTTTCAACATTGTGTGCCTTAAGATAAGTGACTTGCATAATGAATTTGTCAACTGCCTCTGCATGTAGAGTACATTCAATTAATATATATACACGATAATCTTCCTCATGCAGCTGCCAAAATGTAATGTTATTTATAAGATAAGTTAGCTACATGGATGTTTTACCCAAAATATACTGAAATCCCTCAGGTCTTAACAGTTTTATAGAGCAAACAAAAGATATGCAGCAGAAGCAAATAGAAGGAAAAATAATCAGCAAGAGTAAGTCAGAAACACATTGAGATGACAAACAGATAGTAGAGGAGAGTTTGGGTCAGAATAACTATGAAAGTCAAGAAAAATGTAAGGAAAGCAGCCCCAAGGAGGATACGAAGCAGAGGATGACCCAGTGTTAGCATTGAAGGGGGTTAAGGAGGCTTCTTTGGTAAAAATATGTTAACAAATAGGCTTTGTTTTTTTTTTTCTTTTTAGATGTGTAAAGTCATACCTCCCTTGCAAACTGAAGGACATCTTTAGCCTAAAGAAATTTGAAGAACACACCATGGTAGGGTCTGTAAAGTTGGCAAGGACGAACCCGACCTGATGTAGACACCCGCATAAGAACCATATATTCCAAAATTTAAGATTACAAATTCTAAACCCCTTTAGTCTAGAAAAACATAAATAGGATATAGGCTCACAGTTTTGTTTAATTGCAAAGTAGCATCAGTTGCAAACTTTGAACACAAATAAATAAAAAAGAAATGCAATAATAAAATATAATAAACTCTTACCTGCTGAATTGCATTTTTCTTCTAAGAAATCTCAGACAAAATCAGTCAGCATCAATCTGAATGTAAAATTATATAAAACATTATGTGTATATTTATTATTGCTACAAAAACTGAAATTGCTCAAAGTAATTAATTTGTATCTTTTTTTGCCGAGAGTAGAAGTAACATTGCAGGGAGCATTGGGTTACAGAAGCAAACTTAAACTGAAACAATTATGTCATAATCGTTCATAATCATGAAGTTTGATAAAAAATGGTAAAGAATACCAAGTTCAATTAAATAACTTGATTAGAATCCAAGGTTACATAAAAAGAGGAAGATCTAAATCACGATAATTCCCATTGACGCAAGAGTTTGTCACATATATAGAACATGAACCTTCTTGATAATAGCAGAACAACATACTGGTAAAAAGCGCAGAAAGAAAAAAAAAAAAGGTAATAACAATAGAAGTTTAAATATAAGAGAACACAGTAATAATCATACATATGAAGCTAATAAAAATGGAGGTACGTATAATGATAGTAAATCCATTTGTTTTGGTTGTTGGGATTCTTTGAACCCATACTTGGAACTCGGTATGTTTCAACATCCATTCATGAAAAAATGTATCATGGTATATTCATTCTAGAATCATCAGTCGGTCACCAAATCAATAATTTAGGGATCCAATGCAAATAAACGATGAACGAATCAGTAGCAGAATTCATCAAATTTTGTATTAAATTTGCAGATAGTGAGTTGCAAGAGAATACAAAGCAATGAGAGAAGATATGCTTACACCTAAAGAGAAAATTGAGAGGGTATTCCAGGTTTATCGAAAGCATCAAATGAGAGTTTCCTCATTATATATACTTTATAGTACAAAATGTTTAAATGCTTGAAATATCATAGTATACAATTTGTCTCCATCGCAATATTTCAAACAAACCTAAAAAAGAGTTACTAATGACATAACTACTTATGCTAGAAATAACTCAAATACATACTGTAAATATACTTCTTTCATGGAATCTTCTTTTTATGCAACGAACACTTTATTTCAGACCGTTTAAAATTGTTCTAGTTGCGGAATTCGATAAAGAAGCGCTGAAAATGTCATGTAATATTTACAGTGCCTGTCATCTTAAATGGATTTTAGCTACTACAAATCATTACTAATACATAATCTTGGAGAATGCCAGTGTTGAAGTTTAGGCTAATATGATAAAATCATTCTTAACCTACATTGGGAAGAACTTGAATTAAGAACAAAAGCAGTTTCTCATTCTTTTGGTATTCGTACACACACACACACACACACACACACACACACACACACCCCCCCCCCCCCCCCATGCACTACAAAATATGCATCTAATTGGTGAACAACATTGATAATTTCTTGTTATGCTAGGTCAAACGCTTGTGGGGATACATTAAATTTTTGCTACCATAGAACAAAACATAAGAAAGGCAATTTATATGTGTAATCAAATTCAAAATATATCAAGCCAGTTTCAGTAGAAAACCCATACATATGTAGTTACTGCTAGAGTTCATGAGATTATTCATTCCCATTCTTTTGTTTATTGTTCAGCATAACGTACAGATTTTTTTCATAAACCTAAATAAAAAGATGAATATAATCAATATTCTAATTCTACCAAGTGCAGTAATAATAGACAAAAAGCTACATGTTTCTAATGATGGGAGAAAGCCTTTTCTTCTCATTAACAGACATGTTTCATCATTGTTTTTGGATTTTATTTATGACATTTTTCCTTACTGAATCCAAATTTAATCAAAAAATAAGTTCGAACAATATTGTGAAATGATTAAACCCTATGATTTATTCATAAGGAAAGTGGATGGAAAAAAACATAAATCAGTTTATAATTTCATATAATCCAGAAATGACAGAAAAACTCACATGCTTACTAATTATCAATTCATAAGTAGGCATGTTTACTGTTTAAATACGATAAACAACACTTATATTACAAAATTTGACGATGATCTTCATTTTTTTATGAACTTAGTCTACTGGCTAAATTTGAATTAAAGATATCAAGTTAGCAAAACCTTCCACGGACGCTCCATTGAACAGTATTATAAATTTAAAATTTTAAAAAATTAGCTAAAATGATTCATATTAGGTAGGAAATGAATCTGAACTTTCAATCCAAAAAATTTGTGGGTCGTATGATCCTGATTAGAATAAAGATACAGATTCAAGAGTTAAATAGGAACTGAAGCTGTCAAGGTATTTTGTGTCCTAATTAATATAATATACTGATTATAACCAAATTCAATGTTCGCCGAAAGTAGAAACCAAGTTAATTCATTTCATGGTAAATACACATATATTAACAGTAACAAATAACACCTTTGTTTGAGTGCATGACCTCATTAAAGTTACAGCTCAGTAATTCCAAATACTTCCAATATGCTATTTCTTTGTTGATACCGAAAGCAACCTGGAAGCATGTATCAAATTTTAGATAGTTTTTTTTTTTTTTTGTTTTTTTTTGTTTTTGATAAAAGACTGGTAAGGATAGGAAGTGGACATATCCAAATCTTATTTGTGTAGATCAAACCTGAGGTGCCAACATAGAGACAGTACAAATTTATCTTCACACTGGTTATATATTTGCTGAGAAGTAATACAACAACTGTTGTGGTTGAGATGACTCATTCAAAAACATAAGGCGGTTGTGATATGGCTTAATCTGCAAACATATAGAAAGTTATATGAAAATATAAACAAAGTTTGAGTATATTATATTAAGTTGAACTACAAAAAAAAAGTCCAACCTCATATGACGCTTAAAGACATACATAAAAATCTAGTGTGATTAATTTAAAAAATGTCAAAAGTTGAAAGAATCCGATGCAAAGTAAATATTAGTCAAGCATCCCAACAGAATAAAAGCAGACTTTGGATAAAAATTTGATTTCCGACATTGTTCCATGCAATGTGTTAGCTAGTCAACACAACAACAGTGTAAATATGACACCATTGTGGTTATTTTGAAAATATGTTGTTTGGCTAAACAACGTTACGTAGGCTAAATAATTGTCAATCACCAAAGTAGAGAAGCAAACGGTGAAATGGTGTAATGTAATAGAAATTAAAATGGATTTTTTTTCAAATTTTTGGCCATCACTAATAGCATATTCAGTTGTTGCACATAACTCATTGATTATTACTGACACGACTACATAACTGACATGGTAGTGAGAATAAAATAAGCTATTATTTTCCGTTCATGATTACCGCAATGGTCGACGATGTTAATCAACTTATAAATGAGCATTTGTGGGTCTTATGATCTTGATTAGGATAAAGATACAGATTCAAGAGTTAAACAGGACTGCAACCCCATTAAGTCCTGTGTACAACAACATAACTTTAGCCTCTTTAATCCAAGGACTCAAATATGGATTTCCCCCATGATTGTTCACTGAAGTCAAGGGCATTATATTAAATATGTAGTCATATAGGTTGAGTGAGTTGTCATACCAACATTTTCATTGCTGATAATATCAAGTTTGTCGTTAATGATAAGCTGTAACGGTATTCTATTTCCTAATCTATATAATGCTGATATTAACCAAATTCAATGTTCGCCGAAATTAGAAACCAAGTACCTTTCTTTGAGTGCATGACCTCCTTAAACTTACAGCTCGGTAATTCCAAGTACTTCCAATATGCTATTTCTTTGTTGATACCGAGTGCAATCTGGAAGCATGTATCAAATTTTAGATAGTAATTTTTGATAAAAGACTGGTAAGGGGTAGGAAGTGGTTATACCCAAACCTTATTTGTGAAGATCAAACCTCAGGTGTAAACATAGAAACAATACAAATTGTTCTTCGAACTGGTAGAATATTAGAAAAGTAAACTGTAATTTAACGTAAATGAAGAAGGAATAAAACGTTAATGTCAATCAAATTAAGATAGTAAGACAATGGAGTACCTTATAATTTCACCGTGATTGACGGAGCATGAGCAACTCAGATCCATGCTTGAGCGACTCAGATCCATGCTTGAGCGACTCAGATTTTCGGATAGTTGAATTGCAGCGTATGGAAGGGAGAAGAAAGCCAGAAAAAATAAAACGTTAGAAGAGTCGAGTAGGATTAAATTGTTACGGTTAGTAAATCTGAAGAATAGAGCAGATTAATCATCTTGCTTCTGAGAAATCAGAAGACTACAGCAAAGAGATGAACATACGATCCACCATCGCGCTGGCTCTAGGAGAAGATAAAAGGAGAAAATTACGCCGCCAGAAACAAAGAGACGAAAGAGGAGAAAACCGAATGAAATGGGAGTGGCAGTAGTGGACTTCGTGGATGTGTGGTGCGCGAAAGAATTGGAAAAGGACAGAACTGCCCCAACGCGAAAGTATAACGTTTGAAGGGTGCTTAAGACATTTCAAGGGTGTGTTTGGTTAAAAATGAGTTTTGGGTTTTTAGTTTTCAAAATTAATTACAAAACTTTAAAGGTGTAGAAGGAGGAATGGTAGAATAAAAGCAAGATGGAGGGGACCGCGGAGGGGATGTAGCAATCATGAAATGAGGATTTGGTCTCCATATTTCTCTCATTTCTCAAAACATGAAAAATGGATAAAAGTTGTTTTTTATTTTGTGTGTTAACTTTGTTTTCTAAAATTGTTGTTTTCCATGATTTACATGCGTTGTGCACATTTTTGTATGGACGAAAACCCAAAACTTAAAATGGTAAACCAAAACTTAAAATGATTTTCAAGGTGTTCCCATTATATATATATATATATATATATATATATATATATATATATATATATATATCTTTAATAATAGTTGGAATAGGTTTGGTGTCACACTTTTTTGGTGTACATGCAAACTACCGAAAATGCCCCTTAAAATATTTGGAAAAAAATCATACTGACTTCGTAATATATTGCATCAGCGACATAATAGGTCAATTTAACATAATATTGCATCGGCAATAATTACTCCATCTTATTCAAGAATACCATATCCAGCATACTAGAATTTGTTTCTTTTATGCACTATTACCAGACTTTAAATCCTTTACGCATTTAACATAATATTAACATTACCAATATTATTCACTGCCATCTATTACCTTCTAATTAAAATTATTTTAAAAAAATATATGTTTATAAATAAGTGTTTAACGTTTATAAATAGGCAATTAATAAATAGCCAATTAATATAAATTTTTCATTGAATGTTTCACTGCTTATTCTGTTAGCCATAAATATAAAACCTTGACGTTTTATATTAACATTACCAATATTATTCACTGCCATCTATTACCTTCTAATTAAAATTATTTTAAAAAAAGATGCATTTATAAATAAGTGTTGTAACGTTTATGAATAGGAAATTAATAAATAGGCAATTAATATAAATTTTGCATTGAATGTTTCATTGCTTATTCTATTAGCTATAAGTATAAAACCTTGAATTTTTATATTAACATTACCAGTATTATTCACTGCCACCTATTACCCTCTAATTGAAATTATTTGAAAAAAAATATGTGTTTATAAAATAAGTGTTGTAACGTTTATAAATAGACAATTAATATAGTTAGATTACTCTTTCCATATCCAACGATAATTTGAATAGGCATTTAAATTTGAATAACGACATTTATTATTGCGTATTACGATATAAATTAGCAATTAATAAATAGTTGAACGTGCTAAAGTCAAATAAATAAAATCTTAATGATTTTTATTCAAATCTGACATCAGCTTAGGTGCATTTGAAAGGTCAGTCTCCCCTGCAAATGCGCTATTCTAGAAACAGCCATTCACCTTCAAATATGGCACACCATCCAATTAATTTTCACGCTTCTTTCCTCATTTCCTCTACGCTTTGCTTGAAATTCTCTCCTCTTTCATACCTATCTTCCCAATACTCACTGCCTCATAAAATTGAATACACTGCACAACAAATTTACTTTTTATTTATTGGGTTTAAATTTTTGAAGCTTCCCCTCATTCAAAAGGTGATTTTTTTTCCCAGGTAAACGCATAAATAAGATTACACCACATTTAAGTTTAACCAGCGTTCTTTGCCCTCAACCTATGTACTTTGTTTCTAAGGTTTTTCTTCGTGATTTGTATGAAAAATAATGTTTTATGTTCCTTTTAAATAGTAAAGTAAATGGGAGCATTGTCCCCTGTTGCTTGCGTGAGACCATGAACGTGAGAAGTGAATGTCTCAGTATATGTTCAAATAAAAGTGAATGTCTTAGTATATGTGTAAATAAAAGTGAATGTTATCTGAAAGAAGTTAGGAAGGTAAAGGAAATAAGAACATATTTTGTCCTCAACAGATAAAGCACGTTTAATGATTAATACAAATATTTTTTTGCATATGTAAAATACGCAGTACTTAAGGAACAATAATCCTTACGCGAAGTGTGTGCCATGATCACGCGCGAAGCGCGTGCCGTGACGCTCGTATATATATATATATATATATATATATATATATATATATATATATATATATATATATATAATATAGAATATAGATAGATATGACACCCCACGTCCTTTAATATTATCTATATGAGGATGCATTATGTTGCATTAAGTTCTGTGAAACACAATATGTATAAAGTAGTAACATAGAAACTAAACTCACAAGACATAATATAAAATGCAGTGGAAAACTTTTCAACATAGAAACTAAACTCACAAGACATAATATAAAATGCAGTGGAAAACTTTTCAAATTTTTATTAATTCAAATATATCATTACATTTTCAAATATCATAAAGTCATAAAACATTTGTCTCGTGGAAACATAAATCATTAGAGTACAAGTACTAAACCATAAAATTATATCCCACATGAGCCATAACAATAATCATAGAATAGAAACTGAAGTAATATTACATAGAGTAGGAAATAATCCATATCCAAGATGAATCAAAGAATCATGGTCATTGTTGCAATCCAACACCCTGAGAACCTGGCGGGGGAGGGGGAGGGCAAGGGGGGATGAAAGAGAGAAAAGGAAAATCAAAATAGGTCAGACATAAAGTCTGGTGAGTTCCAATGATGTTTAGCATAAACATAAGATAAAGAAGTATCAAGACAGATCGATGATGATGGATATGAAAACACAGTAAAATACACAAGTATGAAATAAACGAGATAAGGTAAAATCGAATTAGCTTCTCATTGATAGCCCAGAGCAAAATTTCTGCATCAACTATCAAAATATATGGATATGGTTTTACCCTTATTATTACTAGTGATTAGCTCCCTAACAGACGCGAATAACCTGTGCCAGCCATGGCAGTCGGGGATATCAGTCCCAAACCCATCAATTTAAAAGACACAACCATATCTATCGGTGTTACAACATCTTGTCTTCCCCTATCGGACCCATGCACACTCATGACTCCACCGCAACACGCCCATACCCACCTCTAGAATTTGAATCTCTTATATTCATCCATCAGTAAAGCATTCCCTAGTCCCTACCTAGTGCGAGACTCGTTTGATAGCTTGAGGGTACTGATAATATGGATTCCAAGCAAACAACAGATTGACACAAGCACCCCTAAGCTTGTGCCCCCAAGTAAACTAGGATTTTAAGAGCCCCCACCCTAAAAAAAAAATTAACAGTAGATGTGGAACCTCTTATCTTATTAATCAATTAGGTTTAACTTAGAAGGTTTAAGTTCATTAATAAGCATAATATTACTCTATGTTATATTTCCCGGTTGTAAATGCATTTCATATGTAATTTTGTGTAAAACCCATTCCCAAACCATACAGGCATCTGATTCACATATCTTTCCATAATATGTTCTACTTAATATGAAATTAATTCCAACCTATAAAGATTTACATGTTTGCATATTGTCCCAATTATACAGTCAATGGTTCTTGTCAACGATAATTTTCGTCAACACCCGAACTAGGATTAACAATGCATATGCTTGGTGTTTTGATGGAAGACCGATCTAAAGGTCATTGAAATGGAACCATGAGTCAGTAATCTTAACGAGCTCCACTGTTTCCTAGGCATCAAGATCCTAAGTCCAAAGATTAGTTACTCTTCCCTTAAGTGGTGAGTATCATGCTTACGAGACTACAAAATCAGTGATGACCATGGGAGAAGCGTTTTACAAATTAAATTAGGCTGACGTCTTATGCAACAACCACCTTTAGATTCAGGATAAAATAATATACATTGTGCTACGAGGAAAAAGGCTAATACCTCACAACACCCGTGCTGTTTACATGCCATAACACTTAAAACTTATGATACTTCCACATCAAACTAGCCCAAAAAGAGCCTTCGTTGCATTAGTTATCAAGTCACAAGATTACGGCAAGCTCCCTTCTGAGGTTGAGTTGCATTAGACTCACTATGAAAGAGCTAAATCATATATTGATAGTTCGGAAGGGAAAAGCCTTGGCTTTGCCCAGTTTTTTCCTCCTATGAAGGGATTGTGATTAACCCTTTCATAAGAAAGGTTAGCATTAACTCACTGTCTAATCATTATAAATACAATATGATTATCAAATCGAGAAATGTTTAAGTCCTGGACTTCTCCTTTTTATTTATTGCGGATATATTACAAGAATTGAAGAAATCTCCAATTTGATTTAGAAATTAGGGTTTGCTCTTTAAGAAAAGAGTACAAGATTGAGAAAATGAAAATTCAGCCCCGAAAATGAGACCCCTAAGGCCTTATTTATAGACAAATCGGGACCCCTTTTGCTATTGGGATAACAGAAGCCTTTTTCGAGTGCAACCACCATGTGTCAGCCGCTCTTTTTTTGGCCTAGTTGGGGGAAGTAGCATTGCTTTTCCGGATGTCGGTCTCGGCTCTCGAAAGGATATTCCCGGTCTTATGTGCCTACCATTGGTGTTGGTGTTGTTCCTTTCTCTTGCATTGATATCAAGCATGTCAGTATGGATAGCTATTCTCTTTAGAATCTTTGACCTGCCTTTCAGTAGATCCCTAAAGTGTGCTTCGGCTTTCTGGTGGGGCACTTTCGGTGCTTTATTGGATGTCTACTAAAGTTGTCTCTCGGTGATCATCAAACTGGGATCTCGTTAGTTGGCTTCCAGATAGTTTCCTCATGTTTCAAGCTTTGTGCTTTTGATGCTTTCATCTCTTTTTGTATCAGCATTAAGCAAATTAATATCGATAGCCCTTTCGCCCTTCTAGGTCTTGGGTTGTCGGATTTTGATCCTTTTCTTCATCAGCTTCCGGTTTTAGGTAAGTTGCTTTTGGCAATGTACTATCCTTAGCTATCTTTCGTGCCGGATCTGTCCTGCCGGTATTCTTTCTTCACATCAGATCTGAGGTTTCTTCTTTGATGATGGTGTCGGTTGGTCGTTGTTTTGAATGTTTTCTTGTGCTTCCAGCTCTATTGTGCACTAGGCCTTTGCTTACGGATTGCTCTTCTACGCTCATAACGGTCTGATACCCCTTCATCATTAGCCTATCTCGGTGCTAATTTTGGTAGTAACATTTACCCCCTATTAAAGGGATATCTTCGACTTTTCAAATCAAACTTCCTTTCTAGATCTTCCCTGCATTTTTTTCGTATGAACTTCAACAATTGATATTTTGTGTTAGTCTTTACAAGGTTTCTATAGTTATTTGCGTATATATTAGATGAGGCGTTCTTCGGGATTGAGCCTTAATAATATATTTGACTTATTTCTATGGTTTCATGCTCATTTTTTGCTTTATACTCTATTGGAAAATAAAGAAGAGAGTTTACGAAACTTCTTGTTTGTCAAATGTGAGAAGATTTTACCATTGATATCGAATTCTACAATGAGATGTTCATGACACCATCTCTATGGTGGGTTATTAGATATAGAATGGAAGTCTAAGGAATCCATATTGGGTGCTCTAATGGAAATTCATAACTTCGCTTTTTAGAAATGAAGGGAAGTCTTGGTCCCACCCTTATTTAGGTATTAAAGATTGAAGATCATAAGCCCACTTTTGGTATTGGTAGAATTCTCGGACTAACCCGGATTCGAATATTAAGGTAGTCTGGTATTAATCGAACTAACCCAAATTCGGGTATTAAAGATTAAAGACCAAAAACTACTTCTAGTATTAATAGAAGTCCCGAACGAACCCTTATTCGGGTATTAAAGATTGAATACCAGAAATCCACTTCTGGTATTAATAGAAGTCCTAAACCAACCCTTATTCGGGTGTTAAAGATTTAAGACCGGATATCCACTTCTAGTATTAATAGAAGTCCTGAACTAACCCTTATTCGGGTATTAAAGATTGAAGACCATAAATCCACTTCTGGTATTAATAGAAGTCCTGAACCAACCCTTATTCAGGTACTAAAGATTGAAGACCAGAAATCCACTTCTGGCATCGGTAGAATTTACCCCCCTTTGGGTTTGATTTCAAGGAAGCAGAGGGTGTACGTGCTTCTTAAGCCACTGCCTGGGATTTTGATTGTCAAAGCAGAGGATGCTTGTGCTTGGTTGGCCACCTTCTGGCATGTGCGTCCGGTGCGCTTGGCTAGCTTATCCACAAGCAAGGCCCAAAGACTTACCCGACCTCCCTCAAGGAGGTGCCTTATCCTAACCATCATAGGCAATGATAAGGTCACAAATGCTTAGACCGGGCCATCGTAGACGCGGAACCAAGACTTACATTTTTTATGCTCTACCCTAGCCATCGTAGGTGATGATAGAGGCTTACACTCTACCCCCTCCAAGGGGTGACTTATCTCGGCCATCGTAGGCAATGATAAGGGTTTGTGTTCCCTTCTACTAGTAACACGGAACATAAGCAGAGGTAGGACGTGCTCTTCTGCAAGTAGAGGTAGGACGTGCTTAGTACATAACAGAGGCAGGGCGTATTCTTCTGCAAGCAGAGGCAGGGCGTGCTAAATAGATGCTCCGTCCCGACCATTTCTGGCATGGATTGAAGGTTTATGCTTTCGATGATTCAACCTGACCATTCCTGACTTAGGCGCAGAGAAAGGCTTACACATCACCCTCCCTCTGGGGGTGCCTTGCCCCGGCCAACTTGGCAATGACAATGGTTTTAATCTGTTTGTGGTTTGACACATCTTGGGTTACTTCGAACTTCAAGAGGGTTTCCATACCCTTATTTTATGAGTATTCTTGAAGAAGACCTTCCTTTATTCGTTTGTCATTGAGAAGTATGGCCTTAAATGTCATGAGTTCCATGTTCTTGGAACGAGATCACCATTTGGTTTGCATAGTCGATACGTCCCAGGTATGACTTCTTGATGGATGATTAAGGGTCCTTCCCAATTTGTTCTAAGAGGCTCATCCGACGGGTTCTTTGTGTTGGCTATTACCCTTCGTATGGCCAAATCTCCTTTCGCGAAGGCTCTAATTTTAACCCTCGAGTTATAGTACCTTGTGATTTTTCTTTGGTATTCATTCGTTCTAATTGTGACCTCATCTCTTAATCCTTGTATTAAGTCCAAGGATTCCTTTTTTAATTCTTGATTAGGATCAAATGCGTAGGTTATCCTTCTGTGTGAAGGGATTTCCACCTCGATTGGAAGCATAGTTTCACACCCATATGTCAGAGAAAAATGGGGTATGTCCTATCGCTGTTTTGGCTAAAGTTCTATATGCTTAAAGTACCAAGGGTAATTATTCTGCCCATTTCCCTTTAGCTTGGTTTAGTCGCTTCTTGAGAATTCTCCTTATGGTTTTGTTTGCAGCTTCGACGACACCATTTGCCCTCAGATGTGCTACTAAGGAAAAACTTTTGATGATTCCATTCTTATCACAAAATCGTGTGAATTCCTCACTTTCGAATTATATTCCATTGTCTGATATGATCTTGTGAGGAATCCCGAAACGAGTGAGAATATTCTTTATCACAAATCTTAACACCTTCTTAGATGTAATTTCGTAAGGGGCTCCGCTTCCACCTATTTGGTAAAGTAATCGATAGCTACTACGGCATACTTAGCTCCACCTTTGGAGATGGGTAGGGGTCCAATCAGGTCTATCCCCCACACATCAAAAGGTCGTGGGCTTGAGATAGCAGTTAAGTCAATTGGAGGTAGTCTGGGTATTTTGGAATACCTTTGACACTTCTCGCACTTCTTGACATACTCAATTGCTTGGTTAACCATTTGCGGCCAGTAATAGCCTTATTGCATGACCTTCTTGGCCAACATAATCCCATTGGAATGGTCCCCGCACAAACCTTCATGTGCTTCTTTCAACAAATTAAGGTCGTTCTTAAGTCTTACGCATCTTAAGTAGTGGAGTGAGTGCCCTTTCTTATAGAGTATCCCATTTTCAATCACAAATGTAGGGGCTTGGTGTCTTATCTTCCTTGCATCTTGCATATTAAGGGCTAGAAATCCGTTCAGGATATCTACTACAGGAGCCATCCAAGTATTTTTATAATGGTAACCTGTTTTCGCTAAAAAGGGTTCCTTATTAGAAGAATCCTCTTTACTCACTTCATCTCCCTTTTCCAAGGCTTAGGATCTAGTTAGGACCAACAATTCTTTTCCTGTTTCAAGCTCTTCCTGCTCAATGCTGGGTCTTTCTTTGTATCTACAGGGAATAAATGAAATTTGGGGGCTCATCTGAAGATGGCGAATTTGGCTAGTGAATCGGCTTAGGTGTTCTTCCCTCTTGGGATTTGATGTATTAAGAAGTCCTTAAAATGAGAAATCATCTTTTGTATCTTTTTTACATATAGGGCCAGCTGAGCGTCATTGGTTTGGTAGGTTTGCTTAGACTGATTTACCATCAATTGTGAATCGTTAATGATCTCTGTTCGAGGTATTTTCAACTGTAGTGCTAGGTTCAATCCTTCCACCATTAACTCATATTCGGCCACATTGTTGGTAGCTATAAATCCTAACTTCATTGCATAATTCAAGTGGTGCCCATCAGTGGTAATTATGACGTATCTTGCCCCTGCTCATTGTTCGTTTGAAACTCCATCTACGAATAATTGCCATTTATCCTTTAAGTCATTCTCTGTGGTTGACTGTTCTGTAATAAAACTGGTGCATTCATTTTCAAAATCTGCGAGAGCTTGTCCTTTGATCACTGCTCGAGGTTGAAACTCAACTTCGTATTGACTAAGCTCAATTCCCCATTTCACTAACCTCCCTGAGGTTTCAGACTTGCTGAAACTTGCTTAAGTGGAATTTAGTTAAAACCTTAATGGGATGTGCTTGGAAATAACCCTTGAGCTTGCGTGCTGTAAGTATTAAGCAATATGCCAATTTTTCCATTATGGGGTATCGGGTTTTTGCATCTTTTAACCTTCTGCTAACATAATAAATTGGGTGTTGAGTTCCATTACTTTCTCTTATAAGGACCGAACTTACCGCATATTCTGAAATAACCATATAGTGGTATAAATCTTCTCCTTTCTCGAGACTGGACAAAACCGAGGGTTTCCCCATGTAACCTTTCAATTCTTGAAAGGCTTTTCTACATTCTTCATTCCATTCAAATTTCTTCTTTTTCTTTATAACATCAAAAAATGGATGCATTTTTCAGTGGCTTTGGAAATGAATCGACTGAGGGCTGCTACCTTTCCGTTTAGGCTCATGACCTCTTTGCTTGTCTTGGGTTCTTCCATATCCTTTATAGCTTGGATTTGGCCGGGACTAGCTTCAATGCCATGTTCGCTTACCACATATCCTAGGAACTTTCCGGATTAGACTCCAAAAGAACACTCTTGCGGGTTTAACTTCATTTGGTAACCTCTAAAGATGTTGAACATCTCCTCTAGGTCCTCCAGGTGGCTCCCCGCTTTGACGGATTTTACTAGCATATCATCTATGTATACTTCCATGTTGTGTCTTATCTGCTCTTGGAACATTCTGTTAAACAGCCTTTGGTATGTTGCTCCAACATTTTTCAATCCAAAGAGCATTACTTTATAACAAAATGTCCCTCACTCGGTGATAAAGCTCGTATGTTCTTCGTCGGGTTTATGCATCGGAATTTGGTTATACCCCGAGTAAGCATCCATAAGGGGTAATATCTTATGTCCACTTGTTGTGTAATGTCCCGTATTTTGGTAGCTAAATATTTAATTTATTTTGTTATTTTAAATATTTTATTTGGAATATTAATGGATTTTTATTATTTAAATCGTATATTAAAACGAAGTTTGAATGTTATAATTTATATATAATATAAATCGAGCTCGAAATGGCGCGGTAGTTCGTAATATTGAATTTTGAACTTCAATTAAATATACAGGATCCGATATAGGTCGGATTTTTGTGAAAAAAGAAACATTTGAATCTTGTTGATTTTAATTTTTATGTGAAAGAGAAAAATCGGGATTTCAGTTTATAGATTGTTAGTTATGTCCAATTCAAATTTTTAAATAGTCGCTATGAAATTATTTATAAATAAGAACAATTAATTTAATAATTTAATTCGATTTAAAAGGGTTTTTTGATCATAACTCGAGATAACGATCGAACTAAGCCACGAAACGAATTCCGTTGAATTCGTATTGATGTTTAGAGTCAGGATATATATAATGTTTGTTATTTTTGGAGACCGGTTATTTTTGGCATCTAAAATAGCTTTGTCTTATGCGTAAAACTGAATAACGGATATGCAGACAAACTCCGTTTTCAATGAAACCAATTTTATTAAATCCATAATGAGAAGGTGTTGTAGTGTTTCAAGTTTCAAATTAGTTGGATTAATTTTGTGATCGCAGGGAATTTAAACGCGTGTTTTTCACCTGTGATTTATAAAGGATTTTTACATACGATATCGGATT
Source organism: Allium sativum (assembly GCA_030737875.1). NCBI lineage: Eukaryota > Viridiplantae > Streptophyta > Magnoliopsida > Asparagales > Amaryllidaceae > Allium > Allium sativum. Next base: position 967,371,066 of record CM060922.1, on the reverse strand, counting down.
TCAACGAAATCTGTCCCATTGTGTCTGGAATATTTTTCTATGTCAGGATTAAGAGTTTCATCTCGATAGGAGGTCGTATGTTGTTGTTTTTATACGTTACTTCGTGACGAAGTTTGGTTAATAATAAAATATATTCCATCTTAACTCTATAAATACCCCTTGATTTGGTCAATACCCTAAGTTACTAATTCTATAGTCAACGCAAATTATCAGCCGCTTCTCAATAATGAACGGATACTACTGCTTCCATCTTCTTCCCTAATTTATTCCTCAGTTCCTTTATCAAATCAAACAAACCTCAATAGCAAAAGTGTAGAGCCCGTCGACATACTTCGAACGACTGGCTATGATAAGAATTCGAACGACGAGTTGATCGGAATCAGGAAAAGGAGGGCCGACGGTTATTGTGTGTTATTGAGCAAACATAGAGACCGAGTGGTGAGCAGTTTCAGGCAAACTGGGAGGAGAGTGAGGAGCACACTCTGGCAGTCTTCAATGGTGGTCCGGTCATCGGTGATCAACGCAACAGCTGATGTTTTGTAGCGCACGTGGTTCTGTTTTGATGTGCGAATTCAAAAAGGAACGGAGAGTGGAAACAGTTTCAAAGTTGAACTGGTGGTGGAGTAGGATGTCGAGTGGCACGGGATTCAGGTCCTATGGTGGCGCGACTGTGGCGTAGGGGAGGGTGAAGCCTGATCAACCTCTGGCGGACTGTAGAGTGGGTTGCAACATGATTACTGAGGTCGAACAGGTGAAGTTACTTAAAGAGCTTGGGTAGATCAAGCTTCATAGTATACTGGGCAATGGATGTTAGGTTGATGGTGATCGTGGTGATAGGCTTGGAGGGTGCTCCCGCGATCTGTGTTGGCAAGGTGATTGAGTTGAAGCCAGCATGGAGGTATAGTTTGAACAGAAGGATGGAAACATCGTGAAACAGTACAGTGTAATAGGGTCAGCCTTTGCTATTTTTAACCCAATAATTAGTAACGTTAATTTAGATTAAACTAAAGGTGCCTAATTATACTAGTAATTAGGATGTAACATATCTAGCAATGTAGAAGAGCAGCATATTTGAAACCATGACTACACGTAATTAGTTAAGTAATAAAAGAGGCCTAAACAAGTAATTAGTTAACCTAAGTAAGAAATTAATTATACGATTAGTTAATTTGTAATAAGTGATTAGAAAAGTTAAAGAGTTAGACTATTATTTGTAAACATAGTGGACTTGTTTTTGGAAAGCAAAAGACTCGGTTGTTAGAAATCTTAAACCATAATTATTTAACGTAATTAGTTAAATAAGAAAGGTTAATTATAATTTAAATTATATTAACTTAATACATTAATAATTCTCACATCTATTTACAGAATGGAACGAAGCTAATTTGTACAGTTCTTTAGTGAACAGAAATTTTCAGTTGAATTAAACGAGAAATCAAACTGCTTCTGCGATAAATTAGATCAAAGTGAGTTAAACTCGCTCAGTCCCACTTATATTTTATATAAGTTGGGTTTTTATTTGTGTGCGCTATGGTCGCTAATGGTGGATATTAAATTGTTGTTATTGGCTGATTATTGAATTGAATGATTATATTGAGTTAACATATTTGATGCAGGGAAAAATAGGTTGGAGGGATCCAACTGGATTCCTCAGCAGTAGTTGTTAAAATTTATTATATGATAATAAATGTTGAATAATATGAAATGGTGATGCAGGGATTGACAAGTTGGAGAAATCCAACTGGATTTCTCAATAATATTGATAATGTTTATCAGTATGATTTGTTGTGTTCATTTGGACGTGAAATTGGTTTATATTTCACAGTTTGGTACTTTAGCAGATATTTACCTCTTTAGTACCGTGGATAAAATAATGATTTGTGAAATCGATATTTAATCGATTTAAAACGTTTTTCAAAGATGTATTCATATAAAGTTTTTAATGATTTATACAACGAATGGTTAATGATTTATACAGCAAATGGTAATGGTTTATAAAGAGAATGGTTAATGATTTATACAGCGAATAGTAATGATTTATAAAGAGAATGGTTAATGATTTATACAGCGAATGGTTAATGATTTATAAAGAGAATGGATAATGATTTATAGAGTAAATGGTTAATGATTTATACAGCGAATGGTAATGGAGTATGAAGAGAATGGTTAATGATTTATACATCGAACGGTTAATGATTTATACGACGAATAGTTAATGATTTATACAGCGAATGGTTAATGATTTATATAGCGAATGGATAATGGTTTATAAAGCGAATAGAAGTGGATTTATAAAACGAGTAGTTATGGAATTATACAGCGAATGGTAAAGCATTTTATAAACAAAAGGAAATGATTTTGTAAATGAAAAATAAAGGAATTCGTAAATAAAAGGTTAATGATTTTGTAAAGGAAAGGTGAAGGGTTTTGAAATGGAATCAGTAATACTATTTACAGAAGTTAAGTTGAAATATTTTAATTAATTTTGTGAAATGATATTTAAAATAATATTGAAAATGATTTGTGAGATTATAGTAATATAATCGCTTTAAATATGTTAAAGGGAATATGATAGGGTTTTACGAAATTGAAACTTGTTGTACACTGGTTGAGTTGAGTAAATTTTTGAGGTATTAATCTGATGTTGTTTTCGGCCTTCGGGGTTGATATTAGGAGACATATTCACTTACCAAATTACATTAAGGATCTAATGAGTAGAAATGGAATGATAACGAGTTTTTCTTATATTAAATAAGAAAAGGGAAATGTTTTCCGAATTAGCAGTTTTGAATATTTAATTAATGACGGGTTAATTAAAGAGGCTAAATGATGTTGGGTATTGAATCAGTGAATTCATTTTATTTTTATGCATGGATGATTGTTTATTTGATAGTTAAATAACCGACTATCAAATCTGACCAATACGATTGTGGGTACGGAAAGACCGGGATCGAATTTATATTCGAAATCCATTCCAAACAACAAATACGTGGAAGATTATGAGTAAAGATGGAGTATTGAAGACCATGGATCTTCAAGAACGGAAGAAATACGAGTTGAATTTCTCTGGTTAGCTCCCATAGATATTTCGGAAGTGATTCTGTCGTCATTGGAATCTTCGGATTGCAAGGATTACTCGCTACCGATCCATAGGGTAATTCAAGGATGCAGTAGAAGAGTTCCTTCGGTTTGTCCAGTCCCAGGACAACTTGTATGGACGGATGTCCAACAGAGTATTTCCAAAGAGATCACGTATGTTGATTTTTACAGACGTATTTCTGTTAGTGACGGAGAGTGGCCCTTCTCTTAGCTTAACGACCAGAGTATTTTTGTAGACGTCAATTAGTGTTTTGGCGGATCTGAAAAATGTGTCATCTAACGTGAATGATGGCCAGATATTCTTAAGTTAATTATGACTTCAAGCCTCATCAACCGAAAATGGAAGAAATCGGGTAGGTCGCATGGCTATGTGGGTCGCACCCATCAAAAGGGTGTATTGTCACCATCTAGAGAATATTCATATTTGTTACTTCTTTTCATTTCTGCATCTCCCGGGAACTACGGTGGTCGCGAAAAAAAGCCGTAAGGTGACAATACATTCGGTACTCTCAAGCGAAACGAGGGGCCGATCATGTTTAGCCTGGATTGCAAGATGTTCTTGTTGAACCCAGTGTATTCGTCTCTAGAGATACACTGTCAGAAGGTGGTTGCCCATACCTTGCCATGGAAATCTGTTCTCCAATAAGAGCCTGCGATTTTGATTTCATACTATATATGTAGAGCGTGAGATGAAAGTGTTCTGCTAGATTAATATTTATTTATATTTAGACATTATTATAATATCAGAGAAGATATGATTTCCAAAAATGCTTTGGTTATCGTAAGGTAAAAACCTTCCTTATTTATGTATGGATTTGGTCTTACGATTTTCCTTTCCTTTTGAAAAGATTTTGATGTTAAAATCAAGTTGGATGATACCTTTAAACTTAGTGTGTTTTTTCTCACTCTGGTTCACAAAACTGATCCGGTGTTTTGTAAATGCGCGGGTTAGACCGGGTTGTACAGGTTCAGGTTATCGAACGCTGTGAAGATACGAGCAGGAATAGTCCAGACATATGATATTTCATAGATATTGTTCCGCTATGTGGTGTATATGGGGACAGGTTATTATAACTATCCAGATGTGTTGATGTACTCTGATGAATGTAAGTATTTTTAAAGCTCTCAGTAAAGATTATTTCTATATTATATTTTGTTCCACTGCGTTGTTAGACTCTGTGTTGTGTGGTTCTTCTTCTTCTTCTTCTATTCTAATCTTTCTTGCTTATCTCACCCTCTAATTTCTTTCTAATACTATCTGGTTTTTTGATACCCGAGTTTTGGCAAGTAATACGGTTTATTTATTATTGTCGGAATTCGAAAGTCGAATTCCTACCGGGTCGTTACAGTGGTATCAGAGCTATTGGTTTAGTAATAACCTTGGCTCTATGACATAACTCGATAGAGATGGGGTTAGTAATACCCTACATTGAGTTTGAGTGTTTGTATATGAGAGCGTATTTGCAGATTTTATATACAAATGTTTTGTATAGTGTTGTTTGGTCAGTTCAAGTGTTGATAAGCATTGAACTGGAATAGATACAATATTGTTTTGTAAATAGGGTAAATGAAATAATTTTTCCCAAGATATATTTTTATATAGAAAAGAAATAATTTTATTAAATTATTGAGATATTGTGGTTTGATTGATTTATTTGAATGGAATTCAAATGGAAATTTGAATTTGAGTGGTTTAATATAACCAGAAGATTTCACATATATAGTTTGTGAATGAGAATTTTAAAATAAAATTGGAAATCAAAATTTAACTTAAGACAAGTTAAAGCAGAATAAATTATAAATTAAAGTAAATAGGTTCCAGTATTATAAATTGGAATGAATCTGCATATGATTTGAAATTAATTCCTGTATTTGAAAATGAATCGTGTCCATGTTTAGTTCATGGGAATATGTATAGTATACTTGTTAATAAGTGAAGTGTTATTGAAATATTTCATATATATGTTACTTATATGTTGAATTGAGTACAGGTGTCAGAAGGCTATAAGGATTGATTTGGTTGCGTAGATACTCGTAAATTAAGCAAGTATGCTCAATAGCGCTCGTAAAGGTATGCCTACGTGAAAATATAAAATTTTGGTTTTTTGTTTTTGTTTTCTTATCGTGTGGGTTGATGTATATATATATTATTTGTTCCTACGACATTGCAGAAGTCCCTCCGTACAGGGGAGACTCTGCCAAATTTTTCCAAAAATTTAAAGTGTTAGAAAATTTTCGATGTTTTTGGAAAATATTTATTTACGATATTGAATAGGTTTTTGATTTAAAATAAATTGGATTTTAAAGTGAATGGGATTCATATCATTTTCCTACCTTAGTAATTTTGGGGACGAAATTCTATTAAGGGGGATAATGTAATGTCCCGTATTTTGGTAGCTAAAAATTTAATTGATTTTCTTATTTTAAATATTTTATTTGGAATATAATGGATTTTTAATATTTAAATCATATATTAAAACGAAGTTTGAATGTTATAATTTATATATAATATAAATCGAGCTCGAAATGGCGCGATAGTTCGTAATATTGAATTTTAAACTTCAATTGAATATACAGGATCCGATATAAGTCGGATTTCTGTGACACAAGAAACATTTGAATCTTGTTGATTTTAATTTTCATGTGAAAGAGAAAAATCGGGATTTCGGTTTATAGATTGTTAGTTATGTCCAATTCAAATTTTTAAATAGTCGCTATGGAATTATTTATAAATAATAGCGATTAATTTAATAATTTAATTCAATTTAAAAGGGGTTTTTGACCATAACTCAGGATAAAGATCGAATTAAGCGACGAAATGAATTCCGTTAAATTCGTATTGAAGTATAGAGTCAGGAAAGATATATTGTTTGTTATTTTTGGAGACCGATTATTTTTGGCATCTAAAATAGCTTTGTTTTATGCGTAAAACTGAATAATGGATATGCAAACGAACTCCGTTTTCAATGAAACCAATTTTATTAAATCCGTAATGATGAGGTGTTATAGTGTTTCAAGTTTCAAATTATTTGGATTTATTTTGTGATCGTAGGGAATTTAAACGCGTGTTTTTCACCTATGATTTATAAAGGAATTTTTACAGACGATGTCGGATTTCGACGACCTGTCCCATTGTGTTCGGAATATTTTTCTATGTTAGAATTAAGAGTTTCATCTCGATAGGAGGTCGTATGTTTTTGTTTTTATACGTTACTTCGTGACAAAGTTTGGTTAATAATAAAATATATTCCATCTTAACTCTATAAATACCCCTTGATTTGGTCAATACCCTAAGTTACTCATTCTATAGTTAGCGCAAATTATCATCCGCTTCTCAATAATGAACGGATACTACAGCTTCCATTTTCTTCCCTAATTTATTCCTCAATTCCTTTATCAAATCAAACAAACCTCAATAGAAAAAGTGTAGATCCCGTCGACATACTTCGAAGGACTAGCTATGATAATAATTTGAACGACGTGCTGATCGGAATCAGGAAAAGGAGGGCCGACGGTTATTGGGTGTTATTGAGCAAATGTTGAGACCGAGTAGTGAGCATTTTCAGGTAAATGGGGAGGAGAGTGAGGTGCACACTCTGGCGGTCTTCGATTGTGGTCCGGTCATCGGTGATCGAAGCAACAACTGATGTTTTGTAGCGCACGTGGTTCTGTTTTGCTGTGCGAATTCAAGAAGGAACGGAGAGTGGAAACAGTTTCAAAGTTGAAATGGCGGTGGAGAAGGACGTCGAGTGGCACAGGGTTCAGGTCCTAGGGTGGTGCGACTATGGCGTAGGCGAGGGTGAAGCCTGATCAACCTCTGGCGGACTGTAGAGGGGGTTGTGACACGATTACTGAGGTCGAACAGGTGTAGTAACTTGAAGACGTTGGGTAGATCGAGCTTCAAAGTATATTGGGCAATGGATGTTAGGTTGATGGTGATCATGGTGATGGGCTTGGAGGGTGTTACGGCGATCTGTGTTGGCGAGGTGATTGAGTTGAAGCCAGCGTGGAGGTACAGTTTGAACAGAAGGATGGAAACATCGTGAAACAATACAGTGTAATAGGTCGGCCTTTGTTGTTTTTAACCCAATAATTAGTAACGTTAATTTATATTAAACTAAAGGTGCCTAATTATACTAGTAATTAGGATGTAACATATCTAGCAATGCAGAAGAGCCGCATATTTGAAACCATGACTACTTGTAATTAGTTATGTAATATAAGAGGCCTAAACAAGTAATTAGTTAAACCTAAGTAAGAAATTAATTATACAATTAATTAATTAGTAACAAGTGATTAGAAAAGTTAAAACTTAATTTAAGAGTTATACTATTATTTGTAAACATAGTGGACTTGATTTTGGAAAGCAAAAGACTCGATTGTTAGAAATCTTAGACCATAATTATTTAATATAATTAGTTAAATAAGAAAGGTTAATTATAATTTAAATTATATTAACTTAATACGTTAATAATTCTCACATCTGTTTATAGAATGGAACGAAGCTAATTTGGACAGTTCTGGAGTGAACAGAAATTTTCAGTTGAATTAAACGAGAAATCAAACTGCTTCTGCGATAAATCAGATCAAAGTGAATTAAACTCGCTCAGTCCCACTTATATTTTATATAAGTTGGGTTTTTATTTGTGTGCACTATGGTTGCTAATGGTTGATATTAAATTGTTGTTATTGGCTGATTATTGAATTGAATGATTATATTGAGGTAACGTATTTGATGCTGGGAAAAACAGGTTGGAGGGATCCAATTGGATTCCTCAGCAGTAGTTGTTAAAATTTATTATATGATAATAAATGTTGAATAATTTGAAATGGTGATGCAAGGATTGACAGGTTGGAGAAATCCAACAGGATTTCTCAATAATATTGATAATTTTTATCAGTATGATTTGTTGTGTTCATTTGGACGTGAAATTGGTTTATATTTCACGGTCTGGTACTTTAGCAGATATTTACCTCTTTAGTACCGTCGATAAAGAAATGATTTGTTAAATCGATATTTAATCGATTTAAAACGTTTTTCAAAGATGTATTCATTTACAGTTTTGAAATAATGGTTTATACAGCAAATAGTTAATGATTTATAAATTGGATAGTTAATGGTTTATAAAGAGAATGGTAATGGTTTATAAAGAGAATGGTTAATGATTTATACAGCGAATGGTTAATGATTTATACAGCGAATGGTAATGTTTTATAAAGAAAACGGTTAATGATTTATACAGCGAATGGTAATGGTTTATAAAGAGAATGGTTAATGATTTATACAGCGAATGGTTGATGATTTATACAACGAATGGTAATTGTTTATAAAGAGAATGGTTAGTGATTTATACAGCGAATGGTTATTGATTTATACAGAGAATGGTTAATGATTTATATAGCGAATGGTTAATGATTTATACAGCGAATGGATAATGGTTTATAAAGCGAATAGAAATGGATTTATGAAATGAGTAGTTATGGAATTATACAGCGAATGGTAAAGCATTTTATAAATAAAAGGAAATGATTTTGTAAATGAAAAATAAAGAAATTCATAAATAAAAGGTTAATGATTTTGTAAAGGAAAGGTGAAGGGTTTTGAAATGGAATCTATAATACTATTTACATAAGTTAAGTTGAGATATTTTAATTAATTTTGTGAAATGATATTTAAAATAATATTGAACATTATTTGTGAGATTATAATAATATAATCGCTTTAAAAATGTTAAAAGGAATATGATAGGGTTTTACGAAATTGAAACTTGTTGTAAGCTGGTTGATTGAGCAAATTTTCGAGGTATTAATCTGATGTTGGTTTTGGCCTTCAGGGTTGATATTAAGAGATATATTCACTTACCAATTTACAATAAGGATCTAATGAGTAGAAATGGAATGATAATGAGATTTTCTTATATCAAATAAGAAAAGGGAAATGTTTTCCGAATTAGCAGTTTTGAATATTTAATTAACGACGGGTTAATTAAAGAGGCTAATTGATGTTGGGTATTGAATTAGTGAATTCATTTTATTTTTATGCATGAATGATTGTTTATTTGATAGTTAAATAACCGACTATCAAATCTGACCAATACGATTGTTGGTACGGAAAGACCGGGATCGAATTTATGTTCGAAAACCATTTCGAACAACAAATACGTGGAAGATGATGAGTAAAGATGGAGTATTGAAGACCTTGGATCTTCAAGAACGGAAGAAATACGAGTTGAATTTCTCTGGTTAGCTCCTAGAGATATTTCGGCAGTGATTCTGTCGTCATTGGAATCTTCGGATTGCAAGGACTACTCGCTACCGATCCATAGGGTAATTCAAGGATGCAGTAGGAGTGTGCCTTCGGTTTGTCTAGTCCCAGGACAACTTGTATGGACTGATGTCCAACAGAGTATTTCCAAAGAGATCACGTTTGTTGAATTTAACAAACGTATTTCTTTTAGTGGCAGAGAATGGCCCTTCTCTTTGCTTAACGACCAGAGTATTTTTGTGGGCGTCAATTAGTGTTTTAGCGGATCTAGCAAATGTGGCATCCAAAGTGTATGATGGCCAGATGTTCTTAGGTTAATTATGACTTCAAGCCTCATCAACCAGAAATGGCAGAAATTGAGTAGGTCGCATGGCTATGTGGGTCGCACCCATCAAAAGATGTATTGTCACCACCTAGAGAATATTCATATTTGTTACCTCTTTTCATTTCTGTATCTCCCGGGAACTACGGTGGTCGCGACAAAAAGCCATAAGGTGACAATACATTCGGTACTCTCAAGCGAAATGAGGGGCCAATCATGTTTAGCCTGGGTTGTAAGATGTTCTTGTTGAACCTGGTGTATTCGTCTCTAGAGATACACTGTCGGAAGGTGGTTGCCCATACCTTGCCATGGAAATCCGTTATCCAATAAGAGCCTATGGTTTTTATTTCATACTATATATGTAGAGTGTGAGATGAAAGTGTTCTATTAGATTGATATTTATTTGTATTTGGACATTATTATAATATCAGAGAAGATATGATTTCCAAAAATGCTTTGGGTTATCGTAAGGTAAAAACTGTCTGTATTTATGTATGGATTTGGTCTTACGATTTTCCTTTCCTTTTGGAAAGATTTTGACGTTAAAATCAATTTGGATGATACCTTTAAACTTAATGTGTTTTTTTCTCACTCTGGTTCACCAGACTGATCCGGCGTTTTGTAAATGCCCGGGTTAGACCGGGTTGTATAGATTCAGGTTATCGGACACTCTGAAGATACGAGCTGGAAGAGTCCAGACATATGATATTTCATATATACTATTCCGCTGTGTGTTGTATATGGGGGCATGATATTATAACTATCCAGATGTGTTGATGTACTCTGATGATTGTAAGTATTTTTAAAGCTCTCAGTAAAGATTAGTTCTATATTATATTTTGTTCCGCTGCGTTGTTAGACTTTGTGTCGTGTGGTTCTTCTTCTTCTATTCTAATATTTCTTTCTTTCTTATCTCACCCTCTAATTTCTTTCTAATAACTATCTGGTGTTTTCGATACCTGAGTTTTTGCAAGTAATACGGTTTATGTATTATTATCGGAGTTCGGAAGTTGAATTCCTACCGGGTCGTTACATGTTGCATCAACCAAATGGTCTATCCGCGGAAGGGGATAACAATCCTTTGGGCAGGCTTTGTTTAAGTCTTTATAATCAACCCAAGTTCTCCACTTTCCGTTTGACTTCTTTACCAGCACAGGGTTAGCTAGCCATTTGGGAAAAAAGCTTCTCGGATGAACCCGTTTGTTTCTAACCTTTTGACTTCCTCTTTTGAAGCCTCTGATAGTTCTTTGTTGTATTGCCTCTTCTTTTGCTGAATCGGGATTACTGAAGGGTTGATATTTAAAGCCTGGCTCATGATAGAGGGGTTAATCCCAACCATGTTTGAATGAGTCCAAGCGAAGACATCCTTGTTGAGCTATAGGAATCGAACTAGGTTACTTCTCAAGGTTTCTGCTAACCTTTTCCCTATCTTAATAACTTTGCCTTATCCTTTGAGTCGATGTTTAATTCCTCCAAATCCTCTATGGGATTTACCCTTTCAGTGTCCCCTCGAGAATCCAAGTCTGTTACAATTTTCTCTTCCTCTATCAGATTTATGTCATCGACTCTCTTCTTTTTCATCTCAAAGAAGTGTACCTACCATTCATACGTTTTTCAGTTTTATTGAATTATATTTTAGCTTCAAACGTTGGATGTAAGAATCCATCATCCGAAGGTTGAAAAATAGTAGAGGAATTAAAGTACGAGGAATACTCCGTTTTGTATTTGTCAACTGTTGTGAAGTACAATTCACGAGAACTAAATTGTTCCTCTTTGATGGTACCCCATCCTTGTTTTGTCAAGAAATTCAGCATAAGGTATTTGGAAGAGATGAAAGCATCCATCTCCTCTAGAGCGGGTCGTCTAAAGAAGGCATTATAGTAGGATGCTTGGTCAATCACGACGAAGAGAGTTTCAAAGGTTCGGTTGAGCGGAGACAACCCAACTTGGGCTAGGAGGTTGATTTTCCCTACTGGAGTCGATCCCTTTTTGTTGAAGCCGAAGATTGGTTCCTTGCTTGCCTCTAATCTTTGCCTGGAGATTCCTATTTGATCAAAATCATGCTTAAAAATGACATTGACCGCGCTCCCAATATCAACAAGGATCTTGGAAACAACAAAAAACCCATTTGAGTTGTTATCATGAGAGGGTCATTGTGTGGATGATGGACCCCTTTCTTCATCTCTTCCATAGAAATTACTAGATTGTGCATTTCAAGAGCGTAGCATGCATTCTTCAATGATGGTTCTTCTCGGATGGAGAATATCCCTTCTCGAGCTTCTTTTAGATATCGGTTCCTAGCTACCTGACAGTTCCCAGCAGGGTGTGGTACTCTATGGATCACCTTAATTTGTTTTATTGGAGGACCCAAGTCTAGGTGACCTTCCTCCACTGTGGCTTCTACCGCATTTGGCTAAAACCTTTTGTTGTCCATTTGCATGCTGGCAGATGGTCGCTTGTTTAGAACAAACTCTTTCAAATGTCCCTCGCGGATAAGCTTTTGAATAATCCCATCCAAAACCATGCATTCATTAGTTTTGTGTTTGTTTGTCTTGTGATATTCACAATACTTTCCACCAGCATGGGGTCAGGGCAATTCTTGGCTTTGAACGAGACGAGGAAGTTATTGACCCTTTCTTTGGCTGCAGCATACACAAAGGAAATAGGCTTATTTAAAGCGTCTGAGTTGGAATTAGAATCCTCCTATCTTGGCCTTTTCTGATTTCCATCCAAACAAAACCTTTCACCTTGAGGCTTTCTACCAAAGCCCAGCTTTCCTCCCCCTCGAGGACCGAACTTCTTCTTTGTGAAGTACAATTAATCCATACGGATGAACTTGTCAGCTTGAAAGTGGAAGTCTTATAGGTCTTTACATCTGTGAATGTATAGTTCTTTCCAGAAGGGGATGTTCTCAATCAACCCCGAATGCACAACTATTATCTTGTCGCGATTATTCATATCTTTTGCTTTCAATGCTTCTACATTGAATCTTTTCAAATAATCCCCTACGGACTCTCCTTGCCTCTGCTTGATATTAGCGATAACTGTGTAGTCAACTGTTGGATCTTTACAGATGCAGAATTGTGTAGAAAACTTATAGGCGAAATGTTTCCATGAATAGATGGTATTCCCTCTATACTGACGATACCATTTGGCTACTGCTACCTGGAGGGTTGCTGGGAAAAGATGACATCTGACCGCCCCCGAAGCATTATAGAGATCCATTTGGCTGTCGAAAGCCATTAGATGATCATCAGGTTCAGTAGTTCCAAGATACTTTATGGTTGGAACCTTCACCCTAGATGGTATTATAGTGCACATGATCTCGTCGGTGAAACAGGCTACTCTTTCATTATCATTGACCCTATCATCCTGGTTCTTTTCCCTTTTCTTCCCAACGGGTCCTTGACGGTTTTTTTTAGCAATATCTTTAAGATAAGCCTCCATGTTGTCATAATTCGTCCTCTTAGGATCATAACCTTTAGAAGTAGGACTTCTAGATTGCTCCTGGTCACATTTATTTCCTTGGTGATCAACCCCTGTTAGAAGGGATCTTTTCTTCTTGGAGGAAGCTTCTTTGAGTTTCTCCCTTCCCTCAGATTGTTGGACGAAAGCCTTTCTCTTTGGAGATTCATCCACTTCACTTTGACTGGACTTTGTAAGCCTTAAAGATCTTTGAGCATGATCATCGCCCATTTGAGATTTCATTTTTTGGACATGTTTCTCTAAAGCTATGACCTAAGCAGTGTTTTCCTCCATAGTATTTACATTTGGTGGCTACACTAGATTAGAAGTTGCTCCCGTTTCACTAATATTCAGGTTGAATGTCAGTTTTATGTTCTCCTCGATGGTAACATTAGGTGACAGTTCCTTATTTCTCTCTTCCAGCCTTTTAGACTTCATCCTTTCCTAATCAAGAAGCGATAAACTTACCAAAATTAGTTTATGATAAAGCAATGGAATCAGAGGTTCAACCCCTTCTTCTAGCACCAAAATGTTAACGATATTTTTCGTCAACACCCGAACTAGGATTGACAATTCATATGCTTAGTAGTTTGATGGGAGATTGATCTAAAGGTCATTGAAATATAACCATGAGGTAGTAATCTAAACGAGCTCCACCGTTTCCTAGGCATCAAGACCCTTGTAACGACCCGGATTTTTCGACTATTTGAATTCGAATATTTAAATTTATTTTAAATATTTTATTTGGATTATTTATGGATTTTTAGTATTGAATTCATTTATAAAACAAATTCTAACATTTATAATTATATTAAATCGAGTTCGTAACACCCGCGGTAGTTCGTAAAATTGAGTTTTCAACTTCAATTGAATGTACAGAATCCGTTTTAAGTCGGAATTCTATGAAACAAGAAACGTTAGGATCTATTTGATAATAATTTTCTAATGAAAGAGAAAAATCGGAATTTTATCGTATATATTGTAAGTTATGTCCAAATCAAAATTTGAAATAGTCGCTATGAAAATCATTTATAAATTATATCATTTATTTAATTTATTTAAAGGCAATTTCTATATATTTGGACATCATTTCACTTGAAAATATTAATATCGAGGTGTAATTCTATATTGGTTCAATTTGAAGTGGTATATTATTTTATTTGGATAAATTCGATAATAATAATTTATTATTATTATTTAATTTAATTGTTTGGATTTAATTTATAATATATCGATATTATATAAGCCGTATGAATAATTATTTTTCTAACAACCTTCGTTTTCGACGAAAAGAGTTTTATTGGGATACGTATTGTTAGCTATTGCTATATTTCTAGTTTGGAGCCAATTTGAGTTATTTTGTCGGTAGTTCAATCTTAGCGTGATCCGATAAACATACTGAAATTAAAATAACATCTTTGTGCAAACAGAGTCATTTTCAATAAAATTAATTTCATTGGAACCGTGCGTCAAGACGTAGCAGTGTGTCTATTTTCGTTGTGATAGAAGATTATATGTAACAACGCGTACATTTAACAGGCAATGCTAAGTAGCGATACAGATTAAACTAACGGGGTAAAATAAATAAATAAGTTTTACCCTAAAAATAAAATTAAAATATACGGAAACCTCACTCCTAGGTCACATACATACGTCGAGCACCTACCTATTTTCCAACAGCAAACCTAAGAAATGTACACAAACTCTAACCTATATCATTCTTCCTCCTTAAGTCTTATTCGAATTTAATTAAAGTTGTACCTATTTTTCTACCAACAGCCTACATAATGTACTTTAGAGAACACGCGCAAGTTCTATAAATATTCAATGGATGGATGTACAGCCTAAACATTTGCACAATCTAAACGTGCCTATAAGATAAATCCCATCACCAGCTACCTACGCCTACACATCACATGCATGCAGCCATCTATGTTTTCAATTCAAACGAAGTGAAAATTCATGCAGCAATATAATAGGTACAGCTAACCTACCCTAATACGTGTGTGCCAAGCATCCTTACATTATAAAAATGAGTATTTTTCTCCTATTTCATCCTCTTGGAAAACTATGGCCTTTTTATTTCTCACCAAATACAATCTAATCCCAACTCTTCTTTGCTGTTATATTATTGCAAATTATTTCCCTTCCCTTGCAAAGTAGAAAAATCGTAACCTCATCTCCACTGAAAAAAAAAACAGTGGCTTTTCTTTCATTTCTGGCCGGACGTTGAAGAGGCATGGCACGGTGGCAATCGCGGGCACAGTTGAGTTAGGAACTGCATGCTTTGGCACGTTGGGTCATCGGGGAAGAAGGTGTCGTGGTGAGTAGTTGCAGGAGTAGGTTTGAATCATGTATATGGGAAGGGGAATGGAGTGGAGTAGGAGTTGAGGATGTCGGGGCATGCATCGCTGGTGGGGTCGGGATCTGTTACGAGGAGGTGGAACCGTGGAAGGCACTACTGTGCCAGGAGACGAGCATGACAGTGGCGACGGTGAACTCGGAGTGGGTTCCGCAGTAGATTATAGTGAAGGAGAGCGTTGTACATGTTTTTTCGAAGGACAGCGGCTGGGCATTTAAGTTTGAATGATTGGGAGATTGGTGCAATGACATGAAATTGAAGTGTACATGGCGGTTTGGCTATAGAACAAAAGGGCAGGGCGGTTTTGAACAAAACGACGTAGGGGTTCGAATGCAAATATAGGAGGTGGATGCTAAAACAAATGGTGAGCTGGTGTGGGAAGGGTGGGAGGGAAAACGCAAGCAGGTCTACTAATGGGAGGAGATTGTCGACGCATTTTCGAGGTGGGATGGTTGCGCTGCATGCATGGACGTGAAGGGAGTTGCGTGGGCATAGATGTTTGTACATGCAGTGGAAGTGCAAAGGCATAAAGTAGTTTGAATGTGAAGCAGCATGGTGTGGGGGGGGGGGGGGTTTATGCGTTGGGAGGGTTGAGCGAAACATGGAAGGAAGATGAGATCAGGCAGGTGTACAACGCGCTGGTGATGGACTGGGTGAAGGGAAAGATGCGGGGTCTTGGGGCAGAAATTTGGTGCGGCGTGATGGAACAAGTAGTAGCAGGTTATATAAAAAATTAACAATAGAAAGGAGAACAGTACGAGGGTTGGGTAGGACATGGGCGGTTGAGGCTAAATGGGCTTTAGGGCCATACGTTAAAAAAAAAGGGATCGAAGGTTGCACTCCATCGAAAGTTGTTTCAGTTAGTAATATTCATGCAGTGGTTTAAGGAACTACGAGTTGAACAATGGCAAGATAGTTTGTGCGTGGTTTTGTGAGGTTGGTCGAGGGCAGATGCATGAGGAACAAAGCAGTAGGTGAGCAAAAATATCAGCGGACCATTACTACTTAACAATGAAATTTATTTAATTAAAATTAATTAAGTTTTTTTATTTACTTATAAAAATTTTAATTCGTTCGTTCATTAACAGAACATAACAGAACAAGTGGCGAGGGCACTGTATCGACATGCACTTTATACTAGAGCTGGACTGAACGATGATGGAAGAAGTTGGAATTGTCAGTTAAATTAAACATTGTTTTAATTTAACTGAAACAAACCATTTTAACGTCAAAACAAACCAAGGTGAGTTAAACTCGCTCAGTTATCTCACTTATAATTATTATAAGTCGGGTTTTATTGTTTATGTGCTATATTTGCTATCTATTGACTGATTGATGGTTGTTTGGTTGTTTTGCTGAATATTTATTTATATTGTTTAAATTAAACGGTTGTTTAATTTAAATAAAATAAAATGAAATCGTTATTTTAACGATTAAATCCAATAGATGTGACTTACCTCGTTGGTTACGTTTATAATAATATAAACGTTTTAAATTGAATTGAATGCTTGAATTGTTGGTTGTTGACCGTTACCGGTTGAATTAATTATTCATGTTTGTTATAAATTGTCATACTGAATACAGGGAAGAACAGGTTGGAGGGATCCAACCAGATTCCTCAAATTTATTGTTTATTTTCATGTTATATCACATATACTGTTTAACCAACCTCATTGGATGATGGGTTGATTATTGATTGTTGAACCCTTGATATTAACCAATGTGAAATATTGGTTGAGGACTGGGCAGTAGATGGACTAAATTATACATTGTTTTTATAAAGAATGGTTTACCGTAAGGTGAAACGAGAGAAATGAAATTATGAAATTTATCTTATAACTCGAAAATACATTTTGAAATATATTATTTTAAATAAAGTTCATAAAAAAAAAGAAAAATATAACCATATATATATATATATATATATTTTAACCCCCAATCACCACTTTTGTATCAAAATCTGCCGTGTGCGACGCACACGCCTCATCCTAATTGTTAAATGAATTACCAAAATCTGCCATGTGCGACGCACACGCCTCATCTTAACTGTTAAATGATTTACCAAAATCTGCCGTGTGCGATGCACACGCCTCTTCTTAATTGTTAAATGAATTACCAAAATTGGTCGTGTGCGACGCACGTGCCTCACCTTATACTATTAAATGATTGATAAAGCAAATCCTTATATTACTAGAATTGCTATGCAAGTGGGCAAGGATTAATGTAATAATTAATAACGGAGATTAATTATTATTTTTAGTAATAATTAAAATTGGTTTATATTAAATCGATTATAAATTATTTACTAATAATCGAAGTAAATAGGATAATTTAAATTAATTATATTATTAATTAATTTAAATGAAGAGACGAGTTAGAGTTGATCAACGAGTTAATCGTGTTATAGAGTTGACTAAGTCAGCTGTTTTAACAGAAGTTGATTTCTAAATTAAATTAGTTTTGAGGCGACTTACCTACAATAATTTAACGAATAGTTGTTTAATTTAATGAGATTTAAAAAGGAAATTTAATATTAATTCCAGTTAGTGGTGAAGTAAATTATAAAACTTAAATTATAAAATTTTAAGGAATCATTTCTTAAATGAAGTTCATTTAAGTATTTCGAAGCAGTAATGAATATAATTGAATTTTAAAGTGAGTTTGTCTACGGGTTTACCTTTAAAACCGAGTGTGGTAAATTAAGTTATTAGCGGATTTTAAGCGAATGAGATAAGCTTAAAATAAAGATTACTTAATATCGAATTAAGTAAAGGAAATCAAGATGAAAAAGAATTTCATATTAAACCAATTTTGTATAAACGAGTTTATAAAAAGAAATGGGAATTTAAAGTGTTAATTTTAAATTAACGTTACTTAATAATGGTAATAAGTGAAATTGATGAGATTTAAAATACGATTTCCTAGAATGAATGATGGAAAGGGTTAGAAAAAGGATTCTTGTAACTGAATTAGGTAAAGGATCGAGTAATAGGATTTGTAATAAAAATCCAGAAAATGAAGCAAATAGTTTAAAGAATTTAAAGTTTAAAAGTTGGTGTTTTATTAATCATTTACTAAATCAATAAATTTAGTGACAATAGTATATTTAAAAAGGAGATTTGAAAAATAAGAAGGTTTTATAAAACCATATTTTAAATAAATGGTGAAGGAATATTTGTTGGCATTAGAATGAATAGTGGTTTTTGAATTACAATTCATATTTATCTTAAGATAAGAACGTTGTTGATCAAGGTCTGAGAGGTAATTAAAATACCCCAACTTGAACGACTTCAGGATTATCGGAGGATGATATGAGTTGTAACGGTAAAGATGTTAGAAGCGATTTATTATGAGAAATAGTAATGCGGCGTTATTTGAAGTCTTTAAGGAAGATATAATGAGTTTTTATTATAAAGGAAATAAAAGGATTGGAGGAAATATAGGTATTGATATTTCCAAAG
This sequence comes from Allium sativum, assembly GCA_030737875.1. Taxonomy (NCBI): domain Eukaryota; kingdom Viridiplantae; phylum Streptophyta; class Magnoliopsida; order Asparagales; family Amaryllidaceae; genus Allium; species Allium sativum. Next base: position 967,352,092 of record CM060922.1, on the reverse strand, counting down.
TAACGGAAGTAAAATGGCTAGAGAATATGAGATGATATTTTTCATAATCAAGGTAATAAAAGGAGTTATGAAAATATAACGATATTTTTGAAGTAAAGAGATGAGTTTAGATTGAGTTATTTTAAAAGGATAAGTGACGATGATTGTTTTTAAAATAACGAAACAAATGGAGATTTCGTTACGATTGTTTTACGAACGATACGTTGGATCGATTTTCCAATTATAAATAAGTAATGTTGCAACAAATGATTTGAATGATAATTGGATATGATTATAAGATATTTTTCTCAATATTAAATAGAAATGGTTTGAGAATATTTGTATATTAAAATAAGAAGTGAATACTATGTTGAAAGATTTAGAAGTTTTAATTAACTGTTCACTAGTTATTTCTAACTAAAAAGGGCCAAGTGACACTGTGTACTCAACCAGTAGATCCATTTTATTTTGTTTATTTGATAGTTAAATAACCGACTATCAAAATCTTGCCATATGATTATTGGTACGGAAAGACCCGGATCGAATTTATATTCGAAAACTATTCCGACCATTAAATACAAGTACATGGAAGATGCTATTCAAGATGGAGCAAATGAAGACCGTGGATCTTCATAAAACGGTAGAATTACTTACAATCTCTGGCTGATCCCTAGAGATATACTGTGATTCTGTCGTGGTTGAAATCTACGAATTGCAAGGACTATTCGCTACTAATCCATGGGGTGGAACCTATATAGAATGTGGTAGGAGGGTGCTTTTGGTTCATCCTGTTCCTAGATGACGTGTATGGATGGATGTCTGACAGAGGCAAAGAAGGAAACTCCTTTTAGCTAACACATAAAGTATTGTTGTAGGCGTCAATTAGTGATTTTGATGGATCTGACGATGTGGCATTCGAAGTTAATGTGATGTGCTGGTTATAAAGATAAAGCATAGCCTCAAGCTCATCAACCGGGAAATGGTAAAAATCGAGTAGGTCGCATGGCTATGTGGGTCGCCCCCATTAGGGAGTATTGTCACCATCTAGAGAATATTCATATTTGTCTTCTTTTCGCTTCTGTATCTCCCGGGAATGGTGATGTTGGATCCAACCGTAGGTGATAATATATTCGGAACATTCAAGGTTAAGTGAATGGTCGGTCATGTTTAGCCCGAGTTGCAAGATGTTCATGTTGCACTCGGTGTATTCCTCTCTTGAGATACACTGTCGGAAAGGTGGTTGCCCATACCTTGCCATGGAAATCCATTTTTCAATAAGCGCCCACGGTTTTGATTGTATACAATATATGTAGAGCGTGAGATGCAAGCGTTCTACTAGATTGATATCTATTTGTATTTAAACACTATTATAATATCATAATAGTATTGATTTCAAAAATGTTTTTGATTATCGTAAGGTAAAAACCGTCCGTACTTATGTGTGGATTTGGTCTTACGATTATCCTTTCTTTCAAAAAGATTGTAACTTTAAAATCAAATATGTTGTTACCCATAAACTTAGTGTGTTTTTCTCACTCTGGTTCACCAGACTGATCCGGCGATTGTAATGCTCGGGTTAGCCCAGGTTGTGCAGATTCAGGTTATTAGATGCTGTGAAGTCCAGAGACGAGCTGGAGAAGTCCAGACGTATGATATGTTGTATTTATTCCGCTGTGTGTTGTATGTAAGGACAGATATTTGTAACTGTCCAGATGTTTTGTTGTACTATGAAATTTTGTAAGTTTTCAAGCTCTCTATAAAGATTATTTCTATATTATATTTTGTTCCATTGCGATGTGAGACTCTGATTATGTGTTGTGTTCTTCTTCTTATTCTTCTATTCTAATATTTCTTTCTTTCTTATCTCACCCTCTAACTTCTTTCTAATAACTATCTGTGTTTTCGATACTTGAGTTCTGACAAGTGATACATGATCTGTATTATTGTCAGAATTCGGGCTCGAATTCCCGCAGGTCGTTAGAGTGGTATCAGAGCGTGGTTTAGTAATAACCTTGGCTCTGTGGTGTAACTCGATATTGATTGGGTTAGAAATACCCTAGATTGAGTTAAGTGTATATATTTGAGAGAACGTATTTGTAAATTTTATATATACAAATGTTTTATATTATGTTGTTTGACCGGTTCAAGTTAAACTGGCAACTGACACAATATTGTTTCTGTAAAAAGGGTAAATGAAATAATTTTGCCCTAATTCTATTTTTGTATAGAAATGAAATAATTTTATCAAATTGTCGATATTGATTTGTCTGATTGATTTGAATGAGAATTCAAATGGAATTGTAAATCTGAAGGATTTAATTAAACTAGAAGAGAATTTTTAATATGGAATTTGTGAGTAAGAGTTTATATATATAATTAAATTAATCAGGATTTAACTTTAACTAAGTTAAATAAATTTGAAAGGAAAATGGAATAATTTGGTTGTGTTGACCATTGATTGTTTGTTTGTTGGATGATATATTGGTTGGATAATAAATATTCATCAACAGAAATGGATTGAAAATCGAGAAAGTAAATTCCAAAATAATGAATGAGAATAAAATCACGTATGGAATAAAAATAAAATGATTTAACCTTGTATTTGTTATTTGCAATACATTGAGATTAGTGCAGGATGGAAGAAGAAAGAGCAGTTAGTGCTTTGCTTGGTGATTAGAGTTTGAGTTGCCCGACAAATAGGTAAAACTTGATAATATTGATTTTATACCCCTGAGTTGGGTCGCTGTTTTGCTTTGTTTTCTTTTTGATCGATGTAAGGCCGGAGTGGCAGTTGTAATTGTTTGGATCGAACAGTACAGAGGAGGTGCGGGCGAATTTTTCAAAAAATTTTAAGACATAGAAATTAGTTTGATAATATTTTAAATTAATTATTTTTGAAATAATTGGGTTCAGACTATTATTCTTTACTTAGTAATTTCGGGGACGAAATTCTATTAAGGGGGGAAGATTGTAACGACCCGGATTTTTCGACTATTTAAATTTATTTTAAATATTTTATTTGGATTATTTATGGATTTTTAATATTGAATTCATTTACAAAACGAATTCTAACAATTATAATTATAATTATATTAAATTGAGCGCGTAACGCCGTGGTAGTTCATAAAATTGAGTTTTCAACTTTAATTGAATGTACAGAATCCGTTTTAAGTCGGAATTCTGTGAAACAAGAAACGTTAGAATCTATTTGATAATAATTTTGTAATGAAAGAGAAAAATCGGAATTTTATTGTATATATTGTAAGTTATGTCCAAATCAAAAATTGAAATAGTCGCTTTGAAAATCATTTATAAATTATACCATTTATTTAATTTATTTAAAGGGAATTTCTATATATTTGGATATCATTTCACTTGGAAATATTAATATCGAGGTGTAATTCTATATTGGTTCAATTTGAAGTGGTATATTATTTTATTTGGATAAATTCGATAATAATAATTTATTGTTATCTAATTTAATTGTTTTGGATTTAATTTATAATATATCAATATTATATAAGCCGTATGAATAATTATTTTTCTAACAACCTTCGTTTTCGATAAAAAGAGTTTTATTAGGATACGTATTGTTAGCTATTGCTATATTTCTAGTTTGGAGCCAATTGGAGTTATTTTGTCGGTACGTTCAATCATAGCGTGAACCAATAAATATATTGAAATTAAAATAACATCTTTGTGCAAACGGAGTCAGTTTTCAATAAAATCAATTTCATTGGAACCGTGCCATCAAGACGTAGCAGTGTGTCTATTTTCGTTGCGATGGAAGATTATGTGTAACAGCGCGTACATTTAACGGGCAACGCTAAGTAGCGGTACAGATTAAACTAACGGGGTAAAATAAATAAATAAGTTTTACCCTAAAACTAAAATTAAAATATATGGAAACCTCACTGCTAGGTCACATACATACGTCGAGCACCTACCTGTTTTCCAACATCCAACCTAAGAAATGAACGCAAACTCTAACCTATATCATTCTTCCTCCTTAAGTCTTATTTGAATTTAATTAAAGCTGTACCTATTTTTCTACCAACAGCCTACATAATGTACTTTAGAGAACACGCGCAAGTTCTGTAAATATTCAATGGATGGATGTACAGGCTAAACATTTGCACAGTCTAAACGTACCTAAGATAAATCCCATCACCAACTACCTATGCCTACGCATCACATGCATGCAGCCATCTATGTTTTCAATTCAAACGAAGTGAATATTCATGCAGCAATATAATAGGCACAGCTAACCTACCCTAATACGTGCGTGCCAAGCATCCTTACATTATAAAAATAAGTATTTTTCTCCTGTTTCATCCTCTTGGAAAACTATGGCCTTTTTATTTCTCACCAAATACAATCTGAACCCAACTCTTCTTTGTTGTTATATCATTGCAAATTATTTCCCTTTCCTAGCAAAGTAGAAAAAACCGTAACCTGATCTCTACTAAAAAACAAAACAACAGCTTCTCTTTCATTTCTGGCCGAACATTGAAGAGGCATGGCACGGTGGCAGTCGCGGGCTCAATCGAGTTGGGAACTGCATGCTTTGGCACGTTGGATCATCGAGGAAGAAGGTGCCGTGGTGAGTAGTTGCAGGAGTAGGTTTGAATCATGTATATGGGAAGGTGAATAGAGTGGAGTAGGAGTTGAGGACGTCGGGGAATGCATCGCTGGTGGGGTCAGGATCTATTACGTAGAGGTGGAACCGTGAAGGCACTGCTGTGCCAGGAGACGAGCATGACAGTGGCGACGGTGAACTCGGAGTGGGTTGCGCAGTAGATTATTGTGAAGGAGAGCGTTGTACATGTTTTTTCAAAGGACAGCGGCTAGGCATTTAAGTTTGAATGATGGGGAGATTGGTGCAATGACGTGAAGGTGAAGTGTACATAGCGGTTTGGCTGTAGAACAAAAGGGCAGGGCGGTTTTGAACAAAATGGCATAGGGGTTCGAATGCAAATATAGGAGGTGGATGCTGAAACAAATGGTGAGCTGGCATGGAAAGGGTGGGAGAGAAAATGCAAGTAGATCTACTGATTGGAGGAGTTTGTCGATGTATTTTTGAGGTGGGATGGTTGCGCTGCATACATGGACGTGGAGGGAGTTGCGTGGGCATGGATGTTTATACATGCGGTGGAAGTGCAAAGGCATAAAGCAGTTTGAATGTGAAGCAACATGGTGTGTGTGTGTGTGTGGGGGGGGGGGGGGGGGGGGGGTTGTGCATTGGGAGTGTTGAGCGAAACATGGGAGGAAGATGAGATCAGGCAGGTGTACGGCGCGCTGGCGATGGACTGGGTGAAGGGATAGCTGCGGGGTGTTGGGGCAGAAATTTGGTGCAGCATGATGAAACAATTAGTAGCAGGTTATAAAAAAAAGAAAAATTAACAACAGAAATGCGAACAGTATGAACAGCCAAAAACAACGGAGAAGAAAGGTACGTAGATTTCGGGTTGTGTAGGACATGGGCGGTTGAGGCTGAACGGGCTTTAGGGCCATACATTTAGAAAAAAAATAGGATTGAAGGTTACACTCCATCGAAAGTTGTTTCAGTTAGTAATCTCCATGCGGTGGATTAAGGAACTACGAGGTGAACAATTGCAAGATAGTTCGTGCGTGGTTTTGTGAGGTTGGTCGAGGGCAGATGCATGAGGAACAAATTAGTAGGTGAGCAAAAATATCAACGGGCCATTACTACTTATCAATGAAATTTATTTAATTAAAATTAATTAAGTTTTTTTATTTATTTATAAAAAATTTAATTCGTTCATTCACTAACAGAACTTAATAGAATAAGTAGCATGGGGACCGTATCGATAAGCACTTTATACTAGAGCTGGACTGAACGATGATGGAAGAAGTTGGAATTGTCAGTTAAATTAAAACATTTAATTTAACCGAAACAAACCATTTTAACGTCAAAACAAACCAAGGTGAGTTAAAGTAACTTAGTTATCCCACTTATAATTATTATAAGTCGGGTTTTATTGTTTATGTGCTATATTGGCTATCTATTGACTGATTGATAGCTGTTTGGTTGTTTTGCCGAATATTTATTTATATTGTTTAAATTAAACGATTGTTTAACTTAAATAAAATAAAACGAAATTGTTATTTTAACGATTAAATCCAATAGAGGTAACTTACCTCGTTGGTTACGTTTATAATAATATAAACGTTTAAAATTGAATTGAATGCTTGAATTGTTAGTTGTTGACCATTATCAGTTGAATTAATTATTCATGTTTATTATAAATTGGCGTACTGAATACAGGGAAGAACAGGTTGGAGGGATCCAACTGGATTCCTCAAATTTATTGTTTATTTTCATGTTATATCACATATACTGTTTAACCAACCTGATTGGATGATGGATTGATTATTTATTGTTGAATCCTTGATATTAACCAATGTGAAATATTGGTTGAGGACTGGGCAGTAGATGGCCTAAATTATACATTGTTTTTATAAAGAATGGTTTACCGTAAGCTGAATCGAGAGGAATGAAATTATGAAATTTATCTTATAACTCGAAAATACATTTTGAAATATATTATTTTAAATAAAGTTTATAAAAAAAGAAAAAAATAACCATATATATATATATATATATATATATATATATATATATATAACCACCAATCACCAATTTTGTATCAAAATCTGGCGTGGCGACGCACACGCCTCATCCTAATTGTTAAATGAATTACCAAAATCTGTCGTGTGCGACGCACACGCCTCATCTTAACTATTTAATGATTTACCAAAATCTGCCGTGTGCGACGCACATGTCTCATCTTAATTGTTAAATGAATTACCAAAATATGTCGTGTGCGACGCACGTGCCTCACCTTAACTATTAAATGATTGATAAAGCAAATCCTTATATTACTAGAATTGTTATGCAAGTGGGCAAGAATTAATGTAACAATTAATAATATAGATTAATTATTATTTTTAGTAACAATTAAAATTGGTTTATATTAAATCGATTATAAATTATTTACTAATAATCGAAGTAAATGGGATAATTTAAATTAATTATATTATTAATTAATTTAAATGAAGAGACTAGTTAGAGTTGATCAACGAGTTAATCGTGTTTTAGAGTTGACCAAGTCAACTGTTTTAACAGAAGTTGATTTCTAAATTAAATTAGTTTTGAGACGACTAATCTACAATGATTTAATGAATAGTTGTTTAACTTAATGAGATTTAAAAAGTAAATTTAATATTAATTCCAGTTAGTGGCGAAGTAAATTATAAAACTTAAATTATAAAAACTTAAGGAATTATTTCTTAAATGAAGTTCATTTAAGTAATCGAAGCAGTAATGAATATAATTGAATTTTAAAGTGGGTTTGTCTACGGGTTTACCTTTAAAACCGAGTGTGGTAAATTAAGTTATAAGCGGATTTTAAGCGAATGAGATAAGCTTAAAACAAAGATTACTTAATATCGATTTAAGTAAAGGAAATCAAGATGAAAAAGAATTTCATATTAAACCAATTTAGTATAAACTAGTTTATAAAAAGAAATGGGAATTTAAAGTGTTAATTTTAAATCAACGTTACTTAATAATGGTAATAAGTGAAATTGATGAGATTTAAAATACGATTTCCCAAAATGAATGATGGAAAGGGTTAGAAAAAGGATTCCTGTAACTGAATTAGGTAAAGGATCGAGTAATAGGATTTGTAATAAAAATCCAGATAATGAAGCAAATAGTTTAAAGAAGTTTAAGTTTAAAAGTTGGTGTTTTATAAATCATTTACTAAATCAATAAATTAAGTGACAATAGTATATTTAAAAAGGAGATTTGAAAAATAAGAAGGTTTTATAAAACCGTATTTTAAATAAATGGTAAAAGAATATTTGTTGGCATTAGAATGAATGGTGGTTTTTGAATTGCAGTTCATATTTATCTTAAGATAAGAACGTTGTTGATCAAGGTCTGAGAGGTAATTAAAATACCCCAACTTGAACGACTTCAGGATTATCGGAGGATGATATGAGTTGTAACGGTAAAGATGTTAGAAGCGATTTATTATGAGAAATAGTAATGCGGCGTTATTTGATGTCTTTAAGGAAGATATAACGAGTTTTTATTATAAAGGAAATAAAAGGATTGGAGGAAATATAGGTATTGATATTTCCAAAGTAACGGAAATAAAATGGCTAGAGAATATGAAATGATATTTTTCATAATCAAGGTAATAAAAGGAGTTATGAAAATATAACGATATTTTCGAATTAAAGAGATGAGTTTAGAGTGAGTTATTTTAAAAGCATAAGCGACGATGATTGTTTTCAAAATAACGAAACAAAAGGAGATTTCGTAACGATTGTTTTTCGAACGATACGTTGGATCGATTTTCCAATTATAAATAGTAAGTAATGTTGCAACAAATGATTTGAATGTTAATTGTATATGATTATAAGATATTTTTCTAAATATTAAATAGAAATGGTTTGAGAATATTTGTGTATTAAAATAAGAAGTGAATACTGTATTGAAAGATTTAGAAGTTTTAATTAACCATTCGTTAGTTATTTCTAACTAAAAAGGGCCAAGTGACACCGTGAACTCAACCAGTAGATCCATTTTATTTTGTTTATTTGATAGTTAAATAACTGACTATCAAAATCTTGCCATACGATCATTGGTACGGAAAGACCGGGATCGAATTTATATTCGAAAACCATTCTGACCAATAAATACGAATACATGGAGGATGCTATTCAAGATGGAGCAAATGAAGACCGTGGATCTTCATAAAACGGTAGAATTACTTACAATATCTGGCTGATCCCTAGAGATATACTGTGATTCTGTCGTGGTTGAAATCTACGGATTGCAAGGACTACTCGCTGCTAATCCTTGGGGTGATACCTATATAGGTTCTGGTAGGATGGTGCTTTCGGTTCATCCTGTTCCTGGATGACGTGGATATATGGATGTCTGACAGAGTATTTCCAGAAAGCTCATGTACATTGATTTCTTCAACCCTACCAAGAGTGGAGGCGGAGAAAGAAACTTCCTTTAGCTAACACATAAAGTATTGTTGTGGACGTCAATTAGTGATTTTGATGGATCTGATGATGTGGCATTCGAAGTGAATGTGATGTGCTGGTTATAAAGATAAAGCATAGCCTCAAGCCTCATCAACCGGGAAATGGTAAAAATCGGGTAGGTCACATGGCTATGTTGGTCGCCCCCATTAGGGTATATTGTCACCATCTAGAGAATATTCATATTTGTCTTCTTTTTGCTTCTGTATCTCCCGGGAATGGTTATGTTGGATTCAACTGTAGGTGATAATATATTCGGAACATTCAAGGTTAAGTGAATGGCCGGTCATGTTTATACTGAGTTGCAAGATATTCTTGTTGAACTTGGTGTACTCCTCTCTAGAGATACACTGTAGGAAAGGTGGTTGCCCATATCTTGCCATGGAAATCCATTTTTCAATAAGCACCCACGGTTTTGATTGTATACTATATATGTAGAGCGTGAGATGCAAGCGTTCTACTAGATTGATATCTATTTGTATTTAGACACTATTATTAATATCATATTAGTATTTATTTCAAAAATGTTTTGGATTATCATATGGTAAAAACCATCCATATTTATGTGTGGATTTGTTCTTACGGTTATCCTTTCTTTCAAAAAGATTTTTTCTTTAAAATCAAGTTGGCTGTTACCCATAAACTTAGTGTGTTTTTCTCACTCTGGTTCACCAGACTGATCCGGCGTTTGTAATGCTCGGGTTAGTCTGGGTTGTGCAGATTCATGTTATTAGATGATGTGAGGTCCAGAGACGAACTGGAGAAGTCCAAACATATGATATGTTGTATTTATTCCGCTGTGTGTTGTATATAAGGACAAATATTTGTAATTGTCCAGATGTTTTGTTGTTCTATGAAATATTTGTAAGTTTTCAAGCTCTCTATAAAGATTATTTCTATATTATATTTTGTTCCGTTGCGATGTGAGACTCTGATTATGTGTTGTGTTATTCTTCTTATTCTTCTATTCTAATATTCTTTTCTTATCTCACCCTCTAACTTCTTCCTAATAACTATCTTTGTTTTCGATACTTGAGTTCTGACAAGTGATACAAGATCTGTATTATTGTCGGAATTCGGGCTCGAATTCCCGTAGGTCGTTACTACCCTAAGTCTGGAGATTAGTTACTTTTCCCTCAAGGAGTGAGTATCACGCTTACAAGATTACCAAATCGGTGATAACCTTGGGAGAAGGGCTTTACAAGTTAAATAAGGTCGTTGTCTTATGCAACAATCACCTTTAGATTCAGGATAAAATAATATACATTGTGCTTAGAGGAAACATGCTAATGCCTGACAACACTCGGTTTGTTTACATGCCATACACTTAACGACTTATATGATACTTCCACATCGAACCAGCCCAAAAAGGTCCTTGGTTGCGTCAGTTATCAAGTCACAAGCTTAGGCAAGCTCCCTTCTGAGGTTGAGTTGCATTAGGCTAACTATGAAAGAGCTAAGTCACATATTGAAAGTTCGGAAGGGAAAAGCCTTGGCTTTGCCTAGGACCTTCCTCCTACGAAGGGAATGTGATTAACCCTTTCATAAGAAAGGTTAACTTTAACTCCTTGTCTAATCATTATAAACATAATATGATTATCAAATCAAGAAATGTTTAAGTCATGGGCTTCTCCTTTTTGTTTATTGCGAATATATTACAAGAATTGAAGAAATCCCCAATTCGATTTAGAAATTAGGGTTTTCTCTTGAAGAAAAGAGTACAAGATTGAGAAAATGAAAATCCAGCCTCGAAAGTGATACCCTTAGGGTCTTATTTATAAACAAATTGGGACCCCTTTTGCTGTTAGGCCAGCAGAAGCCTTTTTCGGGTGCAACAGCCATGTGGTGGCCGCTCTTTTTTGGCTTAGTTGATGGAAGTAGCATTGGTTTTTGGGTGCCGGTCTCGGCCCCTTGGAAGGATAATCCTGGTCTTAGGAGCCTCCCTTTGGTGTTGTTCCTTAGTCTTGCATTGATATCAAGTCTGTCGGTATGGATAGATTTTCTCATTAGAATCTTTGATCTACCTTTCGGTAGATCCTTGAAGTGTGCTTCGGCTTTCTGGAGGGGCGCTTCCGGTGCTTTATTGGTTGTTTGCTAAAGTTGTCTTTCGGTGATCATCAAACTGGGGTCTCGGTAGCTGGCTTATGGATAGTTTCCACATGTTTCAAGATCTGTGCTTTTGATGCTTTCGTCTCCTTTTGTATCGGCATTAAGCAAATTAACGCCGATAGCCCTTTCGCCCTTCTAGGTCTCGGGTTGTAGTTTTGGTATTTCTCTTCATCAACTTTCGATTTTAGGCAACTTGCTTTCGGCAATGTACTATCATTAGTTATCTTTTGTGCCAAATGTGTCCTATCGGTTTTCTTTCTTCATATCGGATCTGAGGTTTCTTCTTTGATGCTGGTGTCGATTGCTCATTGTTTTAAATGTTTCCCTTATACTTTCGGCTCTATCGTGCACTGGGCCTTTGTTTACAGATTGCTCTTCTACACTCATGACGGTCCGATACCCCTTCATCATTAGCCTGTCTCAATGCTAATTTTGGTAGAAATAGTTCTTATGCTCCGATATGCCCAATTCTCCCTTCTACTATTATTACAAATTATTCCAATTTGTCCTAATTTTACGCAATTCAAATGGAAATGGCCTCGGCTCTAGATGGCCTACGGTCAGCGCAAAACAAAAAGGAAAAGGAGAAAATAGATCCAACTCATAAATATATAAACTGAATAAATAGGCATAAGACAGTAAATAAAGCTAAGACGGAAAGGGGATAAGAAAGATGTATATATAACAGGTAGTACTAAAACTGAATAGGTAATTATTAGTAATTAGAAAAACAATAACATATAAGAATAAACTTATAAACACTGATACTTTCAGATCCAAATGATTTACTGTTAAAATCCTTTTTAATTTGCAGATCTAAAAAAATGTATAACTCATAGAGACATGTATTAGATCCAGTAGAGGCCTTGAAATAGTTGTAGAAGAATTATCCTTTCAATCTATATCTTGGCAGCACCCTAACCCTTTTCTTGTTTTATTTCAGAACATAAATTTGGGATGGGAGAAGAAGAGGAAATGTGTGTGTAAGAGAATAGTGAGGTTGCTAGCCTATTTATATATATGTTCGAATAATATAAACCACAGGATATCAGGTTTTAAAATCAAAACGTTAAATACACATCATGCTGAGTTAGCGTAAGAATAAAACAAGCAAATTTGTCTAGGTTCAGGCTCTAACATGTTCGAAGATGGGTCAACTCACTTACTACCTGGGTTGACACTAGTGTCGACCTTAGGGTTGACACAAGGTTGACCTATGTAGGGTTAGGTCGCCCGCTTACCGTTGCTTTTCTGAGTAAATTATTTATTTAATGTTTAATTTAGTTCAAACTTCTTTTATCCATAACTTTTTTATACTTAGTCCATTTTACAAAAACCAAGAGTCTATTTGAATCAAAATTTCATAACGAACCCAACGATAAATCTGTTTTACCTAATTCTGAATATTTTATTAGTTAATAATTATTTTATTATCTTCCTCATGTAATTATTGTGTATCAAAATATGGGCTGTTACAATATGTGTGTGTGTGTGTGTGTTGTGTATAGAGTAGGCCTTCCTTGAGAAAAAGGTACTTAGTGGATGACCTATCTCTTGTTGGGTATTAAGTGGTTTGGACTAGGTTCACTCCTTGTTTTAGGACTCAAGTCATTGGGCCCGCCCTTCGAGAATTAAGTGATTATTGTGTCTGCCTTTCTTCTATAAGGTATTAAATGGTCCTAGTAGACGATAACGTGTATAGGGTAATACTCCAAGCAATGTCTGATTCATATCTAGGAAAAGTGAGGGATGATTTAGGGACGGATTACGTACACATGGACTGAGGAACCACCATCTAAGGGAAGTATCAAGTGACTTGGAGTTCACCCGTAGGGACAACTAGACAGTAACAAATGGGTTCATCAGGGGGTTCTTCTTAAAAGGACCCATGTTCCTGACTCAAATCCTAGTAGTCAGTAGCCGTTACTAATTCTCGACCTACAAGGGAAGCAATTATTTATAACATTAACGTTAGAATGGAGTCTTAAGTGTTTTGAGGTCCGCCATTGGGTATTAAGTGACTGGAGGGATGTTCGCCCTAAATAAACTAGGATATGGTATGAAATGACCATAAAGATGCCATCCCTTAAATTAGCTTTAGGTTACTAAGTGACTTCTAGGACGTCTGCCTCATATGTTTGTATTGTGTGTTTGTTACGTAGACATAATTTGAAAAGTTTACAACTTCCAAATATAGTAAGTAGCCTTCTTAACTTACATGTATCTCATTTATGTTCTGACCTCCCTCCTCTTAACATTAACAGAACAGAAGAGAGACAATTGACTAAGGATGGATAACGATCTCTTGGAGGAGGAGCCTCTTGAAGATCGAATTATTATGGCTATTTCTTTATTACTATTATTGCTATATAATTAGACTAATGACGATGCACCTTTTTATTTTGTGAGACATATTGTAAATGACAATTCTGGTTTTTAATAATGGTACATCTTATATTTATGCAATTATATTTTGTCCCCTCCGATGTGTGAGATCTGATTTTTGTTTTAGACTGCTCTGTATATTTGTTCAAGTTAATCCTTATAGGAACCAATGATCCATTTAGAGTGGCTCTAAGTTCCGATGGGCCTTTTCTAGGTTGGAATTTAGGCCCATTCCAGTTGGGTTATTACAAATCAATGCCTAATCATAAGGCCACCATAGAATAATGCTTAATCGCATGACCACCACTGAATAGAGAATATCCAAAGATTTAGACTTATAAACTTAGCATCGTTTTAAGTTTAATTCCACTAAGCTCATTTATACATTAACAACTTCATGTTACATTTATATCTGCAAATAAACCACGTTTGTTTATTATGATTCTTTTGTACAATCTATCATATTTATGCAAATATATCATAGTCCATTTTTCTGTCATAACCTGTGCCATAGACAATTTGCAAATCTTTCAAAGTTTGCCTATTTTCAGTCCAAATTCCCTTTTTATTACAATTTAACATGTTATGTCAATTTAACACCAAATTATCCAATCCCCTTTCTTTCATAATTCCAATAGAACTAAATTTCCTTAAGTGCACAAAATAAAAAGGATTAATTAGTAGTACAAAATTAGGCATATAAATCTATGCCTAAATTAGTCATATACATATGCCAATAGGTATATTTGGGTATAACCACAATAAACTGTAAAATCCAAGGTAGAATGGGGAAGAAAGACTGAGAGAGTAATCTTACATTATTTTAATTATCAATTAACTAAAATGGTAAGAAAGAAAGATAAAAAATAGAAAAACTTCAAAATAATTTATAGAAAAGAATATTTACATAAAACTATAACTTACTGAAAAATAAATGGGAACTGTAAATTAACAACTACAACCACTATTAAGTCTATTTTCTTAAATAGAACAAAAATCTAAATAACTATAAAAACTCACCTGAAGGCCTCCTTCGTGGCCACAGTAGAACCCACCTCCAAAAGAAAATAGAATAGAAAATATTTTAATTTAAAATCTTAATTTCACTCAAATTTATTATTAATTGGCCTTATCTTTCAAAAAGAAGACTAGCCTTGGTGGGGAAGAGATGTGTTGTGAAGATTGAGGGGGGGGGGTTGGAGGTTTATTTACAGGTGGGATAATAGATTCTAGGGAATTAGTTATTAGGTACTTTGAACCAATCATGTCCTTGGACCAATCAGGGGTTGCCAAGTCAGCTTTGGATTTGAAATAGGCCAAGCAGAAAAGGACATGTCATAAAATAATGTTGTAAACATAATCTCCATTCAATTCGAATATATGCCAGGAGCGTTTACATGCATGGCACGACATGGGTCGACCCACTTATTCACTGGGTCGACACATAGATCGGCGCAAATGCCACCTGGATCAACCTGGTAATTTGTTGGGTCGTCCCATGCAATATGTAATATATTTTTTTATTTAGAATTCAAACTTCAAATTGCCGTAACTTCTTCATTTTATGTCGTTTTCTTGTTTACCATATATGAACCTGAACCAAAAATGGTTACGGAATCAATGGTGAAATTCCCATTGTCAAATTCTGACAATCATACAACTTATTCTTTTATTAATTAATTCATTAATTAATAATTACATATTAAAATATGGATTGTTAAAAACTTCCTTTCTATTTTTATATTTCCTTTAATGCTTGACCCTAAATAATTTCGAAGATGAAGTACTCGTGTGCCTATTTATTACAGATGGGTTTAAAATGACTAGGAGTTAGAAATTCTTTTGAGTTCAAGTTTCTTTCTAATCTCTATTTACCTCACGGTGCATTTGGCGATTTGTCTTGAAGAGAATGAGGATGACCCTATGGTGAATTTCGTGGACTCGAGCTTTGCGACTAGATGAAAAGCTGGGTACAACTAAGATGGTCATGATTTCTCTTTTTGGTTTCGTTTGGAAGTTCCAATTGAAAACCTTTTCTTGGTTTCGGATTTAAAAAAAAATTCTTCTTAATATGTCATGTTAGTCTGAAAGCACAATGATGAGATATATCCAATTGATACTTTGTTTCGGTAATCCAGATAGTCTTTTGTTAGAAACTATTACTTTTAGTTCTTGGTCTTATAGTCAGGAAATTTTTTATTTTTAAAACTTGTTTTAGGAGAAAAAAAAGTGTTTCGAAGATTTTAAATTATTTTTCTAGAAGATCCATTTTAATCCATTAGATTTTGTTTTTAAAGAAAAAATAATAGTAGTAATAAAATAAACATATAATATGAGACCCTCGGTTTATAAACATAGTTGAATTTCAAAAAGAATCTCTGAAATTTTCTCTAGATCAACTAAGGAAAAACTTTGTTCAGCTTGGGGTATTCTAAATTCTTAAATCTTTCATTGTTTCATCGGCTAGGTAAGGGGATAAATTCATTTTAATTTTATTACATATTCCCAACTGAAATTATTTTGAAAAAAATTTCGTTCGTTCGTGGGTCACAGTATTTCGAAGCAACTGAGTAGCATTGTGGAAATTATTTCCCGACTCGATGGATGATGGACAAGAGCACAAGAAAACTGGAGAATTTAGGAAGGCGATACGATTTTTATTTTCCTATCCAAACCGGTTCATTTGGGTCTAGGTTCAGACCGTGCCCATATTGGAGTAGCCGATCGACCACCCTTCTATGACAAAGTCGACCGCCCTACCCAATCGATAGCGACCCGAACCTGGAAAGCGATATAAATCACTTCCTGTAACCCAATATCTTCATTATCTCTGCTTCTCTACATTTTGCAGCCATTGAACCCAATTTCCATAATTTCACAACCTCCAAACTCGAGCCTCCAAGCTCTATTTCACCTCCAATCACCACCAAAACTCTTACGTTGTAGATCTAGCCCCTTTACACACCAAATCTACACTTTTCTTCCTCGATTTCACGGATTTTCCATGGCATCACCTTGAGACGCTAATATCCTTGAGTGTTGCCTCGGTCCCACGTCTCAAGATGTTGCATGGCTTGATTGCAACGAGTTGTCTATTTGGAAACGCCGAACTACGAGTTTCACCAAAGGCGTCCAGTGAAATTCGCAAATTTTGCTCCTCTCTACCTTGAGGAGCTATTCGTAGCTGTAAGCTTAACACGATCCAACGCAATGATGAGGACACGAGTGGCTGCCGATTTTGATGAGGGCGTCAACTTGATTCGATCAGAGGTATAAGGAACCACTGTCGAGTTTACCGATCATAATTTGTCTCATGTTGCGGATTTCCGCGATTGGAGTGGACATGGATGCTATTGGCATGACCGACCATCAGATCCCTTGGCATATCCTTCTTAGAGCCATTGATGCTTAGGATACTGACAATTTGCGACCCATCGCCCGTTTAGTTGTATGCAGCATCCAGCATGTAATAACCCAGAAATTCTGAGCCAGTTTAAAATTTTTATTTTGGCAATTTTAGCGAATTTTGAATATTTAAAATAGATTATTTTAAATAAAATCGACGAGAAATTTATTTTGAATATATTTAGAACGTATATATTATATACGTCGTCGATAGAATATAATAATTATATATAATTATAATAGAATTGAAAATGGCGCGGTAGTTCGATAATTCGATTTCAAACTTCAATTGAATGTACCGGGTGCAAAACAATCCGGATTTTAGTGAAACCAAAAACATTAGGATCTAATAGAAAATATCTTTCCAACGAATCCGAAAAATTGAGATTTCATAGCGGGAATCAAAAGATAGGTCCAGTTGAAAATTCTGAATAGTCGCTATGGAATTCAGGCCCTTAAAAATGGAAATTTAGCAAACGACTCGGATTTCGACGAAACCACTTTTTTTGGGTCCGTGATGTTAAATTATTGCTAGATTCCAAATTTTGTAATTTTTCGAATCAATATGTGAGCGTGGCAAAGGAAAACGCGTTTGACTAGTTTTAGTTGATTTTAATCGACTGGAAAATGACCATTTTTCCAACAGCCTCAGAATTCGACGAAACTAGTTTTGTTAGGACCGTATCGTCAATACGAAACTAGAAAATATTTTTCTGGAATTTTTAAAGTTGTTATGTGACCCCATCAATTTGAAATGTACGTTTAAAATTCAATATAGCGATTTAAATGTAAATTCAACGGAAACTAATCGAGACGATCGAATCAGCTTGCGATACATATCCTATTGTGTTCGGAATGGGGGTAATTAGCTATGGACGACAGGCGGTGGGTCTCGTTTCGAGGTCGAAAATAAAAGTTGCTTTTTGAAATTAAATTATTAAATAAATTAAAATTAAATAATAAAAAAAAGGGTCAACCCTTCTCCCCCTTTATACATTCAGGCCCTCCCACCCCCGTTCGATTCAATCAGAAAAAAAAAAAGAACGCGGAGACGAGCATCGCGCCCCCCTAGGGCAGCGCCGCCCACCGCCGTGCCCCAGGTGGCGGCGCGCCACCTCCGAACCCCCCCTCCTCCCTTCGCCTGCGACATCGAGCCCCCCTCTTCCCTAAATCAAAACCGCAGCCCTCTCCTCGAAGTCGACCGACGAGAGCACACCCCCCTACCCTGCTGCGCCCTAGCCTGGAACCCCCCCCCTTCGCCGACGTGACCACCTACGATGCACTGCGACCCCCCCCCCCCCAACCGCCGGTTCGAACAGAAGCCCTCCCCTCCTCAGTAAATGCCGATAACACAGTAAGCATTTCTATCTTTATTATTTTATTATATTTAGTAAATAAAGGATTTCTATTTAGAGGAAAGTTAAGATCTTTATTTAAAAAGAAAGACTTGATTTTTAAGACCAGAAAGATTCGACTTTTTATTGTTTGAATAACGACTTAGAAATATGATTTTTATATTTTTAAAGAAATAAAAATATAATCTTTACTATATAGAAGATGTAAAAATATGATTTTTGGTTATGTAGAGAATTAAAAATATAATTTTTGCATGATAGGAATATTAGAAATAATATTTTTAAATATGAAAAGACGATATTTTTAAATATGAAAAGACGATATTTTTAAATATGAAAAGACGATATTTTTAAATATGAAAAGACGTATTTTGAGATGAGTAGTGAAGTAAAAATATGATTTTTACTTCGGGAAAAATATAATTTTTACTTCGGGAAAAATATAATTTTTATAATGTAGAAGGGTTAAAAATTCGATTTTTATATATTGAATAGCGAAGTGAAAATTTGATTTTTATATATTGAATAGCGAAGTAAAAATTCGATTTTTAAGTATATGAAGTGATTATAAAAAAATATGATTTTTAAATTGAAAGTGAACAAATAAAAATGTGATTTTTATATATGTAGTGGCTACGGGCAACGAAGAGGACGAAAAGGCGAGAACGACAAAGATCTCTACAATAGGAGTGTCGTGGTATTGGATAGCTATCGGTGAGAACTTCTCACTCTTCAATTTTTTTTCTAGTTATATATATATACTAGGATGCAGACGGTGCTTAGTAGCCCCCGACACAATCGTCCACAGACCATGGACTTGTTTGTTTGATTGCAAGAATTAGTTAGATGATTTGATTTGAATTTGAATTGTTTGGTGAAATGAAATTGATTTGATTGATGTGTGAATGGCGTGGGCCTTCACTAGACCGGGGATAAGGCTAGGCCTTGTCCTGTTTCTAGTATCGTGCCGTTATGCCGCCGAAATTTCCTAAAATATGTTAGAAAATAAAAATATCATTTTATTGAATAAATGAACTGAATAGAAATTCATATGTTGAAATAAAATGTTTTTATCGTTAAAAATATAATTTTCAACGTGAATGTGAATGAATAAATATTCATTTACAAACCAGACGGTTTGTTTATGTACACCTATTTGAAGGACATTGATTGGATCGATAAATTTTACACATCGCCCAACTGCACAAATAAAATCTGTGTTTGATTGTTTGAAACCCCACACGGGTGTTGGGATGAAATTTGAAGTTCAGTCATCCTGATTGATTAAATATGTCGATCGATTGATTGACAGGCTGTTATAAGCGTTAGATATCTATATTTGATGCTTATACAGTGTAGTGCACTTTGGTTGATGGTTGATTATTTTTCAATGCTATTATATACGTGTGATGTATGAAAATCCATATAATTAACATTATATGGTGATTGATTGGGCCTCATTCCAATTTAGAAGATAAAGAATATTTTAATAATAAAATTTACATCTTTATCAATATAAAATAAAGGTTCATGTGTTGACCGTACTCATCCGTTGAGATTAGTCATGTGTTGAACGAAATATTTTAATAATAAAATTTACATCTTTATCAATATAAAATAAAGGTTCATGTGTTGACCGTACTCATCCGTTGAGATTAGTCATGTGTTGAACGAAATATTTTAATAATAAAATTTACATCTTTATCAATATAAAATAAAGGTTCATGTGTTTACCGTACTCATTCGTTGAGATTAGTCATGTGTTGAACGAAATATTTTAATAATAAAATTTACATCTTTATCAATATAAAATAAAGGTTCATGTGTTGACTGTACTCATCCGTTGAGATTAGTCATGCGTTGAACGAAATATTTGAAAGGAAATATTTGAAATAGAATATTTGAAAATGAAATATTTGAAATGAAATATTTGAAATAGAATATTTGAAAACGAAATATTTGAAATGAAATATTTGAAATAGAAATATTTGAAAACGAAATGTTTGAAAAGGAAAAGTTTGAAATAGAATATTCGAAAATAGAAATGTATGAAGCCGTGTTGATTAGATTGACGCCATTTTGACGTGAACGATATTTATATCGATTTTAAACGATTTCGAAATGAATTGAATTGAAAACGATTTCGAAATGAATTGAATTGAAAACGACTTCGAAATGAATTGAATATATAACGAATTTGAATCAAATAGAAAACCAATTTGAATTGAATCAAATATAAAACCAATTTGAATTGATTCGAATATAAAACCACTTTGAATTGAATCGAATTGAAAACGAATTCGAATTGAATTTAAAACGAATTGAAATGAATTCAAATTGAATTGAAACTTGAATTAAATAGAAATGAATTTTAAAACGAATTTATAAGGAAAGATTCAATTTTGATTTGAATTGAGATGGAAATTGAAATTGTTTTTGAATCGAATTCAAAACTATTTATATAATTTGATTTAAATAGAAATCGACGAAATATATATTATATATATAATATAATGGCCTGAATAGAACGCGCCGCGCCGCGGCAGTTCGTGAATTTCGACCATTTATTTCAAACGGACATTACGGGAGATCCAACCGTCGGATTCTCCTAAAACCGGAGCCGTTGGGTTCGTATCGAAAAGAGCTTTCTAACGAATATTAGAAATTCAAAATCTAACGGTTGGATTTGGAGATACGTCCAAATCAAATTTGGAAAAGGTCGCTGTAAGTGCAGTTCGATGGCCGTTGATGGAAATCGACTGTACGGGCCTTGATAAAATTATTAAAAATATCAATAATTTGTGTAAAATCATAAGAAATGATTTGGGAAAATTTGGGACGAAGAACTCCATATTTGAAAAGATAAAAATAGATTTTTATCATAATAAACTAGTTTGAACTAAATTTAAAACCCGATTTGTTTTTAAATAAATGAATTAGATTTAAAAAGGGGTTTTAAATAATCGGAATTTCTAATATATTTGATTGGATTTGAAATGGGTTTATCGTGAACTGTGTTTTAAATAACACTAGTTCTTTAACCCGATAATAAATAGAATGTGATTTGGGTTTGTCGTGAACTGTGTTTTAAATAACACTTAGTTCTTTAACCCAGTAAAAGGAGTTTTAATGAATCTGCAATTAAATTGAAATGTGAATTGATAATTTAAATTATCAAATTTGGCAAATGAGCGAGAATGGAGTATCACCAGTTTTGCTCCAAAGCGATAGTTAAATCTTTAATTAGATTTGAACGTGAAATGGTAATTAATTTTACCGATAACACCATGGTGTTAGATATGGAGTATCACCAGTTTTGCTTCATGGGATGAATAGGTTGAGATTGGGAAATAAAATAAATAATTACTTCGGTGTGGTTCGCTAATCTCGACTAGTTTGAAAAACCATAATTTGGTTTGAAATGTCATCCAAAGGAAGATTAAAGGATAAATTTTAAAGAATTTATCTTGGATAAAATTAATGGGAACCTTTCCCTTAGAATATGAAATTTAAAAACTAGCGGTAGGTTAGTTAAGAAGAATGGTTTCCTGGATATTGATCTGATGTTGGTTTCGGCCTTCGGGGTTAATATTTGGGAAATTGTTCTCTTACTGATTTACGGTTAGTGACTAATGAATTGGAATGAGGCGTATGTTGTGTTTGTGTAACATTTGTTTTTAATATGCGCGGGTTGTTCAGAAAGGCCGGGTTTATACCCATTCTGAATAACCGATTCGACGATATGTCAAAGATGAAGACGGTGGTCGAAGACCGGAAGTTTTCACATCGTTTGGAAAATTACTGACGATCCTGATTGGGCTGTACACCCAAGAGGATGGAAATAGTTGGTGGTCATCCAGATGTACTTGGAGATGGATGGATATGCGAGGAAAGTGCCTCCGGTTTCGTTCAGACCCAGAACGAACTTGTAAATGGATTGTATGTCTGACATTGGATTTTATTCTGTGTTGATTGATTTCGGTTAAATATATATATCTGTTTGGCAGCGGAGAATTTATTCTCTTGCTTAATGCCCTTCTCTGAGACGTACGAGCTTAGAGGTTATATATCGATAGATATCAATCGCATAGCATGAATTGCCTGTGTGGCATACTGAGTTGCATGGATCAAGGCTTCTGCTGAAAAGCAAAGTCTTGTGGTTGATGATCAAAGCACGGCCTACGTGGCAGCTTTGTGTATAACGTGAATTCGCGAGCCTCACACCTCAGTATGAGTTAAAAACGGGATACGGACTGCAGGGAGAGCACGACGTTTCTTTCTAGCTTTGGTGGTGTCAGTGACTTACCAGCCCTGACATTGATATACTTTTCACCTATGTGGTTGTTGGATGAGGCGCCTCGATTTTAGATCTGTAAGGACCGGGAAACATGTGTTCAGGCATAATTAATCCTCTAACGTAAGTGAGGACCGGCCCTGAAGCATCCAGGGGTTGCCCAGAGTGCGTAGCCCTGGGACATTTGCTAGAGTGTCTCGAACGCGGAGAGGAGCTTGCCCCTTGCCTCGACTCATGACGGAAACCCAATTTCCAATACGTGTATTTTGGTTTTAATTGTAGAACTCGTATGGCGACATAGTGGTATGGGGCACTTATGCCGTCTATGATTTATATTTATGATTGAAATTGTTTTGACACTATACACTTATTATAGTATCAAATGATTTGTTTTAAACGTACCAAGCATGTTTGGCTGTTATAAGGTAAAACCCTATCCTCCGGCTTGCGTTGCATTGTGTGATGGGACCTGGGTCTTATAATAGCTTCATTTTTCAAAAAAGCATTGCGCTGTTTATTCTATGCAATAGTATTCTTGGGAGGAAACCCGTTCCGTGTTATACGGCGTGGTCCCTTGAATTACTTTATTTTAAAGTAAAGTTTAAATAACTATTTTAGTTCTCACACCAGTCACATGACTGACCTGGAGTTTATTGTTTTAACCTAAACTCTGGGTGCCCCTATTTTCCGCACGGGCAGCTAGTAGTTTTGGTTTTGCAGATTTATATTCACAGGATCCTGGTTTACAGCTGGAATGATATCCAGAAAGCTCTGTATCCGTTTATCACCTTCAGTTGTGCTTTGTATTATTTTCCGCTGCTATGTAATTTATTGTAATCTCTGATATTTATCAAATGTAATTTATTCATTTATACTCTGTATATTCTTGTATCTGATGGGATTGTTGTAATAGCAATCAAATGTTCTTCCGTCTGCATTCATTTGTGTGTTGTTCTCAAAACGATCAGGGGTTTCGAACGGTCTAGATCGGTTTAACGACTGATTAGGATCGAGCGAAATTGCCGGCCATCACATTTGGTATCAGAGCTTTGGTTTACAGAGCTCGAGAACAAGACACATTAGAACCATACGAAAGAATTCATCAGATATTGGATTAGTAATATCCAATTAGAATGACTCGTTATAGATAGGATCGGTAGTATCCTAGAACGAGTGTGAAGAGTATATTTTTCAAATGAAAGCAATTTTGTTTTGAAAATTTAAATTGTTTTAAACGTATTTGATTATTTATTTATTTTGAATTTGGACAATCTAGTATATAAAGGTTTTGCATATACGCGTCATGAACGTATATTCGAAATTTTAATATATTAGATAGATATAGAGTCACACTCTAGTCGCCCGGACATGGTCCTGATGATGAAGTATACCATCACCAGTATTTATTTTCGAGTGACGAAGGTGTGATATCTATATATTTCCATTAGACTGGTGTGAGAACCAAAACTTATATAGCTAGAACACATTGTTGTGAATTGGCATCAAAACATGATTTTTGTATATACATCAAAATTATGAATTTGAAACGTTAATCCACTAATTGATTGATGTTTGTGTTGTTTGTTCATTTGTTTGATAATTTTGAACCATTTAGCCTAATTGAATCAAATATTGAACTATATTGAAAATTGGTCGCATTTGCATGCATATACATATACTTACATTGAACAGGTCATAGCAAGGAGGCTAGAGCCGAAGAATAAAATTTGTTTGCCCGACAAATAGGTACATGTTTACTATAATTTACTGTTTTGTTTGGGTGATGATGATTTTATGAGCCTATTGGCTAGCCGCTTGGCTTTTTCTTTTTCTTTTTGAGATCAGAAGGCCTATATGGCAATTTCGGGATTTTCCCGTGGCTCCCGGTGCAGGGGAGGTTATGGCGAAATTTTTCGAAAATTTAGGGTGTTAGCCAAAATTTTGAAAATTTGAAAATTCTCAGAAACTGAAAAGTTGGAGAATGGAAGCCGGATCGAACGTAGAGTTGATTAATCAAACGACTTTCGACTTTGTTCCTTTTCGGGGACGAAAAGTTTTAAGTGGGGGAGATTGTAATAACCCGGAAATTCCGAGCCAGTTTAAAATTTTTATTTTGGCAATTTTAGCGAATTTTGAATATTTAAAATAGATTATTTTAAATAAAATCGACGAGAAATTTATTTTGAATATATTTAGAACGTATATATTATATACGTCGTCGATAGAATATAATAATTATATATAATTATAATAGAATTGAAAATGGCGCGGTAGTTCGATAATTCGATTTCAAACTTCAATTGAATGTACCAGGTGCAAAACAATCCGGATTTTAGTGAAACCAAAAACATTAGGATCTAATAGAGAATATCTTTCCAACGAATCCGAAAAATTGAGATTTCATAGCGGGAATCAAAAGATAGGTCCAGTTGAAAATTCTGAATAGTCGCTATGGAATTAAGGCCCTTAAAAATGGAAATTTAGCAAATGACCTCGGATTTCGACGAAACCACTTTTGTTGGGTCCGTGATGTTAAATTATTGCTAGATTCCAAATTTGTAATTTTTTGAATCAATATGTGAGCGTGGCAAAGGAAAACGCGTTTGACCAGTTTTAGTTGATTTTAATCGACTGGAAAATGGCCATTTTTCCAACAGCCTCAGAATTCGACGAAACTAGTTTTGTTAGGACTGTATCGTCAATACGAAGCTAGAAAATATTTTTCTGGAATTTTTAAAGTTGTTATGTGACCCCGGTAATTTGAAATGTACGTTTAAAATTCAATATAGCGATTTAAATGTAAATTCAACGGAAACTGATCGAGATGATCGAATCAGCTTGCGATACATATCCCATTGTGTTCGGAATGGGGGTAATTAGCTATGGACGACAGGCGGTGGGTCTCGTTTCGAGGTCGAAAATAAAAGTTGCTTTTTGAAATTAAATTATTAAATAAATTAAAATTAAATAATAAAAAAAGGGTCAACCCTTCTCCCCCTTTATACATTCAGGCCCCCCCATTCGATTCAATCAGAAAAAAAAGAAGAACGCGGAGACAAGCATCGTCCCCCCCTAGGGCAGCGCCGCCCACCGCAGTGCCCCAGGTGGCGGCGCGCCACCTCCGAACCCCCCTCCCTTCGCCTGCGACATCGAGCCCCCCCTCTGCCTAAATCAAAACCGCAGCCCCCTCCTCGAAGTCGACCGACGAGAGCACACCCCCTACCCTGCTGTGCCCTAGCCTGGAACCCCCCCCTTCGCCGACGTGACCACCTACGATGCACTGCGACCCCCCCTAACCGCCGGTTCGAACAGAAGCCCTCCCCTCCTCAGTAAATGCCGATAACACAGTAAGCATTTCTATCTTTATTATTTTATTATATTTAGTAAATAAAGGATTTCTATTTAGAGGAAAGTTA
The DNA here is from genome assembly GCA_030737875.1 of Allium sativum. NCBI lineage: Eukaryota > Viridiplantae > Streptophyta > Magnoliopsida > Asparagales > Amaryllidaceae > Allium > Allium sativum. The sequence goes on along the minus strand of CM060922.1, from coordinate 967,326,062 downwards.
AGATCTTTATTTAAAAAGAAAGACTTGATTTTTAAGACCAGAAAGATTCAACTTTTTATTGTTTGAATAACGACTTAGAAATATGATTTTTATATTTTTAAAGAAATAAAAATATAATCTTTACTATATAGAAGATGTAAAAATATGATTTTTGGTTATGTAGAGAATTAAAAATATAATTTTTGCATGATAGGAATATTAGAAATAATATTTTTAAATATGAAAAGGCGATATTTTTAAATATGAAAAGACGATATTTTTAAATATGAAAAGACGATATTTTTAAATATGAAAAGACGATATTTTGAGATGAGTAGTGAAGTAAAAATATGATTTTTACTTTAGGAAAAATATAATTTTTATAATGTAGAAGGGTTAAAAATTCAATTTTTATATATTGAATAGCGAAGTGAAAATTTGATTTTTATATATTGAATAGCGAAGTAAAAAATTCGATTTTTAAGTATATGAAGTGATTATAAAAAAATATGATTTTTAAATTGAAAGTGAACAAATAAAAATGTGATTTTTATATCTGTAGTGGCTACGGGCAACGAAGCGGACGAAAAGGCGAGAACGACGAAGATCTCTACAATAGGAGTGTCGTGGTATTGGATAGCTATCGGTGAGAACTTCTCACTCTTCAATTTTTTTTCTAGTTATATATATATACTAGGATGCAGACGGTGCTTAGTAGCACCCGACACAATCGTCCACAGACCATGGACTTGTTTGTTTGATTGCAAGAATTAGTTAGATGATTTGATTTGAATTTGAATTGTTTGGTGAAATGAAATTGATTTGATTGATGTGTGAATGGCGTGGGCCTTCACTAGACCGGGGATAAGGCTAGGCCTTGTCCTGTTTCTAGTATCGTGCCGTTATGCCGCCGAAATTTCCTAAAATATGTTAGAAAATAAAAATATCATTTTATTGAATAAATGAACTGAATAGAAATTCATATGTTGAAGTAAAATGTTTTTATCGTTAAAAATATAATTTTTAACGTGAATGTGAATGAATAAATATTCATTTACAAACCAGACGGTTTGTTTATGTACACCTATTTGAAGGACATTGATTGGGTCGATAAATTTTACACATCGCCCAACTGCACAAATAAAATCTGTGTTTGATTGTTTGAAATCCCACACGGGTGTTGGGATGAAATTTGAAGTTCAGTCATCCTGATTGATTAAATATGTCGATCGATTGATTGACAGGCTGTTATAAGCGTTAGATATCTATATTTGATGCTTATACAGTGTAGTGCACTTTGGTTGATGGTTGATTATTTTTCAATGCTATTATATACGTGTGATGTATGAAAATCCATATAATTAACATTATATGGTGATTGATTGGGCCTCATTCCAATTTAGAAGATAAAGAATATTTTAATAATAAAATTTACATCTTTATCAATATAAAATAAAGGTTCATGTGTTGACCGTACTCATCCGTTGAGATTAGTCATGTGTTGAACGAAATATTTTAATAATAAAATTTACATCTTTATCAATATAAAATAAAGGTTCATGTGTTGACCGTACTCATCCGTTGAGATTAGTCATGTGTTGAACGAAATATTTTAATAATAAAATTTACATCTTTATCAATATAAAATAAAGGTTCATGTGTTGACCGTACTCATTCGTTGAGATTAGTCATGTGTTGAACGAAATATTTTAATAATAAAATTTACATCTTTATCAATATAAAATAAAGGTTCATGTGTTGACTGTACTCATCCGTTGAGATTAGTCATGTGTTGAACGAAATATTTGAAAGGAAATATTTGAAATAGAATATTTGAAAATGAAATATTTGAAATGAAATATTTGAAATAGAATATTTGAAAACGAAATATTTGAAATGAAATATTTGAAATAGAAATATTTGAAAACGAAATGTTTGAAAAGGAAAAGTTTGAAATAGAATATTCGAAAATAGAAATGTATGAAGCCGTGTTGATTAGATTGACGCCATTTTGACGTGAACGATATTTATATCGATATTAAACGATTTCGAAATGAATTGAATTGAAAACGATTTCGAAATGAATTGAATTGAAAACGACTTCGAAATGAATTGAATATATAACGAATTTGAATCAAATAGAAAACCAATTTGAATTGAATCAAATAGAAAACCAATTTGAATTGAATCGAATATAAAACCACTTTGAATTGAATCGAATTGAAAACGAATTCGAATTGAATTTAAAACGAATTGAAATGAATTCAAATTGAATTGAAACTTGAATTAAATAGAAATGAATTTTAAAACGAATTTATAAGGAAAGATTCAATTTTGATTTGAATTGAGATGGAAATTGAAATTGTTTTTGAATCGAATTCAAAACTATTTATATAATTTGATTTAAATAGAAATCGACGAAATATATATTATATATATAATATAATGGCCTGAATAGAACGCGCCGCGCCGCGGCAGTTCATGAATTTCGACCATTTATTTCAAACGGACATTACGGGAGATCCGACCGTCGGATTCTCCTAAAACCGGAGCCGTTGGGTTCGTATCGAAAAGAGCTTTCTAACGAATATTAGAAATTCAAAATCTAACGGTTGGATTTGGAGATACATCCAAATCAAATTTGGAAAAGGTCGCTGTAAGTGCAGTTCGATGGCCGTTGATGGAAATCGACTGTACGGGCCTTGATAAAATTATTAAAAATATCAATAATTTGTGTAAAATCATAAGAAATGATTTGGGAAAATTTGGGATGAAGAACTCCATATTTGAAAAGATAAAAATAGATTTTTATCATAATAAACTAGTTTGAACTAAATTTAAAACCCGATTTGTTTTTAAATAAATGAATTAGATTTAAAAAAGGGTTTTAAATAATCGGAATTTCTAATATATTTGATTGGATTTGAAATGGGTTTATCGTGAACTATGTTTTAAATAACACTAGTTCTTTAACCCGATAATAAATAGAATGTGATTTGGGTTTGTCGTGAACTGTGTTTTAAATAACACCTAGTTCTTTAACCCAGTAAAAGGAGTTTTAATGAATCTACAATTAAATTGAAATGTGAATTGATAATTTAAATTATCAAATTTGGCAAATGAGCGAGAATGGAGTATCACCAGTTTTGCTCCAAAGCGATAGTTAAATCTTTAATTAGATTTGAACGTGAAATGGTAATTAATTTTACCAATAACACCATGGTGTTAGATATGGAGTATCACCAGTTTTGCTTCATGGGATGAATAGGTTGGGATTGGGAAATAAAATAAATAATTACTTCGGTGTGGTTCGCTAATCTCGACTAGTTTGAAAAACCATAATTTGGTTTGAAATGTCATCCAAAGGAAGATTAAAGGATAAATTTTAAAGAATTTATCTTGGATAAAATTAATGGGAACCTTTCCCTAAGAATATGAAATTTAAAAACTAGCGGTAGGTTAGTTAAGCAGAATGGTTTCCTGGATATTGATCTGATGTTGGTTTCGGCCTTCGGGGTTAATATTTGGGAAATTGCTCTCTTACTGATTTACGGTTAGTGACTAATGAATTGGAATGAGGCGTATGTTGTGTTTGTGTAACATTTGTTTTTAATATACGCGGGTTGTTCAGAAAGGCCGGGTTTATACCCATTCTGAATAACCGATTCGATGATATGTCGAAGATGAAGACGGTGGTCGAAGACCGGAAGTTTTCACATCGTTTGGATAATTACTGACGATCCTGATTGGGCTGTACACCCAAGAGGATGGAAATAGTTGGTGGTCATCCAGACGTACTTGGAGATGGATGGATATGCGAGGAAAGTGCCTCCGGTTTCGTTCAGACCCAGAACGAACTTGTAAATGGATTATGTGTCTGACATTGGATTTTATTCTGTGTTGATTGATTTCGGTTAAATATATATCTGTTTGGCGGCGGAGAATTTATTCTCTTGCTTAACGCCCTTCTCTGAGACGTACGAGCTTAGAGGTTATATATCGATAGATATCAATCGCATAGCATGAATTGCTTGTGTGGCATACTGAGTTGCATGGATCAAGGCTTCTGTTGAAAAGCAAAGTCTTGTGGTTGATGATCAAAGCACGGCCTACGTGGCAGCTTTGTGTATAACGTGAATTCGCGAGCCTCACACCTCGGTATGAGTTAAAAACGGGATACGGACTGCAGGGAGAGCACGACGTTTCTTTCTAGCTTTGGTGGTGTCAGTGACTTACCAGCCCTGACATTGATATACTTTTCACCTATGTGGTTGTTGGATGAGGCGCCTCGATTTTAGGTCTGTAAGGACCGGGAAACGTGTGTTCAGGCATAATTAATCCTCTAACGTAAGTGAGGACCGGCCCTGAAGCATCCAGGGGTTGCCCAGAGTGCGTAGCCCTGGGACATTTGCTAGAGTGTCTCGAACGCGGAGAGGACCTTGCCCCTTGCCTCGACTCATGACGGAAACCCAATTTCCAATACGTGTATTTTGGTTTTAATAGTAGAACTAGTATGGCGACATAGTGGTATGGGGCACTTATGTCGTCTATGATTTATATTTATGATTGAAATTGTTTTGACACTATACACTTATTATAGTATCAAATGATTTGTTTTAAACGTACCAAGCATGTTTGGCTGTTATAAGGTAAAACCCTATCCTCCGGCTTGCGTTGCATTGTGTGATGGGACCTGGGTCTTATAATAGCTTCATTTTTCGAAAAAGCATTGCGCTGTTTATTCTATGCACTAGTATTCTTGGGAGGAAACCCGTTCCTTGTTATACGGCGTGGTCCCTTGAATTACTCTCTTTTAAAGTAAAGTTTAAATAATTGTTTTAGTTCTCACACCAGTCACATGACTGACCTGGAGTTTATTGTTTTAACCTAAACTCTGGGTACCCCTATTTTCCGCACGGGCAGCTAGTAGTTTTGGTTTTGCAGATTTATATTCACAGGATCCTGGTTTATAGCTGGAATGATATCCGGAAAGCTCTGTATCCGTATATCACCTTTAGTTTTGCTTTGTATTATTTTCCGCTGCTATGTAATTTATTGTAATCTCTGATATTTATCAAATGTAATTTATTCATTTATACTCTGTATATTCTTGTATCTGATGGGATTGTTGTAATAGCAATGAAATGTTCTTCCGTCTGCGTTCATTTGTGTGTTGTTCTCAAAACGATCAGGGGTTTCGAACGGTCTAGATCGGTTTAACGACTGATTAGGATCAAGCGAAATTGCCGGCCATCACACAGCACAACATTATTACTAAGACGGGAAGTCTTGAGTAGATCTATCTTTCGATGCGCAGAGCCATTATGCTATAATTGGCGGCGTAGCCATCAACTGAGCTTGTGCACTGATGACCCATTTCGCTGAGCCTCCCGCTAACACTCCATGGGATCATTTTTCCCATCGTCATCTTATCACTCATATCTTTCAACATTTTGGGTGAATCTTTTTGGGAAGCCCGGATTAGGAAGACCCCTACCGCCATCTATCGTGCCACTCTTCGGAGGATGGGCATTCAGCTGCCCACGACTCCTGCTCCAACTCTAACACCTCCAGCTCTAGTTTAGCAGCAACAGTAGCAAGGCACAACAGGCCAGAAGAACCTTGAGTTTGTTGCCTTTTGCAAGATTAAGGATGATCTCTGTAATGTTTGGAGGAAGCAGCATTGACAAACATACAAGATAAGTTGTATCTCTTCTTCGTTATGATCCTGGTAAGGACGCGGCAACAGATCGAGTTCCAACCGTGGAGATCGGCCTTCTTGTAGTCTGTAGGCTTTATCTATAGTGTCGGTTGTGTCTTTTCCCTTTCCAGCATTTTATCTTGTTGCTTTGTGGTAGTTCTTGTTTGTAAGTGTTAGTGTTTGTTGTCTTTGTATATCACACGATGATATAATGAGATTTCTGTCGTTTGAAAATGTTTTGTGTCGTTCGTTCTTATTAATGATTTGAATCGAAAATGAAATCTCATTTTCCTTTATCTAACTAACAGTTATTTTAGAACTGAAAAGAATAGATTTCTACAATGAATAAATTTAAACAAAGTACAGGTTATGCGTCGTATCATGACGGGTATTATTATTATTTTCCTCCTATTTCTTATAATCTAAAATTTATTTTTAGGTTTGGGCATTTTCTATAAATGTCCCATTTTTGAATTGTGTGAGTTATTTCGGTACGTACATTTTTCAACGTAACTGATTTCCATTTACGCTGAAATGTGACCTGAGTTGTTTAAGTTTTCGCAAAATAATTCCTGAATTTTTTTGAAAATGTTGATTCAAAAAAAGGGGAGAGAACTTTTAAAAAGATTCAAAATTTTCAAATTTAAATTTTGTTGTAAACGAATGCGCGTTTATACGTTTTAGTAACTTTTTGCAAAATTAACTTAAAAACCTTAAGAAGCAGAAATTTATTTTTATGGGAACTGTGATTTTATGGTCACACGTGAAGCGTAGGGAAGATTTTGAGTAGTTAGTTTTGCAGTTTAGCGGTGTAATAGGAGCGGCGATGCGATAAAAATGTTAACGAATAACAAGGAAAAACATGTTTTAGCATTGGAAACATTGTTTCCATACCTTGTCAATGATGCGCGCGAATTATTACTTGACTCTTTTATATTTTAGATCTTATTTAAAGCCTCTTTTGTAGTCTACATGTGTAAATTTTTGAAGTACTATGGGGCAAGTGAGGTAAAATTTTACTATAGAACGAGGATTGAAAGATTTTGTAACGACCCGAATTTTTGGTCGGTTAATTTTAATATTTAATATGGATTTAAATACTGAGTTGATAATAGAAATCAGTTTTTTTATTGAGTTACCAATTTAGTAATCGAAGTACGATTTGTTTTGAATATATATAATCATCGTAATACGAAAATGAATTTGATTGAATTCAAAATTTAAAACTGATTTGAAAACAGTTCAGATGATCAATATAAACTTCTGTTTGAATTTGAATAATAATATTAATTTATTATCAAAGAATTAATTGTTTTTAATTTAATTTATATCAATTTAAATTTATATCTTCTCCATATGATTGAATTGAGCTTCGGAACCTGTTCCACTGGGTTCAGAATAGTGGTGTAACCTTAGGAATGCCTGTTGTTGCACTCAAAAAGGAGTTCGGAATCGCGGGGTATTTTTAATTGAATAAAAATTGTACTGGTTCAAATTAAAATAAAATAAATAAGATAATCCTATTCCTTACCCACTAAGTCTACCCTGATAACCTACCTATAGCTACTGCCCTCCTCTTTCACATCGTGTACGTATGGTCTCCTTACTTAACTACAAAGTAAAACACCAAATTAATGGCGTGTGTACGATGTGTTCCCATTATCACTTATATATATATATATGTATATGTATATATATATATGCATGTATCGAGGCATCGTTCCTCTATTTAATTTTTCATTTCCTCTTCTCAAAATGAAAATCGAAATGGTCGCTCTTCTTTTGTATTAAATCTCAAAATCAAATTAAATAAAGGACCGGTTCTTCTCGTTTGAAATAAATTGATCCGAGAAGACTATCAGGAGTTCAAATTCATGAGCAGTAGATTTAGGGTTTTCCATTGGAGCTCGACGCAATACTGAAGTCGCGAATCGTGATGGGGTAATAAGGAAGGCACTCGCGTGAGGGTTTCTGATCAATTATTGAAGGGTGCGATGGGGGTAAAGGCTTAGAGCAATCAGGGTGGAGGTCAACGTTTGAACAGACATGCTGATGACGAACTCGCGATTTTGGGTTCATCGAGCTTAGATTTTGATATTCGAGCGTATGCTGAAATGTCGGAGCTGTTATCAAAGGTGGATGTTGGGATTTCTAAAGTTGCGGTGGTCTGATTGAAGGACTGAGTGGAGTTGGAATTTATGGTGGGTTGAACTGGAATTGTCAGTGGGGTAAATCGGAAGATGAAGATCGCTTGTATGTTTTTGGAAATGACAAATGCTAGTGGAAGAAAAATATAATGTTGAAAGCAATATGGGATTAAGGTATTATTTGTTTATTTAATATATAAGTTGAACCTGAAATTTTACTGTTAAGGGAAAAATGTCATTAATGTTAGTTTAGAATTTGGAAACTGAAAAGAAGGAAAGTCTATTTAGTAAATCAGTATAAGAATTATAAATTAGATAAGTGTAAATTTTAAAAACTTGGAATAATTATACCCTTTCATACAATAACAGATTTGGACGAAATGAAGTGTGTTGGGGTCACTAACGATAGTTACTCAGTCGAAGTGGATTGAAGTAAATTGGAGTCAACCGGGAATTTCAATTACATTAAACGTTGGGTTAATTTAATTGGAAATTCATAGATTTAAAATCAGGTGAGTAAATATCACTCATATTTTTATATAGAATTATTTTATTCGCTAAATTAATTATTCGTTGGTTGTTTGCATGCACTGAAATATTATTGTGGCTATTAAATATATATAGTTATTTAGGATTGGTGTCTGTGGTTATTATATATATATATATATTGGTGGTTGGATTCCCGTAGTACCATTAGTAGATGCCCGCAGTATCATTAGCGGATGACCCTATATGCCCCACGCTATGATAGTGGATGACCTTCTATACCGCGATATACTGCCTCGAAGCAGGATGGGTATTATTTATGTTGGCTAACGTCTGTGGATGCAGGATAAACAGGTTGGAGGGATCCAACTGGATTCCTCAAAAATATTATTATTTGTTTTTCACATATATTATCATATATGATGTGTTAGAAAACCTGTGACACCCTACGTCCGTTAATGTCACTCACAAAGGGAATACATTAAGTTTCATGAAGCGTTATAGTAAACAGAACAGAAATATTACAAGGCAGACATATAAAATAACAGCGGAATAAAAACTTATTTATCATAAAATACCATGGTCCAAAAACTCACATATCTGAAAATACAAAACCCATTACAATAACAAAAATTCTGTCTTGTACCATTAAAGTACATAAATACTTAAAAGAAAGCATAATTCCCCAAATAAAAGAGACAAATCCATAGTAGAGATGAGAACTTGAGCAATACTTCAAAACCAGCTCCAACAAGATGATAACCGAGTCTTGACTAAGCCTGAGAATTCCCTCCCTGCGAACCTGGGGGGAAGGGGAGATGGAAGAAAGAAGAGGAAACAAAAAGGGTCAAACATAAAGTCTGGCGAGTCCAGTTACTTTTAGCAAGTAAATAAATAAAACTAGCATGGCAGGCATATAAAGTGGATAAGAGAGGGATAACCACATAAAAGGCAGGCGTGACAAGGTAGACATGATAAGATGTATACGTTTCTAATGATTACTCTGTTTGTTCCCTACACCAATACTAGTATAACAGATGTGTGACAGGAATACATAATCCCTAATTGCTTAACAGAAACAGGATGATCGCAACAGAAATATAATGGTAGTTTTAGGTGTACTATAGTAACGGGTTTTAACCCAAACAGAATTAGCCGGTACCTAAACCGAATTAACGGGTGTTAGCCCAGGCAGAAACACAGGTACCCCACAGAAACAGACGGGACTAGATGTACCCTATTTACTACCCTAATCGATCGGCTCCCTACTCCGTAGATACCCTGTCTTGGCCTCACAGTAGGATGTATCACTTCCTAAAGTGGCAACCCTTCATTTTCAAGATATGCACAACCATATCTACATATGTCACAACGTCTTATTTTCCCGGGCAGGCGGAGTCATGCACGCACATGACCCCGATGGAACGCGCCGTCAGGACACCATCCCCCACGTTGGATCTCTTATATTCGGCCCAATAAGTATGACCCACTCCGACCTAGTTCGGAGTATTCGTTTGATACCTATTTAAGGGTTACTGACTGAAACGGGTCCCACACACAAGATGATGCAAGCTCTCCCCTTCGTCTTGCATCCCCATTACTAGGTTTTCCATAGATTATTCCTACCTACTGGTGTCATAAAATTGCATAATCCCAACAGGTTAAGTTTGTCGGCCTATATATACAAATATTACCCACCAACCCAAGATGTACTTAACCCTTCCACTGTTTCAAGCATGTTTATTTAACGGTTAAGTTTGTGGGCCTATACATACTAATATTACCCACGTACCCAAGATATACTTAACCCTCCCACTATTTCAAGCATGTTTACTTAACCCTTACTCAAGTTTATGTTCACACAATCTCTATGGATTCAACTAGGTTAAGTATTTCAATTTGTTACCATATTTTCATTTATGGTTATAATGAGCTAGATCTTCCACATTAAGCCTACAGCTTATGGATGCTGGATATGTGGTCGGGTCCGGGCAGACTTCTTCCACAGGTTGGGCCTAACCTCGTATCTTAGCCCGATTTGTATTTGTGCCCTTAGGCCTCTCACATTAGGTTCAACATTAGTGGCTGCTGGATATGCCGGTTGGGTCCGGGCAGACTTCCACCACTAATGCAACCTAACCTCGTGTCATAAGTACAATTACAATTCCTAATTGTAATTCTAAGCATTCATTTTTATCCAAATTCTCACCTATGTCATTATAGGTTATATGCCTCTTTTTCCCCAATTTTGTACAAAGTGAATTATATGTCCATATTTATAGCCATTAACCAAGTTATGCTAATTCCAATATTTTCCCCTGTCCCTAAACTAGTGTATTCGCATAATTTTATCTTTATGCCTAGGCTAGAAAGTAGACTAGCCATAAAATAAAGGAAAGGTGATGGGAAAAATAACAATAATGATTATTCTAACAAAGGTGACATAAACATACACTGGCATAGCATAATAATAAGATGGACATAAAACAGATCTAGTAACAAGGGTAATGATAAAACTAGATCTAACATAATTAGGATATGATGACAGTCATGAATAGATCTAACAAGGGTTCATGTGTCCAATAATGACAGATCTCAGTTAATCACAACATGATGATCTAGATTTAAACAAAGATCTAACTTCCCAAATAATAATAATTCCAAATTAACCACAATCCTAGACAAAGGTTCAGATCCACAAAGGTGACATGATAATTTTACCACAAAGAATTAGATCTACAAAAATAGATCTAGCATACTAAAGTTTAAGATCCAAGAATAGTATAGATTCACAAATTATGATAGATCCTACATTCATGAATATCCAAATCACAGTCGTATCACAAATTACTTTTAATTATTTAAAGCTAAAAGTAACTAACTCATAGTTTTTGGATTAAAAGAAAAAGGTAGAAAATAGCAGAGGTTAGATCTAGAGTTGAATCTATAAATTTGATTTGATTTGCTTTAGTTGATAGGTTGAAGAAGATATAGGATCCAGTTCAGTTCAGACACCAGCAACATTTGGCCTCCATTGATCTCCATTGAAGAAAATAAGAGAAATGACCACATATATATAGTTGCCAGCCCCTCTAAAACCGACTGCCACGTCAGCCCTAGGGGTTTCGACACCCCTATAGGTGGGTCGACCCTGGTGTCGACACCCTTTAAGGGGGGCCGACCCCGATATCAACACCCCTCTAGGGGTCGACCCCCTAGAGCGGGAAATTTGCCGCCAGACGAATTTTTTATTTTTGGACCCTTTCTGGATAAGTGCTGACTCATATCTGACTCATATGTGTATCATGTGTATTTACATATTTCTTCTGAGTGTATACAAACTTAAAACTGTAACGTCCCGAAAATCCGTACTATTTGAGTTGACTAAACAACACACGTCCAACCCAAATAATATTGAAATACGAGTCATTAGGGTTAAGGAAATAGAAACAGACGGAAGAAGGACACAAATAACAACACAAAATCTCACAGCGGAACGAATAAAATATATTTTATAACATAACCTTTGAAATACAAAATTTTGTATTATATATACATACCAACATCAGAGCACAATACAATATTTGATACAGCCGAAAGTAACTATTAAATATCTAATGGTGAAGCTGCCTGCTTCAAACTCCTCCAAGTGTATCCGTAAAAGCCTGAAACACTTGACTGCCCGTACAAATTTGGGCACCCAAGAGTTTAGGAAAAACAAACAAAATAAACTCTGGGTCAGTCATGAGACTGGTGTGAGTAAACTCCAACCATATTGTTTAACTTTGAAAAGTCTTTCGAAAGAAAGGGTAATAGTAAGACCAGCCCACACATAAACACGGACGGTTTTTACCTTACTATAACCAAAACATTTCTGATATCAAAATCCAGTGATATTATAATAATATCTAATCAAATAAATAACCAAATAGTAGAACGCTTGCATCTCACGCTCTACATATATAGTATAAAATCAAAAACCGCAGTGCGCTTAATGGAGATTGGATTCCAACTATGACAAGTTATGGGACCACCTTTCGATCAGTGTACTCTAGAGGGGATATACTGGGGTTCAACAAGAACATCTTGCAACCCGGCCACACATGACCGACCACTCATTTAGCTTGAGTGTATCGAATATATTGTCACCACATTATGGTTTTAAGGGCCCATCGTACATCCGCGGAGATACAGAAAATGAAAGAAGAACAAATATGAATTTTCTCTAGATCAGTGACAATATACCCTGCTTGGGAATGACCCACCTAGCCATGTTGCCTGCCCAATTTTTGTCATTTCTCGGTTGATGAGGCTTGAGGTCACATTTAACTTTTCAGAACATCTGGCCACCATTCACTTTGAATGTCACATCGTCAAATCCGTAAATCACTAATTTGATTTATACAAATACACTCTGGGTGTTAGAATAAAGAGAAGTTGCCTTCTCCCCACCAACTTGGTATATTCGTAAAAACCAATGGGCAGATCATTGGAAATACTCTGTCAAACATTCGTCCATACAAGTTGTCCTGGGTCTGGACAAACAGAACAGCCCTTGCATTTCACACTATCTCCAATTTCTTCAGCATAATCTATTTCGCAACGCCTATGCCTATACAGAGTGGTTTTCGAATAATAGATCCAATCGGTCTCTCCGTATTGACAACGATGGTCAAAAATCTTTGATAGCCGGTGATTTAACTATCAAAGGAAAACAAAACATCCATCACATATATAAACAATCACTGGCCCCTTTTTATTAATATTCATTTGTTAACTATTTTCCCATTTTCTTATCGAATTCTATATATAACGATATATTGATTTTTGTTTATCAAATTTCTCAAAATTATTCTAACTCCTTAAATTTCCAGAAAATTTCGCTAGCACTTCCTTTGTATCGGTCAATAGTTCAAACCCCAACTCGCCTCTCTAGGCCCTTTCCATTCAAAAAGAAAATCAAAAAGCTAAGCGGCTTGCCCAGTATGCTCATAAAATCTCATATGGAAATTGAAACATGTACCTTTTTGTCGGGCACTTAAATTATAATCTTCATACTCTTCATTCACTTCATCCCATACCTGTCTACCATATATTCAACCATTCTCAATTTATTTCAATCAATATAACATTTCATTTAACCCCGTTCAATTTGCTAATTTATACTTTAAATAGCTCATTTCACTTTTAGTTGGAAGCAGTCGTGTTTAAACACATGATTATTGACTTACCAAGTCAAACTCAAATTGCATATTCAATTCTAAAACTTTAATTCAGGTTACATACTCAAACGTTCAATTTCAATTCATAATTTCAATTCACTTAATCAAGTCAAGTTCAATCCAAAACTCCACTAACTAATTACTTTTTCAAATTAGTTAACCTTGTTCGATAATTAAAAATCTGATTTTTATTCCAAAAATAAATTCATTTACTACATTTGAGTTCAAATCTGTTTTATACTCAAATCTAGATTTTTCTAATTGAAATTCGGATTTTTATTCACTAAAAACCCCTTTAATGAATTAATTAAATCATTATGGTTATTAAACGATTTTACAGCGACTTTTCTAAAATTTGATTTTGGTATAACTCACAATCTATAAAATGAAATCCAGAATTTTCTCTTCCATTTGAAAACTATCATTTAATAGTCCCAAACGTTTCTTGTCTCATTGAATTCCGAGTTATATAGAGTTCTATATACTCAACTGAAGTTCAAAATGCCAAATTACGAACTACCACACTGTTGCGAGTTCGTTTTAATTAATTTAAATATATTGTTTAAAAACTTCGTTTAGTAAATAAATTTTGATTCCACTTTCAATATTTTTAAAATAAACTTGTTATCCAAATCTAAACTTACCAATCCCGATCTCCCAAACTTGTCGATTATTTTATTCCATCTTCATACTCTATTATAAATTTATTCAAACTCCAATTTTCTATATTCAATACCAACCCACACGGAATTAGATTAAAATTCGATAAAATCGATTCCAATTATAAATTCCTTTATGGGAATAATCAATTACTTCAACATACTTTATCATTACAAACTAATATCCTCCCTTGATAATAGCGGAGTCGTTCAAGTTGGGGTATTTTATTTACCTCTCAGACCTTGATTGACAATGTTCTTATCTTGAGACGGATAAGAGTTTGTAATTCAAAACTGACATCACTAATCATAAAAATTTCTCTCTTCTATTCCATTTAAAATATGATTTTTAAACGCTATTTCTTATATTTGGAAAAATCTATTTCCAATTTATCCAATGAAAATTACTTTATTACATTTATAAACATTTGTTTATAAATCGACTTCCTTATTTTATATTAAACAAGCTTTCATTTTAAATTCCGTTTTAAAATCGATTCTCATTTATAATATTTTATTATTATAACCTACGCATATATATATATATATGTATATATAGATCTATTAAAATTCCAAATTTCTATTTAACACAATTCCAATATCTTTTGGAAATAAAATTCATTTCTATAAATTTAACATCAGTGGATTCAAATCATAAATCTCTATGGATTTATTTCAATCCAATTTACATTCTGAACATCGGAATGAATTTCATCGTTTCTCCTCGAAACGATTCCAAATTCACCTTTTAATTTCATATTTAAATTAAAAATTCAAATTATCCATTTTTCTTTATTTAAAAATATCGTTAATAAATTTCACTTCTTGGTTTAAATATTAAAACCAGTTTCTATTTCAAATTTCATTGAAATCCAATTTCTCTTCGGACAATAAATTTTCCTTCTTAAATTAATACTTGAATTTAAATTTAAATATTATCAAATGATAATATTTCTTTCCATTTATAAAACATTGTTTATAAATTCAGTTACTTACTTTTATTACTAAAAACAAGTTGGTACTTCTCAGTTCATTCGAAATTCCATTTTGTTATTTCGAAAATTAAATTTCGCTTTTTAAATCTAAAAATCCCTTTTTAATATCTAAGGCCAGTGATATTCTAATATCTAACACACAAATCATCCATTCAATTCACACATCACACATATATAAAAATATGTAAACAACAGTAAATAATTTTGAGGAATCCAGTTGGATTCCTACAACCTGTTTTTCCTGCATCCACAGATGTCAGACAACATGAATAATACCAATCCTGCTTCAAGGCCGGATATCGCGGTATAGAAGGTCATCCACCCATATATTTTAGGGCGATAAGGTCATTCGCTAATGATACTGCGGGCATCCGCTAATGGTACTGTGGGAATATCCAATCACCAAAACTATATATATATATATATATTCAACCCCCAAGCCTAAATATACCTAATAACATATTTAATCATCCCAATATTTAACAACCCATTCATGCATCCAAACAATCAACAGTTTATTTTTAACAGTTAAAAATAAATTTAAATATAAAACTGTGAGTGAGATTTACTCACCATTATTTATTTACGCAGAATATCCTGTTAATTTCAGCATCATTGCAGGTGTGAATCTATTCAAATTGTTTCGAATACATTTTATTTTGTACCTACGATAATTTATTTTATAAATCGATTAAGCTATTTATTTAATTTTAAATGACTACTATAATGAATAAATAATTATTCTATGTATATTAAGATTTTGAAACAACGTGTACCCTATCGCTTTCACCCATCCCGACCGATCGACCAAGCATATTCAAAATTATCAATCCATTTTTGCTGAAAATCAACCCTAAAACTGGCATCGTCCACTACGACTACTCATCAAATACTTTGCAAGCCATCTCCATTTCATTTCCTATTAACATAGCTGCTGCCCTCCTTCAACTCTCATCAGCCCTTCAATGCATCCATCCCAACACCACTGTTGTGCCACATCGAACTGCTGTTATACTAACCAGTTCAGTAATTAGAACACCACCCAAAATAATTAAACCATCATCAACATTCCTTAGTTGAACCTCGGACATCACCAAAACCTCTCCAACATCCAACTGTTAAACACCAGATCGCAACCAATACCCACTTTGATTTTCACCCATCACTTCCTTGAAACTGCATCACCTCATTCCTTCTTTCATCAGCAGGATCCCTCCCCAGTTCAACATCGAATTCTAGCTTAACCCACTCCAAAGTCGGCCTCTACCTTGCTCACTACAGAAACCCAAAACAAGCGTTGATTCTTCCTAAATCCTCCCTGCGCAACCCCCATCTCCACTTGCACCCCTTTTCATATCTTCGAAATCGCACCTCCAAAACCACTCGAAAAAACACGCAAAGAAACATCGACTTCCCCTACAACGCGAGCCATCAGATTAGTCGAGCTTCAGTCGAAATCGCGAATGGTTGTCGAGCTTCAGAGCTAGGTGATTTCTGAGTTACAATACTCGATTTCGCCCTTTTTTTAAAAAAAGAGGAATGATTTAATTTACGAGGCTGAGGAAAAAGAAATGAGCGAAATGAACTGGATTTGGGTTTCTGAAATGAAGTCTTGGCTTGTATATATATACACAAGAGAGGAAACATCTCGTACTAAGCCATTAATCTTTATTTTGCTTTGCATTGAAACTTAGGGATGAAATTTAGTGCTTGAGAACAACAGACTATGTGAATAAATTTCGTTAGGTCTGCGTAATAAAGATTCAGGGTGGCTGTCTGTACTTGAGGTACTCGTTAATAAATATGATTTTGTTTTAAATAATTAAAATATCTTGCGGTCTCCAACTCAAATTCCCGAACCGCCATTTTGACGTAACGACCTATGTTCCACTGTTATAACAGTATTTTGAACTCAACGAGATGAGTTTTAAATTTAACTGTACAGAAGAGATAACAATTTAAATTAATGATTTAAATTGAATTCGATTTAAAATGTTAATCAATTCCAAACAATTAAATTTATCGATAATAAATTATTTTCGTTCTAACTCAAATTGAATTTATATTGATCGAAGGAATCATTTTGATCCAGTTTTAAATCTGAATTCAATTACTATCGTTTCGTATTACGATACCCCGATATATTCGTCCATTGGTTAATAAATCGATAAATTAAATATATAATCCATTTATATGTACAACACAACATTTAAAATAAATTTAAATGTTTATTATTATAAAATAGCCTAAAATCTGGGACGTTACAAAAACCCTCATAACTTCTTCATACGGTGTCCGTTTTACGCAAAGCAAATGTCTATCTTGACCAGAATTTCGAGACGGATGCAATGGCGCAGTCCATTTTCCTTGATTCTGAATATTAAATTAATTATAATTTAATTTATCCTCTTTTAGTATTGTTAAAAATACGGGGTGTTACATTCTCCCCTACTCAAAGGATTTCATCCCCGAAATCTCTAAGTTGAAAAGAATGCACATCCTACCATCCATCATCCATCTACTCATCCATCAATCATTGGCATCCATTGTTCTTAAAAATTTCTAATGCTTATATGAATATATGCAAGGGTGTGTGTATATGTCCCAAAAATAATGCGGAAATCAGGAGGTCTACTGATTCAGTTGACCTCCTTAATGCAATGTATGTTAGTGCCATGAATCCAATATGTATGAAAGTAATCCTATTATAACATGTAAGTTCTATATGTGTGCACACTCATTCATCCAAATGCAACATTCATATGCTAATACATCCATTTCCATCCATAAAAGAAAAGAAAATGCACACACGTCCATATGTAGTATGAGAGTGATTGAGCCGATCTAGTGCCTAATGTGTGTGTATGCATACACAGGCAGCCACTAGCAAACACTTGCATCCATTTGCATCCACCAAACATAACATGTCTCAAACACATATTTTACAATCATGGGATTTCCTACCTAAAGGTCGAAGATTTGATTGATAGGATATATTCAGATGATAGAAGCAAGTGCGAATAAAAGTTTTGGAAAAAGGAGTTAAGAACATAGTCCCAAAAAGGGTATGAAGCACGATCCTTGTCTTCAGTCTTCCAAGTCGCATCCTCGCTATCTTCTCCCCATTGCACTTTTATTAACTTAACCTCTCTGTTACGCAGTTTCTTAATCCCTGATCCAAGTATACGGGTAGGAACTCATCTAATTGCTGCCTCCCGTTCCATCTCTACTTCCTCAAGCATGTTTTTTTTTGATGCAAAAAGGTAGTGAATCGCTAGATTCACGCCTTCATTCATTCATTAAGCATAAAACAAGTACAACGTGTTCAGCATACATAGAGCTATCTACTAGTTACAATAGATACATATATTTACATACATATGTACAATCAAAATACATGCACGCAGGCATGTTTACATAGAGCCCAAAAATTTTATGAAACTACAACAAAAAACAGCATGCAAACCCAGTAAAGTGAAGCATGGCAACATCAAGCTCTGCTACCACGGGCCCTGTCCATCACTCTAGCTCCGATTGTGTCAACAAACCTGATTTCTTCCTTGCCTGACCAAAGAGAAACAAAATTAAGTATGCGAAAAATAACTGAGTTGGGCCGTTTCATTTTGCATTTAAACTTTCGTGAGTTGCGTTCATGCCAGAGGATCCAAACATAAGCAAAGTTCAAAAGAGCAAACATATGGCGCATGTCAGTGTCAGGTAATGTATTAATAGTGCTACTCCAGAAAAGAAATTGGTCAGAGATGAAGTGAGACCAGTCTAAGCAGATATTAAGGCTAACTAAACACTTCGTCCACACGTAAAAGGCGAAATCGCAATCAACAAAAAGATGCATATAATCCTCGTCATCGTCAGTGCAGAAAACACATCCCCCAGTAACATGAACACCTTTAAGCCGTAATCTTTTCACTGTATTGAGCTTGTTATGCATGATCGTCCACATATGTATCCTGACCTTAGCAGGTACGGCCTTAAAACTCCACATTCTCTTGAATCCATCGTACTTTCTTCCTGCGAAGTTAATCAACTTATAAAGTGCACTCACACAAAATTTACCACCAATCTTCCACACAAAGTCATCCTCCTCATTGCTATGAAGGTGTACATCTTCTAGCAAACGAATCAGGCCACAAAGCTGAAGCAGAGCATTACCAGCTACAATACGACTAAAGGACAGGTTCCATTTAAAGTTGGCAGAATTCGCATTAAACATTTCACAGACTGAAGCACTTTTGTTGCATGCAATAGCAAACAGATCGGCAAATTCATTACGCAAAGGGATAGGAAGCAACCAACAGTCATACCAGAAAGAGACGTTTCGGCCGTTTTTAACTACAATCTCAGTCCCAATCTTCATCCAGTGAACATTTTCCATAACGCCACGCCAGAATGTTGAGCAATGGGAAACGTCCGCATTCCAGTCAAATCTACCACCATAGCAAGTGTTTAAGATCCACTCCTTCCAGAGAACTTTCTTTTCGCTAAGCATAATCCAAAGCCATTTACAAAGTAATGCAGAGTTCATATTCTTCAAATTGATGACACCTAAACCTCCTTGATCTTTGGACTTGCACACCTGATCCCACGACACTAGACAGCAGGTTTTGCGCGTGTCCTTCGTACCGGTCCAGAAAAAATTCCGACGAACAACATCAATCTTCTGAACAACCCAACCCGGACACGAATAAAAAGAGAGCCAGTACAAAGGGATAGCCGCCAGAACAGAATTCACCAGCACCAGACGTCCAGCCCTTGATAGACAATTTCCTTTCCACCTCGCTAATCGCCTGTCCACTTTATCAATCACATATTGCCAATCACTCTTCATCAATCTCTTTGGACGAATGTAAGCTCCAAGGTATTTGAGAGGGAAAGAATCCGCCATGCAGTTGAGCATTTCAGCGCATTTCCTGTTCACATCAACGCTACAACCCAAAGTGTAAACACTGCTCTTATGAAAATTAATCTTTAAGCCAGATAAACTTTCAAAAGCATAAAGCAAAAATTTTAAAGAGGCAATATTCTTGCAATCAGGGTTGCAAAAAATAATAGTGTCATCAGCATATTGTAGAGAATTAATACCCCCAATGATGTGATCACGCCCAAAGCTTTGAATAATCTCATTAGAACTTGCCACCTGAAGGATCCGACAAAAGACATCGGCAGCCAAGTCAAAGAGGAGTGGGGAAAGTGGGTCACCCTGTCGCAGCCCTCGCTTGGATACAATAGTTTTGCCAGCCACTCCATTCACACAAATATTGGATCTGCTTGAAGTTAAAATGCAATGAATCCAGTTTAGCCATTTACACGGAAAGCCTCTTGCGTTAAGAAGATCCATGATAAACCTCTAGTCAACTGTGTCAAAGGCCTTAGCGAAGTCCAACTTCAGAATTGCGCAAGGCACATTATGTCTATCACTATGGGAGATAACTTCCAGGACAAGAGCCGCACCATCAAGAATGAATCTTCCTCTAATAAATGCTGTCTGCGAAACATCAATCAGGTTGTCCATCTTCGCTTTCAGTCTGTTTGCGAGAACCTTAGTGATCAATTTGAAACTGCTATTCAAGAGACTAATAGGTCGAAAATCCGCAGCCGAGACATTTCCTCCTTTCTTAGGGATCAAAACTACATTAGCGTATCCCAACATGTCCAATCTCAAGGAACCAGAATGAAATTCTTTGAATATGTTAATAACATCCTGTTTAATCACATCCCAATATTTCTTATAGAAGAAATTTGGAAAACCATCAGGGCCAGGGGCTTTATCACCAGGCATTTCGTTTAAAGCCGCGACGATTTCCTCTTCTGAGAACTCTGTATCAATGTCACTAAGATCAACAGACGAAGGATACAGCATCTTCCAATCAACATTCACCCGATTCTCAATGCGTTCACCAAAGATTCCCTTATAAAATTCAGTAAAAACCTCCTCTATCCTTTGATGATCACAAATTTCAACTCCGTCTTTCCAAATGCTACATATTGTGTTAGTACGCCGTCTACCGTTCGCTACTTTGTGGAAATAACTTGTGTTACTATCACCAAGCTTAAGCCACTGAGTTCTCGACCTCTGTTTCCAAAAAATCTCTTCTTGATCAATCACCGTTAGAAGCTCCTTTTCTTTAGATTTTAACAAGGCACGCTCGGCCTCACTTAGATTACGCCCTTCCTCAAGCACATTAAGCTCCATAATCTCAGATTCAAGTCTCTGCTTCTTAACTCTGATGTTTCCAAAGACTTCTCTATTCCATTTGGCTAAAAATTTACGCAAAAGTCTCATTTTCCTACAGAAGTTACTAGCTGCATCACCAAAGTTGCGAAACTCTACCCACTTCTGGCGCAACATCACATCAAAATTTGGTTCAATACACCACATATTCTCGAACTTAAAAAAAGATTTCCTTTTATAATCGACGTTAGTGTTAAGAACAACCGGGCAGTGATCAGAAATAAGGGAAGTAAGACCTCTTTGAAGAGTTAGGGGGTGCAAGTCATCAAAAGCAGAATTAATGAAGAAACGATCGAGTCGAACTAAAGTAGGAGGGATCCTACCGTCAGTCCACGTATATTTTCTATTAGTCATGGGTAGGTCAATAAGGCCACAGTTTCCAACAAAGTCACTAAAATCGTTCATGTCGCCCAAGCTAGCGTTTTTTACTACATTACGTTCAGACATAAATCTTGTAACATTAAAGTCGCCGCCAATTACCCAGGGACCATACATGAGTTTATAGAAGTCCAAACCCTCGGCCCATAAAGTCATTCTTTCTCGTCTTGTATTGGGTCCATAAACATTAGAAAAGAAGTAAAGTACATTTGTAGATTTACATTCCAGGGCTAAATGCAGACAGTAAGTTTGTTTGATTTCTTGCTTAAGCATCCAAGAATTACTATTCCAGCCAGTAAAAATGCCACCCGAGGTTCCCACAGCAGGTATAAAGGCCCAATCATCAATTACACCCCACCCCAGACATTTGAAAATAAATGGTTCAGGATTCTCAAGCTTAGTCTCTTGAAGCATGATGATGTCAGGTTTTACAGACTTGAGGTAATTTTTAACCCTAAGGCACTTATCAAAAGTTCCTAGGCCTCTAACATTCCAAGTGACAATAATCATGTTGAACCATTAACCCTCTCATTTTCTTTATTCTTAATATCACTTATCACATCATCATTTAACACAAAACCAGATTTACTTGCAATATCATGAAGTTGATCACTAGACAAAGTATTAAGTATAGCAGGAACAAAAATGCTACCTGCCAAAGGATGACCCATCCCACGTGCGCTGCGACGTAGCATGACCACACCATGATCCGATGCACGCTTGCCTTTACCACCTGTAGCCGAGCAGTCCCCTGAGCTGGTTGGAGCCAGCGCCAAATCCCCAGCCAAATTTAAGTCTTGTGATTCGTTGTCCATGACTTGTTCGTCCACCGCCTCTCTGGCGCCTTGCATGTTGCCTCCCTCCCCAAGATCCTGCAAACCTACTCCCTCATTTTCGTTGACGGCGATGATCTCTCTGGAGTTGGCACCCACTCCCACAATGTTGCCAACCTCGTCAACCTCTACTGCCACCCCATCATCAAATCGAACCACATAATTATCATTATTCCTTCTTGCGAAAACATCCCCTTCTCCTTCAATAGCCGAATCTGCCACCGAAGCAATCACTTCCTCCACATGCATTTTGGCACCCCCATCCTTGCTACTCAAAACTTTAAGCTTCCCCTCTCCATCAGTTGCAAACACCCTCTGCTTGAAAAAAGGAACATTGATTTTCGGTGGTGAATCTTCCTCGCATCTTTCAATCTGCACAACATGGGAAAAACCTTCGATTGGAATTGCCACTGAATTCGGCAATGGGGTGCCCACCTCCTTCGTAAATTTGGCATGCAAACAAGTATAATCTACATCATGAATTGCACCGTACTGGACTCTCTCCACTTCTCCATAATCTTCCAGAGCTGTTTGGAGGACGTCAAGTTTACGACATACTAGCGGAGCATTTTTCAATAGGATCCAAAAGGTTTCCTTCTCCCTCGAGACACTGCCGAAACGCGAACTCCACCTCCTCAGGTTAATTCTCCCCATGGAAAAATTGAAGTTGTATTGGAAGTTTACTGTCAGCAGATGCTGTGGTAACCGAACAACAAAGACATCACCCATTCGCTTGACGTTCCAGTCCCAGGATGGGGCACGACGGCCATATCTGGCTTTCAAAATCTCCTCAATCTACCGTATCGAGAAAGATCCACTCACAATAGAGATGATTACCATCGATCGAGCCCAATCAAAAGAATTTTGGTAGCGATTAGCGGAAATTTGTTTTTTGGATCTTTCAGCCATTTTTGGGGGTGGAGAACGAAAAGATTTGCAATTGAAACCCTTGTGCCCTGTCTTATGGCATTTAAAACAAATAACTGGATTACGACATGATCTCGCCCAGTGATCTGTCGATCCACATCTGAAGCAGCCATTTTTTGATTTGATATTATTGAGATTTTCATTATAGCTGCGAAGGATGCGAGGAGACGGTTTTGACAAAGGTCTTTTATTATTTAGAAAAATCGGATCTGGATTTCGCTTTACAGCTGGCCTGAGCAGAATATCCTTAAAAGATGGATTAGCAGAAACGTTTTTAACGTTATCATCCTGATCAACATGTAAAGAAGAGATTTGAGAGGAGAGAGACGATTTGAGAGAAGAAAAAGCGTGTTTTGAATTTTCGAAAAGCGATCGCCATGACGTCGCCATTGTTTAACTCAATTCTCTCTGTTGCTTCTACTTCCTCAAGCATGTTCATCTCAACTACCCCTGTTGTATCGTGCAGACATTTCCATAAATAAGAAATGTATAAAAACATCATGAATATTCACACATAAGCAAAGCAAGTTGTACGCCTTATTTGCAAAGACAACCGGAGCACCTTATTCAGAAATGCTTTGCCTAATAAATCCTTTCTCAAGCAGCTCCCCTACTTGCTTACTCAGCTCCCTCCTTTCCCTCGGAGCTATATGGCGCACTGGTAATGCAACTGGCTTTGCATTGTCCACCAAATATATACGAAAATCGATCTCGTGCCTTAGAGGTAAACCCCGTACCTCGTTAGAAACATTGGAATAATCTCAGACTACTGGAACAAATTGTAGATCATCGATAGATGCATCAAGAGACTCTAGGAAACTAAGCATAACTGACCCTTGTGGATCACAATAAATCTCGAGGGTCCTCCCATGACAAGTTAGAAGCCTAACGATCCTCTTCTCACAATCCAGAATGGCACCATACGTGGTAAGCTAATCCATTCCTAGAATCAACCCATAGCCCATAAACCCGAGCACATATGCATCACATTCAAACTCGACGCCTACCACAGATATCCTCAAACCCCGAAAAATCATACATAAATGAGCCGAACCACCAATGGGGTTTGAGACAACTATGGGATCCACTACCATACTAGTAATTAAGGTGCAAAGACTCAACTACAGAATCATACATAAAGAGTGAGAAGCGCCATAATCAAAAAGAGTTCTAACAGGATGTTCGAAAAGAGAAATCAAACATTCAACAGAAACTTTCATACCTCTGTTCGGTACATCAGCCGCGAGAGCATGCACTTTCCCTCCACCAGATCCTACCCTTTGGCCCTGCCCTTGCTTCTTCGGGCACTCCCTAGTATATTGTCCGACTTCACCACAGTTGAAGCAAGCATTCTTCCTTTTTCTGTAGTCTTTGACCAAATGGCCCACATTCCCATAACCATAGCATTTCTTTTTTGCCCTAAGCTTTGTCGTTCTTTCCGCCCTTATGTTGTTGTTTTTACTTGGGCCATACCCTCTTGTACTGCATTGTTTCCTCAGCCTTGACTTCCTTCTTTTCACCCCTGTCTTCCTCATGCATTAGGGCCATATCAACAGGTTTTTCAAAAGTGGCTCCCATTGGAATATGGGACATGGCTAACCCATCAAGGGGTTCATTTAGCCCTTTAGCGAATCGCAACACCTTCTTATGCGGAGTGTCAACCAATTCCAATCCGAACCTTGCTAACTGGTTGAATTTGTTCACATATTCCTTAACAGTCATATTCCCTTGTTTGAGTGCCAAGAACCTCTCCATTTGCATGCTTTTCTCGGCTTGGGAAAGGAATTTCAATTCAAATCTTTGTCTAAAATCCTCCTAAGTTTCCACCGGACGTCCAGCTTGGGTAACTTCCTACAAAAATGAGGCTTCGTCTTTCAGTAGCCAGGCGGCTAATTGAACCTTCCTTTTATCCTATACTTCAAATATTATGGACAAGTCCTCGGTCTCCTTGAGCTAATTCCGTGCTTCTACGAATAACTTGTTCCCATGGAATGGATTCCCTCCCATAGCATGGAAGTCTTTGCAGATCTTAGCGAAATTATCTTCTCTTGGAGGGGGAGGAGGAGGAATGACTGGTGCAGCTAGGGGAGGAACGTTTCCTTATTCCTCGGCAGGTGTCGTGGCCTCCAGATACCTACGGAACCATCCAGGTATTGTAACGCCCTCCAGAATATTAGGAATGTTTGGTTCCCCAAACATGCTGAAAAGAAAAAGGGAAGAGATTTATACAAAGGACCGAAGGATATTACATATGGCTTCTTGGGGAATATCTTTCAAAACATACTTTTCTTTTCGAAAATGCTTTCTTTTAAAACCTTTTTGAAAATAATTTTCAAAAACATTTATCTAATCTGGTAACCTTCAGCTCTGATACCAAGTGTGACACCCCACATCCATTAATGTCACTCACAAAGGGAATGCATTAAGTTTCGTGAAGCATTATAGTAAACAGAACAGAAATATTACAAGGCAGACATATAAAATAACAGCGGAATAAAAACTTTATTTATCATAAAATACCATGGTCCAAAAACTCACATGTCTGAAAATACAAAAAAACCATTACAATAACATAACTTTTGCCTTATACCATCATAGTACATAAATACTTAAAAGAAAACATAATTCCCCAAATAAAAGAGACAAAGCCATAGTAGAGATAAGAACTTGAGCTATACTTCAAAAGTTGCTCCAACAAGATAATAACCGAGTCTTGACTAAGCCTGAGAATTCCCTCCCTGCGAACCTTGGGGGGGGGGGGGGGGACGGAAGAAAGAAGAGGAAACAAAAAGGGTCAGACATAAAGTCTGGCGAGTCCAGTTACTTTAAGCAAGTAAATAAATAAAAGTAGCATGGCAAGTATATAAAGTGGATAAGAGAGGTATAACTACATAAAAGGCAGGTGTGACAAGGTAGACATGATAAGATGTATACGTTTCTAATGATTACGCTGTTTATTCCCTGCACCAATACTAGTATAATAGATGTGTAACAGGATTACATACTCCCTAATTGCTTAACAGAAACAAGATGATCCCAACAAAAATATGATGGTAGTTTTGGTGTACTCTAGTAATGGGTTTTAACCCAAACAGAATTAGTCGGTACCTAAACAGAATTAACGGGTGTTAGCCCAGACAGAAACATAGGTACCCCACAGAAACAGACAGGACTAGATGTACCCTATTTACTACCCTAATCGGTCGGCTCCCTACTCCGTATATACCCTATGTTGGCCCCACAGTAGGATGTATCACTTCATAAAGTGGAAACCCTTCATTGATGCGCACAACCATATCTACTTATGTCACAACGTCTTATTTTACAGGGCAGGCGGAGTCATGCACGCACATGACCTCGATGGAACGCGCTGTCAAGACACCATCCCCCCACGTTTGGATCTCTTATATTTAGAGTAATAAGCGTTCCCCACTCCGACCTAGTTCGAAGTACTCGTTTGATACCAATTTAAGGGTAACTGACTGAAACGTGTCCCACACACAAGATGATGCAAGCTCTCCCCTTTATGCTCTCCCCTTCGTCTTGCATCCCCCTACTAGGTTTTCCATAGATTATGCCTACCTACTGGTGTCATAAAATTGCATAATACCAACAGTTAAGTTTGTGGGTCTATATATACAAATATTACCCCCCAACCCAAGATGTACTTAACCCTCCCACTGTTTCAAGCATGTTTATTTAACGGTTAAGTTTGTGGGCCTATACATACTAATATTACCCACCTACCCAAGATGTACTTAACCCTCCCACTGTTTCAAGCATGTTTACTTAACCCCTACTCATGTTTATGTTCACACAATCCCTATGGATTCAACTAGGTTAAGTATTCCAATTTGTTACTATATTTTTATTTATGGTTATAATGGGCGAGACCTCCCACATTAGGCCTACAGCTTGTGAATGTTGGATATGCCGGTCGGGTCCGGGCAGACTTCTTCCACAAGTTGGGCCTAACCTCGTGTCTTAGCTCGATTCGTATTTGTGCACCTAGGCCTCTCACATTAGGTTCAACATTAGTGGCTGCTGGAAATGCCGGTCGGGTCCGGGCAGAATTCCACCAATAATGAAACCTAAACTCGTGCCATAAGTACAATTACAATTCCTAATTGTGATTCTAAGCATTCATTATTATCCAACTTCTCACCTATGTCATTATAGGTTATATGCCCCTTTTTCTCAAATTTTGTACAGAGTGAATTATATGTCCATATTCATATCCATTAACCAAGTTATGCCAATTCTAATATTTTCCCCTGTTCCTAAACTAGCATATTCGCATAATTTTGGCGGTATGCCTAGGCTAGAAAGTAGCCTAGCCATACAATAAAGGAAATGTGATAGGAAAAATAACAATAATGATTATTCTAACAAAGGTGACATAAACATACACTGGCATACGCATAATAATAAGATGGACATAAAGCAGATCTAGTAACAAGGGTAATGATAAAACTATATCTAACGTAATTACGATATGATGACAGTCATGAATAGATCTAACAGGGGTTCATATGTCCAATAATGACAGATCTCAGTTAATCACAACATGATGATCTAGATCTAAACAAAGATCTAACTGCCCAAATAATAATAATTCCAAATTAACCACAATCCTAGACAAAGATTCAGATCCACAAAGGTGACATGATAATTTTACCGCAAAGAATTAGATCTACAAAAATAGATCTAGCATCCTAAAGTTTATGATCCAAGAATAGTATATATTCACAAATTATGATAGATCCAACAGGCATGAATATCCAAATCATAGTTGTATCACAAATTACTTTTAATTATTTAAATCTAAAAGTAACTAACTCACAGTATTTGGATTAAAAGAAAAAGGTAGAAAATAGCAGAGGTTGGATCTAGACTTGAATCTCTAAATTTGATTTGATTTGCTTTAGTTGATAGGTTGAAGAAGATATAGGATCCAGTTCAGTTCAGACACCAGCAGCATTTGGCCTCCATTGATCTCCAATGAAGAAAATAAGAGAAATGACCACATATATATATATAGCTGCCAGCCCCTCTGAAACCGACTGGCACATCATCCCAAGGGGTGTCGACACCCATATAGGTGGGCCGACCCTGGTGTCGACACCCCTTAACGGGGTCGGCCCCGGTGTCGACACCCCTCTAGGGGGTCGACCCCCTAGGCCGGGAAATTTGTCGCTAGACGATTTTTTGATTTTTGGATCCTTTCTGGATAAGTGCGGACTCATATGTGTATCATGTGTATATACATATTTCTTCTGCGCGTATACAAACTTAAAACCCTCATAACTTCTTCATATGGTGTCTGTTTTATGCAAACCAAATGTCTATCTTGACAACGCAATGGCACAGTCCGTTTTCCTTAATTCTGAATATTAAATTAATAATAATTTTATTTATCCTCTTTTGGTATCATTAAAAACACAGGGTGTTACAAAACCTGTCATTTATAATTGTTGTTTTGGGTGTTTAAAATATCACTTGGCCTAAATTTTGATTTATAAAAATATCGTAAAAAGGATATTTTGAGATTTAAAAGGGAATTCTATTTTTCTAAAATTAGAATTAGAATTTCGAATGGACTTGAAATATTTACTTGTTTTGAATAAATAAAACAAGTATTGAATTTATAAACGATGTTTATGAATTAAATAATATAGGAAATTGAAGTGGTGAATTTATAAACGATGTTTATAAATTAAATAATGCAAGAAATTGAAGTAAATTTATAAATGGTGTTTATAAATAAAATGGAATGATTTTCATTGGATAACCAGGGAATTGAAATGAATTTATAAACAAGGTTTATAAATAAAGTGGAAAATTAATCATTTGACAATTTGAATATTTTAATTCAAATGTGAATTTAAAAATAGAAGGGGAATGTTTTAAAGAAGTAAACAGTGAAATTTATTCTGATGTTCAGAATATAAATTGAATTAAAAATAAATCCATATGGATTTATGATTTGAATTCGATTAGATCGAATTTGTTTAAATAAAATATTTTTAGAAAAGATATTAGGATTGTATTAAATAGAAGTTTAAATTTAAATATGGAAATAGATTCTATATTTATACATATAAGTTAATATAAATAGAATATTCCAAAATAAGCGTTTGATTTTTAAACAGATTTCGAAATGGAACTATTTTGAATATATAAAACAAGTAAAATTTTAAATGATGTTTTTAAATGTGGAAAAATAATTATAAAGAAATGATTTGTAAGTTTAAATTCAATTATGGATTTAAAAATAGAATTTGAAATCATTTCGAAAAGGAAACATCAGTTTTATTCTGGAATTCAGAATATAAAAGGAATTTGATTTCAAATGGAATTTGAAATGGAAAACTTGTTTTAATATATAAAACAAGGAAGTTGGATTTACGAACGATGTTATAAATCTAGTAAAATATATTATCATTAGATAACTTAGACGTTTGAATTCAAGTTTGAATTTAAAAGTGAATTGGAAATCATTTCGAAAAGGGAATGACATTTTCGTAAGTACCGAACGTCATTTTCATTGATTTGGGTTCTATCATTTCTTCGTAACTTTCACAATTTTTCAACAAAATATGAAATGAATACATGAACTTAAATAGTTTTTCTCACCATATACTTGTGCATTGATCTTGTATTTATTCTCTAGGCTTCTTCGAAAATTATATTCTTTATCTTCCTTTTTTTTCATTTGTGAATCCATAAAATGAAATGAACCCTTCCACCCTTTATATAGAAAATTTCAAGGCTAGTTTAGTAACTTAGTTTTGGATACTTGTCCATCATTCATGCAAACCATAAGATGAAGACACATTCCTACTTAGGTGTCCTAAGATGTTTCTACACATGGACACCTAAGAGGGTTATGTGTCCTTATCACTTTCTTTTTCTTTTTCTTTTTCTTTTAGCTTACATGATAAGCTTCTTATTTTAAATTTATATCTTTTAGCTTATATGATAAGCTTCTCATTTTAAATTTATATCATTTAGCTTACATGATAAGCTTCTCATTTTAAATTTATATCATTTAGCTTACATGATATGCTTCTCTTTTTAAATTTATATCATTTAGCTTACATAATAAACCTCTTCATATTTATTTTCCCTCACATGAATACATACAACCATGCTAACTTAATATATAATGTGTGTTAGCATGCACGAGAGCATCATGACCTTTCTGATAAGTTTTAGTTGATGTAAGGTCGTCAATTTGATAAATGACTTCCGACCACATTTTCAATTTCACATCAAATTAAATATTTTTGTACATTAGTTTTAAAAACTATTTCACTGTCACTCTTCATTATTTAAAACAGCTTTATTTTAGTTACGACTCATCACTTCAATATTTATACTTTATTGAATATCCGTAAATTCAAGCGGTATATTTTCGGGTTGTTACATTCTTTCTCCCTTAAAAGGAATTTCGTCCCCGAAATTCTATGCAGTACTTAATCAAAGGAATGCCAAATACTTCACAAATAAAACTCTAAGTTTGCAAGGCATTTTTCTTGAAAGCATACTTCCAAAACAATTCAATAAATCGAAATTTTAAGACATACCTGGATATTATATGATTCAAACTCTTTTAATATTCTGTCACTCTTGCAAGCTGTAACTGGATTAGGCACGCCATAGCTTCTTTTTATCCCCAACTTCAGGATCCTGTTCTTTGCAATCCACGTCGATACCCAGTCTCATTCTGTTCTTGTGTAGTACCCATCGAAATGTACCAAAGATTCATCGTACTCCGGATTTTCCGACTCATCATCATCAAGCAAGGACATATTCTCCATGTTGCGATACCCATCAAAATGTACCAAACAGTAATATTTTCAAGTTAGATATCTCATATAATATCTTCATTTTCTTTTTTTCCTTTCAAAATGATAATTATATTCATCAAAGTTACCTCGTCAAATAATGTGTTACTCTCCTTGTTGCAGTACCATCAAAATGTACTGGAGAGCAATAGACACCTCAAATAATTCTTCATTTTTTTTATATATAAGATGATTATATTCATCAAAGTAGATCCAAGCCACACATTCAATCTAGCATATTTTATCCTATTGCGGTCGGCATCCCGTCATCAAATAGGATGTACTCTACTCGGCTCGATACCAACATAGAGTAATAGTTGCACTATCCAAGATCTACTGTCTTATGCCGACATCCCGTCATCAAATAGGATGTACTCTACTCGGCTCGATACCAACATAGAGTAATAGTGCACTACCCAAGATCTATTGTCTTATACCGCACATCGTCATCGTCATCATCCGAAGGTATCTATCCTTGATGAAATAATCAATAAAAATCTTTAGTAAGTTTAAACAAAGTATACTCTCAAAATACTTTTATACTTTGTAATCATTACTCTCATATGGATAACCATTTTATTTTGGAAAAACCATTTTCTCAACTTCAAAAATTATCTCAAGTATGATTCCCTTTTTTTTTCAAACACATAGTCAGTTTGCAATAATGTTTTGAGATAACAAACTTTCAAAATTTAGAAATATATCTGATATAAGTACTCTAGATAATTAATCTAGCTTCCCAATAAGATTAACTTAGATTAAACCCAAATCAAGGAATCAATAGTTATGACTGAATTGTTGAGAGATGTTTCAACAGCTTTTTAAGCTAACACCATTAATTCTAAACAATTCTAATATCTTATTATATAAAAGTTTCTCACCTCGAGTTTGCATGAATATAGTGCTCAATTTTACTCCACCTGGTCTTCCTCAAATTTATTTGCCCAAGCACATTTAACTCATAACCTGATAAGTTGCAATACCTCATTCCTCTTAAGCCACTCTATTGCATCCATTTCGAGCTGCAACATTCCTTCCTTTACAAGCCACTTCATTCATTCCTTCGTTACTTTATAACTAATCAGATATGCACTTACAAATTTGTTATATCTCTTTATATGGTGCTTGAAAATGAATCAACACATTATTATTAGTATAAACACTAAACAAAAGTTAAACACACAAAATAAATATTACTCATAACCCTGGTCAGAGGAATGGTGCCTTACCCTATCCAGTTATATTTATCAAAGTAAGGTAACTTCATTTCAATAACTTTAGGATGATTTTCTAATCTTATGTGAAATTTTATTTAGGCACATAATCTAAGCTCTGATACCACTTGTAACGCCCCGGGATTTCGAAGCAATCAAAATTGCCGAAAAGCCTTCCGTCCAAAACAAATAATGAAAGCTACCATTTTATTTGATAAATATACAACATCACTAATTGCTCGGGATAAAATTTTAATGAATACCGCATATCTAATTAACTGCTTAATTATGCTTAAATATGAATTAAACACAACTATCGTAAACCTGCCATTGTGCAACTCTAATGAGATGGACATCGATATTCATTCCTGCACACTTGGTAAACACGTTAGCATAGCTTAAATGAAAGATGCACTATTACAAGATGAAATAACAAATAACAAAAAATATTTTTATTAATAAAGCAGCTGCATCACTACCCCCTTGTGACTGCCTACGTATCTATATTTAATTTGGGTAAGCAATTAGATACAGGATCAAGCCAACGTAGTTCTTCTTTACACAAAACATTTAAAATCAATGTTTACTTCCAAAATACTCTTTGTATCATGTGGGGGTAAAATACCTTTTGTAAATACTCATTTTGAAAGACATCTATATATATCTCTTGTAGAACTTTCTTTCAAAAGACAAACATCTTTTATTATAAATACTAATTATCTTCTTTATGCAAAAACTTCTTCACAAACAAATCTCAAACCACCTTGATATTTCTCTAATATATGTTTGGAAAGATCTTCAAAGATTGTATTGAAATAGTTAAGTTCAACACCATTCATTATCTCATTAAAACATGCCCAATTCATACCTTGTTTAAAACACTAATCATACCTCGTTTAAACACATATTATTCATGCCTCGATTGAACAATATTCGTACCTCATTTAAATACTAATCATAAATGTCCTCAATCATCAGTCGTATATGTTGATTGCTTGTCAAAACAAAGATCGCAACCAATATAGTATGTTAAAGTCGTAGCCATCTTTAAATTAATACACAAGCTTATGAAATAATAATGGATTAGATGATAAGTATACTTACAGTATTCCTTGCTATCTTCATGCAAAGGTCTCGTAGAACATCATGTAGTACTTATCATCACTCCCAAGTAATCAATTATTTTCCTCGAATCATCAAAATTCGTCAACCTTTCATGTTCTCAATTTTGACACATTTTGACTCACTTTTTTACTTTGATTTAACATCCTCGATTTTATCAGTTTGTTTATGATACTATAAGGAAACTCAAGTCCAAATTTGAGAGGATTTGGAATAATTTACCATGATTTTATACTTAAAACATCTATAACAACGTTTCAGTCATGCTATGAAAAGTTTTGTTCGTTTAAAAACACTCCATAGTCAATTCAGAGAAAAGAAAACGCTTCCAGAAGTGCTATGGCAAGTTCAGGGCAGTTTATAATGATTTTAGACTCAAATTAGCTACTACAGCATTTCTGGGCGCTATAAAAAGGTTCTACTTGGTTCTGTGCTTAATTAATAGAAAATATAGCGCTTCAGAGTGCTATAAAAAGTCCCCAAAATCAGATTTTAGCCTGTTTTTAGGCAAATTGTTTGACGCTGTTTTTTATGATAAAAATAGATCTTAACTCCAGTTTTTTTACAGTAAGAAGCTCTCTTTGTCTACTTAATTATCATCAAAAGAAAACCTCAAAATCATTTACCAATTTAACATATAAAATCAAACATCATGAGGCATTTTTAATATGTCCATTTCGGGCTGATTTTTACCTCACTTTGCATCCAGTTTTCGAGTATGCAAACGGCCAAATTAGAAGAAAAAAATGTCACAGGTGAATGTTGTAGCCCTTTGAATTAGATTTCCAAATTGATAGAGAAGTCGTAATTTCATTAAGAATTGCAAAAGTTATGCTCAAAATACCGAACATCATTTTCAATGATTCGGGTTCTATCGTTTCTTCGTAACTTTCACAATTTTTCTACAAAACATGAGATGAATACTTGAACTTAAATAGTTTTTCTCACCTTATACTTGTACCTTGATCTTGTATTTATTCTCTAGGCTTCTCCGAAAATTATATTCTTTATCTTCCTTTTTTTTCATTTGTGAATCCATAAAATGAAATGAACCCTTCCACCATTTATATAGAAAATTTCAAGGCTAGTTTAGTAACTTAGTTTTGGACACTTGTCCTTCATCATTCATGCAAACCATAAGATGAAGACACATTCCTACTTAGGTGTCGTAAGATGTTTCTACACATGGACACCTAAGAGGGTTATGTGACCTTATCACTTTTTTTCTTTTTCTTTTAGCTTACATGATAAGCTCCTTATTTTAAATTTATATCTTTTAGCTTACATGATAAGCTTCTCATTTTAAATTTGTATCTTTTAGCTTACATGATAAGCTTCTCATTTTAAATTTATATTATTTAGCTTACATGATATGCTTCTCTTTTTAAATTTACATCATTTAGCTTACATAATAAGCCTCTTCATATTTATATTCCTTCACATGAATACATACAACCATGCTAACTTAGTATATAATGTGTGTTAGCATGCACAAGAGCGTCATGACCTTTCTGATAAGTTTTAGTTGATGAAAGGTTGTCAGTTTGATAAATGACTTCCGGTCACATTTTCAATTTCACATCAAATTAAATATTTTTGTACATTAGTTTTAAAAACTATTTCACGATCACTCTTTATTATTTAAAAGAGCTTTATTTTAGTTATGACTCATCACTTCAATATTTATATTTTATTGAATATCCTTAAATTCAAGCAGTATATTTTCGGGTTGTTACATATACACCCCACGCTATGATAGTGGATGACCTTCTATACCGCGATATCCTGCCTCGAAGCAGGATGGGTATTATTTATGTTGGATAACGTCTGTGGATACAGGATAAACAGGTTGGAGGGATCCAACTGGATTCCTCAAAAATATTATTATTTGTTTTTCACATATATTATCATATATGATGTGTTAGAAAACCTGTCATTTATAATTGGTTGTTTTGGGTGTTTAAAATATCACTTGGTCCAAATTTTGATTTATAAAAATATCGTAGAAAGGATATTTTGAGATTTAAAAGGGAAATCTATTTTTCTAAAAATAGAATTCAAATTTCGAATGGACTAGAAATATTAACTTGTTTTGAATAAATAAAACAAGCATTGAATTTATAAACGATGTTTATGAATTAAATAATACAGGAAATTGAAGTGGTGAATTTATAAACGATGTTTATAAATTAAATAACGCAGGAAATTGAAGTAAATTTATAAATGGTGTTTATAAATAAAATGGAATGATTTTCATTGGATAATCAGGGAATTGAAATGAATTTATAAATAAAGTGGAAAATTTATCATTTGATAATTTGAATATTTAAATTCAAATGTGAAATTAAAAATAAAAATGGGGAATCGTTTTGAAGAAGTAAACATTGAATTTTATTCTGATGTTCTGAATGTAAATTGAACTAAAAATAATTCCGTATGGATTTATGATTTGAATTCGATTAAATCGAATTTGTTTAAATAAAATATTTTTAGAAAAGATAGCATGATTGTATTAAATAGAAGTTTAAATTTAAATATGGAAATAGATTCTATATTTATACAGATAAGCTAAAATAAATTGAATATTCCAAAATAAGCTTTTGATTTTTGAAAAGATTTCGAAATGGAACTTGTTTGAATATATAAAACAAGTAAATTTATAAACGATGTTTTTAAACATGGAAAAATAATTATAAAGAAATTATTTGTAAGTTTAAATTCAATTATGGATTTAAAAATAGAATTTGAAATCATTTTGAAAAGGAAACATCGGTTTTTATTATGGAATTCAGAATATAAAAGGAATTGGATTTCAAATGGAATTTGAAATGGAAAACTATTTTTAATATATAAAACAAGGAAGTTGGATTTACGAACGATGCTATAAATCTAGTAAAATAAATTATCATTAGATAATTTAGACGTTTAAATTCAAGTATGAATTTAAAAGTGAATTGGAAATCGTTTTGAAAAGGGAACGACGGTTTTTATTTCGGAATTCGGAATATAAACTAAATTGGAAAAATCCAAAGGATATATATTTAGAATTCGATTTCATGACTTTTATATAATAATTTATTTCTAATGGAATTAGAAAATAATAACAGAAATGGAGTTGAAAGTGAATTGATAACTGAGTAATGAAAAATCGACGATTAGAGATAATCGGAAATATTAAGTTGGATTTGAAAACTGGATTTAATATATATATATATATATATATATATATATATATAATGTATTAGAATTGTAACACCCCACCTCCGTTAAGGTCACTCACGAAGGGAATGCCTTAACTTTGATGGAGCATTTTAGTAAACAGAACAGAATGTTACAAGACAGATATAAAAATAGTACTTGAAAAACTTTATAACTTTATTGCAGCGGACAAAAATCAGTTTGGTTACAACTTTACCAAAAACTCAAGTACATATATATCAGCCTTGTTCAAAAGCCATCAGAGTAAAAAACTTTAAAATCATAATCCCCACAGAACGGAAGCTATACAGAGCCAAGCCATACTTTAAGCACTTCAAGCAGAAGGAATCCGGATAAGGCTAAAGTATTCCCTCCTTGGATAACCTGGGGGGGGGGGGAACGGAAGAAAAAGGGGCGAAACAACAAGGGTCAGACAAAAAGTCTGGCAAGTCCAGTGATTTTCAGTTATGAACAGATAATAATAACATGACATGAAAATAAAACTGGATGAGAGATAACCGTAACAAATGTAATAGATATAACAGAAGAACAGAATGATATAAGCTATTGCTTTACACTTTTCTGCACTAATACTAGTATAACAGGATTATGTGTCACCCTAATGTCTAAACTGAAACAGAAACGGGTACAGAATAATTTCCACATAATAGAATGCTAGTAATGGGCCTTTACCACCCCAACAGAAACAGACAGAAGCAGAATGCTGATAATGGGCCTTTACCACCCGAACAGAAACAGACAAAAACAGAATATTAATAATGGGCCTTTACCACCTGAACAGAAACAGTCAGATTAATCCCTACGGAAACAGAATGTAGAATTAGGTGTACACTAGTAAATGGGCCTTTACCACCCGAACAGACGGTACCACGCAGAAACAGACAGGTGTTACCACCCAACAGAAACAGATGGTACCAACAGAAACAGACAGAACTAAGTGTACCCTAAAACCCTACCCCAAGCGATCGGCTCCCTAATACATAAATACCCTGTGCCAGCCCCACCGAAGGGTGTATCATTCCCTAAAGTGGCAACCTTTGAATGACACAGACCTATTTACAGATGTCACGGCGTCTTACATCCTCATAGGTAGACCGGGATCCATGCACGCACATGACCCGGTTGGAACGCACCATCAACACCCCTCGCCATTATCAGAATGAACCACTTATAATTAGTTCAGTAAGCGTGCCCGGACCCTACCTACTGTTGGGTCAAAGTTTTGATACCAGAAAGGGTTACTGACTAATATGGGTCCCAAACAACAGATGACACAAGTAATTCCACTCCTATCCTTGTGTCCCCAGACTAACAGATTTCAGATTAACAAGTTCATACATACATAATTCAGATCAACTAGTTCACAGGTCAGACAAGTTTTAGACTAACGGATCAGATATACGGATTTAACAGAGTTACAGATTTGTCTAACTTTGTAATTGGGCCTACCAATTCACGGAACAGATTTATTAAACTCATCAGTCTAGTGGGTTTGACCCTATCCGCCCAACACGTTTTAGACATTATATTTATCTCAGATTTTCATTAATTAAATATTAATGCCCAGACCTCTCACATTAGACTGACAGTTTGCGGCTACTTGTTAGGCCGGTTGGTTCTGGGCAGATTTCTGCCGCAAACTGAGTCTAACCTCGGGTTTCAAGCATGTTATGACTAACTTCTCACATTAGAACCTATTGTTTGCGGCCACTGGATGTGCCGGGCGGTTCCGGGCAGGATTACGCCGCAAACTCATTCTAACCTCGAGTCAGCCATGTTTATCTTTGCGGCCAATTAATTAATGATTTACCATTTATACCCACGCCTAATATACATGTCAATTATTCATAGCTAATTCAGATTATGTCAATAACAGACTGAATATATCAACTTAACAGACATAGCAGATAACAGGTTTAGGCGACTTAACGGATTCAGCAGATTAAGCAACTAGCAGATTTAGTAGATAACAGATTAGGCATCTCAACAGATTTAGGTTGGCATTCTTAACAGAATTAGCAGATGACAGATTTGGCAGATGAACAGATCTAGCAGACTAGGCAGTAGGGCAGAACTAGCAGATTAAGCAATATAACAGAACTAGCAGATCAGGCAAATATAGCAGAACTAGCAAATTAGGCAAATATAACAGATTTAATCATTCCTTAAAGTTTCACAACATATCTTGCCTAATTATAAATCTTACCTAAGTTCACATGCATAAATAGTAGTCATGATTCACAATATGATCATATACCCCATGTTTGCATTAAATTTGCATGTCACAGATTAAGGTCATAATTTACACGTCCCAATTTAGTTCAACTTGCCTAGTACAAAAGATTTACATATAAATTATACCAAATATAGCTATTGACAAAAATCTCCTACTTAGGTATTATTCACATTTGATAGATATCCTACTTTAATGTAAATCTTTATACCTAAACCATATTTTCTTTGTCTCAAGTCATATGTTAACATACCATGGTTCCTCTTCTTCCAATTCACAGAATATGCATAGATCTAAATCTAGTTTACAACCTATGTCCTTTTTCTTAAATCAGTCACAGATTAACCAACTTCTCAAGTCGTATGTTC
This sequence comes from Allium sativum, assembly GCA_030737875.1. Classification (NCBI taxonomy): domain Eukaryota; kingdom Viridiplantae; phylum Streptophyta; class Magnoliopsida; order Asparagales; family Amaryllidaceae; genus Allium; species Allium sativum. The sequence goes on along the minus strand of CM060922.1, from coordinate 967,286,479 downwards.
AATATTCTTTATGCCACAAACTCAAGTCATATGTTTAATTATATGCCTTAGATTTATGTCCTAAGTTCCAAGTTCAACCTATGTTCTTTCCTCAACTCAGTCACATATCGGTCATGCCCATTTCATGCATTATTCATTTTATTGTCCCAAATATTTCAGCGTATGTTAATCTCTTAGGAGATTGGCGCAGACTCGTAGTAGCATGGCTATAGAACAGAAAGAAGAAGAGATACAGAATAAAATAGATCAGAACAGAACATACACAATCTCAAATTCAGATTTACAATCATGTCACAATTATGATTAAAGTTTATATCGGAAAATAACTGCACTTTCCTTGGTTGGATTCTAAAAGAAAAAGGTGTTGTAGCTGTTCTCTTTTAATCCTAATCAGAATTGGAGGAAGAAGAAGCACAAGTCATAGCTTAGGTTTCAGCAGAGTAGAGACGCCATTGATTTATTTATTTTTAGAGAGGAAGAGAGCAATGGAGGCTAGAGAATTGTATATGAGATTTAGGTTTAGGTTAGGGATTTATATATAGGTGTAGGAAGTTATTTAGGACCATTAGATTAACCCTGAATCATGAGAACCATTCAAATGCAAAATCTGCATTTGAGCGAATCGGCCCACGGGATAACAGCCAAACACCCTGAATTAACCCCTAGTCGACCTAGCGGGGCTCGGGTCGACCTCAAAAATGGGCCGGTTCGGTTATTCCCCCTCCCAATTCGCTGTTTTGAACCTTTTTTTCATGTTTATTTATTTAATTTTTATATATATCTATATATATTTCTCTCATATGCATACAAACTTCAAGGCATAATAACTTCTTCATAATTAACCATTTTTTTTAATATTCTCAGAAAATACGGGGTGTTACAAGAATGGAGTTGAAATTTATTACAAACAAAATTTAAACATTTATATTTAAATATAATTAAAAACGAACTCGCCGCACCGTGGCAGTTCATAAATTAGTGTTTCGAACTTCAGTTGAGTATATAGAACTCAATTTAAGTCTGAATTCTTTGAAACAAGAACCGTCAGAACCGATTGAATAATAGTTTTCTAATGAAAGAGAAAAATCTGGATTTCATCGGATATATTTTGAGTTATGTCAAAATCAAATTTTTAGAAAAACAGTGCAATAACAATTATAAAACCATAACGGTTTATTTAAATAAATAAAGGTATTTTTAGTAACTAAAATATGGTTTTTTATTATAAAAACCTGGATTTGAGTTATAAAATATATAATAACTCAAGTTGTGCAAATGAAATGATTTTTGGAACAAAAATCAAATTTTTAATTGTTGAATAGAATTAACTAATTTGAAGAAAAATTAGTTAAATGAAATTTTAAATCAAAATTGGACTTTGGATCAGAAAAGGTTTTTGTAAACTCGTATTCGAAATCGAATATGAAACTTGAATTAGAATTGACATTCAATTGTTTTATAAACAAATTAATATATATATATATATGTATATGTATATATATATATTTGAATGTGATATGTTCAAATAAAAAGTGGAATAGGCAAAAGAGCTACTTAAAGAATAAATTAGCAAATTGAGTAAAAATGACCGGATTGAGTTGGAATAAATTGGGAATAGACGTATATGGGTTAGACAGGTATGGAATGAAGTGTATGAAGATTATAATTTGTGTGCCCAACAATGAGGTACATGTTTAAATTCCTTATGAGATTTTATGCGCTGAGTCGGCAAGCTGCTTGGCTTTTTAATTTTCACTTTGAGCGGGATGGGCCCAGGGAGGCATTTTGTAGTTGTACCGAGTGACCCGTACAAAGGAGGTTATGGAAAAAATTTCCAGAAATTTAAGGAGTTAGAATATTTTAAAGAAATTTTGATAGTTAGAAATCAATGTATCGATATATATAGAATTCGATAAGGAAACGAACTTAGAAATAGAATATTATAAACAAAAAGGAAATCTACAATTAAATCTGGTAAAATGAGAAAGAGAAACGTATATGGGTTTAAAAATGAATAATTGGTTTTTATGATGTCTATTATTCGAGATAAGTGGTCTTGTCCGTTTTGAAGTTAAGGATGTTTTCAATCAAGGTCTGAGAGGTAGTTATACACCAACTTGATTGATTTCATTTTTAACCGATAAATAGCCAGATCCAGTCTCGAAGAGAAATGTTTGAATAAGAGTTAGTTGAATGCAATATTTTGGGTTGTTTGTAACGATGTTTTACACAACAGTCGATTTAACCCAAGTAAGTGGAATTTTAGAAATATAAAGATAAATATTCCTAAGTATAGAAATAAATGAATGGTCATGGAATAGATAAGCAATTGGAATGTTTCCAATTATAAATACAATATATTTTCTAAGTATAGAAAATAAAAGAAGGCGATATATGGAAATGTTTTCCAAATAATGTAAGAGGCTAAGATGATTATCGAAAATATCGTGTTAACGAATATGGATAAGGAAATGGAGAAGTGTTTTAATAAATGAAATATTAATTAAAAGGCCCAGTGATTTGTTTGATGCTTTGAATGAATGTTTATTTTTCTTCGATAGTTAAATAATTGACTATCGAAGTGTTTACCAATATGTTGTCAATATGGAGAGACCGGTTGGATTATTATTCGAGAACCACTTCGTATTGGCAGTAGCGTTGCGAATCAGATTATATGAAGATAATCGGAGACGGAGTAGAGTGCAAGGGCTTTTTCTATTAATGGAAATTGTGCCTTCAGTTTCGTTCAATCCCATAACGAACGTATATGGACGAATGTCTAACAGAGTATTTCCAATGATTGCATATGTTGTTCTATACAAATATATATGGTGGCGGAGAATTTATTCTCTTAGCATAATATCAAGAATATATTTGTGCAAATCAATTAATGATTTACGGATCTGACAATGTGGCATTCAAAGTGATTGTGCTATAAATGAATGGTAAGTAATCGTAGCCTCAGGCCTTAACAACCGGGAAATGACAAAAATCGGGCAGGCAGCATGGCTAAGTGGGTAGCTCCCAATTAGGGTGTATTATCACCTATCTAGAGAAATTCATTTCAATCTTTATTCTATTCGATGTTGTCCCATTCGGGAAAACGGTTGCTGATCCCAACCGTTGGTGATATACACTCGATACACTCAAGCGAAATGAATGGTCGATCATGTGTGGCCGGGTTACAAGATGTTCTTGTTGAACCCAGTGTATTCATCTCTAGAGATACACTATCGAAAGGTGGTTCCATACCTTGTCGTAGTTGGAAATTCATTACCCAATAAGTGCCCGCGGTTTTGATTGTATATTATGTATGTAGAGCATGAGATGAAAGCATTCCACTAGATTTCTATTTATTTGATTTAGACACTATTATAATATCAAAAGAGTTTTGATATAAAGATTATCGTTTTCTTTCAAAAGGATTTGAAAGTTAAATCAACTGTTTTGGATGCTCATAAGGGAAAAACCCGTGTTATACGGCGTGGTCTTATGAGATATCGTTTATTTTCTCAAACTGTTGTAGAATTGTTTACACATACCAGCCCCATGACTGACCCAGAGTTTATTTTGTTTTGTTTTATCTAAACTCTTGGGTGCCCAAATTTGTACGGGCAGTCAAGCAGTTCAGGATTTTACAGATTTATCTAAAGGAGCTTGGAGCAGGAGGCTTCAACGTTATTTAGTTATTGTTTTTCCACTGTGTTGCAAGTGTTGTACTCTGATGATGATATGTATATACAAAAGAAAAAAAATTGTACTCTAAAAGCTGATATATATATAATATATATTTTGTTCCACTGCAATGTGAGATTCTATGTTGTTATTTTTGTTCTTCTTCTACCTTTTTCTTCTTTATTAATATTCGTATTCTGTGATATTTGCAAGGTTTTAAATCTCGGATATCGGTCGCGTTTCGTCTCGGGCATTTTATAGACTTGGTCTCGTATCGGGGGAGATCTCGGACGAGATGAGTCTAACTCGGGAGTTCGTCTTGGATTTTTATCTCGGGTCTGAAAGTTCATATCGGAACAATCTCGGGGTACATGATATGTTAAAAATGATATTTTAACAAAATGATTTTTATGAATGCTATCAAAAATATAGTAACTTAAACTTAAAATGCAAAATAACTTTATTATTCTTAATTTTGCAAAATATCATTCATACTCTAAATTGTAATATGCTTAAAACAGGAATATTGTTAGACATGAAACATTAAAAGGATCCAAAACATTAAAAAATACAACATAAATAGACCATAAAATACATAATTTCATAAGTAACATGTATGTAAAAATACGAATATGAAAATCATAAGCATTGTAAAACATATACGAACATACAATATAGTCATTTAACATGCAAAACGTAAAATAACAAAAGATTGATATGGCTAGATTTGAGTATTTTAATTATAGTTCTAGTTCAGGCAAAAATTTAAATTTTAACAAAAAAAAAACTAAGATCTCGAGCGATATTCCAGTATTTCTTCTCGGTCGATATATCGTTCGATATTGCAATACCTCAGGCGATATATTCGAAAGGTGATTTAGAGTGATATCTGCTGTTTCATTTTGGAAGGAGCCCAAAACGGGATCTCGGAGGAGATCTCGGGTGATATTTGCAAGATTTAAAACAGTGGATATTTGGGTTGGACATTTGGTGTATTTAGCCAACTCAGATAATATGGATTTGCGGGCCATTATAGATTTATAGGCTGTAAGAACGTTGAATTCCCCACTTCAATTTCCTTTTTTCAATGTAGGAGAAATGAAGAGGAAGTGATTTTAAATACACTGGCGAGTTGGAAGTTAGGATTTGGATGCAAAAATGATTGTTTCTTACTTCAATTCGTAGTCGTGTGAGGATTAGATGAAAAAATGTTTTCGAAAAATTGCATTCATGTAAAATTGCCAGTATATTTTAGGATGTTTCATCATGCTTTCCAAAATAAAATGCATACATATAGGAGGGTCTGATTTAGAATCATTATGCATACATAATTTCTAGGTGTGACTCATTATGTACACTCTGCATATGCACATGTTTGGTTGCAAAATTGGACGTACACAAATTGGTTATGTAGCATAGGAAAATTAGGTGCCAACACCATAACCAAGTCATTGGTAAAATTTCGGGATGAAATTTCTTTTAAGGAGGGAAGAATGTAACACCCTGGAATCTGGCGTTACTTAAATTAGTTATATTCCAAAATTGGAATTTGAGCAAATGAGGAAATTTGACCATGAAACCTGCACTATTGTGTTCGTGATGAAATTCTGGTCAACTTTCATGTTTGGAAATTCATGAATGCGGTCTATATGAAAACATCACGGATGAAATAGAAAAGGACAGGAAATAACTAGTCAAGAATATAAATATTAATGGTAATTAAAATTACCTTTTATCCCCCTGCCTCCCATAGGAGGCAGGTTGACCTGGGGGTCGACTAGCATTTGACCGCCGCTACGACCTACATGTCGAATCCTCTTACAGTTAGGGTTTTATAAATTACATATCTATAGACGAATTTGTATGAAAATAAATCTGACGGTTCTAGGTCATTTGAGCATCTATAAATAAAGGCCTAGTCCCCACTCTTTTGCACCTATTTTCTCGAGGAAATGGCGAAGCTCTGTCATTTCCATTTCTTATATCTGTTCCAAATTACTAATACATACATACATACATATATATATGTATATATTCTAATTAAATAAACAAAAAGTGGAGATAATGAATCCAAATTTATGAACAAGGATTGTTTCTACGCATAGGTAATTTATATTATAAATTTTCTTTCCCTTTTTCCAATTCTATTCTTAGATCTACAAATTTTAATGTGTATACATATCCCATTTCTATAAATATTATATATCGGTAGGGATTTGGAAACATAAGCCTAAAAGTTGTGTTCAGATTTGGAATTACTTTCAGGTGAGTGAGAAATATATTCATTGTTAATAATATCAGATTTACTTCATTTGTGTTAATCTGAATTTCTTTGCCTAAAAATATCAGATTTATGCCGCTTGTGTCAATCTAAATTTATATATCTAAAAACCTTATATGGATTTGTAGGTTTTCCAGTTATAGTATTCATATCTTGCTTGCAATTCTTTTGTATATCTTGTTATTATTGCGAACATCTTAAATCTAGAAATCAGTCCCTTCATATTTATAGATTTGTGTAGTTTTTACTCCAGATTTGTAGGATTAGGTGTACTTTGGAAGATTTGTGCAGTTTGCTATCTTAGAATTAGAAATCTATTTGTTTTTGGTATTGTTTGGGGTTTTGCTTGATTTCTGTAAATTATCTGTTTTTGTTCATTTTAAATAAAAAGGCATTGTTTAATAAATCACATAGGAAGGGACGTGTGAATTCTTGTATTGTGTACGTAGTTTACATCATTTGTTCCAAATAAAATATTACCTATTTCTTGTGATTTGAATATGTCAATATTTTCCTCTTTTGATTGTTTAGGAAAAATTTACAAAAATTATAGTAAATAATATTTTTATAAGATTTTGATTCTCAACAAGAATAAACATAAAAAGGTTTTTTTAGTCATAAATTTAGTCTAGAATGTGAAATAATAAAAATTTAAAATAATTAGTGACTTTGTAAATAACGCTATTACTATTATTAATTAGGTAAACATGTGTTATAAGTTTGAATGGTTCTCCATAGATGGGACATGGTGATATTGCATGTAATAAGTGAAAATAAATATTTGTAACTGTTATATTTATTACTAATAAATGTGGAGTTAATTGCTATAGTTCAAAAGGTTACAAATAAATTAAGAAGGGAAGTAATATTGTAACCATGTTTGTTGTGGGGAAAATGAACAAGGAATTAAATGCCAGTTAGTTGCAATTCAAAATGAATAGGAGTAAATGTTGTAACTCTAATTAGGAAAATTTATATAATAAACTTATATATTTATATATAAGAACTAATAAATTAAAACAACAATAGTAAAAATAATGGAAGTTACAATAAATAGGATTAATTTGATTTGAAGGGCTGGTGTTAATGGCAATTAATAGGTTGTCCATTGCCTTAGGAAATGTGATCGTTATGGTCATTATGGCACGTGACAATTAGGGAATTTAATTGGTTTATTTGAATGTCCATGACCTTATGCCTTTATGGCCAATAATGGCATGTGACCATTATAATAATTAATTGAATTGAAGGGGATTTGATGGGAAATTCGGGTATTAATTGGCGTAGTAAACACTAAGTCAAATAAATAAATAAATATCCTAGAACTTTGAATCTTAGAAAATCATTATTAACTTATTTCTAATTTAATTTATGGAAAAAATATCTTTGATTTAAATAAGTATTGGACTTAGTAAGTTAATGATGCAAGGTCAGTTTCATTATCTGATAGAAGTCTGCACTTTCGAGCAGTCGGATACATGAACAACTGATGTGAGATATCATTGACCATAGGAATCCGTGGCGATTATCAATTGCGTAACGTGAATTTATCGTAAAGGTTTACTTTAAGTGTTAAGGTATTAAGTGGTTGTAGGACTCGCCTCCCTTTCGAAAGAAGAATCCAAAAAAGGAATAATTCATTAGTGTATCAGAAGAATCCAAAAAAGGAATAATTCATTAGTGTAACATACTTCAGGATTCGAGGTATTAAGCTATGGGATCCACCTATTGGGTAATAAGTGATTGGAATCGCCCTACCCTTTAAGGGTAGAGTCATAGGATTCGCTGTTATTAGGTATTAAGTGAGCAGATAGATCACCTTCCCATAAATAAGAAGTATTAAATGGCTAATTAGGTGCAAGATCGGTATTCTCCACGATAGTCTGCTTCCTCCAGGTAAAAGTGACTTGGTTAGAGTCTGCCTTGGAATAAGCTACTAAATGACAGCTAAGGAGGTAAATTACATAGGGGTCCGTCGGGGGATGGTGATAAATGACAATTTGTCGTCTACCTAGCCAGTAGGTAATAAGTGGATGCTTACTATCTCTCTTCTTATGCAGAGTTAGGAATATGCATGAACGATGGAAGCCTTAAATTAGTAGGATTTAGTAACTAATGTACTCTAATTTACAACACCATGTTGTAAACCACCTAGCAAGGTATTAAGTGATCAATGGATCCACCTTGGCCCTTTAGTGATCATAGAAATTCGCCTATATACATTATATTGTGAGTGAGACTATAAGTGGCTATATAAATATATAACACACATCCTTTTTTAGTAAGGTATTAAGTGGGTTGTAAGCCCACCTCTTAGTTTGGTATCATTTTTTGTAGTGGTTTAAATGCTTCATACTTATGTGTAAAAAGTTCTACCTCATTGTATTATGATAAGTTATCTTTGGGAAGTGTTACCTTGAGTACGGTACTAGTTAATCGTCGCACGTAATCTTTGCAAGGTTTGGTTAGAACTACAAGCCTTGTTAGACATATAATTTAGGTGAAACCAAACGGAATGCATTTGTGTATTGTAGATAGTGTTATAAATTTTATACTAACCACGGCTTGTTGTTCTGAACCCCCTCCTCATAAAAACTCTCAGGACTATCTTGGAGAAGGCTGGCCTTTGCAAGTATTCAAGTTTCGTTTTCTGTTTTTGTTCTCTAATGCTTGGTATTAATGTGGAGATTCACAATTAAGGTAGTTGCCTTAGTTAAATTTTGTTTTCTGTTTTTGTTCTTACTTTTGAATTTTTCTCTGGTTTTTCTATGATCGTTTTACCCCTAACAAAATCTTATTTCGTCCATAACTTTTGATTGGGGTGGAATTTTGATTTAAAACCATTTCCATTGGATTGGGATGATGGCTTCTCTTTTCGTAAAGTGATTATATGTCTCAAACGTATAAACCATTTAGGAGATTTGGCTGTTTGAAGGATTTTTAGTTCACTAATATTTCATTTCAATCCATTTGTTCCCATTTTCAGGTAGGTCCAGTGTGGATTTTGATATTAGGGAGGCAAAGGGCTGGAATGAGTTACTGTATCTCATTCTGTCATTTCATTTCCATTTTTTTCTTCCCTAGAGCTTCTACCTCCATTATAACAAACTTTTCTTCATCTGAAACCTAAAATCTTCGCAAAATTTGAAATAAAATTTAGAGGTTAATAGATCTAGTCTAGAGAAGCAAATCTGTAACTCTAAGAGAGGATATCTATTCAGATTCAGTAATTCTACTCAGATTTATAATTTCATTAACATAGGTAAGTGATCTAATCGCATTTGCAGAATTCTAAATTTTCTAATCTTAAAATAATTTTAAAAAGGTTAAACGTGTTAGAAATCTTCTAATTTTTTAATTAAACCTATTAGTTTAAATGGTTAAGAAATAGACTGCTACATTTTCTAACAAAAACACTTGCAGATATATGCAAGTCTATGATTTTTATTTTAAATCTGGACTTTATAGAATAGCTAGATTAATTTATTGTTATTGCATGCATTTGGATGATTTCTATGCTTGGTTTGTTGTTGCATGAGTGGTTGAAAACGCCTACGAATGGCAACCTAGAACTAGGATTTTGCGAAAAAGTCCATAAACTAAAACAGCTGAGAATCACACCAAATTTTCAAGGAGATAAGATGGAAAGTCTCCAGAGTTTGTATGAAAATTTTGGAGTCATTTGAAGTTCGTACAGTGGAGTTATATCCATATATGTTTGGATCGGACAAAATTTAAAAGTACCTAAGAATGGACGAAATTTTATGGGAGCTAGAGAATGTACAAAGGTGCCTACGTTTCAAATTTCAAATCGACTGGATCAAAATAAAGGAGATTTGAAGAAAATAATTCAAGATAGAAAATAAATCCGGGTAGTCCTTCCTTAAAATCCGGATCGACCTTCCTTAAAATCCAGATTGTCCTTCCTTAAAATTCGGGTCGAAATTCCTTAAAATCTGGATCGGTATTCTTTAAAATCCGGGTTGGTTCACTACCTTCGTTCCAAGTCAACTTCAAATAGACGTAACTTTTGTAGATGATGTCCATTTTGGATGATATTTTTTGCGTTGGACTCGCGGTAGCGAGCTCTATATTTTGGAAGAGAGTAAATTTGAATCAGAGCAACTTTAAATTCGAGCATTTTGGAATGGCATTTGTGAGATGGTTCAGATTGATGATATCATGCAGCCCAAAGACGACCAACCGAATTCTTAGAGAAGAGTTGTAGACCATGAGTCAAGATGGGAAAGTTTCTAAGAGAAGGTTTAGGAGAAGGGTTTGACAATAGATGTAGTTGTTTAGGTAGTTCTCGACCAGAGAACTTTCGACAGAGTAGGAAGACAGTTTTAGAGAACTTTGCAGTGGAGATAAGTATGCACAGGGAACATTAGTATGTCGGTTCAAACGGGTACTTGGAGAGCTAAGGCTTGAGCGTCTATCGAGTCTTTGAGCTAATGTAGTTTATAGGCTAGTTTGAAGGTTGCCTGTTGGATAGGTGGTTAAAATAAGGGGACTCATGAATACCACTTATGCTCATTCTCAACCAGGCGGAGGTTGTCAGTCTGACGTAAATTGTTTCAACTCAAATAGGTTACATCTATAATGGAACTAAACATACTATATATCCAACACATTGAGTGAGTGGATGTGAGAATGGGTGAGGCTTGCTATGTTTATTTAAATCATTTATCACCCTAAGGATGTCATTAAATGTTGGTGGCACTAACACAAATATAGGTAGTGTCGGTGCATACATTTAGAATCCCAGTGCTCGGACGTAGAGTACACTCATATTGTTGATTTTATTATAGTAGAATATACTCATATGTGCTAACTCTTTGGATGCAGAAACAAGTCAGATATTCTTTACCATACTGTGTGTTCCATTTATTTTTTGTACGTCATATCCTATCACATATACCAGCCTTTTTCTAACCTAAAGTTTTATGTTTTGCTCCTTATTACTATAGGTGCTCTTACATGAGTAGAATAGAGGTAGGTTAGGAGTGAGTACAAGTAGTTGATCGGGAGAAGAGCATAAGGCAATCCATGTATTATCATATATACTCCATCTTTTTTCACTGTTCACTACAGTGGGGTTCAATAGTATCTTTATCATTTGTTTTAGAGAGAGTTTCGTTGGAGTTATATCTTTTATATAACTCTATGACATTGTGGTTTGCTATTTTGATTCTGTTACTCCAACTTTTGGGATTCATTTCAATTATTTGCTTTCTCTCCTATTTTATATTTGTATGTTTTAGTATTATATGTATTCATGCGTTGTTAGATATATAACAGGTTTTATGTAGTTTTAGTTCTTTTCCTCTTAAATGGACACCTTACATTGCCCGGAATGTTGGAAATGTAGGATGGTCATTTCAAAGGCTATTCAAATTTCAAAACTTAAATTTATAATGATATACTGAGGTGACAAAGAAATATTTCCCGAGGAGCTAGATAAAACCTCAGTAAAGTGCTAGAGAGGAAATGCAAACATGACTCATACGTCATCAAAATTGTGCATTTTTCATTGAAAAACTCATATCTAGAGCAAACAGAAGCGGATTTTGACAACACAAAGAATGTGAGGCAACTCAAATTCCAGGGTAGAATCATTAAAAAGAAAAAGCTTTTAAATTTTCAAATTTGACCAAGTTTGACCAAAAATCAATTTTCAAATTTTTTATTATTTAGATAGATTTAGCCATGTAGGATATTCAATATTGAAAATTCATTATTTTAAATTCAAAATTTTAATTTAACCAAATTAAAATATAATATTTAAGTTAGTTTAAAACAAATAAGTCTTGTAATAGCGACCATTTAGATTTCATTCAAATTAGATATACTAATTCAAATTTATTTTCAGGATTCAAAGACGTATATTTCAAAATAAATTAAATTCTCACTTTTTTCAATTAAATCCATTATTTAAAATCATTAAAAAGTCAGGCTGTTATAATGCCCCTTATTTAAGTTATATACATTAAACTATTTACTTAGTTTATATGTATATAGATAGATTGTTCAAGCTAAAAGTTCAGATATTCCCAAAATAGTTTTAAGTATATACTCAACGTCTCAATAATCACTATATATCTACCTCACTTTCGAAACCTGAAAATAAATATCGGTGATGTAGCAGTCATCATCAGAATCATTTTCAAGCGACTATAGTGCAATTCTATAGCTATCAAGTACTTGTAGGATTTAACACGTACATTGATCAGACGTATATTACTAAATCACTAAGTATTCGATAGTCCAATCTTAATATCATAGAAAATAGTTGAAACTTTCCCTTTTAAAACAAAAGATATACAAACTTTCCAAATATAAATATTATAAATAATATTTTCGAATCATTTATTTCAAAGAGAGAAATTATATATCTACCCCACTCGTTAATTTATCATAATTTAACTCATGTTATTTATCAAATATACAAACTTAAAATTTTCAAATGAAAATAATGTATTTTCAAATTATATATTATATGTGATTTCATACCATACATTAGCATTTCACTTAAGTTACATCATGTTTAATACAAAATTCATACTTAAATTCATATTAAAATTTGCAATATAATTCCATCTTAATTAAGTTCTCAAGTCATAATTAATATTAAGAAACTAACTAAGCTCTCATTTATATATAAATCGATATACAAATTCTATTTATATTTAATTCACTGTCCTTAAATTTAAATTTAGATTAATATTAATCCAATCGTTTAAATATTCCCAAAGTTTAAATTATCGTTTACATTTATTTTAACCTCTCTTAAGTTGAACATTTATTTCTAAATGACTATACTTAGGTTTAGATGAATAATAGTAAGTTTTATTTGCTTTACAACATGCCATAACATTAAGGAATGCTTAAATTTTACTTTTAAAATCCATTTTTCGTTATAAGTTTAATTTACATTGTATATTTCATAATCATTATTCTTTTGCAAATTTTATATATACATTAGGTGGACCTGATCATCTCATAAACATCTTTCTAAAAATAAGAATAATATTCCAATTGCGTTTACTCAAATTAGATCAACGCTTTATACTTATGTAACTTTGGATAAAATACTAACTTCAAAGTAGCATGATTGTGAAACATAATTAATATTATGCTTATCACGAAATCAATATTATTTCGAAACCATTTGATATGAAATTTTGAATTCAATAAATCCCATTTATTTACAATTTATCATCTTATGAATCTTATCTGAATAGCATCTTTAAGTTCATATAATACATTTCAAAATGATTTATTTCACCAATTAATAAACTAAGAAGTTATCATCCCAGTTATCAACTTATTCATATTTTCACATGATTCATAATATAAGCTATATTTAGAATTTCTTCCATTATTTATTCTGTTAGGTCAAAGATATGTTTGGAACATTGGATAGAAGTTGAGCTAACAGAAACCTAATCAACAGGAATCTACTAAGGATGGAGACACTAATTAAAATAAATTAAAGAATATTTATAATTTTGGAAGCTATCGATTATAAATTTCCCAGGATGGTTTAGAACAAGGATCAAATACTAACTAAGTAAATCCTAATCGTAGAGAATTTTAACTAAGATATGGATTCAAAAGAAAGGAAACTCTAGGAAAAGGCAAAATTTTAAAACAAAAGTTTATATCTTAAATCCTTTAAAACATTTCAAAATCATTTATACTTTTCTAAATATGCTCTCTCAAGATTGATTTTGAGACTTGTTCTACTCATTCAAGGGTATATCTACCTTATCTCTAATGAGTTTTAACCCCACATGCTAAGGTTTCTCAAACTAAAACTCTGATACCACATATAATGACCGGTTATTTTTAACTATTTAAGTCAATAATAAAACCAACTCAAATCGCTTGAAACAACAGATTGTCATTACTATGAGGTTAAATATAAAAGTCATCAAAGAATCACAACCGGATCATAAACACAAAAAAGCATGATATCCCGCAATGGAATAATAAAATATAATAGTTATTCATGAAGCTACTAAATACAAATTTAAAAACATATACATAATATTAGAGTTACACAACCAAATGCAATGGAAGTCTAAATACAATGGATTTTAATACTGAAAAAAATAACTGAAATAAAAATATTGAGATGAGGTCTTAAATAAGTCTCCTGCTTCAAATGGTGCAATCTCAATACTGTGATACTCAGTTTGACCCGAGCATAGAGTAAAAAAATACTCAAGTCAGGACTAACAGTCTCATATAAGTGAATCAACTGAAGTGAAATATTAAAAGAAATACATTAATAACTTAAAGGATATTTGGGATCACCATTCACCAAAGATCCATGGAACTATATACAAATAATACAATACACTATTATAATAGTGTCTTCGGTAAATATAATATTGAAAATAGCGTAAGTGTTATTACCATTTTTATTTTTACACTATTTATAAATATCATTGTTGTAACGACCCGCATTCTATGCATCAGAGGATCGTAAAATAAATATTTCATTTTCGTATGAGGTCGTATGGCCGTGTAACTTTGGAGAACGATTATTGGGGTCATTTCCCATGTTCACGATTTTTGCCGATTTTTAAATGACCGTTTTGCCCCTAGAGAATCTTGTTTTAACTATAACTTTTGATTGGTAAGGAGTTTTGACCTGAAACCACTTCCATTGGATTCAGATGATGGTTTACCTTTCCATAGTATGGTCACATTAGCTAAATGGACTTACTGTTTGGGAGATATGGCTGAAATAAGGTTCGGAAGGTGAAAAACAGCTTAATCGGACCTAATTAGGGTGATTAGCAGCTAGGCCCATAACCCATTTCGGGATTAGGGTTATGGAGAGGCAGAAATCAGTTAGGAGATGATTTTATTTCATTTTCTCAGTCGCCGAAAACATTTCTCTAACCCTAGCCATGGCCTCTACCTTCTAAAATCATCCCAAATCGCTTTCTAATCACTTATTAGCTTAATCTACACCAAATCAAGGAAGATTAGTGTCAAATCAGAGTTGGGGCTGCTGTGTTGCATTGGAAAATTCCCCAAAATAGTAGAGTTTTAGATCTAAAATTTTATTTGTGGCTAAGGTTGGTGATTTGCATTGTTTTTCACTAATTAGGGGTGATTAGTGATAATTGACGAAATTATGGCTGAGAAAAATTTGTAAAATTATAAAATATTATTTTAGGACTCTGATAAAAATTTGGGTTAATTTGGATAATTTTTGCTAATCCTATCATTAGTTATGGTTAAACATGATTAAGGGGAAAACATGGGTTTTGTGTAAGTTTGATCCATATAAACATGTCATATTATTGTGTTGGTGTTTATGGTTGATTATGCATGTTGCTATTACTGTATGGTATGCTTTGTGATCGTTTAGTAAAGTTAGAATGGTCGAAAACGCCGTCGTATGGCGTAAATTGCTTGTAGGACGAATCGTAGGAAATTGGTCAAATTCCGTTCGTGAAGCACCTAAGCGACCGACCCCGATCATGAACATCCCTTCACGAGCCGATCACACTCCATGAGCTGCTCCACTTTGAGGACCACGAACCAGAGTCAGGAGACCACGTCGACGAACCAAGAAGCACTCCCACTACGAGCCGTGCCTGGAGACTTGACCACGAACCGGAGTGTCACGACCAAGGGACTGCGAGCCACGAACCGGAGGCCATCACGAGCGGAGTACGACGCCACGAGCCACGAGATGAAGGGCGAACCATGAGCCGATGACCAGGGGGATCACGAGTCGATCTTCGAGCATGGACAACGAGTAGAAACTGAAGTGTGAACGGGATAGTGACCAAAACCCGAGATGCAAAGGTAGTCCAAACGAGGAGTTTTAACTCAGGATCCAGATGGGAACCAATGAGTGAACTTCATGATTGGATTTTGCTGCGGGACGTGTGCTAAGGAGTTGTCGACGTCCATAACTTTGTTTCACCGCCGAGAGACGGATTAGGCTATGGATCAGTGCAATGGAGTTGTCAGGACTTCATGGGGCAGAGTGATCGTAGCAAGGCTATGAGCCAGTGCAGTGGAGTTGTCATGACTCCATGGGGTAGAGTGGACATTGTGAAGTATTAGTGGTTACGGATTAGTGCAGTGGAGCCGTCATGACTCCATGGGGCAGAGTGATCGTAACAAAGAATTTGGTGACCAAAGTGGTGGATATCGTATACTTTATGCACTGAGTGAGAGATGTGAGGATGATTGCTATGTTTGATGTTTGCTATCACCATGACATGCACACCCCCTCCCCATTATTTTCACACCATGTGTTACTGTCACCTTAGAGTATTATACATTCTGTTGTGCTAACTCTTTGGTTGCAGGTCCAGGTTTAGGTATGGTTATGTATACCTGTTATTGTTCTGTTTTTGCTGCTTATCGCTCATACCAGACTTTTGTCTAACCCATAGTTTTGTGTCTCTTCTTATTACTCTGGGTGCTCCTAAACGAGCAGACTAGAGACAAGTTAGCTAGTTATGCACGAGTAGCTGTCCAGAGACGAGCAGGAGGCTTACACGTATTATTCCCATATATTCTCCCTGTGTTGTTGATGATCATTGCTTTGGGCATTAGTAGTGTACCTTCTTATCTTGCTTTAGAGACAGTTTTAAAAGTTGTAATAATGATGGTTTGGATCGTAAGCTGTGTTTTGGATTTTCCGCTGCTATGATGTTTTAGTTTTCAGCTTATGCAATGTCTCGCCTGTTTTATATCAAGTTATGTGATTATTATATTTTGTTCGATGCGCTATGAGATACACTATTGGTTCCTTGTTGATTCATCGTCTCCTTTCTTTTCTTTTGATGATCGTCCCGTGCTGGTCGGGCATTGGCACAACGCGTTTCAAGGGAAATGTCGGCTGGTGCGGGGCAGGCCGTCACATTTGGTATTAGAGCTCTAGGTTGCATAATTAACCTAGGGAAAGACACCAGAAGAGATAGTACGTATAAGAGAGCGCGTATTTGTTATATTTTGGTTTTTCAAAAGTTATATATATATATATATATACTACTAGTATATCTAAGGGTGGAGTCGCACTGCACTGGCACCACTGAAGAGATGGTTAATCATTTTCTCCTTACAGATTGAACGATGAGCCGATATACGAGGAATACTGGTTCAGGAGCCAATAATAGGAATGCTCCTGATATGAGGACGATGTTCACTGATTTCATGAGAGATTCTTAGGGATGTACAGAGGGCAGCTCCTAATGCTGCAAATGGTGGTGGTGCAGCGGTGCCGGCGCCTAAGGCCGGTTTCGCCAAGCTCTGTAAGGACTACACTAGTCTTGGTGGGAAGCCATTCCATGGAATGGAATCGGCTACAGAAGTTCAGGATTGGCTTGATAGTTGTGAGCGTATCTTCGAGGATCTGGGAATCGAAGACGCGACGAAGAGGAAGCTAGCATCCCGTCAACTGCAAGGACGGGTTATGAATTGGTGTAATGCTATTAAGGCAGCTAACCCTGAGGATCAAGTTACATGGGATCAGTTCAAGGCCCGATTCAATGATAAGTTTATCCCAACTTCTCAGAAATCAGAATTGTTTAGGAAGTTCTTGGAGCTTAAGCATAATGGTAGGACAGTCCTAGAGTATATTGCTGAGTTCGATACTTTATCGAAGTATGGAATATCCCTTATTGACACTCCTGAGAAGAAGAATGAGAAATTCATAACAGGCTTAGATCAGTACTTGGGGGAAAGGCTTATAAACCATATTGATGAGACTTTTGAAACGATTGTTGGGAAAGCATTGAGATTAGAGAGACTTTATCCTAAGCCTAAGGCTGAAGTTGCTGTTGCATCTGCAGAGGGGCCAAAACCGCAGTTAAGCAGTGGAGGAAAGAATAATTCTCAAAATAAAAGGAAGCAGAGTCAGATCAAGGACGGTCAGAAAAAGAAAGATAAGAAAGATGTTGAGTGCTTTAGCTGTGGCAAGAAGGGCCACTATGCCAAAGAATGTCGAGCAAAGCCAGCGAACAGGAAGTGCTTTAACTGCGGCCAAGTGGGACATCACAAGGATAAATGTCCGCAACCCTCTAAAGAGAAGCAGATTGTGTAAGCATATGCTATTAATGTTGTTCCTTCTTGGTCGAATGCCCCAACTGCGGCGGAGAAAGGAAAGAATGTCGTCATTCAAGGTCTGCTTTCTGTTTATGATGTTCCTGTTGGAGTATTGTTTGATACTGGGGCTTCCCGTTCCTTCATATCTAGTGACCTTGTAGATAGGTTGGGTTTGAAACCCGAGATAGTCGATAGAACTTTAGTGGTGACGAACCCGATTGGTGGTTCGACCAGCCTTAGCATGATTTGTCGAAATTTGGTCTTATCGAGTCATGGATGTATGTTTACTTGTGATTGCTTTGTTTTGGGCTTTACTAGGTTTGGCATTATTTTGGGAGCCGATTGGCTACAAAGGTACGGAGTGGTGGTAGATTGTGGGGGTTTTTCGGTGACTATTAGGGCGGATGATGGGCGGAGGTAGTGTTTGGTGGCCTACCTAGTGATGAGGTGATGGCTAGTTTTCTAAATTCCCTCAACATCCCACAAGACGAGTTATCAAGGGTTCCCATTGCTGGCCAATATCCGGATATCTTCGAGGAAGTGACCGGACTTCCACCACACCGAGAGATTGAGTTTCGTATTGATTTAGTGAAAGATGCTAGACCTATAGTGATGCCACTTTGTCGTATGGCACCAGGGGAGCAGCGAGAGCTCGGGGTGCAAGTAAGCAATCTTTTGAAGAAGGGATTTATCCGAAGAAGTGTCTCCGAGTGGGGAGCACCAGTTGTATTTGCAACTAAGGCAGATGGTTCCCTTCGTTTATGTATGGACTATTGAGAGTTGAATAAGGTGACTAGGAAGAATAAGTATCCTCTTCCATGGATAGATGATTTGTTTGATTAATTGGAAGGAGCAAGAGTGTTCTCCCAATTGGACCTTGCGACAGGATTTCATCAGCTCCGTGTAGCAGCTGAGAGTATTCCTAAAACGGCCTTTCGGACGCCGTCTGGATTCTATGAGTGGTTGGTCATGCCATTCGGGTTGACCAATGCACCAACATATTTTGTGGATCTTATGAATAGAGTTTTCAAAGATCAATTAAATAAGTTTGTCCTTTTGTTCGTGGATGATATCTTGGTTTACTCGAGGACAGAGGAAGAACACAAGGAACATTTGAGGACGGTGATGGAGGTGTTGAGGAAACACCAATAGAAAGTGAAGTTTTCAAAGTGTCACTTCTGGAGGAGAGAAGTGAGGTTCTTGGGCCATGTCGTTTCATAGAATGGTATTGCCGTGGACCCTGCGAAGGTGGCTACGGTACATGATTGGTCTATGCCCAAGAATGCAATAGACGTAAGAAGTTTCTTGGGATTAGCTAGATATTATCATAAGTTCATCCAGGACTTCTCCAAGATAGCGGCACCATTAACTCAGTTGACCAAGAAGAATCAAGCTTTCGTCTGGGACGGAAATTGTGAAAATGCATTCAAGAGTCTGAAGGAAAAGTTGACGTGTGCGCCAGTGTTGGTCATTCCTAAAGGGAATGAAGAGATGACAGTATACACGAATGCATGTGGTACCGGACTAGGTGATGTATTGATGCAAGGAGGAAGAGTCGTAGCTTATGCTAGTTGGCAACTGAAACCGCATGAGAAAAGATATCCTGCCCATGATTTGGAACTGGCAGTGATTGTATTCGCATTGAAGATGTGGAGACATTATCTCTTGGGAGAAAGATTCAAGTTGTTTACCGATCATAGGTCATTAAAGTATCTTGAAGGGTCTAAATCTTCGTCAGCAAAGATGGTTAGAGTTCTTGGCTTCCTATGATTTTGATATCGTATATACACCAGGAAAGGGCAATGCGGTAGCTGATGCATTGAGTAGAAGACATGCCAGCTTAGGAGCTATGTTTCTGGAATGGAAGCAACTGGAATATATCGCTGGGTATGATTTCAGACCAAAGTGCGAATTGGATCCAGAAATGCTAGCAAGTTTGACGATCAGACCCACTTTGATTGAGCGGATTGGTTCCAATCAGAGGGACGATCCTAATCTATTAGAAATCATCTCCAAGTTAGAAATGGGAATCGACGAGGAGACAAATAAATATGGGCTTGATCGAGATGGATGGCTTAGAAAGAATGTGAGACTAGTTGTGCCCAATGTTAATGGATTGAGAGATGAAGTGCTTAGAGAATGTCATCACTCAAAACTGACTATACATCCCAGTGGTAACAAAATGTATCGAGACATGAAGCAGACCTACTACTGGGAAGGGATGAAAAGAGACTTTGGGAAGTTTATATCCAAATGCAATGAATTGCCAGCTAGTTAAAGCCGAGCAAAGGAAGCCTAGTGGTTTGTTGCAACCATTAGAAATTCCCTAATGGAAATGGAAATAAGTCTTAATGGATTTCATTGATGGGTTACCTAGGACTAGATCGGGTCACGATAGTATTTGGGTGATTATATATCGATTGACCAAGAGTGCAAGGTTTATTCCTGTCAAGTCGAATAGAACAGCAGTTAAGTTAGCGGGACCATATATGAAGTAGGTAGTGAGATTTCATGGAATACCCAAAGGCATTGTGAGCGACCGAGATCCATTGTTTACTAGTGGATTTTGGAAGAGCTTACAAGAGGCTTTAGGATCAGAATTACATCTCAGTACCGCGTACCATCCTCAAACCGACGGTCAGACAGAGAGGGTGAATCGAGTATTAGAAGATCTCTTGAGAGCTTGCATATTAGATTTTGGAGGGTCATGGGATGACCATTTACATCTGGTTGACTTCGCATATAATAATAATTATCAGTCCAATATTGGTATGGCTCCACTTGAAGCTTTGTACGGAAGACCATGCAACTCACCATCATGTTGGTTGGAAACCGGTGAGAAATTCGTGCTTGGGCCAGATATAATAAGAGAAACTTCAGACAGAACCAAGGTTATCCAACAGCAAATGAAGGCTGCCCAAGATAGGCAGAAGAGTTATGCTGATAAGAGGCGAAGAGATTTAAAATTCTCCGTTGGCGACTTGGTATTTGTCAAAATTTCTCCATTAAAAAGTGTGATTCGATTTGGTAGGAGAGGCAAGTTAACACCAAGATTTGTTGGTCCATTCCCAGTTCTCGAGCAAGTTGGGAATTTGGCATATAAAGTTGAGTTGCCTGACAAGATGGCAGGAGTTCACAACGTATTTCATGTTTCCCAATTAAGGAAGTTCGTGCACAACCCTGATATGACTATTTCACTGGATTAGTTGGATGACATTGAAGTAGAACCCGAAGCGGTTGAGAACCGCAGGCCGATCCGTATTGTCGAGTACGACACGAAGCAACTTCGAAGGAAGGAGGTGAAACTGGTCAAGGTTCAGTAGGGCGAGAATGGGAATGACTGTACTTGGGAAACAGAGGAGAACATAAGGAAGTCGTATCCATAACTCTTTGCCTGGTAAGATTTTAACGACCATTTAGTTATCCTCTTGTTAGTAAATCGCATGCTAGGATAGGCTTGTTATGTTGTATGTTTGATTGTTGCAAATGATTGATCGGCATGTGGGACCCATTGTTGTTTCTTAATTAAGGAATTTCGGGGATGAAATTTTTTATGGGGGAGAATGTAACGACCCGTATTCTATGCATTGGAGGATCATAGAATATGTATTTCATGAGGTCGTGTGGTCGTGTAACTTTGGGGAACGACTATTGGGGACATTTCCCATGTTCATAATTTTTGCCAATTTTTAATTGACCATTTGCCCCTAGAGAATCTTGTTTCGACTATAACTTTTGATTGGTAAGGAGTTTTGACCTAAAACCACTTCCATTGGATTCAGACGATGGTTTACCCTTCCATAGAGTGGTCACATTAGATAAACGGACTTACCTTTTGGGAGATATGGCTGAAATAAGGCTTGAAAGGTGAAAAACAGCTTAACCGAGCCTAATTAGGGTGATTAGCAGCTAGGCCCATAACCCATTTCGGGATTAGGGTTATGGGGAGGCTGAAATCAGTTAGTAAACGATTTTATTTCATTTTCTCAGTCGCCAAAAACATTTCTCTAACCCTAGCCATGACCTCCAATTTCTAAAATCAACCCAAATCGCTTTCTAATCACTTATTAGCTTAGTCTACACCAAATCAAAGAAGATTAGTGTCAAATCAGAGTTGGGGCTGCTGTGTTGCATTGGAAAATGCCCCAAAACAACAGAGTTTCAGATCTAAAGTTTTATTTGTGGCTAAGGTGAGTGATTTGCATTGTTTTTCACTAATTATGGCTAATTAGGGGTGATCAGTGATAATTAGCAAAATTATGGCTCAGAAAAATCTGGAAAATTTGTAAAATTCTAAAATATTATTTTAGGGCTCTGATAAAATTTGGGTTAATTTGGATAAGTTTTGCTAATCCTATCATTAGTTATGGTTAAACATGATTAAGGGGAAAACATGGGTTTTGGGTATGTTTGATCCATATAAACATGTCATATTGTTGTGTATGTGTTTATGGTTGATTATGCATGTTGCTATTACTATATGGTATGCTTTGTGATCATTTAGTGAAGTTAGAATGGTCGAAAACGCCGTCGTATGGCGTAAATTGCTTGTTGGAAGAGTTGCAGGAAATTGGTCAAATTCCGTTCGTGAAGCACCTATGCGACCCAGACCCGATCGTGAACATCCCTTCACGAGTCGATCACACTCCATGAGCTGCTCCACTTCGAGGACCACGAAGCATAGTCAGGAGACCACGTCGACGAACCGTGAAGCACTCCTCACCACGAGCCGTGCCTGGAGACTTGACCATGAACCGGAGTGTCACGACCAGGGGACTGCGAGCCACGAACCGAAGGCCATAACGAGCGGAGTACGATGCCACGAGCTGAAGGACGAACCACGAGCCGATGACCAGGGGGATCACGAGTCAATCTTCAAGCATGGACAACGAGTGGGAATTGAAGTGCGAACGGGATAGTGACCAAAACCCGAGATGCAAAGGTAGTGCAAATGAGCAGTTGTAACTCAGGATCCAAATGGGAACTAATGAGTGAATTCATGATTGGATATTTCTACAGGACGTGTGCTAAGGAGTTGTCGACGTCCATAACTTTGTTCCACCACTGAGAGACGGATTAGGCTATGGATCAGTGTAGTGGAGTCGTCAGGACTTCATGGGGCAGAGTGATCGTAGCAAGGCTATAAGCCAGTGCAGTGGAGTTGTCATGACTCCATGGCCAGAGTGGACATAGCAAAGTATTAGTGGTTACGGATCAGTGCATTGGAGCCGTCATGACTCCATGGAGCAGAGTGATCATAACAAAAAATTTGGTGATCAAAGTGGTGGATATCGTATACTTTACACACTGAGTGAGAGATGCGAGGATGATTGCTATGTTTGATGTTTGCTATCACCATGACATGCACACCCCCTCCACATTATTTTCACACCATGTATTAGTGTCACCTTAGAGTATTGTACATTCTGTTGTGCTAACTCTTTGGTTGCAGGTCCAGGTTCAGGTATGGTTATGTATACCTGTTATTGTTCTGTTTTTGCTGCTTATCGCTCATACCAGACTTTTGTCTGACCCAGAGTTTTGTGTCTCTTCTTATTACTCTGGGTGCTCCTAAACGAGCAGACTAGAGACAGGTTAACTGGTTATTCACGAGTAGCTGTCCGGAGACGAGCAGGAGGCTCACACGTATAATTCCCATATATTCTTCCTGTGTTGTTGATGGTTACTGCTTTGGGCATTAGTAGTGTACCTTCCTATATTGCTTTAGAGACAATTTTAAAAGTTGTAATAATGATGGTTTGGATCGTAATCTGTGTTTTGGATTTTCCGCTGCTGTGATGTTTTAGTTTTCAGCTTATGCACTGTCTCGCCTATTTTATATCAAGTTATGTTATTATTATATTTTGTTCCATGCGCTGTGAGATATAATACAGGTTCCTTGTTGATTCATCGTCTCCTTTCTTTTCTTTTGACGACCGTCCCGTGCTGATCGGGCATTGGCACAGCGCGTTTCAAGGGAAATGTCGGATGGTGCGGGGCAGGCCGTCATAATTGTCTATGTAGATACCATAATCACCACCATGATCTATTGCCTATCAAGGGACATTCCATGGTATGATACAAATCAAAATTGTAGGGAGCTTGATCTGGATAATATGAAAAGACACATGATGCAATATCTAAGCTATGATTCTACCAATTGCACACATAGGCTGTAATGCATACCCGCAACTAACGCCTACCTCGAGACAACACTCTCATAATCAAGGGGTGCACCCACATCAATCTTAAATTAAGAGATATGGTATTGGGCAAGTGTGTCCAATCGAAGTGGCTAGCTCACTTGGCTACAGTATAGCTTCTGTTTTAGTTATTTTAATTATGACCTAAGGGTCAATGTAACGAACGGGAAATTCGATCCCGAATTTTGAAACTAATACATCCTCAATATTCACGTGCCTAAACTCAAGTACTGAAACCCCAGAAAGTTAAAAGAAATAAGTTAGAGGGTGAGAAAGAAGAAAGAAAGGTTAGAATAGAAGAAGAAGAAGAAGAACATAAACACATCAAAATCAGAAAAGATCGGAATCTCACAGCAAAAATAAATAAAATATAATATACCAATACTCTTTACACAAGAGGCAAATTGTATATATGCATACATTAATCATCAGAGCATATATAGTTATAATAGTCTATTTGTACAATAATAGATAAATACAACACACACAGCGGAAATAAATTAATATGAGAAATACGAGAATACATCTCAACTCCAGCTCCTCTTTTGCAACTTTAAACAAATCCTATGCAACATGGAAATTACACTTCGTCTGACCAGAGCACATTTTGAATGAAAGCAAAACCAGCCGGATTAGTCTGGAATACTTAACAGTGAAACATACGTCATTAACAACTTGCTTATTTTTTGAAAACCCTTTTTCAAAAGAATGGAACTCTCGTAAGACACGACCACACATAAACATGGAACTTTTTTCCCTTATGATAACCAAAACACTTTCTAGAAAATCCCATGATATTATAATAATGTCTAAAATACAAATACTTTTCAATCAAGCCAACATTGTTACATTTATTAAATCCAACATAATAGCTATACAACTAAAACCGTAAAAGGATCATATTGGAGTTTGGATTCTATATAATGATTGGGCACCAGCATAACACCCGTCATGGTATCTCTCTAGATAAGCGCACAGAGGTCGCAATAACATCTTGCACCCCCACCAAAACAAAACCATCCTACCACTTAACTTGATAGTACTGAATATGTCACCACCATGGTTGTGATCAGGAACCAGCATACAATAATCAAGGGGTCAGCAATTCTAAATTGATGGTAAACATACCCTAATGGGTGCGACCTACATAGCCCTACTGCATCTCCCTTGATTTTAGTCATTTCCAGTTGATGAGGTTAAAGACTACGTTTTTACCTTTCACACATGGCACATTTCCATCTTTGAATGTTTACTGCCCTTCACTAGCAATTACTGATAACATTCATCCATACAAGTCGTTAAGGAACAGAACGAACCGAAGGCATTACTTCTACTACATCAATAGGATTAGTAGTAGGTAACCCTTGCACTCAAAACACTTTGTTTTTGCATAAACCTACCTACAAATTCCCGTTCGAATGCAAAGTCGGTTCGAAGTGGGTTTGGATCCAGTTCTAACCTCGATTTCTCGAACATACAAGATATAAGTTAAAAGAGAATGTATTGATAGTCGATTCTTCAACTATCAAATCAAATAGTACAGTTTAGTACATCGGCAACACATTGCCTTTTAATTAAACCTTCCATTAAAATCATTTCATCAATTCTTAAAAAACGATTCCATATACTTATCTCAACGAGATAAGTATATTCACGCATCTCTTATTTTAATTACTTTGAAAACAATAGTCATACACTTATCTCTTTAGAATAAGCATATTCACAAAACACTACTATTCTCAATACTTAGAAATGTTGCTATATGCTTAACCAAATGGTATAAGTATAGTCACAATTCATATCTGGGCCAAATAATGTCATACATACATTGTTTTACTATAAAACCCAAACGGATTTATTTAACTTCTAAACTTTGTAAATTAAAGTTTATAACATCACTTATGGAAATAATAATTTAATTCCCAACAACAACTTTAGTTTTCAAACCAGTATCATCTCTTGGATAACAATGAGGTCGTTCAAGTTAGGGTATTTTATTTGCCTCTCAGACCTTGACTCAAAAACATTCTCATCTTCAAGATAAACATAAATTTGTTAACACAAAACCTACATTCAATAAATGTCACAATAAATTCTATTTATTATTCAATTCAAATAAATTTGAAAACCACTTCCTACATTTGAAAATTTCATTTAATTATAAATACTTTTACTTAATTCATATTAAGAAAACCATCATTTAAAACCATCGCATTAGTTTTAAATCTCTTTTATAAACCTTGTTTATAAAACTTGGATTTATTGTAAAATCCTTTATAGAAGTTCAATTAAAATCTTATTACAAACTTGATTTCCTTTTCTTTACAAACATCAAATATTAAAATCCAGGTATAATTTTAAAATAAAATCACTTAAAATTTGGCTTAAAATCTATTTAAATCATTTAAAGTTTTTTTTATGAATATCCAACTTTTCATAAATTTCAATTCTAAAATCCAATATCAATTCTGCGTTGTTTTACAAGTGTAACAAAACTATTTATTAAACTTGTTAAAAACAACTGAAAATTACTTAAAAACTCAATTAGTTATAAAACAGGGTTTTATAACTTCATAAAACAACATTATAAAACTTGGTAAAGTTTTACCATTCGAAATCTCCAATTATAAAACTTATTTATAAAACAGGGATTTCGCTTCACAAAACATTTTATAGTTCAAATATAAATTCCAACTATAAATATTGATATATTTATAAAACTATTATTTTATATAACTTATATAAAATAAATCCAAAATCTTGCTGTTGTTATAAAAAATAATTTTATAACATCAACCCAGTCAATTCGCTTGATGACGAATCAACATCTTAAAAAGATGGATTTTAGGCCATCTGATGCCAATCACTTAACAAATATTGTATATTGATTAACAACATCAATGTTGAATTTAATTCAACAATTATCATCCAAATCAGAATTTAATATTACTTATGTTAGACAGTTCATATGTGTAAAATATGAAAGCAAACAACATCCAAAACATTGAGGAATCATGTTGGATCCCTCCAACTTGTCACCCTGCATCACAGCTCATATATCAGTTTATATATGCCTATAAATTAGAAAATCTAATCTAATTCATTTAAAATGAATCTTTCGCTTAACAACAAGTAGTGTCAAAGGTCATCCGTTCACAGATGGGAATTATATATCAACAACCCCTAACAAAGCAGTAAATCATCCAAACATCTAAATATACAATGTATATACTAACAGTAATGAATATTGTTATATAAAATAACAACATTTGAAGTATTACTGTAACAATCCGGAATTTCTGAACCAATTTAAAAATTTTATTTTAGCTATTTTAATGGATTTTGAATATTTAAAATGATTTATTTTAAATAATAACAACTAAAAATTTATTTAAATCGAAGTTAGAACGTATAAATTTAATTTAATTATAAATAGAGTTTGAAATGGCGTGGTAGTTTGAAAATTCGATTTTAAATTTCAGTTGAATGTACATAATTCAAAATAAATCGGATTTCAGTAAAACAAGAAACATTTGAATCTGTTTAATTATATCTTTCTAACGAAAGTGAAAAATTCAGGTTTCATAATATAAACTGAAAGTTATGTCCGGTTTAAAATAGTCGTTATGGAATTCATATAAATTTTAAATATATATATAGCCCTTAAAAATAACAACTTTGCAAACGACCTCCGTTTTCGACAAAACCACTTTTATTGGATCCGGAATGTCAAATTATTGTTAGGTTTCAAATTTCATAGTTTTTGAAATTAATATGTGAGCGTGTTAAATTTAAATGTGTTTTGTCAATTCAGTTTAAATTTAATGGATTAGAAAAAGACCATTTGTCAAACAACCTCTAAATTCGACGAAATTAGTTTTGTTAGGGCCGTATCGTCAAAACATAGCTAGATATAAATTTTCTATAATTTTTGGGGTCAGTATATGGCCCCGGTAAATTAAAATGTATGTTTAATATTCAATATATTAATTTATATTTTAATTTTGATAAAAACTGACCAAAACGGTAGAATTGGCTTACGAAACCTATCCCATTGTATTCGGAATGGGGGTAATTAGGTAGGTACAACAGTAGTTGGGTTTGATTTGGAGTTTGAATGAAAAATCCCACTTTTATCGAATTAAAATATTATTGAATAAATTATATAAATGCTCATTTAAACCCTAGCCCTACCCTCACAGTTCAGCCACCACTCATCAAGGGCTGAGGAGCTCCGATTTAATTTCCCAAATATCTTCAATTCCAACTAGAATTAAACCTAGCTTTCAAAGCAAATTTTGTAGAGATTTTCACCACCAACATATACAAACGGGTTTGATTGATTTTAGCTGAGTGGTTAGTGAGAAATTCCTCCTCAAAGTCACCAATTGCGAGCAGCTTTTCTGAGTGATTGGGGCCGCCGAGTTTCACACTACTCAAGGGGGGAAGGCGTCTTGGAGGCGGTCGTCGGGGCGAGATCTGATCGGATTCCAGCGTAGTATAGGGGCTGCGATTTAAACCCTGAGTATTGGATTTGGGTTTCGCGGCTACGTGCTTTACTGGAGAGAACGAGAACGAGGAAGAGAGGTTAAGAGGGTTAATTTATTTAATTAATAATTAATTAGTGTTAATTCCTTTTTTTAACTATTTAATGTTTAAACTGCCATAAATTTTTCATACGACATCGAATTAAAGAACCGTTAGTTGCGTTGGAATCGTAGCAACGAACATTACATTATAAAACTGACCAGAAGGATATTGGAGCTAGTTGATATTTTTGATCAAATTAAACGTCTTGTTTAATTTGATTAAAATAATCGTTTTATCGATTTATAAACTGATCAAAGTGAGAACTCCTTCTCACTAAATTATATTTTATCATGTTATTATTTCATGTGTAAAAATATATAGAATTGCCAGTGTATATTTTTATCAGTTTTAATCATTATAAATTGTATACGGTGCATGTTAGCTCACCTCCCTCGTCCACATATCATGGACGATTTAATTGTTTGTATTGTGTTGTGATTGTGATGTGAAATGGAGTAAAAAATATACATACATATGCGTTTTATAATAAAATATATATATATATATATATGCGTTGTATAATAAATTATATATTTATGCGTTGCGAAGTAAAATATACATATACGTTGTATAAAATGATATATGCAATATATAAAATCTTCATGCTATAGAATAAATATTTGTTCTCTAAAAATATTATTTTTAGCTTACATAGGCGATGAATAAAATTTTCATGTAATGGAAAAATTATTGGATTGTTAAAAATATAATTTTTAACATATATATGCATGGTATGAAATTGTCATGTAATCGGATATTCAATTTTGATGTAAAATTGAAAAGGAAGCTGAAATCATTTTAAAACGAATTTATAAAATTTTTAAAATACGTTAAATAGAAATCTACGCAATATATTATATGTATATATATTATAATGGCCTGAATAGAACGCACCGCGCAGCGACCGTTCGCAAATTTTGACCATTAACTTAAAATGGACGTAACGGGAGATCCGACCGTCGGATTCTCCTAAAACTAGAAACGTTGGGTTTGTATCGAAAAGAGGTTTCCAACGATAATAAGAGATTTGAAATCTAACGGTTAGATTTTAAGATATGTCCAAATCAATTTCAGAAAAGGTCGCTATGGATGCAGTTCGGTGGCCGTTATTGGAAACCGACTGTAAGGGCCTTAATAAAATTATTAAAAATATGGAAAAATTGTGTAAAATCATAATAAATGATTTGGAAAGATTTTGGATGAAAAATTCCAAGTTTCAAAAGATAAAAATATATTTTTATCAAAATGAACTAGTTATTAACTAGAATAATAATAATCCAATGTTTTTAAATAAATAAATTGGATTGAGAAATGGTTTTTGAAATAACGAAAATTTTCCAACAAATAAATTGGAATGGGTTTGAATGGAAATAATCTACGAAATATTTCGGTATTGGATTCCGTCATTATACGGATATTGTTGAAGAATTTGGAAGATATAGATATCATTATTCCCAATATGATATCTGTTAGTTTCAGAATTTGATATTGAATATAAGCCGATATAATTTCTATTCAGAGCCTTGTATTTAATGTCAAATTGGATTTGGGGTTTGTCATGAATGGTGTCTTAAATAACACTGTTCTTAAACCCCGTTGAGAAAAGAATAAATCTTTTAATTCAGATTTAGAGAAGTTTACCAATTAATTAATATTTAATTGGAATTGAATAGAAGAATTGGATTTTGGGTTTGTCGTAAATGGTGTCATAAATAAAACTGTTCTTAAACCCCGTTGAGAAAAGAATAAATCTTTTAATTAAGATTTAGAAAAGTTTACCAGTTAATTAATATCTAATTGGAATTGAATAAAAGAATTGGATTTTTGGGTTTATAGTGAAGGTGTTTTAAATAACACTTGTTCTTTAACCCAATTAACAGTGAAGAATATGATTTGGAATTTATAATCTTTTAATTAAGATTTAATGGAAATTTTCCAAAGTAAAGTTTTCTAATTTAATATATTAAATTGGAATTGAATGGAATTCGATTTGGTAATAATCGAAATGAGCTTCTGTAAAGGAAGACTGTTACTATATATGGAATTTAAAAGGCTTTGCCGTTATTCCATTTATATTATTAGTCTGATACGGGAATTTATATCGATTATACACTGTTATGATTTCCATGTAGATTCCATTTTGATGGAAGATGATTTGGGTTTATCGTGAACGATGTTTTAAACGACATTGGTTCTTTAACCCAGTTAACGATAGGATTTATTTCCTAAATTTGAATAATCATTAAATAATGATTTTTGGAGATTAAAACTAAGTGGAGTTTTAATTAATCTTTAGACAGATTGGAACGTTAATGTGGTAATTAAATTTGCCAAATTTGAGAAGTGTTCGAGAATGGAGTATCACCAGTTTTACTTCATGCGATAGTTAAATCTTTAATTAGATTTGAACGTTGGATTGTAATTGAATTTATCAATAACATAGTGGGTGTTAGATATGGAGTACTACCAGTTTTGCTCCATGGGATAAATAGGTTGGGATTTGGATAATAATATAAATGACTACTTCGGTAAGGCTCGATAATCCCAACTAGTTTGATAAACCTTAATTTGGTTTAAATTGTGAAAAGAGTATTTGAATAAGACAATATTCTGGATTGGAATGAGGCGTATGATGTGTTTTTATAGAACTTGATTATAAGATATGCGAGTTATTCGGAAAGACCGGGTTTAACCCATTCTGAATAATTGATTCGACGATTAAAAGTCGAAGATATGCGAGGGCCCTGAATTGTTTAGCTCCCAGGAAAGGGTTATAGTGGTAGTTGTCCGGACGTACTTGTTGATTGTTTGGATATGCGAGGGCCTCTCTCCTATATTAGGCATATAGGACGAGGAATAAGGTGCCTCCGGTTTTGTTCAGACCGAGAACGGACTTGCAAATGGATGGTATGTCTGATATTGTATTCCTTTATGTTGTATTCATTGATCTCTGCTAAATATATATCTGTTTGGTGGAGGAGGATTTATTCTCTTGCTTAACACCTTTCTCTAAGACGTACGAGCTTAGAGGTTATATATTGGCAGAAGCCAATGGTATGGTAAGGATTAACAATGTGGCATGCTGAGATGCACGAATCAAGGCTTTTGTTGAAAAGTAGAGCCTTGTGGATGATGATCAAAGCAACGCTTTAATAAGCATAGCTTTGTGTAGCGTTAATTCGTGAGCCTCACACACCGGTATGATGGTGAACTGATGGTCAGGTCAGTATGCTTTTCAGATGAGGATAGACACCTTTAGGGTTGTCACGGATTCGGTCGACCGAGATGAGCTGAGTGTGGTCGCTCCACGCTCAGAGGGATAGGGCACACCCCTCGATTCCCAGAGGGATAGAGTAAGCGGTGTTTTCCAATGACCTGGACTTAAGCTGTAGTAATACTTGATGTAACAACCCGAAAAATTAGAATCAATTTTAAATTTTAATTTTGGCAATTTTAATGAATTTTGAATATTTAAAATGAATTATTTTAAATAATAACGACTAGAAATTTATTTTGAATAGAATTAGAACATTTAAATTTATTTAAATTGAAATTAGAATATAAATATTTATTTTAATTATAAAAGGAATTGACAATGGCGCGGTAGTTTGAAAATTCGATTTCAAATTTCAATTGAATGTACAGGATTCAAAATAAACCAGATTCCAGTAAAACTAGAAATATTTGAATCTGTTTGAAAATATCTTTCCAATGAATGTGAAAAATACAGATTTCATAACGGGAATAAAAAGTTATGTCCAGTTGAAAATTTAGAATAGTTACTATGGAATTTTATATACAATATAGCCCATAAAAATAGTGATTTTGCAAACGACCTTCGTTTTCGACGAGACCACTTTTGTTGGATCTGGAATGTCAAATTATTGCTAGATTCCAATTTTCATAATTTTTGAAATCAATATGTGATCGGGGTGAATTTAAACGTGTTTGGTAATTTAAATTTGAATTGGATCAACCAGAAAATGACCATTTTTCAAAATGTCTCCAAATTCGATGAAATTAATTTTGTTAGGATTGTATCGTCAAAATGTAGCTAGATTTATTTTTCGGGAATTTTTGGAGTCAATATGTGGCCCCGGTAATTTAAAATGTACGCTTAAATTAAATATATATTGATTTATATTTTAATTTAAAGAAAAACTTATCGAAACAGTCGAATTGGCCTACGAAACATATCCCATTATGTCCGGAATAGGGGTATTTAGCTAGGGGCGACAGTCGTTGGGTTTAATTTGGAGTTCGGATCGGTAAACTAGGATTTTTGGGAATTAAAATAATAATTAAATCTATATAAATATAAAAAAATTCAACCCATCTCTTCATAGATCAGAATCGCGTCGGCCCTAGGGTTTAAAGGCCGAAATCGTTCCATCCAAATCTCTTAAAGCTCTCATTGTATAATTCGAATTAGGAGGTGATTACAAAGCAAAAATTCAAGAGATTCCCGAGCTCTTCAAGAGGGTAAGGTTGAGATCATCGATGAGGTTTTGGTTCGGTCGAAATTGGTCTGGAAACTGGCACTGTTCAAGGTCGATTTGCGGCGAAATGGTGAACCGAGCTAAGCCTTGTTCTCAGCGGTTGTAGCTGACGCGGAGGAGGATGTCGGGCGGCGGTCTGATGGGGGTCCGACGCCCTGGAGGGGGTGCACCGTTAGATTTTCAGATGGGAGCAAGGAATGATGAAGATGACGATGTATAGAAAGGGTTTTACCCCCCTAATCAATGTAATTAAAATTTTAAATTAATAATTGTTTAGTTATTAATTTAGTGAGTTTTTTATGTAATTGTTTTTAAAAATAAAAATATCATTTGTTTTTAAATAAGAAAAAGACATTGTTTTTAAAAAATAAAATTATCATTTGTTTTCAAATAGAAATAGCATTATTTTTGAAAATAGAAATACATTGTTCTTAAAAATAAAAATAGCTTAGATTTTAAAAATAAAAATAGCTTAGATTTTAAAAATAAAAATAGCATTAGTTTTAGAAATAAAAATATGATTTTTATATATAGAACGGTTTAAAAATGTGATTTCTAATGATATATAGCATCGTATTAAAAATACGATTTTTAACATATATACCGCGTGAAATAGATTGCGATGGAACTGACTGGAAACAAAGCGGAATTCAAAACCGTCCTTTAAAGACTGACGGAGTGGAAACCAAAGGTGAGAACTCCTTCTTACTAATTATTTTATAGTTAAATATATACTAGGTTGTAGACGGGGCTTAGTAGCTCCTGACACCGTCGTCCACAGACCATGGACGGCTTGTTTGATTGTATTGTGTTGAATAAAATATTTGGATAATAAAAATATCATTTTTATTGAATGAATATAATATATAAAATTGTAACGACCCGGTTTTTAAGCGACTTTGGTTATCGACATAAACTCAATGACGACTAACCAAACATCGAAAAATACCGGTAGTTAATGAAAGAAATTAAAGGGTGAGAATAGATAAGATAGAAACTTAGAATAGAAGAAGAAGAACAACACAACATCAGAGTAACACGAACCTCACAGCGGAACGAATAACATTTAATAGATAACATATCCTTGAAATAAAATCAGTATATGTATACAATAACATTATCAGAGTACAACACTTACAACACAGCGGAAATAACTATAGCTATATAATCCTGAAGCCTCCTGCTCCAAGCTCTTCCAGTATATCTGTAAATCCCGACTACTTGACTGCCCATACAAAATTCGGCACC
The DNA here is from genome assembly GCA_030737875.1 of Allium sativum. Lineage (NCBI taxonomy): Eukaryota > Viridiplantae > Streptophyta > Magnoliopsida > Asparagales > Amaryllidaceae > Allium > Allium sativum. The sequence continues at coordinate 967,251,896 of CM060922.1, read as the reverse complement.
CAAGAGTTTAGGGAAAACAAAACAAGATAAACTCTAGGTCAGTCTTGGGACTGGTATGAATAAAACAGTTTAAACAAGTAAACGATATCTCATAAGACCACGCCGTATAACGGAATGGGTTTTTCCCTTATGAGAATCCAAATTATCTTTATATCAAAAACCTTTTGATATTATAATAATGTCTATCAACCACATTATAATAATCATCTAGCAGAAACGCTTTCATCTCAAATTCTACATATATAGTATACAATCAAAACCGCAAGCACGTATTGGGTAATGGATTTCCAACTATGACAAGGTATGGAACCACCTTTCGCTAGTGTACCTCTAGAGAGGAATACCCTGGGTTCAACAAGAACATCTTGCAACCCGACCACACATGACCGACCACTCATTTCGCTTGAGTGTATCGAATGTATATCACCAACGGTTGGGATCAACAACCGTTTCCCGAATGAGACGGCATCGGCAATAGATTTTTAGAAGTAAACGAAACTCTAGATCTGGTGATTATACACCCCAACAGGTGCGACCTACATAGCCATGCTGCCTACCCGACTTTTGTCATTTCCCGGTTGTTGAGGCCAGAGGCTACGATTTCTTTCCATTCATTGATAACACGATCACTTTGAATGCCACATTATCAGATCCGTTAATCACTAATTGGTTTGCACAAATATTCTGGATGTTATGCTAAGGGAATAAATACGTTACAACCATATATATTTATACAGACCAACCCATTCGATCATTGGAAATACTCTGTCAGACACTCGTCCATATACGTTCGTTCTCGGACTGAACGAAACCGAAGGCACTATTCAGTACATCCATCCTAGGCAATCTCTACCTAGGACTTATACAACAGCCCTTGCACTTTACTCCGTCTTCAATTTCTTTGGCATATATGATTCGCAACACTTATGCCAATACGGAGTGGTTCTTTGGACAAGAATCCAACCGGTCTCTCCATATTAACAACGTTAAAATGGTCAAAACGTTGATAGTCGGTGATTTAACTATCAAATGAAAACATGTCTGTGTACGCACAACGATCTTATTTCCAAATGGAATTATCGATCCAATCATCAAACACACACACACACACACACACACACACACACACACATATATATATATATATTTCCTCATTTTCTATGTTTAGAAAATATACGTTATTAACACTGGAAAACATTTCCATAGCTTATTTACGTTTCACTATTCTTTCACAATTATCAGTCCCTAACCGTAAACTAGTAAGAGAAAAATTCTCTAAGTATAAACCCCAAAGGCCGAAACCAACATCAGATTGATACTCAGAAAAATATTCAACTTTACTAATATCTAGTCAGTTTCTAATCTTGTTTGACTCTATTTCGATTAACTCTAATTGAATAACTCTATTTGCTTAACTCTTATTCGAATAACTAATATACGATTTGCTCTAGTTGCTTAACTCTTATTCGAATAACTAATATTCGATTTACTCTAGTTGCTTAACTCTTATTCGAATAACTAATATTCGATTTAACTCTATTCGCTTAACTCTAGATCGCAGCGATCACAATGGTTACGCCTGATTCCCTCAGGAAACACCCGACCGCCGTAGGCTATCTGCAGCCCTGCGAATTACGCTAGCAGCCGTGCAAAATGGCAACTTATCCTGAATAATTATGTTTGACTAACTCTATTCGACTAACCATATTCGATTAACTCGACTTCGAATAACTAAATTCGATTAACTCTTTTATATCTTGTCAACTTCCTTTTTTATAAATCCTGTTTATTTTCCCAATAAATATTCCTTTAATAATTCTATTTAGTTTCTAAATAAATATCCCTTTATTCTATTTATTTCCTAAATAAATATTCCTTTATTAATTCTATTTATTTTCTAAATAAACGTTCCCCTTTATAAAATCCTATGATTTTATAAATACTTTATTTTCAAAATATTTCCTTTTATAAAATCGGTTGATTTTATAAAATTCCTTTATTTCAATATATATTGAAATATTTCTTTTTACATCCCAGGGTTCCTTATGATATTAAAAATATCGAATAACAATGATCAACATCATTCTAACACACATAATCCATAACAGATTATATATCACATCATATATCAAAATATATGAAAAACAGTAAAATAAATGTTGTGGAATTCAGTCGGATTCCTCCAACCTGTTTCCCTGCATCCACAGATGTTAAACAATATAATAACATTGATTTCACTTCGATATGAAATATTCTGAATAACATAATCGATATTTGATTAACGATATATATAAATATCTTTATCTATAATTTCAACCAATACATACACAATTCAACCAAACAGTTAACACACATCAATCAACAGATAATTATCAGTTCTAAATATATGTTAGAAAATTATAACTGTTCAGAGTTGGTGAGTTTTACTCACATTGTCCGTAAATCGTAATATAACGATTACGGTAGTTGATTGGGATCAAGCAATTTATTTTGTCGTAAAACCCGGACAAGTTCTGAATCATTCTCAACCAGTTCCATGTTGTAGGTCTTGTCCATACGATCCTATTGGATCCGATTTTACTGAATTCCTTCTCAAAGAACGTCGGCCCTTCAATAACTTCACACCCGCACCAATCTAACCAGTGCCTCTCCTCGTTTCTACTGGAAATGAACACAAACTCATGGCTCTTTTTATTGAATCTTTTAACTCCATTTACTCTCCACGAAGTTCATAACTGTTTTCACAAATGTTGATCAAACCGACCCTCCTATCTTCCACTCCCAAAATCTCCATGGCATAACAGCTAATCACCATATTACCTGCACAGTCAACTCGAGTTACTCCACACCCAGAATAGAACACGCAACAGAACTACCATTATTAATTTGAAACTCCTGTACCATTTCGCAAGCTTCTTCAAACAAATGCGACTGTTCTTCTACATACACAGTAAAACAACTCCCCTAGCTCTCCCTTATAACTTCCTCTTCCCTATCAGTACGCCATTTCAAATACACAGTAAAATGTTCACAACTCCATTTCGGAATCCTCCCAGTCCATACTTCCATCACCAATTAAACACAATAACCAACACTTTAAAATGACCTCAACTCACCCATGAACCCAACCCTGTGGCCTTCAGGAGCTTCTTCAATGCCACGAATCTCAACAGAGGCCCCCCTCGAAAATCCTCCAACTGCGCTCATTACTGTCGCGAGTTCCATGGCGACGACCTCACCAGACCACGGCGGCTTCACCCCGCTTCCACGACGTCAAACTCCGCCATTCTCAACCAAGAATCAAACAACTATCACATACTTCTTCCCATAACCTTGAAACCGCACTCCACTTCGAACAGTATCATGGCCGATTTCCCCTTGAACCCATGCCATACAGTGAAGAAACAGGACGCCTGACTCACCAGAACCCACTCAATCGAAGCGCCACTATCTCCTGAGCACTACGCTACCCTGCTCTCAAACCAGAACCTCCCTCGTCGGCCTCCAATTCCAAACCTAGCTCCATTGCTTGCTTTCGAGCCTCCCAAGAAATGGATTGCCCCACTCAAACTTGATACGGAAATGAAGAGGATTGTTTGGAGAATCTAAATATGTTTGATTCGAGATTTTACGGATTTTATTTTATTTTCCTTGAATTTTTCTTCGATCGAGTTTTCTGCTGAGATGAATTTTTTTGGCGGCTTCATTTGTTTGAGCGGAGGAAATATCTGAGGGTTAAGGGAGAGTAAAAGCGGTATTTATTATGGAAGGTGTGGCTGAAAACACTTGGGGACGTGGGCTTTGTATTGACCTAGGAATTAGTTAGGATATTTTTGCATTGATTTTTATATTGATCTAATCGTTTACTTCGTTTATCATTATTATAACCCATTATAATCACGTTCGCCTTTTAAGCCCGTACAGCTTCATATCAAATCCATTTTCCATGAAACTTGACCATCTGCTATGTTATAATATCTCGGATTCAATAGAACCAGTTTCGTTAAATTCCGAGACTCGAAGTCAATATTTTTAAGTGTAATTAAAAATTGAATTAATATTTAACCGATTTCAAAACACTCCAAACTTCGAAAATAAATTTATATATTATCGTTCATATTTAATTAGATTTTTCATAGGCTTCTAATTCAATAAAATTCCAAATTAAATCTCAGATTCAATTCAATTACACTAAACAACTCGTTTATTCTGAATTCAAGTTATTCACTTCTAATTTAATCGCATTTATATTTAAATAAATTAAATATTATGACTCTAAAAAATCCGGGTCATTACATTCTTTCCCCCTTAAAATAATTTCGCCTCGAAATTGCTAAGGTAGAAAACAAACCCTATTGATTAGTAAAAATCATTTGTTTACTTCGTAACATCTGTTTCAATTGAACCAATTTAATTTCATTTAAATATTTATTAATTCTTACCAACGAAAATTTCCAAAAATTTTGAAAATTTTCTAACACCTTAACATTTCGAAAAATTTCTCCAGTACCTCCCTTGTACTGGTCAATAGCTCAAACTCCAACTCGCCTCTCTGGGCCTTCTCCAACCCAAAAGAAAATCAAACAACCAAGCGGCTTGCCAATTAGGCTCATAAATCTCATATCCAATATAATATAAACTTGTACCTTTTTGTCGGGCATATCATTGTATCCCTTCCATCATTTGCCAATTCAGCAGATCTAATGCATTCCTAATCAAATTCCAATCAAATTTTACCCTCAGCAAGATCATCTGCTTATCCAAGATCACATTTCAAACGCAAATTCATTACTGATCCGACACTCATTACTTAATAATTTGATTCCATTTTGTTTAAATTAGTTAGAATTAAATCCTAATTTACTTATTCACATTCACCATTCCAATCTCTTTAACTTCATAAGTCAAATTTAAATTTCAGAATTTAAATTCTCGGGTTTATTTCAAATCAATTTGAAATCATAATACCAATTCAAAACCTTTGAATTTCTAAACAACTTGTTTTCTCAAAACAATTCAAAAACAAAATCTTTGGTAGTAATCCGTCACTTAGGAACTCGAAAATCACACCGACGATGTCGATCCATCCTCGGAATTATTTTCCAGTCATCAAGGTGAGTTCAATACTATATCAATTTCAAATTGAAAAACATTTTCAAAATCTCCCAGGAACTTAAAATTTCCTTTTTTTTAATTCATAATTCTGATTTAATTCATCTTATTTCATATATACTTTACTTATATGAATCCTGATTGGTTATTTATAACCATTTCACCTTTTTATAGTCTCATTCGATTATACTAACAACCAACACTTCGAATTATACTATAATAATTTCAAGGCATATATTTCCTTTATAACAAAATATATTTCGGGTAAAATTTATTCCATTTACCCTCTTACAAAACATACCATGTCGGTTCATCGTATTCAAGTGTTTATAAAACTCTTACCGATTCAGTGGATCAAAATGATCGTCCAGAATTCATAAGCCACTCAACCAACAAATCCCCACAATATAAAATCATTTTATATTAAATAACATATACACACTCGTATATATACACTCAACTCAATCTAGGGTATAACTAACCCCATCTCTACTGAGTCACGCCACAGAGCCAAGGTATAACTTAACCTTTGCTCTGATACCAACTGTAACGACCCAGTTTTTAAGCGACTTTGATTATCGACATAAACTCAATGACGACTAACCAAACATCGAAAAATACTGGTAGTTAATGAAAGAAATTAGAGGGTTAGAATAGATAAGATAGAAACTTAGAATAGAAGAAGAAGAACAACACAACATCAGAGTAACACGAACCCCATAGCGGAACGAATAACATATAATTGATAACATATCCTTGTTATAAAATCAGTATATGTATACAATAACATTATAAGAGTACAACACTTACAACACAGCTATATAATCCTGAAGCCTCTTGCTCCAAGCTCTTCCAGTATATCTATAAATCCCGACTACTTGACTACCCATACAAAATTGGGCACCCAAGAGTCTAGGGAAAACAAAACAAGATAAACTCCGGGTCAGTCATGGGACTGATATGAGTAAAACAGTTTAAACAAGTAAACGATATCTCATAAGACCAGGCCGTATAATTGAACGGGTTTTTCCCTTATGAGAATCCAAATTATCTTCATATAAAAAACCTTTTATATTATAATAATGTCTATCAACCACAATATAATAATCATCTAGAAGAAACGCTTTCATCTCACGTTCTACATATATAGTATACAATCAAAACCGCAAGCACGTATTGGGTAATGGATTTCCATCTATGACAAGGTATGGAACCACCTTTCGCTAGTGTACCTCTAGAGAGGAATACACTGGGTTCAACAAGAACATCTTGCAATCCGGCCACACATGACCGACCACTCATTTTGCTTGAGTGTATCGAATGTATATCACCAACGGTTGGGATCAACAACCGTTTCCCGAATGGGACAGCATCGACAGTATATTTTTAGAAGTAAACGAAGCTCTAGATCAGGTGATTATACACCCTAATAGGTGCGACCTACATAGCCATGCTGCCTGCCCGACTTTTTTCATTTCCCGGTTGTTGAGGCCAGAGGCTACAATTTCTTTCCATTCATTGATAACACGATCACTTTGAATGCCACATTATCAGATCCGTTAATCACTAATTGGTTTGCACAAATATTCTGGATATTATGCTAAGGGAATAAATCCGTTACAACCATATATATTTATACAGACCAACCCATTCGATCATTGGAAATACTATGTCAGACACTCGTCCATATACGTTCGTTTTGGGACTGAACGAAATCGAAAGCACTATTCAGTACATCCATCCTAGGCAATCTCTACCTAGGACTTATACAACAGCCCTTGCACTTTACTCCTTCTTCAATTTCTTTGGCATATATGATTCGCAATGCTTATGCCAATACGAGGTGGTTCTTTGGATAAGAATCCAACCAGTCTCTCCATATTAACAATGTTAAAATGGTCAAAACTTTGATAGTCGGTGATTTAACTATCAAATGAAAACATGTCTGTGTACACACAACGATCTTATTTCCAAATGGAATTATCGATCCAATCATCAAACATATATATATATATATCCTCATTTTCTATGTTTAGAAAATATACGTTATTAACACTGGAAAACATTTCCATAGCTTATTTATGTTTCACTATTCTTTCACAACTATCAGTCCCTAACCGTAAACTAGTAAGAGAACAATTCTATAAGTATAAACCCCGAAGGCCGAAACCAACATCAGATCGATACTCAGAAAACTATTCAACTTAACTAATCTCTAGTCAGTTTCTAATCTTGTTTAACTCTATTTCGATTAACTCTAATTTAATAACTCTATTTGTTTAACTCTTATTCGAGTAACTAATATTCGATTTACTCTAGTTGCTTAACTCTTATTCGAATAACTAATATTCGATTTACTCTAGTTGCTTAACTCTTATTCGAATAACTAATATTCGATTTAACTCTATTCGCTTAACTCTAGATCGCAGCGATCACAACGGTTACGCCTGAATCCCTCAGGAAACACCCGACCGCCGTAGGCTATCTGCAGCCCTGCGAATTACGCTAGCAGTCGTGCAAAATGGCAACTTATCCTGAATAATTATGTTTGACTAACTCTATTCGACTTACCATATTAGATTAACTCGACTTCGAATAACTAAATTCGATTAACTCTTTTATATCTTGTCAACTTCCTTTTTTATAAATCCTGTTTATTTTCCCAATAAATATTCCTTTTATAATTCTATTTACTTTCTAAATAAATATCCCTTTATTCTATTTATTTCCTAAATAAATATTCCTTTGTTAATTCTATTTATTTTCTAAATAAATGTTCCCCTTTATAAAATCCTATGATTTTATAAATACTTTATTTTCAAAATATTTCCTTTTATAAAATCGGTTGATTTTATAAAATTCCTTTATTTCAATATATATTGAAATATTTCTTTTTACATCCCAAGGTTCCTTATGATATTAAAAATATCGAATAACAATGATCAACATCATTCTAACACACATAATCCATAATAGATTATATATCACATCATATATCAAAATATATGAAAAACAGTAAAATAAATGTTGTGGAATTCAGTCGGATTCCTCCAACCTATTTCCCTGAATCCACAGATGTTAAACAATATAATAACATCGATTTCACTTCGATATGAAATATTCTGAATAACAGAATCGATATTTGATTAACGATATATATAAATATCGTTATCTATAGTTTCAACCAATACATGCACAATTCAACCAAACAGTTAACACACATCAATCAACAGATAATTATCAGTTCTAAATATATGTTAGAAAATTATAACTGTTCAGAGTTGGTGAGTTTTACTCACATTGTCCTTAAATCGTAATATAATGATTACGGTAGTTGATTCGGATCAAGAAATATATTTTGTCGTAAAACCCGGACAAGTTCTGAATCATTCTCAACCTGTTCCATGTTGTAGGTCTTGTCTATACGATCCTATCGGATCCGATTTTACTGAATTCCTTCTCAAAGAACGTCGGCCCTTCAATAACTTCACACCCGCACCAATCTAACCAGTGCCTCTCCTCGTTTCTACTGGAAATGAACACAAACTCATGGCTCTTTTTATTGAATCTTTTAACTCCATTTACTCTTCACGAAGTTCATAACTGTTTTCACAAATGTTGATCAAATCGACCCTCCTATCTTCCACTCCCAAAATCTCCATGGAATAACAGCTAATCACCATATTACCTGCACAGTCAACTCGAGTTACTCTACACCCAGAATAGAACACGCAACAAAACTCCCATCATTAGTTTGAAACTCATGTACCATTTCGCAAGCTTCTTCAAACAAATGCGACTGTTCTTCTACATACACAGTAAAACAACTCCCCTAGCTCTCCCTTATAACTTCCTCTTCCCTATCAGTACGCCATTTCAAATACACAGTAAAATGTTCATACCTCCACTTCGGAATCCTCCCAGTCCACACTTCCATCACTAATTAAACACAATAACCAACACTTTAAAATGACCTCAACTCACCCACGAACCCAAACCTGTGGCCTTCACGATCTTCTTCAATGCCACGAATCGCAACAGAGAACCCCCTCGAAAATCCTCCAACTACGCTCATTATTGTCGCGAATTCCATGGCGACGACCTCACCAGACCACGGTGGCCTCACCCCGCTTCCCACGACGTCAAACTCCGCCATTCTCAACCAAGAATCAAACAACTATCACATACTTCTTCCCGTAACCTTGAAACCACACTCCACTTCGAACAGTATCATGGCCGATTTCCCCTTGAACCCACGCCATACAGTGAAGAAATAAAACGCCTGACTCACCAGAACCCACTCAATCGAAGCGCCACTATCTCCTGAGCGCCACGCTACCCTTCTCTCAAACCAGAACCTCCCTCATCGGTCTCCAATTCCAACCCTAGCTCTGCTGCTTGCTTTCGAGCCTCCCAAGAAATGGATCGCACCACTCAAACTTGATACGGAAATGAAGAGGATTGTTTGGAGAATCTAAAGATGTTTGATTCGAGATTTTACGGATTTTATTTTATTTTCTTGAATTTTTCTTCGATCGAGTTTTCTGCTGAGATGAATTTTTGTGGCGGCTTCATTTGTTTGAGCGGAGGAAATATCTGAGGGTTAAGGGAGAGTAAAAGCGGTATTTATTATGGAAGGTGTGGCTGAAAACACTTGGGGACATGGGCTTTGTATTGACCTAGGAATTAGTTAGGATATTTTTGCATTGATTTTTATAGTGATCTAATCGTTTACTTCGTTTATCATTATTATAACCCATTATAATTACGTTCGCCTTTTAAGCCCGTACAACTTCATATCAAATCCGTTTTCCATGAAACTGAACCATCTGCTATGTTATAATATCCTGGATTCAATAGAACCGGTTTCATTAAATTCCGAGACTGTTTACGAAGTCAATATTTTTAAGTGTAATTAAAAATCGAATTAATATTTAACCGATTTCAAAACACTCCAAACTTCGAAAATAAATTTATATATTATCGTTCATATTTAATTGGAATTTTCATAGGCTTCTAATTCAATAAAATTCCAAATTAAATCTCAGATTCAATTCAATTACACTAAACAACTCGTTTATTCTGAATTCAAGTTATTCACTTCTAATTTAATCGCATTTATATTTAAATAAATTAAATATTACGACTCTAGAAAATCCGGGTCATTACAAAAATATTCGTGTATGGAATAAAATAATTGAACTATAAAAATATTATTTTTATTGAATGAATATAATATATAAAATATTCATGTAATGAATACAATATTTGAATAATAAAAATATCATTTTTATTATATATATAAACTGTATAAAATATTTGAACAATAAAAATATCATTTTTATTGTTTATATAAACTATATAAAATATTCATGTGTATGGAATAAAATATTTGAATAATAAAAATATCATTTTTATTGTATATATGAATTGTATAACGTAGTCATGTGTTGAAATAAATATTTATAAACAAATCGAACGGTTTGTTTATGTACACCCATTTATCTGATACTGATTGGGACGACATATTTTACACATCACCCAACTGCACAAATAAAATCTGTGTTTGTTGATTGAAACTCCACACGGATATTGGGATGATATTTGACGTACACTAATCCCAATATTTAGTTGTATGTCAATCGATTGATTGAAAGACTGTTGTAAGCGTTAATTATTTACATTTAATGCTTATGTAGTTGTGTGATGCACTCTGGATGATGGTTGACTGTGTATAATTATTTTCGTGTACACGTGTGTATGAAATCCATATAAGTAACATTATATGGTAATTGACTGTGTCTGATTCCAATTCAGAATTAACAAATAATTTTAAAATAATATTCAATGTATAATCAAAATCAGATATTTTGAAAATATTATCATTCTAATATTATAATGATTAAAAAATATTCAAATTTGATTTGAAATTTGAAATGAAATCGAAATCGTTTTAAAATGAATTTAAAACGAATTTATTAAGGAATATTCAAATTTGATTTGAAATTTGAAATGAAATCGAAATCGTTTTAAAATGAATTTAAAATGAATTTATTAAGAAATATTCAAATTTTATTTGAAATTTGAAATGAGATTGAAATCGTTTTAAAATGAATTTAAAACGAATTTATAAAGAAATATTCAGTTTTGATTTAAAATTGAAAATGAAGTTGAAATCGTTTTTAAAACGAATTTAAAACGATTTATAAAATACGTTTTAAATGGAAATCAACGAAGTATATATTATATATATTATATAATGGCCTGAATAGAACGCACTGTGCCGCGACCATTCGCGAATTTCGACCATTGACTTCGAATTTATATTATGGGAGATCCGACTGTCGGATTCTCCTAAAACCGAAACCATTGGGTTCGTATCGAAAAGAGTTTTCCAATGAATACAAGAGATTTGAAATCTAACGGTAGATTTGGAGATACGTCCAAATCAAATTTGGAGAAGGTCGCTGTAAGTGCAGTTCGGAGGCCGTTATTGGAAGTCGACTGTACGGGCCTTGATAAAATTATTAAAAATATCAATAATTTGTGTAAAATCATAATAAATGATTTGGAAAGAATTATGATGAAAAATCCATATTTGAAAAGATAAAAATACATTTTTATCGAAATGAACTAGTTATTGACTAGAAATGAATTCCAATAATTTTTAAATAAATAAATTGGATTGAGAATGGGTTTTAATATAACCAGAATTTCCAATATATGAATTGGAGTGGATTTGAATGGAAATCATCTTCGGAATATTTCGATGTTGGATTTCGTGATTATACAGATATTGTTATGGAAATTTGGAAGATATATTTATATCGTTATTTCCAATACAATATTTGTTGGTTTCAGAATTTGATATTGGATATAAGCCGATATAATTTCTATTCAGAGCCTTGTATTTAATATCAAATAGGATTTCGGGTTTGTCGTGAATGGTGTCTTTATTAACACTGTTCTTAAACCCAGTAGAGAAAAGAATAAATCTTTAATTTAAGATTTAGGGAAGTTTTCAAATTAATTAATATTTAATTGGAATTGAATAAAAGAATTGGATTTTTGGGTTTATAGTGAATGATGTTTTAAATGACATCTGTTCTTTAACCGATTAACCGTGGAATGTAATTTGGAATTTATAAATCTTTTTATTTAGATTTAAAGGAAATTTTCCAGAATAAAGTTTTCCAATTTAATAAAATAAATTGGAATGGAATGGAATTCGATTTGGTAATAATCGAAGTGAGCTTCTGTGGAGGAAGACTGTTAATATGTATGGAATTTAAAAGGCTTTGTCATTATTCCATTTATATTATTAGGCGAATATGGAAATTGATATCGATTATATATTGATCCGTTTTTCTGTGAAGATTCCATAATTAATGGAATATGATTTTGGGTTTATCGTGAACTGTGTTTTAAATGACATTATTTCTTTAACCCAATTAAAGACAGGATTACATGTCTAACATTGTATTTCGAACTGTATGGTTGATCTCTGCTAAATATATATCTGTTTGGTGGCAGAGAATTTATTCTCTCGGTTAACATACTTCTCTAAGACGTATGAGCTTAGAGGTTATATATCGGAAGAAATCAATAGTACGGTGTAAATTGTCGATGCGGCATGTTTGTGTTTCCAAAGTTAAATAATCATTACTATTGATTTTTGGAAGATTAAAACTAAGTGGAGTTTTAATGAATCTTTAATTAGATTGAAATGTGATAATTTAAATTATCAAATTTGGGAAATGATCGAGAATGGAGTATCACCAGTTTTACTCCAGGCGATACTCAAATCTTTAATTAGATTTGAATGGGAAATGGTAATAAATTTTACTGATAACACTGTGGTGTTAGATATGGAGTATTACCAGTTTTTCTCCATGGGATGAATAAGTTGGGATTGGCAAATTAAACAAATGATTACTTCAGTAAGGTGCGCTAATCCCGACTAATTTGGATAAAACTTAAATTGGTTTGAATTGATATCCAAAGGAAGATTAAAGGATAAATTTAAAGAATTTGTCTTTGATAAAATTAATGGGAACCTTTCTGTAATAACCCGGAAATGCGAGCCAGTTTAAAATTTTTATTTTGACAATTTTAGCGAATTTTGCATATTTAAAATAGATTATTTTAAATAATATCGACGAAAAATTTATTTTGAATATAATTCGACGTATATATTTATATACGTCGTCGTTAGAATATAAATAATTATTTATAAATATAAAAGGAATTGAAAATGGCGCGGTAGTTCGATAATTCGATTTCAAATTTCAATTGAATGTACCGGGTGCAAAATAAACCGGATTTTAGCGAAACTGAAAGTAATAGAATCTAATTGTGAATATCTTTCCAACGAATCCGACAAATCAAAATTTCAAAGCGGGAATCAAAAGATATGTCCAGTTGAAAATTCTGAATAGTCGCTACGGAATTCAGGCCCTTAAAAATGGAAATTTTGCAAACGATCTCGAATTTCGACGAAACCACTTTTGTTGGATCCGTGATGTCAAATTATTGCTAGATTCCAATTTCCGTAATTTTTCGAAACAATATGTGAGCGTGGCAAAGGAAAACGCGTTTGACCAGTTTTAGTTGATTTTAATCGACTGGAAAATGGCCATTTTTCCAACGGTCTCAGAATTCAACGAAACTAGTTTTGTTAGGACCATATCGTCAATACGAAGCTAGAAAATATTTTTCTGGAATTTTTCGAGTAAGTATGTGACCCCAGTAAATTGAAATGCGCGTTCAAATTCAATATATAGAGTTATATGTTGACTTTGACGAAAACTGATCGAAACGATCGAATCAGCTTATGATACATATCTCATTGTGTTCGGAATGGGGGTAATTAGCTATGGATGACAGGCGGTGGGTTTGATTTCGACTTCGAAATAAAAAGTTACTTTTTTTAAAAGAGAAATTAAAATAAAATATAAATAATTATATTCATATACCCCCCTCCCGTTTTCTTCAAAATCAGAAGAAAAAAAAAGAGAGAAAAAGGGGCTCTGCCCTAGCCCAGAACGCGCCGCACCCATCGGCGACGCCACTGCGTCGATCACCACCCCACTAGCCGCCGTCCACCACCATCTTCCCTCACGCCCAATCTGTCCCCTCCTCTGACCATTCGCGAGTTAATGTCTCCCTCCCCCAATCGATTTCAGACCTCGCGAGACCCCAGCCCCCCTGAAAACCCCGACGCCGACCATCCACCCCCCTGCAAGTCCGCCGCCGCCACAGCCTTCACCCTCCTCTTCCGTTCGAACCAAAAGACTTCCTCCTCTCTGAAACCCCCAAACGCCTCACTGCTGAAGACTTCCTCCGATCGCACCCCCACTGATGAACGCAGCACCCCTCCGCCCTCCGACACGCTGATGAAACCCTCTCCTTTTCCCAAGCTTCGATTGTACGTTTTCTTTTACTTTATTTATTACTTTTATTAGGACAAAATATGATTTTTATTTAGTAACAAGGTCGGGTCTTTATTTTAAAAAAGGTCGAATCTTTATATAGAAGAAAGTATGATTTTTATTAAAGAAAAATCAGATCTTTTTATATTTTCATAAGGTTAAAGTTTATATTTTTAATATGAAAAAGTCGATATTTTTAATATGAAAAAGTCGATATTTTTAATATGAAAAAGTCGATATTTTTAACATGAAAAAGTCGATATTTTTAACATGAAAAAGTTGATATTTTTAACATGAAAAAGGCGATATTTTCATCATGAAAAAGGCGATATTTTTATTCTATGAAAGGGCGTGATTTTTATTTATACGATATGCGTATAAAAACATGATTATGATATGAACGGTAAAAAAAACATAAAAATGTAATATCTTTATATGAGTTGCGGATTAGAAATATAATTTTTATATTATAGGAGTATTAAAAATATAATTTTTATACTACCGGCATATTAAAAATATGATTTTTATATTTTAGAAAGGATAAAAAAATTCGATTTTTAATTTATAGAAGCGATAAAGAAACGATTTTTATAATGAAATAGTGAAAAGATTATATTTTGAAGCAGGAAAGATATGATTTTTATATTATAAAAATAATAAAAATATGATTTTTATCATATGTAAAATATAAAAATATAATTTTTATACTAGTGGCAGATTAAAAATATAATTTTTATAATAGAGAAAGGTTAAAAATATAATCTTTATATGATAGGAATATTAAAAATATGGTTTTTATTAAAGTAGAAATATAAAAATGTAATTATCATAAAAAAATTCAATCTTTATATGAGATGTAGAAATATAAAAATATAATTTTTATATAGAAAGAAGCGTTGTAAATATATGAAGTGAAATAAAAATCTGAACTTTATTTTATCGTGAAGTAAAGATAATATAAAAATGTGATTTTTATATATGTAGTGAATACGGGCAACAAAAGTGACAGAGGGCGAGTGGCGAAGATTTTCTACATATGAAGAGTCGCGGTGTTTGGTATAGCTTGGGTGAGAACTTCTCACTATAAATTTCCTTTTCTAGTTATTAATATATACTAGGATGCAGAATGTGTTTAGTAGCACCCGACACAATCGTCCACAGACCATGGACTTGTTTGTTTGGTTGCATAGATTAGTAAGATTATTTGATTTGAATTTGATTGATATGTGTATGGCGTGGGCCATCACTAGACCGGGGATAAGGCTAGGCCTTGTCCCGTTTCTAGTATCGTGCCGTTATGCCGCCGAAATTTTCTAAAATAAGTTAGAAAAATAAAGATATCATTTTATTTAATAAATGAACCGAATAGAATATTCATAGGTTGAATAAAATAATTCGATCGTTAAAAATATAATTTTTAACGTGAATGTGAATAAATAAATATTCATTTACAAACCGGACGGTTTGTTTATGTACACTGATTTGACTGACATTGATTGGGATGATAAATTTTACACATCGCCCAACTGCATAAATAAAATATGCGTTTGATTGTTTGAAACCCCACACGGGTATTGGGATAATATATGAAAACGCTAATCCCAATAATTAGTTGTATGTCGATCGATTGATTGACAGGCTGTTATAAGCGTTAGATATCTATATTTGATGCTTATACAGTGTAGTGCACTTTGGATGATCGTTGATTATTTATCGTTGCTTTTATATACATTTGTTGTATGGAATCCACATAATTAACTTTATATGGTAATTGATTGGGCCTCATTCCAATCGGGAAGAAAAAGAATATTATAAAATAAAGGTTCATGTGTTGACCGTACTCATCCGTTGAGATTAGTCATGTGTTGAACGAAATATTTTAACAATAAAATTTACATCTTTATCTTTATAAAATAAAGGTTCATGTGTTGACCGTACTCATCCGTTGAGATTAGTCATGTGTTGAACGAAATATTTTAACAATAAAATTTACATCTTTATCATATATAAAATTAGAAACTAACTGGAAAATAGATAAGATGAGTGGTCTCCTAAATATTGATCTGATGCTGGTTTCGGCCTTCGGGGTTAATATTTAGGGAATCGTTTTCTTACTAACTTACGGTTGGAGTCCGATTTAAATCAAACGATAGTACCATAATTTTTATAAAATATATTAAATAATAAAAATAGTCACATATGGACAGTACTCATTCGTTGAGATTAGTCATGTGTTGACAAAAATATAGATTCATGTATTGAATAGAATAAATATTCATTTGTTGAATAGAATAACAGAATTATTGAAATGTATAAAGCCGTGTTGATTAGAGATGCGCCATTTTGACGCGAACGACATTTATATCGATTATATTCGTTTTTATAGTTGAATTGAATATAAAAGAATTTTGAATTGAATTGAATAGAAAACGAATTGGATTTGAATTGAATAGAAAACAAATTTGAATTGAATTGAATAGAAAACGAATTTGAATTGAATTGAATAGAAAACGAATTTGAATTGAATTGAATAGAAAACGAATTTGAATTGAATCGAATAGGAAATGAAAATGAATTAGAATGGAAATCGATTAGAATTGGAAATGAATGTTGAAATTGTTTTTGAAAAAAATTTGAAACAATTTATAAAATTCGTTTAAAAAGGGTAATCGATGAAATAAATATTATATATATAATATAATGGCCTGAATAGAACGCGCCGCGCCGCGGCAGTTCGCGAATTTCGACCATTGACTTCGAACGGACGTTACGGGAGATCCGACCGTCGGATTCTCCTAAAACAGGAACCGTTGGGTTCGTATCGAAAAGAGCTTTCTAACGAATATTAGAAATTTGAAATCTAACGGTTGGATTTGGAGATACGTCCAAATCAAATTTGGAAAAGGTCGCTGTAAGTGAAGTTCGATGGCCGTTGTTGGAAATCGACTGTAAGGGCCTTGATAAAATTATTAAAAATAATAATAATTTGTGTAAAATCATAGGAAATGATTTGGGAAAAATTGGGATGAAAAACTCCATATTTGAAAAGATAAAAATAGATTTTTATCGAAATGAACTAGTTTTGAACTAAAATTAAAACCCATTTATTTTTAATAAATAAATTGGATTTGAAATGGGTTGTAAATAGAATTGATTTGTGGGTTCATCATGAAGGGTGTTTTAAAATGACACTTGTTCTTTAACCCGATAAAAATTAGAATGTGATTTGGGTTTATCGTGAACTGTGTTTCAAATGACATTATTTCTTTAACCCAGAAATGGGAGTTTTAATGAATCTGCAATTAGATTGAAATGTGAATTGATAATTTAAATTATCAAATTTGGCAAATGAGCGAGAATGGAGTATCACCAGTTTTGCTCCAAAGCGATAGTTAAATCTTTAATTAGATTTGAACGTGGAATGGTAATTAATTTTACCGATAACACTGTGGTGTTAGATATGGAGTATTACCAGTTTTGCTTCATGGGATGAATAGGTTGGGATTGAGAAATAAAATAAATAATTACTTCGGTGTGGTTCGTTAATCCCGACTAGTTTGGAAAACCATAATTTGGTTTGAAATGACATCCAAAGGAAGATTAAAGAATAAATTTAAAGAATTTATCTTGGATAAAATTAATGGGAACCTTTCCCTAAGAATATGAAATTTAGAAACTAGCTGTTGGTTAGCTAAGAAGAATGGTTTCCTGGGTATTGATCTAATGTTGGTTTCGGCCTTCGGGGTTAATATTTGGGGAATTTCTCTCTTACTGATTTACGGTTAGTGACTAATGAATTGGAATGAGGCGTATGTTGTGTTTGTGTAACATTTGTTTACTAAATACGCGGGTTGTTCGGAAAGGCCGGGTTTATACCCATTCTGAATAACCGATTCGACGATATGTCGAAGATGAAGACGGTGGTTGAAGACCGGAAGTCTTCACATCGTTTGGGTGATTACTGATGATCTTGATTGGGCTGTACACCCAAGATGAGGGAATCAGTTGGTGGTCGTCCAGACGTACATGGAGATCGATGGATATGCGAGCAAAGTGCCTCCGGTTTCGTTCAGACCCAGAACGAACTTGTAAATGGATTGTGTGTCTGACATTGGATTTTATTCTATGTTGATTGATCTCTATTAAATATACATCTGTTTGGCGGCGGAGAATTTATTCTTTTGCTTAACGCCCTTCTCTGAGACGTACGAGCTTAGAGGTTGTATATCGATGGACATCAGTCGCATGGCATGAATTGCCAGTGTGGCATGCCTAAGTGGCGATTGATCAAGGCTTCTGTTGAAAAGCAAAGTCTTGTGGTTGATGATCAAAGCACCGCCTACGTGGCGTAGCTTTGTGTATAACGTGAATTCGCGAGCCTCACACCTCGGTATGAATTAAAAACGGGATACGGACCGTTGGGAGAACGCGACGTTTCTTTCTAGCTTTGGTGGTGTCAGTAACTTACCAGCCCTGACATTTATATACTTTTCACCTTTGTGGTTGTTGGAATGAGGCGCCTCGATTATAGGTCTGTAAGGATCGGGAAACGTGTGTTCAGGAATTGCCAATCCTCAAACGTAAGAGAGGACCGGCCCAGCCGATCCAAGGGTTACCCAGTGTGCGTAGTCCTGAGCATTTGCTAGAGTGTCTCGAAGTGGAGAGGAGCTTGCCCCTTGCCTCGACTCATGACGGAAATCCAATTTCCAATACGTGATATTGCGGGTTTAATTGTAGAACTAGTATGGCGACATGATATATGGTACCCATGCCGTCTATGATTGATATTTATGATTGAAATTGTTTTGACACTATACACCTATAATAGTATCAAATGATTTGTTTTAAACGTACCAAGCATGTTTGGCTATTATAAGGGAAAAGCTTATCCTCCGGCTTGCGTTGCATTGCGTAATGGGACCTGGGTCTTATAATAGCTTCATTTTTCGAAAAAGCATTGCGCTGTTTATTCTATGCACTGGTATTCTTGGGAGGAAACCCGTTCCGTGTTATACGGTGTGGTCCCTTGAATTACTCTCTTTTAAAGTAAAGCTTTAAATAACTGTTTTAGTTCTCACACCAGTCACATGACTAACCTGGAGTTTATTGTTTTAACCTAAACTCTGGGTGCCCCTATTTTCGACACGGGCAGCTAGTAGTTTTGGTTTTGTAGATTTATATTCACAGGATCCTGATTTACAGCTGGAACAATGCTCGAAAAGCTCTGTATCCATGCATTACTTTCAGTTGTGTTTTATATTGTTTTTCCACTGCTATGTAATTTATTGTAATCTCTGATAGTTATCGAATGTAATTTATTCATTTATACTCTGTATATTCTTGTATCTGATGGAATTGTTGTAATAGCAATGAAATAGTCTTCTGTCTGCGTTCTGATTTGTCCTGTTCTCAAAACGATCAGGGGTTTCGAACGGTCTAGATCGGTTTAACGACTGATTCGGATCGAGCGAAATTCCCGGCCGTTACATTTGGTATCAGAGCTTTGGTTTACAGAGCTCGAGAACAAGACACATTAGAGCCATACGAAAGAATTCATCAGATATTGGATTAGTAATATCTAATTAGAATGACTCGTTAGAGATAGGATCAGTAGTATCCTAGAACGAGTGTGAAGAGTATATTTTTTAAATGAAAACGATTTTGTTTTAAAATTTAAACCGTTTTATATGTATTTGAATATTTATTTATATTGAATTTGGACAGTCGAGTATATAAAGATTTTGCATATACGCGTCATGAACGTATATTCGAAGTTTTAATATACTAGATAGATATAGAATCATACTCTAGTGGCCCGAAGATGATTCTGATGGTTGAGTACTCGTCGTCAGAATTTATATTCGAGTAATGAAAGTGTGATATTTATATATTTCCATTAGACTGGTGTGAGAACCAAAACTAATATAGCTAGAATTTATTGTTGTGATTTGGCATCAAAAACATGATTTTCTGTATATATATCAAAATTATGAATTTGAAACATTAATCCACTAATTGATTGATGTTTGTGTTGTTTGTTTATTTGTTTGATAATTTTTAACCATTATGCCTAATTGCATCAAATATTGAATTGTATTGAAAATTGGTCGCATTTGCTAGCATATACATGTACTTACATTGAACAGGTCATAGCAAGGAGGCTAGAGCAGAGAATAAAATTTGTTTGCCCGACAAATAGGTACATATTTACTATAATTTACTGTTTTGTTTGGGTGATGATGATTTTATGAGCCGATTGGCTAGCCGCTTTGATTTTTCTTTTTCTTTTTGAGATCAAAAGGCCTGTATGGCAATTTTGGGATTTTCCCGTGGCACCCGGTGCAGGGGAGGTTATGGCGAAATTTTTCGAAAATTCCGGGTGTTAGCCAAATTTTTGAAGAATTTGAAAATTCTCAGAAACTGAAAAGTTGGAGAATGGAAGCCAGATCGAATGTAGAGTTGATTAATCAAACCACTTTCGACTTTGTTCCTTTTCGAGGACGAAAAGTTTTAAGTGGGGGTGATTGTAATAACCCGGAAATGCGAGCCAGTTTAAAAATTTTATTTTGGCAATTTTAGCGAATTTTGCATATTTAAAATAGATTAATTTAAATAATATCGACGAAAAAATTATTTTGAATATAATTCGACGTATGTATTTATATACGTCGTCGTTAGAATATAAATAATTATTTATAAATATAAAAGGAATTGAAAATGGCGCGGTAGTTCGATAATTCGATTTCAAATTTCAATTGAATGTACCGGGTGCAAAACAAACCAGATTTTAGCAAAACTGAAAGTAATAGAATCTAATTGTGAATATCTTTCCAACAAATCCGACAAATCAAAATTTCATAGTGGGAATCAAAAGATATGTCCAGTTGAAAATTCTGAATAATCGCTATGGAATTCAAGCCCTTAAAAATGGAAATTTTGCAAACGACCTCGGATTTCGACGAAACCACTTTTGTTGGATCTGTGATGTAAAGTTATTGCTAGATTCCAATTTTCGTAATTTTTCAAAACAATATGTGAGCGTGGCAAAGGAAAACGCATTTGACCTGTTTCAGTTGATTTTAATCGACTGGAAAATGGCCATTTTTCCAACGGTCTCAGAATTCGACGAATCTAGTTTTGTTAGGACCATATCGTCAATACGAAGCTAGAAAATATTTTTCTGGAATTTTTCGAGTAAGTATGTGACCCCAGTAAATTGAAATGCGCATTCAAATTCAATATATGGAGTTATATGTTGACTATGACGAAAACTGATCGAAACGATCGAATCAGCTTACGATACATATCTCATTGTGTTCGGAATGGGGGTAATTAGCTATGGACGACAGGCGGTGGGTTTGATTTTGACTTCGAAATAAAAAGTTACTTTTTTTAAAAGAGAAATTAAAATAAAATATAAATAATTATATTCATATACCCCCCTCCCGTTTTCTTCAAAATCAGAAAAAAAGAAAGAGAAAAAGGGGCTCTGCCCTAGCCCAGAACGCGCCGCACCCATCGGCGACGCCACCGCGTCGATCACCACCCTACTAGCCGCCGTCCGCCACCATCTTCCCTCACGCCCAATCTCTCCCCTCCTCTGACCATTCGCGATTCAATGTCTCCCTCCCCCAATCGATTTCAGACCTCGCGAGAACCTAGCCCCCCTGAAAACCCCGACGCCGACCATCCACCCCCCTGCAAGTCCGCCGCCGCCACAGCCTTCACCCTCCTCTTCCGTTCGAACCAAAAGACTTCCTCCTCTCTGAAACCCCCAAACGCCCCACTGCTGAAGACTTCCTCCGACCGCACCCCCACTGATGAACGCAGCACCCCTCCGCCCTCCGACACGCTGACGAAACCCTCCCCTTTTCCCAAGCTTCGACTGTACGTTTTCTTTTACTTTATTTATTACTTTTATTAGGACAAAATCTGATTTTTATTTAGTAACAAGGTCGGGTCTTTATTTTAGAAAAGGTCGAATCTTTATATTGAAGAAAGTATGATTTTTATTAAAGAAAAATCGGATCTTTTTATATTTTCATAAGGTTAAAGTTTATATTTTTAATATGAAAAAGTCGATATTTTTAATATGAAAAGTCGATATTTTTAACATGAAAAAGTCGATATTTTTAACATGAAAAAGTTGATATTTTTAACATGAAAAAGTTGATATTTTTAACATGAAAAAGGCGATATTTTCTTCATGAAAAAGGCGATATTTTTATTCTATGAAAGTGCATGATTTTTATTTATACGATATGCATATAAAAACATGATTATGATATGAACGGTAAAAAAAACATAAAAATGTAATATCTTTATATGAGTAGCGGATTAGAAATATAATTTTTATATTATAGGAGTATTAAAAATATAATTTTTATACTACCGGCATATTAAAAATATAATTTTTATATTTTAGAAAGGATAAAAAAATTCGATTTTTAATTTATAGAAGCGATAAAGAAATGATTTTTATAATGAAATAGCGAAAAGATTATATTTTTGAAGCAGGAAAGATATGATTTTTATATTATAAAAATAATAAAAATATGATTTTTATCATATGTGAAATATAAAAATATAATTTTTATACTAGTGGTAGATTAAAAATATAATTTTTATAATAGAGAAAGGTTAAAAATATAATCTTTATATGATAGGAATATTAAAAATATGGTTTTTATTAAAGTAGAAATATAAAAATATAATTTTTATATAGTTTAGATAATAAAAATTCAATCTTTATATGAGAAGTAGAAATATAAAAATATAATTTTTATACAGAAAGAAGCGTTGTAAATATATGAAGTGAAATAAAAATCTGAACTTTATTTTATCGTGAAGTAAAGATAATATAAAAATGTGATTTTTATATATGTCGTGAATACGGGCAACGAAAGTGACAGAGAGCGAGTGGCGAAGACTTTCTACATATGAAGAGTCGCGGTGTTTGGTATAGCTTGGGTGAGAACTTCTCACTATAAATTTCCTTTTCTAGTTATTAATATATACTAGGATGCAGACGGTGTTTAGTAGCACCTGACACAATCGTCCACAGACCATGGACTTGTTTGTTTGGTTGCATAGATTAGTTAGATTATTTGATTTGAATTTGATTGATATGTGTATGGCGTAGGCCATCACTAGACCGGGGATAAGGCTAGGCCTTGTCCCGTTTCTAGTATCGTGCCGTTATGCCGCCAAAATTTTCTAAAATAAGTTAGAAAAATAAAGATATCATTTTATTTAATAAATGAACCGAATAGAATATTCATAGATCGAATAAAATAATTCAATGGTTAAAAATATAATTTTTAACGTGAATGTGAATAAATAAATATTCATTTACAAACCGGACGGTTTGCTTATGTACACTGATTTGACTGACATTGATTGGGACGATAAATTTTACACATCGCCCAACTGCATAAATAAAATATGCGTTTGATTGTTTGAAACCCCACACGGGTATTGGGATAATATATGACATACACTAATCCCAATAATTAGTTATATGTCGATCGATTGATTGACAGGCTGTTATAAGCGTTAGATATCTATATTTGATGTTTATACAGTGTAGTGCACTTTGGATGATCGTTGATTATTTATCGTTGCTTTTATATACATTTATTGTATGGAATCCATATAATTAACTTTATATGGTAATTGATTGGGCCTCATTCCAATCGGGAAGATAAAGAATATTATAAAATAAAGGTTCGTGTGTTGACCGTACTCATCCGTTGAGATTAGTCATGTGTTGAACGAAATATTTTAACAATAAAATTTACATCTTTATCTTTATAAAATAAAGGTTCATGTGTTGACCGTACTCATCCGTTGAGATTAGTCATGTGTTGAACGAAATATTTTAACAATAAAATTTACATCTTTATCATATATAAAATTAGAAACTAACTGGAAAATAGATAAGATGAGTGGTTTCCTGAATATTGATCTGATGTTGGTTTCGGCCTTCGGGGTTAATATTTAGGGAATCGTTCTCTTACTGATTTACGGTTGGAGTTCGATTTAAATCAAATGATAGATACCATAATTTTTATAAAATATATTAAATAATAAAAATAGTCACATATGGACAGTACTCATTCGTTGAGATTAGTCATGTGTTGACAAAAATATAGATTCATGTATTGAATAGAATAAATATTCATTTGTTGAATAGAATAACAGAATTATTGAAATATATAAAGCCGTGTTGATTAGAGATGCGCCATTTTGACACGAATGACATTTATATCGATTATATTCGTTTTTATAATTGAATTGAATATAAAAAAAATTTGAATTGAATTGAATAGAAAACGAATTGGATTTGAATTGAATAGAAAACGAATTTGAATTGAATTGAATAGAAAACGAATTTGAATTGAATTGAATAGAAAACGAATTTGAATTGAATTGAATAGAAAACGAATTTGAATTGAATCGAATAGGAAACGAAAATGAATTAGAATGGAAATCGATTAGAATTGGAAATGAATGTTGAAATTGTTTTTGAAACAAATTTGAAACGATTTATAAAATTCGTTTAAAAAGGGTAATCGACAAAATATATATTATATATATTATATAATGGCCTGAATAGAACGCACCGCGCCGCGGCAGTTCGCGAATTTCGACCATTGATTTCGAATGGACATTACGGGAGATCCGACCGTCGGATTCTCCTAAAACGGAACCGTTGGGTTCGTATCGAAAAGAGATTTCTAATGAATATTAGAAATTTGAAATCTAACGGTTGGATTTGGAGATACGTCCAAATCAAATTTGGAAAAGGTCGCTGTAAGTGCAGTTCGATGGCCGTTGTTGGAAATCGACTGTACGGGCCTTGATAAAATTATTAAAAATAATAATAATTTGTGTAAAATCATAAGAAATGATTTGGGAAAAATTGGGATGATAAACTCCATATTTGAAAAGATAAAAATAGATTTTTATCGAAATGAACTAGTTTTGATATAAAATTAAAACCCATTTATTTTTAATAAATAAACTGGATTTGAAATGGGTTGTAAATAGAATTGATTTGTGGGTTCATCGTGAAGGGTGTTTTTAAATGACACTTGTTCTTTAACCCGATAAAAATTAGAATGTTATTTGGGTTTATCGTGAACTGTGTTTCAAATGACATTATTTCTTTAACCCAGAAACGGGAGTTTTAATGAATTTGCAATTAGATCGAAATGTGAATTGATAATTTAAATTATCAAATTTGGCAAATGAGCGAGAATGGAGTATCACCATTTTTTCTCCAAAGCGATAGTTAAATCTTTAATTAGATTTGAATGTGGAATGGTAATTAATTTTACCGATAACACTGTGGTGTTAGATATGGAGTATTACCAGTTTTGCTTCATGGGATGAATAGGTTGGGATTGGGAAATAAAATAAATAATTACTTTGGTGTGGTTCGTTAATCCCGACTAGTTTGGAAAACCATAATTTGGTTTGAAATGACATCCAAAGGAAGATTAAAGAATAAATTTAAAGAATTTATCTTGGATAAAATTAATGGGAACCTTTCCCTAAGAATATGAAATTTAGAAACTAGCTGTTGGTTAGCTAAGAAGAATGGTTTCCTGGGTATTGATCTGATGTTGGTTTCGGCCTTCGAGGTAAATATTTGGGGAATTGCTCTCTTACTGATTTACGGTTAGTGACTAATGAATTGGAATGAGGCATATGTTGTGTTTGTGTAACATTTGTTTACTAAATACGCGGGTTTTTCGGAAAGGCCGGGTTTAAACCCATTCTGAATAACCGATTCGACGATATGTCGAAGATGAAGACGGTGGTTGAAGACCGGAAGTCTTCACATCGTTTGGGTGATTACTGATGATCTTGATTGGGCTGTACACCCAAGATGAGGGAATCAGTTGGTGGTCGTCCAGACGTACCTGGAGATCAATGGATATGCGAGGAAAGTGCCTCCGGTTTCGTTCAGACCCAGAACGAACTTGTAAATGGATTGTGTGTCTAACATTGGATTTTATTCTATGTTGATTGATCTCTATTAAATATACATCTGTTTGGCGGCGGAGAATTTATTCTTTTTCTTAACGCCCTTCTCTGAGACGTATGAGCTCAGAGGTTGTATATCGATGGACATCAGTCGCATGGCATGAATTGCCAGTGTGGCATGCCTAAGTGGCGATTGATCAAGGCTTCTGTTGAAAAGCAAAGTCTTGTGGTTGATGATCAAAGCACCGCCTACGTGGCGTAGCTTTGTGTATAACGTGAATTCGCGAGCCTCACACCTCGGTATGAGTTAAAAACGGGATACGGACCATTGGGAGAATGCGACGTTTCTTTCTAGCTTTGGTGGTGTCAGTGACTTACCAGCCCTGACATTTATATACTTTTCACCTTTGTGGTTGTTGGAATGAGGCGCCTCGATTATAGGTCTGTAAGGACTGGGAAACGTGTGTTCAGGAATTGCCAATCCTCAAACGTAAGAGAGGACCGGTCCTGCCGATCCAAGGGTTACCCAATGTGCGTTGTCCTGAGCATTTGCTAGAGTGTCTCGAAGCGGAGAGGAGCTTGCCCCTTGCCTCGACTCATGACGGGAATCCAATTTCCAATACGTGATATTGCGGGTTTAATTGTAGAACTAGTATGGCGACATGATATATGGTACCCATGCCGTCTATGATTGATATTTATGATTGAAATTGTTTTGACACTATACACCTATAATAGTATCAAATGATTTGTTTTAAACGTACCAAGCATGTTTGGCTATTATAAGGGAAAACCCTATCCTCCGGCTTGCGTTGCATTGTGTGATGGGACCTGGGTCTTATAATAGCTTCATTTTTCGAAAAAGCATTGCGCTGTTTATTCTATGCACTGGTATTCTTGGGAGGAAACCCGTTCCGTGTTATACGGCGTGATCCCTTGAATTACTCTCTTTTAAAGTAAAGCTTTAAATAAATGTTTTAGTTCTCACACCAGTCACATGACTGACCTAGAGTTTATTGTTTTAACCTAAACTCTGGGTGCTCCTATTTTCGACACGGGCAGCTAGTAGTTTTGGTTTTGCAGATTTATATTCACAGGATCCTGATTTACAGCTGGAACGATGCTCGGAAAGCTCTGTATCCGTGCATTACTTTCAGTTGTGTTTTATATTGTTTTTCCGCTGCTATGTAATTTATTGTAATCTCTGATATTTATCGGATGTAATTTCTTCATTTATACTCTGTATATTCTTGTATCTGATGGAATTGTTGTAATAGCAATGAAATGTTCTTCCGTCTGCGTTCTGATTTGTCCTATTCTCAAAACGATCAGGGGTTTCGAACGGTCTAGATCGGTTTAACGACTGATTCGGATCGAGCGAAATTCCCGGCTGTTACACTTTCCCTAATGATATGAATATTTAAATAAAAGAATATTCAGAATTGGAATGAGGTGTATGTTGTGTTTTTACAGCACTTGTTTATAAGATATGTGAGTTATTCGGAAAGGCCGGGTTTATTCGTTTCTGAATAACTGGATGATAAGTCTACGATGAAGACGGTGGTTGAAGACCAGAGGTCTTCACATCATTTGGATTATTACTGGTGTCTTGATTGGGCTGTACACCCAAGACAAGGTAATAAGTGGTGATCGTCCAGACGTACTTGGAGATCGACTGGATTTGCGAGGACCTCTCTCCTGTATTGAACATATGGGACAAGGAATAAGGTGCCTCTGGTTTGGTTCAGACCCAGAACGGACTTGTAAATAGATGTGTGTCTGA
Source organism: Allium sativum (assembly GCA_030737875.1). Taxonomy (NCBI): domain Eukaryota; kingdom Viridiplantae; phylum Streptophyta; class Magnoliopsida; order Asparagales; family Amaryllidaceae; genus Allium; species Allium sativum. Next base: position 967,223,576 of record CM060922.1, on the reverse strand, counting down.
CATTGGATTTTATTATGTGCTGATTGATTTCTATTAAATATATATTTGTTTGGCGGCAGAGAATTTATTCTCTTGCTTAACGCCCTTCTCTGAGACGTACGAGCTTAGAGGTTATATATCGATAGATATTAATCGCATGGCGTGAATTGTCAGTGTGGCATGCTGAGATGCAAATGATCAAGGCTTGTGTTGAAAAGTAGAGCCTTGTGGTTGATGATCAAAGCACGGATTTAAATAGCATAGCTTTGTGTAGCGTTAATTCACGAGCCTCACACCCCGGTGTGAACCAAAAATGGGAAGGACAGTACGGAAATGGTCATATGTTAGTTCTAGCTACGAGTAACGTCATGGTATGGAGCCCAGGCTATTTACTCTTGTGGATGTTGCACACTATTATTACTTGATGGGAGACGAGGTACCTCAGATATATCTGCTCATTTGGGCTGATGGATATTATATCGGTCACTACGGGACTGATGGATATGGTCGACATACTGACCATTTTAGAGGTTCGATAGAACCAGCTAACATATAGTTTATGTTACAACTAATCATCGACGGATGACCGGCCCTACCGATCCAGGTAAAACTCTATCCTTCGGCTTGCGTTGCATTGTGTGATGGGACCTGAGTCTTATAATAGCTTCATTTTCTTTTATTTAGCATTGCACTGTTTATTCTTATGCATTGGTATTCATGGGGGATAAACCCATTCCGTGTTATACTGCGTGGTCCCGTGATTTACCTAACTATAAAATAAAAGCTAATAACTGTTTTAGTTCTCACACCAGTCCCATGACTGGCCTGGAGTTTATTGTTTTAACCTAAACTCTGGATGCCCATATTTCCACATAGGCAGCTAGTAGTTTTGGTTTTCGCAGATACTTCTTTTCACAGGATCTTGGATTACAGCTGGAGCTATATTCAGAAAGCTTTGTATCCGTATATCTCTTTCAGTTGTGTCAGTTGTTATTTTCCGCTACACATTGTACTTATGTATATATTTTCCGTTGTTTTGTAATTTAAATCTCTGATATTTTTCTGCTGTATATTATTTGAACTCCAATATATTCCTGTACTCTGATGTAATTGTTGTAATAGCAATGAAATGTTCTCATTTTTTTTGTTCTGATGCGTCGTGTTCTCAAAGCAATCCGGGCTTTCACGTAAGGGGAAGTTTGGGTCGTTTTAATTACATAAAGTGTGAGTGTTAACTCACCATCCATTACAATTCTACGATTTCGCGTCGATTTATATGATTCTAAACAAGCATTTGAAATTATATAAAATTCCAAATAGCTCCAAATCACACCAATCCAACTTGTATGCGTAGTGTTCATAAGTACGAACCCAATGCAACTTGGTTTGTCTCAATTTGATATCATATGAGAAAGATACATTCGTTACAAATTTTAACTTGAATTCGAATAAATAATTATTTAACTAATTACCATACTTAGCCTACTCACCTTGATTAAAATACCTAACCATGGCCAAATCGATTTTCATTCCAGGTTTCATTTTCGAAACTTGCTTCTTACCTTCATATCACCACCACGCCGCCACAGTCCAACCGGTCCCCGAGTCACCCACTCCATCGCCTCCGTCATCACCAGGCGAGCCTCCGCCAGAAAAGCCGACCCCAACGGTGAACCACTTCGCTGGAAAAACGAGTTGAACTGAATCCGTTCAACTTGGAAAATCTCCAAACATCGGCCACCAGTGCCAACCGTACCACCTCTAATAGTTTTGCATCCCTCCTACGCTTCATATTCCTTAAGGCACCCCGTCCTATCAACCGCCGTAGAGCGATGTACGAGGCAAAGAACGAAACCGACCAGTTTCAGTTCATGGTGAAATTCCGGCCACCCACGACAGTCTACGTCGAGCGCCCAGCATGGATCGACTCTAACGACGATGCAAAAAACTTTCCAGTTGGGAGTTTTTGCTAATTGTGGACAGATGGAAAGATGAATTTTAACCATTGGATTGAAGAAAAATGGAGGCTAGGTTTAATTTCTAGGGTTGTGAACAAATGAGATGCTTATATAGCATTTCAGAAAACACTATTCATTAAGGTCGAAATTTTTCGAACTCGAAACGAGACGTTCTAACTATCATCATAGCTAATTACCGATATTCTAAGAACAACAGAATTTGTTACTAATGCTAATTCGATCATATTTAACAGTTTTTACTAAAATTTCATATCGATACACGTTTATATCATGCACGATCGCGCAATAACTCCATTTAATATGAAATTTGAAATCTTACAATAGTTTACTATTTCGGATCCGATGAAACTAGTTTCATCGAATTCCGAGATCATTTGAAAAACGGCCGATTTCAAGTGTTATATCAAATCGATAAAATATAAATATATTTTCAAGCACTCACATTCATCGATTATAATTTCTTATTATCGTTTATATTCAAATAGAATTTCACATAGCTTCAAAATAAACTCTACTTGACTTTAAACTCGATATTCTAAATTTCATGTCAATTCCATGATCATATTCTCATTTAAAATTTAACTCAAGCAATTAATTCTTAAAATTAATCGTTTTAAATTAGTTGAATATTCACATATAAAAATCCTGCTTGTTACAGTCAAGGCTATCTATCATCGTTCTCTTACTTCATTCCAGTAGCATTTGCCAAATTATCCTACTTCGTTCTAGATTCTCCACCACATGTACAGTTTTCAAAGTGGTCCCCAGTATTGGTAGAGAGTACAACAATATCCAGAACCGGTCTGTTTAATAACCAATTATTATATTTTTCACACCGTGGTCATTTATATTCAAATAAATATCATATTTCAAAGATATAAATCGATAACTTCATGTATTGATTTATTTATCATTTGTTCATAATTATTAAGTATTGGATCCAGTTTCCAGTTTCGAATTCCAAATTACATATTATCAAATAGTTCATTATCAAGTTCAGATTTCGACTCTTATATTTCTATTTCACCGATATCATTATTAATAGAAATCTTTTTCTTAAATCAATTTAGACTTAATAGATCGGATTGGAAATAAACTTCAGTTTAGAATAGTAAAATATATTTAAAAATAATTTAATTTTAAATTAGTAGAAATGTATATAAAAATTAGATTAGTATAAAATGGTTTTATTAAATATAGTTATAAAATTTTAATTGTAAAAATATAACAGTTCTATTAAAAATAGTTATAAAATTAAAATAGATAAAATAGTTTAAATTAAATAGTTATAAAATAACAACAAATAGTAAAGAAAAAAAAAAGCCTAAGTAAAATAGTTTGAGGTGAATAGTAATAATCTAAAACATTTAAGTATAATAATCCAATCCTAACCAAATATCCATATTTCAAAAGTCGACTTATCATAAATTCAAATTACTAATTTCCATTCAAATCAACTTAAATTTAATAGTACAAAATTCTAGTCTATTAACTTACAAATAAATTTAAAAAATTTAAACCATTACTTCAATTTGGTTTAAATCTTACATTTAAAGATCCATTTCATTTCATTATATTATTCAAAACAACATTCAAAGTATAATTGTCTAGTTAATTTCTTAATTCAAATTCTTCAACATCAAAATTTATTAACTTAACAAATAAAATCTTATATCAAATAATTCTTTAATTATAACCAGAATTTCCTGTTCATTTAATTTAAAACAAATTAAATCTCATCATGAAAGTCTTCCTTTTAAATTGAATTTATTAAAGTTATTAAATTAAGTTAATTGTTATATTATAATTAATTTAATTTAATGTTAGCACGAGTCTTTAAAACTTAATAAATATTTTATATTAAATTAAATTGTTATATTAAATTAGTTTATATTATAAAATTTAGTTTAAATTAGGATACTACTCATTATTAAGTTAAATTGTGTTAGGATACTACACATCCGAAAGGTAGGATTACAGCTGTGGATTGATTCATCGACATGCTGGTTGGAGCCCTATTTCTAGCTCGGTCTATTGTTTCTGGCGGTTTGGCTTCGTACGTTTGTTGGCTATGTGTTTTGTCGTTTGCATGTTTTTTTGTGTGTTTTCAGTGGTGGATTTCGTCTTTTGTTTTTCGCTCGCTGGGGTTTGTTTAAGTTCTTGTGGCCAGGGTTGTGTTTTTGTTCGTCGAACTGTTTGGTGGTTTTTGTTGTGCTGATTAGGGGATTATGTTTCATAAGTTATTGTTCTTCTTTGTGGGGCTGTGTTGGTGATCATTGGAGGTGAGTTATGATAGGCAATCTTCTTCCTTATAGGGTTGTGTAGGTGATTGTAATACGTGAGTTCAATGAGGGTGGGTTGTGTGGAGGTGATATTAGTGTGGATGAGAGTTTGGTGGTGGTCAGTATCCATAACAACCCAAATTTTAATATAAAATGGTTAACTGGATAATGAATAAATTAAATAATTAGTTGGATTTTTTTGAAATTTGACAATTGAGGTTGCACTATTGGGTCCGTTATAATTTTCTGGTTCAGTTGGATATTTGGTTTGCGTATAACGAGCTTAAAACAAAGGAATTATTATGACTCGAAGTTCAAAATTAAAATCAGAATTTAAATAGAAAAAAGGGGTACTACTGCATGGGACGATCCAATAACAATCTAGTCAACCCTGTTGTATATAACGTTGTTGTATACACAATTATATGATTTTTGTTTGATGATAACAACCAAATAAATATTATTTTAAATGTGTTTGATATCGTACTGTTTTATATATACATCACAAAGAGGAATATAATATTTATATTTAAATAGAATATGACTGTACAGACATTCATATATTCATACGGTATTTTATTTAAATTGAATATTCTATTTCAACATTCAAACAGTACAACTATTTATAACTCCACTATTTAAACACTTCACAGTTATTTGTACTTGTAAATAAACTGAATAAAATAGACAAGTTTGTTTGACAACAATAAAATAATATTTTATTTCAAACAAATTTGTTTATTACAAATACCAATACAATTCTCTCATTATTCATTCATACACTACTCCTTACTATAACATTGTCACTCAGTCATACAATTTTATATATACATACAGTTTCACTCATACATTCAGTTTACACACTGTTTTTGTTTTCTGTCTTTTGTCTTCTATCTTCTGTCTTCACAGCTTTCAGTTAGTCCAGTCATCCACACCTGTCACATACAGAAATACACATACAGTATTTGGAATAGAAATAATATTTTGAAATTCTAGCAGATAAAATTTTTATTTTTAAAAATTTTATTTGCCTCAGTTTTCTGGTGTGTTTTCTCATCATCTTTCTGACTTGATCAGCCTCGACCTAACCATACTGGTTTGTTGATCAAAACCAGCATTAAACTCAACTGATTCTGACCAGCCCCAACACAGTACAGTCCGTCTGCCGATTTGTGTCACAGTTACACATATATACACAATTGTCAAATTTGATACAAGATAGGTCAAAATCAAAAGGAGAGTTGAAAATCAAAACATGCATCAGCACAAAGAAATGGTCAAGGAAATTCTGCATGGATCGTGTTTATGGTTCAAGTGATCAAGCATATACATGTAGGTGGAAAATTACAATGCAACTTAAGAAAGCTCCAGGCACCAGTATTTCATTGATCATGCATGAGATCTAGATTTTATGTTAAAATGAATACACAACAGTTCAAGACAAAAGTATATGGAACATGCTTTCAAGTTCATATATATTCAAGCCGAGACAATGCAGCAATTCACTTATACAAGGGAGCATGAAGGGTTGTACTAGTAGCATAAACAGAAACTAAAGTATGGTAAATGGAGCAGCTAAATGGTCAAGCTCATGAGTGCAACAAAAATGTGCATGTCGTCATTACATGGATAATGCTACAGTTATTTTTTCACAAGTATACATGTCAGGAACAAGAAATATAGTGGCACAAAACAACCTTCAGCCCAACAAGTTTACAAGGTGGAACATGTGAATTCAAGTCAACACATATGCATGTGAAATCGTTTTCAGAAATGCAAGTGTGATGGCAAAGCCAAGTGTTGGTGCAAGTTACAACAAGTCAATAGTACAATATGAAAAAGCAGCAGCGTACACATGAATGAATCAATAGCCAAGAACAGCTCATACACATACACGTTTGTATGACATGCAAGCAGCTCAATCACCATATGATCATACAAAGCAAACTGGTGGTGTATTTCAAGTCAGCAAATACATGCATATACAAGATGGGTTCAGCAAGTATGTTCTGGGATGAAGCAACACAAATACTAGTTTTCAGATATACTCATGCAGTTTTAAAGACCAGAAAATCATGTCAAGTATTTCCAGTATTTGAGAGCCAAAGAAATTCATAGGAATTATGGACAAAACATTTACTTTTCCACTAGCAACTCAAACACACATGGGACCAGTAATATAACATGATAAAGCTCGGATTTGCTCATATATGGACTGATGTTCTAGCGTGAATCAAATTGGCAACAAATTAGGGTCAAAAGACAAAGAGGAATGCATGAAATGCAAATGCCATCATGTAACACCCCACGTCCGTTAATGTCACTCACAAAGGGAATGCATTAACTTCCATGGATCATTATTAGTGTATAGAACAGAATATAACAAGACAGATACATATATTGGTACTTGAAAGATTTAAAACAACTTTTATTGCAGCGGAGAATTACTTTGATTACAACAACTTCATAAACCAACAGTAGAACCAAGTACACTAATTATCCATCTTGACAAATTGTTTTCAGAGTACATAAAGTAAAAAAGCATAACCCCAACATAAGTGGCCATAAAAGAGATGAGTTGAACTTTACTTTCAACAATCCGAGCACTTCCAAAAGAGAGAGAAAGAGATCCAAATCAAGCTCCGCTAGTACTAGTCCCACCCTGAGAACCGGGGGGGGGGGGGGGAGGGGAGGAGGAGGAAGAAAAGAGGCGAAAACATAGGGGGTCAGACATGAAGTCTGGCGAGTACCATAACTTTAACAATACAATTATTAAAGTAATTAGGATAAGGCATAAACTGGTAAAATAAGGAATGACTGTGAAGCAAGTGGGCAAGACAAAGCAAACAGAGGAATATTCTGGCGTTAATTGCGCTCCTAATCACTATAAGATAATTACTATACTGCACCAATGCTAATTACACCGCACCATTACTAGTCACCCTAAAATTTGATCCCTCCTACTGAACAAAATAATAATAATGGTAGTTTCGTGTACCCCTAGCTGTCTTCATAGGTGTCGCCTGCCTCTATCTCCACTAGTTGTATCCACTACCCTCCCCATTCTAATTATAATGTTTATTCATAATATGGTAGTTATACTCCTAGCTGTCTTCATAGGTGCCGTCTGCTCCTATCTCCGCTAGTCGTACCCACTACCCTCCCCATTATAATTACAATATTTATTCATAATATGGTAGTTATACTCCTAGCTGTCTTCATAGGTGTCGTCTGCTCCTATCTCCGCTAGTCGTACCCACTACCTTCCCCATTCGATTGGTTCCCTAACTCGTAGATACCCGTGATGGTCCCATAGTGGGGTGTATCACTTCCCAAAGTGGCAACCCGATACCACTAAAGATGCACGGCTTAAACCTACACGATGCAACAACGTCTTACCTACCAGCCCGGGCCCACGCACGCACATGACACTGTTGGACTTGCGTTGCCACTACTAACCCGTTTTGACCTCTTACAATCAAACCCAGTAAGCGTGTCCCGTCCTCGATCTAACTCGAGCTCACAAAGATACTTAATGGGTTACTGGTTTGAAAAGGCCCCCATGTTTGACACAAGCTTTCCACCTATGCTTGGTCCCCACTAAGATTCCCAACTTAACCCCTTCTTATTCATGTCTTCTTACATGTTTCAACTTGGTTAAGTGTTTATAATTATATCCCACATGTCACCCATGTTATCCACTTAACAAATCAACATGTGTTATTGGTTAAGCTTGTCTTAACCCTATCTGCTTATCAGATCAATATATTATTGGTTAAGCTGGTCTTAACCCCATCCATTTATATCTTATTGGTTAAGTTAGTCTTAACCCTATCCGCTTATCAAATCAATATATATTATTGGTTAAGTTTGTCTTAACCCTATCAGATCAATATATATTATTGGTTAAGCTGGTCTTAACCCTATCCACTTATCATGTTTTACTTAATTTATGATAAGTACATCTTAGTTCACATATACATTGGTTAAGAGAATAATTCCCTAAGTATCAACCCCGAAGACCGAAATCAACATCAGATTGGTACCCAGAGAACTATTCACTCAACCAAACTTCTGTTTGTCATTCATGTTCGTCTTTGATCAACATTAATTAATTATTAATGCAAAGACCTCCCACATTAAGTCAATTGCTTGTGACCGCTGGATATGCCGGGCGGTTCCGGGCAGACTTCCACCACAAGTAAGACTTAACCTCGTGTCTAAGCATCTTTTAATTTATGCCTTTGACCTCTCACATTAGACTACTGTTTGTGGTTGCTGGATTTGCCGGGCGGTTCCAGGAAGTCTTACACCACAAACGAGTCTAACCTCGTGTCTTGGGCCTTTATTACTCATTTAATTTATGCCTTTGACCTCTCACATTAGACTACCGTTTGTGGTTGCTGGATTAGCCGGGCGGTTCCGGGCAGTCTTACACCACAAACGAGTCTAACCTCGTGTCTTAGGCATTTATTATTACCAATTATTTCTCCCCCAATATGGATTAATTATCCTTATTCAAATTGTCAATAATTTCCAAATTATGTCCATAATTTTCACCTAAATTATGTCCATACTCTTTAGGTATAAAAATTATACCAATTAATGTCTCAAATTAATTATATGCCTTTAAGCCATTTATGCCAATTCACAATGTTAATATTTAGTATTTTCCCATTGTCCCCACGCTATTCGTACGTTTTAATATGACATTTGTTAGACTCGCAAATAGTCTAACTTATAAAAAGAAAAGCAACATCACAACTTGCATAACACACAAAATAGATCTAAGAATCATGACACAAGTTTGCATAGCCAATAACTTGCACAGGCAATACATAAATTTGCATAACTATCATGGATCTAAATATAGATCTAAACATGTAATCGTGAACTTGCATATATGGATATGGTTTGCCTATAACTTGCTTATGAATTTCATTCAAACTAGCATATGATTCACATACAAAACTAGCATAGGCAAGGGCATATAGAACATAAATTTTCATAACTATGTACTGCCATGGATCTAAATACAGATCTGAACATAAAGATGTGAACTTGCATATGGATCTAAACATAAAGATGTGAACTTGCATATGGATCTAAACATGTAAATCAAAACTAGCATATGTATCTACATGATTCACATATGAACTTGTGTATAATCCACCTACAGACTTGCATAGGATTCACATATGTTTTAACATCCCAAACTTGCATAAAATTCATAAACTAGCATATGATTTAACATCCCAAACTTGCATAAGATTAATATACATATGTTTTAACATCCCAAACTTGCATACATATGAATCAAGTTAAACATATATAATTGTACATATAAATAGATCTACCAACATACAATAACAAAACTGTCTTATGTTCACAAACAGACAATAACATCACATGATTCAATAGACATGTTCTCATAATCCAATTACAACCCATCATAACTAATTTATTAATTATATTGTGAAAGAAATAGTACTCACAACAAAAGAATAGTCTTGTTTTTCTGGGATCTGTATTCTAAAACTGAATTGCTCGCCTATAATGTAGACTAATTGTTATTCTAATTTAGATTTAGATTTGATTTTGATTCTTGCTTCTATCTTGTTTTTGAGTTGAAAAGAGAACGTCGGCTACTCTAGGTTCACCATTGATGGCATGGCGGCTCTTGGTATGAATTAGTGTGATTAGGGTTGAGGGTTTGGGAGTGTTTTTATAGAAGTTTAATTTAATAAGAGCCATCGGATTAACCTAGGAATAACCAGAACCATTCAGATAGCCACCTAAGCCCTAGTGACTCAGCAATGACTCAATGTTCGGATCAGAACACTCCAGAAATCTATGCAGGTTTTTAGCCCGATATGGGCGCACTTGGAAGGTGCGCCAATGCATTTTTGTACTGGCGCACTTCATAAGTGCGCCAGTGCATTCTGGTATGTTTCCGGTTTTTCTGCCTAACTTCATTCGTCCATATCTCCTTCATACGGTATCTGTTTTACGCAAACTCGGACTCTATCTCAACCAGAATTCTGAGACAAACGCAATGGCGTAACCCATTTCCCTTAATTCTCACATTTGAAATTAAGTATTCTTTAATTTGTTAATTTTAATATTTAAAATCACGGGGTGTTACATTCTCCTCTCCTTAAAGGATTTCGCCCCCGAAATCTTCAAGTTATGGAGAATGCATATCCTAGCATCCAATCATCCATCTACTCAACCATTAAACACAGACATCCATTATCCTTACAAGATTTCTAATGCCGTATGAACATATGCAAAAAGTGTGTGTATATGTTCCTTATCTAATGCAAAATCAGGCGGTCTACTGATTCAGTTGACCTCCTTAATGCAAATCATGATAGTGCCATGCGTCCATTATGCATGCAGAAGAATCCTAATGATACATATTACTTCTACATGTGTGCACAACCATTCATCAAAATGCAGCATCCATATGATAACATAACCATTATACATCCATTAATTTAAATATGCACACACATTTATATGCGACATGAAGGTGATTGAGCCAATCTAGTGCCTAATGTGTGTGTAAATGCATCCACGAGCAACCACTAGCAACCACTTGCATCCATTTGCATCCACCAAACATAACATGTCTCAAACACATGTTTTCAACCATAGGGTTCTTCCTAACTAAAGATCGAAGATGTCATCGCAAAGATAATACTAAAAGATAGGACAAGTATCAACAAGGCGGTAGAGAAAGGAGAAGTTAACCCTCAAAAAGGAAAGGGTATAGCGTACGCATCTTGTCTTCCGCTTCCCAAGTCGCGTCTCCTTGATCATCTCCCCATTGTACTTCGACCAACTTATCCTCTTTGTTGCGTAGCTTTTATACCTCCGACCCAAGGATGTATGTAGGAGCTCGTCTAATCGTGGCATTTCACTCTACTTCCACTTATCTAAGCATGCACGGCTCCACTACTTCCGCAGTACCTTGTAACACTTCCGCAAATGCGATACGTGAAAATATGTCATGAACATCAGTAAGCTAGTTGCCTCTCCTCATGTCCTTGCAAAATCTAGGATACACAACCTCAAAAGATCTTCAAGGATTTTGTTCACCCCTTTCTGTCCGTCCACCCGTCTATGGATGATAAATGATGCTTGTACTTGCCGCCTTTTGCCTATCAACTTTTCCTCTTACATCGAAAACTGCTCTAAGCCCTGTCCCGCAAGCACCGGTATACACTGTGAATGGCTTACTCCCATCTGGCAAAACTAAAACTGGAGCTATAGTCAAAGCCCTCTTCAAATGCTGGAAAGCATCGTCACAGTCAACATCCCAAGCAAAAGTCAAGCTCTTCTTCGTTAACCGAGAAAGTGGGGCTGATATCTTCGCGAAGTCCTTAATGAACTTTCTATAATAACCAGCTAGCCTTAAAAAGCTTCTTACTTCTGTTGCGTTCTTAGGAATCTTCCAATCTTGGATTGCCACCACCTTTGCGGGATCCACAGCTATCCCTTCATTAGAGACCACGTGTCCTAAGAACCTCACTTCTTTTCTCCAAAAATGGTACTTGGAGAACTTAGCTTTGAGTTGATGCACTCGTAGGGTCTCTAAGACTTCCCTAAGATGTAGGGCGTATTCTTCTTCGCTTCTAGAGAAAAACAAGATATCGTCCACAAAGACTACCACAAACTTGTTTAGAAACTCCCTACTCACTAAGTCAACGAAGTATGCTGGTGCATTCGTCAAACCAAAAGGCATGAAGAGCCATTGGAAGAAACCGTCAGGAGTTCTAAATGCAGTCTTGTCTATGTTGTCTTCAACCACCCTTAGCTGATGAAACCCTGTAGCCAAATCCAGCTGCGAGAAAACCGAAGCACCCACCAACTGATCGAATAAATCATCTATCCTCGGTAATGGGTGTTTGTTCTTCTTTATGAGCTTATTCAGCTCTCTATAGTCCACACACAATCTAAGTGAACCATTAGCTTTCGTAGCAAAAACGACTGGAGCACCCTACTCCGAAATACTCCTTCTTATGAACCCCTTCTCAAGCAATTCTTTCACTTGCTTACTGAGTTCACTTCTTTCTCTCGGAGCCATGTGGCGCTCTGGTAATGCAACCGGCTTTGCATTATCTACAAGATATATTCGAAAGTCTATCTCGCGCCTCGGGAGTAAACCTCGAACTTCATCGAAGACGTCGCGGACCACATGAACAGATTCCAAGTCATCGTTGGATGCGTCAAGGGATTCTAGGTCTCTAGGGTCACAAGAAATATCGAGGGTCTTTCCACAATGAGTCAACAATCTAGCTACCCTTCTTTCACTGTCTAGGATGGCACCGTATCTAGCTAGCCAATCCATGCCTAGAATCAAGCCGTAGCCCATAAAGCCAAGAACGACGGCGTTGCATTCAAACCCAATGCCCAAGATAGACACTCTCAAATCCCGACAAATCATTGAAAGATGAGCCGAACCACCAATAGGATTTGAGACTACTATGGGATTCGTAACTAGACTAGTATTTAGGTGCAGTGTTTCAACCAACGAAGCAGATAAAAACGAGTGTGAAGCGCCAGAATTCAAACAAAGTTTGAACAGGATGATCAAAAAGAAAAACCAAACTTCCAACCAAGATATTTCTACCTCTATCAGGTATGCCAGCCGTGAGGGAACGCGTCTTCCCTCCAGAAGATCCTGTACTTTGTCCTTTTGCCCTTTGCTTCTTCGGACGATCCTAATAAGATGTCCTGTTTCTCCGTAACGATAACAACTAGTCTTCTCTTTCTTTCTAACGTCTTTATTTAAGTAGTCAAGTATTTCACAAGTGTGGCCCTTCCTTTTCTCTTGGCCCTTTGTCATCCTTATCGTCTTTCTTTGGATCTACTTTATCGTATGTCCTTTCCATGTCTTTCCTGCACATTCTCTGTTTGTGACCTCCTACAAAAATGAGGCTTCGTCCTTCATTAACCAAGCAGCTAATTGAACCTTCCACCCATTGTCTATCTTAAAGGTACCAACAAGTCCTCCACTTCCTTCAAGCTTTGACAGACGTCCCAGTCCCATGAAGCGGTTTTCCACCCATCGTATGGAAGTTCTTACATATCTTAGAAAAAGCGTCTATACGTGGAGGAAGAAATTCAAAGAGGAAGAGATTCAAAATGGAGAACCGAAGGAAAGATATATGGCTCTTGGGGGTTATGTTCTTAAAACAAACTTTTCTCTTGAAAATACTTTCCTTAAAACATAATTTTGAAAGTATTTCTTTATAAAATGCTTTTTGAAAAACATTTTTTCAAAATTCATATCGGTTCTAGTAACCTGGCTCTGATACCACGTGTAACACCCCACGTCCATTAATGTCACTCACAAAGGGAATGCATAAACTTCCAAGGAACATTATTAGTGTATAGAACAGAATATAACAAGACAGATACATATATTGGTACTTGAAAAATTTAAAACAACTTTTATTGCAGCGGAGAAATAATTTGATTACAACAACTTCATAAACCAACAGTAAAACCAAGTACACTAATTATCCATCTTGACAAACTGTTTTCAGAGTACATAAAGTAAAAAAGCATAACCCCAACATAAGTAGCCATAAAAGAGACGAGCTGAACTTTACTTTCAACAATCCAGGCACTTCCAAAAGAGAGAGAAAGAGATCCAAATCAAGCTCCGCTAGTACTAGTCCCACCCTGAGAACCTGGGGGGGGGGGGGAAGGAAGAAAAGAGGCAAAAACAAAGGGGGTCAGACATGAAGTCTGGCGAGTACCATAACTTTAACAATACAATTATTAAAGAAATTAGGATAAGGCATAAACTGGTAAAATAAGGAATGACTGTGAAGCAAGTGGGCAAGACAAAGAAAACAGAGGAATATTCTGGCGTTAATTGCGCTCCTAATCACTATAGGATAATTACTATACTGCACCAATGCTAATTACACCGCACCATTACTAGTCACCCTAAAAGTTGATCCCGCCCACTGAACAAAATAATAATAATGGTAGTTTCGTGTACCCTAGGCTGTCTTCATAGGTGCCGCCTGCCCCTATCTCCACTAGTTGTACCCACTACCCTCCCCATTCTAATTATAATGTTTATTCATAATATGGTAGTTATACTCCTAGCTGTCTTCATAGGTGCCGTCTGCTCCTATCTCCGCTAGTCGTACCCACTACCCTCCCCATTCTAATTACAATATTTATTCATAATATGGTAATTATACTCCTAGCTGTCTTCATAGGTGTCGTCTGCTCCTATCTCCGCTAGTCGTACCCACTACCTTCCCCATTCGATAGGCTCCCTAACTCGTAGATACCATGTTGGTCCCACAGTGGGGTGTATCACTTCCCAAAGTGGCAACCCGATACTACTAAAGATGCACGGCTTACACCTACACCATGCAACAACGTCTGACCTACCAGCCTGGGCCCACACACGCACATGACCTCGTTGGACTTGCGTTGCCACCGTTAACCCGTTTTGACCGCTTACAATCAAACCCAGTAAGCGTGTCCCGTCCTCGATCTAACTCGAGCTCACAAAGATACTTAATGGGTTACTGGTTTGAAAAGGTCCCCATGTTTGACACAAGCTTTCCACCTATGCTTGGTCCCCACTAAGATTCCCCACTTAACCCCTTCTTATTCATGTCTTCTTACATGTTTCAACTTGGTTAAGTGTTTTTAATTATATCCCACATGTCACCCATGTTATCCACTTAACAAATCAACATGTGTTATTGGTTAAGCTTGTCTTAACCCTATCCGCTTATCAGATCAATATATTATTGGTTAAGCTGGTCTTAACCCCATCCACTTATATCTTATTGGCTAAGTTGATCTTAACCCTATCCGCTTATCAAATCAATATATATTATTGGTTAAGTTTTTCTTAACCCTATCAGATCAATATATATTATTGGTTAAGCTGGTCTTAACCCTATCCACTTATCATGTTTTACTTAATTTATGGTTAAGTACATCTTAGTTCACAGATACATTGGTTAAGAGAATAATTCCCTAAGTATCAACCCCGAAGACCGAAATCAACATCAGATTGGTACCCAGAGAACTATTCACTCAACCAAACTTCTGTTTGTCATTCATATTCGTCTTTGATCAGCATTAATTAATTATTAATGCAAAGACCTCCCACATTAAGTCAATTGCTTGTAACCGCTGGATATGCCGGGCGGTTCCGGGCAGACTTCCACCACAAGTAAGACTTAACCTCGTGTCTAAGCATCTTTTAATTTATGCCTTTGACCTCTCACATTAGACTACTGTTTGTGGTTGCTGGATTTGCCAGGCGGTTCCGGGCAGTCTTACACCACAAACGAGTCTAACCTCGTGTCTTAGGCCTTTATTACTCAATTAATTTATGCCTTTGACCTCTCACATTAGACTATCGTTTGTGGTTGCTGGATTTGTCGGGCGGTTCCGAGCAGTCTTACACCACAAACGAGTCTAACCTCGTGCCTTAGGCATTTATTATTACCAATTATTTCACCCCCAATATGGATTAATTATCCTTATTCAAATTGTCAATAATTTCCAAATTATGTCCATAATTGTCACCTAAATAATGTCCATACTCATTATGTATAAAAATTATACCAGTTAATGTCTCAAATTAATTATATGCCTTTAAGCCATTTATGCCAATTCACAATGTTAATATTTAATATTTTCCCATTGTCCCCACGCTATTCGTTCGTTTTAATATGACATTTGTTAGACTCGCAAATAGTCTAACTTATAAAAAGAAAAGCAACATTACAACTTGCATAACACACAAAATAGATCTAAGAATCATGACACAAGTTTGCATAGCCAATAACTTGCATAGGCAATACATAAATTTGCATAACTATCATGGATCTAAACATGTAATTGTGAACTTGCATATATGGATATGGTTTCCTATAACTTGCATATGAATTTCATTCAAACTAGCATATGATTCACATACAAAACTAGCATAGGAAATGGGCATATAGAACATAAATTTTCATAACTATGTACTACCATAGATCTTAATATAGATCTAAACATAAAGATGTGAACTTGCATATGGATCTAAACATAAAGATGTGAACTTGCATATGGATGTAACACCCCGAGAATTTTATAACTGTGAAATTCATAAATTAAAGTATAATTAATCTGAAATCAAAGAACTAAGGGAAACGGGATACGCCATTGCGTTCGTCTCGGAAAAATACGCGAAATAGAGTCCGAGTTTTCGAAAAACGGAGTCCGTATGAAGAAGATATGGCCTTCGGAAGTTTTGAATTAAATTTAAAATTCAAACAGAATAAAATAATAATTAAAAATCGGGCCCAGTGGGCCAGGGCGGATAAACACCCGCCTAGGCCACCCAGGTCGACTGGGCTGTCGACCTGGGCTACCCATGTCGACAGGGCTGTCGACAGCCCTGTCGACAGGGGTGTCGACCTGGTCGAGCCCAGTCAACCTGGCTGGCCAGGTCTGTGTTTGGTCGAATTTCTGTGGTCTGCTTTGTCACTAGGGCTAGGTGGCAAGTTTTTATTGGTCTCTCTTCCTAATGAATGGCTACGATCTAACCTAGCAACATCAAGGGTCCTAATCAATTCCTAACCTCTATATAAACAACCCTAGACTAAACCCTAATCTATTCATTCAAATTAAGAACATAGCCGCCATGTTGCTGAGGAACGACTAAGAGTAGCCGCCAACTAGAGAGAGGATTAGGAAGAAAGTTCTAAAGCCTAAAGCAATTCAAGTAACCTAAAGCCAATCAATTCAACAAAGGAATCATATCTCTTAATTAGAGAATTCGCCGCAACCATTGTAAGTAGAGTATTACTTTGGTATGAATAGACAATTGTGTTGATGTGTATGCTTGAATTGTGGCAGTAAAAGTAATTCATACTTATGCGTTCTTATCAATTTGTATGCGTTTGGATATTCTTGAATTATGTTATAAAGAACTACATGCGGTAGTTCTATGCAAGTAAACGTTTGGAATATTTCGCAAATTATGTAATCTATGTTGAAGCTACATGTATGTAGTTGATTGAAATTCATGCAAGTTTGGGGCTTTATTATTATGCCATCATGATGTATATTTGTATGTAATTAAAACAAGTTTGGTTATAGTTCATATGAAATTATGTTGAGAATTAGGCATCATGTATTAAGTCATGCTTTTGCAAACTTATGAATATGGCTAGGCTATGAATGATATTTGGCATAATTGAAATCCATGTTAGTTCTATATTGTTAAAATGACATATGTGATACATGGCTAGGTTAGACTCAAAAATCCCCTTTTTGCAAGTTTAAAGCAAACACCATGATTAGGAATATTTATGCATAAGTATGTTTATACCGTTGTTATGTGATTAGACTTAAATCATGATTAAGTTGAACTATGCTTTTGGTGTTAGTAACAAAGTATTCCCTTTGTAAACATGTAGAAACCTTATGAACATGACTTGTTTATGTTTATGCTAGAAATATTTATGCCATGTTTATGTTTGACATTATGCCATGTTTATGCTAGAAATATTTGTGCCATGCTTCTGTTTGACATTATGCCTAGATAAGAATATAGGTTCATGTTGTAGTTAAACCTATGCAAGTTCACATGCTTTGATTCATGTCACCTATGTTACCACTATGCAAGTACACCAATTTCTATTTTGTATTTCCAACGTCGTATTGCAAGTTCATGCGCTCACCTTCCCCTCTTTGTGTATACGTCATAAGCCTCCCCTTTTCGCATGGCTAAATTGGGCTTTAAAAGGCTAAGCCCAATATATATAAACGGACGTGTAAAACGGGGGAAAATAACGTTGGGTTAAAAATTAATTAATGAATGAAAATATAAAATAGAAGGGCCCAAATTCAAGTATGGGTAGGGCCCGTGATTGGTGTAACCTTTACACCATTAACTTAATAATGGGCCGCAAATAGTTACATATAAGAAATAAAGAAGAATGACAAGATATGTAAATGTAGAACATACGATGTGTTTAACCCGAGGTTGGATTGAGTTGTGATGTAAACCTGCCCGGAACCGCCCGGCTGTCCAGTAGTCACAACAATACCTATCCAATGTGGGAGGTTAAACATGGAGCCCAGCAAGGACCCGAGGTTAGACTGAGTTGTGGCGTAAGACTGCCCGGAACCAACCGGCAACAGGCAGCCACAACAATACCTGTCTAATGTGAGCGGTCAGGGCCTTAATAAGACAATTAAGGCTGAGTCAGGATTGTTAGGATTAAGTGAACTAAAGACTTAATCAAAAATGGAACATGCTAAACTAAACGGACTGGTGGGGTTAGGTTAGGAAACACTTAACCAACTTAGCATGTTGGCTAGAGATAGAAAACCTAGTAACGGGGGACCCTTTTCAGCAGTAACCCTAAAAGGTGTATCAGGATACCCTGAAACTAGGCAGGGTGGGGCACGATTACTGGGCTGATTGTAAGAGGTCAAAGCGACGGCGGTGGTGTGGCAGTGTAGGTTCTAACGGAGTGCGGGCGTGCACACACTCCGGCGCAGAAAAATAAGGCACTGGGCACCAGTAGCATACCTGTGCACTCTAAGGTTGTGTCGGGTTGCCACTATGGGACTTGATACACCCCATGGTGGGACCAGCATAGGTAACTACAGACATCGGGGGCCGTAAGACACATGTAACTATGCGAGTAGGAGCCGATCATTATTGAATGGATCACATCACCCTGACCATGGGGTGCCAGTGGGAAACTAGTTTATATGGGTTCAGAGATTAACAGGGGGTACGATAGTATATTCGACCCTAGACAACTTGACCAAGTTTACTGCGCTTGCCCACTTCTTGTTATACTTATCATACCCAGTTCTTTATTCATAGACAAAGTAGTACTAGACTTACTCAGGCTTTATGTCTGACTCTATTTTTCTTTCGTCTTCTTTCTTCCGTTTCCCCCCCCCAGGTCCTCAGGGAGGGAACACAGCAGCTTGATCAGCCTTGACATCCAGCTTGAAGTAGAGAAATGTATTGCTTGGACTTTCCTGTTTTGAACTATGGCTTTGGACAATCCACTATGGGGCTTTTGCAGTTCATCTATGTTTTATTTATGCTTCTTTAAAAATAATGTACTCAAGACAGATTATGAAAGTGTTATGCTATGTTTTTGGAAAGGATGTTGTTGTAACACGTATTTGACTTTATGAAATAAAATTTGTTGTTCTTCCGCTGTTTACAAATATGTGTTCTTATATCTGTCTTGTATATCTGTGACTTGTACTTATAAACCTCCACCAAAATTAGGGCATTCCCTTTGAGAGTGACCCTAACGGAGGTGGGGTGTTTCACTTGGTATCAGAGCATAGGTTTACCAGATAAGATAAAAAGTTTTGAAAAATTATTTTCAAAAAGGAAATTTAAAGAAGCATCTTTAAAAGAAAAATATTATTTTATTTTAAAAAGGCAAAGTCCACCCCCCAAAGCCATAGGTATTATCTCTTATCCTTCGTTTTGAATCTATCCTTTTTGTTTCAGCATGTCCCAAGAACTTAACTTGCCGGAAGGGGTGCCCATACCTGGTTGGTTTAGACGGTTCTTAGAAGCAAGGGCCACTCAGCCAGGTCCTACCATTCCTCCTCCCCCAGCTGAAGGAAATCATCCGGCTGCAGCGGCACCTTTTCCTCCACCTCCTCCTCCACGGGGAAACGCTTTTGCTAAGATATGTAAAGACTTTAAAGCTATGGGAGGAAGGGATTTCCATGGAACTGAGTCCTTCGTGGCAGCTAGAAATTGGCTGAAGGAAACGGAGGACCTATTCATCATCTTTGAAGTAGAGGATAGACAGAAAGTACAGTTGGCAGTGTGGCTATTGAAGGGCGAGGCTTCCTACTGGTGGGAAGTCACTAATGCTGAAAGACCAGTGGAGACATGGGAGGACTTTAGGGCGAGGTTTGAGACCAAATTTCTCTCAGATGCAGAAAGAAGTTTGCAGTTGGAAAAATTCTTATTTCTTAAGCAAGGAGACAAGACTGTCAGAGAGTATGTGAATCAGTTTGATGAGCTGGCTAGGTTTGGGCTTGACCTAGTCAACACGCCGCACAAGAAGGCTCTCCGTTTCATCAAGGGGTTGAATGAGCCATTACACAGTTTGGCCATGACCCATATACCCATGGGAGCCACGTATGAAAGATTGGTGCAAATGGCATTGCTGAATGAAGAGGATAAGGGCAAGAAGAAAGAGGGTTTGCAGCCCAAGAAGACAGACTTTAAGAAAGGCGGAAAAGGCAACAAAGAGAAGAGGAAGTGCAATTTCTGTGGCAAAGTGGGGCACTTAGTAAAGGACTGCCGGAAAAAGAAGGCCAAGGAGAATGGTGGGTGCTTTTCTAGCGGTGAGACGGGCCATAGGGCTAAGGACTGCCCAAAGAAACACGGACAGGGGCAGAGGGCTGGATCCACCCCAGGGGCACAGGTCCATGTGCTAGAAGCGCCACCTCTGCAACAGCGAGGTATAAATACTTCTGTAGAAAGTGTAGTTTATCTTTATGATCACCCCGTTCGCACTTTATTTGATTCCGGCGCATCACACTCCTTTATCTCGTCTGCTTTAGTAGAATCTCTGCACCTAAAAACTAGTATGGTAGAGGACCCCTTAATTGTTTCGAACCCAATTGGGGGCCCAGCTCATTTGTCTATGATCTGTTTGGAATTGGAAATTTCTATTCTAAGTGTTGAATTTCAATGTAGTGCCTTTGTTTTGGGCTTTTCGGGGTGTGGTTTGATTCTGGGTATGGATTGGCTATCCAGTAATGGGGCCATCCTTGATTGTGAGAAAAGGGTTGTTAGGCTCCTAACCCAGCTCGGTAATACTTTGGAAATTTCTTGTAATCCCTCGTATGCGGTTATGCTTAGTTATCTTGAATCGCTAGATGCCTCTGTTGAAAACTTGCAATCAGTTAGAGTGGTCTGGGAATATCCGGATGTCTTCGAAGAGGTGAAGGGCTTGCCTCCGAAGCGGGAAATAGACTTCCGCATATATCTTGTAGATAATGCAAAGCCCGTTGCGTTGCCCGTTAGACATATGGCTCCACGAGAAAGGAAAGAGCTCAGTAAACAGATTAAAGAGCTTCTAGAAAAGGGGTTCATTAGGAGGAGCATTTCAGAATGGGGCGCTCCGGTGGTGTTCGCTACAAAGGCGGATGGTTCACTCCGTCTATGTGTTGACTATAGGGAGCTCAACAAGCTAACGAAAAAGAATAGGCACCCTCTCCCTAGAATTGACGATTTATTTGACCAGCTTGTAGGGGCGTCTGTTTTCTCCCAACTCGATTTAGCAACCGGTTTTCATCAGCTAAGGGTGGCTGAAGATAGCATCGATAAAACGGCGTTCAGAACCCCAGACGGTTTCTTTGAATGGCTTGTCATGCCTTTCGGCTTGACAAATGCACCTGCGTACTTCGTGGACCTAATGAGTAGGGTATTTAGAGATTTCCTCAACAAATTCGTAGTGGTCTTCGTAGATGATATCCTTATCTTCTCAAAGAGTGAAGAGGAACATGCTCAACACTTAAGGGCAATCATGGAAACTTTGCGAGTCCATCAACTAAAAGCCAAGTTCTCCAAATGCCACTTTTGGTGAGAAGAGGTGAGGTTCCTTGTGCACATAGTATCCAAACAAGGGTTAGCGGTGGACCCTGCTAAGGTAGTGGCGGTACAGGATTGGAAGACACCAAGGAATGCAACTGAGGTCCGAAGCTTTCTAGGACTAGCAGGTTTCTATCGAAAATTTATAAGGGATTTTGCGAAAATCTCAGCTCCGCTCACGAAATTGACCAAGAAGAATCTAGTGTTCAATTGGGATTTGGATTGCGAATTTGCTTTCCAACGACTGAAAAGGGATCTCACAACAGCCCCAGTTTTGACGCTGCCAGATGGGAGCAAGATGTTCACTGTTTATACGGATGCATGTGGGACAGGGCTAGGCGCCGTCTTAATGCAAGAAGGAAGGGTAGTAGCTTATGGCGGGAGGCAGTTGAAGGTGCACGAAAAGAACTACCCAACCCACGATCTTGAGTTAGCCGCCATCGTCTTTGCACTCAAGTCTTGGCGACACTATCTCCTAGGTGAGAAGTTCGAACTTTACACTAACCATAAATCCTTGAAATATCTTTTCTCGCAGAAAGATCTTAACTTGAGGCAACAAAGATGGATGGAGTTTCTTGCCTCGTACGATTTCGAAATCTCCTATACTCCGGGCAAAGGCAACGTAGTGGCAGACGCGTTGAGCCGAAAGAAATTGACCCTAAGCCCGTTGTTTGTTGAAAGACAAAGCCTAGAGTTTATAGCCAGCTTCGACTTTAGGCCCTCCTCCGATTTCGTACCGGGCCTGCTTGCATCTCTCGAAGTGCGCCCAACTTTAGTGGATTCAGTAGGGGCAGCACAACGCGAAGACCCTCAGCTTGTGGAAATAATTGATAGGCTAATTAGGGGTGAGACTTCAAGTCACCTCAACCGATACTCCATCGACGATAGGGGTTTGCTAAGGCAAGACGGAAGACTATGCGTCCCACAGACAAAAGATTTAGTAAAGAAGGTTCTCGAGGAAGCGCATCATTCCAAGATGACGATACACCCAGGCGGAGATAAAATGTACAAAGATATAAAAAGGACTTTCTTCTGGAACGGCATGAAAAATGACGTGGCAGAATTCGTTTCTAAGTGTATGGTGTGCCAACAGGTTAAGGCGGAACAGAAAAAGCCTGGCGGACTGCTACATCCTCTGGAGGTCCCGCAGTGGAAGTGGGATAGCATCTCAATGGACTTCATCGATGGGCTGCCTAGGTCTAGGAGAGGCAACACTAGCATTTGGGTAATAGTGGATAGGCTTACTAAAAGCGCCCACTTTTTACCTGTCAAAAGTAAGAGAACTGCCTCATCCCTAGCATCACTTTACCTTAAGGAAATCGTTCGACTCCATGGGATACCATCTAGTATTGTTAGTGACCGAGACCCCATCTTCACCAGTGAGTTTTGGCGGAGTCTGCAAGAAGCAGTAGGAACGCAGTTACGCTTGAGCACAGCCTATCATCCCCAAATCGACGGCCAAACAGAGAGAGTGAACAGAGTTTTGGAAGACCTTTTAAGGCTATGCGTCCTCGACTTCGGAGGGACATGGGAAGACCACCTTCCTTTGGTGGAATTTGCCTACAACAACAGCTATCAAGCAACCATAGGAATGGCGCCCTTCGAAGCTTTATATGGAAGACCGTGCCGATCGCCCACTTGTTGGTGGGAGTCTACTGATAAGCTTATACTTGGACCAGATATGATCCGAGAGACTTCGGAGAAAGTAGACTTAATACGAAGAAGGATGAAGACGGCCCAAGACAGACAAAAGTCCTATGCTGACAAAAGGAGGACCGACCTTGAATTTGAAGTTGGAGACAGAGTTTTTCTCAAGGTATCACCGCTAAGGAACGTTGTTCGTTTAGGAACCACAGGAAAACTTGCACCAAGATTCGTAGGGCCATTCCCTATCATCGAGAAAATTGGGAAACTGGCCTATAGATTAGAGCTACCCGAGAAGTTGGCTGGAGTCCACAACGTTTTTCACGTTTCGCATCTCCGAAAATGTCTGCATGAGTCAGCTGAAGTGGTAGAGCCAAATATCCTCGAAGAGGCCGAAGTGGAACGCGAAGCAACCATAAGAAGAGTTCCAACCCGCATCTTAGGAACGGAAGTGAAGAAGTTACGCAACCGCGAAGTTAAGCTCGTCAAAGTTCAGTGGAGCGACGCCGAGGAAGACGCGACTTGGGAAACTGAAGCTAGAATCCGTACAGCTTACCCTTTTCTGTTCGAGGGTACATCCTTGATCTTTCTTTTTCTTAAGTTGCGCTTTTATCTATCTTTTTAGGTATATTTCCTCGACCGTATCTTTTAGGTAGAAACCCTTTGGATGGAAACATGTAGTTGAAACATGTTATGTATGATGGTTGCAAGTGGTTGCAAGTGATTGCTAGTGGTTGCTCGTGGTTGCATATACACACACAATCTAGGTTTTAGATCGGCTCAGTCACTTCATATTGCATATGCATATATGTTTGTATTTGTAGATGGTTGAACTTTAATGTGTTGTCATGTGGATGCTGCATTTGTATTGAATGATTGTGCACTCATGTAGAATCAAGAATAGGAAAATTTGCATACATAATGGATTCATGGCACTTACATAATTCGCATTAAGGAGGTCAACTGAATCAGTAGACCGCCTGATTTTGCATTAGATAAGTACATGTAAACACACACTTCGCATATGATCATGAAGCATTAGAAATATTTTAAGGACAATGGATGCTCGTGTTTGATGGATGAGTAGATGGATGATTGGATGTTAGGATATACATTTTCCTACACTTGAAGATTTCGGGGACAAAATCCTTTTAAGTGGGGGAGAATGTAACACCCCGAGAATTCTATAACTGTGAAATTCATAAATTAAAGTATAATTAATCTGAAATCAAAGAACTAAGGGAAACGGGATACGCCATTGCGTTCGTCTCGGAAAAATACGCGAAATAGAGTCCGAGTTTTCGAAAAACGGAGTCCGTATGAAGAAGATATGGCCTTCGGAAGTTTTGAATTAAATTTAAAATTCAAACAGAATAAAATAATAATTAAAAATCGGGCCCAGTGGGCCAGGGCGGATAAACACCCGCCTAGGCCACCCAGGTCGACTGGGCTGTCGACCTGGGCTACCCATGTCGACAGGGCTGTCGACAGCCCTGTCGACAGGGGTGTCGACCTGGTCGAGCCCAGTCAACCTGGCTGGCCAGGTCTGTGTTTGGTCGAATTTCTGTGGTCTGCTTTGTCACTAGGGCTAGGTGGCAAGTTTTTATTGGTCTCTCTTCCTAATGAATGGCTACGATCTAACCTAGCAACATCAAGGGTCCTAATCAATTCCTAACCTCTATATAAACAACCCTAGACTAAACCCTAATCTATTCATTCAAATTAAGAACATAGCCGCCATGTTGCTGAGGAACGACTAAGAGTAGCCGCCAACTAGAGAGAGGATTAGGAAGAAAGTTCTAAAGCCTAAAGCAATTCAAGTAACCTAAAGCCAATCAATTCAACAAAGGAATCATATCTCTTAATTAGAGAATTCGCCGCAACCATTGTAAGTAGAGTATTACTTTGGTATGAATAGACAATTGTGTTGATGTGTATGCTTGAATTGTGGCAGTAAAAGTAATTCATACTTATGCGTTCTTATCAATTTGTATGCGTTTGGATATTCTTGAATTATGTTATAAAGAACTACATGCGGTAGTTCTATGCAAGTAAACGTTTGGAATATTTCGCAAATTATGTAATCTATGTTGAAGCTACATGTATGTAGTTGATTGAAATTCATGCAAGTTTGGGGCTTTATTATTATGCCATCATGATGTATATTTGTATGTAATTAAAACAAGTTTGGTTATAGTTCATATGAAATTATGTTGAGAATTAGGCATCATGTATTAAGTCATGCTTTTGCAAACTTATGAATATGGCTAGGCTATGAATGATATTTGGCATAATTGAAATCCATGTTAGTTCTATATTGTTAAAATGACATATGTGATACATGGCTAGGTTAGACTCAAAAATCCCCTTTTTGCAAGTTTAAAGCAAATACCATGATTAGGAATATTTATGCATAAGTATGTTTATACCGTTGTTATGTGATTAGACTTAAATCATGATTAAGTTGAACTATGCTTTTGGTGTTAGTAACAAAGTATTCCCTTTGTAAACATGTAGAAACCTTATGAACATGACTTGTTTATGTTTATGCTAGAAATATTTATGCCATGCTTATGTTTGACATTATGCCATGTTTATGCTAGAAATATTTGTGCCATGCTTCTGTTTGACATTATGCCTAGATAAGAATATAGGTTCATGTTGTAGTTAAACCTATGCAAGTTCACATGCTTTGATTCATGTCACCTATGTTACCACTATGCAAGTACACCAATTTCTATTTTGTATTTCCAACGTCGTATTGCAAGTTCATGCGCTCACCTTCCCCTCTTTGTGTATACGTCATAAGCCTCCCCTTTTCGCATGGCTAAATTGGGCTTTAAAAGGCTAAGCCCAATATATATAAACGGACGTGTAAAACGGGGGAAAATAACGTTGGGTTAAAAATTAATTAATGAATGAAAATATAAAATAGAAGGGCCCAAATTCAAGTATGGGTAGGGCCCGTGATTGGTGTAACCTTTACACCATTAACTTAATAATGGGCCGCAAATATTTACATATAAGAAATAAAGAAGAATGACAAGATATGTAAATGTAGAACATACGATGTGTTTAACCCGAGGTTGGATTGAGTTGTGATGTAAACCTGCCCGGAACCGCCCGGCTGTCCAGTAGTCACAACAATACCTATCCAATGTGGGAGGTTAAACATGGAGCCCAGCAAGGACCCGAGGTTAGACTGAGTTGTGGCGTAAGACTGCCCGGAACCAACCGGCAACAGGCATCCACAACAATACCTGTCTAATGTGAGAGGTCAGGGCCTTAATAAGATAATTAAGGCTGAGTCAGGATTGTTAGGATTAAGTGAACTAAAGACTTAATCAAAAATGGAACATGCTAAACTAAACGGACTGGTGGGGTTAGGTTAGGAAACACTTAACCAACTTAGCATGTTGGCTAGAGATAGAAAACCTAGTAACGGGGGACCCTTTTCAGCAGTAACCCTAAAAGGTGTATCAGGATACCCTGAAACTAGGCAGGGTGGGGCACGATTACTGGGCTGATTGTAAGAGGTCAAAGCGACGGCGGTGGTGTGGCAGTGTAGGTTCTAACGGAGTGCGGGCGTGCACACACTCCGGCGCAGAAAAATAAGGCACTGGGCACCAGTAGCATACCTGTGCACTCTAAGGTTGTGTCGGGTTGCCACTATGGGACTTGATACACCCCATGGTGGGACCAGCATAGGTAACTACAGACATCGGGGGCCGTAAGACACATGTAACTATGCGAGTAGGAGCCGATCATTATTGAATGGATCACATCACCCTGACCATGGGGTGCCAGTGGGAAACTAGTTTATATGGGTTCAGAGATTAACAGGGGGTACGATAGTATATTCGACCCTAGACAACTTGACCAAGTTTACTGCGCTTGCCCACTTCTTGTTATACTTATCATACCCAGTTCTTTATTCATAGACAAAGTAGTACTAGACTTACTCAGGCTTTATGTCTGACTCTATTTTTCTTTCGTCTTCTTTCTTCCGTTTCCCTCCCCCCCCCCCCCCCAGGTCCTCAGGGAGGGAACACAGCAGCTTGATCAGCCTTGACATCCAGCTTGAAGTAGAGAAATGTATTGCTTGGACTTTCCTGTTTTGAACTATGGCTTTGGACAATCCACTATGGGGCTTTTGCAGTTCATCTATGTTTTATTTATGCTTCTTTAAAAATAATGTACTCAAGACAGATTATGAAAGTGTTATGCTATGTTTTTGGAAAGGATGTTGTTGTAACACGTATTTGACTTTATGAAATAAAATTTGTTGTTCTTCCGCTGTTTACAAATATGTGTTCTTATATCTGTCTTGTATATCTGTGACTTGTACTTATAAACCTCCACCAAAATTAGGGCATTCCCTTTGAGAGTGACCCTAACGGAGGTGGGGTTTTTCAATGGATCTAAACATAAAGATGTGAACTTGCATCTGTATCTACATGATTCACATATGAACTTGTGTATAATCCACCTACAGACTTGCATAGGATTCACATATGTTTTAACATCCCAAACTTGCATAAAATTCATTAACTAGCATATGATTTAACATCCTAAACTTGCATAGGATTCACATACATATGTTTTAACATCCCAAACTTGCATACATATGAATCAAGTTAAACATATATAATTGTACATATAAATAGATCTACCAACATACAATAACAAAATTGTCATATGTTCACAAACAGACAATAACATCACTTGATTCAACATACATGTTCTCATAATCCAATTACAACCCATCATAACTAATTTATTAATTATATTGTGAAAGAAATGGTACTCACAACAAAAGAATAGTCTTGTTTTTCTGGGATCTGTATTCTGAAACTGAATTGCTCGCCTTTGATGTAGACTAATTGTTATTCTAATTTAGATTTAGATTTGATTTTGATTCTTGCTTCTATCTTGTTTTTGAGTTGAAAAGAAAACGGCGGCTACTCTAGGTTCACCATTGACGGCATGGTGGCTCTTGGTATGAGTTAGTGTGATTAGGGTTGAGGGTTTGTGAGTGTTTTTATAGAAGTTTAATTTGATAAGAGCTGTCGGATTAACCTAGGAATAACCAGAACCATTCAGATAGCCACATAAGCCCTAGTGACTCAGCAATGACTCACTGTTCGGATCAGAACACTCCAGAAATCTATGTAGGTTTTTAGCCCGACATGGGCGCACTTGGCAGGTGCACCAGTGCATTTTTGTACTAGCGCACTTCACAAGTGCGTCAGTGCATTCTGGTCTGTTTCCGGTTTTTCTGCCCAACTTCGTTCGTCCATATCTCCTTCATACGGTATCCGTTTTACGCAAACTCATACTCTATCTCAAGAAGAATTCCCAGACGAACGCAATGGCATAACCCATTTCCCTTGAATCTCAAATTTGAAATTAAGTATTCTTTAATTTGTTAATTTTAATATTTAAAATCACGGGGTGTTACACATCAACTAAGCAAAGAACCACGCAGGGAAATGTATCAGAGATCAAAATTGTTTTTGGCAAGTGTTTAATTGGTTGGAAGAATTCATTTCTCAATTTCCAATGGTTTCCAGTTTTGAATCAAAAATCAATTCAAGAAGGTGTGCAAATAAATATATGGCAACAATGTTCATGGTTCTGAAATCATTTCAGTAACTCCAAATTATTGGGCAAGTATTCATCACTGAACAAAAGAAACAAATATTTTTTTCCAGAAATATGTAAATCAGTTTTTTTGGGAGGAAAGATCAATTCAAATACTTTCCAGAAAAATAGGGCAACAATATTATTTTGAAACCATTGTGTTGGGCAAATACTGTTTTTGGCAAGCTACAAATATTTCTGGAAATGGTTTAAATCACTCAATAGTTTTTGCGTAAGAAAGGTGGAAATTTAAATGTCCAGATTCATTCAAATTCAACTGAGATTGTCAAAAGGGGAAAGCAATAAATCAGGGCTAAGTCATTAACGTGAAATCAGAGAATTCGAGGGTTTCTATACCCTATAAACAACATCATTTCATCATAGGCATCCATATCAAAAATTAACACAATAATTCAAAGAGAAAATCGAAGAATTCAAATCAGAAATTACTCACTTATTTTCGATCATAACCACTACCAAAACAATCGACGATAGTGCATCCAAAGTGAAGCATCAGAGAGTATTCAGTTTCAAAGATCAACAGAGAAGCAAATCAAAGAGCAATCACAATCAAATTTGATTTGGGATTTGAAAAACCCTATATTGATAATCATCGGCCGCCATTTTTTTTCCAAAAGAAGAAAAGGGAACGGGTGCAACATATTTCAAATGGGCCAACCTACATGGGTTTAAACCCTAGCTTATTATAAAAAGGGGATGTCCCTTATTTTCTAAATCCTAGGGTTTTATTTCTCCTTTTATTTTGTATTGTTTTGTATTTTGTTTTGTACTTGAAAACAAACAGTTCTATAGTCTGTAAAATCTAGGGTTACGTGTTACGGGTTTGTAATACGGGAAAATCTGGTCGAGGGGATATCGGTCAGTCTAGGGTTTTGAGCGTAGGGTTAGTACAGGAGCAGGGAGTGCGAGTTTACATGGTCTTGTAAGCGGGATCTGTTCTATCACCTAGTAGAAACCTTAGGAATGCAGCAGTAGGCGGGATTTTGCCGAAGCTGGGTATATCTTGTGTCATTTACTATCTGCATTTCTATTTCTGCTATATTTTATAATTTGTTTATTATAATATATCCCGTTAGATTTTTAATTCATCTAAAAATTGTGATAAACCCTATTTTCCCCCCTTCAGGGTTAATCTAGATCCAACAAGTGGTATCGGAGCTTGGTAATTTTATTAACCCTAGAATCATGGATCCTAGTTGTCAGTCTTCTAGGAGTCAGTCCAGTGATATTCCAATCATTTTCAATGGAACAGATTTTTCAATTTGGAAACTAAAATTCGAATTATATTTAAAATCTGTTAATTTTGAATATTGGAATATTATTGAAAATTTGGGAGATATGTTAGATAAGAAAAATAAAGTTTTAAATGCTCGTGTTATGCATATTATTTATTCTTTTCTTGGTAATGATCAATTAAATTTTATCTCTCATTGTTTAACTGCGCAGGATATCTGGAGAACTCTAAATGAGTTGTGTGGACAAAAAGATGACAACTGCTCAAAACCTGAGAAGGACAACTCATATTCAGATTTATGTCTAATAGGCTATACAGATAAAAATTCAGATGATTCAGATGATCGTGAATCAACAGAAGATTTTTCATATGTAGATTTGGTTTATATGCGTACTGACTTAACTAAATCTGTTGAGAAACTCCAACAGAAAAACAAACTTCTGAAATCTGAAAATTGTGATTTGATTAACAAAAATAATATGTTGGAATTAAAACATGAAAACTCTGATTGCAAGAATTGTTTCAATTTGAAAAATGATTTAGCTCATCTTAATAAAAGTCTTCAGAAAATTGAAAAAAAATTATGGTTTTAAAACAAAATGAGGATGAGCTAATTTATAAAAACAATGTTTTGCAAAAGGAGTTGAATAATCTTATTTCCAAACATATAGTTTTTGAAAATCAAAATTTATAGAAATCTGAATTTGTTTTGAAAGAGCTTGAAAAAGAAATTGCGAAATTCAAAGATTTTGAAAAATTTGCGTCTAAAAAAGAAGCTAAATTTGAATCTGAGATTGCTGAGTCTCAAGCCAAAATTGAATTGCTTAAAGATGAAAATTTGGTTTTGAAATCTGATTTCCAACGATGTAAGATCACAGAAAATTGTTGTTCAGATTTATTGAAAGAAAATGGTGATCTTAAAACTAGAATTCAACAACTTGAAACAACCTTGGCAAAATTTTCAAACGGTGAAAAATCTTTAAATATGTTGTTGAAAAATCAATTTTCATCGGGAAATAGAAGTGGACTTGGTTTTCGAAAATCTGAGGTTTCTGAAAGGAGAAGTTCAAACGATTTTAAAAATCCTTCAACCTTCTTTGATAAGAATCGTCTTGATAATTTGAACTTTGATAATTCCAAAGGATTTTTGAATCAAAAGCAAAATGTGAATTTGTTCTATAATAATCCATCTAAACAATTCTGGTTCCCAAAAAGAAATAAGACAAACTTCACTAATTTCAAACAGATCTGGGTTCCTAAAGGCACAAAGATAAATTTGAATGGGTTGTTATACAAACAGATTTGGGTTCCAAAAGATGTTAACAAAACTACTAATGGTTTTACAAATTTTGTTAAACCACTTGATCCTTTAAACCTTTAGGTACCAGAGGAGACTGAGGAACTACTTTGCAAAAGAGAAACTGAATTCAAACTACTTCATATCATCAGATTGTTCACAGTTCCTTAGTCAAGTTTTGATGGTTTAGAGATTCTGGTTTACATTGATTTCAGGTATGATCTCTAAACTCATCTTTGTATATTCTCTCTATTTTTATTTTCTGTGTTTATTCCTTCCTCTACTCCTTCTTTCTTTAGTTTTTTTTATTTGATCTATCACTGCCATATTTTTTTTTGTTTCTTTATGGGCTTCATTAACTTCCAATAGCAGAAGTCATGTTTTTTCTGGAAATTTGCTTCTCTTGAATAAAACTCTAATGTTTATTAATTTCTAGATCTTGAATTCAAATTTGTAAATATTTCTGCAATTGTTTTGAAGCTTATTTTTGATTTTTGAATTTCTAACAGTGCTGAAGCATTCATATCATATCTTGAACACTATTAGTTTAAATTCTAAATTTTTTGAAGATCTGAATATCTAATGAAACTTCACATATATCTGCTATTTTGAGTTTTCACTAATTCTTTTTAGAAAAGCTTGAAATAATATACTCATTACAGCACACTATTAGTTATCAGTTATGATAATTTCATTGATCTTCAGATTGGCTTGAAAATTGTAATCTGTCTTGAATCTCAGTGATACATCTTAAAATTCATCTTTATTCACAATCATTTTATGGTTGAAATCTGTTTGTTTGAAATCATCTGAAATTCGTGATATTCTGAATCTCACATACCTCTTAAATTTGAAATTATCAATCTTGTGTGACTAATTCATTATATCCCAAAACTTGACATTGATTCAAGTGATTTTAAATAAATTATTTTAATTTTCTGGATCATGAATACCTTTCAAAATTGATGTAAATGATCTGAAATCTCTCTTGGGCTTGTCAGAGATACTTGTGAAAATTTCTTTTGAAAATTTAGTCTTAAATCTCATTGTTATTTCATGATTATTTGATTTGAATATTTTTTTGTTTAAAATCATTTGAAATTATTGATTTATTGAATCTCACACATATCTTGAATCTGAAATTAATATTCTGGTGTGATTGATTCACTGAATCTTGAAAATTTCATATTCCTCTAATGATTTCAAATAAACGGTATTTTTAATCATTGGATCATGAATCATCTTATGTGACCATCATCTTGACAAGTATGATTTGAAATCATTTTCTGTGCTGCTCTGATACTTTTTTGAAAAACGTTTGTTTTGGAATCATCTGTTTGCTGCTCTAATACATGTGCATAATCTGTTATCTTGTCTGCTTGGGCTTTGTACTTATAACTCTTTTGTCTATGATATCCTTGCCCGTCTCCCATGTTATGATAAAATCCTCATTAATAGGGACACCAAGTGGTATCAGAAGTGCCTTTTATTTGTCTCACTCAACTCTACTTAGATTCTAATATTCACCTTGTATAGATTCACACTTTTTTTTGCCTTATACAAATATTTTTTTTGTCTTGTATAGATCTCCATATCCCTCTTGTAATTGATTTTCAATTTTAAAGTTATTTATTGATTATTCATTCAGAAATTGAAATCAATAACCAAACCGAATTGTATTTATAATTCGTCAAAATTATTATCAGAATTTGAAATTGTGACGAATTATGACTGCAGTATATTTCACAACA
Source organism: Allium sativum (assembly GCA_030737875.1). Lineage (NCBI taxonomy): Eukaryota > Viridiplantae > Streptophyta > Magnoliopsida > Asparagales > Amaryllidaceae > Allium > Allium sativum. The sequence goes on along the minus strand of CM060922.1, from coordinate 967,190,099 downwards.
AGAGGGGGTTTTATTTATATTTTCATGATGGTTGAACAATTATTATAATATCTTTGAATTGGCAATTATTTCACGACCATCTCCTTTATCTACCATCATTCTGCCATCCATGATAATTTTATATAAATGTGGAGAGTTAAATATTTTTTAAAAATCATCTTGAATAAACAGTGAAAATATTTGTGATGGAATTGTGGTTATGTTATTATTCAGAATTAGTGAAAATTTAAAATTTTCAATGATCTCGTACAGTTGATCGTATATTATAATATAATTAATTTAGAAATTTATTTCACAGTTCATTTCTGTACCTACCCCAATTTCTATCATCCACATTGGTTTTATATACGGAAGAGTTTTTGTTTCCTTTAGAGCTAAAATGATCAATATATAATTAATTTATAAGTGTGTCTCTAACCTCATTTAAAAATCCAAGCTCTGGTTATGCATGGTTATGAGATAAATTATAATCTAAGCTGCGACTGGCCTCATTTAAAAATCCAAGCTCTGGTTATGCGTGGTCAGTGTGCACTTAAATAAAAAAAAGAGGAAATATTGTGCTAAAAATTGAAATAAATTTGAAATTCTCCTTGGTGTTTAAAAACCATCCTATCAATCCATCTTCTAATCTGTGAAATGTGTTAATATTTTATGACGTATTATGATTTGTTGATTGATAACTATTGGGATTTGAGATTATACGATTTTGTTACTTAAATTATATTATTAAGTAATAGTCCAAACCCATCACTGTTTTTTTGAACTTCATTTTTTATTTATTCTTTTTGAGAATAATTGAAATTCATGTTTTTATAACTCTCCTCATTTTTATAAATTTCATCGTAAATCCGCCATTCTCTGTAATGTGAAATATGTCATCTGTTCTTAGAATATTATGATTTTTGTTTGATTGATTGAGATTTATGATGACCGTTCTTCCTCTTAAGCTGAATTTTTTTTGTCATTTTTCATCTATATTTTAAAAAAAAAAAAAATCATTTTGATGATAACAAAAGGGGGAGAATGGGTTGAGATTTTGATTTGTGAGTGAATATTTTATAAATATTTTTAATTTTGAAAATTCATTAAATTCATTGTTTTTCACACATGCACTGTTATAGGGGGAGTTTTCTGTTCTAGGGGAATTCAATATTCACTGTCAAACACATTTTGTTGTATTCAAATTCTTTTATTTGTTTGTCATCATCAAAAGGGGGAGATTGTTGTATATAACGTTGTTGTATACACAATTATATGATTTTTGTTTGATGATAACAATCAAATAAATATTATTTTAAATGTGTTTGAAATCGTACTGTTTTATATATATACATCACAAAGAGGAATATAATATTTATATTTAAATAGAATACAACCGTACAGACATTCATATATTCATACGGTATTTTATTTAAATTGACTATTCTATTTCAACATTCAAATAGTACAACTATTTATAACTCCACTATTCAAACACTTCACAGATATTTGTACTTGTAAATAAACTGAATAAAATAGACAAGTTTGTTTGACAACAATAAAATAATATTTTATTTTAAACAAATTTGTTTATTGCAAATACCAGTACAATTCTCTCATTATTCATTCATACACCGCACCTCACTATAACATTGTCACTCAGTCATACAATTTTATATATACATACATTTTCACTCATACACTCAGTTTACACGCTGTTTTTGCTTTCTTCCTTTTGTCTTCTATCTTCTGTCTTCATAGCTTTCAGTCAGTCCAGTCATCCACACCTGTCACATACAGAAACACACACACATAGTATCTGGAATAGAAATAATATTTTGAAATTCTAGCAGATAAAAATTTTATTTTTAAAATTTTTATTTGCCTCATTTTTTTGGTGTGTTTTCTCATCATCTTTTTGACTTGATCAGCCTCGAGATAACCATACTGGTTTGCTGATCAGATACAGCATTAAACTCAGCTGATTCTGACCAGCCCCAACACAGTACAGTCAGTCTGCTGATGTGTATCACAGTTACACATATATACACAATTGTCAAATTTGATACAAGACAGGTCAAAATCAAAAGGAGAGTTGAAAATCAAAACATGCATCAGCACAAAGAAATGTTCAAGGAAATTCTGCATGGATCGTTTTTATGGTTCATGTGATCGAGCATATACATGTAGGTGGAAAATTACAATGCAACTTAAGAAAGCTCAAGGCAGCAGTATTTCATTGATCATGCATGAGATCCAGATTTTATGTTAAAATGAATACACAACAGTTCAAGACAAAAGTATATGGAAAATGCTTTCAAGTTCATATATATTCAAGCCGAGACAATGCAGCAATTCACGTATACAAGGGAGCATGAAGGGTTGTACTAGCAGCATAAACAGAAACTAAAGTATGGTAAATGGAGCAGCTAAATGGTCAAGCTCATGAGTGCAACAAAAATGTGCATGTCGTCATTACATGGATAATGCTACAGTTTTTTTTTCCACAAGTATACATGTCAGGAACAAGAAATATAGTGGCACAAAACAACCTTCAGCCTATCAAGTTTACAAGGTGGAACATGTGAATTCAAGTCAACACATATGCATGTGAAATCATTTTCAGAAATGCAAGTGTGATGGCAAAGCCAAGTGTTGGTGCAAGTTACAACAAGTCAATGGTACAATATGAAAAAGCAGCACCGTACACATGAATGAATCAATGGCCAAGAACAGCTCACACACATACATTTTGTATGACATGCAAGCAGCTCAATCACCATATGATCATACAAAGCAAACTGGTGGTGCATTTCAAGTCAGCAAATACATGCATATACAAGATTGGTTCAGCAAGTATTTTCAGGGATGAAGCAACACAAATACAAGTTTTCAGATATATTCATGCAGTTTTAAAGACCAGAAAATCATGTCAAGTATCCAGTATTTGAAAGCCAAAGAAATTCATATGAATTATGGACAAAACATTTACTTTTCCACTAGCAACTCAGACACGCATGGGACCAGTAATATAACATGATAAAGCTCGGATTTTCTAATATATGGACTGATGTTCTAGCGTGAATCAAATTGGCAACAAATTAGGGTCAAAAGACAAAGAGGAATACATGAAATGCAAATGCCATCAACTAAGCAAGGAACCACGCAGGGAAATGTATCAGAGATCAAAATTGATTTTGTCAAGTGTTTAATTGGTTGGAAGAATTCATTTCTCAATTTCCAATGGTTTCCAGTTTTGAATCAAAAATCAATTCAAGAAGGTGTGCAAATAAATATATGGCAACAGTGTTAATGGTTCTGAAATCATTTCAGTAACTCCAAATTATTGGGCAAGTATTCATCACTGAACAAAAGCAGGGCAACAAATATTACTTTGAAATACTTTCCAGAAAATCAGTTTTTTTTGGAGGAAAGATCAATTCAAATACTTTCCAGAAAAACAGGGCAACAAATATTATTTTGAAACCATTGTGTTGGGCAAATACTGTTTTTGGCAAGCTACAAATATTTCTGTAAGTGGTTTAAATCACTCAACAGTTTTTGCGCAAGAAAGGTGGAAATTTAAATGTCCAGATTCATTCAAATTCAACCGAGATTGTTAAAAGGGGAAAGCAATAAATCAGGCTAAGTCATTAACGTGAAATCATAGAATTTGAGGGTTTTTATACCCTATAAACAACACCATTTCATCACAGGCATCCATATCGAAAATTAACACAACAATTCAAAGAGAAAATCGAAGAATTCAAATCAGAAATTACTTACTTGTTTTCGATCATAACCACTGCAAAATCAATCGACGATAGTGCATCCAAAGTGAAGCATCAGAGGGTATTCAGTTTCAAAGATCAACAGAGAAGCAAATCGAAGAGCAATCGCAATCGAATTTGATTTGGGATTTGAAAAACCCTAAATCGATTATCATTGGCAGCCATTTTTTTTCCAAAAGAAGAAAAGGGAACGGGTGCAACATATTTTTAATGGGCCGACCTACATGGGTTTAAACCCTAGCTTATTATAAAAAGGGGATGTCCCTTATTTTCTAAATCCTAGGGTTTTATTTCTCCTTTTATTTTGTATTGTTTTGTATTTTGTTTTGTACTTGAAAAACGAACAGTTTTAGAGTCTGTAAAATCTAGGGTTACGTGTTACGGGTTTGTAATACGGGAAAATCTGGTCGAGGGGATATCAGTCAGTCTAGGGTTTTGAGCGTAGGGTTACTCCAGGAGCAGGGAGTGCGAGTTTACATGGTCTTGTAAGCGGGATCTGTTCTATCACCTAGTAGAAACCTTAGGAATGCAGCAGTAGGCAGGATTTTGCCGAAGCTGGGTATATCTTGTGTCATTTACTTTCTACATTTATGTTTCTGCTACATTTTGTGATCTGTTTATTATTATATATCCCGTTAGATTTTTAATTCATCTAAAAAATGTGATAAACCCTATTTACCCCCTCTAGGGTTAATCTAGATCCAACAAACCCATGGGCTGACCCAGTTGAATTTAGGTCGACCCATACATGCTTGGCATGTGTACTTGCCAGGTACAAAATCGTTTGGAGGAACAAGATTTTTTCAAGCCAATTTAGGTTAGCATGCTTTGTTTTGATTTGCAGATGTGGTCACTCTGGATTGATCTGAGGATATGGTCGGTTCATATTTAAAACCTAAATATAACGGCTGAGGGTCTTTTGATCCACCTATAAATAAACCTCCAGCCCCTCCCTATTTCTTTACAACACATCTCTTCCCCTCCTAGGCTAGTCTCCTTTTTTAGAGATAAGGCCAACCTAAAAAATAAATTTTTGGGGAATGAGATAAAAATAAAAATATTTTCTATTTTATTTTCTTCTAGTGGTTCTGTCGGGGCCACAGGGGAAAGCATTTCTAGTGAGTTTTATGATTACTAGATTTTTGATTTAGTTTTAGTAAAAAGGAATAATAGTAGTTGTAGCCGTAGTTTTGTTTATAGTTCTTTTACTTACATCTTGTTTACTGTTTCTGTTGGTTCTTGTTTTTGTAATTTCTCTTTATAAGTAGTTTCTATTATTTTTCTGTCATTGCTTACAGTTTTTGTTTAATTAATATTCAAATTATTTTAAGTTATGTTCTCAATCCTTTTTCCCCTTCTTTGTCAGATATTTTTATAGTTTATTTCGATTAAGTCTAAACATGCCAAAAAGGCATATGTATACGACCGATTTTAGCATAGATTTATATGCCTAATTGCATATGACTGATTACAACTCTTTAGTTATGCATATATTAGGAAGTTAGGTTAATTGGAATAATTTAAAAGAAAGAATTGATAATTTGAGGCTAATTTGACATGTAATGTAAACTGAAATAAAGAGGTAATATTGCATTGATGTTAGGCAAACTTGATTAAGTTTGTAAAATGGCTATAGTATAGGTTATGGTAGAAAAATGAACTGTAACATATATTAGCATAAATATAATAAATTGAGGAATTATAATATATAAACATGGTTTATTGGAAAATATGAGTATGAAAACTGATAAAGGAAAATTAGGCTTAATATGACATAATGACTTAAAATAGTATTAAGTTATAAGCCTAAAACTATATTATTCTATGGTGGCCTTATGATTAGGCGATACTCTATGGTGGCCTTGTGATTATGTGATGTTCTACGTTGGCCCTATGATTAGACGATATTATATGGTGGCCTTGCGATTAGGTAGTACTCTATGGGGACTTGTGATTAGGCGTCATTCTATGATAAATGAATGAACTGTTAGGCTTATTAAATATTGAACATAAAATGTTATTAAGTTAAAAACCTAATTCTATGGTTAATCTATGGTTTCTGTGAGGTGCCCAATCAATGGAGATTTGGGTCGAGTATTATTTATTTGTTGAGGATCCATACCAAATAACATACCCTTTAATCACATACGATCTCACTAGGATGCAAAGAAATGCACCATTCTGTGCTAGGTAGTAGTTGGTCCAAACTTTAGGTGGGTACTGGTGCATTCCGGCGGGTCAATGTGCGTTCATTGAGCCGACGAGGGAAACTAATTCACTGTAATACCTGTGATTAATGTTATGTCTTTTGTTGATGGGTCAGGTCCAATAAACATAAGCCTGTAATAGGCATAGGTTATCAATTTATGGTTTTAATAGCCGATCGATGGGTAGTGTTAGGAAAATCTTCCTAACCATATTATGTCATGAAATCAATAGAAGTGCAAACAGATAAAAAGAGAATGAGAACAGCGAACCCTATCGGTAAACTTTATGTCATCCTATATGTTCAGTTTAGATGTGCACAAACATTTACCTTATTTGACACTTGAACTACTGTTTTATCTGTTCCGCTTATTTATCAATCATGCTAGTAATCATAAAACCTCACCAGATTTTATGTCTGACCCATTTTCCTTCCTTCATTCCTTTTTCTTTTCCCTCTAAGCTTGCATGGAGGAAGTGCGTAATTTGGATTGCCCAGCTAATTCTGTCTTGGAGGATTTTCTCTGTAGTAGATGTATCATTCTTTATTATTTTTTCTTTTCCATGGTTGGTTTGTATCTATTTACTATTTAAGGGATGTTATTTATGTACTCTGACATTATTCATGACAGAGATTTTATCTTCACGAGACATGGTATTTTGTGACAGTTGGTTTTTCTGAAATAAATGGTTATGTCACTATTTTAAATTATCTTCTTTTTCAATTATATTTTATTTATTTATGTCTTGTGAATCTTAGAGTGTTTTTATCTTTACATATAACGCTTCATATTCCTTAGCAGGATCCTACTTCGGCCAACGTTAAGGGGTGTGGGGGTGCTTCATTCGGTATCAGAGCCTAAGGTTATAAGATCACTAAAATTTGTTGTAAAAGAAAACACTTTTTAAAAGATAACTTTTTTACAAATCAAAAGATTTTGAAAATAATAGAATATCCCCTCAAGTTAGTTACAACTTTCCCTTGACTCTCTCGAATTCTAATATCTCTATCTTCTCTCTTTAACACAACATGTCAGAGGCCTCTAACCTTTGCGAGGGTGTCCCAATTCCTGGTTGGTTTCATAAATATTTCGAGGCTTTGGCACCAACTGAAGGACAAGAACATGTGCAGGCTCCAGCACTTGCTGCGGTGGTTCCTCCTAATCCACCTGCAACCGCTGATTTTTCTACGTTTTGCAAGGATTTCTCAAATTTGGGTGACAAGTCTTTCACAGTCTAAGAGACGTTTTTGGAGGCCCGTACTTGGCTTAGAGGTACAGGGCAGATTTTTGAGTAATTAAAGCTTGAGGATTTACAAAGAGTTCGGCTAGCTACTTGGTAGTTTAGGGAGAAGGCTTCATTTTGGTGTGGGGTTATAGAAGATGAAAGGAGGCATATAGATTAGGCTGGATTCCGAGATAGATTCAAGAGAAATTTTTGGTCACAAGCTAAGGAGGGATGCAGTTGGAGCGGTTTCTCAAATTTAAACAAGGAGACTTTTTTGTCAAGGAGTTGATCAATCGGTTTAATTAGTTATTAAGGTTTGGGATGTACTTGGTCAACACTGCTAGCACGAAAGCTTTTAGATTTGCGAGAGGGTTGAATCATCCTCTCCAAGGTTTGGCGATGACTCATATTCTGATGGGCGCAATTTTCGAGGATTTAGTGGAAATGGCTTTGATGCACGAAGATAAAAAGAAAGAGGTCGAGGATGTTAAGGGTGGAGCTTCTAAGTTTTCTAGTTCTAAGAAGAAATGATGAGAAAACAAGAAAGGCAAGAAGAAGCAAGTTGATAGTTCACAGAAAGGGCATATTATAACAGGGATCAAGTGTCATGGTTATGGTATCGTAAGGGATTGGAGAAAGTTGATGATGAAAGGCAAGTTCTTTAATTGTGGGCAGTCAGGGCATTTTATTGGGGCATGTCCACAAAAGGCCGGACAAGGGACTCGTACATCGGGGGCACAGGTTCACGTGTTGGAGATAGCTCCAATAAGTTATGGTCTGGATAGAGGTAGGAAAGTAACTGTAGAAGGTTTGATCTCTATTTCCTATTTTCCTATACACACTCTATTTTATTCTAGAGCTTCTCATTCGTTTATTTTTGGCACTTTGGTTGACTTTTTGCACTTAGATATCTCAATTTTGACTGACCCCGTGGTAGTTTCAAACCCCATAAGTTGTTCGGTGCACTTATCTATGGTTTATAGAGGTTTTAAAATTTCTATTTTAGGCGTTGAGTTTGATTGTGATACCTACGTTTTGGGATTCTTTGGGTACGGTATGATCTTAGGGATAGATTGGTTATCCATGTATGGGGATATACTTCACAGCGAGAGGAGGGACGTTCGTTTGATGACACTTAGTGGTAGGACCCTTGAGATTTTTTGCGACCCACAGGGGTCAGTCATGTTGAGTTTTCTTTAATTCGTAGATTCTTTTATTGATGACATCGATTCTTTACTCGTTGTCTTTGATCATTTAAATGTATTTGAGGAGGTGAAAGGTTTTTCACCTAAGCAAGAGACTGACTTACAGATTTATCTCAATGAGAATGTGATGCCCGTAACATTGACTGTTCATCACATAGCTCTAAAGGAATGGAGGGAGCTTAGTAAGAAAGTGATGAGCTTTTGGAAAAGTGATTCATTAGGTGGAGTATCTCTGAGTGGCAAGCTCTGGTCGTCTTTGCTACCAAGGCAGACGGTTCCCTTCGGTTGTGTGTGGATTATAAAGAATTAAATAAGCTCACAATGAAGAATCATTACCCACTCCCTCGGATAGATGATACGTTTAAGCAATTGGTGGGCGTGTTTGTATTTTCCTAGTTAGATTTGTCCATTAGCTTTCATCAGCTTCGTGTGGCAAATGAAAGCATAGATAAGATAGAATTTCGGACTCCTGATGGTTTTTTTGTGTGGTTGGCTATGCCTTTTGGACTGGCAAACCCACTAGCTTATTTCATGGACTTGATGAGTAGAGTTTCGGGGATGTTCTGAATAAGTTCACGGTTTCTTTGTGGATGATATTATTTTATTCTCGAGAAGCAAGGATGTGCAGCCTTACATTTAGGAGAGCTTCTCTGTACTATCCGAGCACACCAGCTCAAGGCAAAATTCTGTAAGTGTCATTTTTATCAAAGAGAGGTGCATTTCTTGGGGGATATGGTTTTTAAGGATGGATTAGCTATGGATCCTGCCAAGGTAGTGGTGGTGCTAGATTGGAAGACCCTTAAGAAAGCAACAAATATGAGGAGGTTTCTTGGTCTAGTAGGTTACTATAGGAAGTTCATTAAGGACTTTACATGGATTTCGACATCGCTTACCCGACTTACTAAGAAAATTTTGGCTTTTTCTTGGAATGGTGTTTTTGAGGACTCTTTTATGTGATTGAATAAGTCTCTTACTAGTGCACCAGTATTAGTACTTCCTAATGGTTCTAAGACACTTACTGTATATAATGCATGTGGGACTAGTTTAGGCATAGTATTGCTGCAGGGCAGTAGGGTTATGTGTTATGGTAGCAGACAACTGAGGGTTCATAAGAAAATTTACCCCACTCACGATTTGGAGTTAGCTTGACAATTTTTGCACTTAAGTCTTGGAGACATTATCTACTAGGCGAAAGATTCGAGTTTTATACGGATCATAAATCTCTGAAGTATTTATTCTTGCATAGGGACCTCAATCTGAGGCAGCAACAATAGATGTAGGTTTTTGCATCATATAACTTTGAGATTACTTATACCCCAGGCAAGGGGAATGTAGTAGTTGATGCTTTGAGTAGGCAGAGGGCATCGCTGAGTCCTTTGTACATAAAGTGACAGAGTTTGGAGTTTATATATACATTTGACTTTAGACCATCTACGAACTATACTTCGGGATTTTTGGCATCGTTGGATGTGTGGCCTACCATGTTATAGGAGATTGGATCGAGGCAGAGAGAGGATCCCGAGATAGTTGATATCTCGGACAGGCTTGGTAAAGGATAGACTTATGGTCATTTTCTCAAATATTCAGTGGATTGTAGAGGATGGTTGCAACGCGATGGTAGACTTTGTGTCCTCTACACTGGTGATTTGACGAGTGAGGTTATGGCTGATGACATCACTCTCGGATGACCATCCGTCCAGGCGGTGATAACATGTATCGAGATATGAGACAAGTCTTCTACTGGAATGTTACAAAAATGGATGTGGTTGAGTTTGTGGCTAAGTGCATGACAAGCCAGAGAGTATAGGCGAACTAATAGAAGCGTAGTGGATTGCTCCAGCCTTTGGATATACCATGTTAGAAGTGGGAGCGTGTATCTATGGATTTCATAGATGGGTTGCCTAGATCGAGGAAGGGCAACATTAGCATTCGGGATATTGTAAGCCGACTGGTGAAGAGTGCTCATTTCATTCCAGTAAAGAGTAAGAGGACGGTTGTGTTATTGGCTTTTGTATATATGCGAGAGATGGTCCGACTCCATGGTGTTCCAATGAGTATTGTGAGCGATAAAGACCTGATTTTCACCAGTGAGTTTTGGAGGAGTTTACATGAGGTTTAGGGACCTGGCTCAGATTGAACACGGCTTATCACCCTTAGACCGATGGATAGACTAAGAGGGTGAACAGGATTTAAGGGGATCTACTGAGGCTGTGTATCTTGGATTTTAGAGGTATATTGGAGTAGCATTTACCCCTTGTGAAGTTTACTTTTAATATTAGTTTCTAGATTAGGATTTGCATGGCACTGTTCGAGGCTCTATATGGACAACCTTGCACATCTCCTCATGTTAGTGGGAGTCAATGGATAGACTACTTCTTGGGCTAGATATGATTAGAGAGACCTCTGAAAAGATTGATTCGGTTAGAAAAGGGGATGCATGTGGTATACAATCAACAAAAAATTTATTTAGATAAGAGGAGGATTGATCTATAGTTTGTTGTCAGAGACTTGTTTTTCGTCAAGGTATTGCCATTGAGGTAGTGGGATTTGGCTCTGCATGCAAGTTACCACCGAGGTTTGTTGGGACGTTTTCGATCATAGAGAGAGTGGGGAAGATGTCATATAGGGTTTAGCTTCTTGAGAGGCTTTCTGGTGTTCAGGATGTATTTCATGTTTCGTACTTGTGAAAGTTAAGACATGACTCAGCAGATGTAGTAAAGCCAAGTTTGTTAGAGAAACTGGAGATTAAGCGGAAGGCATCCATCCAACGAGCACTTATGTTGATCATAGACTATGTGACCAAGAGACATATGAACAAGGAGGTAAGGCTTGTAAAAGTTCAATGGGGAGATGATACCAGCGATGCCACTTGGGAACCAAAGGAGAAAATGTGTGTTTCTTATCCATATCTTTTTGACGATATGCTTTGATCGATTCCATCATTAGTTTTTGAATAGGCTCTACCTTTTCATTCCTTTGAATCAAAAATCTTCGGAGAAGCCAGGGATGGTAGGATAGGGTTGATACATATTATTAAAACATGTTAGTTTCGATGGATGCATATGGATGAGTGGAAGCATATACACACACTAGGCACTATTGGGGTTAGCTGATAAGACACTTACATATGCATACGGATATATGCGCATTTTATATTTTTTTAAGGTTTTAATACATGGATGTTATCATATGGTTGTTGCATATGAGTGATGATTGAAACATGCATATAGAACTATCTATTATCGTTAAGATTCGTTTTGCATACATTGGATGAACATAATTGCATAAAAGGGAGGTCGACTGAGTAAGTAGACCACCTAATCTTTTGCATTAGTTAAGGTCACATACACTACACTATTGCATAAGTACATAAATCGCATTAGAAAATTTAAGGACAATGATTCCTAATAGATGATGTTTGAGTAGATGGTTGTAGATATTTATGTACCAACACTTATCTTGTTCATCTACCTTAGAGATTTTGGGGACGAAATCCCTTAAGGAGGGGAGAATGTAACTACCCAAATTTTAATATAAAATGGTTAACTAGATAATGAATAAATTAAATAATAAGTTTTAATTTTTTTTTGGAGTTTGACAACGGGGGTTGAGCCATTGGTTCCATTATGATTTTCTGGTTCATATGTACATTTGATTTGCGTAAAACGGACTTAAAAACGTAGGTGTCATGGCAATTTGAAGTTCAAAATTAAAATAAAAATTTAAATAGAAAAAGGGGGGACCATTGCATGGGTTGACCCAGCAACAACAAGGTTAACCCATGGGTTGACCCAGGTTGCGTTTGGGTCGACCCATTTAGGGACTAGGTCGACGACCCATACGTACCTAGTACGAATACTTGCCAGGCATGAAATCATTTGAACGAATGAGATTCTTTTCAGGCTGGTTTAGGCTGACTTGTTTTCTTTTGTTTCGCTGATATAGTCACTCCGGATTGATCCAAGGATATGGTTGATTCAGATTTAAAACATAAATATAATAGATGAGGGTCTTTTGCTCTACCTATAAATAAACCTCCAACCCCTCCCCATTTCTTGACAACACATCTCTTCCCCGCCACGGCTATTCTCCTTTTTGAGAGACATGGCCAACCTGAAAAATAAAATTTAGGGGATTGAGATTAAAATAAGAATATTTTCTGTTCTATTTTCTTTTGGAGGTTCTGTATGGGCCATAGGTAAAATATTTCTAGTGTGTTTTATGATTTCCAATTTTTTTTATTAAGGTTTGGTAAATAGGAATAATAGTTGTTGTAGTCGTAGCTTTGTTCGCAGTTCTTTTACTTACAGTTTGTTTACATTTTTTGTTTAAACCTATTTTTCTATAAGTAGTTTTTGTAATTTTTCTGTCTTTTATTAATATTTTTGTTTAATTAATATTCAAATTATTGTAAGTTATGTTCTCAGTCTTCTTTCCTCTTCTTCGTTAGATTTTTATAGTTTATTTCGATTATGCCCAAATATGCCCAAAAGGCATATGTATATGACTGATTTAGGCATAAATTTATATGCCTAATTTCCTATGACTAATTATAATTCTTTTATTCTGAATATGTTGAGAAGTATGGTTAATTGAAATAACTGAAAGAAAGAATTGATAATTTGGGGCTAATTTGACATGTAATGTAAACTGTAATAAAGAGGGAACGTTGGATTGATATTAGGCAAACCTGATTAAGTTTCTAAAATAGCTATGGTACAGGTTATGATAGAAAAATGAATTTTAACATATGTTTGCATAAATATGATAAATTAAGGTATTATAATGAATAAATATGGTTTATTTGCAAATATGAATATTATATGATACCGATAAAGGACAACTATGCTTAATATGAAATATTTACTGAAAATGGTATTAAGTTATAAGCTAAAATTATATTATTCTATGGTGGCCTTGTGATTAGGCGGTATTTTATAGGGCCTTGTAATTATGTGACATACTATGATAAATGAATGAACTATTAGGCTTAATAAATATTGAACTTAAAATGACATTAAGTTAAAAGCCTAATTCTATGATTAATCTATGGTTTCTATGGAGTGACCAAATCAATGGGGATTTGGATCGAGATTTATTTTGTTGTTGTTGATCTATTCCAGACAACATACCCTTTTATGACATATGGTCTCACTAGGAGCAATAACACGCACCATGTTGTGCTATGTAGTAAGTTGGTCTAAACTTAAGGTGGGTACAGGTACGTTTCGGGCGGGTCAATTCATGTGCGTGAACTGAGCCAACGAGGGAAAATAAGACACTGTAACACCTGTTATTAATGCTATTTCTTTTGCCAATGAATTGGGCCCGATAAATATAAGTCCCATAGTAGGCATAGATTATCACTTTCTGCTATTAACAGTCGATTGATGGGTAGTATTTGAAAAAAATTCCAAACTATATTATGTTCTGAAATCAGTAGATGTGCAAATTGTCAAAAAGTGAATGAGAATAGTCAACCCTATCTGCAACCTTTGTGTCAGCCTATATGTTCACTTTTGGTGTGCACAGACACTTATCCTATCTGATACTAGAATACTATTTTATTTGTTTCCCTTGCTTATCAATGATGATAATAATCATAATAGCTCACCAGACTTTATGTCTGACCAATTTTTTCTTCCTTCTTTCCTTTTATTTTCTCCCCGTGGCTCGCAAGGAGGAAGTGAAGTTGTTCGGATTACCTAGCTGATTTTGTCTTAGCGGATTTTCTGTGCAACAGATGTATCGCTCTTCATTATTTTCTCTTTTCAATGGTTGGGTTGTATTTATTGACTATTTAAGGGATATCATTTATATACTCTGACATTATTTATGACTGAGATTTTATCTTCATAAGACATGGTATTATTTTATAGTTGTTGTTTTATTTTTGAAATAAATGGTCATGTCACCATTTTAAATTGTCTTCATCTTCTGTTGTATTTTATTTATTTGTGTCTTGTGAATCTTAGTCTCTATGATGTATTTTTGTCTTTATGCCTATTGTGGTGTGCTTGTTGATATTCTAGTCCATTTCAAGCTTGTGTTCCATAAATGCTTGCGTGCATTTGTTTGCATGCTTTTTGTTTGTAATTGTGGGACTGCTTGCACCTTGACTTTGTTGTGATAGATTAGTAATGTTTCGTGCTACTTTTGGGTAGTGTAATATTAGCTAGTCTAGCTTGCAATGTTTCGTACTTGATTATCACCTACGTGGTAATTAAACCTACCATTTTATCTTCTACTTAGGGCTAGGAAAATGTCTATTGTAGATGGAAAATCTTCCTATCTTATGTATTATTATGTACTCATTACTTATTGTAATGAAAACAGTGTTACAAATCACTATAAAAACCGGTTGGCCTTGCCAAAAAAAAAGCTTAATTTTAAATATTAAATCTTAATTAAATTTTATAACTTTATTTTTAAACAACAAATTCAATTTAAAAATCATATTAAATCCTTTCATTAAATAAATTTTAACTTAGATTCATAAATTCAAGTTAAATATTTCAATGATTAATTTAAATTTAATATTTAAATTAAGTTTTAAAATAAATACATACTTATAAAATTTTCAGAAAACAGTTTTATTTGACCAACGATTTCCATGTATAATTTTATAGCCTACGGTCAAGTGAATAACGTTTGTATCATTTTAACCTGTTTAATTAAATTTCTAGGTATATATCATTTCAACCCCTGTCCCAATTCAATAAAAAAAGGTATATGGTTCGTGATCATTTCAACCCATAATTTTTTTCTAATCCATAGAGAACGTGCTGCAGTGTAAGGCAATAAAATAAAACATAACATAATAAATATGTCATACAGTAAATTTATATTATGTCATACATGTCAATATCATGTGTGCCACAAGTGAACATATATGTCGCTACATAAATGCATGTCATAAATGAACAATCTACATAACATAATATTGTGTGTTTCTATGTAATCCTAACATTTCAAACAAATTTTTACACATGCATTATTCACTTAACAAACAATGTTAGTCGTGAGCAAGAAAATCTCTCCTTCTGTGACTAAGAGAAGATGGCAATCCCAAAAACAGAATACTCAACATTTCCCTAAGCAATTTAGAAGAGAGAGCATAGGAGTTTTTGGCTAGGGAAGATAGGTTTAGATTTTCACAAAATTTACAGAAATAGAAAAAAAATTGGATATTTTAAAATAGGTTTTTGGATATGTTACCCACTAAATTTGAAAAAGCAGTCAATATCAAAGTTCTTGAAAATTATTTTCTCTTTAATTTAAAAATAAAAATAAAAGTTAGTATTCAATAAAATTTGTTTGAGATACAATTGAAATAGTAAAGTGTATTTTCGGATCCAAAAATGGGTTTGAGATACTCATGATATTAACATAGGAAAATACAAAATATGAAAAGTTGTCAACATGAAAGTTGTAGCAATTTTATCTAACAAAGAAGAAAGAAATGTGGGGTTCGAGTTTTCTATGAGGAAGTTATGGCCGCAAGAAGTCAGTCAAAATTCTGGAAAAAAATAGAAAATAAAAAAAGGAGGAATGAAATAGGGTTAGGGTTTAGAGCTCAAGGTTTCGGCCGGAGGGGTTTTAGTTCATTCAGAGGTGCAAGTGGTGCTAGGGATGGTGCAATTTGCGACCAGGACTGTGGTAGTGGTTAATGGTGGCTAGGAATTTATAGAAAAGAGATCTAGGTTCACAAAAGGGAAAGCTAGTGATTTATAGAGAGGAGGTTAGGGTAATGGATGGATTTTTGGTGTGGCCGGATATGCTGGTGATCGACGGTTCTAGTGGAGGTGGTATAACACCTAGGTGCTTGTAAAAGGTGGATTGATGTGGGTAGGTGGAAGGATTTTATGAAATTAGGAGAGGATTAATGAAAATGGAAATAGATTAGGATTTACGATTTTAGTTTTTAGGATTTTTGATTTAGAGAGGGAGGAGCTATGGAGGTTGTATAGAAGATTTACAGAGAAATGAATTGGGGAAGAAGAAAGCGGAGGAGAGTTTCGAAGGAAGATAAGAATGAGAAATCAGAGAAAAGAAGTATGTATATTTTCTTATCCGAAGGATATTCAAATTTCAAAACACGAATTTATTACGATTTAGTGAGATGGCAAAAAAAAATTCCCAAGAAGCTAAATAAAGTCTCTGTAAAGAGTCAGAGAGGAAATGCAAGTATGAACACTCAAACACTATTAAAAATGTGCATTTTTCATTGAAAACCCCATAGTTGGGATGAACGAAATCTAATTTTTACAAAAGGAAGAATTCTAAATAAATTCGAATTCATAGTAGAAACATAAAAATTTAAAACTTTTATATTTTCAAATTGAATTCAAATTTGACCATGATTGACCAAAAAATCAATTTTCGAAAATAGTATTATTTAGATAGGTTTGGTAAAGTAAAATATTCAGCATTACAAATTCATTTTTTTAAATTTAGACTTGTAGTTTAACTTAAATTCAAATTTATTATTTAAGTTAGTTCAAAATAGATAAGTTCTGTAATAGGGATCATTTTAATTTCATTCAAATTAGATATTCTAATTCAAATTTACATTTAGAAATCAGAGACATATTTAAAAAAATTAAAATTTTATTTCTAAATTAAACTTTAGGTAAATAAGTTATTTGAAATTGTTAAGAAAATTCAGGTTGTTACATGATGCCAAAAAGAAAAAGCACTTTGCATAAAGAGTTCCATTTGAGAAGACCTGATTTTAAATGTTGTTTTATTGAGAATATCTTTGAAAATATGTTAAGAAGAAAAGATATATATTATAAATAACTTATTTAATAACACATTAATAAAATATTTTACTTAGACGGGATGATTTGATTTGAAAAGTAAATATTTGAAAAATAGAATATTTAATTGGATTTAAAATTCTGGAAGTACTTTTACAAGGTATGTTGTAAAAAGTTGATTCGTTTGGAAGCTTCAATTAGGAACTATAATTGTAGATTTTATAATATAAGGCATAAGATGAATATGTAAGATAAGTCTTGAGTTTCCCTACACTTACTATGATGATTTTATATTTGTGACTGTTATATGTGAATTCCGCTAACGAGCTATAGGAATGTTTAGCTACTCTCTTTCATGGTGAAGGACATATTATGCAAAGACTATCCATTTTATTTCTTTGGATAATGACAATTTTAATTATATTTTTTCACTTTGATGGAGCTGCTTGCAATGATCCATTCTTTCTTAAGTTATATTAAATATTTTATTGCATTTATTTATGTTCATTTATTGATATATGTCATTCTTGTTTAAACTAATTTTGTTTACTTGCTTCAATTTCAATTATAGGCATCTTTTACTATAATTTGTTTCATTTTTTTACTTGTTTGTTTTTTGTTTAATTAATTTACCGTGTGCTTGTTTTAAAAAATTTATTATCATGTTTGCCTAGCTTGTTGTAATTCATTATAAATAAATTGATCTATTGTGTCGGTAATTTAAAATAAGCATGGAAAAAAGTAGTTTTGCCATTTGTTTAAGAATCATAGAAATATTTTTATACATGCTATGACAGTTGCATTTGTTATGCATATTGGATTGACACAAAAGGGTAAACAACTTACGTAATTGATCTGCTTTGTACTAATTATAGATTGTTTATGTCTTCACATGGTTGACCATTTATTTGTTTATTGTATATCTAGTCGTTTTCTTGATTTTTACTTACTTAGTGTGTATAATAAATTGAGAAGTAGGAGGTTATCCAATGTTAACCTTTTGCAGATGTACATTGGAGGGGTTAATATAGGACCTATTTGGTTTAGTCATAATTGGAAAACATAGTTTCTTATAATAAAAAAGACCACATATTTAGAATAAATAAGAGATTTCGAAGATGTTCCTCGAATATTAGAATAGTAATTAGAAAGTTCTTATAGAGAATTTATGAGTAATTTAGAGGAATTAAGTTGATAGTTGCGGAGGTTCAACATGTATCTATCAAAATATATGTTCTAAAATCTATGTTTCTTACTAGCTTCCATAAATATTTTGAACAGAGTGTTTCTATTTTTAAATTTTTACAAAATTTTATCTTTTGAAATTTATTTTCAGTTGATCAAAAACATTGAAAATAATTTAGGATATTGTTTTGTAAAATAAGGTGACATTTTATAAAGAAAACGGATTTTAGTTTCAAATATAAATGAAATCTTTTCCATGAAAATAAAAATGTTTTGCTTTTATGATATATTTGAATACTTCTCGCTAACAGGTCTCTCTTTTATATTTTTAAGTAGGTTATTATTGTCATCAAAAAGAGAACCTACCATAAAATGATACTAGAATCATATTTTTTGACGTGACATGAAGATTAGAAAAGATGAGATCTGACATTGATATTTTGGACCTGACGACTTAATGATGGAAGTTGTGATGAGGATCCATAAATTCATGTCCTATGATGCACATTTGCAAAGTGAAGGTAGGATGCACTCTAATATGTATATAAAGTGTGCAATGGATCATTCACACTCTAATGTTCTAGTCTATGCTCAGAAAGAAGAGGTAATTAAGGACACTCACTTAAGCCTGGAGGTTTAAGTTTTGAGATCTATTTAGCCTTAGACTGCTAGGCATGCAGTTTACTCCTAGCCCTTTAAATAGCAAGGATGTGATCAAGGAAATCAAATGATGGTAAGTATCATATATCTCTAAGTATAATATTCTAATGATGGTGGTCATTTGAAAGAGACCGTATGATGTAACTTTGATGATCAAAGATTGATACACCTGCAGTATAAGTAAGTGACCATAGCACTTTAATGATTCGTCCATAATTTTGGAAGCCATTTAAAGATACAATTACAAGTTCATATATAATATTTCAAGGATGTAACAATGAGTGAGCACAAGTAATTTTGAGCATGTGACCATAAGTAAATACACATGATATTTTGGATAGTGTGAAAATGGATCGGTACGTCGATTAATTTGAAAATAAGACTACGAGGAAGTCCACTATTAGTTTTAAGGATACACATATTATGACAAACGTGCAATCAAAATAGGAATTAATGCACATGTGTTATTGGTTAACATGTTATAGTGGTGGAGATACCATATTATTTTGAGTATGTGCGCAAAGTTTAATGTGCTATGCATGTTATTGATATACGTGTTTTCATTTATTTGTACATGTATGTTTTGACTAGTCTATATATGCTTTGTTGTGGGCTCTTGCTATGACTGAATTATTCAGATGCATAATAAGGGTTGGTTTATTATCGAAATTGTTTCATCTTTCATTGAAGAAGTATTATTTTTAAGTAATGTGTTTTGGATTGTATGATTAACAAAGTGAATACGTTATTATATATCAAAAAAAATTGAAATCATCACCATGAATGAATTGTATTGTATCATGATAAATAGTGTTATGTGGCTATTATATGCTTTTTATAAAGAAATCAATCTTCGTTGTTATGTTCTCTCATATTTTGTGATTAGACCAATAATGATGATTTGTTGATTTAGTAGAGATTTTTATTTAGGGAATTACGGGGTCGTAACTCTTTTAAAGGGGACAGATACAATAACCCTAGAATTTAAGTTTGTTAACATTAAATAATTAAATGGATTTCTAAATAAAAATGAATCGAATATCATATTTATAATAACTGTAAATGTCTTTTTGAGATGGGCAGCTCAAAATCTAAGTTTAATGGGTTCAAAGTTATGTTTTATAAATGTTGGTGAAATTTTTGGTTCCACATCCGTTAAATATATATACTCCCCATAATAACTGTAAATGCCTAATTAAAGAAACTATGTCACCTTATGTTTCCACATCCGTTAAAGAGCGATTTGGGGAAATGATTTATTATGGAATCTCTCTCTCTCTCTGTATATATATATATATATATATATATATATATATATATATATATGTATGTATATATATAGTAAGCGAGGAATGCGAAGAAAAATGATGTAAGTAAAAGAGATGGAGATTTTTAGGTGGTTCAAATGTTATAAAACATACGTCTACAGAGTTATCCATTATGTCTTCATTTACAATTTAGTGAATTTCAAATATACGCTCTTTTTATTATTCCGAGAAAATATATATGCTTTTTTGGAAAAAAAATCCTTTTTCATCCCGTTTCATCCTCTTTTAGTTCTTCTTTTATAGTGCAAAAGATGCTATGTTTATTACCAATTTTTACCTTTATTTTCCGCATTTTTCTATACTCCTAGGATCTACCACTTGATATACATATATAAAGAATTTGTTCATTATGCACATAGTTGTTACATTTTTTCTTCGCGAAAGACTAAGGTTTTGGTTGAAATCTCCTACGGATCGTGTAATATGGGGAGTGTATATATTTTGAACTTTAGATGATAGTAATAAAGTAAATGCAAATAATAAAAGGATCATACCAGAAATTTTATACCGGTTCGGACACCATCCTACTTCCAGTCTCCGAATCCCTTTTGCAACTATAAATACCCTTTGTTTACCTGGTGGAACAGGTTACAACTCCTTATTGATTTGAATGAGCTCCAAGTTCACACACTTAATTTGACAGGCCATAAGCTTACCCACCTTATTTAAAAGGGCTACAGGCTCACCTTCACAGTGATAGAATGAATTTGTCTATGGCTAGTATTCTTTATATAATAAGTAGTATGTCTCTTTTGGTACACCCTTCCTATAACCTTCTCCTTGAGTAGAATATGTTTTAAAAATATTGTGCTTGAAGATAAGAAAGATAAATAATGCTTTAGAATGAAACGTTGAATACTCAAATTGATTAAATATGTAAGCAAGTAAATCAAGTATAGGTAATTCAAAAATAGAGAAATAGTAAATAGAATTATTGATTTGATCATTGAATTTGTTTGTATTTATGAATGTTGAAATGATGCAACTCTATGTAAAAATTTATGAAGAAAGGAAATGGATACACCCTTCAATAAAGAGATTTCTCTTCACGAAAAAAAAAACATCTCTTCAAAAAAAAATTAAAAATATAGCTGTTAGAATAATTCAGTCAGCTGAAACTTATGGGTTAGATAACTAAATTAAACAAAGAGAAAATAGCAAGAAAACACTATATTCAGTCGACTGAATGCATATGTCAATCGACTGACCTGAAGTTGAAAACTTGTGCACATGCATAGGTTCGACCGACTGAAATGGGTGAACTAGTTGGATGACCTGATTTATTTTCAGTTCATTGATAAGAATTTTATTTTGAAAACTTATGATGTGAATGTGAGTATATGAACTAACGGAGGATAGATTTTAACAATTATAAATAACCGATAATGACTTTAATACATATATGAATTCATACTTGATTTCTTTGAGTCTTGTCTTCATCTCTGTAATACATTGTTGAAAATTCACTATCTTTGCCTTTGAGTAGCTTTATTTTTCGATCATCAAAATCTTAAATCAAAGAATCTCCCCCTTTTGATGATGACCACACCATAATGAATATGAATGAATCTTCTAAGAAGTATCCCTCTGCATTTGACATTTTGTTAAAAGGGCTTCTCGAATCTTCCCTTGAATTCTCGAATCCTTGAATAGAATATGTCGAATATCCCCCAGAATTCTTAAATCTTATCTTGTAATATTATTCTGAAAGATCTTGTTAGCTATATTCATTTTCTTCCTTTTTTTCATCGACAAAAAAGAGAATATTATAAATTTGTAAATGATATGTGTGATGGTATGGAATTAATTTATATACTTTATAATTGTTCAAACGAATATTATACTTAGTCACCACAGGACACATATATAAAACACAAAAGCAACTTGTCAACATAAGACAACATATAGTTTTTTACATCAAACCAACAACACCAAGGTAAAACATAACATTTAATTACATACTTAATATAAATTTTTTTTTTGATAAAAAGATAGAGAAGCTAAGCCCTACTCATCGTTATCCCAGTTAAAAGAGCCTTCTGTTTCATCTTCTTTTTTTGTTCATTATTATTTCCCTTTCCATCATCCAGAATTTCCATTATCCGATTATGTCACCCCATCTTCATCATATGTATCTCTGCTAGAGGTCAGCGTAAATGTTATTGTGGACATTTGTTGGTATCAATGGGCCATGAACCGATGTGCTAGTCGATGAACCACAAGAAATAACGTTCTAAATATCATTTAAGAAACATTTTTTTGATCTGGAATCAAGATAAGTGACGGCGTTTTTGACACAACAGAGTCTTTTACCAAGCTTAACTTGATGTTGTGAGATTATTAGGTAAGCTTAATTCAAGCGAGTATCGGGATAAACTTCTTGAAATCATGACTTGGGCGTTGATCTATGGGTTGTGTAGATGTTCAGCTAAGGTTTTGGCTTCTTAAGAAGCTATTAGTACTTGATACGATAGTTGAGGAAATCCATGTTTTTTATTCTTATGCCAATGCTCAAAGGCGATAATAGTTTGTGGTATATATCGCTTTGGAAACTTCATCAAACTAATTATCTTTGAATCAAATGACCCAATCTTCGAAAAATTTGCATCTTCCATTTGAACATTGAAATGTAAAATCAATCTCATGATATACTCTCCATAGTTAATGGTCTTGATTTTACATCGACTGAAAGTTCTAAATTTACAAGTAAAATTCTTGTCTAATTCACACTTCTACTTCCCCAAATAGCATATAATGACGTGAAATGTAACACCATATACTTTTTTGAGACCAAATTTCAACAAAAATCGAAATTTTAACCCATCCAGTATGAAGAGTATAAATCTGATACCTGCAAATAATGAGCATGGGCATAATCAGTGTACAATAAAACTAACTCACATGGAAAGAAAATATGACAACAAGTATAAATTAAGGTAACTACCTTTAAAGTAAATCGCCACATCAATACAAAGCATGAGAGAATAAGAACAGAAAACAAAACTGAATACTTGCAAAGACTTGTCTTCCCAGAGATAAACCTGAGAGTTGTTATGCGGAGGGGGTCATAGCAACAAGTCATGGTGATTAGGTAATGTATAACGTTGTCTACAATACACAAATACATGATGTTTTGTTTCACCCAAAATAATATGTCTAGTAAGTCTAGTGATTCTAACCTAACCTTGTAAATATTAAGCACGATGATTAACTACTGTTCCCAAGGTAATATTTCCCAGAGATAACGTAATCGCAATATACTGAGATAGAAGTTTTATGCATTAGTATGAAGCCATTAAACCACCATTCGAACAAACAACAAAACTAAGAGGTAGGCACCCCAACTACTCAATACCCTAATAGTAATGGAAGTGGTTCATGTCTATATAGCCACTTATGACCTCACTAATAATATACCATAAAGGCAGATCCGTTGATCACTTAATCCTTACTTGGTTGTTTACTACTCACTAATATAAATTAGAGGACACCAGCTACCAAGTCCTACTAATTTAAGACTTTTGTCATTCATGTATATTCCCAAATCCCGCATAAGGCGAGAAATAATAAGCAATCACTTATTACCTACAGGCTAGGTAGACGATAAATCATCATGCATGACCTTTACCTCGACGGGCTCCTTTGCTACTGATAATCCCCAAGTTGCTTAGTACTTCCTGTAGGATTGGTATTCCTATGGATATTTAATACCTTATTCCAAGGCGGACTTTAACTTAGTCACTTACTACCTAAAGGAAGCGGAATATCATGGTGAGTACTGATCTCGTACCCAATTAGCCATATAATACTTCTTATTTACTGTGAGGTTAGCTATATGACCACTTAATACTATTTATGGGCGGACCTATGACTCTACCCTTAAGGGGAAGGGGAGTTCAATCACGTAATACCCAATAGGCAGATCCCACTACTTAATACCTTTAATCCTAAAGTAAGCCATGCTATGAATCAAATTCTTTTTAGTTTCTTCTTTCAGAAGGGAGGCGGGACCTACAGCCACTTAATACCTCAACACTTGAAGTAAACATTCTAGGAATAATTCTCGTTACACAATTAATTATTGTCGTTGGTTCCTATGATTAATGATATTTCACGTCAGTTGTACATATATCTGACTGTTGGAAAGTGCAGGCTTCTATCGAATAAGGCAATTGACCTTGCATAATTAACCTACTAAGTCCAATTCTTATTAATTAATTAATAACACTGCTTCTAGAATTAAAATAGAATAAGATAAGGATAATTTCCTATAACTTTCTATCCTAGAATATTTATTTATTTCCTTATTGAGCTTAGTATTTACTATGGCCATTAATTTCCCAAATTCCCATTAAATTCCCTTTAATCTAATTTATTATTACAACGATCGCATGCCATTAATGACCCTTACATTCATATTTCCTAAGGCAATGAACAATCATAAATTTAATTCCATAATTGTCTCGTGTCATTAATGACCCTAATGGCGACATCTCCTAAGGCAACAAACAACCTATTAAATGCAATGTTGAAGTCCCATCTAATTACCTTAATTCTAGTTATTGTAATTCCAAAACATTACTATGATTATTTAGTTTATA
This sequence comes from Allium sativum, assembly GCA_030737875.1. Classification (NCBI taxonomy): domain Eukaryota; kingdom Viridiplantae; phylum Streptophyta; class Magnoliopsida; order Asparagales; family Amaryllidaceae; genus Allium; species Allium sativum. The sequence goes on along the minus strand of CM060922.1, from coordinate 967,165,156 downwards.
CTGGTTCTTATATATGTATGTATATATAAGTTTATTATACTAATTTTCCTAATTGGGGTCACAATATTTATTCCTATTTATTTTAAATTGTAAAAATTTGACATTGATTACCAATTCAATCATTTCCCCGAAACATTCATGGTTAAAATATTTATTCCCTTACTTGTAACCGCTTAATTACAACAATTAACTCTATATTTATTGTTATCCACATAACGGTTACAAATGTTCATTTCCATTTATTATGGGAAATATTACCATTTATATCCCCATCGAAAATAGAAACCATTCAAATTCAAACACACAGCATAACTTTATTAGTAATATTAATAGCGTCAATTACGTAATTTTGGAAATAAAGGTTATTATAAATATATCTAAACATATATTTATATTTTAGCGTGATATTTATGTAGTTACTAGTTCTGTTTTATTATTTTTATTTCATATTCTAGTCCAAACTAATAACTAGAATGACCCTTTTGTTTTTAATCTTGTTGAGATTCAAAATATCTTTAAAAAGGTTTTTAATGTAATTATAATAAAATTTGCCCAAACTATTTAAAATAAGGAATGTGGACATATTTTAAATTACAAGAAATAGGTAATATTTTATCTGGGATAGATGATGTAAACTACGCACAAAATATGTAACATCCTATAAGATTAGCCCTAAATAGACACATGATAGTTTAAATTAAATAAATAACCAGTAATAAATTAGTTGGTTGAAAAAGGAATTTTGAATAATTAGGAATTGTGCCACGAAAGTACATTCGTGGCGATATTCTGATCTGTTTTCATATTTTATTTATTGAAAATGGAGTCTGTATAAAGAAGATATTAATAAAATAAGTTATGCGTAAACATTTACATGCAAGGTTTGAAATTTAAATTGATTAAATAGAAATCCAAAATATTATTAATTATAGATTGACACAAAAGAATATTCCGAAAGGATTTGAATTTGTATATACATATTCATATGCAAAGGGGACAAAGATAATCAACTTAAGGAAAGAAATCAAAGCCATTAATTATAATACTAATAGAAAACAACGTCACGAGAGATTCAAATCTCTTGGCTCGACCCCAGAAAGGGGGTCGACCTCCCTTCTATAGAGGGGTTCGACCGCCCTCTTGAGGGATGTATGGTTAGGATGTGTTTTTATATGGAGATTTTAATAGTTTTCCATCAGTAGACCATCCAGATTAAATTAAACTAATCCAACGGTCTATACACACACTTGCAACTATAAATATAGCTCCCTAGCCTCACTCTAAACCCTACTCTTATTTCATTTTATGCTACTATATTGTCCTTCTACCATTGCTAATTCCAGAAAAAAGGTTATGATTCTCTTCTATTTCCTCTAACCTCCATTTTATCTTCTCTAATCAAGATTTATATAGATTTAGACTCTGGAATTTAGTTGCATATATATATATATATGAGATTCTAAAATTTTCATTCTTATATACATTATATTAAAAGGATTGGAGTACGATTTCGAAGGTTGAATCAAGATATGATTCTACACAAATCCTATTGTTCTTCCTCCTCAATTTCACTGTGAATGGAAACCCTATAAGTTGTTGTTAGACCAAAAATTGGTTCTAACACCTAACTGAATAATGATTCTAAGAATAATGAAACAAAAGACAACAAGAACACAAGATTTACAGTGGTTCGGCATTAACGAGCCTACGTCCACTTTATACTTTTCTGATTGATGAATTGAATACAAGTACAATGACGATATCCACTCGATCTCACAAGTACAATTGATAATTTCTCTCAATTTCCTTGAAGAATCCTCAAAGATTCTAGGTACAATCTGAAATGATAGAAGAAATTCGTTGTTGATGAAGTAGGAGTGAATAATTGGCCAAAAGATCCCTAAAAATGGTGCTTAGTGGTGTATTCATAGGCAGAAATTCCCTTCAGTTCGGGTGCCACGTGGGGTCCATCCCTTGAACTTTGGATTTAAGGGCTTTGAGATGGTGACACCACACCAAAAACGTAGGGAATATGGGTGGTAAGTGCCTTGGATACGCAGGAACATGGTGTGCAACTAGTGCAGCTTTTCGAAGTTCGGCTCAGATTGGACTGAAGGACCGTGGTCCGGATCAGGTACATGTGGATTGAACCGATCCGGAGATATTACATGAAGCTAATTGATTGTCTTGTGTGTAGGAGAGAGGGGGGATTGGCTATGGAGATTCGAACCGGTCCGAAGACCCATTTCTGCATGCTCTATCTCGAGCGTATCCATCGATTGATTCCTTGGCTTTGTATAGCCTGATTACAAAGCAGGCTAATATTTTGCCCCCTCGAAGTATGTTTTTGTTTGAAGACGAAGCATGTTTCGAAATAGTCAACTTGTCTGTCTTTGAGTCGGTGTAAGTCAGCAGTCACCTCTGTCTGTCTGTAGAGTCATGACGCTTTATGAAGTCGAACCTTTTCAGTATTCGCAAGGTCTATAAATGCATCATGTAATCAGGAATTATTTCCACTGCTTTCAATAACTTCGATACTTCATTTAAGGTCCAAGCAATTTATCCAGGTAATCTTTTATAATGTGTATTCGTAAATTTTGACACCTTCCTTCAAATCCACTTATTTTTATTTCATGCATTGAGCCAAACTGGTAGCCATGTCTTGGTTCGGATCAGTTTAAACCCATTCGTCTTGCCTCCGGTACACCAGCGCATTACTGGGCTGAATGGCCTTCTTAATATCTCGTTGTATTTTCTAGGCAGGCCGGATAGGGCCCTCACATCTATAGGAATACGAATGGACTTTAGTAATTACTATATAAATTGATCTTCCCCATCTCTCTCATTTTTGCTACCACACTTCAACTTCCGGTTTATAGAAAAAACCCTAAATTCCTCTTTACTAACTTCAATTCGATTTCTGAATTCGATCTTCGGTAGGTTTATATTCCTTATTTCACGTAGTTTGATCTTTGAATTCTTATGAAAATGTCTAGATTCCCTTGCTAATTTGCATCGATTTGACCAAATTAACGATGGAGTCAATATTGAGGTCGCTCGATCCGCCGCCGCCATCGTCGTTGAAAGTGACATCACCGCCGTCCCCTGGTAGTGGAATAGACGGACTGCGTGGAAGAGATTGTCACTCGGATTGGTCCCTTATCTCGATGGATAGTAAGAGATGATGGGAATTCAGTTCTTGATGCAGTGGGAAGGAGGAGAAAGATGGTGACGAAGAAGGATACGGTTCGGATCGAGTCAGGTCATTTCAAAGGGAATTGAGGAGTGTTCAAGTAAAATAACATGATTGCAGTGAATCGGTTAGTTCGGGTCGAATTTTCTCTATTGGCTTTTGGGGGATTTCGATTCAACCCGAGTTGAGATAATTTCACAAAGGATTTCGACTCGAACCGAGTTGATTTCCATCACACACCCATAACCAAACAGTTGTTGGCTTTCCTAACAATTCTGAACCGACCCAACGAGTTTATCTGAACACTCCTTGTTAGACCAAAAAGTGGTTCTAACACCCAAACTAGCAGTAATTCTGATGAAATGAAATCAAAAAGTAAAAGAGACACACACACACACGATTTATAGTGGTTCGGCGTTAAAGAGCCTATGTCCACTTTCTACTCTTTAGATTGATGATCTAAATACAAATACAACAATAATTCTCACTCAATTTCACTCATACAATGCATAACTTCACTTAATGCTTATGGATTTTCACTTTGAATTGTGGTAATGATCTGAATATAGTAATGAAATTCGGTTGACAAGGGGGTTTGAGCTCTGAATTTGCCAAAAGATCCGTTCAAATGACCCTTGGTGGTCTATTTATAGGTGAAAAATGTCTCAGGATTGGCTCCGGTTCGGATGCACGTGGCGCTCGCTCCTTAAAACTTGGGTTCGGATGGAACGAAACGAAGACAGCATTAGGTTTGTGGGTGAATGTGGGGGAAATGGCACACAACCACTCTGCATCTTCAGGGATCGTGGGCTGTAACTATTGCAGCTTCTAATTCGGATCGGATGCATTATGGTGCGGAGGAGCGGATCGGGCAGATCCGAACTGATCCGATTCTGCCTATGCTCCATCCTTTTCTGCTTCGCACTATTTTGTCTTGGTCAAAGATCTCCGATCTGATCTGGTTTTCTAAGGAGTATTTCTCCAGTCAACATTCTTCATCAGTTGGTCTTCCAACTTTGTGTAGCCTAGTTCAAAAGTAGGCTAACATTTTGCCCCCTCGAAGCACACTTCTATTCAAGATAGGTTGTGCTTCGAAATTGTCTGTTCGTTGGTTTCTGAAATTGAATCGTTGAATAGTCGCTTCCATTCGTTTGTAAGGTTGTGTTGTTCGTAAGGTGGCATCTCTTGTTGTCTATATATATAATAGAATGCACAAATTGCTTCTGTTGTTCAAGATAACTTTTAGAACTTTGCTTGATGTCCAGTAGCTCCTCCAGGTAAACTTTAATAATGCACATTTATTAGATTGCTACTTCTTCTTTAGAGTTAATCTTGTGTGTTGGGTTGAGCCTTGGATGTTGCATGCCCATCCGATCCGATCCGGTCATAACTGCGCTGCGTCATAAGGCTGCAATAATGTGGGCTTTTCCTTCAACAGATCAGCTTAGGTATTGGGGACCCGGGGGATACAAAAAGCCCCCCTAGCTTTGTATATATTTGCACAAAATTTCTTTCCTCTCTTCAGTTCATTCCACCGTCATTTTCAAACTCACACAAGCCCTAACCCTAACTTCTGAATCGCAAAGGAGTTCTCCTATTTTCTCAAAATAAGCTCATAGGTAGAGCTCCAATTTGTAATTAATTCTACTTTAATTGATTTTAATCTCAAATTTAGGAGTAATTGGAGCGATTTCATCCGCTGTCGCATCATTTCCAACGTTGAGCCTCCTATCCCCTTGCCACCGTCGTTGACGGTTTCGTCGCCACTTTGAGATGGTTGTGGAGGAGGTCGATGCTAATGTTGGGCATAGTGATGTACAGGTGTTCGGTCACGAGTGAGTTTTTGAGAGGAAAGGGTTATATGGCGTTTCAGAAGCAGGAAGGAAGAAGAAGGGAACGGGATCGGCTCTTGGTAGAACGGGAAATCTAGGAGGATTTGGGTTTTGGATTGCGGCGTCGGTTCGGATCGGGGAGAAAGATAGTGATTGTGGAGGATAGTTAGATTGAATGGATAAGCTTTGGAGTGTAGACGTTGTCTGGTTCGGTTCGTGGTATTGGTCTCTGATCCGATCCCTTGCCTACGGGTATTTGAACTGATCCGACTGTGCTACATGCACCAGACCCTATCTACTCGTGTCAAACACACCCGATCCGATAGCAATCAGCACACGTACCTAAACCGATTTACTCTTAGACTGACAATTAGACCAATTTGCCTCTGCTTGCACATACTCGATCTGATCCGCATAAACGAAGGGCTTGGACCAATCCATCCGAGTCTTGAACATCCGAACCGATATTAATTGTGGCCTGTGACTCTTATGAACAATTAGGATAGAGCCTTATACACTGGACTTTTTGGATTATCAACAAATACATAGCTGTCTTGCTCGTCTTTGCATTGTGCTCCTTTATGTGACTATTTTGCATCATTGCAATCACACTTACACACTTTAGCTCACACACATGCACGGGGGGACACATGCAACTTTGCTCTAACCCTTACTATTACTTCTTCAATAGTTTAGCAACTATGGAAGAAAGACGCCCGTCCAGATTAACAGAAAGGAAAGATGCTGCCAGATCATCTGAAAGTCCACCTGTCGAGGATGTATCTTCCACCTCAGATTCAGGATGGAATAGTGAGGGCCCAGATTACGAGATGGTAGCGCATAATAGTGAAGTATCTTTTGGAGGTGTTGTCTCTCTAGGTGAGGAAGAGGAGGGAGGAGTGGGAGATAACCGTGCTCCTGACGAATTTGAAAATGTCACTATTTTGGAATTGCCTAAAGATTCAGTCGAATCAACAATTGACAATGACCAGCTTTCACGGATACGCCTAAAGCATGGGATTCTTCAAAGAGAAACTCAGTTGTCTTCGAAAGCATATCGTCCCCATAATCCACCAGAAGGATATATGGCTATCACTAGATTAATGTGTCTAGTTGGGGCAATACCTCTGTTTCCGCCTTTTGTCGTCGATTTTCTGAGACAACCGTGGATTCCCCCATGCAACTGCATCCCAACTCCTACGCTTATTTGCATACCCTGTACATAGCCTACAAAGAGATTTTGGGCGTAGAACTTATTTTTGACGACGTTCATTTCTTTTATAATTTCAAGCACCGGACCTAAGAGACTCCATCCTTTTCATACTCTGAATCGGTTCCAAAAAGGAAAATCATCACTGTTCCATATAGCAACAAAGATGGTGACTCAAAACCTGATTGGTTTTATATTAAACAGCAGCCTGGGTGCGACAGGTGATGGCTCAAGTCAAGTAAGGCACCAACTTTTTAGATTTCAAGTTCAAATACTTGAGTCAGCATATTAAATGACTCTTATTTTTATTCGTGGTTCCTAATCCAAAGCAAGTGACGGGTCAAGTATACCTTGATCGCTTGCACCAGCTGCTCACCGGTAATCAAAAGTTCTTGACCATCGATGAAGTCCTTAAGGATGAGTACCTCCATCATCATGGGTTATTATCCATCACCCGCAGTATAGGTCATGGGAAAGGCCCTTATGTATACATACCGCCAGTAGATATTATCCCTGAGATGAGAGAAAGCTCGAAAGGTCCAACAGTGCCCCTTAGGGACCATCCTTCTCCATCTTCGACACAGGATGATGAACTAGCAAACATAGCTGAGAAAGACAGAGATAGATATATCACTCCTGAGGACGCGGCTACCCCAGAAAGGCCAATTTATCCAAAAGGGTTATCGTCGGTCATTCCTTTAGGAGATAATACTATAGTGGATAACTTTATATATCGGGGTTTAGGAGATCTTCCCTTGCCCAAGACCCTTTATACTGCAGAAGATTTTGCAACGAATCCTCTTGCTCTCACTTCTGAGGAAGAAGTTACTCCGTAAAGTCCGGGGACGTCGCACATACCATCCTCAATCCGGGCTCTGGTCTGTTTGGGGGGAATCATTGCTTAGGAAAAATTGCACCCTAGTATTGCACGTCACAGCACTTGAGTTTTATGTCAATGTTGATTCTAATATTCTCTCGTTTCTTCTTATAGGACAAATGGTGAGGCAGCGTTACTATACGAGGGATGTTCGTTCGAGTATGCCCCCAATAGATCCCGATGAGAGGCATGATAGGCATGAAAGTAGGGGTAGAGATAATAGGAGGGATCGACCTCCAAGGCCCAATCGGTCTTCCCGTTCTCGATCCCCACACCGTAAAGACTCAGAAAAACGTAAAAGTCAGCCTTCACATTACGAGGGGGAGAAGCATGGCGTCAAACCTTCTACCTTGTCCATAAATAAAACTCCCCAAGACAGCTCTTCGAAGAAAGTACCTGATCCAACAGATATACGAAAGGAACCGGGGAAAGAAACAGGAAAGGACAGGCCCATCGTGAAACTCAAGCATCGCACTGTCGACATCACCACTACAAGGCCAGTTATTCTTAATGATGAAAACCAGGCCAGATTGGAAGTTTTGAAGCAACAATTTTCCGATCATCATTTCGGGCACATGCACTTCGTCCCAAAACTCACACCGTTAAATCCTGATTGGGCTAGCGACGTTAAGGATTCCATAGACTTTGTAGATGAACAATATAAGGAGATGAAGAAAATGCAAAGACTCTCACCAAAATCATTAGCGATCTGGTGGCAGATGTAAAAACCATGGTCGATGCCGCCGAGTATGACGCAAGGGCTATCGAAAATTTTGAGAAAGATCTGGAGGATGCCAAAGCTAAACTTGCTCTTGTACAACGCGACGTGGATAATTATAAAAGGAAACTCGAAGAATTACAGAAGCACTATCATTCTGAGCTTGAGTCCCCTAGTCAAGAGCGAATAGATTTGAAGAAGCAAGCTGAGGATGCTAAGTTTGAGAGCACTCGTCTCACCCAAGAGAAAGCAGACTTAGTCAAAAAGAATGCAGAGCTTGAGGCTAAATTACTGGAGGCTGAAGTGAGGGCAGTTCTTGCCGAAGGGTATACAAACACGGCTTTGCAGCAAGTTGAGGAAGTCAATGAACATCTTAGAGAAGCTCAAAGGGAGCTGGATGAGGGTGGTGAAACTATGGTTGGATTTTTTGCTCAGGTGATTCATCACCGAAATCTTGCTTGGCTTAAGGACTATCCTCTTTCCCTTGTGTATGCATGGGACCAATTGGTCGAATGGGAAAATGCAGAATTTGGAGTTGATTCGATTGATGAGGACAAGCTGATGGAGAAGTACTTGAGAGGCGAAGAGACAGCCCGCTTAGCTGTAGGGCGAAAACTTATTGTCGCCGCTATGGAGGAGGAAAGGCGTCAGGCAAAGGGAAAGGATACCCTTGAAACCGGTTCTTCTTCCACTGCGGTCGAGACTGATGTAGTGGAGGGGTATGATCCAGAAAGGCCAGAGATCCCTGGGGCTTCCTCCTTACCTTCTACTGTTAAATTGATTCCTAAAGTTCCTACTGCTCAAGTTGAAAAATCTACTGAGGGTATTTCTACTTTTTCACCCCAGTTCGCCAAAGCTATCTCAACCTTTCGTTACATTATTGGACAAACAATTGAAGGTCCAGCGTTTTCTCCTGAGTTAATAACTGTTACTTCTCATTATGTAGGTACCAAGCCAACCGAGAAGATTGATGATTCACAGAAGACAACTCCGGGTGAAGGGTCTATTGAGGATACTCAGGGGAAACGGGATGAAGTCACTGCTACAAAATCTGGAGGGGGGAGCAGAGGACAAGAAAGAGGAGGTTACTGATAAATTTCCCGTGCCACCCATCACCGAGACTTCTCACCATGGGGAGATGATAGGTGCTCTGATAGAAGATGACGGTGACGAGGGACATGAAGAGGATGGTGACATTGTTGTTACTGGAGATTCGGGAAACGCTGATGACACGACTTTGGTTGAAATGAAGGCCAAACAAGACAAGCACATGCAGCTGAAGGTTGAGGAAACAGACCCCGAAAGTCTTAAGCCTCTTGCGGTGGTGCCCCCTGGATCGAAGTTAGTTGTTAAACTTTCAACTAGGTCAATTACGGAGGAACTCGCTAAAAAATCTTCTATTAATCCCAGCGCTCCAATTCGTAGGAAGAAATCCGTTGACTCCAGCACCCCAATTCCGGATAAGAAGAAGCAAAAGCATATTATTAGTGAAGCTAATAAAGAGGAGAAAGAAAAGCTTAAAGCTGCCAAGAAGGCGAAGTCTACTCCGAAGTCCAAATGAATAGTGGCTATGTCCTTTGTTTTGTTTATCTTCTAGTCCGATGTTGTTGTAGCGAGTATGGCCCTCACATCTTTTGTTTAGTTTTCCTGTGTGAATCCACGCACTTGTGAATAAAATAGTTTATTTCCTGCAACGGCAAATGTTTGAGAATTCATTATTTAAGTAAGAATGTAGATAAACAACATGTCATATTTAAAAACACTGCTACTTAAATGATAGACAATATATGCGGGGGATGCGCATGTGTACGCCCCCTATCAATCTTGAATAAGTGGCCCGTCTAAAGCTTTGTTCGAGATTGATTAGCTTTGATATTTAGTTGCCCCCAACTCTCTGGTGGGGTCAAGTTTCCTTTATCAGGGATGCTAATTCTTTTGAGCATATTTATACTCTCCTGTCTCATAACCAGGTTAGAGTATTGCTGAGGCGGTCTCTTATCGGGGTGCACCTTCACGCCTCAAGGGACGTCGTCTTCCCGTCCTTTATACTCTCTCTCATTTCATGAGAGTTAGAGTTAGGAATGTCGTCTTCCCATTCGTGCACCTTCACGCCTCAAGGGACGTCGTCTTCCCGTCCTTTATACTCTCTCTCATTTCATGAGAGTTAGAGTTAGGAATGTCGTATTCCCATTCCTTCAATCTTGTTACGAAAACGGTCGTTTCATTTGCTCATGCACGTGAATTGTTCTCAATTTTTTAAACTTGATTTTATGTCTAGCATTTCATAATCAGGATAGAATAATCACAGAATATAAGAATAGTGCAGGAAAAATAAATGACACACGATGTTTTTATAGTGGTTCAGCTAAGTCGTAGCCTACATCCACTTTATAATCCTTTGTTCATATAACCAGACTTTTCAAGGCAAGTCGTGCCTTTTTACATAGTTCATAAAAACAAAAGAAAGAAATACATATCAAACTCAAATATCGCCGCAAATGCTGAGCATTCCAAGCTCTGGGAATCTGTTCACCATCCACGGTCGTTAACTTGAAGACTCCCATATCAAACTTCCGTTGGATGGCATATGGCCCTTCCACTTTGGAACTAATTGGGTTGGAGGCAGAAAAAATCATTTCAACACTAAGACCCCTGGCTCAAAAGTCCTGGAGCGAACCTTTCTGTCATAATATCGTGCCTCTTGGCGTCGATGCCTTGAAGCACGCAAGTCTGCTTCATCCCTTTTTTTCAGTCGCATCAAGGGACTCTAGGAGGAGTGCTCTTTTCGTCATTGGGTCATAATATGTCACCCTATGAGAGGGGACTTTAAGTTCCACAGGGATCACCACGTTTGATCCGAAGGAGAGTGAAAAAGGAGTATGGGCAGTAGCCGTCTTAAAGGTTGTCCAATAGGCCCATAAGGCTAGCGGTAGCTCATCCACCCACATGGCTTTGGCCCGTTCCAGCCTCTTCTTAAGAATAGACTTAATGACCTTGTTTATTGCTTCAACCTATCCATTCGAATGCGGATGAGCTACAGCGGTATACCTCTTATTAATCTTATATTTGTGACAAAAGTTTCTAACCTCGGCACTGTCGAAATGGGTTCCATTATCAGTTATAATGGTTTTCGGTATCCTAAATCAACAAATAATATTTCTGACCACAAAGCTTATCACCTTCCTTACTGTGATGGTGGTTAAGGGTTCGGCTTCCACCCACTTTGCGAAATAATCCACAGTGATGATCGCGTACTTCGCTCCTCCTTTGGCGATTGGTAAAACTCCAATAATATCGATTCCCCACATGGCAAACGGCCACAGCCTTACCATTGACTTAAGCTGAGTCGAAGGTGCTCTGGGGATTTAAGCGAACCTCTGACACTTGTCGCAGCGTCGTGAGTAGTCAGCCGCATCTTTATTCATGGTAGGCCAAAAAAATTTGTTGACCCCTGGTATGATATCCACACTCACCTTCATGTACTTCTCTTAGTACACTCTTGATGTCGTCGTGTGATATACATCGTAACAATGGCATAGAAAATCCTTGGTGATAAAGGACGTCGTCCTGTAAAACGTACCGTGCAGCTTTATGTGTTACAGCTCATCTTTCGCTCTTCCTCGATGAGAGAGTTCCGATCTTGAGGAGGTTTTTAATTGGTGTCATCCCATGACTCCCTTTTTGGCTCAACTTCTAAGGCTAATTCGATTTCCATCAGGTCAAAGCTTGGTGACTCCAGTATTTCTATTGGAACCATTTCGGTTTCTATAGGATTGTCAGAACTCGCTAGCTTAGCCAGTCGGTCTGCCTTTAGATTCTCTGCTCGTGGAATTTGTGTTATACGGTAATGTTCCAAGTTGCCCAGTAACTCCTCTATTTTTCCAAGATAAGTAACAAGTCGAGGTCCCTTGGTCACAAACTCCTTCCAAACTTTGCAGACAACTATCTTAGAGTCACAGAATGTATCCAATGTCCTTACTCCTAATTCCTTGGCGAGTTTCAGCCCGTAAATCAGGGCCTCATACTCAGAATCATTATTAGTGGTAGGAAATTCCAATCGCAAGGCATAGTAAATGGATCGTCCTTCAGGAGTGATTAAAACAACTCCAGCGTCGGATCTTCGATCATTCTTGGCCCCATCCGTAAATAAATTCCACGGAGTAAGTTCTAACTCATGCTCTGATGTAACAACTTGTCATTCACTGTTTCTTCTTCAGGAATGGTGAATTATGTTATGAAGCCGGCTAAGGCCTGCCCCCTTACTGACCTCCTTGGTTGGAAATTCAGATCAAATTAGCTCAATTCGATATTCCATTTAAGTTATCATCCCGATGCTTTGGGTCTTTGCAAGACCTGTCTTAGAGGTTGATCGGTGTATATAACTATCGGATGAGCTTGGAAATAATGTCGAAGCTTTCTGGAGGCAATCAATAGGCTGTAGGCAAGCTTTTCTATTTTTGGATAATTACGTTCTGCAGCCGTCAACTTATTACTCACATAATATACGGGCCTCTGAACCTTGTCTTCTTCACGCACCAATGTTGTGCTGACAGCATGAGATGATGCCGCCAGATAGACGAATAGATCTTCATGATCCACAGGTTTTGACAATATTGGGGGTTTCTCCAGTAAGTCCAACAGGTTTTGGAAAGCCTCAACACAGTCAGGAGTCCACTCGAAGTTACGTTTTCCCCATTTGATCAAATCGAAGAACGGGACACACTTGTCTGTGGCCTTGGAGATGAACTTGCTTAATGCGACGACCTTCCCAGCCAGGCTTTGAACGTCCCTAATCTTTCGTGGCTTTTCTATATTTCTTATTGCCACTATCTGGCTAGGATTAATTTCGATTCCTCGAGAACTCACGATGAAACCAAAAAACTTTCCAGATGCCACTTCAAATGAACATTTTAAGGGATTCAACTTCATTCCGTACCTCCGTAAGATATCAAACATCTCCGCTAAATCTTGTGTATGTCTGGAAGACTGCCTAAATTTCATGAGCATGTCATCTACATAGACCTCCATGGTTTTTCCAATCTGGTTATAGAACATTCGGTTTACTAGACGCTGATATGTGGCTCTGGCATTCTTTAGTCCGAACGGCATCACCACATAGCAATACAATCCCAAATTCGTTATAAAACTCGTATGCTCTTGATCCGGCACATGCATGGGGATCTGGTTATATCCTGAATATGCGTCCATGAAGGAAAGGAGCTCATGTCCAGCTGTTGAGTCCACTAGCTGGTTAATCCTCGGTAGCGAGAAACTATCTTTTGGACAAGCTTTGTTTAAGTATGAAAAATCAATGCACGTCCGCCATTTCCATTTGATTTCTTGACCAAAATAGGATTCGATATCCAGTCGGGATACACTGAATCCCTAATGGACTCGTTATCTTTCAACTTTTCCACTTCTTCTTTTAGGGATGTTGACCTCTCCGGGCCTAACATACGCCTCTTCTGTTTAACGGGTAGATGTTTCGGATTGATACTCAACGAGTGACTCATAACGGATGGAGATATCCCACACATGTTAGTGTGGGTCCAGGCAAACACATCTAAATTTGCCTTCGGAAAGTCAATCAATTCCTTTGCTCGAAACGGATCCAGCTGGTATCCAATCTTCAAAACCTTTGTGGGATCAACATCGTCAATGGGGATGTCCACTGTCGTTTCATTGGGAGTCGCCATTCTGTCCCCAGGCTCTTCATACTCTCTGAGATCTATGTCCTCGGATAGTTCTCTGGGCAACTCCCTCTGGGTTGGTCCCTTTAATTGCTATGCTAAACCCTCCTTCGGAGGGGAGGAAGCACCTTTAGCATCTATACTTAATCACTTCATCAGCGTCTTCAGTTCGACCATGTAGCAAGCCCGTCCGGAGACCTGGTCACCTCTCATTACTCCCGCCCCAGCTTCAATTGGAAACTTTAGCAACATGCACCAGGGTGCGATGCAAGCCCTGAATTCTGCGAGAGCCGGTCTCCCCAAGAAAGCGTTATAGGGTGAGTCAATGTCCAAAACTACAAACTGAAGAATTCTTACTCTCCGACGGTCTCCTTGTCCCAACATTACAGACGGTTCTATATATCCCAATGGTGTCGTTGATGCCCCATTGAAGCCGCGAATCCATCCTTCACAAGGCTTCAAATATTTCGGCTCGAGTTTCATCTGATCGAACGCTTTCTTGAAAAGAATATTAACTGAACTTCCATTATCCACTAATACCTTATGAACTAGAGCGGGACCAATGGTAGTAGTGACGACCAATGGGTCTTCAGTAGGTGATTGAACTCCAACGTCGTCTCTGTTACGGAACACAAACATCGTCGGACATCGTTTTCTGTTGCTTTACCGGAGCGATATCTTTGAGGTTATTGCAATCCTCCATATTGATGTGTTTAGCTGCGTTAACATATTGGTCCATCGCTCTGTAACTATGGATGCCTGGATGAGGCCACCTACTATGGTGTTGATGACAATCCCTTTGCCTTTCTGTTGAGCTATGGTGTAACACCCCGTGTATTCTATAACTGTGAAATTCATAAATTAAAGTATAATTAATTTTAAATCAAAGAACTAAGGGAAACGGGATACGCCATTGCGTTCGTCTCGGAAAAATACGCGAAATAGAGTCCGAGTTTTCGAAAAACGGATATCGTATGAAGAAGTTATGGACGAACGAAGTTGGGCAAAAAACCGGAATAGGGTCAGAATGCACTGGCGCACTTGGGAAGTGCGCCAGAACAAAAATGCACTGGCGCACTTGTGAAGTGCGCCAGTACATTTTTGACCTGGCGCACCTGCCAAGTGCGCCCAGGTCAAAAATGACCTGCTGGCCAGGTCTGGTCTAGTCCTGGCTGGCCAGGTCTGTGTTTGGCCGATTTTCAGAAGCTTGCTTTGTCATTAGGGCTAGGTGGCAGGCTCTAATTGGTCTCTCTTTCGAATGAATGGCTACGATCAATCCAAGCAACATCAATGGTCCTAATCAGTTCATAAACTCTATAAAAATGACCCTAGACTCACCCTAATCTATTCATTCAAAAATAAGAACAAAGCCGTCATGTTGCTGAGGAACGACTAAGAGTAGCCGCCGATTGGAGAGAGGATTAGGAGGCAAATTCTAAAGCATAAAGCAACCTAAACAAATCAAATCAACAAGGAATCGCATCTCCAAATCCCTAAATTTGAGAATTCGCCACACAATTGTAAGTAGAGTATTATTTTGGTATGAACAAATAATTGTGTTGGTTTGTATACTTGATTTGTGGCAATAAAGTAATTCATATTTGTGCGTTACTATGATTCTTATCGATTTGGAATATTGTATACGTTTGGATATTCTCGAATTATGTTATTCATTATAAAAAACTACATGCGGTAGTTTTATGCAAGTATACGTTTGGAATATTCGCAAATTATGTAATCCATGTTGAAACTACATGTATGTAGTTGATTAATTGAAATTCATGCAAGTTTGGGGTTTTGCTACTATGCCATCATAATGTATATTTTTGTACATAAATCATTTTGTACGTAAGTGGAACAAATTTGGGTTATTATAGTTCATATGAAACTATGTTGAAATTTTGGCACCATGATATATGTATTAAGCCATGCTTTTGTACTAGAAAACCTATTTGCAAACTTATGAATATGACTAGGCTATGATTGATATTTTGCATAATTGAAATCCATATTGTTAACAAGAATTATATGATGACATATGTGGTACATAGCTAGGTTAGATTCAAAAATCCCTTTTGCAAGTTTGCATGACTAAAGTAAAAATCATGATTTCATGTTAGAAATATTTATGCCATGGTTATGTGAATAGATTTAAAATCATGATTAAGTTGAACTATACTTTTGTGTTAGTAACAAAAGTAAGCACCTTTGTAAACATGTAGTAATCTTATGAACATGATTTGCTTATGTTTGACATTATGCCTGAATAAAAATATAGGTTTATGTTGTAGTTAAGCCTATGTGTCAATAGTGATATTCTTATCTCAACTACAAGTTTACATGCTTTGATTCATGTCCCTTATGCTTTATGACCAAAGTATACATTGCTACTATGCAAGTACACCAGTTTCTATTTTGTAATTCCAACGTTATGTTGCAAGTTCATGCGTTCACATTCCCCTTTTGTGTATGTAATCACGCTTTAAGCCTCCCCTTTTTCTCATGGCTAAGTTGGGCTTAAAAAGGCTAAGCCCAACATATATATAATAAACGAACGTGTTAAACGGGGGAAAATAACGTTGGGTTAAATTTATTAATAAATGAAAATATAAAGTAGAAGGGCCCAAATTCAGGTATGGGTTGGGCCCATGATTGGTGTAAAGATTACACCATTAACCTAATAATGGGCCGCAAATATTTACATATAAGAAAATAAAGAAGAAAGACAAAATATGTAAATGTAGAACATACGATGTGTTTAACCCGAGGTTGGATTGAGTTGTGATGTAAACCTGCCCGGAACCGCCCGGCTGTCCAGTAGTCACAACAATACCTATCCAATGTGGGAGGTTAAACATGGAGCCCAATAAGGACCCGAGGTTAGACTGAGTTGTGGCGTAAGACTGCCCGGAACCAACCGGCAACAGGCAGCCACAACAATACCTGTCTAATGTGAGAGGTCAAGGCTTTAATAAGACAATTAAGGCTGAGTCAGGATTGTTAGGATTAAGTGAACTAAAGACTTAATCAAAATGGAACATGCTAAACTAAACGGACTGGTGGGGGTTAGGTTAGAAAACACTTAACCAACTTAGCATGTTGGCTAGAGATAGAAAACCTAGTAACGGGGGACCCTTTTCAGCAGTAACCCTAGAAGGTGTATCATGATACCCTGAAACTAGGCAGGATGGGGCACGATTACTGGGCTGATTGTAAGAGGTCAAATCGACGGCGGTGGTGTAGCAGTGTAGGTTCTAACGGGGTGCGGGCGTGCACACACCCCGGCGCAGAAAAATAAGGCACTGGACACCAGTAGCATACCAGTGCATTCTAGGATTGTGTCGGGCCGCCACCATGGGACTTGATACACCCCATGGTGGGACCAGCATAGGTAACTACAACGTCGGGGGCCGTAAGACACATGTAACTATGCGAGTAGGAGCCGATCATCATAGAATGGATCACATCACCCTGATTATGGGGTGCCAGTTGGGAACTAGTTTATATGGGTTCAGAGATTAACATGGGGTACGATATTATATTCGACCCTAGACAACTTAACCAAGTTTATAGTGCTTTCCCACTTCTTGTCTATACTTATCATACCCAGTTCTTTATTCATAGACAGAATAGTACTAGACTTATTCAGGCTTTATGTCTGACTCTACTTTTCTTTCGTCTTCTTTTCTTCCGTTTCCCCCCCCCCCCCCCCCAGGTCCTCAGGGAGGGAACACTGCAGCTTGACCAGCCTTAACATCCAGCTTGAAGAGGAGAAATGTATTGCTTGGACCTTTTCGTTTTGAACTATGGCTTTGGACAACCACTATGGGGCTTTTGCAGTTTATCTATGTTTTATTTATGCTTCTTTAAATAATGTAATCAAGACAGATTATGAAAGTGTTATGTTATGTTTTTGGAAAGGATGTAAGACAATCATGGTGATGTTGTTGTAACACGTATTTGCTTTTATGAAATAAAAGTTTTTGTTTTTCCGCTGTTTACAAATATGTGTTTTTATATCTGTCTTGTATATCTGTGACTTATACTTATAAACCTCCACCAAAATTAGGGCATTCCCTTTGTGAGTGACCCTAACGGAGGTGGGGTGTTTCACTTGGTATCAGAGCATAGGTTTACCAGATAAGATAAAAAGTTTTGAAAATTTATTTTCAAAAAGGAAATTTAAAGAAGCAATTTTAAGAAAAATATTATTTTATTTTAAAAGGCAAAGTCCACTCCCCAAAGCCATAGGTACTATCTCTTATCCTTCGTTTTGAATCTATCCTTTTTTGTTTCAGCATGTCCGAAGAACTTAACTTGCCGGAAGGGGTACCAATACCTGGTTGGTTTAGACGGTTCTTAGAAGCAAGAGCCACTCAGCCAGGTCCTACCGTTCCTCCTCCCCCGGCTGCCGGAAATCATCCAGCTGCAGCGGCACCTTTTCCTCCACCTCCTCCTCGGGGAAACACTTTTGCTAAGATATGTAAAGATTTTAAAGCTATGGGAGGAAAGGATTTCCATGGAACTGAGTCCTTCGTGGCAGCTAGGAATTGGCTGAAAGAAACTGAGGACCTATTCATCATCTTTGAGGTAGAAGATAGGCAAAAAGTACAACTGGCAGTATGGCTATTAAAGGGCGAGGCTTCCTACTGGTGGGAATTCACTAATGCTGAAAGACCAGTGGAGACATGGGAGGACTTTAGGGCAAGGTTTGAGACTAAATTTCTCTCAGATGCGGAAAGGAGCTTGCAGTTGGAAAAATTCTTATTTCTTAAGCAAGGGAACAAGACAGTCAGAGAGTATGTGAATCAGTTCGATGAGCTAGCTAGGTTTGGGCTAGACCTAGTCAACACCCCGCACAAGAAGGCTCTCCGTTTCGTCAGAGGGTTGAATAAGCCATTACACAGTTTGGCCATGACCCATATACCCATGGGAGCCACGTATGAAAGATTGGTGCAAATGGCATTGCTGAACGAAGAGGATAAGGGCAAGAAGGAGACAAAGGCAGGAAGCTCTCATGGGAAGAAAGAGGGTTTGCAGCCTAGGAAGACAGACTTTAAGAAGGGCGGGAAAGGCAACAAAGAGAAGAGGAAGTGCAATTTCTGTGGCAAAGTGGGGCACTTAGTAAAGGACTGCCGGAAAAAAAAGGCCAAGGAGAATGGTGGGTGCTTTTCTTGCGGTGAGACAGGCCACAGGGCTAAGGATTGCCCAAAGAAACGAGGACAGGGGCAGAGGGCTGGATCCACCTCAGGGGCACAGGTTCATGTGCTAGAAGCGCCACCTTTGCAACAGCGAGGTATAAATACTTCTGTAGAAAGTGTAGTTTATCTTTATGATCACCCCGTTCGCACTTTATTTGATTCTGGCGCATCACACTCCTTTATCTCGTCTGCTTTAGTAGAATCTCTGCACCTAAAAACTAGTATGGTAGAGGACCCCTTAATTGTTTCAAACCCAATTGGGGGCCCAGCTCATTTGTCTATGATCTGTTTGGGATTGAAAATCTCTATTCTAAGCGTAGAATTTCAATGTAGTGCCTTTGTTTTGGGCTTTTCGGGGTATGGCTTGATTTTGGGTATGGATTGGCTATCCAGTAATGGGGCCATCCTTGATTGTGAGAAAAGGGTTGTTAGGCTCCTAACCCAGCTCGGTAATACTTTGGAAATTTCTTGTAATCCCTCGTATGCGGTTATGCTTAGTTTTCTTGAATCGCTAGATGCCTCTGTTGAAAATTTGCAATCAGTTAAAGTGGTCCGGGAATATCCGGATGTCTTCGAAGAGGTGAAGGGCTTGCCTCCGAAGCGGGAAATAGACTTCCGCATATATCTTGTAGATAATGCAAAGCCCGTTGCGTTGCCCGTTAGACACATGGCTCCACGAGAAAGGAAAGAGCTCAGTAAACAGATTAAAGAGCTTCTAGAAAAGGGGTTCATTAGGAGGAGCATTTCAGAATGGGGCGCTCCAGTGGTGTTCGCTACAAAGGCGGATGGTTCACTCCGTCTATGTGTTGACTATAGGGAGCTCAACAAGCTAACGAAAAAGAATAGGCACCCTCTCCCTAGAATTGACGATTTATTTGACCAGCTTGTAGGAGCGTCTGTTTTCTCCCAACTCGATTTAGCAACCGGTTTTCATCAGCTAAGGGTGGCTGAAGATAGCATCGATAAAACGGCATTCAGAACCCCAGACGGCTTCTTTGAATGGCTTGTCATGCCTTTCGGCTTGACAAATGCACCTGCTTACTTCGTGGACCTGATGAGTAGGGTATTCAGAGATTTCCTCAACAAATTCGTAGTGGTCTTCGTAGATGATATCCTTATCTTCTCAAAGAGTGAAGAGGAACATGCTCAACACTTAAGGGCAATCATGGAAACTTTGCGAGTCCATCAACTAAAAGCCAAATTCTCCAAATGCCACTTTTGGAGAGAAGAGGTGAGGTTCCTTGGGCACATAGTATCCAAACAAGGGTTAGCAGTGGACCCTGCTAAGGTAGTGGCGGTACAGGATTGGAAGACACCAAGGAATGCAACTGAGGTCCGAAGCTTTCTAGGACTAGCAGGTTTTTATCGAAAGTTTATAAGGGATTTTGCGAAAATCTCAGCTCCGCTCACGAAATTGACTAAGAAGAATCTAGTGTTCAATTGGGATTTGGATTGCGAGTTTGCTTTCCAATGACTGAAAAGGGCTCTTACAACAGCCCCAGTTTTGACGCTGCCAGATGGGAGCAAGATGTTCACTGTTTATACGGATGCATGTGGGACAGGGCTAGGCGCCGTCTTAATGCAAGAAGGAAGGGTAGTAGCTTATGGCGGGAGGCAGTTGAAAGTGCACGAAAAGAACTACCCAACCCACGATCTTGAGTTAGCCGCCATCGTCTTTGCACTCAAGTCTTGGCGACACTATCTCCTAGGTGAGAAGTCCGAACTTTACACTAACCATAAATCGTTGAAATATCTTTTCTCGCAGAAAGATCTTAACTTGAGGCAACAGAGATGGATGGAGTTTCTTGCCTCGTACGATTTCGAAATCTCCTACACTCCGGGCAAAGGCAACGTAGTGGCAGACGCGTTGAGCCGAAAGAAATTGACCCTAAGCCCGTTGTTTGTTGAAAGACAAAGCCTAGAGTTTATAGCCAGCTTCGACTTTAGGCCTTCCTCCGATTTCGTACCAGGCTTGCTAGCATCTCTCGAAGTGCACCCAACTTTAGTGGATTCAGTAGGGACAGCACAACGCGAAGACCCTCAGCTTGTGGAAACAATTGATAGGCTAATTAGGGGTGAGACTTCAAGTCACCTCAACAGATACTCCATCGACGATAAGGGTTTGCTAAGGCGAGACGGAAGACTATGCGTCCCACAGACAAAAGATTTAGTAAAGAAGGTTCTCGAGGAAGCACACTACTCCAAGATGACGATACACCCAGGCGGAGATAAAATGTACAAAGATATAAAAAGGACTTTCTTCTGGAACGGCATGAAAAAGGACGTGGCAGAATTCGTTTCTAAGTGTATGGTGTGCCAACAGGTTAAGGCGGAACAGAAAAAGCCTGGCGGACTGCTACATCCTCTAGAGGTCCCGCAGTGGAAGTGGGATAGCATCTCAATGGACTTCATCGATGGGCTGCCTAGGTCTAGGAGAGGCAACACTAGCATTTGGGTAATAGTGGATAGGCTTACTAAAAGCGCCCACTTTTTACCTGTTAAAAGTAAAAGAACTGCCTCATCCCTAGCATCACTTTACCTCAAAGAAATCGTTCGAATCCATGGAATACCATCCAGCATTGTTAGTGACCGAGACCCCATCTTCACCAGTGAGTTTTGGCGGAGTCTGCAAGAAGCAGTAGGAACGCAGTTATGCTTGAGCACAGCCTATCATCCCCAAACCGACGGCCAAACAGAGAGAGTGAACAGAGTTTTGGAAGACCTTTTAAGGCTATGCGTCCTCGACTTCGGAGGGACATGGGAAGACCACCTTCCTTTTGTGGAATTTGCCTAGAACAACAGCTATCAAGCAACCATCGGAATGGCGCCCTTCGAAGCTTTATATGGAAGACCGTGCCGATCGCCCACTTGTTGGTGGGAGTCTACTGATAAGCTCATACTTGGACCAGATATGATCTGAGAGACTTCAGAGAAAGTAGACTTAATACGAAGAAGGATGAAGACGGCCCAAGACAGACAAAAGTCCTATGCCGACAAGAGAAGGACCGACCTTGAATTTGAGGTTGGAGACAGAGTTTTTCTTAAGGTATCTCCGCTAAGGAACGTTGTTCGTTTTGGAACCACAGGAAAGCTAGCGCCAAGGTTCGTAGGGCCATTCCCTATCATCGAGAAAATTGGGAAAATGGCCTATAGATTATAGCTACCCAAGAAGTTGGCTGGAGTCCACAACGTTTTTCACGTTTCACATCTCCGAAAATGTCTACATGAGTCTACTGAAGTGGTAGAGCCAAATATCCTCGAAGAGGCCGAAGTGGAACGCGAAGCAACCATAAGAAAAGTTACAACCCGCATAATAGGAACGGAAGTGAAGAAGCTACGCAACCGCGAAGTCAAGCTCGTCAAAGTTCAGTGGAGCGACGCCGAGCGAGACGCGACTTGGGAAACTGAAGCTAGAATACGCACTGCCTACCCTTTTCTTTTCGAGGGTACATCCTTGATCTTTCTTTTTCCTTAAGTTGCGCTTTTATCTATCTTTTTAGGTATATTTCCTCGACCTTATCTTTTAGGTAGAAACCCTTTGGATGAAAACATGTAGTTGAAACATGTTATGGATGATGGTTGCAAGTGGTTGCAAGTGATTGCTAGTGGTTGCTCGTGGTTGCATATACACACACAATCTAGGTTTTAGATCGGCTCAGTCACTTCATATTGCATATGCATATATGTTTGCATTCGTATATGGTTGAACTTTAATGTGTTGTCATATGGATGTTGCATTTGTATTGAATGATTGTGCACTCATGTAGGATCATGAATAGGAAAATTTGCATACATGATGGATTCATGGCACTTACATAATTCGCATTAAGGAGGTCAACTGAATCAGTAGACCGACTGATTTTGCATTAGATAAGTTCATGTACACACACACACTTCGCATATGATCATGAAGCATTAGAAGTCTTTTAAGGACAATGGATGCTCGTGTTTGATGGATAAGTAGATGGATGACTGGATGTTAGGATATACATTCCTCCTAACTTGAAGATTTCGGGGACGAAATCCTTTTAAGTGGGGGAGAATGTAACACCTCGTGTATTCTATAACTGTGAAATTCATAAATTAAAGTATAATTAATTTTAAATCAAAGAACTAAGGGAAACGGGATACGCCATTGCATTCGTCTCGGAAAAATACGCGAAATAGAGTCCGAGTTTTCGAAAAACGGATATCGTATGAAGAAGTTATGGACGAACGAAGTTGGGCGAAAAACCGGAATAGGGTCAGAATGCACTGGCGCACTTGGGAAGTGCGCCAGAACAAAAATGCACTGGCGCACTTGTGAAGTGCGCCAGTACATTTTTGACCTGGCGCACCTGCCAAGTGCGCCCAGGTCAAAAATGACCTGCTGGCCAGGTCTGGTCTAGTCCTGGCTGGCCAGGTCTGTGTTTGGCCGATTTTCAGAAGCTTGCTTTGTCATTAGGGCTAGGTGGCAGGCTCTAATTGGTCTCTCTTTCGAATGAATGGCTACGATCAATCCAAGCAACATCAATGGTCCTAATCAGTTCATAAACTCTATAAAAATGACCCTAGACTCACCCTAATCTATTCATTCAAAAATAAGAACAAAGCCGTCATGTTGCTGAGGAACGACTAAGAGTAGCCGCCGATTGGAGAGAGGATTAGGAGGCAAATTCTAAAGCATAAAGCAACCTAAACAAATCAAATCAACAAGGAATCGCATCTCCAAATCCCTAAATTTGAGAATTCGCCACACAATTGTAAGTAGAGTATTATTTTGGTATGAACAAATAATTGTGTTGGTTTGTATACTTGATTTGTGGCAATAAAGTAATTCATATTTGTGCGTTACTATGATTCTTATCGATTTGGAATATTGTATACGTTTGGATATTCTCGAATTATGTTATTCATTATAAAAAACTACATGCGGTAGTTTTATGCAAGTATACGTTTGGAATATTCGCAAATTATGTAATCCATGTTGAAGCTACATGTATGTAGTTGATTAATTGAAATTCATGCAAGTTTGGGGTTTTGCTACTATGCCATCATAATGTATATTTTTGTACATAAATCATTTTGTACGTAAGTGGAACAAATTTGGGTTATTATAGTTCATATGAAACTATGTTGAAATTTTGGCACCATGATCTATGTATTAAGCCATGCTTTTGTACTAGAAAACCTATTTGCAAACTTATGAATATGACTAGGCTATGATTGATATTTTGCATAATTGAAATCCATATTGTTAACAAGAATTATATGATGACATATGTGGTACATAGCTAGGTTAGATTCAAAAATCCCTTTTGCAAGTTTGCATGACTAAAGTAAAAATCATGATTTCATGTTAGAAATATTTATGCCATGGTTATGTGAATAGATTTAAAATAATGATTAAGTTGAATTATACTTTTGTGTTAGTAACAAAAGTAAGCACCTTTGTAAACATGTAGTAATCTTATGAACATGATTTGCTTATGTTTGACATTATGCCTGAATAAAAATATAGGTTTATGTTGTAGTTAAGCCTATGTGTCAATAGTGATATTCTTATCTCAACTACAAGTTTACATGCTTTGATTCATGTCCCTTATGCTTTATGACCAAAGTATACATTGCTACTATGCAAGTACACCAGTTTCTATTTTGTAATTCCAACGTTATGTTGCAAGTTCAAGCGTTCACATTCCCCTTTTTGTGTATGTAATCACGCTTTAAGCCTCCCCTTTTTCTCATGGCTAAGTTGGGCTTAAAAAGGCTAAGCCCAACATATATATAATAAACGAACGTGTTAAACGGGGGAAAATAACGTTGGGTTAAATTTATTAATAAATGAAAATATAAAGTAGAAGGGCCCAAATTCAGGTATGGGTTGGGCCCATGATTGGTGTAATCTTTACACCATTAACCTAATAATGGGCCGCAAATATTTACATATAAGAAAATAAAGAAGAAAGACAAAATATGTAAATGTAGAACATACGATGTGTTTAACCCGAGGTTGGATTGAGTTGTGATGTAAACCTGCCCGGAACCGCCCGGCTGTCCAGTAGTCACAACAATACCTATCCAATGTGGGAGGTTAAACATGGAGCCCAATAAGGACCCGAGGTTAGACTGAGTTGTGGCGTAAGACTGCCCGGAACCAACCGGCAACAGGCAGCCACAACAATACCTGTCTAATGTGAGAGGTCAAGGCTTTAATAAGACAATTAAGGCTGAGTCAGGATTGTTAGGATTAAGTGAACTAAAGACTTAATCAAAATGGAACATGCTAAACTAAACGGACTGGTGGGGGTTAGGTTAGAAAACACTTAACCAACTTAGCATGTTGGCTAGAGATAGAAAACCTAGTAACGGGGGACCCTTTTCAGTAGTAACCCTAGAAGGTGTATCATGATACCCTGAAACTAGGCAGGGTGGGGCACGATTACTGGGCTGATTGTAAGAGGTCAAATCGACGGCGGTGGTGTAGCAGTGTAGGTTCTAACGGGGTGCGGGCGTGCACACACCCCGGCGCAGAAAAATAAGGCACTGGACACCAGTAGCATACCTGTGCATTCTAGGATTGTGTCGGGCCGCCACCATGGGACTTGATACACCCCATGGTGGGACCAGCATAGGTAACTACAACATCGGGGGCTGTAAGACACATGTAACTATGCAAGTAGGAGCCGATCATCATAGAATGGATCACATCACCCTGATTATGGGGTGCCAGTTGGGAACTAGTTTATATGGGTTCAGAGATTAACATGGGGTACGATATTATATTCGACCCTAGACAACTTAACCAAGTTTATAGTGCTTTCCCACTTCTTGTCTATACTTATCATACCCAGTTCTTTATTCATAGACAGAATAGTACTAGACTTATTCAGGCTTTATGTCTGACTCTACTTTTCTTTCGTCTTCTTTTCTTCCGTCCCCCCCCCCCCAGGTCCTCAGGGAGGGAACACTGCAGCTTGACCAGCCTTAACATCCAGCTTGAATAGGAGAAATGTATTGCTTGGACCTTTTCATTTTGAACTATGGCTTTGGACAACCACTATGGGGCTTTTGCAGTTTATCTATGTTTTATTTATGCTTCTTTAAATAATGTAATCAAGACATATTATGAAAGTGTTATGTTATGTTTTTGGAAAGGATGTAAGACAATCATGGTGATGTTGTTGTAACACGTATTTGCTTTTATGAAATAAAAGTTGTTGTTTTTCCGCTGTTTACAAATATGTGTTTTTATATCTGTCTTGTATATCTGTGACTTATACTTATAAACCTCCACCAAAATTAGGGCATTCCCTTTGTGAGTGACCCTAACGGAGGTGGGGTGTTTCATATGGGTTTAGGAGCAGGTTAATTTTGGTTCGGGGTCTGCCCCTCTGCCCCCAATCTTTCGGAGCGACTTTATACTCGTGTAACTTTCCTTCCCGTAATAGCTTTTCAACAACGTCTCTCAGATGCCGACATTCATTAGTTGAGTGTCCGTGAGTTCCATGAAAAAGGAAAATTTTTCCAGTCACGATCTCTTTTTCGGTTGAGTCTCTGGGTGGCGGCCTTTTATATTGTAAAACGTTGTAAGTATCCAGGTATATGTTTTCCAATGTGTCATTCAGCGGCGAATAGTTCTCAAAAGTTTTGAATCAAGATCTTTTACTAGAGTCATTTCCTCAATTCCTATTCCTCCTATTACCATTCCTATTCCTATTGTTACTTCCTTCGTTTTTGTTACCGACGTTCACCTCGACTTTTCCTGAGCTGTCACCGGACTGCTTCACAGCGACGTTACTTTGAATATCTTCTTTCAAAATTCCATCAGACTTTCTTTTCCAATTAGTGTATATCTCTTCTCACCATAGACAGATATTCACTTTTTCGTAGAAAGCTTCCCTAGTCAGTGGTGGCTTCCCAGCTAAATAACCTCTGAATTCAGTATCTGGATCAACTCCTTCGATCAAGGCCATCAAAATAGTTGGTTCATGAGGATCGCTTATTTCAGTGACTGCTAAGTTGAAGCGGTCCAAGTATGATTTTAGAGATTCTCCAGGGGCCTGTTTGATTCTGGATAGTTCGATAACGCTTTTAGCTCTACGGGAATGGAGTTGGAACTGTTTCATAAAAAGCTCACTTAGATCTTGAAAACTTGACACCAATCGCGAGGGAAGTCAAGTAAACCACATTAATGCTACATCCTCTAGATATATTGGGAAGGCTTTACACTTTATAGCGTCAGGTGCAGCTGCAACGTTCATATACCACGCATATCTCATTAGATGTTGTTTCGGATCTGTTCTTCCAACATATCGATCCATCTATGGTAAATTGAATCGCCGGGGAATTGAAAGTCCAGTATGTCATCTGTAAAGGGGGTGTGACTTCGTTCAATGCCCCAGTCCTCATTGGTATAGCATCGGCTATCGGCCATGATTTGGCGCACCATTGCCCATACATCAGCATTCGTTAATGTTGGTTCAGGCTCTCTGGCCCTGATGTTTGGATTACCCCTAGGCTCCTAACCAGGGGATGCTCTCCTGCTTCTAGCAGTAGCTGGCCTGCTCTGTTCCCTATGATCCCGGTCATTCATGGGAGGAAGGGGTAGGAGAAGTTGTCCTTGTGTGGGATTGATAATATTAGGATCTCGGGGCAGGACGTGAGATCCACGCATGGGCAGCAGCATAGGCTCTCTCAGACTCGGGTCGTCGGGCCCTAGAATACGAGCAGCATCTTCACAGGATCCCAAAGATCCAAAAGTCAGCTGATCAAGATTTTCGGCTCGCTCATACGGCCTTCTTTCATGAGGGCCCTCTTCATCCGAAGAGGATGACTGGTCTGCTGTGAGATGGCGAGTTGGAGAGGGTGTCTTCTGCCTACGAAGTTCACTAATTTCCCTACTCATAGTGATTGTGTTCTCTTGCATACGAAGACTGTCATGTTTGTGAGCTTCCAAAGCATCCCTAGTACTTTCAAGCATAACAAGGAGGCGTGAAAAGTCTCCATGTGTAACTGGTGCAGATGGAGTAGGTTGTTCACTAGTCATCGCGACCGTTATCGGAGCATTGCTGGGTGCTCGAGTAGATGTACCAGTTTCAACCACGTTCGGATCGGATTGGAGTAGGGCGGTAGAGCCGGATCGGTTCGTAGGGGATGCGAGCAGCTTTAGAGCCTACGGATCAGTTTGGGTTCACGTCATCTACCTGGTGCGGAGTGCCCGGTCGGATCGGCATGTTCCAGAGCCCTGTCCCCGCGACCTTGTCGCAACTATGGCCTGCTGATCTTCGCTAGCCTCATTCTCCTGAGCGCCTTGTACTTCTTTCCCTTTTCCTTTGGCCATAATGTCTAATTCTTCAATGATTAGTTAGGAAATATTTGAAAATGCCGAAAACAAAGGATTAACTTCTTTGAACTTGAGGGTCCAAATAGTAGAACGATAATCCCCAAAAAACGGAGAATTCAAAAGACTTCTCAGTGAAAGCACCAAATTGTTAGACCAAAAAGTGGTTCTAACACCCAAACTAGTAGTAATCCTGATGAAATGAAATCAAAAAGTAAAGTAGACACACACGATTTATAGTGGTTCGACGTTAAAGAGCCTACGTCCACTTTCTACTCTTTAGATTGATGATCTAAATACAAATACAATAATAATTCTCACTCAATTTCGCTCATACAATGCATAACTTCACTTAATGCTTATGGATTTTCACTTCGAATTGTGGTAATGATCTGAATATAGTGATGAAATTCGGTTGACAAGGGGGTTTAAGCTCTGAATTTGCCAAAAGATCCCTTCAAATGACCCTTGGTGGTCTATTTATAGGTGAAAAATGTTTCTGGATTGGCTCCGGTTCGGATGCACGTGGCGCTCGCTCCTTAAAACTCGGGTTTGGATGGAACGAAATGAAGACAGCGCATCAGGTTAGTGGGTGAACGTGGGGGAAATGGCACACAACCGCTCCACATCTTCAGGGATCGTTGGCTGTAACGGTTGCAGCTTCTAATTCGGTTCGGATGCATTAAGGAGTGGAGGAGCGGATCTAGCAGATCCGAACCGATTTGATTCTGCCTGTGCTCCTTCCTTTTCTGCTTCGCACTGTTTTGTCTTAGTCAAAGATCTCCGATCCGATCTGGTTTTCTAAGGAGTATTTCTCCAGTCAACATTCTTCATCAATTGGTTTTCCAACTTTGTGTAGCCTAGTTCACAAAGTAGGCTAACACTCCTATTCTAGTACGATGTCTACATACAAACTTCCGCACTGAAAAGTCCATAACTGGGCTTCCGAACTGAACCGATAGTATTCAACATTAAACATGTGCACGATCTAACCTCATTGTTCAAACTTGATTAAGACTAGAGTCGTGGTAAAGTGAATCAGTGGCACATAATTTTACACATGACTTAATCAAAATGAAGCATAGCTTAAAAACTTGTGGACAGCTAAGATAAAGCCTCCATGACTGGATATTCTCGGTTTGAGCAAACAAATGGCTGCTAACTTCTCTTTATACTACATTTCAATTTGCTTTCTTTTTATATTTCATGACTTTAACACTGCACACATCAGCACAAGTTAGCACACACATACACATAAGGGGGACACGGGCAACTACCCTCTAATTTCTGTTATCTCTTGGATAGTACAGTGATTATGTCAGGAAGATGTTCAGCCAGACTCGTAGAAAAAGCTAAAGCTTTAGGGTCATCTGAGAATCCCAATCCCGAAGACGTATCATCTACTTCAAATTCAGCATTGGATAGTGTTGGTTCGAACTATGAAATAGAAATTCACAACATTGGAGAATCATTTGGAAGTAAAGTTTATGTAGATAATGAAGAGGATGGAGGAGTGGGAGACAATGTGCTCCTGATGAATTCTAAAGTGCCATTATCTTAGAATCACCTTATGACTCAATTGAGTCAACAATTGACGATCCCAAGCTTACGCGACAATGCTTAAAACATGGAATTCTTCAAAAAGATACCAAGCTGGCTACTGAGATAGGCCGGCCTCATAATCCACCCCAAGGATATATGGCGATTAGCCGGTTAATGTGTATTGTCGACGAGATCCCTCCATTTTCACCATTCGTCGTCGATTTTCTGAGATGAATGCAAATTTCCCCCATGCAACTCCACCCCAATGCCTATGCTTATCTGTACACTTTATACATCGCTTATAAGGAAATTCTGGGGATAGAGCTCACCTTCGAAGACGTATGCTTCTTCTACAATTTTAAATATCGAGCAAAAGATACCCCGTCCTTTATGTATTTTGAATCAGTGCCAAAAAAGAAGATTATTGACGTGTCGTTCAGTAGCAAAGTAGGTGACCTGAAGCCTGAATGGTTTTATATCAACCAGCAACCGGGATGTGCTAGGCGATGGCTCAAATCAAGTAAGTTTCAGGTTCCAATACTCTAGCTTTAATTGTTGCCATAAACGCATTGATTCATCTCATCTTTATTTGCAGCTGCTAATCCAAAGCAGGAAGTGCATTAGGTGCACCTGGATTGCCTGAATCGTCTGCTTAATGGTGATCAAAAAATTCTGACTATCAGAGAATGTCTAGTGGATGACTATCTTCCTCGCCATCGCTTACTTGTTATGACTCGTAGCATAGGCCACGGAGAAGGTCCTTATGTATACGTGCCCCCAATCGAGGGGCCAGTTGAAACCTTAATCGAGAAGGGAGAAAGTTCGAAAGGTCAAGAACTTGTAGGATCCACCCAAAGACTGTAATTAGGTGGTGAGGGAACGACTAGGGGCCAGGATCCGGCTGCACTTGGAAAGAGCCCATCTCCTAACTTAACTCAGGATGATATACTAGTTAACATACCTATCAAGGATAGACATCGTTATATTACCCTGAGGATGCTGCTACTCCTGAAAAAGGAAATTCTCCAAACACGCCACCGGTAGCGAAGTCTCAAATTGTTGACTCTCATATGGATGAGTCTATATATCAGGATTTGGGAAGGCTTCCCTTGCCTAACGCCGTTTACACTTTAGAAGATTTTGGAACAAATTCATTCTTTCCTACTTCCGAGGAAGAAGTCACTCCTGCGAAGGTCGGGGACACTACACAAATAGTCCTAGCTCTAGCCTCCGGTCTGTTGGGGGATCACTTAGGATACGCACAACATACTTGCACTGCACGTCACAGGATGCTTGTACCATATTAATCCCGACTCTAATATTCACTTGTATCGTTTTAAAGGACCAATGTCACACTATAGTTACTCTCTTAGAAATGTCCGCTCAAGTATACCCAGATTTGACTCAGATACGGAGCATGATTGGGATGGTGATCATGGGAGAGATAGCATGAGACATCATGGTTCTAATCATCCTTATTCTTCACGTTCTCGCTCCCCTCATCGATTAGACGTTGATAAGCATAAGAGCCACCAGGATCGTCGTGACGGAGGCAAATCATTACCCAAGGCTCCAATTCCTCCAAAGGAGAAACATTATAAGGAAAAGCCACGCCAAAACATTCCGACCCCCAAGATAAAACCAAAGATTCTGAAAAAGGGAAAGAGAAAGGAAAAATAGCCCTTGTATCTACTAGGCGATGAAAAGCTGAACTATCACTAGCAAAGCCTGTGACACTCGATTCTGAGAATAAAGCAAAACTGAAACTTTTGAAGAAACAATTTCCAGATAATCATTTTGATAATATGCTTTTTGTTCCTGCTTTTGAGCCAATGCCCTCGAATTGGGCGGATAAATCTAAGGCTAAAATAGATTTAGCGGATAAACAGTATAAATAGATGTACAAGTACTCGCGTAACCTTTCCAAAGTCATTAGAGACTTAATAATGGACGTGAAAACATGAAGGAAATGGCCGAGTATGACGAGAGCATGATAAAAGATATAGAAAAAGAAGTAGAGGAGGCACGAAATCAGTTTGCTCTTACACAACGTAATGTTGATAACTACAAGAAGCAATATGAAGAGTTACATAAGTGTTATCATACTGAATTGGAAGCTCACGGTCAGGAACGATTAGAGTTGAAGAAGCAAGCCGAGGATGCTAAATACGAAAGTATTAAGGCAAGGTCAGATTGTGCTCACCTTGAGTAGGAGAAAGTGGAGTTAGCAAAGAAAAATGCTGAGCTGGAAGCCAAGCTAATGGAAATCGAATCGAGGGCAGTCCTAGCCGAAGGGAATGCAAGAATTACTATTAAATCTGTCGAGGATGCCAATGCACAAATTTCTGCAGCCCAAAAAGAATTGGACGATTATACTGAACTCATGATACAGTTTTTTGCTCAAGTGATCCATTATCGGGGCATCTCTTGGATCAAGGACTACCCAACAGCTCCGGTTTATGTGTGGGATCAAGTTGTTGAATGGGAGAAGAAAGAGCTCAAGGTGGACTCCATTGATGAAGGGAAACTCATAGGAAATATCTAAAGAGTGAGGAGTCGGTATGCTTAGCTGAAGGGAGAAAATTATTGTTGCCGCTATGAAGGAGGAGATGCACCAGCATAACAGGAAAAAAACTATCAAAATCGGCTCTTCGTCTGTTACCATTGGGGCTGCTGAATTGGAAGGGTATGATCCATAGAATCCAGGAATTCCCAAGACATCTTTCTTGTCCCCTATTGTTGAAACGACCTCAGAAACTCCTGCTGCTCATGTTGAGAAGTCATATGAAGGTATCTCAACCTTTTCACCTCAATTTGTTAGAGCTATTTCAACTTTCCGTCATATTGTTAGACAAACAATTGAAGAACCAGAGTTTTCTCCTGAGTTAATAACTGTCGCTTCTCGTCCTGTAGGTGCAAACCCGGATGAGAAATAAGAAAGAGTCACCGATGCAAAGCCTGCTGAGAAGGATGAGGAGAAACAGGAAGAGGTAACCAAGTCAA
Source organism: Allium sativum (assembly GCA_030737875.1). Taxonomy (NCBI): domain Eukaryota; kingdom Viridiplantae; phylum Streptophyta; class Magnoliopsida; order Asparagales; family Amaryllidaceae; genus Allium; species Allium sativum. The sequence goes on along the minus strand of CM060922.1, from coordinate 967,132,568 downwards.
AGTCTACTAAGAAGGCCAAGGAGAAGAACGAAGAAGCCACAGACAAAGCCATCATGCCATCCAGTACTGAGACTCCCAAGGAGGGAGACATTATAGACGCTCTAAAGAACGACAGTGGGAATGATAGCAATGAGGGGGACGATGATGTTATCGTAACCGGAGGCTTGGAAAAAACTGATGACATGACTTTGCCTGAGATAAAGGCGAAACAAGATGCGCTTTTGAAAGTCAATTCTGAGGGAAAGAATGAAGAACACCTTAGCATTGACCCCATCCAGTTAGTACCTCTTGGTCAAAAAATAGTCGTCAAGCTTTCAAAGTCAATCACTTCTTAGCTAGCATCCCAATCCTCCACTACTCCCTAAGTTACTCCTCCCAAAGAAAAGAAGAAGTCAAAGAAGTGCCTTCTCATGGATACTAAGAAGGAAGAAAAAGAGAAACAAAAGGTTGCCTGGATGTCCAAGCCTTCCCCCAAATCCAAGTGAAACGTGATTTGGTTCTTTCGTTTTGTTTCCCACCAGCCTGCTATTATTGTAGTGAGTGCGTCCCTCGCATTTTTTGATTAGTTTTCTTGTGTAAACCTGCACTCATGTAAATAAAGTATCTTGTTTTCCTGCGATATCAATATTTTCTAGTTGGTCATTCGCCTCGATTAAATGCACTAGTAGTTAAAACATTATTAGCATAAGTGACAAATGACAAGTTACATCACAGATTAAACAAAAAGTTTCCCTGTGAACAATAACATATATAGTGCAAAAATCCATTGTTAAACTGAAAGTAATAAGCTATAGGGAAATGTGGGGTGTGTGCGTATGCCCCCAATCAATCTTGAATAAAAGGCCTGGCTAGGGGTTATTCGGGATTGATTAGGATTGTTGTTAAGCTGCCCCCAATCCTTCAGTGGGGTAAGGTTCTTTTTTCGTTGGCACCTGTTTCCAATGCCTTTATAGTCTCCCATCGTCTGTCTAGGTTAGAGTAAGGTCTAGGCGGTGCACCATCACGCCTTGGGGATGTCATCTTCCCGTCCTTTATACTCACTCTCGAATAACGAGAGTTAGAGTTTAGGGTGCCATCTCCTCATCTTTTTCACTCTATTATGCAAACGATCATCTCGTTCGCTCTAGTTTTCTTTCTATACCCAATTTCATAAGGTGGAGCCTCATCGGTTCGAGTGTTATACTTGTTTCCGATTTTCAACTCGAGTTTAATGTTTCATATCTAGAGTAATACAACAAAAATACATAGAGACAATAACGAAGGAAAAATAAATGACACACAATGTTTTTATAGTGGTTTAGCCAAATCATAGCCTACATCCACTTTATAATCTTTTGTTTATACTAACTAGACTTTTCTAGGCAAGTCATGCCTTTTTACATAGTATATTAAACAAAAGAAAACAGTACAAATTTAAGTCAAGTATTGCCGAAAGTGTTGGGCATTCCATGCTCTAGGAACCTCTTCACCATTTACTGTCGTTAACTTAATAGCTCCTGTGTCAAGTTTCTGTTAATGGTGTACGGTCCTTCCCATTTCGGACCTAAATGAACAGGGGTTGGGAAGACACATTTCAAGACCAAGTCTCTAAGTTCAAAGTTCCGAGGCTGAACCTTCCTGTTGTAGTATCATGCAACTTAGTGCCTATGCCTCAAGGCGCGCAAGTCTGACTCATCTCTTTTTTCTTCAACCATGTCTAGTGATTCAAGAAGAAGCGCTCTGTTCGTCATCGGATCATAGTATGTTGTCTGGTGAGAGGGAACTTTCAACTCCACTGGAATGACTGCTTCTTATCCGAAAGAAAGTGAAAATGGGGTATGACCTGTTGCTGTCTTGTAAGTTGTTCGATAGGCCCACAATGCTAATGGTAACTCGTTGACCCACATGGCTTTTGCCTACTCCAGTCGCTTTTTCAAGACAGACTTAATGATTTTGTTTATTGCCTCGACTTGTCCATTTGATTGCGGGTGAGCTACTATGGTGTATCTCTTATCAATCTTGTATTTCTGGCAAAAATCTTTGAACTCAGTACTATAGAATTAGGTTCCATTATTAGTTATGATAGTTTTGGGAATCCCAAATCAACAAATGATGTTCCTAACCACAAAATTAATCACCCGCTTTGTCGTGATCGTAGTTAATGGCTCGGCTTCTGCCTACTTTGTAAAGTAATCTACGGCCACGATTGCATATTTTGCTCCACCTTTGGCGATTGCCAGACTTCCAATGATGTCAATTCCCCACGTAGCAAATGGCTAAAGGCTCACCATTGACTTAACTTGACTGGGAGGTGCTCTTGGAATCTTTGCGAATTTCTAGCACCTGTCGCAGTGTCGTGAATAATCAACTGCATCTCGATTTATGGTTGACTAGAAGTAGCCATATCGCAATATTTTCTTTGCTAGTGTTTGACCTTCGACATGATCTCCACACTCACCCACATGCACTTCTCTCAATACACGCTTGATGTCATCGTGTGTTATACATCATAGTATAGGCATTGAAAATCCTAGACGATAAAGAGCTTCATCTTGCATAACATACCTTGCAACTTTACGAACCACGACCTGTCTCTCACTCTTTTTTGTCGGGAGTGTTCCGATTTGTAGAAAGTTCTTTATTGGTGTCATCCATGATTCTTTTTTCAAGTTCAGTTTCCAGTACCGGATCAATGTCCATCTGGTCGATGCTTGGGGATCCTAGTACCCCAATCGGAACTATCTCGGTCACTTCCGAATTGTCAGAGCTTGCCAACTTAGCTAATCTATCCGCTTTCTGATTATCCGTTGGTGGAATGTGAGTTATGATATAATTCTCTAAGTTGTCTAACAACTCCTCTACCCTTTCTAGGTAAGTGACTAGTCGAGGTCGTTTAGCCTGGTATTCCTTCCGAACCTGGCAAACAAAAATCTTTGAATCATATAAAATGTCCAACGTCATTACACATAATTCCCTAGCGAGTTTCAAACAGGCAATCAGGACCTCGTATTTGGAATCATTGTTTGTCGTGGAAAATTCTAACCGCAAAGCATAATTAATCAATCATCCTTAAGGAGTTATCAGGACAACTCCGATGTTGGATCGTCGATCATTTTTAGTCTCATCAGTATATAGTTTCCAGGGGCTAAGTTCTTACTTCTGTTCTGAGGGGCCAGCCTCGTCATCTAACACATCCTCCTCGGGGATCGTAAATTCAGCGATGAAGTCAGCTAATGCTTGCCCCTTTATTGATCTTTTGGGTTGGAAATTCAGGTCGAACTGGCTTAACTCAATATTCCATTTAACCAATCGCCCGGATGCTTCAGGCTGTTGCAGTACCTGTCGAAGTGGTTTTCCTATATACACAACAATTGGACAAGCTTGGAAATAATGATGGAGCTTCCAGGATGAAATTAGGAGGCTATAAGCAAGCTTCTCTATCTTTGGGTAATTGCACTTTGCTGCTGCTAATTTCTTGCTGTCTCTGAACTTTGTCTTCTTCGTGTACCAAAGCTGAACTAATGGCATGATGATACTACCAAATATACATATAAATCCTCGTGGTCTGTCGGCTTGGAGAATATCGGGGATTTTCTAATAGATTCAACAAGTTTTGAAAGGCTTCCACACAGTCTGGGGTCCACTCGAAGTTGCGTTTTCCTCGTTTGATTAGATCGAAGAAAGGAATGCACTTGTTTGTGGCTTTGGAGATAAACCTGCTCAAAGATGCCACCTTCCCAGCCAAGCTTTGAATATCTCTGATCTTTTGTGGATTTTCTATGTTCCTGATTGTTGCAATCTGGTCAGGATTAATTTCAATTCCACGAGAACTGACTATGAAACCGAGGAATTTTCCTGATGTAACCCCGATTGAGCATTTCAAGAGGTTGAGCTTCATTCCGTATCGTCGTAAGATTCCTAACATCTCCGCCAAGTCTTTTGTTTGATCAGATGATTGCCTGGACATTACAAGCATATAATCCACGTAAGCTTCCATTGTTTTTCCAATATGATTGTAAAACATTCGGTTCACTAAGCGCTGATAGGTAGCTCCATCATTCTTTAGCCCAAAAGGCATCACCACATAACAGTACAGCCCAAGTCCATGATAAAACTGGTATGTTCCTGATCTAGGACATGCATAGGAATTTGGTTGTACCCTAAATATGCGTCCATAAAGGAGAGAAGTTCGTGTCTCGCCGTTGAATCTACTAATTGGTCAATTCTGGGAAGTGGAAAGCTATCCTTCGGGCAGGCTTTGTTTAGATCAGAAAAGTCAATACATGTTCGCCACTTCCCGTTGGATTTCTTAACCAAGACGGGGTTTGATATCCAATCAGGATATGTTGAATCTCTAATGAACCCGTTATCTCTTAACTTCCCCACTTCTTCTTTCAAGGCGGTTGACCTTTCTGGGCCCAACATACATCTCTTTTGTTTCACTGGAGGATGCTTTGGGTTTATGCTTAGTGAATGGCTCATGATCGAGGGAGAAATTCCACACATGTCCGCGTGGGTCCAAGCGAACACATCGAGATTTGCTTTCAAAAATTCTGCTAATTCCTTCATCCAGAGGGAATCTAAGTGAGATCCAATCTTCAAGACCTTCGTCGGGTCGTCGTTATCGAATGGAATGTATATGGTAGCTTCGTTAGGCATCGCCTTCCTGCTTCATGGTTCTTCGTCCTCTCTGGGATCAATATCCTCAGGCAGATCGTCAGGCGATTCCCTTGGGGACGTCATCTTTAGTGGCTATGCTGAGTTCTCCTTAGCAGGAGAGGAAATATTCTTAGATTCCGCATCTTTTCCATTATGCAGCATCTTTAACTCTGCCATATAGCAAGCTCTTCCAGTAAATTTGTCTCCACGAATCATTCCCACTCCAGCTTCAATTGGGAATTTCATTAACAAGCACTAGGGTGCGATGTAGGATTTAAACTCTGCAAGGGTCGGTCGGCCTAGGAAAGCATTGTAAGTGATTCAATATCCATGATCATGAATTGGAGGATCCTTACTCTTCGGTGCTCTCTTTCCCCTAGCTCTTCGGATAAGTCTATCATTCCAATTGGAGCAGTTGATGATCCATTAAAGCCACGTATCCATCCTCTACACGGCTTTAAATCTTTCATTTCTAATTTCATCTGATCAAAATCCCTTTTGAATAGGATGTTGACGGAAGTTCCGTTATCCACAAGGACTTTCTTAACCACTGTAGGTCCGATAACAATATTTATCACTAATGGATCGGTGTTGGGCGCTTCGACACCAGCACTCTCTCTGTCTCGGAAGATGTAATAACCCGAAAAATGTGAACCAGATTAAATTTTTTAAATTTGGTTATTAACAAGAAATTTGAATGATTGAAATAGTATATTTCCATAAAATATAGAATTAGGTATGGTATGGCCGTTTGAAATGTGGGATATAAACTTTGTCTGACTGTACCGGGTGGAAAATATAACGGATTTTAGCGAAACTGAAAATATTTAAATCTGTTTATCAATACCTTTGTAACGAATCTGAAAAATCGAAATTTCATAGCGGAAATCAAAAGTTATGGCCAAACGAATTTTCAAAAAGGTCGCTATATAGTATATATAGCCCTTGAAAATTGAGATTTTGCATACGACCTCGGAATTCGACGAAACCACTTTTGTTGGGTCCGGGATGTCAAATTATTGCTAAGTTTCAAATTTCATAATTTTTGGAGCTAGTATGTGAGCGGGGCAAAAGATAACGTGTTTGGTCAAATTCTGTTAAAATGGGTCGACCTAAAAATGACCGTTTTTCAAACGAGCTCGGAATTCGACGAAGCTGGTTTTGTTAGGACCGTATCGTCAAAACAAAGCTAGATTTATTTTTCTGGAATTTTTCGGTTCAGTTTGTGGCCCTGGCAAATTGAAATGTACGTTTAAATTAAATATCGAATGTTTTGTATTTTAATTTGGAAAATAACTGACTGTAACAGTCGAAATGGCCAACGAAACATATCCCATTGTGTCCGAAATGGGGGTATTTAGCTAGGGGCGACAGTCGTTGGGTTGGGAAAGGAGTCCATTTGCAAAAACACTATTTAAAATTTTTCTATAAATTCTGGCCAATAGGAAATTTTCTTTTAAAAAAAAAATTACTCCGAAACCCTAGCCGCCAGAGAAAGATTGGGCGATCCACGTTGCTCGAGACTTCTTCCCCTTTTTCCGACCGCCTCAGGCCGTTTCGCCGCCGACCCCCGTTGAAGTTTTCGTTCGCCGTACTCCCCTCTCCACATCCGACCCAGCCTCGCCACCAACAGAGCCGCCGTCGTCGAGTTCTGGCGCTTCAAAGTCGGCACGTTTAAGCCGCCGCCCAGGGTTCATCTCGACGTCGAACTGCAGGAGACTGGTGGCGCCGGAAAGCTCTTCCTTCCCTCGACGACGTCCAACAGTCTGATCATCCTATAGGGCAACGAATCAAGAGAAAAATCGAAACCTAGATTTGAGCAGGTTTGAAAACTAACGGATTATATAATTTTAAACTGTTTTTACACTATAAAGCGTTGCAAAACTTTGAAAAATAATATCTTTTTCGTTCTTTAACGAAATTCGATGAAACAGGAGACACCGTGACCGCAAGGAGGCTCTCTACATTCTAGAAGAAGCCGCGGATTTTTCTGACCTTCCTACGATTTTTAGCACCGCAATAACCAATGTGAGGAATCTAAATTATCTGTGTGAATGAAATCGCGTTGTATAAATTATATAAGCGAAGTGTAAATTATATACGCATTGTATACCTCATGTACATGTGTTGTATAAGTTATATTAGCGATGTATAAATTATACAAGCGTTGTTTGAAACATATATGCTTTGAATTGTGATGAAATGCAAGTGAATTATTATATTATATATATATATATATACTCCCCTCGTCCACAGACCATGGACGATATTTATTGCTTGTGATTGACGTGATATCATATGGTTTGACGAATGGTTGGAAATAATTGTTTGTGGTTGATATTATGGTTGAAAAATACCTTTGTGGTTGAAAAATACCCTCTTGTGGTTGAAACAAAATAGAATAGGATTGTGGAATTGAAAATAAAACATGCCGCCTGCGTGCGAACTAGATGCATGATCCCCATTGTAAAAAACCGCGAGGTTTTAAGGTAGAGCGAGGAGCCGTACTAGGGACGGTCCCGGTTTTAACTACCCTGCCGTTATGCTGCCGAAATTTTCTGAAATATTTATGTGTTGAATATTATTCGAATTTAAACAAATGGCTTTAGCGATAAAAATCACATTTTTATATATATACAAACTATATCGAATATTCATGTGTTGAGTTGCAATTCATTCGTTGAGTTGAAATTCATGTGTTGAATATTATTTGAATTTAAACAAATGGCTTTAGCGATAAAAATCATATTTTTATATATATACAAACTATATCGAATATTCATGTGTTGAGTTGCAATTCATTCGTTGAGTTGAAATTCATGTGTTGAATATTATTTGAATTTAAACAAATGGCTTTAGCGATAAAAATCATATTTTTATATATATACAAACTATATCGAATATTCATGTGTTGAGTTGCAATTCATTCGTTGAGTTGAAATTCATGTGTTGAATATTATTTGAATTTAAACAAATGGCTTTAGCGATAAAAATCATATTTTTATATATATACAAACTATATCGAATATTCATGTGTTGAGTTGCAATTCATTCGTTGAGTTGAAATTCATGTGTTGAATATTATTTGAATTTAAACAAACGGCTTTAGCGATAAAAATCATATTTTTATATATATACAAACTATATCGAATATTCATGTGTTGAGTTGCAATTCATTCGTTGAGTTGAAATTCATGTGTTGAATATTATTTGAATTTAAACAAATGGCTTTAGCGATAAAAATCATATTTTTATATATATACAAACTATATCGAATATTCATGTGTTGAGTTGCAATTCATTCGTTGAGTTGAAATTCATGTGTTGAATATTATTTGAATTTAAACAAATGGCTTTAGCGATAAAAATCACATTTTTATATATATACAAACGATATCGAATATTCATGTGTTGAGTTGCAATTCATTCGTTGAGTTGAAATTCATGTGTTGAATATTATTTGAATTTAAACAAATGGCTTTAGCGATAAAAATCACATTTTATATATATATACAAACCTTATCGAATATTCATGTGTTGAGTTGCAATTCATTCGTTGAATTGAAGTTCATGTGTTGAATGTTATCATCTTTTAAAAATAAAATGAATCGACAATGAAAACTATATTTTTATAGTGAATATGAAGTGAAAAAAATACACACGTGTCGAATAAATATTTTTGATGATAAAAATATTCCTTTTATCATGAATATGAAGTGTTAAAAATACACACGTGTCGAATAAATATTTTTGATGATAAAAATATTCCTTTTATCATGAATATGAAGTGTTAAAAATACACACGTGTCGAATAAATATTTTTGATGATAAAAATATTCCTTTTATCATGGGTACGCTTAGTTAAAAATACACATGTGTTGGAATCAATAATAATTTGCTAGAAATATTATTATTAGCTTTGTTCTGCATATATATACATATGTTGAACAGGAAAATGGATTAGCTGTAGAGTAAAGAAATTATTTGCGTGCCCGACAAATAGGTAAACCTTGATGAGTTGGCTGCGCAATTTTATTTATATATCAACTCCTGTGAATGCCATTGGATGCGGAGTGCTGGTTTTTCTGTGTGAAATAATAAACAACGCCATAGGATAGTAACAATTAATTTTGAACTACACTACATGGCATACTTCTTGATGATAGGCATACTTCATCATATTCCACATAAGCAATTGGAGCTTGTGTGACGAGGTGGAAGATTTACCATATAAGCAAGAGGCTTGTATGGCGATGACTATATACTACAGGTTAAACTGATGACTGATATGGACTATATAAATTATAACGATAAATTGCCAGATTAATAAAAACCCCATACGGGTCTGGAGTTGACAATAATCACGTCGCTCTAGTTATTAGATACGGCACATGGACTAATTATTTCCACACGGAAACGGGGTGACGGGAATTTATTCTCTGGAGAGATTATCAGTACATGCTCCCCGTAAACACCAGAATATATCACTATAAATACGTGAATGCGTTTTAGGATTTATTGGGTACCTAATACGGCCCAATAAATTTCCAAACCCCTCCCCGTACAAAGGAGGTTATGGCGAAATTTTTCGAAATATTAAGGCGTTAGTGAAATATTTGAAGTGAAAACGAAGTTGAAAATATAGAATGAGCTATAGTTGAAATTATAGATTGAATTATATTTATATATATAAATATAAATATAATTAAAAGGAATAGAGGCCGTGCAGTTCGCGTTTCGGAATCGTAATTTGAAACGATTAGCACGAGAAATCCGACCATCGGATTTTCCCGAAACCGCAACCGCTGGTTCGCCTTGGAAATACCTTTCCAACGGCACCAACCTTGTAAAAATCCAACGGTTGGATTGTCCGGAATGTTTAATTCAAAATCTGAAGAAAAACAGCGCCAGAATCGTTTATATTTATATATAAATATAAATATAATTAAATTTAATCGAATAACGACGCTGCAGTTCGAATTTTGAAACCGTAACTTCAAACGACTAGTGTGGAAGATCCGACCGTCGGATTCTCACGAAACTGGAACCGTTGGGTTCGCTTTGGGAATATCTTCCCACTGATATAGACTTTGTAGAAATCCAACGGTTAGATTTTCCGATATGTGTAAAACAAATTAGAAGAAAAACAGCGCCAGTGCCACGGCACGACCTGAAACGTCGTTTAATTAAATATGGCCATTTTTAAATAAATAAAAATGGCGAAAAATCGCTATAAAATATTATAAGCAACATAGGTTGCAAATAAACCAATTGTGCTTGAATTGTTTGATATTTGATGGTTGTATGTGTATGACATGAAAATAACACTAAAGAACCGAAAGATGGATGTCGAATAATATAACCATAAAATGAATCGATTTAAATTCTAATGACGTGAATTATTTGAAAAGGCCGAGCTAACCCTCATTTCAAATAATTTATCGAGCGATTCGAATTGGAAAATGCAAAGACGATTCAAGACCGACAATCTTCGTATCGGTTGGATGGGCGCTACTGAGGTTCCTAACCGGAGTAGCTACCGGAAGGGGACGGAAGTAGTAGCCGTCTGAACGTATGTGTTGATTGTACGGATTTGCGAGGAATTTGACGCCTCCGGTTTCGTTCAGACCCAGGACGGACTTGTAAATGGACTGTGTGTCTGACATTGGATTTTGTTCTGTACTGATTGATCTCTGTTAAATATATATCTGTTTGGCGGCGAAGAATTTATTCTTTTGCTTAACGCCCTTCTCTGAGACGTACGAGCTCAGGGGTTATATATCGATAGAAATCAATCATACGGAGTGGACTGCCTATGTGGCATGCCAAGATGTTGTGATCAAGGCTTCTGTTGCAAAGCAAAGTCTTGTGGATGATGATCAAAGAAAGGTCTATGTGGCCTAGCTTTGTGTATTTCGTAGATTCGCGAGCCTCACACCCCGGTATGAGTTAAAAACGGGATACGGACCGCTGGGAGAGCACGACGTTTCTTTCTAGCTATGGTGGTGTCAGTGACTTACCAGCCCTGACATATATATCTACTTTTCACCTTTGTGGTTGTTGGAATGCGAGGCGCCTCGATTATAGGTCTGCAAGGACCGGGAAACGTGTGTTCAGGCATAATTAATCCTCTAACGTAAGTGAGGACCGGCCCAGCCGCATCCGGGGTTGCCCAGAGTGTGTAGTCCCGAGGCATTTGCTAGAGTGTCTCGAAGTGGAGAGGATCTTGCCCCTTGCCTCGACTCATGACGGAAATCCAATTTCCAATACGAGATAACGGATTTGATTGTAGAACTAGTATGGAGACATAGTAGATGGTAGCTATGCCGCCTATGATTGATATTTATGATGCTATTCGTTTTTGAAACATATATGCACTAGTAATAATATCAAATGATTTTGCTTTATACGTATCAAGCATATTTGGCTATTATAAGGTAAAACTCTATCCTCCGGCTTGCGTTGCATTGTGTGATGGGACCTAAGTCTTATAATGGCTTCATTCTTTCTAAAAGCATTGCGTTGTTTTAAAAGAATTTACTTTGTTTTAAATGCACTAGCAATCACTGGAGTAAACCCGTTCCGCGAAAGTGGCGTGGTCCTATGATTTGCTATTTACTGTTGTTTAACTGTTAAATAGATTCCTCATACCAGTCCCCATGACTGACTCGTTGTTTGTTTCACTTTGCAAACGCGGGTGCCCTTATTTTCACACGGGCAGCCTAGTACACAGGTGACAGGTGGTTTTTGGTTCTGCACTGCTGCATAGAGTGCACTTTTGGCTCATGGCGAGGCTGACTTCATAGAGATGACTTTGATATTTCCCGCCATTACTGTATTTATATTATGATTCCGCCACTGGCGATGCAGACTGATTTACTTTCCGTATTTCTCACTATATGTATATGTATTCCGCCTTCGGCGATGTAGACTGATACCCTTATTATGTCTCACTGCATGTATGTATTCCGCCTCTGGCGATGATGACTGATCACTTTCCTTTTATTTACTAAGTATATCCCACGTTATGCTATTCTGATACTCCTACATGTTGTGATTCCGCTGTCATATCCATGTAAAATTGTTTTATTTATTGTTTCTGCTATTATCTGTACTCTGCTATGATGATTAATGTGTTATTTCCTTATGATTATCCTTAATACCGCCCCTCGGATTTTGGGATCGTCACAGTTGGTATCAGAGCTTTGGTTAACCTTAGTTCCGGGATCTAACACATTAAACATCTCGTCAGAATAGAATCAGTAGTGTTCTAATGCGAGTAGCTCATTAGAGATAGGATTAGCAATGTCCTAGAATGAGCTAAGCAGATTAGCAAAACAATTTGATCAGTACATCATCATTATTTTTTCTTGTATTCCCTTGCTTTATCATTTATGAAAATTATCAAATCTGTGAACTTGACTCTTTTCTTGCTTATACAGTACTCTTAGATGGCTACACGTGGAGCAGCAGCTAGAGGAGGCCGTGGAGGCCGAGGAGATGCAGCAGGAGGACGGGGGAATATCCCCGTAGTAGTGGAAGGCCCTATTATTCCGCCACCAGCACCAGAAGACTTTGAGCTCGACAAAGTAGCAAAGAGGTACAGAAATCTTGGAGGAAAACCTTTTACTGGCACTGGCACAGTGACCGAAGCTATCGCTTGGCTGAAAACCTGTGAGAAAATCTTCGAAGGCATGGGTATGGGAACTAACAACAAAGCCCGACTTGGCATTTGGCTCCTTCAGGAAGAAGCAGAGCTATGGTGGGATGCCATTACCTCTGAGGATGCAGCTGGTACTATCCGGACTTGCGAGCAGTTCAAAGCTTTGTTCAATGAGAAGTTTGTACCGGAACAGGCTCTAGAGAGGATGAGAGAGCAGTTTGCTAATCTCCAGCAGGGAGACCTCTCTATTCAGGATTATCTAAATAAGTTCACCCAATTGTCGCGCTATGCTCCAGAGCTGATTATGACCAACAAAGCAAAGAATAAGAGGTTCATATTTGGGCTGAAGCGCAAGTACCACGATAGAGCTATGAGCAACATCAAACTCTCCTTTACAGAACTAGTAGAGATGGCTTGCAACTACGAAGACTTTGATGAGAGGCATGCTAGCCAAGACCGCGCTAAAAGCCAAGCAGGAAATAAGCGCAAGGCTTCAACAGACCAACCCGAATCTAGCATTACCGCGGCCGCTACTCAAAAACCCGCAAAGATCCCAAAAGGAAACTGCTACAATTGCGGGAAGCCCGGTCATTTCTCTAATGTATGCAAGGCCCCAAGGAAGCCAAAGGCCAATGACTCAGCCGAATGCTACAACTGCCACAAGAAGGGGCACTACAGCAGGAACTGCCCTCTGAAGCAGAATGCACAGGTGGCCCATGTCTATAACGGGAAGACCCCGCCAGCTACCACCGATGGATCAGGTAAACCCGATGTCTTGGGAGGTACCCTTACCATTAAAAATATTCCTGTTTCTGTACTTTTTGATACTGGTGCATCGCGTAGCTTCATTTCTGGTAACATTGTTCATAAGTTAAAATTGAAACGAAGAAAACTTAAGGAACCAATTAAAGTTCAAAACCCGATAGGAGGTTCTGTTAGTCTCAGTATATACTGCAGAGTGCCTATCTCTTATTCACGTTACAAGTTTCCTATCCACTTAATTATTATGGATTTGTCGGAATTCGATGTTATTCTCGGTTTGGAATGGTTAACAAAATATAAGGCCGAAGTGAGATGTGCCGAAAGAATCGTTAAAGTCGAAACGAAGCTTGGACCTATATACATACCATGTCATGGCTCAGAAATTAATAGAAAAGAATTTTGGTCTTCTTTAGAAGTTATTCCCCCTTCATTAGAAAAGATACCGGTCGTTAAAAATTATGCGGATGTGTTTGAAGAAGTAGAAAACTTACCGCCGCAAAGAGAAATTGAATTTAGAATAGATTTAATTCCGAATGCCCGACCAGTAGTACATCCAATAAGAAGAATGGCCCCGAAAGAAAAGGAAGAGCTAAGTAGTCAAACCCGAGAATTGCTTTGGAAAGGTCTAATCAGACCGAGCTTTTCAGCTTGGGGAGCAGCAGTTGTATTTGTCCCGAAATCAGACGGTACTCTAAGACTTTGCGTCGATTACAGGGATCACAATAAACAGACACTGAAGAACAAATATCCTTTGCCCCGAATAGACGATCTGTTAGATCAATTAAATGGAGCAACCGTATTCTCCAGAATGGACCTAGCTACAGGTTTCCACCAATTGCGTATAGCCGAAGACTGTGTTCCTTTGACAGCCTTCAGGGGTCCCGATTTATTCTACGAATGGTTAGTAATGCCGTTCGGCTTGTGTAACGCTCCGGCATACTTCGTCGATCTTATGAACAGAGTGTTCCGTGGTGTGTTGAATAAATTTGTTCTAGTCTTCATCGATGACATTCTGATCTACTCTAAGTCGGAAGATGAGCATACAAAACATTTAGAACAAGTGTTGAAAATTCTGAGGAGAAATGTCTTGAAAGCTAAATTTTCTAAGTGTGTCTTCTGGCAGAATTAAGTTAAATTCCTTGGCCATGTCGTGTCAAAAGAAGGAATTGCTGTAGATCCAAGCAAAATTACAGCGATTCAAAACTGGAAACAACCTACTACCCCCACAGAAGTTCGAAGTTTCCTTGGATTGGCTAGTTACTATCGGAAATTCGTTCAGGATTTTTCAAAGATATCAGGAGTATTGACAAAGCTTACAAAGAAGCATGAGAAATTCAAATGGACTCCCGAATGTGAAGAAGCTTTCCAGGAGCTGAAATTGAAGTTGACAACTGCTCCGGTATTGACAATAATAGAAGGTAACCAAGACGTGACTGTATGGGCAGATGCTTCTATTAGAGGGCTAGGCGCAGTGTTAATGCAAAAAGGCCAAGTGATCGCTTGTGCCAGCCGTCAACTAAAGCCGCATGAAAGAAACTATGCTACTCATGATCTTGAGTTATTAGCTATCGTGTTCGCTTTAAGAATCTGGAGGCATTATTTACTGGGCGAGAAATTCGAACTATTTACCGATCATCAATCCTTGAAATACCTGTTCACCCAGAAAGATTTAAACCTGAGGCAACAGCGTTGGTTAGAATTCCTTGCAGCATACGATTTTGAAATTATATACACTCCAGGGAAAGCCAATGTTGTAGCAGATGCGCTCAGCAGAAAGAATGAAATCATCGCCAGTTTTGTCATCACGTCTTCATTAATAGACAGGATCTCGACTCTTCAGAAAGACGATGAATTTATTCAAAGAATCAGTCAAAGAATCAAAGGAGGTGAATCCACAAGTTTTCGACTCGATGACAAAGGGGTACTAAGATTAAAGGGTAGAATCTGCATCCCAAACCTTCCCGAGCTCAGAAGAGAAATACTTGATGAGTGCCACAAATCCAAATTAAGTATCCATCCCGGTGTGAGCAAAATGTATAACGATATCAAACGCACATTCTGGTGGAGAGCTATGAAAAGAGATATCTCATTATATGTTAGCAGATGCCCCACTTGTCAGCTAGTTAAGAGTGATCAGCAGAAATTGGCTGGATTATTACAACCATTAGAAATTCCAGGATGGAAGTGGGAACAAATTTCGATGGATTTCATCGATGGCCTCCCTCGAACTAGAAAAGGAAACGACAGTATATGGGTAATCGTAGATCGCTTCACGAAGACTGCCCATTTCATACATGTCCGATCCAACAGAACGGCTCAAAGTCTAGCACAGATTTACTTCAAAGAAATAGTTAAAGTACATGGAGTGCCGCTCAATATAGTCAGCGATAGAGATCCCCTGTTCACTAGCAAATTCTGGGAAGCATTCCAGGAAGAATTGGGAACCAAATTAAATCTAAGCACCGCTTATCACCCTCAGACTGACGGCCAAACTGAGCGGGTGAATAGAATTTTAGAAGATCTATTGCGGGCTTGCGTTATCGATTTTGGAGGCTCATGGGAAGATCATTTACATTTAGCCGAATTCTCTTACAACAATAGCTATCAAGCAAGTTTGGGAATGTCTCCATTCGAAGCATTATACGGTAGACCGTGCAGATCTCCCGCATGTTGGGTAGAACCTGGCAACAGACTTGTATTAGGGCCCGATATGATTCAAGAAGCATCGGATAAAGTCGATTTCATTAAGAGGCGATTAAAAACCACGCAGAGCCGATAGAAAAGTTATGCTGATGCGAGAAAAAGGGATATATCGTTTACCGTAGGCGATTATGTTTACTTAAGAGTTTCTCCAATGCGAGGAGTAATCAGATTTGGCAAGACTGGGAAGTTGGCACCGAGGTTTATTGGTCCCTTTCCTATACTTGAACGGATTGGAACTCTTGCATATAGGGTTTCATTACCTGATTGGTTGCCTGGTGTACATGATGTGTTCCACGTATCTCAGCTCAGAAAACATGTTCATGATCCAGATCTTGTTGTGGAAGAAGCAGCGCAACAGGATATTGACATAACTCCAGAATTAGCACTCAAAAGAGAGCCATTAAAGATAGTTGGCAAAGAAACTAGGGAGCTAAGGAGGAAAAAGATTCATCTAGTCAAAGTGCAGTGGAGTAGTGATCCTAGAGACTGTACTTGGGAAACTGAGGAAAGCATTAAACAAGCCTATCCCAGATGCAGAGTGGACATCTCTGACTAACTCCGGTGCAAGGTACCTTTACAATACTTTGCATTTACATTTTATTTCCTGCTTAGCTGTTATTCCCTTTTCGAGGACGAAAAGTTTTAAGTGGAGGAGATTGTAATAACCCGGAAAATGTGAACCAGTTTAAAATTTTTAAATTTGGTTATTAACAAGAAATTTGAATGATTGAAATAGTATATTTCCATAAAATATAGAATTAGGTATGGTATGGCCGTTTGAAATGTGGGATATAAACTTTGTCTGACTGTACCGGGTGGAAAATATAACGGATTTTAGCGAAACTGAAAATATTTAAATCTGTTTATCAATACATTTCTAACGAATCTGAAAAATCGAAATTTCATAGCGGAAATCAAAAGTTATGGCCAAACGAATTTTCAGAAAGGTCGCTATATAGTATATATAGCCCTTGAAAATTGAGATTTTGCATACGACCTCGGAATTCGACGAAACCACTTTTGTTGGGTCCGGGATGTCAAATTATTGCTAAGTTTCAAATTTCATAATTTTTGAAGCTAGTATGTGAGCGGGGCAAAAGATAACGTGTTTGGTCAAATTCTGTTAAAATGGGTCGACCTAAAAATGACCGTTTTTCAAACGAGCTCGGAATTCGACGAAACTGGTTTTGTTAGGACCGTATCGTCAAAACAAAGCTAGATTTATTTTTCTGGAATTTTTCGGTTCAGT
Organism: Allium sativum; assembly: GCA_030737875.1. Classification (NCBI taxonomy): domain Eukaryota; kingdom Viridiplantae; phylum Streptophyta; class Magnoliopsida; order Asparagales; family Amaryllidaceae; genus Allium; species Allium sativum. Next base: position 967,115,553 of record CM060922.1, on the reverse strand, counting down.
TTGTGGCCCTGGCAAATTGAAATGTACGTTTAAATTAAATATCGAATGTTTTATATTTTAATTTGAAAAAAAACTGACTGTAACAGTCGAAATGGCCAACGAAACATATCCCATTGTGTCCGGAATGGGGGTATTTAGCTAGGGGCGACAGTCGTTGGGTTGGAAAAGGAGTCCGTTTGCAAAAACACTATTTAAAAATTTTCTATAAATTCTGGCCAATAGGAATTTTTCTTTTAAAAATAAAATAAAATAAAATACTCCGAAACCCTAGCCGCCAGAGAAAGATTGGGCGATCCACGTTGCTCGAGACTTCTTCCCCTTTTTCCGACTGCCTCAGGCCGTTTCGCCGCCGACCCCCGTTGAAGTTTTCGTTCGCCGTACTCCCCTCTCCACATCCGACCCAGCCTCGCCACCAACAGAGCCGCCGTCGTCGAGTTCTGGCGCTTCAAAGTCGGCACGTTTAAGCCGCCGCCCAGGGTTCATCTCGACGTCGAACTGCAGGAGACTGGTGGTGCCGGAAAGCTCTTCCATCCCTCGACGACGTCCAACAGTCTGATCATCCTATAGGGCAACGAATCAAGAGAAAAATCCAAACCTAGATTTGAGCAAGTTTGAAAACTAACGAATTATATAATTTTAAACTGTTTTTACACTATAAAGCGTTGCAAAACTTTGAAAAATAATATCTTTTTCGTTCTTTAACGAAATTCGATGAAACAGGAGACACCGTGACCGCATGGAGGCTCTCTACATTCTAGAAGAAGCCGCAGATTTTTCTGACCTTCCTAATATTTTTAGCACCGCAATAACCAATGTAAGGAATCTAAATTATCTGTGTGAATGAAATCGCGTTGTATAAATTATATAAGCGAAGTGTAAATTATATACGCATAGTATACCTCGTGTACATGTGTTGTATAAGTTATATTAGCGATGTATAAATTATACAAGCGTTGTTTGAAACATATATGCTTTGAATTGTGATGAAATGCAAGTGAATTATTATATTATATATATATATATACTCCCCTCGTCCACAGACCATGGACGATATTTATTGCTTGTGATTGACGTGATATCATATGGTTTGACGAATGGTTGGAAATAATTGTTTGTGGTTGATATTATGGTTGAAAAATACCTTTGTGGTTGAAAAATACCCTCTTGTGGTTGAAACAAAATAGAATAGGATTGTGGAATTGAAAATAAAACATGCCGCCTGCGTGCGAACTAGATGCATGATCCCCATTGTCAAAAACCGCGAGGTTTTAAGGTAGAGCGAGGAGCCGTACTAGGGATGGTCCCGGTTTTAACTACCCTGCCGTTATGCTGCCGAAATTTTCTGAAATATTTATGTGTTGAATATTATTCGAATTTAAACAAATGGCTTTAGCGATAAAAATCACATTTTTATATATATACAAACTATATCGAATATTCATGTGTTGAGTTGCAATTCATTCGTTGAGTTGAAGTTCATGTGTTGAATATTATTTGAATTTAAACAAATGGCTTTAGCGATAAAAATCATATTTTTATATATATACAAACTATATCGAATATTCATGTGTTGAGTTGCAATTCATTCGTTGAGTTGAAATTCATGTGTTGAATATTATTTGAATTTAAACAAACGGCTTTAGCGATAAAAATCATATTTTTATATATATACAAACTATATCGAATATTCATGTGTTGAGTTGCAATTCATTCGTTGAGTTGAAATTCATGTGTTGAATATTATTTGAATTTAAACAAATGGCTTTAGCGATAAAAATCATATTTTTATATATATACAAACTATATCGAATATTCATGTGTTGAGTTGCAATTCATTCGTTGAGTTGAAATTCATGTGTTGAATATTATTTGAATTTAAACAAATGGCTTTAGCGATAAAAATCACATTTTTATATATATACAAACGATATCGAATATTCATGTGTTGAGTTGCAATTCATTCGTTGAGTTGAAATTCATGTGTTGAATATTATTTGAATTTAAACAAATGGCTTTAGCGATAAAAATCACATTTTATATATATACAAACCTTATCGAATATTCATGTGTTGAGTTGCAATTCATTCGTTGAATTGAAGTTCATGTGTTGAATGTTATCATCTTTTAAAAATAAAATGAATCGACAATGAAAACTATATTTTTATAGTGAATATGAAGTGAAAAAAATACACACGTGTCGAATAAATATTTTTGATGATAAAAATATTCCTTTTATCATGAATATGAAGTGTTAAAAATACACACGTGTCGAATAAATATTTTTGATGATAAAAATATTCCTTTTATCATGAATATGAAGTGTTAAAAATACACACGTGTCGAATAAATATTTTTGATGATAAAAATATTCCTTTTATCATGGGTACGCTTAGTTAAAAATACACATGTGTTGGAATCAATAATAATTTGCTAGAAATATTATTATTAGCTTTGTTCTGCATATATATACATATGTTGAACAGGAAAATGGATTAGCTGTAGAGTAAAGAAATTATTTGCGTGCCCGACAAATAGGTAAACCTTGATGAGTTGGCTGCGCAATTTTATTTATATATCAACTCCTGTGAATGCCATTGGATGCGGAGTGCTGGTTTTTCTGTGTGAAATAATAAACAACGCCATAGGATAGTAACAATTAATTTTGAACTACAATACATGGCATACTTCTTGATGATAGGCATACTTCATCATATTCCACATAAGCAATTGGAGCTTGTGTGACGAGGTGGAAGATTTACCATATAAGCAAGAGGCTTGTATGGCGATGACTATATACTACAGGTTGAACTGATGACTGATATGGACTATATAAATTATAACGATAAATTGCTAGATTAATAAAAAACCCACACGGGTCTGGAGTTGACAATAATCACGTCGCTCTAGTTATTAGATACGACACATGGACTATTTATTTCCACACGGAAACGGGGTGACGGGAATTTATTCTCTGGAGTGATTATCAGTACATGCTCCCCCGTATACACCAGAATATATCACTATAAATACGTGAATGCTTTTTAGGATTTATTGGGTACCTAATACGGCCCAATAAATTTCCAAACCCCTCCCCGTACAAAGGAGGTTATGGCGAAATTTTTCGAAATATTAAGGCGTTAGTGAAATATTTGAAGTGAAAACGAAGTTGAAAATATAGAATGAGCTATAGTTGAAATTATAGATTGAATTATATTTATATATATAAATATAAATATAATTAAAAGGAATAGAGGTCGTGCAGTTCGCGTTTCGGAATCGTAATTTGAAACGATTAGCACGAGAAATCCGACCATCGGATTTTCCCGAAACCGCAACCGCTGGGTTCGCCTTGGAAATACCTTTCCAATGGCACCAACCTTGTAAAAATCCAACGATTGGATTGTCCGGAATGTTTAATTCAAAATCTGAAGAAAAACAGCGCCAGAATCGTTTATATTTATGTATAAATATAAATATAATTAAATTTAATCGAATAACGACGCTGCAATTCGAATTTTGAAACCGTAACTTCAAACGACTAGTGTGGAAGATCCGACCGTCGGATTCTCACGAAACTGGAACCGTTGGGTTCGCTTTGGGAATATCTTCCCACTGATACAGACTTTGTAGAAATCCAACGGTTAGATTTTCCGATATGTGTAAAACAAATTAGAAGAAAAACAGCACCAGTGCCACGGCACGACCTGAAACGTCGTTTAATTAAATATGGCCATTTTTAAATAAATAAAAATAGCGAAAAATCGCTATAAAATATTATAAGCAACATAGGTTGCAAATAAACCAATTGTGCTTGAATTGTTTGATATTTGATGGTTGTATGTGTATGACATGAAAATAACACTAAAGAACCGAAAGATGGATGTCGAATAATATAACCATAAAATGAATCGATTTAAATTCTAATGACGTGAATTATTTGAAAAGGCCGAGCTAACCCTCATTTCAAATAATTTATCGAGCGATTCGAATTGGAAAATGCAAAGACGATTCAAGACCGACAATCTTCGTATCGGTTGGATGGGCGCTACTGAGGTTCCTAACCGGAGTAGCTACTGGAAGGGGACGGAAGTAACAGCCGTCTGAACGTATGTGTTGATTGTACGGATTTGCGAGGAATTTGACGCCTCCGGTTTCGTTCAGACCCAGGACGGACTTGTAAATGGACTGTGTGTCTGACATTGGATTTTGTTCTGTACTGATTGATCTCTGTTAAATATATATCTATTTGGCGGCGGAGAATTTATTCTTTTGCTTAACGCCCTTCTCTGAGACGTACGAGCTCAGGGGTTATATATCGATAGAAACCAATCATACGGAGTGGACTGCCTATGTGGCATGCCAAGATGCTGTGATCAAGGCTTCTGTTGCAAAGCAAAGTCTTGTGGATGATGATCAAAGCAAGGTCTATGTGGCCTAGCTTTGTGTATTTCGTAGATTCGTGAGCCTCACACCCCGGTATGAGTTAAAAACGGGATACGGACCGCTGGGAGAGCACGACGTTTCTTTCTAGCTATGGTGGTGTCAGTGACTTACCAGCCCTGACATATATATCTACTTTTCACCTTTGTGGTTGTTGGAATGCGAGGCGCCTCGATTATAGGTCTGCAAGGACCGGGAAACGTGTGTTCAGGCATAATTAATCCTCTAACGTAAGTGAGGACCGGCCCAGCCGCATCCGGGGTTGCCCAGAGTGTGTAGTCCCGAGGCATTTGCTAGAGTGTCTCGAAGCGGAGAGGATCTTGCCCCTTGCCTCGACTCATGATGGAAATCCAATTTCCAATACGAGATAACAAATTTGATTGTAGAACTAGTATGGAGACATAGTAGATGGTAGCTATGCCGCCTATGATTGATATTTATGATGCTATTCGTTTTTGAAACATATATGCACTAGTAATAATATCAAATGATTTTGCTTTATACGTATCAAGCATATTTGGCTATTATAAGGTAAAACTCTATCCTCCGGCTTGCGTTGCATTGTGTGATGGGACCTGAGTCTTATAATGGCTTCATTCTTTCTAAAAGCATTGCGTTGTTTTAAAAGAATTTACTTTGTTTTAAATGCACTAGCAATCACTAGAGTAAACCCGTTCCGCGAAAGTGGCGTGGTCCTATGATTTGCTATTTACTGTTGTTTAACTGTTAAATAGATTCCTCATACCAGTCCCCATGACTGACTCGTTGTTTGTTTCACTTTGCAAACGCGGGTGCCCTTATTTTCACACGGGCAGCCTAGTACACAGGTGACAGGTGGTTTTTGGTTCTGCACTGCTGCATAGAGTGCACTTTTGGCTCATGGCGAGGCTGACTTCATAGAGATGACTTTGATATTTTCCGCCATTACTGTATTTATATTATGATTCCGCCACTGGCGATGCAGACTGATTTACTTTCCGTATTTCTCACTATATGTATATGTATTCCGCCTTCGGCGATGTAGACTGATACCCTTATTATGTCTCACTGCATGTATGTATTCCGCCTCTGGCGATGATGACTGATCACTTTCCTTTTATTTACTAAGTATATCCCACGTTATGCTATTCTGATACTCCTACATGTTGTGATTCCGCTGTCATATCCATGTAAAATTGTTTTATTTATTGTTTCTGCTATTATCTGTACTCTGCTATGATGATTAATGTGTTATTTCCTTATGATTATCCTTAATACCGCCCCTCGGATTTTGGGATCGTCACAGAAGATTACTTCATCTGTAGCTGTCTTTTGTTGCTTCATTAGTGCAGTTTATTCAAGATTACTACATTCTCCAACTTCGGAATGTTTGGCTACATTAACATACTGCTATGTTGTTCTGTTGCTAGACCCAGTTGGATGTAGTACCCCAATTATGGTGTTGATGACAATATTCTTTCCCTTTTGCTAGGAAATGGGTTTGGAGGTAGGCTGGTTCCGATTCGAAGCTTGCCCTCCTTGCCCCCGTCCTTTGGGGTGAATTTGTACTCATCTATCTTTCCCGCACGAAGCATTTCTCTACGACATCTCTTAGGTGGCGACACTCGTTCGTGGAGTGTCCATAAGTCTCATGGAGCAAACAAAATTTCCCAGTCTCGCGTTCTTTCTCCGTCGAATCCCTAGGCGGAGGTTTCTTGTACTGGACGATGTTATAAGTATCCAAATAGATGTTTTTCAAAGTGTCGCTCAGCGGCGTGTAATTCTCAAAAGTCTGGAATCGAGGTCTCTTTCTGGAATTATTCCCTCGATTCTTGTTTCTTTTGGCACTGTTTCCACCCTGGTTACCATCTCCCCCATTTTTATTGCCGACATTTACTTTGACCTTTCCAGCGCTGTCTCCGGATTGCTTGATGGCAACATTTCTCTGAATGTCCTCTCTGGAAATTCCGCCAGGTATTTTTTCGATTAGCATATATTTCCTCTCGCAGTAGGCGAATATTCGCTTTTTCATAGAACAGTTCCCTTGTTAGAAGTGGTTTTCCGGCTAGATATCCTCTGAACTCGGTGTCCTTATCAACCCCATCTATGAGTGCCATCAAGATGGTCGGTTCATGCGGGTCACTTACTTCAGTTACCGCCAGGTTGGAGTGATCTAAATACGACTTCAAAGATTCACCAGGAGCTTGCTTGATCCCGGGTAGTTCGATGAAACTGTTGGACTTCCGTGCATGGAGTCGAAATTGGTTCATAAAGCTCTCACCCAGCTCTTTGAAATTAGAAATTGATTGAGGAGGGAGTCGAGTAAACCACATCAGTGCGACGTCCTCGAGATAAATGGGAAAAGCTTTGCATTTTACGACATCGAGAGTTGCTACAGCATTCATGTACCACGAATACCTCATTAAATGATTCCATAGGTCGGTTCTTCCTCCATATCGATCCCTTTAGGGTAGGTTAAATCGCCGGGGGAACTGGAAATCTAGGATATCATCAGTGAGAGGGATATGGCTACGCTCAATGCCCCAATCTTAGTTGGTGTAGTGTCTGCTATAAGCCATAATCTGGTGCACTATCGCTTCCACCTCAGCATTGATCAATGTTGGCTCAGGATCTGAACTTCTAGTTCTCCTAATACGTCCAGTTCCTATATCAAGTGATGCTCTTCGGTTTCTGGTAGCAGCTGAACCTCCTTGCCCTCTTCGATTCCGGTCGTTCACGGGACGAGTCGGTTGGATGAGTTGTCCTTGAGTAGGGTTAGTGATGTTGGGATTTATGAGAAGGACATGAGATCCCCGCATTGGCAAGAACATTGGTTCCCACAGTCTCATGTCGTTAGGTCCCAAAACACGAGCAGCATCTTCGCGGGATCCCAATGATCCAAATGTCAATTTTTCAAGATTCTCGGGTCTCTCATACGGCCTCCTTTGACGTGGACGACCTTCCTCTGAAAAGGATGAATGATCTGCAACGAGATGATGAGTTGGAGAGGGTGTTCTTTGTCTACGAAAATCGTCTATATCCCTACTCATAGCTTCCATGTTTTCTCGCATAAGGACGCTTTCACGCCTCTGGACCTCTAAAGCATCATTAGTTCTACCCAACATGTCGAGAAGGCACGAGAAGTCCTTGTGCATGATGGGTGCAGAGGTAGTAGGCTAATTACTAGTTGTCGCGGCTGGCATTGGAGCATCTGCAGTGGCTCGAGTAGAAGTACCAGCCTCAACTGTAGCCGGTTCGGGTCATAGGTGCACCATCGGTTCAGGTCAGAGGAGAAGATCCAGTGGCATTCAGTTCCTCGGTTCGATTCGAGGCTCTCACCTCGGTTTGGTTCGGGGTCCCACCTCCGACTCGGTTCGGAGTCGATCCTGTCCCTTGTGACCTGGTAGAAACCACAACCTACTGATTTTCATTTGCCTCATTTTCCCGAGAAGTTTAAGGTTCCTTTCCTTTCCTTGGAGCCATAAAATCCGAATCTTTTGAGATTTATAAAACTTCAAAAAACGATAGAAAAGCGAACTAACTTTTTCGGACTCGAGAATCCAAACAGTATAATGATAGTCCAGAATGTCGAGAATTCAAATTTCTTAGTGAAAGCACCAAAATGTTCGACCTAAAACTGGTTTTAACACCCAATTGAATAATAATTCTAAGAAAAATGAAACAAAAAACAACGAGAACACAAGATTTATAGTGGTTCAGCTTAACGAGCCTACGTCCACTTTATACTTTTATGATTGTTGAATTGAATACAAGCACAATGACGATATCCACTCGATCTCATAAGTACAATTGATAATTTCTCTCAATTTCCTTGAAGTATCCTCAAATATTCTAGGTACAATCTGAAATGATAGAATAAATTCATTGGTGATGAAGTAGGAGTGAATAATTGGCCAAAAGATCCCTGAAAATGGTGCTTAGTGGTGTATTTATAGGCAGAAATTCCCTTCGGTTCTGGTGCCACGTGGGGTCCATCCTTTGAACTTCGGATTCAGGGGCTATGTGATGGTGACAACACACCAAAAACATGGGGAACATAGGTGGTAAGTGCCTCGGATACACAGGAACATGGTGTGCAACAAGTGCAGCTCCAAAGTTTGGTTCGGACAGAAGGATTGCGGTCCGGATCGGATACATGTGGACCGAACCGATCCGGAGATATTACCTGAAGCTAATCGATTGTCTTGTGTGTAGGAGAGAGGGGGCTGGCTATGAAGATTCGAACTGGTCTGAAGACCCATTTCCTGCATGCTCTATTCTCGAACGTATCCATCGATTGATTCCTTGGCTTTGTATAGCCTGGTTACAAGGTAGGCTAAAAGTTGTTATCTTCTATTTTGTAGTATGGATTTGGATTATTATGCATGTATGGGATTTGGATTAAAACGAAAATGAAAACACTATAAATCCTCCAAATCCTATATATTGTTTATTACGGAAATGGTCAATCAAAAGTGATATAGTTGGGTTCGTGATTATTGGAATAATGAAAGTTGGGCTTTGGGTGTTGTGAAATTCTTAAGTTTTGGTTTGATTTTCTTGATTTTCACTTTAATTGTCCATTATGTTTATGCATTAAAACATAAGATTTGAGTGTTGTAAAATAATAGGTTTAAGCCTTTATCATTATTAGATTTGTTTGAACGTGTTATACCTAATATACTAGAATCTTAAGTTTTTGTATGCGACATAAGAACAAAAGTGAAGCAGCGCCAAAACTAAGGTTTTTGCTTATGTAAGTGGATTATTGCACCTTGTCTATACTCTTATTATTTAAATAATTATTCAAACCTAGGTTGCAAGTTTTATTTGTATGTATTGTTATTTCCCTTTTCGATCATTGAATGAGTATATACATGTGTGCCATGTTAATTGATAGGGAAATTAACTTCTATACCTTAATTGTGGTTATTGGGATTGATATTTCAAACATATTAGGTTGTTATTCACGTGTGTTAAATTTACACCTATTTAGTTGTATATTTGTAGCATAATTAAACCTAATATTAGTAGTATTAGATGCATACTAAATACATTTAAATTAGGTAATTGAAAGTAAATGTCCCCATAGGAATTTGTATGTGTGTGAGTTAATTGCTTTTAGTTATCACTAATGACACTTAAACATGAGGTTAATCATTACTTGTAATAGAAGCCTTCTTGGAACTAACTGACATATCCACCATCTAAAAGTAAGACTGGTTAATGAGAGAGTCTAGGTGTCATGCACCATTATAATTATTATACTAAGATGCGAAGTTAAGCCCAACTTGTAGTAGATGTCTGCCTGAAATCACCCGATAAATCTAGCATCTACAAGTGGCTGGTTTACACACACACACACATACACACACACACACACACATATATATATATATATATATATATACGTATGTATGTATGTATGTATGTACGTACGTACATATGTATGTATGTATAAATATTTGTGTGTGAAGTAGGCATGCCTTGAGAAGGTATTAAGAGGCCAACCTTCCTTTTTTGTTATTAAGTGGTTAGGACTAGGTTCATTCCTAAGGTACACTCCTTATTTATGGACCAGAGTCATGGGACCCGCCCCCACTAGGTCTTAATTGGTCATTGGGACCGCCTTTATCTTATATAAGGTATTAAATGATCTTAACAGACGATGACGTATGAGTAGGGTAGTTCTCCGGAAGTGCTCGTTTATTATCTAGGGGCTTAGTGAGGGCTCACCTAGGGATGGGATACTAAAAGTTCCATTGACCATGTAAGGGGAACCTCCTGTCTAAGGGAAGTATTAAGTGGCTAGGAGTTCACCTGTAACATCAGTTAAATAGTAATGTGTGAGTCCGTCGGAGGGGTCTTAAATGACAATAAGGGTCTTCCTTGGCCCGATATTAAGTGGTAGATCACTGATTCTCATATTATAAAGGAGAGAATATATATAATAGCATCGACGATTATAAGGCAGGATATTAAGTGACTAGGGTCTTCCGTGGTGTATTAAGTGATGATAGAGAATCCGCCCTAGAATAAATATAAAGTAATGGCCTTAAGTGACCAAATAGTAGTCTGCCTCGTAGGGTATTAAGTGATGGTCGAGAATCCGACATAAAATAAATAAGTAGTATGCCTTAAATGAATTAGGGTAGTCCACTTGATAAATTTTTGTTATTGGTTGTGTTTTGAATTGCATAGACATAACACGGAGAATTTACGCTGCCAAATATAGGAAATAGTTACTCTATAAACTTATATGATTTCATTCACCAGGACTTTATGTTCTAACCTACCCTTCTTAAAATAAATAGGTTAATAGGTGAGGACGCTTAAGATCAATGATGCTTGGTGATGGATCCCGACGATGGAGGCTTTTAGTTATTTATAGTAATATTATTATTAACATTATGTATTGGGATAAATGTTTTTGTTCATTAGTATTTCTTGAGACTCATTCTATCTGACAATTATGATGGTTTTATTTATGGTACATCCATTTCTGAGATATTATTTTTTATCTTATTCGTTGTGTGTGGCTCTGATTTCATTTAGATTGCTCTTTTGTATCTATTTTTAGTATTTCCTTATAGGAACCAACGATCCGTTTAGAACGACTCTAAGTTCTTATGGGCCTTTTCAGGACTGGGATTTAGGCCCATTCACGGTGGGTTATTACTTATGGTATGATGATAAGTTACCTGAGTATAGGGAAATATACGTAAGAGAGACGTATTTGTTTTTTGAAAAGGTTTTTTAAAAATATACGTGCTATACCCCAAAGACATATGCAATTATACTAGGCAACCTTTATCTTCCTTCCTTTTTGGCTTAAATACTATCTTAGGAAGTACACTGAGGAGTTTTCCCTTTTTAGAAAGTAGAAATGGTCGATATTCGGCCCGAGCAGAGGAACCCGGCAAGGCCTCGATACTTTCCTGAATGGTTCCAACAGTGCCTTAGGATTGTGGAACAAGTCCCTACTGCCGCTCCGACCCTAACGGAACCAACAGCTCTACCCACTGATGGGGTTTCCAACTTTCCTCGACTCTACAAAAATTTCTTGAATTTAGGAGCGAAGCCATTTTAGGAGCCGAAAGCTTCATGTAAGTTAAAGCATGGATAACCGAGTGCGAACTGATCTTTGAGGCTACCAAATGGGACGACAAGCTAAAGCATAGGGTAGTGGCTTGGCATTTGAAGAGAGAAACCCTAGAGTGGTGGAACATGATTTTGGAAGAGAATATGGGTAGTGTGTTTACTTGGGAGGAGTTTAAGACCCATTTTAAAACTAAGTTCTTTAGTAATGCCGAGATGAGCCTTCAAAAAGAAAAATTCATTTAGCTAAAGAAAGGGGAGTTAAGTCTGAGAGAGTATGTAGCGTGAGTTATGGAGTTATCCAAACTTGGGAGAGGATTGGTGGACCCCTTATGAATAAAGCATACAGGTTTGTTATGGGACTGAATTCTCCGTTGAGGGAGATGTTACTGGCACAGGTGACGTTTGGAGATGCATTCGAGGCACTTGTTGAGATGGTTATATTGTATACAAATGAGGAAATGAAGGAAGTTAAAAATGAGAAAGGGAAAGGTGCTTCTAGTTATGGAAAGAACAAAAAGGAAAGTTTTTGGCTTAAGAAGAAGAAAGGAGGAAAATTTAAGAAGGGGGATAAGGTGTATTCGATGTTCCATGAGAAGGGACATGAGGTCAAGGATTGTAGGGTGAATCTAGTAAAGCCAAAATTTAAAGGAAAGTGCTTCAATTGTCATGAGAAAGGACACTTAGCAAAGAACTGCCCTAAACCTAAAGTAGTACAGGGTGGGAAAATTATGCTTTGGAGGTAGCACCGCTTTGAAGTAAAAACCCTAGAGATAAAGGACAACTAGCTTCGGAAGGTATAATCCCTATCTTAGGAATTTCTATTTGTACCCTGTTTGATTCGGGAGAAACCCACTAATTTATTGCAAGATAGATTATTGATTCCTTGAATCTTCAATTGCCTTTTGCTAGCAGCCCGATAAGGGTGTATAACTCTATCGGAGGAGCTATGAAACTTTCTCTTATGTGTAAAGACCTAGTATTAGACATTGGCAATGTCGATTTCTTTTGCGATGTGTATGTACTAGAATTTTAAGGGTATGGTCTCATATTAGGGATGGATTGGCTATCATTTTATAGGGCTATCCTTAGCTATGATAGAAGAGTTGTTTGCTTGATAAGTCGTGGAGGTTGTAGCTTAGAGATCCCTTGTAGGACTGGGAATAGGGATTCGACCTCATTACATTCCTTATCTAATTTAGAAGGACCATCTTCGGTGCCTATTGTGCACGAGTTTCCCGATGTCTTTGAGGAAGTAATGGGACTTCTACCCAATAGAGAAATCTCATTTCGGATCCTCGAGAAGGACTTGAGGCTAGCAACATTACCATTAAGGCACATGGATCCTAAGGAAAGGAGAGAGTCGGATAGACAAATCTCTGAGTTATTGCAGAAAGGGTTTATTCGAAGGAGTACGTCAGATTGGTGTGCGCCAGTTGTATTTTCCACCAAATCTGGTGGATCACTAAGGTTGTGTGTGGATTATAGGGAACTCAACATGCTAACTAAGAAGAATAGATACCCCCACCTAGGATTGATGACCTATTTGACCATTTGGGAGGTGCTCTAATCTTTTCTTAGTTAGATCTGGTAATAGAATTTCACCAGTTGAGGATTTCGAAGGAGAGCAAACCTAAGATGGCATTTAAGACGCCAGATGGATTATTTGAGTGGGAGGTTACTCCTTTTGGTTTGACGAATGCCCCCGCTTTTTTTTTATAGATCATATAAGTAAGGTATTTAAGGGTATACTCAACAAGATAGTGGTAGTGTTTACATATGGCATTCTTATCTTTTCCAAGAGCTTTAAGGAGAATGAGGATTACTTGAAAGAGGTCCTAGGAATTCTGAGGGAAAATCAACTTAAGGCCAAGTTTTCGAAATGTCACTTTTGGAAGGAAGAAGTCAAATTTCTTGGATACATTATCTCGGGGAAAGGATTGGTCGTAGACCCTTCTAAGGTAGAGGTTGTTTAAGATTAGAGGATACCCAGCAATGCAATAAAGGTTAGAAGTTTTCTTGGGTTAGTGGACTACTACAGGAAATTTATTAAGGACTTCGCGAGGATTGCAACCCCTCTAAACTTGTTAACCAAAAAGAATCGAGAGTTTTAGTGGAGTAAAATGTATGGTATTGCTTTTGAAAGGTTAAAGGAATCTCTCACGAGTGTGCCTATCCTTATTATTCCATATGGAATGAAGATGTTCACAGTTTTCACTGATGCTTATGGGATTGGTTTAGGAGCGGTACTCATTCAAGAGGGTAGAGTAGTTGCCTACGCAAGCAGCCAACTCAAGAGGATAGAGTGGGTTTTTCCCTAAAGATGTGTAGACACTACCTTTTAGAAGAAAAGTTTGAGCTCTTTACTGACCATAAGTCTCTTTGATATTTGTTTTATCAGCGAGATTTGAACCTTCGACAACAGCGGTAGATGGAATGGGTCCGTGAAGTAGGCATGTCCGGAGAAGGTATTAAGTGGCTCGCCTTCCTTGTTGGGTATTAAGTGGTTAGTAATAAGTCTGTTTTTAAGGTTCACTCCTTAGTTCTGGACCAGAGTCATGGGATCTGCCCTACTACGTCTTAATTGGTAATTGGGCACACCATTCTCTTGTATAAGATATTAAATGGTCCTAATAAATGATAACGTATGAGTTGGGTAGTTCTCTGAAAGTATTTGATTTTATCTTGGGGCTTAGTGAGGCCTGACCTAGGGATGGGCTACTAAGAGTTTCACCGATGGTGTAAGGGGAACCGCCTGTCAAAGGGAAGTATCGAGTGGCTAGGAGTTTAACCGTAATACCAGTTAAATAGTAAAGTATGGATCTGTCGAAGGGGTCTTAAATGACAATAAGGGTCTTCCCTAGCCCGGTAATAAGTGGAAGATTAATATTTCTCATATTACATAGGAGAGAATATATAATAGCGTTGATGATTATAAGATGGGGTATTAAGTGACTAAGATCCGCCGAAATACATTAATTGATGACAAAGAATCCGCCTTAGAATAAATATAAAGTAATGGAATTAATAATCGAATGGTAGTCTTCCTCATAGGGTATTAAGTGATGATAGAGAATCCGCCCTAAAATAAATAAGTAGTAGGCCTTAAGTGACTACAGGGTAGTCTGCCTCATAAAATTATATTATTGGTTGTTTGTTGAATTGCATAGAATAACATAAAGAATTTACACTGCCAAATATAGGAAGTAGTTACTCTATGAACTTATATGATTTTCATTCACCAGATCTTTATTTTCTGACCTCCCTCCTCTTAACATGAACAAGTTAGTAGGTGAGGACGCTTAAGATCAGTGATGCTTGGAGATGGAGCCGAACGATGGAGGCTTTTAGTTATTTATGGCAGTATTATTATTAACATTATGTATTAGGATAGTTGTTGATGTTCGTTAATATTTCTGAGACTCGTCATATTTGACGATTTTGAAAATTTTATTTATGATACATCAATCTTTGTGATATTATATTTTATCCTATTCATTGTGTGAAACTCGGATTTTTCTTTGATTTCCCTGTTATATCTAAATTTAGTATTCCCCTATAGGTACCAACGATCCATTTATAATTGCTCTAAGTCCTGATAGGCCTTTCCTAAGTCAGAATTTAGGCCCATTCAGGGTGGGTTGTTACAAAATACGTGAACTTACACAACTCTTCCTACATGGTTTGTTAATATTTCTCATAGATTTCAAATATTGCCTTTTATAAAAAGATTAAAAAGGGATACTTTACAGCAATTATATAAAAACCCAAACAATACCAAACATAAATGGATTTATAATTCTAAAGCAATAAACTACACAATTTATATCTTTACACCCAAATCCTATAAATCGAGAATAATAACATCATTAATCTAACAATATATAGGGACTGATGTTTGGATTTAGCATGTTTACAATTACCACAAACTACCTAAAAGAACTGTAGGCAAAGCTAGAATACTATAACTGAAAGGCCTATGAATCCATATCAGATTTATATATATACAATTTTAGATTAACACAAACAAGATAAATCTTATACTTACGCATATAAATTCATATTTGCACAAATAAAATAGATATGGTATTCTTAACAATGATAATATTTCTCACTCACCAGAAAGGCATTCCAAATCTAAATTTGAATATAGTTTTTAGGCCTAGAATTCTAAATCCTACAAATCTACAACATGTATAGAAAAAGGGATACATATATGTATGTTAAATATTGTAGATATGAGAAAATAACTGGAAAAAGAGAAGGAAAAATATAAATAAAGAATAGCTGCATGTGGAACTATCCCTTTTACACAAATTTGGATTCTACATCTTTGATTCCTATTTATGATTAGAATATATATTTATTTTAGAATTTTAGAAGAGACTGGAGAAAGGGAAATCGCATAGCTTCACTACTATCTCAAGAAATGGGAGAAAAAGAGTGGGGGTCTAGGCCTTAATTTATTGGGACAGAAATGGCCCTAAACTATTAAGTTTAATTCCAAAAAAATTTGTCCATTCGTATATAAATTGTAATATATAAAACCCTAGTCGCCATAGAAGCAGCGACCTGTAAGTCATAGGGGTGGTCGACGCCCCGGTCGAATTTAGTTCGACCTGCCTCCTGTGGGAGGCAGGGTAATAAATATTTAATATATTCTGTTTATTTATTTTTCATCCATTTTCATATTCGTCCGTAACTTTTTCATATGAACTCCGTTCGCGAAGTTCCAAACATGAAAGTTGACTAGAATTCTACTACAAACGCAATGGTGCATGTTTTATGGCCAAATTCCATCATTTGCAAAAAAATCATTTTTGGAATCTAACTAAATAATAAATTTAATTAACGCCAAATTTCGTGGAGTTACAGAAAATTTCGGGTATATATTTTCTTGTAGCAATTTGATCTAAGATTTACCGAATGTGTGAGAGCATGATGCATAATATGATCTTTGGATTGGAGGTTATTTCTTTGAGCTTATGTAAATTATCGTTTAGATACGAATGGTTTACTTGATCATGATTGTCCATATCCATATTAATTTTATTCAAGTATAATCCTATTGGTGGACATTGGAATATCATTCTCTGGGGAAATTCCAGTTACGTCGAGATCAAGCGTTGGTTTCGTTTGTTGGGTCTCCTTCATCTTAGGAATCCCTATCGGTGTGGAAGCCAGGCCAGGCGCTTTCTGCCTTGGATTGCTCGGAGTTAGTTCTAAGTAGGTTGAAGGCATGGACGTTGCGATTTGTCCGACTTTCGGCTCTCCGTCGTTCATTCGGGCTTAGAGCAAGGGGGCGTCATTTATTCTCCTAAGGGTGCCCGGATCCAGACCCAGAGGTTGGATTATGGCTGATGGACTGCCACCAAGCCCTGGGGGTTAGGAGCGGGGACGATTTATGCTTGGTCTCAGTGCTAAATCGAGATTCGACAAATACCCGGATCTTGACCCAAGGGGTCGGATGGAGCCATGCGAGTAGTTAGCATCGCACTAGGTTGGATGGCGGGTTTCCCCCAAGTCCGGGGACTTGGGTGCTGAACGATTTATACTCGGTCTCGATGCTAGGTCGAGGTTCGAGTTGAGGTTATATATACTCGGTCATGTCGCGGGTCGGGGACTCGAGTAGCGGCGCTGGCTCCCGTGCTCGAGGTGCCAAATCAGTGCCAGTAGTAGTTGTCCTCGATTGTTGGTTCAAGGTTTAGATGGCGGCGTCGGCTCCCGTGCCTGGGGTGGCGATGTCGCGATTGAGTGTTTGTGCATGTACGTCAGCTGTGATGGTCAATCAAACATATCATGCAAGAAGTAAACACAAAGAGGGCAGAATTGAACGTCATTTCTATTAATAACTTATGTTGTAACAGCCTTTACAATGCCTTGAATTTCAAGAAAACAAAACATCATTGGAAATCATAAACAATTATACACTAAGTTATGTAAAGTAGCAGCGGATATGTTCGTTGTTCCATCCCCTTGGGAGCTCGGCTCCGTCTATGGTTTCTAGCTTGAAAGTTCCATTTCTGAGCTTACATTTTATGGCGTATGGGCCTTCCCAGCGAGGTCTGAGCCTAGTCTGCAGGGGACAGACCCGTTTCAAGACGAGGTCACCGACATTGAGATCCTTAGGGAGGACTCTGGAGTTGAAGTATCAGGATACTCGTTGTCGTTGGGTGGCAGCTCTAAGTTCAGCTTCGTTCCTATTTTTTTTGAGTAAATCGAGTGATTCCATAAGCAAATCTTGATTGGTTTTCGGATCATAGTAGGTAACCCGATGAGATTGAAGCTTTGGCTCAATGGGGATGATGGCTTCAGATCCATAGGCATGGGAAAATGGAGTGTGTCTGGTTGCCGACTTATGGGTAGTCCGGTAGGCCCATAGGGCCAGAGGGAGTTTGTATGCCCACATGCCTCTTGCCTTTTCCAGACGCTTCTTGATGATGGATTTGATCACTTTATTAACAGCCTTGACTTGCCCATGGCTTGAGGGTCTCTTTTTGATGTTGTGTCGCTGACAGAAAGCTTTGAATTTTACGCTCTCAAATTAGGTCCCATTATCCGAGATAATGGCCTGGGGAACCCCGTAACGAGTGATGATGTTGCGGACGACGAAATTGATTACCTCCTTTGTGGTGATCTTGGCGAGAGCCTCGGCTTATGCCCATTTGGTGAAGTAATCAACTGCGATGATGGCATAACGTTCCCCGCCTCTAGCCATTGGGAGAGTTCCAATAATGTCTACTCCCCACATAGCAAATTGCCAAGGACTGACCATTTATGTCAACTCGATAGGTGGGGCTCTCGGAATCTTTAAGAAGCGCTGGCATTTGTTGCACTTACGCGCATAGTTTCCAGCGTCTTGATTGAGCGTAGGCCAGAAGTAGCCATGCCTAACAATTTTTCTTGCTAAGGTTTGCCCCCCAGTGTGGTCGTCGCACCGGCCTTCATGTACATCTGTTAACACATGGTTGGCGTCGTCATGGGCTACGCATAGAAGTAGCGGGACATAGAAGCCTCTGTGGTAGAGTATCCCCTTCATCAGAATGTATTGTGAAAATCGGCAAGTGAGTGCTCATCCTTCGGTGTAACATCCCGGGAGGGTCCCATGTTGCAAGTAGTTCTTGATCGGTGTCATCCAAGATTCGGGTTCGGCCTCGGTGTTCATTACCGAGTCAGCCTGTATCCGGCTAATGCTTAGTGAATCGAGCACTTCGACTGGAGTGAGCCTCATGTGCTGCGTATCTTCGAAGCTTGCCAGCTTGGCCAATGAGTCTGCCTTCTCGTTCTGTTCTCGGGGAATATGCGTGATGATGAAGTAGTCAAATTTGGAGAGTAAGTCCAGAACCTAGGCAAGATAAGGAGCGATTCGTGCCCCCCCCTTGGATTGGTACTCCCCCTGTACCTGGCGCACAATGAGTTGTGAATCAAAGAAGATTTGGATGGCCTTTAAGTGAAGTTCCATTTCGATTTTAAGTCCGACTATTAAGGCCTCATACTCCGCATCATTGCTGGTAGCAGGGAAGTTGAGCCTTAAAGCGTAGCATATCAGGCGCTCTTCTAGAGTGACGAGCACGACTCTGGTCCCGGAACACTTATAATTGGAAGATCCGTCTACGAACAGTTTCCATTGAATATATGGGTATTTGATGCTTTCTGGAGAAGACTCCTCAGGGGCGGTGAATTCCACTATGAAATCAGCGAGCGATTGTCTGAGGATGGCTCGACGGGGGATGAATGTAATCTCAAACTGACTCAGTTCTATATTCCACTTTAATAGTCGTCCGGATGCCTCGGGTCGTTGCAGGACCGCTCGTAGTGGCTGGTCGGTGTAAACTTTTATGGGGTAAGACTAAAAGTATGGTTGTAGCTTCCAGGAGTAGATTAATAGGCAGTAGGCTAGTTTTTCAATCTTTGGGTAATTCTTCTCCGCCCTCGTCAATCCTTTGCTGGTGTAGTAGACGGGTCGCTGAACATGGTCTTCAAAGCGTACCAGTGCCGAATTGATTGCCTGCATGGAAATAGCCAATTAATTGTATAAGTCTTCATGGTCCACAGGTTTGGACATGATATGTGGTCGCTCTAAGTGATTCGATAGGTCCTCGAATGTAGGGACGCATTCTGGGGTTCATTGGAAGTTGCGCTTCCCCTTTCGAAGCAAGTTGAAAAAGGGAATGCATTTATTAGTAACTTTGGAAATGAATCGACTTAAAGCAATGACCTTTCCGTTTAAACTTTGGACATCTTTGATGTTCAGAGGAACTTGAATATCCCGGTTAGCTTTGATTTTGTCAGGATTAGCTTCCATGCCTCGGGAATTAACGATGAAACCCAAGAATTTTCCTGAGGCAACTCGGAAGGAGCATTTCAGGGGATTGAGTTTCATGTCGTAATGGCGGAGGACATCGAAAATTTCGAAGAGGTTGCAGACATGGTCGCTCGATTTTTTAGATTTTACCAGCATATCGTCCATGTATACCTCTATGGATCTCCCATTCGGTTTTTGAAGAGGCGGTTAACAACCCGTTGATAAGCGGCTCTCGCATTCTTGAGACCGAATGGCATGATGCGGCACCAATAGACCCCAAGATTGGTTATGAAAGAGGTGTGATCTTGGTCGTAAAGACACATCGGAATCTGTTTGTAGCCTGAGTAGGCGTCTACAAAAGATAAGAGCTGGTATCCAGCGGTCGAGTTGACAAGTCGGTCGATCTTTGGAAGTGGGAAGCTGTCCTTGGGACACGCCTTGTTTAGGTCAGAGAAGTTGACGCACGCTAACCACTTGTCGTTTGCTTTTTTGACTAGAACCAGGTTGGTGACCCATTCGGGGTAGCCGGCTTCGTGGATGTAGTTGTTGTTGAGTAGCCTGTCTACCTCTTCCTGGAGTGTGTGGGATCTTTCGGGTCTCAAAAAGCGGTGTTTCTGTTTGATTAGAGGTAGTGTGGGGCCGATATTTAACTGACGGCAAGCAATTGCAGGGTCGATGCCTCTCATTTCCGAGTGAGTCCAAGCGAACACGTCTAGGTTGGCCCTTAAGAAATCCACAAGAACTTCTTTTATTGCGGGGTGGAGTTGCGACCCGATTTTTAAGACCTTTGGTGAGTCGTCAGGGCTGATCGAAACATCCACGGTAGGTTCAACTGGAGTAGCCCTCTGGTAGTTAGGCTCTTCGTCCTCCCTCGGATCGAGATCATCGGAAAGACGATAGTGGCGCCTGAGCCAAGGCTCAAACGCCTTTGATTGCTATGCGGAGATGGTCTTGGCGCAGGAAGGCAAAGGCACTACCTTACCCTTGTCCTTATTGCGCGCGTTCTTCCATTCTATTGCATAACAATCTCTTGCAGTTTCTTGGTCACCTTTAATCGTGTCGATCCCGCTTTCTGTTAGGAAATTCATTAGGAGTAACCATGGTGAAATGCAGATTCGGAATTCCGTAAAGAAGGGATGTACAAAGAAGACATTGTAGGGAGAGATAATGTCGATAACCATGAAAGTGAGGACCTGGACCCGCTCCGATCTTCGTCACCAAGTTCAACAGGTAGGTCGATCATGCCCACTGGGTGATTAGAGGATCCGTTGAAGCCTTGTATTATGGCATGACAAGGTTTCAAGTCCTTGGTTTCCAACTTCATCTGATTGTAGGCAGCTTGAAGATGTTGTTGATTGAACTCCCCGAATTGATCAATACCCTCCGGATGGAAGCAGGACCAATCTGAGTTGTGATCATGAGAGGGTCCTTGGTCGGGATCTCAATTCTCGTTGATTCTCTTTCGCAAAAGAAGATGTCATCCCGCATTGTTTTCTGGAGTTTAGCGGGGATGGATTCATCCATAGCGGAGCAAGCTTCATAAGTGACGTGCTTTATGAAGCTCATGTATTCTTCCATTTTTTGGAAACTTTCGTGCATGGGGTAAAGCCTGCCGTAGATGGTATTGATCACAGTACCTTGTCTTTGGTTGGACGGACCAGGGGTCGCTTTGGCAGGTGCTAGAGGCGCGGGTGCAGGAGGACCTGAGTTTGTTTCGAGGGGAAAAGGTTCCTGAATGTACTGCTCAAGGTGCCTTTCATGGATAAGCTTCTCGATTGCGTCCTTGAGTTGAAGACAGTCATTGTTATTATGCCCGTACATATCGTGGCACCGGCAGTACTTGTCGGTGTTCTTCTCACGATCAGTGGACTCTCTAAAGTGTAGTTTATTATACTAGAGCGTGTTGCATTTTTCTAGGCAGATTGTTTCCAAGTCTTCATATGGAGTATAGGTCTCGTAAGCATGGCAGCGGCCGGGCCTCTTGGGATCCGCTGGAGCTTGGTTGTTGTTACGGCCGCCCTGCCTGTCATTACCTAGCTTTGATTTATAGGGACCTGCCCCCTTTTTCTTATCAAAAGGTTCCCCAACCTGTTTCTGCTTGGTGTTGTCGACAATGGTATCAACTTGTGGGTTGTTAGAAGAGTTGGTTCAGGAGATTCGGTTACGCCTTACTTCTTCTTGACGCAAGAATTGTCCAGCCTTCTCATATAAAGCGTCGAGATTCTTCGGCTGCTTCCTATCGATCCAGGCCCCGAACTCAAAAGTGGGAAGGACGCCTTTTGCGAGATGGAAAAGCACGGTACGAGGCTGTGGGTCGTTTACCTCGGCAAGGCCGGTATTAAACCGCGAGAGGAAGCTTTTTAATGACTCGATGGGTTCTTGGTACAGATTCGACAGAGTGAGGGCGTTTTTTTAGATTCGGGACGTGCATTCTGAATTGCTTAACCTATTATGTGGCATGTTGGATGAAGTTGTTGACCGAATGAAGCGGAAAGCGAGAGAACCAGAGTAAAGCAGTGCTAACAGGAAACACTTGCATTTGACCGGGTTGGTGGCCTGACTAGAATCCATTTGCCACTCATAGCGGTTTAGGAAAGCACAGGGAATGGTTGTGCCATCATAAAGTGGCATCTTCGGCATGTTGAAGCATCATGGTCATTCGGATTCGTGCAGGATCCTGGTGAAATGGTTGCGCCTTAGGTGTGTTTCCCATGAGTCATTGGTGTTCCCTCGCATTTCCTTCATGATCCTTTGGACCATCTCGGGGAGATATGTCGGATGTAGATCTACCAGTGGAATCCATTGGTTTCGTCAAACCTCGGGAGTTTTGTTCCACGGTCACCTTCTATGATGCACGTCCAGGTCATCCTCTTCCATATCATCAACATTTATAATCGGGTTTCGGTATGGATGATGAGGTTGTGCATCTTGATCCGGAAGATCTTGGGCCAGCTGGGCCGCTGGGAGAGTAGGTCCATGGTCCTGGAAGACGACAGTCGGGTTCTGTTGAGCAAGGGATCATTTGCTCGGACCCAGCTCGTCATTGATAATCAGTCAGGAGCAATATTGTGCCTCCTCGCTGTAAGTGACAGTAGTTCGGTCACCATTCCCATTGCCATTGTTGTTGGCAGGGGCGTCGGAATGGACAACGACATTGTTGATGAGGCCAAACCTCCTTCCCTGATGTGGGCCTATGGACTCGGAAGAGGAGGTTTCCGAGATGGTATGCCGACGTTGGGCATTGTTCTGAGCGAGCTAAAGTCAGACGACGATGCGTTGACTTTCTTGGAGTTGGCATAAAAGGCTGATGTTATCTCTCAACGCCTGATTGAGATCAAGAGTTGTGCTCTCATACTTCTGGTTAAGCGTGTGGATCTGCACTTGTGTCTCGGGAGCTTCGGGGTCCACAGGAGGAAGGGTCTCGGTTGTGGCTAGGATATCCGATGATTGAGGTTACTGGGAATTTCCATCTTCGACTGCGGTAGACAAGCCGATCATTGCTTTCTTTGGTCGCTTTGCCATCGTAGGCGGATTTGGCGGCAGGTTAGTGAAAGAACCTAAAGCACATCGGAGTCGAGATGGTAATGTGCGACAAAGAAACAAATCTGAGTTCTCTTAATGAAAGCACCAAAATGTTGATAGCAAAATATGTCGTAAACACCCAAGATTATTAGTTACTTATGAATTATAGTTTCGTAAGGAAATATAGTGCAGAAAACAGTAAATAACCCAAGAGATTTATAGTGGTTCAGTCTCGTAAGAGGCTTACGTCCACTTTGGAATTATCGTTGGAATATTATTAATAACAAAGAGTTACAAGGTTGAGACTATCTCATGGCATCCTTTTACGTACATCTCTATGTTATATGAAGTCATAATTGTCATATGCAAACACTGGGAAAAAGACGCTTTTTCCTTTCTTCTTCATCGAAGCATCGATGCCATTAAAGAGGCTACTTGGAGCTCTTAAGAGATGTCATATCACAAAATTCCAACCCCTTTGAAGTGTGAGCTTGAGGGGTATTTATAGTGGAGTGTCTAGGTGGGAGTAGGTAGGAGTACGGGATCACACCAAAAATCTTGGATCCCGAAGTGCATACCACCCGAACCTCGGACCCCCTGGATACAAGTATCAGAAACTCGTACCCCTCCATGGGGTACGAATTTCGTACCCCGTGGGATACGAAATTCATATCCTTGGGGTGCGAGTTTCATACCCCGTGGGGTGCGAAATTCATACACCATGGGGTATGAATTTCGTACCATTGGGTACGAATTTTGTTCCCAAAGAGGTACGAAATTCATACCCCGAGGGGTACGAAGGATTCCAAAATGAGTATGGAGGAGTCGAAACTTTGAAACTCAAGACTTTCTGGAGTTCGGGGTACCGTTTGGCGATGCTCGGAGGAGTGACAAGGTTCCTGTCAGCATGATCCCTTCTCAACTCATTTCCTTTACTCCTTGGCGACACCCCGGGCTTTAATTTCACGCAATATGTTGAGTCAACGTACCTTGCGTACTTTCGAAAACCGGACCAAAAGGTCGGTTAACAATAGGGTTTACTGCAGTTTTGCGGAATATAAAATTTTTTACAGAACAATCACAACAGAATAAATAAATGTAGAAAATAAATGACATATATTTTACCCAGTTTTGGCAAACCCCTACCTACTGCTGCATTCCCATGGTTTCTATATAAGTATTAAAAACAATATCCCACATATAACACCTGTTCACTCGCGACCCCTCGCTATTGTTCTAATCATATGTTCAAAACCCTGTACCGATCTCAAAACCCAAGATCAGATTTTCCATAACTATAAAACCTATAACTAGAACCCGAGTTTGAAAATAAAATAGAAAATTAAAAATGGTTTACAAAAGTTGAACACTTAAAAAATAAATAAAACGAAATAAACCCTATTTTTAAACTGAGACATAAAATAGTCGGCCCCCCATTGTGCGACGACCGTCCACAACTCCAGCACTTAACAAGGGGAATAATGTGTTGCAAAGACATGCCAGGCAGTTGTGGACGATCATCAGGGTGGGATAACACAAGTGGAACTTGTTGTATAACTCACAGTGTAAGGATAAAATATAATATAACATATACAACAGGCAATAATAGTGAAACCAAATTGAGCAGAATCTTAAACTTTTCATATCACTATGAAATATCCATACAACTTTGGATTATGCTATAAGAGTCTGTACAATAAGCCTCACTACAAGCACTCAGAGAATACACCAAATAGCGGAAAAACAAAAAATACTAAATAGTGGAAAATAATACGTCAGCCTCCTGCTCGTCATTGCTCAACAGCATCGTCCTCATCAAGATCTATCACCTGTCACCTGCTACTTAGTATGTCAATCCACAATCGGATGAACAGCCTAAGTAATAAGAGGGAGACATAAAACCTTGAGTCGGACAATAGTCTTAATAAGCGATAAAACAACTATCTAATAACATCAATAAAGAATATGAGAATAGGAAAATTAACCAACCAATCTACCAACACCAACAGAGATGAACCCAAACCCATCTTCCCCGCATCCGATAGTGATAGCTTTTACAACAACAATATAGAAACAAACAATATATTCATGACAATCAGTTATCAAGCGTTGACCATTCTAATCGATATCGACATCTCCCAAGCACAAGCCCCGAAAGCCTAAACCAATATTAGACAAGCACCCAAGAGATGTCTCCTTCGATGGTGAATAATCTACATGAGATGATACAAGCAAAACAATCATCGTCCATGACTCCGGCTATCACCGCCAATCGTGCTTTAAAACCATCGTTAATCGTATGATCGGCTCAATACCTTGTCGTCCGTCAAGGGCTAATGGTAAACCCAGGTTCTAGCAAAACTCCATACGCCATCGTGACTCGTATCTCTAGGCCCATCATGACTGCCTAGGGTATTGAACCAACCACTTCTAGTCTTTTGGACATCCCCGTTATACCCCTACTTTGAGTCTGCTAGAACCTACGACAACGATAATTCCTCGGGCTACGATATCTCAAGCCATCCAACATGATGATTGTTCATAAGCTCAAGCCACTTCTCGAGCAACCATTATCCACGAACTCACCACCTTGAGTCATCTTCATATTCGTTGCATTTCGACGATCAACGAACACATCACAACACTTCGACATTCCATCTTGAATTCACATCGAAGCTACTTCCATTTCTGAACCAAAATATCATATATTGGTGGTCCATCACAATCGGGTCTTTTTCCCCGTTTGGGTCATAAATGACCCATATGGGTCGCCCGAACGACCCATACTTGAGTCACACCACACACCCAACGACCCAACCTTACCAGGCAGCCTCGCCATCCTAACGATCTTAACCAACTGCACTGACCCGACTCCCTACGAGTGACACAACTCCAGCCGACCCAGAGCCAACGGCTTGACTTGGCCGACCACCCTAACACACCTGAACGACCCGCCTTGCAACAAGCAGATTGATCCATCTATATGCGAGCCAAGCACTTGCTACCCGCCTCCAACGACCTAAGTACCCATGATTCAGACCGACCCAACTACCACGAATGTCCTGCCTTGCTTTCGTGCTTACCAAGCCACGACCCACGACCTGAACAACCTAAAGCCCACGACCTGACCCATAGAAGCTCCTGCGACCCGAAGCTTCAACATCCCACCATTTCTTGGACAAGAAGCCATGCGACCCATACTCCATGCCACATCATTAATAACCCAAGCAAAAATGACCTAACTCCAGATCTGACCAATCTACCTCTAATCTCGACCAAATCATTACCAGACGACATCATCGATTCAAAGAACTCGTCCAAATCATCAGATTCAACCATCAACACTTTATGAAATCATCAACAACACTAAAACGACAATTATTCGCCAACACCCATATAGAATTCACCAAATCATGATAAATCAATGAATAAACAAAAACAATGGATCCAGACTTGCATAACCTATGAACTAATATAAGAATTACCATTGCTAGATTAGATCCTATGGTGATTCAAATGAAAATATAATTAGCATGATGTAGATCTTGGTGAAAATAACTTAAAATGATGAAAATAAGATCAAACAACCCATATGCTTGATTTAGCCCGTGTGAGAGATGTTTATTACTCACAAAGTCTTCAAATTAACTTGAAATCACTAAATTCGCAATCCGGACAGCGATGAATGATTTTCAAACCTCACAATTTGATGCGGTCTCCCTTCACTTGATGTAGATCAAGCTTTGCTTGATGTAAATCTTCAATCTTCTTGCGTAGATTAGAATTTTAATGGTGGAAAGGTGTATTTGATTGAGCAAGGAGGATCACGAGCTCAACCAAATGAGAGAATGAAGAAAAGTAACTCTCTCTCCATGCCTCTAACCCTCCATTTATAGTTTCAAACAAGCCCACTGATGGGCCACCCCAAATCAGTCCATTAATGACTTGTCAAACCTGTACAGAAACTGTGAAACACTCAAACAGCGATTCCTCCTAAACTGCTGAACCAAATCTTTAATGTGATCACTCTACGGAATTGGTAACACCATTCCCTTTCCAATGAAATCGATCCTAGCACCTGATTCGATCTAATCAAAAGTTAATTCCCTGTACAAAATTGTCAGGGGAGAAATGGTCACAAATAAAATTGGTAAAAATTATGGACATGACTCACATCGCCATAATGAACATATCAAATTATGAGAATGATCCAACTCTGAGGGAATTAAATAAAAATATTTTACGATCCTTTGATACGTAAAATGTGGGCTGTAACGCTTTACATATTATTTCACTTGGAATATCGGATTTCTCCTTGTCTCTTTGATGGCCGAACAGAAAATTCGGTTTTCGGTATTTCCACCAAATCGCAACAGCTAAGTGTTTGATGTAATTTGATTTTATGATGCCTGGAGTGCTTGTTGGACTATGGTTGGTCGACTTGGCTTTGCTTGGGATCGAAACACTGAAAGATTTGTGGGTGCTCTAAATCTTGTTTTTCTATGCTTAATTGAACTGATTTAATTTGATAATGCCTATGATGAAATTGGTGATATATATATAAGGTTTCGAACCCATTGATTCCTTTGATTTCACTCAACAAATTTGGTCTTGATTTGCCATGAGTGCTCAAACGACTTCTGGAAATGTTTAAACGAAATTTCTTGCATAAAAAATGCTCTTGAAAATAACTGAAAAGTGAATTCATTTTTGCCAAGAATAAAACTTGTAATCACATTGATGGTATTCCTGATTTGATTCTGCATTGTTTACATCACTGTGCATTTTGAGAATAAATTTGCAATATTAAATTATTATATTTACTTATGCAAATTAATCTCATTCCTATTTTTGAGCCAGCGAATTTTCATTTCAAACTACAAAGAGACTCCCTTTTCTTTTGTCACCATTCAATCGCCTTGTTGTTGCCAACTGGCTTGTGCATTTAACATGTTCTTATCTGGTCTGATGTATATGCTTGCATCATTATGCTGCCTCCCATTTGCAATGATACTATAAACAGATTCTAGGCTTCTTCCAATTTACTTGACCATTACTGATATAAACGGATGCTTGCATATTGTTTTGTGTATTCTGGAGTACTACTGTGTTTATACCGTTGAGGCTCTTGTTCACATTGAGATTTGTCTTGTTAGCAATGATACACATCTTTACAGCTGCATGTTTTTGCACCATGTTGTGATAATGTGTAATCTTGTTGATATTTGCCATTTATATCAGCCTGGACATTTGTAAATGTTGTTGTAGTCACTTGACCACTGTATTAGCTTGTGCACCTATGTATGCTATATGTGTTGCATTTGATATATGTCTTGTTTACACTAGCATGATCTTACTTGTACTTGTGCGCCATTTTTGTGTCACCATGTCCAGATTTGATCCTTCATGCAGTAGTTGTGCATGCTATATTACTTGGCACTCTTGTGCATTCTTATGTGTGACTTGTTTCACTTCCTAGTCTTCCCCACATCACCATATTCACTGTGTTCACTCCCTTGTTTTCTCTTGTTCAGTTGAGCTTGATCACTATGTTACTGCTGTGTAGTTGCATTGACCCAGTTTTGTAGATGCACCATTTTCATTTACTTGTGTATACACGTGTATGTGTGCGTAAATTTTTGCACACACATATACTTATTTATTCAAACTTGTTGTCTCTTACGTCATGCCACCTATGTGTTATTTAGCATGTTATACATGATGTTCCCAGTCTTCTTTTCTTGTCTTGTTTATTGATGGTTGAGCCTTGTGCATATACTTGACATGTACATGTACACTTGTATCCTGCTGTACTACATACACCATTCTTCCATTTCACCTGAGCCTGTATATGTGTATGTACGAACTAAATGTGCACCTTCCTGCATGTGTACACATTGTACATTTGGGATAAAGTTGAATAAGTTGTTTCCATGTCTCTATACATTGTGAACTAGTCTTCTTGTTTAGTGGTACACCCACGTTGCTATTAGTTTGAGTTATGCACTTGTGTTTGGTCTTCCTTGATGTTGTTTGCCTCATTATAGCTTTTATTGTGCATGTGCCATTTGCTTTCCATGTGCTGCTTCATGCTTTGTTGCTTCTGAGTTGTTCATTGACCAGACTAGAGTAGTTGGCCTTCATGTTTGCCACACTGTCTGGGACTTTGTTTCCTATAAGGCCTGAACCAGTTTGTACTTGCATTTTCCATTTTGAATTTGCATTCGCCATTTCTCTTGAGCTTGAGTTGAATCAGTTTGAATTGCACATGTGTGTATATATACATGTATATATATACACACGCACATTGTTTTGTGTGTATATATATGTGTGTTTACATGTCACTTGTCTTTGTGAATCTAAGTTGTTGGCATGTTGCTTGGAATTTTCTTTGAGTTTAGCTAGCTTGTGCATGTTGTTGCTGTATAATCTGACCTAAACATGTACTTGCTTCACTTAACATTGTTGTTTGACTTGAACTTGTCTTATGTATGCATTATTGTATCCACTGCCATATAAATATACACACACATGTATATATACAATGATGTATATATATATGTATATGTATTTATATTATGTTGCTTCACAAATTCCATGTGCTTGCTTGAAATTTGTACCTTCACCCTTAAAATAACTGTATACAAGTGCAAAAATATTTCTATATATAAATCAGCAGACCACCATATGATGTGTCGTGGCTGGTCAAGATCAGCAGATCACAGATGTGAGTCGAGGCTGGTCTTGATCGGCATATCACTATAATTCTGTTAAGGTTGATCTACAGGCACTAGCATTTAGTCTACCTTGTGGTATTTACAGTGAACCTCTGTGAATATCACAAGCAGTCTAGACTCAAATAAATGTATATACAATTCAGACCAAGTCTAGAAATATGAAGAGAAACACACCAAAATTCTAAGGCAAATAAAATTTAAAATAAATTTATATTTTCTAAAATTTAAATCTATTTTGTTCTAGTTTATTGTATGTGTTTCTATGATAGGTATACAGGTGATTGGACTGGATCTGAAGCAGATGAAGACTTAGTGTGTGTTAGTGCGTCTGTCAGAGTGAATTAAGTGAAATGTAGTGAGGAAAACTATGTACATGAAACTGTATGTGACATTGAATATATAACTGAGAGAAATTCGAGTGTTGTAGTGAGGAATGAGTATAAATATGAATTGAATGAATTATATCATAATGAGATGCACAATAGTGGAGTCAACCAATATGTACCATTTCAAATGTTGTAATAAAATATTTATATTGAATAAAAATACCTTTTGAGTATTAAATTCTATGCAATAGTATTTTATTCTAAAATAAAGAATTATTTTAGTATGTGATGAAATAGAATAGTACAATTACAAACACCGTTACTACCATATTTTGGTACCGAAACCAAATAATGGTGAAGGGGTATCGGGATAATACTAGCACTGGAATGAAGGACAAGAAAGCCTACAGTCGATAGCAAAGCAAGAAAGGGAAGCCCCGGATCCACATGCAATTGGTACGAACATGGGGAGCATAAGCTTGGTACCGATACAAGGAAGGTGATAACAAGAAACAGTACCGAGACCGGCATACAACAAGTAGCCTAGAGTGGTGTTGATAACAACATCGATAGCAGTCCAACACCAAAAAAGCAAGGAAGGGAGGCAATTAACTTGATCTCAAAACCCAAAAGTACATAGTGCGATACCGAAGCCTAAATCCATAAAAGGGAAAGCCCAAGACCAACATGGAGGAAGGTATAGTTTTATCGATACCAACTAGCTTAGTACTGATACCAATACTAAAAGCGGCATCATATCTACAAAGGAAGGAGCTCGAAAGCAGAGTCGGTGGCGACAAGAGGCAGAAGAAAGTTATCCATACTAATGTGCTTAGTATAGATACCTATATGAGAAGCAAGCATATGGGCTCCAAAGTACAAAGCGGGTTGACACCCAGAAGTACAAGGGACAAGGAACCATAAGTCATTACCGAAGCCAGGGGTCGCTAAAAGAATGTCGAAACCTAGAAACGGGCACCAAAGACCACAGATGCGGGTTCATACGAAAATCATGAATCGTAAGTGGGCTTTCTGCTAAATCGCAACTAAAGGGGGCCCAATTGCTTATAAATAAGACACCAGGTGTCTCATTTATGGTGAATTGGTTTCATTTTCACAATCTTGTATCCATTTCTTAGAGAGAGAAACCCTAATTTGTAAATCAATTTGGCGATTTTACTTTTAATCTTCAATGTACCCAATCAAGTAATCAATAAAGAGAGAAACTTTGCAAAAGTTACATACTTCACTTATTTTCACATTGAATGCTCACGACAAAGCCTCATATTTTAGCATAATTACCGAAATAACCCTTACAAATGCATTTAGCTTTCTAACTTGTGTCGAGTTTATGAAACCCTTATTCCAAGGTAATTGTTGGTCCTTGAGTCTCGTAAGCGTGATACTCACCTCTTGAAGGAAGAGTAGCTAATCTTCGGGTTAAGACCTTGATATCTAGGAAATGGTGAGCTGACTCAAACTTGTAAGAACTAAATAATCCCTATGTTCTCCTAGGACCATCTCTATATCCTCTTATTTCGGTGTTGACAAAAAATAGCAATAACATTTTGGCGCTATAAGGAGGGCCCGAACCTCTGATCCTTTAGACAATCTTGCCACATCCCTAACTGTTCCATCCCATTGGACTAAGTCTTGAAGGAATAGATCATGGATAAAGGGTCTCAATAAGGATCTTCTAAATCTCGAGTGGCTACGTCCAACATCACTGATCCAAGAATTATTGAAGAACAAAGGTTAAGAATACAAGCTTTAAGAATCATAAGCAAGAAAAGGGAAGTAGAACAATATGAACCTGATCGTTGGAGCATTAACCCTTTCCATATAGGACCAGCCCTAATCTTTGCTTTAAGTGGCTCTACATCAAAGGAATATAACCTGTTCTCTCACATTAAGGATGTGACAGCCCACGTCCGTTAATGTCACTTTTTATCAGAATGCATTAAGTTTTGTGAAGCGTTATAGGTAAACAGAAACATCATAAGACAGATATAAAATAACAGCGGAACTAAAAACTTTATTAGATAGAAAAGCTCCGTGGTCCAAACCCAGTTACATAATAAGCCTGAAATGCTGGAAACATAAAACTTCTGTCTTGTACCAAAATTATCATCAGAGTACAATAATACATAAAAATAGCATAATCCCCAAAATATAGTCATAGTAGAGGAGATATGAAATCAAGCAGTACATCTAAGCAGTTCCAAGCAGAATGAAAGAAGAATCCTAATCAAGCCTGAGTATTCCTACCCTGGGAACTTAGGGGCGAACGGAAGAGGGAGAAGAGGAAATAAAATAGGTCAGACATAAAGTCTGGCGAGTCTAGTTACTTTTAGCATATAATTAAGTAAAAGCATCATGGCAAGCATATAAGTTGGAGAGAGATAACAGTGTCATAAGGCAGGTATAACAAGGTAAACAAGATAAATAGAACATAACATGCATTGCGCTTCTCCAATACTTTTCTTTGCATAAATACTAGGATCACAGAATAGGATGATCCCAACAAGTACAAGATGGTAGGCGTAGGTGTAATTCTAGTGAGAGGCTTTACCCCATACAATAACAAGTAGCCCAACAGAACTGATGGGTGTTACCCCCAACGATAATAACAGGCACCTAAAACAAGCAAGACTAGATGTACCCTAATCACTACCCCCATTCGATTAGCTCCTTAACTCGTAGATACCCTGTGCTGGCCCCACAATAGGGTGTATCACTTCGTAAAATGGTAATCAATTTTTTTACAAGATGTGCACAACCATATCTACTGAGGTCATAATGTCTTATCTTCCCTAGCAAGCAGACCCATGCACGCACATGACTCTGTTGGAACGTGTCGTCAACACCCTCACTCAAGCGACCTCTTATAATAAGCTCATTAAGCGTGCCCAGACCCCGACCTAGTTCGGGGTTCCCCGTTTGATACTAAGATGGGTTACTGACTAAAACGGGTCCCACACAACAGATGATACAAGCTTCCCCCTAGACTTGCATCCCCACTACTAGGATTTCAACAGGTTATGCCTACTAGTTTAACAAGATTGCACAACCCCAACAGGTTAAGTTTATCGGGTTTATATGTATAACTCGTCCCCACATATTTAACAAGATTAACTTAACCCTCCCATTGATTCAAGAAATTTTACTTAACCCCTACTCAAGTTAACAGGTTCATGTAATCCTTATAGATTCAAACAGTTTAAGTATTACATGTTCATCACCATTCATTATTTATGGTTATAATGCGCTAGACCTCCCACATTAAATCTACCACTCGTGGATACTAGATATGTCGGCTAGGTCCGGGCAAACTTCTTACACAAGTTGGACTTAACCTCGTGTCTTAGCACCGTCACGTGTACGTTTATGCACTTAGACCCCTCACATTAGATTTACCACTTGTGGACGCTAGATTTGTCGGGCGGTTCCGGGCAGGCTTCTACCGCAAGTGTAATCTGACCTCGTATCCAAGCATGGTTACAGTTTATAATTACTATAAATCTAGGAATTTTCATTATTAACTAATTTCCATGTTTATTATACCCCAAATCCCCGTCCGATCTACGATACAAGTTATGCCATAGATTAAGGTTTAAATCAAGATATATATTATGCCCCCAAATCCCAAGTTTTGGCTCATGGTACAAATTATGCTCAAAATTCCCAGTCATGTTTTACAATATGAGTTATGCACCAAATTAATCATTCCTAATCGTTCCCAATTTCGTGCATTTGCATATTTCAGTGATAGGCCTAGGCTCAAAGGTAGCCTGGTTATAAAAACAAAAAGGGAAAGAGGGAGAGAAGAGAACAAGAATAGGCATAGTAAATAAAACTGGCATAAGATGACATAATTAGGCAAACTAACATAATAGGCATAAGGTGACATGATTAGGAAAACTAACAGAATAGGGATATCGTGAATAGGCATATATGCACTAGTCACTAGATTAGGTGTACAAGTAATGGCAGATTTATTATGATTCAAGTTACTAACAGGCATAGGCTTAGATCCAGACTTATAAACATGTCAAGATTACATTTTGGTGTTTATATCTAAAAGCAACATAAACTCACTGTGATTGGATCTAAAGACCAGAGAATTGATTTTAGATGTTGTACCACAGATCCTTGAATACATATAACTTGTTGTTGAAGAAGAATAGGCTAGATCAAACTAATTTGGGGTAGCACCTAGTTGTCTCCAATTTTTTTGGTGAATAAAAACAATGAGAATGAGGTCCTATTTATAGCCTAGGGTCAACGAATCTAGTCAAGAAATGAGTCCATGTTCAGAAACTGAATTCTGCCCAGATATGTATAGGGGTTGACCCTCCCCCCCCCCCCTAGTGTGTGGACACGGGGGTCGACACAGGGGTTGGCACCCCCTTTATGGGGTCGACCTATGGGTCGACACCCAAGGGGACTGGGGTCGACCCCTAACGGGCCGAACTCCCGCCCTACCCGCCGTCTCTGATTTTGAATTAATTTGAATGTTTGATTGGTTTTGTATATATATAATTCTCTTATGTGTATACAAACTTCTAGGCTTGATAACTTTCTCATACGATGTCTGTTTTATGCAAACTTGGTGTCTAACTTAAGCAGAATTCCGAGACGAACGCAATGGCACGATCCGTTTTACTTAATTCCCGATATTTAATTAATTATTCCATAGTTTATCATTTTAATGTCTTTTAAAATTATGAGGTGTTACATTCTTCCCTACTTAAAGGATTTTGTCCCCCGAAATCTCTAAGTTAAGAAGAATGTATATACTAACATCCATCATCCATCTACTTATCCACCAATCACAAGCATCCATTGTCCTTAAAATATTTCTAATGCTTATATGAACATATGCAAAGGTGTGTGTATATGCCCCTTATACTAATGCGAAAGATCAGGCGGTCTACTAATTCAGTTGACCTCCTTAATGCAATGTATGTTAGTGCCATGAATCGAACATTTATGCAAATAATCATATTATAACATTTAAGTTATATATGTGTGCACAATCATTCATCCAAACGCAACATCTATATGATGGTACACCCACTTTCATCCATCAAAAGAAAAATGCACACACATTCATATGCAGTATGAGAGTGATTGAGTCGATCTAGTGCCTAATGTGTGTGTATGCATCTACGAGCAACCACTAGAAAACACTTGCATCCACTTACATCCATCAAACATAACATGTCTCAAACACATGTTTACATCCATGTGATTCCTATCTAAAGGTCGAATATTCGATTGATAGGATATACTTTAGCGATAGAAACAAGCATGAATAAAAGCTTTGGAAAAAGAAGTTATGAACATACCCTTGAAAAGGAAAGGGTACGAAGCGTGAATCTTGTCTTCAGTCTCCCAAGTTGCATCCTCTTGATTATCTCCCCGTTGTACTTTCATCAACTTGACCTCTTGGTTGCGTAGCTTCTTAGCCTCTGACTCAAGAATACGGGTAGGAACTCGTCAAACTTTCGCCTCCCGTTCTACCTCTACTTCCTCAAGCATATTCGGCTCAACTACTTCTGCGGTATCATGCAAGCACTTCTGTAAATGAGAAACGTGGAAAACACCATGAATGCCGGAAATTCTCTCTGGTAGCTTTACTCTATAGGCCATTTAGCCAATCCTTTCTGTTATGGGAAATGGTCCTACAAACCTTGGTGCCAATTTCCCTATAGATCCAAAACGAACTATATTCCTCAAAGGTGATACCTTGATGAAAACCATGTCTCCCAGCTCAAAC
The DNA here is from genome assembly GCA_030737875.1 of Allium sativum. NCBI lineage: Eukaryota > Viridiplantae > Streptophyta > Magnoliopsida > Asparagales > Amaryllidaceae > Allium > Allium sativum. Next base: position 967,079,364 of record CM060922.1, on the reverse strand, counting down.
TCAATGTCAGACCACCTTATCTGTGTAGGACTTCTTCCTGCCCTGAGCTGTCTTCATGCGCTTGCGGATAAGATCAATCTTTTCTGAAGTTTCTCTTACCATCTCAGGTCCAAGTAGAAGCCATTTTGTAGATTCCCACCAACAAGTCGGTGATCTACATGGTCTTCCGTACAATGCCTCGAAGGGTTCCATGCCAATACTAGTCGGGTAACTGTTGTTGTAGGCGAACTCTACTAAAGGAAGATGCTCTTCCCAAGTCCCTCCGAAGTCTAGGATACACAGTCTTAAAATATCCTCAAGAACTCTATTCACCCTCTCTGTCTGTCCATCGGTCTGAGGTGATAAGTGGTGCTCAAACACAACTGTGTACCTAATGATTCTTGCAAGCTCCTCCAAAACCCACAGGTGAATTAGGGGTCACGATCACTCACAATACTGGAAGGTACTCCATGTAGACGGACTATCTCACAAAGATAAACTGTTGCCAACCATGCTGCCATCCTCTTACTCTTAACAGGGATGAAATGAATGCTTTTAGTAAGCCTGTCCACTATAACCCAAATACTGGTGTTGCCTTTCCTTGATCTAGGCAAACCATCGATGAAATCCGTAGAGATGCTCTCCCACTTCCATTGTGGGACTTCCAAAGGATGAAGTAAACCATCGGGCTTCCTTTCCTCAGCTTTGTCATGCTGGCAAATCAAACATCGAGAAACGAAATCTGCTACATATTTTTTCATTCCAGTCCAAAAGAAAACCCTCTTCATATCCTTGTACATCTTATCACCACTAGGATAAATAGTCATCCTAGAAAGATGGGCTTCCTCAAGGACTATCTTTAACAAACTCCCAACTCGGTGAACACAAAGACTTGCATCTCATCGCAACCACCCTCTATCGTCTGTGGAATATCTACTGAGGTGACTAGAAGTCTCCCCTTTACCGAGCTTATCCAAGATATCTGCTAGTTGTGCGTCCTCTCGCTGTGAAGTCCCTATCTGGTCCAACAGAGTGGGTCGCACCTCTAATGATGCCAATAAACCCGGTGCAAACCCGATGGAGGGCCTAAAATCAAAAGTCGATATAAACTCCAAGCTTTTCCTCTCCACAAACAGAGGACTCAGTGTCATCTTCTGCCTACTCAATGTGTATGCCACCACATTACCCTTGCCAAGGGTATAAGAAATCTCTAAGTCAAAGGATGTTGGGAACTCCATCCATCTTTGTTGCCTTAAATTAAGATCCTTCTACGAGAACAAGTACATGAGAGATTTATGATCGGTGTACAACTCGAACCTCTCTCCTAGTATATAATGGCGCCAAGTCTTAAGCGTGAATACTATGGCAGCTAACTCTAAGTCATGGGTAGGGTAGTTCCTATCATGAATTCTTAACTGTCTACCTCCATAACATATTACCCTTCCCTCTTGCATTAGAACCGCACCAAATCATGTACCACATGCATCGGTGTATACTGTGAACACCTTGTTCCTATCAGGCAAGGTCAAGACTGGGGTTTTTGTCATAACCCTCTTCAATCGCTGGAAAGCATCCTCGTAGTCTATACTCCAAGAAAATTTTAGATTCTTCTTTGTCAGTCTGGTGAGTAGGGCTAATATCATTGCGAAGTCCTTAATGAACTTCCTATAATAGCCCGCTGAACCAAGAAAACTCCTCACCTCCGTTTCATTCTTTGGGATCTGCCAAAATCTTGAACTGCAACTACCTTTAAGGGATCTACTGCTATCCCATCTTTAGAGACCACATGCCCTAGAAATCTCACTTCTTTTTTCTAAAATGACATTTGGAGAATTTCGCCTTAAGCTGGTGTGCACGGAGAGTTTTCATAACCTCCCTCAAATGTAGGGCATGCTCTTCCTCGTTCTTTGAGAAAATCAAGAAATCATCAACAAAGACCACAATGAACCTATTTAGAAACTCCCGAAATACCCTACTCATCAGATCAACAAAATAGGCCGATGCATTCGTCAAACCAAAAGGCATAACGAGCCACTCAAAGAAATCATTTGGAGTTCTAAAAGTGGTCTTGTCTATACTGTCCTCGACCACTTTCGACTGATGAAACCCCGTGGCCAAGTCTAACTTGGAGAAAACAGAAGCACCAACAAGCTGGTCAAACATATCATCTATCCTTGGAAGTGGATGCCTATTCTTTTTAGTGAGTTTATTCAACTCTCTATAATCCACACATAAGCGAAGCAAACCATCCGCCTTAGTGGTGAATACCACCGGAGCACCCTATTCAGATATGCTTCGCCTAATAAATCCTTTCTCAAGTAGATCCCCTACTTGTTTGCCGAGCTCCCACCTTTTTCTTGGAGCCATATGGCGCACAGGCAATGCAGCTGGCTTCGCATTGTTCACTAAGTATATACGGAAATCAATCTCACACCTCGGAGGTAAGCCCCGAACCTCCTCGAAAACATCAGGATACTCACGAACTACTGGTATAGATCGTAGATCATCGATAGATGCATCAAGTGACTCTAGGAAACTAAGCATGATAGACCCCGTAGGGTCAAAAAAATCTCGAGGGTCCTCCGACGGCAAGTCAAAAGTATAATGACGCACCTATCACGATCTAGAATGGCACCATACATGGCTAGCCAATCCATCCCTAGAATTAAACTATAACCCATGAAACCAAGCACATATGCGTCGCATTCAAACTCGACGCCTAACAAGGATATTCTCAAACCCCGACAAATCATAGACAAATGAGTCATACCACCAATGGGGTTTGAGACAACAACGGGACCCAAAACCATACTAGTACTAAGGTGTAGAGACTTAACCACTAAATCAGATATAAAAGAATGTGAAGCGCCAGAATCAAAAAGAGTTTTAATTGGATGATTGGAAAGAGAAATCAAACCTTCAACGAAACTTTCCTACCTCTATCTGGCGCACTGGCCACGAGAGCATGCACCTTCCCTCTAGAAGATCCTGCCCTTTGGCGTTGTCCTAGCTTCTTCGGGCACTCCCTAGTGTAGTGTCTGACTTTGCCGCAGTTGAAACAAGCGTTATTCTTCTTCTGCATTGCTTGACCAAATAACCCAAGTGCTTATGACATTTCTTCTTATCTCATGCTTTGTCGTTCTTTCCGCCCTTCTTTTGTTGTTGTTGTTCTTTCTTGGGCCACCCTTTTTCTCATCCTTGGGTTGTGCTCCTTAGCCCTAACTCCCTTATTCTCCTCTTCACCATCCTTGTGTAACATGTTAACAAGTCTCTCGAAAGCTGCCTCCATCGCACGAAAATCCTTGCTAAGCTTGAGAGAAAATTAGCCGTAGGTGAAACTACCGTGGCTACAGATGAAGGTTAGGCACTTCCTTGCCCTTCGACATGTATCGTAATTTTAACATGCCTACAGAATCATGCCGCGACGGGGATACCCTTCGAGAAGAATCGTTTCCCCAGACATGTTGAAAAGAAAAGGAAAAGGGACTCAAGCGGAGAATCGAAAGATATTCTGTATGGCTTTGGGGATATATTTTTCAAAACAGAGTTTTCTTTTGAAAATGCTTTCCCTTAAAACCTTTTTGAAAAAAAAAATCAAAATCTTTTATCCAATCTGGTAACCTTCAGCTCTGATACCAAATGTGACACCACATGTCCGTAAATGTCACTCTTTATCTGAATGCATTAAGTTTCGTGAAGCGTTATAGGTAAACAGAAACAGAAAAATCACAAGACAGATATAAAATAACAGCAGAATTAAAAAATTTATTAAATAGAAAAGCTTCGTGGTCCAAACCCAATTACATAATAATCCTGAAATGCTGGAAACATAAAACTACTGCCTTGTACCAAAATTATCATCAGAGTACAATAATACATAAAAAAAGCATAACCCCAAAATATAGCCATAGTAGAGGAGATATGAAATCAAGCGGTACATCTAAGCAGCTCCAAGCAGAATGAAAGAAGAATCCTGATCAAGCCTGAGTATTCCCACCCTGAGAACGTGGAGGGGAAACGGAAGAGGGAGAAGAGGAAACAAAATAGATTAGACATAAAGTCTAGCGAGTCCAGTTACTTTTAGCATATAAATAAGTAAAAGCATCATGACAGACATATAAGTTGGAGAGAGATAACAGTGTCATAAGGCAGGTATAACAAGGTAAACAGGATAAACAGAACATAATATGCATTGTGCTTCTCCAATACTTTTCTCTGCACAAATACTAGTGTCACAGAACAAGATGATCCCAACAAGTACAAGATGGTAGACGTAGGTGTACTTCTAGTGAGAGGTTTTATCCCATACAATAATAGGTAGCCCAACAGAACTGACGGGTGTTAACCCCAACGATAATAACGGGCTCCTAAACAAGCAAGACTATATGTACCCTAATAACTACCCCTCGGCTCTGTAACTCGTATATACCCTGTTCTAGCCCCGTAGTAGGATGTATCACTTCCTAAAGTGGCAACCCTTTTGTTTACAAGATGTGAACAACCATATCTATTGATGCCACATCGTCTTATCTTCCCTAGCAAGCGGACCCATGCACGCACATGACTCCGTTGGAACGCACCGTCAACACCCTCACTCAAGTGACCTCTTATAATCAGCTCAGTAAGCGTGCCCAGTCCCCGACCTAGTTTGGGGTTCCCCGTTTGTTACCAAGATGGGTTACTAACTGAAACAGGTCCCACACAACAGATGGTACAAGCTTCCCCCTAGACTTGCATCCCCACTACTAGGATTTCAACAGGTTATGCCTACTAGTTTTACAAGATTGCATAACCCTAACAGGTTAAGTTTGTTGGGTTCATATGTATAAACCATCCCCACATATTTAACAAGATTAACTTAACCCTCACATTGATTCAAGCAAGTTTACTTAACCCTTACTCAAGTTAACAGGTTCATGTAATCCTTGTGGATTCAAACAGGTTAAGTATTACAAGTTCATCACCATTCATTCATTTATGGTTATAATGCGCTAGACCTCCCACATTAAGTCTACCACTCGTGGATGCTGGATATGCCGGTTGGGTCCGGGCAGACTTCTTCCACAAGTCGGACTTAACCTCGTGTCTTAGCGTTGTCATGTGTATGTTTATGCAATTAGATCCCTCACATTAGATTTACCACTTGTGGAAGCTGGATTTATCAGGCGGTTCCAGGCAGGCTTCTACCGCAAGTGTAATCTAACCTCGTGTCCAAGTTTGGTTACAGTTTCTAATTACTGTAAATCTAGGAATTTTCATTACTAACCAATTTCCATGTTCATTATGCCTCAAATCCATGTCTGATCTACGATACAAGTTATGCCCCAGATTAAGGTTTAAATCAAGATATAGATTATGCCCCCAAATGCCAAGTTTTGGCTTAAGGTACAAATTATGCTCAAAATTCCCAATCATGTTTTACAATATGAATTATTCCCCAAATTAATCATTCCCAGTCGTTCCCAATTTCGTGCATTTGCGTATTTCAATGATAGGCCTAGGCTCGAAGGTAGCCTGGCTATAAAACAAAAAGGGAAAGAGGGAGAGAAGAGAACAAGAATAGGCACCGTAAATAAAACTGGTATAAGATGACATAATTAGGCAAACTAACATAATAGGCATAAGGTGACATGATTAGGAAAACTAACAGAATAGGGATATCATGAATAGGCATATAGACACTAGTCAATAGATCAGGTGTACAAGTAATGGCAGATCTATTATGATTCAGATTACTAACAGGCATAGGCTTAGATCCAGACTTATAAACATGTCAAGATTACATTTTAGGTGTTCATATCAAAAAGCAACATAAACTCACTGTGATTGGATCTAAAGAACAGAGAATTGATTTTAGATGTTGTAGCACAGATCCTTGAATACGTATAACTTGTTGTTGAAGAAGAATAGGCGTGATCAAACTAAGTTGGGGCAGCACCTCATTGTCTCCATTGTTTTTGGTGAATATAAACAACGAGAATGAGGTCCAACTATGCGCTTAGCATTAGGAAGTCCATTCTAGACCTTGGCAAACTAGTCGCCTTTCTCTTTCAGCCTTCCAGTACGGTTAACTACCATTCTGGCCTTCTCGTCTTCAAGTTCCTGTTTAGACAGCTCAAGATCTAGGACTTGATAATTCAAAAGATGCTTAGCTTTTCTCTCATCCTCAAGCTCTGACTCAGCCCTTTCAAGAGATGTTTTTAGTTCTTCACAACCTTTCTTATGCTCCTGCATCATTAATTTTGGATTCCAACGAAGCCTTCTCTTCTTTAAGTTTTTCATGACTTCATAAGAATGCAAAGCAATCATCTCATGAAGGAAGGACCAGTTCTTAGTTATCTGATGAAAAGTAATAGAGTCAGTATTTATGTAAAATAAAAAAACCAAGAAAGGTAAGGCTATAGCAGGAGCTGCTATTTAATAAGAGATCGTTGCAAATTCATCAATCTGAAGATGAAGAGTGAAACATAGTGTTGGTAATGTTTTCATAGGAGAGGGCAAGCCTTACAATTTCATAAAAAGTCTGAATCTACGAAGAAGGTCCAGAGGGACTGACATGATTTGGAGAAGAACGCATGTTTAACTCTTGTTCTACCTAACCTAAGGATCTTGGAGAGTCAGGCACATAAATATGGTTAACAAATTCACTACCCGTGGTCGTCGTTCGAGAAGAATCAGCGATAGGGGTAACACTAGTGGAAAGAGCAATAGGATCGGGGGAATGTTGTTTGCCGTACTTAGCGACAATTTCCTTGCCAAGGGAAGGGAGGAACATACATCATCTTTTTGATTTTTCAAAGCTGGATCATCAGTGGTCATGATAAGTTTTCTTTTAGCTGCGGCCTTAGATCGAGCGAGAGCATTCACAGTAGATTGCCCAGTAGAAGCCTCAGTAGCTAACCAAAATAATGGCAATCGAAAAAGTAAAATCAGGTAACTTGAGTATGAAGTGAAAGTTCCAAGATCAATGTAAGAAGAGCAACCTTACCTGAAGCGCCTGAAAACAAATGGGTCAACAGAGTAAACAGGTCTGAGCATGAAGTTAGATGTTTAGCACTAGGGAAATGGAGAGGTGGTTGTCCCAAAATCTTTTGACCTGAAGAGAGAAAGAAGTGCCTCCGGAGGTTATTCAAAATCAGCAAAAGGGATCGCTTTCCCAATTTCTTAGAAGCCTTATAAATGGCATCAATAATCTCAGCTTCCTCATCACTTAAACTTTTCTTCATGGGAGGGGAGACTGGAAAGAAACAAAGGTTAAACAGTAAGGAGTGGCAAAATTGCCTGTGATACTCGATGGGCATCTAATATAGAGAAATTATGTCTCCCGGTCTTGGAATTTGTTGATACTATCGCCAGTCAGTTTCTTTGAAGGATTTGCGCGAAGGATAGGCGAACTTACTCCTTTAGCTACTGATAGTTGTATAATATAATGAAAAAGTCAGGCACTGAAGGAGGATTGCCCCGACTGAAGTGCTAGAAGCTCAAGGCATAGAAGACATGTATATGTATTTGGAGTCAGTTGAATAGGAACTAACCTAAAATGATGTAAAAACCTTGAAACAAAGTCTGGGAATGGGGAAAAAACACTGTACTAGATGTAAATGGCCAAGCATGCAAAAAATCTTTCTAGCGGATTCTGAATAGTATCAATTTCGGAAGCAGGAATGGTGTCAACCTCAGTCATACCAAATCTTTTAAGAATGGATTTCACTTCATCCTGAGTTCGAATGAGAGAATATTGTGGGACGCTTTCCTTCTTTAGCTTAGAGGCAAAAGAACTGTCTAGATTTGATTCACTAGCGCTTTGCTTCTTAGACATGATGCTACCAGGTGAAGTTATTCCATAAAACACATAAACAAAAAGATTAATAGTACACAATTTACTTAGAGTTAACATGGACCTTTTACAAGTTTTAAATCATCTAACTCATTGTCATGAGCCATGCAATATTTTCTTAGGAAATTAAAACATATAATGAGTTATTAGAGGTAGTTCATATAAAATCAAGCATTATACATATGCTTAAAAATGACTAAGTTATTGGCATCATGTATATCAATGGTAACGATACTGAAATCGAGGATATGACATATATTTGATATCGAGAGTCGAAATTAAAGCAGCCTAAATTCTTGGTCTCTGAGAAGCCAAAGCCAAAAAACTTGCTATTAATACAAAAAGATTTAGTCGACACCAAAGGGATGTAGGACTTGGTACTGATGTATTCAAAATCAAGAATAACCTAGTGTTGTTAATGATCAAACCAACATGAAAGTAAGGATTTTAACTGATACTGAAACAAAAGAAAATGTGGTTTTGGTGTCGGTTATGCACTGTTACGATACCAAATATGTCGGGACCAAAAACCAACAATAATCTTTGTATTGTAAGACCGAGACAAAAAGGACCGATAACGGTTGACTCTGAATTCATCAGTACCGGAAAGAGAAGGCTCCATCTTCATAATATAAGTTAAAATCCTCCGTATGTGAATTGTGCACTTTAAACCCCAAAAAAAAATCAGGAACGATAAGTGATAAACCCTAATAATATGCCATTAATGTTTGATTAAGTTAACTTATGCTTATCTAATTTCATCCTAATAAGAAATCAAAAGTTATTTAATCTTGGTTGAATCCAAAATCAAACTCAAGAATGACAATTTTTGAACTTTTATCTAAATCAATATCTAAAATGATTGAATACTTACAAAGAAAGGATTAAATTTACAGTTTTGGAAAGCTTGTAGAATCTTCAAGAACAATGATCTTGTTTGAGAATGGTTTCTTGTAGGTGAAGAAATAAAAATGAACAAGAAGAACTTTTGTACTAAAAGCACCTCTTGTCCTGACCACACAAATAGTTATGGGTTAACGGTCCAGATAAATTCTAGAAGACCAAGAGGCGGGAAATCCTGTACTTTCAAGACAGTACAGTACGAAGGCCAAAGTTTTGACTTGGAAAATCGAAAATACCCTTTCACTAGGGGTAAATGTTACTGCCACATTTCGATACCAAAACCAAACATTGGTGAAGGGTATCGGGATAATACTAGCACCTAATGAATTCCAAGAAAGCCTACAGTTGATACCGAAGCAGGAAAGGAATGTCCCGGATCCACATGCTATCGGTACCAACATGGGGATCATAAGCTTGGTATCGATACAAGGAAGGTGAGAACAAGAAACAGTACTGAGACCGACATACAAAAAGCAGCCCAGAGTGGTGTCCATAACGACACCGATAGTAGTCCAACACCAAAAGAAGCAAGGAAGGAAGGCAATCAACCTGATCTCAAAACCAGAAGTGTGTGGTGCGATACCGAAGCATCGAGCCATAAAATGGAAAGCACAAGTCCGACAACGCTGCATCAGATCTACAAAGGAAGGAGCAAGAAGAAGAGTCAGTGGCGACATGAGGCAGAAGAGATCTATCCATACTAATGTGCTTATTATCGATACCCATATGAGAAGCCAGCACATGGTATCCAAAGTCCAAAGTTGGTCGACACCCAGAAGTATAAGGGGCAAGGCACCAGAAGTCATTACCAAAACCAAGGGTCACTAGAAGAAGGCCGAAACCCAGAAATCAGCACCAAAGACCACAAACATGGGTCGCCACCAAAAGCATGAATCGGAAGCAGGCTTTCTACTGAATCACAACCAAAGGGAGGATCAAATTGCCTATAAATAAGACCCAAAGGGTCTCATTTTGGGTGAACTAGTTTCATTTTCACAATCTTGTATCCATTTCTTAGAGAGAAAACCCTAATTTGTAAATCAATTTGGGGATTTTACTTGTAATCTTCAATGTGCTCAATCAAGTGATCCATAAAGAAAGAAACTTAGCACAATTCGCGTACTTCACTTATTTTCTCATTGAATGCTCACTACAAAGCCTCCTATTTTAGCATAATTACAGAAATAACCCTTCTAAAGCCATTTAGCTTTCTAAAGTGTGTCAAGTTTATGAAACCCTTATCCCAAGGTAACTGTTGGTCCTTGAATCTCATAAGCATGACTCTCACCTCTTAAGGGAAGAGTAGCTAATCTTCGGGCTTAAGACCTTGATATCGAGGAAATGGTGAATTAACTCAAACCTATAAGAACTAAATAATACGTAGGTTCCCTTGGAGCATCTCTATATCCTCTTATTCCGGTGTTGATGAAAAATAACGTTAACAAATGTATTTATATAATAGTATATATGTTTGTTATCATCAAACAAAAATCATATAGTTATACTCAACAATCCATTCTAATCACTTCCACCCTATGAGCTTGGAGGGGGAGAAAAGGAGAAAGAAGAATGGGTCAGATATAAAGTCTAGTGAGCAATATAATTACTAGCATGGTTGATAAATAAGAGAAATAGATAGAATAATAGTTCTAGTATAATATAAGGTAAGTGTGTGTATACAACTATAAAGGCGAACATAAAGGAACGATTATACTCGAACTGTACAAGTAAAGGTTTGGTCGATTTTTATCTCGTTCGAATGATTTCAATTGTCTACAATTTCATGGTTACTGAACGTGGTAATCACAATTAGGATAAATTCCTAATACTACCTATTGATCGATATAACTTACCAATTTACCATATTACATGGTAACTTATGTCACTATGGGCCTCGGGCTTTATTTGAGCCGTCCAGTCAGTAAAGACATAACTAATCATTGTTAGACATTGTAGTGACTTATTTTCCCTCGTTGATGCACATGCACCCTCACTGCACCACTGAAACACACTTACACACGGTTCTGTCTCTATTGGCCACTTATTTACCTCAATCAGCATAAGCGTCCTCAACCTCCACCGTCCATCGTTTGTGAGACCATTAGTGATACACCTAAAAGGGAGTGTTGTCGGTACGGTTCCTGACAGACAAATATACAAATATAATCTTTGGCCACTTATTTTTCCACAGTCAACCCCATCCTTCCAAAACGTATAACCACTAATATATGCCCATTAAACTTAGCATCAAATTTAAGTTCATTTTAATAATAATCCATTTTATTCATCTATAGCCTCATGTTATAATTATATCTAGAACTAAGTCAAATCTGTTCATTATGATTCTCTTTGTGTTTATACAATATATCATAATATTTTTTATGCAAATATGTTCAACCATTCTCAATTACAACCTGTATCATAAGTAAACAGAAAATCTTACATAAGTTTTCCTATTTCGGTCCAATTCCATTTTACTTACAGTTTTATATTTTTTGTTCATTATCTGTAAATTTAGCCTCAATCATTTTATCCATGTTTGCAGAATTTCACTTTATTTATACTTTTCCATGTGTGCAAAATAAAAGAATTATAATCTATCGTAGGATTAAATCAATCGTCAATATGCTAAAATTTACATATTCAGACGCGTTTTGGACATAGTTAAAATTAAACACAAAAATGTAAAATAATTGTCAAACACAAAAAGAGGGAAGAAGAATGTGAAGATATCTTACAGTATTTAAATATGAATTAAATAAAACCATAAGAAAAAGACTGAAAAACTGTAGAAATAACTTACAGAAAACTACTACTTACAGCAAATAAAAAAATTATATGAAAAACTATAAGAAAATCGTAAAGAAAAACTATAGAAACTCTGCACTATTATAATACCTATGTAATCTAAATTTTCAAAAGTCTAAATAATCATAAAACTCACCATGGTCAAAGCGTTGCTCCTGGCCGCTGTAGATCCCACCTCCAAAGTATGTGTATATGAATATTTATTATTATAAATCTATTCCCCTAAAATAATTAAAAAAGATTGTAAATAATTAGGGTACATTTGATGGTTAAAAGGCTATAGTCAGCATATCCTAAGCTTCGTTATCGGAGAAAAGATTGTAAATAGCGACATGGTTTTGCTACACCCTACAATGATTTTGTCACGCGTGGTCGTTATCTCCGATAACCTCTCATCCACCTCCAGATCTAAGCTTAACTACGTAATTTATCCTAAGTTCCTTTTCCCCCTAATTTCCTCAGTCTCTCCTCTAATCCGCGGTTTACTCCGGATCCAGTTCTGAAATCGATCCCAACCACTACTGAGACTATTTCAGGTAACTACACATATCCTAATGCTTGTTCTTCAACTGATCGATTCGGTAGTGGATGGGTTACAGTCACTAATGCGAAGCTTACAGGTGAGCAGCAACTCCTAATAAGTTTAGATGTTTTCGCGTTTCGACTCTTGTCTATGATGGCACGTCTTGCTACTTGGGTATTCAATAGCCTTGTACTCATCTTGTTGGTTGAACATAGTTTCAGTTTTCTTGGGAGATTTGTTGTATTTTGAGCTTTTTGGTTGTCATCTATGGAATTAAGTAACTCATAATCACAAAAAATTTGGTACTCTGCTCATTTTTTTCTTGTTGATCACTGTCTGCGATTGTCATGGTTGTATGGGCTTTATATGGGTGGGTCATCACCACTAACCAAAGGCAAAATACGAGATGCTTAGGCACTGAACCTTGCTCTTTGATTTTTGGTGATGTTCATGCCTGCCAATGCAAAGTCTGGTTATTGTGATACATTCGGTTCAGTTTAATCTTGTCGAGCAAGCACCATATGTGGCTTTCACCGTTTTTCGTTGGTTTGGCGTTTTGTCTAAGTGCATGGTCATTGGATTTACAGTGATAAAGGTAAAGCCTTTTCCTCTCAGCATCGCTGTAGCTTTTGGTGATTTTTGATTGTTTCCTTCCTCTCCCATAGCACTGTCGATTCAACCATGATGTCAAATCTGCACTTTGTTATATATGCGTGATATTGCACCAATCCTTGGTGTGGAGCTCAAGAAGCATGGTGGGCAACTGTTTGGTACAATCTGAAGCTAGATCCTTTCAGCCATTGTACTCTATGGTCATGTCTTGATAGTTGTTGGAACTTTTTCCATACATTCAAACATTTTTGTGCTGTTTTAATTTGAACGTAACTCACTACGATGTAGTATGTAATGTATTATTACTCTCCCTGCATGGAGAGATAGATCATATAAGGATGTAATTTTTATTTGTAGTCTAGTAACTTAGCTAGCTCCAGTGATCTAAGCCTAATTAGGTAGAGAGGACGGAACACTATAAATTCCGTATGTGGTGGATGGTCCATCTTAAAAACTGAATATAGCTGACTGTCAACTTCAGTCACCAGAACTATACCATATTTTTTATTATTAGTTATAATAAAAAGGTGTTTGCGGTCACCTTAAAAACCGAACGGCTTTGCCAAAAATAATAACTAGGGTAGGTCCATCTCAAGAGAGAACCCTTGTGAGGAATGAATATGGTTTAGAGGTCTAGGTTAGGTTGGGGATCTTAAGTCATTGGATTTATGGATTAAATATAGGTCAACCACGTCACATGACCAATGGAAACAAGCCACATCAGTAAAGTTTTAAAAGCAAACCAATAAAATCAAGCCAAATCAGCTTAACTATCGAGGAAAACGTGTTCGTCTTGCACTTCTCGTGCCTAGGCACGATCCGCGCCCAAACAACTGGGCGGATCGACCCTTCAAATGCCAGGTCGACCTGGGTATGGGTCGGGTCGACCTGAATATATACATATGTTGCTTTCTTTTATTTTTTAATTAGCTATAGCTTCTTCATTTTACGTACGTTTCTTGCAAATCATATATGTAAATTAATCTGAAAATCACAACAGACCCAATGATGCAAGTCCCGGTACCTAATTTTGAAAACATTACAATATTTTATTAATTAATTTGTTAATAAATTACTATGTCTTACAAATTTGGGTTATTGCATTCTCCCCTCCTTAAAGGATTTTGTCCTCCAAATATTTGAGGACAATACTTGGATTTGGTTTAAACTTCCTATTTGAAAGTTAGATACAAACAAATTGAAAAAATGGACCCGAAACCAATTTTGAAATTTGGATGTGAAAATTAGTGGTTTTGAAATTAAAGAAATATGAAGTTCGGAAGTGAACACAGATTTGAAATCGGATTTGAAATGAATGACTAAGGAGAGATCAAAATTGGAAATCAATAGTAATTAAAACTGAAATCGATATGAGAATTGAAATTGAGCTAGATATATAAATGAAGTATAAAATGTGTCATAAAAGTACCAAAAATCCTACTTTATTTTTATTTGACTTTAAGAGAAATTGAGGTTCAAAAAAGTTAATATTTTAAAATATTAATAAAATAATAATATAATATTATTGTATTGGAAATGTAAAGGAAAAATGGATTTATATGATTTAAATGGTTAAATGTGGGTTTTGTTGTGTTATAAATATTTTTTGAATATAAATAACTTGTTTCGACAAGTGTTGTAAGAAAATCCATTATCAAGTCCAAACTAGGCGTATCGTGCAGCGATAATAGTCGTTTCGTGCCGTAAAAGTTTGATTTTGAATATTGAACAAAGTATAGCTCGGATTTCAACGCGGCTTGAAACGTCCAAACTATATTATCCATGATTAAAATTAAAAGAAAAAAATTGAGAATTTAACTTATAGATTTTAAAATATGGATAATACAAATTTCCAAAGAAATCGTGATTTAGCTATGAAACGGCCGTATTTAGAAACTATTGAGAATTAGCATTTTTAGATGAATAAAAATTTGGAATAAAATTGATAAATTATTTAAAATGATTTAAAAGAGACTGGAATTGTAAAATGTGAATTTGGAAATAATTTAAGTCAAATGACCAGTTTTGACACTTTTACAACACTTCCCTTTCTATTGTAAAATACCGTAATTCCGAAATTGATCTCTTAAGATATTGATTCTCTGTTAAATCAATTAAGAATGTTTTTGGATGATTAAAGTAATGTTTAAACAAAGATTTGAAAAGTTATTAACTGAGTATGCGGAAATGACTAGTACATTGGGTACCATTTGTGAAAGTCATTTATTTGACCGAGGAATGGAATTGATCGAAGGAAAGTCTGGATGCTCTTAGATATAATTAAATGATTTAGATTCGATGAAGTAACTTGACCACCTTAGGTTGACATAGAGATGGAGTCTAGGCTTGGGTTTGAAAAACTAGTTTTCTGCTCTTCCTAGCTATCCGGACTGGCCCGACAAAGGGAATTGTGAATTTGATTTATTCAGATCCAAATATATAAATGTAACTAAGTAGGATTGCATAGAAATGATCAGCTTATACTTGGTATTAAATTCCGTAGAGGGAGCTCGTCCTATTCGTGGAATTTAAAAGTTGATCTCACAGTTATTCCGTCTATAGCACTTGTTGAATATGGAAATTGATATTCGGTAAAACTAGAGAAGTCGATATGATCTGTATTTCCCACAAAAAGGTATTATAAAGGAATGAACTGAAATTATTTTCTGAGTAAAGGAATGAATGGATTTAATGGTGATTAATGGGAAGAAAACAAATTATAAATTTGATTATGAACTTTGGTTGAGAATGAACTTTCCTAAGAAAACGGATAAATTTAAAAAGAAGGTTTAGATTAACGCGAAATATAAAGAGGATTCGTCTTGAAATAATTGAAAGGAAATAGGGTTTATATAAATTCAGTATATTCATATTACTCCAATTTTTCTCGATAATTGGATTTTGAAGGAACTGGGGTCGGATTTAGCTAACACTTATCTTAAAACCACTTCAATCCAATTTGCATTGCAAAGAAATAAATGATATGTTGAATACGGGGATTGTCTTAACAAAGAAAGGACTACTTGTTGAATAGGTCCCTAAGATATAATCTTTCGGACGTCACAATCGAATAATTCTGTATTATGGCAGTAGTTCCTTCTTTTTTTGGATATTTCTGAGTGCGAAAGCCCGAAGATCCTTTATAACAAAAGGATTGCTTGTTGATGCCTTGGATCGTAAACAAGGTTAGCAGTGATCCCTTGTTGTTTGGATCTGTGATGATGCAAGGGTTATGGCTACAGCGATTAGTGATGCGGTAGGATGTTTCCTTTGGTTTCGTTTAGGTTCAGAACGAACTTGTATGGATGTTTGCTTGACGATTTCATTTCTAAGGTTTTGTACATTGACTTTCACAAGCGTACATCTGTTTGGTGGCGGAGAAGGCAACTTCTCTTAGCTTAGCTCAAGGGTTGTATTTTTGTGAAAGTCTAAGTTGTGACAATTGGTAATGTGGCATACAAAGGTGATGAAGATGATATGATATGTGAAAGGTAAGGTGTTACCTCTTTTGAGCCTAATAGCCCGGAAAATGTCCAAAAGGGAATAGATGCGACAAGGCTATGTGGGTTATTCCCATTAAGATATTGTCAGTCCTTTCTGGATAAAGGAGGATACTCATTCCCATTAGCATATGGTCATTCCTTTGTAGATAAAAGACGATACTATGGTATGGAGCCCTTGTATTTTATTTATGTTGTGTATGGAAATCCATTCTCCAATAAAAACTTGTGGTTTTGACTATATAAGCCCGGAATTTAATAATAGTAACACTTTCGGATATTTGGAAAAGTTTATTCGCGAATGATTTTATAAAATGTCACTAGAAATAATATCAAGTGTTTTGATATATAAAATGGTCTAGTTATCATAAGGGAAAACCCGTCGTGTTTATGTGTAGGCGTGGTCTTATGGGATACTCTTTCTTATCAAAAGGATTTTATTTCTGAAGGCCGATATATATATATATATATATATATATATATATATATATATATATATATATATATATATATATACACACACACACACATACACTGCCATTTATTATTGAGTTTTTTTCACCTTGGTTTACCAAGCCTGATCCGAATGTTTTTAATGCTCGGGTTAGATCCGAGTTGTTTCAATTTTAATTGAAAACGGTTAGAGTTTCTTGAGGAGAATTGGAGATCTTCACTAGACATATAGACGTATTCAACTATCCGCTGTGTATGTTGTGTTTGTTTTTGTTTTTGTCAGCAATTGTATGGACGGGTGTTATAACTGTCCAGGCTAAATCTAGATTAGACAATGACATTAGTACTTTAAAGTTTTTCCGCTATAAAGAATATTATTTAATATTATACGATATTTCATTCGAGTAAGATTCTGTTATGTTTTATTTTTCTTGTGCTACCCTTGATAATCCGAGGATTCATGCAATTTGAATCAGACATGAGTGGTTTATTGTTGGTTCAGATGGTACGAATTTTTGGGTCGTCACACAAACAGCCACCTTAACCGAGCCATATTTTTTGTTTATTAATCTTTATAAATGCAAGATATTCAAAATTGCAATCTTTTTCTTTTGGTTCATCTACAAAAAAATTCACTTGTTCTTCATTGAGTTTTTGTCCAGCTATCAACGAATCTTTCATTGAATTCTACCACGAAACCTCTCAGAAAGAGCGGTGCGTGTCAGGTAAGCCAAAATGACTTACACATATGTCAATCGAAGTGGTTGTGCGTTCACCCGCCCAGTTAGCAATGGACGTAGACGAACCAGTAGAGGGTAATGAAACAATATATCTAAAACGGTGAAATTTCAAAATTTACAACATATATATATATATATATATATATATATATATATATATATATTGTACAGAATTAAAAAATAAGTATAATTGTAAAGAAGATTATATCATGGCTCAATGCTCAAAAAAGTCGGAAATGAAAAAAGAAGGAGGTGGTTCTCAGGTTGGGTGGAAATTGATAGGAGAGGTGAGGATAATTAAAGCCATTTGATGAAATTTTAGCCGTTGGTGTCACCATCGCATCGAACATCGGTCGCCAATGGATGGAATTACACCGTAGGATTGCCTGGCCAGGCAGATGCCACCGAACACTTGTTGAATTAGGTCAGTTTTGAACCAACAGAAATCCATCATACATGATGATCCTTTCAAATGGGTTTCTTACGCGAGGATTGTAATGAAAATCAGATAACCTAACTATTTTCTATGAATCCGAGGAGTTTTACAATAGCATCTCAGTACTCCTAGAATTTAACCATGACTTATACACAGAAACATGAGGCGGCTCCAATTTTAAATAGTAGATCTTAAAAGCAGAACATTTCAAATTGCATCAACAAACAGCCTGAATAGCCAAAACTACAACATGAACGTGTAATTTTAGCATAGGCAAAACATCAATCACAGAGACCAAGGAAAACATACGAGTACACAACTGATAAGTTGCCAATATTCAATAAGAGAAACAGAAAAGGAACACAGCATCTTACAAACGCATACAACATGCAACCTCTCATTTTTCTACAGAGGTAGCAGTTAGTTTTCTTTTCAAGCAGTTACAGATAAGATACATTTTCAATGATAAAAGTACAAACTTATATATTAGATAACGATACATTTGGGGATACACTGGGTATAGGAAAGTAGCGAAGCAATTCACGACTCGCAAGGCTATTATAGCCCATATGGGTTGTTAGCCCATGGCATACTTCTGGGTCCAGCTTCTTGCTGTAGTTTCGTACTTGTTCCTGTCCGTCTTGTACATATGAGCTATTTCCGGAACTAAAGGATCATCTGGGTTGGGATCTGTTAGCAAAGAACATATCGACAGAAGCACCTGAAAATGCACATAAGATGCCCCTTCTGCCTTGATTAATAGCCAGTTAGATGATAAAATTCTGAATTCTAGCAGATTTTGAGTCCACGTTGACTAAGATATCATATGTTTCATTATTTATGATATCATTTATAACTGATGTACTTTAACTGTGTTGAACAAACCATAATTCAGTGTAATATCACTGGCCTAAGTTTTCATGGTGAACAATGAATCAAAACAAGTATCTGGCAAAAAAAAAATTGACCTTGGAAATGGTCAACGCAGGACTCCACTGCTCCTTCAAGATGTCAAGGCATATGCTCCCGTTGCTGTTAATATTTGGATGGAATACCTTTGTCCTGAATGCTACCTGTCAGGTCAAGATACATGAGCAAAACTTATACAGCCAACAACGTATTTAACAGTATGACTTACACATTATATTTCACTAGTATAAACAGAAGGTGCGTGCATCCAATAGGTAAAGATATTTACATTTTGTTCAAAAAAATAAGTGGATGAATGCGTATTGTAAGTGTAAAAGTATTAATAATCGGCACTTTTAGCATCAATGACAAATTGATAGTAAAATTTGGTTGATGGATGATAGTAAAGGTTGCAAATTGATAGTCGGGTCATATTAGATTTATGGGACTCTCTTTAGTAATAGTAGCGATAAGCATATCAAAATCCTATTCATTGGACTCTCTTTAGTAATAGTAGCGATAAGCATATCAAAATCTGTTTCGTACTTGGGAAGATACCTTGTACCCAGAAACCTGGAGCACTTTCTAATAAGAGTGACATTTTGACATCTCTTACTTTGAAATTAGACAGAAACCCAATTTTGTGGAAACATACATACGTTTGGAAGTACATGAGGACGCATTACAAATAGATAGAGTTGGGAAGCCCATTTCTTTTGCAATGGAAAATTTATCAAGTATCCTAGCTAAAATTTCTCAAGTTTACTACTATTTTCTTGGGAAAATGGATATATAAGTTTGTCCAAATATTTGTAAAGTCAGATGAAAAAGGTCACTGTTTTATAGCATTTATATACTAACATGATATACTAAGAATATTATCTTTTATTAACAACATTTGTAAACATTCTTGTTCTTAAAACAGATCCCATTTCATTCTCAACTATAATTATTTCTATGGTTCTATGGTTCAGGTTCTCTGCTTCCATTCCAATAATCTATCCGATAGAGCACGCAGGGAAAACAAGGGAAATAGAGTACGCTGAAACTGAAAGAATATGAAGAGAACAGAATAACAGACAGAAAGATTTTGATACCAGCAATCTACACCTTTGGATACCGATATTGACAATGAAATCTTTGATAACTGTTACAAATATGATTAAATTACCAAGCTATGGTGCAGATTGCTAATACAACGTAATACATCCAAACAGGAACCAATGGCGAATTTATATTTCTGACAAATCCCAATAATTATGGAGAAAATACAAAATTATGGTGCATAATTACAAACTGAAGGACAAACCATTTCAAACAAAGCATAGAGATAACAAACTAACACAGAAAGTAAACGTTTAAAAGAAAATATTGGGGGAAGTAAAGAAATGTGCAGTAGCTCCGAAATGATTTTTCACAAACACAAATTTGAAATTTCATAAACTAAACGTATAAGATCAAGTAATTTAGTAATGAAATCTTGTGTTCAGAGACAAGATTAGAGGTTCAATTATAAAGTTAGCCCAAAAGTAAGAATAAGATCAGAGCTGTGTTTTAAATCTCAGCCATCTCAGCTGATGTCTCGGTCGAGATCTCGGTTGAAGGCTGAAACGAAATGGAATAGAAGAAACCAGTTCATATCTCATTTTCAATATATTTGCTGATATTTTACAAATATCGACCGATATTTCGGACGAAATGATATTTTGAAATATAAGTCGGAT
The DNA here is from genome assembly GCA_030737875.1 of Allium sativum. Taxonomy (NCBI): domain Eukaryota; kingdom Viridiplantae; phylum Streptophyta; class Magnoliopsida; order Asparagales; family Amaryllidaceae; genus Allium; species Allium sativum. The sequence goes on along the minus strand of CM060922.1, from coordinate 967,058,940 downwards.
ATTTTGAAATATAAGTCGACTTATTGTTTTTTGGGAGAAAAAAAAAGTGCATTGATTCTCAACCCATCATCAATCGACACAGGCCTTCGCTTTGTTATATGATTCCTCTCCTCAAAAGATCGACCTCCATCATCAAATAAATTAATTCCCTCCTCTTAGGAAAAAAAGGAACTCTCCACGTTTTTTTTAAATCGAATTTTACTTCCAACTCTCGACAGCTCGCTCTCGCTTCCGACAACGCAGATTTGCTCTCTGCTCTCTACAGATATGTTAATTAGGTTTTTTCTATTTTATGAAACTCCATTTGGCATGAAGTTATGTTTTTGTTGCAGTAAAGTTTGGTTTGCTATCATTTTCAAAGTTCATATGTTTTTCCTTATAAGTGGACTTTATTAGTACACCCTGTATATGGACCGAAAATTATTTTTGATGCCATGCATCTATACTTTCTTGCCTTGTGCTAAATACATTTATAGTTTCTTGCTAATAATATAAGAGGTTATGAAATAGGCACCATCTGATTTTAACAATTTTATGGAAAACTTGTTTACAGTGGCCTGTGAATTGGACAACATTTTTTTTTTTTTTGTGTGTGTGTGTGTGCATTTATTCAGTAATTCAGTAGTATTAAATAAATTGGCTTTTATGTATTTTCTTATAAATTTAGCTGATGTGTTGTTTCATTTACAAATCAAGCAAGCTTTATTTTCTATATATTTTAGTAAATATAAATATTAATATGTGATCAAATTCATTTTTAACACAAAATATACTCTGATATGGTCCCGGGATGAACTTTAAGATCCAATGTGTAAATCCGATATTGGCTCTCGAGATGCACTCGTCTCGTCCGAGATCTCCCCCAATACGATACCAAGTGACTAAAATCTCCAAGATGAAACATGATAGATGTATGAGAATTAAAACCTTTGATCAAAGTGCAATTATAAAGTTAGCCTAAAAGTAAGAATAAGATAAGTGTGCAGTTATAAAGTTAGCCCAAAGTAAGAATATAAAACCCTCACGGATAGTAATCTGGAGACACGCACAAATTACAGTAAATCCAAAACCTGACAAATCAACCATATTATAGATTCTCAATACAAGAATTGTAATACAACACACGTAACCAAAGGACAAATTTTCATATACACCCTTTAAAAGTTACAACAAATATACACTGCAGTATACTTTCAAAACTTATTATCAGAAGATGCTTATTTTCTACTAAGTTGCCCAGCACGTAAGCATTACCTATTTCGTTATGTTATGTTTGACAACAAAATATTGTGCCAGACTACTGTATATATTATACGGGTGCTACTATAAATTGTATCTATACAATAACAGTTGATAAAAATCAAGCATAACTCATGGTTGCTCTATGCACTGTTTGGTAGAAAAATAGAAAATGCTGAAATGGAAGGTGCTGTGGTAAAAAGTAACAGATATTGATAGTAAGTTTTTTGAAACTATTAGGAAGTGTTAGTTATTTTACGGGACTTGTACACGTATAAACCATAAAAACAATAGATACTGATTTATCAATATGTGACACCCTCCTGGCAAAACAAAACAGATTAAATAAGAGTTTGAAGAACGAAATATGTTAAACTGAATTTATAGATGAATCCACCAGTATAATCAGTACACAAAAGAACTATGAAATCTATGTAGTGCTAAACTACAGTAAAAATTAATACGTTCAAAAAAGGAAAAGAAAAAAAAAATGTAGATGCCTGAAATCAATTTGTCAATACCTTAGGTGGTTTGAATGGATAATCTGGAGGAAAGTGAATAGTAACTAGGAAAACTCCTCCTGCATATGGACTGTCTTGCGGACCCATGATAGTAGCCTGCCAGTGGAACATATCTTCAGCTACAGGACCTGAAAATTAAAAAACAAAACTTACCAACTAAAATAACTTGCATTCTAACTCTCATTGATAATTATCTTCGGAAAAGGCAAAATATATGTTTACAACTCTCAGTGCATCTACAATAAAATGCAATAGGTTGAGAATGTAACTTCAATTTATGGAATCTTTAGAAACATTAACCATTTCTAACATCATACATCTGCTCGTGCACTTCAATAAGATCTTAGCTACAAGCAATATTAGCATGTAATGGAATTTAGCCCTAAAGAAAACAATAGGATAGTTGGAATGATCGTACTCCTTTTCATTCCAATAAAATGTAAGATGAGACACAAGTTGAAAATAGCGATTGCTTAGGAGTTGAAATTTTATTGATGCTTAGCAAAAACACCAAATGCATATTACATTAATTGATTCAAATAATTTATGTCCCAAGCATGTTAGATATCTTTGTAATATATCAATGTTTCCTACATTACAAAATAAAAATAAGCACAAAATTATACAGTAAATGGATCAGCAATCGGATTATTTAATGTTAAAAATTAAAATTGTACAACTTTATTAACTTCAAGAAAGATGAAAACAGCACTAAAAAATTTCCAAACCAGTTATTACCGTAACTACAAAACTTTCCATACTTCTACAAGTATGCTCTCAGAGCCAAAATGAACACGTATCCTCATTACATGAAAAAAAGGGTGTGCCAATCGAAAACACTTATATATTCCATGGCTAGTCAATCAAGACATTCACCATCATATATAAATGAAGGATTCTTCAAAATCTACAACAATGTCCATTTTAAATAATGTTACTGTGATACCATGATCTGCAATTTTTATTTCTACTATTTTGATTTCCCAACAAAAAAACATTGCCAAAAAACAAAAAATGGAAATGAAAAACCATCGGTTATTGCCAATATACAAAGTAGCTATAAAATCACAGGAATAAGCTACTTTACCATCAAGCTAAAGATCCTGTTAATTAAAATCTAAGCATACACATGTGTTAACTCTGCAAATCTAATGGCACATACAACAGTTCACTCAGTTTACACGAATAGGTCTAAACAGTTTTATACCTATTTCCTTGCATGATTAATCGACTAAATCTATATACAGAATTTAAGTATCACTACAGAAAATGATGTTTAGCTGCACTGTTCGTAATTTCACCATAAATTTACGTGCTTTAAAGCGTGGCAAATCCAAAGAACCCAACTTTTCCCCTCCTTCCTTGTAACGATACGATACTAAAAGCACCTATAACTAATAACTTACTACTATCGTTAAAAAAAACAAAAAAAGGAGAAAATATTCAATTCTACTAAACCTAACAAAATACAAATCAGAAAGCAACAAGAAAACGGATCTACTGATAACCTGCGCTACAAGAAGTAGGCGGATCTTTCTGCAAATCCTTCAATTCTTTCAAGATCCGCTTTGACGCCATGGTTTCAAATTCTTCGATCGGAAAAAAACAAAGGTTATAGCATTGAACAAAATATAAAAACGAAAACCTCAAGGATTTACCGACCAAGAAAAAATACCTCGTAATAATTAGCAGATCCCCCTTTCTTCCTTTTCCCTACGTACAGAATAAGAAGCGCAAGAAGTAAAAACGAGAAACGGCGAATACTTTTAAGAATTGAATATTAGAATAATGTACGCGGTTCATATTGATTGGATGTGAATCTAGCAATTTTAATCGATAAACACCCAATTTTAGACCTACAAAATGGTGGGTCCATAGGTGAGATGGTAGAGATAAGCGTTGGAATTTGCCAGTGGAAAGGTTGAGTCGGCCTCGTCCACTCACGATATTCGTATGACAATCCATTTTTGCTGTATATTGACTACATGCATGCACATTTACAATTCAGATATTAGACAAAAAAAGCTTTAATCAACACTTGATATCACCTTTATCCTTGATATGTTGTATCCTTAAGGCAGCCCTAGTTTGATTTTTCAACTGGACAGTCAAAGTTCGCGTCTGCGTCCGACGCATCTACTGTAAGACCCACACGTTTGCCCCTTCGAGATGAACGGTTGGAAAGATGGTTTTCGCGTCCGACGCGTCAGACACACGTCGGACGCCACGAGAATTCTAGAAATGCCGATCCTCTTACATTCAGCTATATATTCACTTCATTTCTAACCATTTCCATCACCAAATAATGCACCAAATCCGAAATTTCAAACTCCAATCTCCGTCAACTCATCGATTTTTTCAGGTTTCTGCTTTTATATTTGTGTTTTTTAGCTTCGTAAATTCCACATATATTTATTTCGGATTTTTTTTTTTCTAGAATGGCAGCATCTCAGTCCTCTTCTACCCATTCCATTGCTGAATGGAACAACGACATGACCAACGTTTTCATAGATGTGTGCATGGAACATCTTAATTCTCGTGCACGTAACGTTGGAGAATGGTACCAGCTCATAGCAACGGCGTTCAATGAGCGCACTGGATTGGAGTACAATGCCGGTCAGTACGCCATGAGGATGATGACTATCAGGAGTGGGAGGTGGCGGTTATTCTGTCAGAACATGACAGATTGGGCCACAACCTTTTTTATTCTCTGCTTGACAAGCCCGCACAGTTTAGGGGTTGTGTTATTCATTTTGTTCGGAAGCTAAGGACTGGACAAATGTAATGTTTTCTTTTGTGGTTGTGTTGTAGTTATGTTTTATTTGGTGGTTGTATTGTGATTGTGTTGTTGTGATGTGTTGTAATGGATGCGTTGTAGTGGTTGTGTTGTAATGCGTATTTCAATTCAGTATTTTTATTCTGTAATTTGTATTCTGCATTCTACTATCCTATTCGACAATATATACAAAAAAACACAAACATAAACACAAACAATAAAATAATAAAAACAAAAACAATTAAAATTATAAATTATAAATTTGCCCCTTTCGTAAAAAAAAAACACATTCCTCGTTCGTAATAATTCCCCTTCGAATGCCCCTTTCAAATTCTCGTTCCAAATAACCCTTCCCGTTCAAAATCAAACGCACCCTAAATAGATCAGTCTTGTCTCCCACATCAAATATTCCCTTTTGTTTTAAGGACACTTTTCTCTCCTCAAACTTTTGTTTTTTTATAATTTGGTTATTACAACGAAATGTCGTCGTATCTAACTAAAATCTAGGGGTGGGCATAAACTGTACCGCAATGCGGAAACCGCCCAGACCGAACTGCAAAAACAGTGCGGAAAACCGCACCGGATTCTATCTTTAAAGAAAACAGCCCAAACCGAACCGACTCAGAATGATACGGTTCGGTTGTGGTTTGAACTTTTTCCAAACTATATTAAACCGAACCGAACCGCATAGCTACACCGACAAGGTTATGATAAAAAAATTAACAAATTCCTATCTAACTTTTAATTTAACAATATATATTCTATTTTCAACGTTTGTTGTAGTTATATTAATTAAAGATAACACTATGTGTTTTAATCTTCAGGTGACACAACGTTATACAATCGTAAATTGATTGTTGATAGAAGCAATTTTCTTGTTTCATATTTAATACGGGTTCAAACCAGACCGAACCAAAACCGGACCGTATTAGATCAAAATCGAACCGAAACCGAACCGTTTGAACGGTTAGTATAATGGTTTGTGTTTTTGATTAACCGTTTGATGCGGTGCGGAAGCGGTTTGAGTTTCAAACCGCACCGAACCGAACCGAACGGCGCCCACCCCTACTAAAATCGCTAGAAGAATTCTTTTGAACATTCTCGACAATAAGCTAGGCCGATACATATTATCTCAGCTTCTGGATTGACATTACACGATCCACGTATACTCCATGAGTTTTCGAACGGTTATCAGCATAGGCCTGATACCGTGGTCAGGTATATTATTTTGCTATAATTTCATTACAATAATTCATAACTTTATGTTACATGTTCGTTTTAAACAAACAACCGCTATTTATATGTGTCATATTTTACCTATAATTTATATATAGGCCACATACATTTATTGTCGTGGAATATGGACAAAAGTGTACTATACAATTTTATGACACACTTTTGTCTTATTATAGATTGAATACAGGTGGCGATCAGGTATATACAGTCATTTAATTGAACTCTCATCCGGGCATTAGTTGAGAGGTGGGGGTCCACGATCCATACTTTTCACTTTTCAAACTTTGAGCTGGGTATTACCCCAGATGACTTCTATATGCGCATAGGTATTGAGATTAGAGGTGAAACGACCCGAACTTCCCCGGTAAGGAAAGCCCGGATTGAGATGAGAACAACACACATCGGAACGCGGACAGGAGAGCATTTCATTGTATATTACAATAATTCCATCAGAATACAAGAATATACAGAGTATGAATAAATATACATTCGACAAATATCAGAGATTACAATAAATTACATAGCAGCGGAAAAACAATACAAAACACAACTGAAAGTAATACACGGATACAGAGCTTTTCGAGCATCGTTCCAGCTGTAAATCAGGATCCTGTGAATATAAATCTGCAAAACCAAAACTACTAGCTGCCCATGTAGAAAATAGGGGCACCCAGAGTCTAGGTTAAATCAATAAACTCCAGGTCAGTCAAGTGACTGGTGTGAGAACTAAAACAGTTATTAATCTTTATTTTTAAAGGAGAGTAATTCAAGGGACCACGCCGTATAACACGGAACGGGTTTCCTCCCAAGAACACTAGTGCATATAACAAAACAGCGCAATGCTTTTTGGAAAAAATGAAGCTATTATAAGACCCATGTCCCATCACACAATGCAACACAAGCCGAAGGATAGGGTTTTCCCTTATAATAGCCAAACATGCCTGGTACGTTCAAAACAAATCATTTGATACTATTATAAGCGTATAATGTAAAAACAATTTCAATCATAAATATCAATCATAGACGGCATGGGTACCATATATCATGTCGCCATACTAGTTCTACAAATAAAACAGCAATATCACGTATTGGAAATTGGATTTCCGTCATGAGTCGAGGCAAGGGGCAAGCTCCTCTCCGTTCGAGACACTCTAGCAAATGTCCCAGGACCGCACACGGCAATCCTTGGAATCGGTTGGGCCGGTCCTCTCTTACTTTTGAGGATTGGCAATTCCTGAACACGCGTTTCCCGGTCCTAACAGACCTATATCCGAGGCGCCTCGTATCCAACAACCACACAGGTGAAAAGTATATAAATGTCAGCCAGTTTAAGCACTGACACCACCACTAGCTAGAAAGAAACGTCGTGTTCTCCCAACGGTCCGTATCCCGTTTTTGACTCATACCAAGGTGTGAGGCTCGCGAATTCACGCTATACACAAAGCTATGCCACACATGCCGTGCTTTGATCATCAACCCCAAGACTTTGCTTTTCAACAGAAGCCTTGATCAATTGCCACTTACGCGTGCCACACTGGCAATTCACTCCATGCGACTGATGTCCATCGATATACAACCTCTGAGCTCGTACGTCTCAGAGAAGGGCATTAAGTAAGAGAATAAATTCTCCGCCGCCAAACAGATGTATATTTAATAGAGATCAATCAACACAGAATAAAATCCAATGTCAGACACACAATCCATTTACAAGTTCGTTCTGGGTCTAAACGAAACCGGAGGCACTTTCCTCGCATATCCATCGATCTCCAAGTACGTCTGGACGATCACCAACTGATTCCCTCCTCTTGGGTGTGCAGCCCAATCAAGATCATCAGTAATCACCCAAACGATGTGAAGACTTCCGGTCTTCAACCACCGTCTTCATCTTCGACATATCGTCGAATCGGTTATTCAGAATGGGTATAAACCCGACCTTTCCGAATAACCTGCGTATATAATAAACACGTGTTACACAAACACAACATACGCCTCATTCCAATTCAGAATATTCTTTTATTCAAATTTTCACACTCTTAGGGAAAGGTTCCCATTAATTTTATCAAAGATAAATTCTTCTAAATTTATTCTTTAATCTTCCTTTGGATATCATTTCAAACCGTATTATGGTTTTCCAAACTAGTCGGGATTAGCGAACCACACCGAAGTAATTATTTGTTTTATTTCCCAATCCCAACATATTCATCCCCTGGAGCAAAACTGGTAATACTCCATATCTAACACCACAGTGTTATCGGTAAAATTAATTACCATTTCACGTTCAAATCTAATTAAAGATTTAACTATCGCTTTGGAGCAAAATTGGTGGTACTCCATTATCGATCACCTTTCAGATTTGATAATTTAAATTATCAATTCACATTTCAATCTAATTAAAGATTCATTAAAACTCCACTTAGTTTTAATCTTTTCAAAAATCAATATCCTGTCTTTAACTGGGTTAAAGAACCAATGTCATCTAAAACCCGGTTCACGATAAACCCAAAATCACTTTCAAATTCAATTCCAATTAAACATTATTTAATTGGTACACTTCATTAAATCGAAATAGAAAGATTTAATCTTTTTCTCAACTGGGCTTAAGAACAGTGTTAATGAAGACACCATTCACGACAAACCCAAATCATATTTGATATTAAATACAAGGCTCTGAATAGAAAATATACCGGCTTATATTCAATATCAAATTCTGAAACCAACAAACATCGTATTGGAAATAACGATATGAATATATCTTTCAAATTCCCATAACAATATCTGTATAGTCACGAAATCCAACATCAAAATATTCCGAAGATAATTTCGATTCAAATCCATTCCAATTCACATATTGGAAATTCTGATTATTTTTTTAAACCACTTTCAAATTCAATTTATTTATTTCAAAAATAAATTGATTTTAATTCTAGTTCAAAACTAGTTCATTTTGATAAAAATCTATTTTTGTCTTTTAAAATATGGACTTTTTCATCCCAGTTCTTCCCAAATCATTTCTTATGATTTTACACAAATTATAGATATTTTTAATAATTTTATCAAGGCCCGTACAGTCGATTTCCATCAACGGCCATCGAACTGCCCTTACAGCGACCTTTTCCAAATTTGATTTGGACATAATTCCAAATCCAACCGTTAGATTTCAAATTTCTAATATTCATTGGAAAGCTCTTTTCGATACGAACCCAACGGTTCTGATTTTAGGAAAATCCGACGGCCGGATCTCCCGCAACATCAATTCGAAGTCAATGGTCGAAATTCACGAACTGCCGCAGAGCGGCGCGTTCTATTCAGGCCATTATATATATATATATATATATATATATATATATATATATATATTTCATCGATTTCCTTTTAAAACGTATTTTATAAATCGTTTTAAATTCGTTTTCAAAACAAATTCAACTTCATATTCAATTTCAAATCAAAATTGAATATTTCATATCATTGCTATATAAATGATAATATTTTCAAAACGTTATATTTTGAAATCACTTCCTTTTCTATATTCATTATAAAAACGAATATAACCAATATAAATATCACTCACGTCAAAATGGCGCATCTCTAATCAACACGGCTTTATATATTTCAATAAATTCGTTTTTCTATTCAACAAATGAATATTTATTCTATTCAACACACACACACACACACATATATATATATTTCTTTCAATACGTGAATATTCTCAACACATGAGCACTTTCAACACATGACTATTTTTGTTATTTAATATATTTTATAAAATTATGGTATATATCGTTTGATTTTCAAATCAGACTCCAACTGTAAAGTAGTTTCTAATCTTAAATATGCTAAAGATGTAAATTTTATTATTAAAATATTTTACTCAACACATGAGCATCGTCAACACATGACTATTTTTATATTCTAATATTCTTTATTTTCCCAATTGGAAAGAGGCCCAATCAATTACCATATAATGTTAATTATATGGATTCTACACAACACATGTATATAATAGCAACGATAAAGAATCAACCATCATCCAGAGTGAACCACACAACTGCATAAGCATTAGATATAACTAATTAACGCTTACACAGCCTGTCAATCAAACGACCGACAAATCACTAAACAATTGGGATTAGTGTACGCCAAATATCATCCCAACACCCGTGTGGGGTTTCAAATCAACAAACACATATTTTTATTCACACACACACACGTTAAAAATAATATTTTTAACGATCAAATATTTTTAACTATATAAATATTTTATTTCATTTCACATCACACAATCAATTTTCAAAACACATCTAACAATCAAACATACAAGCCATCCATTGTCTGTGGACGACGGGTGTCGGGTGCTGCTAAGCACCGTCTACATCCTAGTATATATTTTAACTAGAAAAGGAAATTTAAAGTGAGAAGTTCTCACCAAAGCTAATCCAAACGTCTCGACTTTTCATATGTAGAAATCTTCGTCGTTCTCGCCTTTTGTCACTTTCGTTGCCCGTAGGCACTACATATATATAAATCACATTTTTATATTGTTGCCATGTATATAAAAATTATATTTTTATAATCACTCCATACGGATAAAAATTCTATTTTTACATCGCTACATATAGATAAAAATTCTATTTTTACACCGCTACTATATAGATAAAAATTCTATTTTTACATCGTTACTATATAGATAAAAATTCTATTTTTACAACGTTACTACATAGATAAAAATTCTATTTTTACAACGTTACTATATAGATAAAAATTCTATTTTTACAACGATGTTAATATAATAAAGATTATATTTTTATCACGCTATTCTCTATATAAAGACTTCGCTCTTTCAAATATAAAGATTTCGCCCTTTTTATTTCATCACTATAAAAATTACATTTTTATTTCAACGTATATATAATAAAAATCAGATTTTTATTTCGCTACATAAATAAAGATGATATTTTTACTATCTATATAATATAAAAATCGTATTTTTATACTTTCTATACTATAAAAATCATATCTTTACATTGCTACTATTATAAAGATCACATCTTTATTACTCTACATTATATAAAATCAAATTTTTATTCTTCTAAAAATATAAAAATCTTATTTTTAAATCTTCACATCTAATAAAAATATCGCCTTTCTACTTTAAAATATAATCTCTTTGTCAATAAAAATCTAATCTTTTATATTTTTCTTAACTAATATAAAAATCCTATTTTTTACTGCATGAACGAATCAAAATTGAAATTAAAACTTACCGGAGGTGCTCGATGGTCGGTGGAGGCAACTGGAGGCTGAGGGGCAAGCGGCTAGGGCTTGGCGTCAGAATTTGGGCTGTGGGGTCTTCGCGTCTCGTGTGGAGGGAGGAGGAGAAGCGCGCGAGGGGGGCGATTTCGAGGGAGGCACGGCAGGCGGGGATGGTCGGCGGTGGACCTGGAAGGAGGGAGGAAAGTGGTCTCGAGCTGTGGAGCTCGCGTCGATTTCAAACGGAGAGGGTGGAGAGCAAGAGGCGCGAGAGGGAGAGGCAGGGGGTGCGGCTTCTGATCGGAGGTGGGGGCGAGGTACAGGCGGCGGCGGCGTCTGGTAGCGCGGTGGTGGGCGACCTCAACATCGACAAGGTTTTTTTTTTCCTGAATGAATGAAGAACGAGGGGGGGCTGAAGAGTTAAGGAGATGGAAGGGGGATATTTTTTTTAATTTATTTATTTTATTTAATTTCAAAAAGCAACTTTTATTTTCGAAGTCGAAATCGTACCCACCGACTGTCGTCCTTAGCGTTTTACCCCCATTCCGAACACAATGGGATATGTATCACAGGCCAATTCGATCGTTACGATCAGTTTTCACTTAAATCAAAATTTAAATCTTTATATTTTAAATTTAAACGCACATTTCAATTTACCGTGGCCACATACTAACTCTAAAAATTCCCGAAACATATTTTCTAGCTTCGTATTGACGATACGGTCTTAACAAAACTAATTTCATGGAATTCTGAGACCGTTTGAAAAATGGTCATTTTCCAGTCGATTAAAATCTATTAAAACTGGTCAAACGCGTTTTCCTTTGCCACGCTGCCATATTGATTCGAAAAATTATGAAAATTGGAATCTAGCAATAACTTGACATCACGGATCCAACAAAAGTGGTTTCGTCGAATTCCGAGGTCGTTTGCAAAATTTCCATTTTTAAGGGCCAGAATTCCATAGCGACTATTCTGAATTTTCAACTGGACATAACTTTTTTTTCCCGCTATGAAATTTCGATTTTTCGGATTCGTTGGAAAGATATTATCAAATAGATTCAAATATTTTTGGTTTCACTAAAATCCGGTTTATTTTGCACCCGATATGTCCAATTGAAGTTTGAAATCGAATTATCGAACTACCGCGTCATTTTCAATTCCTTTTACATTTATAAATAAATATTTATATTCTAACGACGATCTATTAATATATACATTCTATTTCAATTCAAAATAAATTTCTCATCGATATTATTTAAAATAATTCATTTTAAATATTCAAAATTCATCGAAATTGCCAAAATAAAAATTTTAAATTGGCTCGCATTTCCGGGTTGTTACATTCTCCCCCGCTTAAAACTTTTCGTCCCCGAAAAGGAACGAAGCTGAAAGTTGTTTAACTAATCAACTCAACTTCCATAATTTTCATTACGGCTTAAGTTCTTCAACTTTTCAGTTTCTAAGAACTTTTCAAAATTTTCAAAATATTGGCTAACATCCTAAATTTCCGAAAAATTTCGCCATAACCTCCTACGCACCGGGGACTTCGGGATATTTCATATAGCCTCCCATGGCCTTCTTCAACTGAAAAGAAAAAGCCAAGCGGCTAGCCAATCGGCTCATAAAATCATCATCACCCAAACAAAACAGTAAATTATGGTAAACATGTACCTATTTGTCGGGCAAACAAATTTTATTCTTCTTCTCTAGCCTCCTTGCTATGACCTGTTCAATGTAAGTACATGTATATGCAAGCAAATGCGACCGATTTTCAATACAATTCAATATTTGATTCTATTAGGCGTAATGGTTCAAAATTTCAAATAAATAGACAAACAACACAACCATCAATCAATTAGTGGATTAACGTTTCAAATTCATAATTTGATATATATATATATATATATATATATATATATACAGAAAATCATGTTTTTGATGCCAAGTCACAACAAAGAATCCTAAGTAAATTTTGGTTCTCACACCAGTCTAATGGAAATATATAGATATCACACCTTCGAAACTCGAACACAAAGACTGATGATGTCGCGACATCACCAAAATTGTCCCCGGGCAACTAGAGTTTGATTCTATATCTATCAAGTATATTAAAACTTCGAATATACGTTCATGACGCGTATATGCAAAACCTTTATATACTAGATTGTCCAAATTCAAAGTAAATAAATTATTCAAATACATATAAAATGGTTTAAATTCCAAAACAAAATTGTTTTCATTTGAAAAATATACTCTTCACACTCGTTCTAGGATTTTACCGATCCCATCTCTAACGAGTCATTCTAATTGGATATTACTAATCCAATATCTGATGAATTCTTTCGTTTGGTTCTAATGTGTCTTGTTCTCGAGCTCTGTAAACCAAAGCTTTGATACCAAATGAAACGACCCGAACTTCCCCGGTAAGGAAAGCCCGGATTGAGATGAGAACAACACACATCGGAACACAGACAGGAGAGCATTTCATTGTATATTACAACAATTCCATCAGAATACAAGAATATACAGAGTATGAATAAATATACATTCGACAAATATCAGAGATTACAATAAATTACATAGCAGCGGAAAAACAATACAAAACACAATTGAAAGTAATACACGGATACAGAGCTTTCCGAGCATCGTTCCAGCTGTAAATCAGGATCCTGTGAATATAAATCTGCAAAACCAAAACTACTAGCTGACCGTGTAGAAAATAGGGGCACCCAGAGTTTAGGTTAAAACAATAAACTCCAGGTCAGTCATGTGACTGGTGTGAGAACTAAAACAGTTATTAATCTTTATTTTTAAAGGAGAGTAATTCAAGGGACCACGCCGTATAACACGGAACGGGTTTCCTTCCAAGAACACTAGTGCATATAACAAAACAACCCAATGCTTTTTGGAAAAAATGAAGCTATTATAAGACCCAGGTCCCATCACATAATGCAACGCAAACCGGAGGATAGGGTTTTCCCTTATAATAGCCAAACATGCTTGGTACGTTCAAAACAAATCATTTGAAACTATTATAAGTGTATAGTGTCAAAACAATTTCAATCATAAATATCAATCATAGATGGCATGGGTACCATATATCATGTCGCCATACTAGTTCTACAAATAAAACCGCAATATCACGTATTGGAAATTGGATTTCCGTCATGAGTCGAGGCAAGGGGCAAGCTCCTCTCCGTTCGAGACACTCTAGCAAATGTCCTAGGACCGCACACAGCAATCCTTGGAATCGGTTGGGTCGGTCCTCTCTTACTTTTGAGGATTGGCAATTCCTGAACACACGTTTCCCAGTCCTAACAGACCTATATCCGAGGCGCCTCGTATCCAACAACCACACAGGTGAAAAGTATATAAATGTCAGCCAGTTTAAGCACTGACACCACCACTAGCTAGAAAGAAACGTCGTGTTCTCCCAATGGTCTGTATCCTGTTTTTGACTCATACCGAGGTGTGAGGCTCGCGAATTCACGCTATACACAAAGCTACGCCACACAGGCCGTGCTTTGATCATCAACCCCAAGACTTTGCTTTTCAACAGAAGCCTTGATCAATTGCCACTTACGCGTGCCACACTAGCAATTCACTCCATGCGACTGATGTCCATCGATATACAACCTCTGAGCTCGTACGTCTCAGAGAAGGGCGTTAAGCAAGAGATTAAATTCTCCGCCGCCAAACAGATGTATATTTAATAGAGATCAATCAACACAGAATAAAATCCAATGTCAGACACACAATCCATTTACAAGTTCGTTCTGGGTCTGAACGAAACCGGAGGCACTTTTCTCGCATATCCATCGATCTCCAAGTACGTCTGGACGATCACCGACTGATTCCCTCCTCTTGGGTGTACAGCCCAATCAAGATCATCAGTAATCACCCAAACGATGTGAAGATTTCAGGTCTTCAACCACCGTCTTCATCTTCGACATATCGTTGAATCGGTTATTCAAAATGGGTATAAACTCGGCCTTTCCGAATAACCCGCGTATATAATAAACACGTGTTACACAAACACAACATACGCCTCATTCCAATTCAGAATATTCTTTTATTCAAATTTTCACACTCTTAGGGAAAGGTTCCCATTAATTTTATCAAAGATAAATTCTTCTAAATTTATTCTTTAATCTTCCTTTGGATATCATTTCAACCCGTATTATGGTTTTCCAAACTAGTCGGGATTAGCGAACCACACCGAAGTAATTATTTGTTTTATTTCCCAATCCCAACCTATTCATCCCCTGGAGCAAAACTGGTAATACTCCATATCTAACACCACGGTGTTATCGGTAAAATTAATTACCATTTCACGTTCAAATCTAATTAAAGATTTAACTATCGCTTTGGAGCAAAATTGGTGGTACTCCATTCTCGATCACCTTTCAGATTTGATAATTTAAATTATCAATTCACATTTCAATCTAATTAAAGATTCATTAAAACTCCACTTAGTTTTAATCTTTTCAAAAATCAATATCCTGTCTTTAACTAGGTTAAAGAACCAATGTCATCTAAAACCCGGTTCACGATAAACCCAAAATCACTTTCAAATTCAATTCCAATTAAACATTATTTAATTGGTACACTTCATTAAATCTAAATAGGAAGATTTAATCTTTTTCTCAATTGGGCTTAAGAACAGTGTTAATGAAGACACCATTCACGACAAACCCAAATCACATTTGATATTAAATATAAGGCTCTGAATAGAAAATATACCAGCTTATATTCAATATCAAATTCTGAAACCAACAAATATCGTATTGGAAATAACGATATGAATATATCTTTCAAATTCCCATAACAATATCTGTATAGTCACGAAATCCAACATCGAAATATTCCAAAGATAATTTCGATTCAAATCCATTCCAATTCACATATTGGAAATTCTGATTATTTTTTGAAACCACTTTCAAATTCAATTTATTTATTTCAAAAATAAATTGATTTTAATTCTAGTTCAAAACTAGTTTATTTTGATAAAAAACTATTTTTATCTTTTCAAATATGGACTTTTTCATCCCAGTTCTTCCCAAATCATTTCTTATGATTTTACATAAATTATAGATATTTTTAATAATTTTATCAAGTCCCGTACAGTCGATTTCCATCAATGGCCATCGAACTGCCCTTATAGCGACCTTTCCCAAATTTGATTTGGACATAATTCCAAATCCAACCGTTAGGTTTCAAATTTCTAATATTCATTGGAAAGCTATTTTCGATACGAACCCAACGGTTCCAGTTTTAGGAGAATCCGACGGCCGGATCTCCCGCAACATCAATTCGAAGTCAATGGTCGAAATTCACGAACTGCCACAGCGCGGCGCGTTCTATTCAGGCCATTATATATAATATATATATATACATATATATATATATTATATATTTCGTCAATTTCCTTTTAAAACATATTTTATAAATCGTTTTAAATTCGTTTTCAAAACAAATTCAACTTCATATTCAATTTCAAATCAAAATTGAATATTTCATATCATTACTATATAAATGATAATATTTTCAAAACGTTATATTTTGAAATCACTTCCTTTTCTATATTCATTATTAAAACGAATATAATCGATATAAATATCGCTCACGTCAAAATGGCGCATCTCTAATCAACACGGCTTTATATATTTCAATAAATTCGTTTTTCTATTCAACAAATGAATATTTATTCTATTCAACACATGAATATATATATTTCTTTCAACACATGAATATTCTCAACACATGAGCACTGTCAACACATGACTATTTTTGTTATTTAATATATTTTATAAAATTATGGTATCTATCGTTTGATTTTCAAATCAGACTCCAACTGTAAAGTAGTTTCTAATCTTAAATATGATAAAGATGTAAATTTTATTATTAAAATATTTTACTCAACACATGAATAGTTTCAACACATGAATATTCTCAACACATGAGCATCGTCAACACATGACTATTTTTATATTCTAATATTCTTTATTTTCCCAATTGGAATGAGGCCCAATCAATTACCATATAATGTTAATTATATGGATTCTACACAACACATGTGTATAATAGCAACGATAAAGAATCAACCATCATCCAGAGTGCACCACACAACTGCATAAGCATTAGATA
This sequence comes from Allium sativum, assembly GCA_030737875.1. Classification (NCBI taxonomy): domain Eukaryota; kingdom Viridiplantae; phylum Streptophyta; class Magnoliopsida; order Asparagales; family Amaryllidaceae; genus Allium; species Allium sativum. The sequence goes on along the minus strand of CM060922.1, from coordinate 967,041,771 downwards.
TAACTAATTAACGCTTACACAGCCTGTACATCAAACGACCGACAAATCACTTAACAATTGGGATTAGTGTACACCAAATATCATCCCAACACCCGTGTGGGGTTTCAATTCAACAAACACATATTTTTATTCACACACACGTTAAAAATAATATTTTTAACGATCAAATATTTTTAACTATATAAATATTTTATTTCATTTCACATCACACAATCAATTTTCAAAACACATCTAACAATCAAACATACAAGCCATCCATGGTCTGTGGACGACGGGTGTCGGGTGCTGCTAAGCACCGTCTGCATCCTAGTATATATTTTAACTAGAAAAGGAAATTTAAAGTGAGAAGTTCTCACCAAAGCTAATCCAAACGCCTTGACTTTTCATATGTAGAAATCTTCGTCGTTCTCGCCTTTTGTCACTTTCGTTGCCCGTAGCCACTACATATATAAAAATCACATTTTTATATTGTTGCCATGTATATAAAAATCATATTTTTATAATCACTCCATATGGATAAATATTCTATTTTTACATCGCTACTATATAGATAAAAATTCTATTTTTACACTGCTACTCTATAGATAAAAATTCTATTTTTACAACGTTACTATATAGATAAAAATTCTATTTTTACAACGTTACTATATAGATAAAAATTCTATTTTTACAACATTACTATATAGATAAAAATTCTATTTTTACAACGATGTTCATATAATAAAGATTATATTTTTATCACGCTATTCTCTATATAAAGATTTCGCTCTTTCAAATATAAAGATTTCGCCCTTTTTATTTCATCACTATAAAAAATACATTTTTATTTCAACGTATATATAATAAAAATCATATTTTTATTTCGCTACATATATAAGGATGATATTTTTACTATTTATATAATATAAAAATCGTATTTTTATACTTTCTATACTACAAAAATCATATATTTACATTGCTACTATTATAAAGATCACATCTTTATTACTCTACATTATATAAAATCATATTTTTATTCTTCTAAAAATATAAAAATCTTACTTTTAAATCTTCACATCTAATAAAAATATCGCCTTTCTATTTTAAAATATAATCTCTTTGTCAATAAAAATCTAATCTTTTATATTTTTCTTAACTAATATAAAAATCCTATTTTTAACTGCATGAACGAATCAAAATCAAAATTAAAACTTACCGGAGGTGCTCGATGGTCGGTGGAGGCAACTGGAGGCTGAGGGGCGAGCGGCTAGGGCTTGGCGTCGGAATTTGGGCTGTGGGGTCTTCGCGTCTCGTGTGGAGGGAGGAGGAGAAGCGCGCGAGGGGGGAGGGGGCGATTTCAAGGGAGGCACGGCAGGCGGGGATGGTCGGCGGTGGACCTGGACGGAGGGTGGGAAGGGGTCTCGAGCTGTGGAGCTCGCATCGGTTTCAAACGGAGAGGGTGGAGAGCGAGAGGCGCGAGAGGGAGACGCAGGGGGTGCGGCTTCTGATCGGAGGTGGAGGCGAGGTATAGGCGGTGGCGGCGGCTTCTGGTAGCGCGGTGGTAGGCGGCCTCAACATCGACAAGGTTTTTTTTCCTGAATGAATGAAGAATGAGGGGGGGGCCTGAAGGGTTAAGGAGATGGAAGGGGAATATTATTTTTTTAATTTATTTATTTTATTTAATTTCAAAAAGCAACTTTTATTTTCGAACTCGAAGTCGTACCCACCGACTATCGTCCTTAGCTTTTTACCCCCATTGCAAACACAATGGGATATGTATCACAGGCCAATTCGATCGTTACGATCAGTTTTCACTTAAATCAAAATTTAAATCTTTATATTTTAAATTTAAACGCACATTTCAATTTACCGGGGCCACATACTAACTCTAAAAATTCCCGAAACAAATTTTCTAGCTTCGTATTGACGATACGGTCTTAACTAAACTAATTTCATCGAATTCTGAGACCGTTTGAAAAATGGCCATTTTCCAGTCGATTAAAATCAACTGAAACTGGTCAAACGCGTTTTCCTTTGCCACGCTCCCATACTGATTCGAAAAATTATGAAAATTGGAATCTAGCAATAACTTGACATCACGGATCCAACAAAAGGGTTTTCGTCGAATTCTGAGGTCGTTTGCAAAATTTCCATTTTTAAGGGCCAGAATTCCATAGCGACTATTCTGAATTATCAACTGGACATAACTTTTTATTCCCGCTATGAAATTTCGATTTTTCGGATTCGTTGGAAATATATTATCAAATAGATTCAAATATTTTTGGTTTTACTAAAATCCGGTTTATTTTGCACCCGGTATGTTCAATTGAAGTTTGAAATCGAATTATCGAACTACCCGTCATTTTCAATTCCTTTTATATTTATAAATAAATATTTATATTCTAACGACGATCTATAAATATATACGTTCTATTTCTATTCAAAATAAATTTCTCGTCGATATTATTTAAAATATTCAAAATTCATCGAAATTGCCAAAATAAAAAACTTAAACTGGCTCGCATTTCCGGGTTGTTACAAGAGGTCAAGCACGTAGGCCTTTCCCTTTTGATGAGTTATACGAGCCCTCTAACTTGTACATTGTTTTCCTATCCCACATTGATGCTAGCATAATTAACAATGGTTTTGTTCCTTTGACATGCCTTCAGCTCTACATCACCATGTACAAAAATAGACAAAATTTGATTGATGCGGTTGTTACTACCAAATTTCGACACTGAAAATGAATGAAGGTGAAGAGGTATCGAAGCGCAACCGACACCAGCACTAAGCAAGAAGCTGAAAGCACTCGTTCCGACACCAAAATGAAGAACCACCAAAAGATAGCTAAGGCCGACAATCAACTCAAGAGCAAATGAAGAACTATCGGTATCGATTGAATTACCATCGATATCATTGAAAGGATGAAGTCTATTATCGGAATACAATACCAGGAATAAGCAGATGTTAACGATATTTTTCGTCAACACGGGAGATAGGTATATGAAAGTGGACCTAAGGAGAAAATAGGGTTATTTAGCTTTCACGAGTCTGAGTTAGTTCACCGCTTCCTAAATATCAAGGTTTAGAGCCCAAAAGATTAGTTACTCTTCCCTCAGTGGGGTGAGCATCATGCTTAAGCGACTCAAGAACCAATAGTTATCTTGGGACAAGGGTTCCCTAAGCACAACCCTCGATAGAAGGCTAAATGGCTTATAGGAAGAGGTTCTGCAATAACCTTGCGGAAGGATCTAGACTTGAGTAGGAACCGATGATTATGTAGAAAACATATGATATATTTATAGGCAATAGCTATGAAAACTCGTAAGAAACTCATAAGAAATATGCTAAGTGTTGATCCACTCTTTATTGATCTTTGATGTGGAGTACATAAGTGATTACAATAGAAATCCCCAAACTGTTTTAGAAATTAGAGTTTGTTCTAGAGAAAAAGAGTACAAGGATGAGAAATGAGAAAATCGTCCCGAAAATGAGACCCCTGGGGTCTTATTTATAGACAAATCGAGTCCCCTTTTGCTATTGGGCCAACAAAAGCCCTTGTCGAATGCTTTTTCCTTCGGTTGCGGAAGCTTTGGCTCTCGGTCGCCTTTCCTTTTGATTCCGAAGGCTTTGCTTATGGCTTTTTAAGGTGTCGGTTCTGGCTCTCGGGAGGATGGTCCCGGTCTTTGGAACTTCTTTTTGATGTCATGTCTATCTTCTTTGTATTGATACTGAGCCTGGCTGTGTGGATAGTTTTCGGAAGGTTTCGGCTTCCGGAGATGGGCTTCCGGTCACGAGCTTTCGGTCTAGCTATTGATTCCGCATGGAACTTGCTCTCCTGATTCAAGTGAATGGTTACCGGATCTGCTACCTCTGACGGCATCGACACTAAGCAAATTAGTGAGGCTATCTTGTCTCTCTTCGAGGTTCTGGCTTGCCTTTAGGTAGATTCCTGAAGTGTGTCTCGGCTCTCCGAAGGGTTGCTTCCGGTGCTTAATTAGTTGCTTACTAAAGTGGCCTCTCGGTGACCATCTGATGGGGGTCTCGGTAGTTGGTTCCCGGATGATTCCCTTATGTTTTAAACTCTGTGCCTTTAATTTGTCCTTAATGTATCAGTATTAAGCAAGTTAATACCGATAGCCTTTCGTCTTTCTAGGTCTCGGTTTGTAGGATCCCTGGTCTTTCTCTTCATTGGCTTCCGGCTTTGGACGACCTTCTGTTATTTACCTTTTGTACCGGAACTACCCTACCGGTATCCTTTCATTGTATTGGTCTTGAGTCCTTTTCTTTAATGATGGTATCGTTTGTCTGGCTTTCGAGTTGTTTCCTTATGCTCTCGGCCTTACCTTGTGCCTGATTCTTGCTTTCGGGTTATTCTTCTGTGCTTGTGACGGCCTGGTACCCCTTCATCGATAGCCTGTCTCGGAGTTAATTTTGATAGTGACATCTGCCCCCCAACCCTTATGAAGGGGTGATTTCAACTTTCCAAATCAAACTTCAATGTCCTCGATCAGACCCGTTGATTGGTTCTTGCTTGTACTGCTGGGATTAAAAATAATTTGGCATAATTATTACCTCTTCTTCTTCTTTACTCTTTTGCCTGCAGTATCAATTACTCAAACCAAATTATTTTTCATCGAGAATTATCAAAGCTTTTTTTTCGAAGATTTCAGATTCTATCCTTTGTAAGTATTTTTACTTCAATTATAAGCAGAAATTTAAGTTCAGCACTTAAATCAATTAGGATTTGCATGTGAAATACTAGTTACTCAATCATAGATGATTTGGATTACGATTCATGGTGAACTAAGCGAACACTCTTTCCCCCAATGTAACTTCTTGGGGGTTTGAGATGTACATAAGAAAGGTTATTTATAGCTAAAAAGTGAAATTCATACCTTTGGCGCCGGTGAACTCACCATCAATGTTACCGACTCGATTGTTCTGACTTTACCAACACCAATCCCTACATTTATGTGGTATGTAAGTGTCGGATTGATCCAAAAATGGTGAATCATTCGAAAGGGCTATTGGAGAGATGGTTCCTCCTTCGGTGTCGGTAAAGTTTAAGAGCTTTATTGCCATAACCTTTCGACTTTGACTCCAGGGGTTCCGGACCCAAAAGCCAACCAAGCTTTCGGTGATAACTTAGGATCATCTAGTCTCGGTTTATCCGTTATCAATTCTTTTTAGTCTTCCCGGCACCATTTTTCATTTCATTTTGCCTTTGGTGCCAGGATGACTAATTTTGTCATCATTAAGGGCTTAATGGTTTCTAAGTGAATGCAAACCTTGCATGAATTCTGTCCGGATCAATATTTAGAACTATCTTGATATGCAATAGTTTGAATTTTTAACATTAATAAGTTTACTTGTTATCTACCCATTTCATATGAATGAATGCGGTACTAATGCACGTGCTATGAAATTATATCACCTGGCAGCACTATGTCTGATAAAAAGAGATCTAATAAGCCAAAGTTTGGCGTACCTAGAACCTTTCGGAAAAAGAAACCATTCATCTTGAAGAAATATCTAATTACTTCTCAGGATGAAGTAAACTCCATTCTTAACAGTTTTGGAATGTTTGAGGTGGATGTTGTTCTTGCCACTAATCAGGATAATATCAAAAATCCTCCAGAAGGTTATTTTGCATATTCTGTCATCCACATTTGGCATGGAGGCTTCTTCCCCTTTCCGACTTTTATATCTTGACTCTTACGGGACCTAGGAATTGTACCTATCCAACTTCTGCCGAATACCTATACTTTACTTTTATGTCTTGAAGTATTGGCACTCGAATCGGGTTAGGCTTCCCTTACTCCCAATCTTATTCAGCATTTAGTAAGGTTTTCAAATGGAGCAGACTCGCCTATTTTACGTGCCAATCCCTTGAAGAAAATTATTAGTGATAACATTAGTAAGACCAGGCCTTGGGAAGATTGGTTTTTTTTATTAAGTGTCTTGTCGGTATTTCGGGTAACTTTGCAGATTTTGGTGAGTCCCCTTACTTACTCACGAGTAACCATATTTTTTTCCCTTTAGGCTTTGTTTGACCTCACTTTCTTTCCCAGATCCTACTTCTAAGAGAGTTGCTTTAACGGAGAGTGAATCTCGCTCACTTGAAATTATTTCCAAAGCATTTGAGGAACCGCTGAGTCGATCAGTTTTGTTGACCTCGGACAAATTACGTCAATATAACCTTCTTCCTACCGAACAAAAGATCTTGGGGCATCTACCTATTCATTTCTTAGGATCCAAGCATTTGACTTTGGGTTCGAGCGCATTTACCATCGCTTCCCCTTTATTTCCAAGTATCCTTATTGGGATTGCTACTTCCTTTTTGGAGCATCTTTAAATTGTGAGATACCCACTCCTGAGTTTACTTTTGTATTTACATTTGACCAAGGGCCTTGGCTTAGGAAGTTATAACTCCCACCGATGCTCTAAATCAATCCACTGCCGTTGTTATCAAGAGACTGGTCGAATCGATTGTTGAGTTACCAGCCAAAAGATTAAAACACGACACTTCTTCTCCTCTTTCTCAAGATACCATTGCTAAGATTGTTGATCAAGAAGTTCTTGTTTCCACAGCTCCTGTTGTCGACTCTACTATTGTGACCATTACTGTCTCTCCTGAAGATAACCATGGTCGTGAGCGTGAGGGTCGCATTCCACCGTCAACCCTTCCAAACACGTCAGAAGTGGACAAGCATGCCACGACTCAAACTTTTGCTTCTCAACATGTTAGCCCTCCAAAGTTTCCTGAGCCAAGCATGAGCTTTGATGATCTTGTGAGACTTGCACTTTCTTCCTCTGAAGTTACGAATATCTCGTTACCTTCTGCTTCCTCGGAAGGGGAGGGTTTTCATCGGCATCTAGTCAAGCAGCAACTCTCAGTACATATTACTTCTCTTTCTTAACCTTTTTCTCGCCTTTGATTCATCATAATGGCTAATTGGGTTTCATTTCTTTCTCAGATTACTAAAAGATGGCTTTTGTCTAAAACAACGCCTTTCTTATGTTCTTCAGAGGTTACTCGACTCCGGGAAGAGAATGCGGCTTCAAGTGATGAATGTGAGAGGCTGAAAGCTTCTCTTGAACATGCTGAAGCGACTCTTGAAAAAGAGAGGCAGGCAAAGAATCTTTATCTAAACAAATTTCAAACTTCGAGCACCAAATGGCAGAAAATGTGGTCAGTCATGTTGACGAACTCAAGAGGAAAGATGATAAACTTTCTCGCATGGCGCAGATAATTTACGAGGCCAAGAGCAGAATCTCTGACTTTGTGCAAGTTCATCTTTCTCAGATTAAGATTGGATACTACGAGGATGCCTTATTTCATGTTCTTTCTGATAACCTTCGGATTCTTCCCAAGATGCAATTTACCACTGTTCCCCCTTTCATTAGGGATAGGGTCATGGAAAGGATCAATATGGCCAAGCAAAGGGTCGAGAAGCTAAAGAGGAACAGACTCAAAGCTGAAGATCTTCTATACATTGAGGATCTTTCTGACGACTCTGATGATGAAGAAGAACATTCAGCTTTTGTTGATGGTGATGGAGGTGATGATAGTGATGATCCTAATAGTAACGACCGTCGGGATGATATTGATAAGGACGAGGGCGATACTTCTGTAGCACCTGAGGTCTCGCATGATTTTGCAGAAAACAGTCCTGACGTTGTAAGTGTTTATACTGCCCGAGACTCCGAAGCTCCTCCAACCAAGGAAGGTGGTACTTCTAAGGCCTTAGGAAGAGAACAACTTACTCAAACTGAGGCCTCTCTTTCCCAGGTGTAGCTATTGTTTTCGCATTGCTCTTTCCTTTCTCAAGTATTTGACGGTAACTAATTTCCTATCATTATATTGACTAAATCAAAAGAAATATTATTTCCCGCCTTAGAGCGGAATTAGATAAAAACAGAGGGAAGTAAATTGATCATGTATAAAGCAAGGAAGGTTGTTAAAAGATTATAATGCTTTGTCTTGAAGATATCATGATCTGGAGAAGAGCGCATCTAAGCTTATGTATTACAAGGAGCATGAGGTTGCACCCAAACCGAGGAAAGCTCGCAAGCACAATGAAACCCTTTGGGAAGAAAATAAGGAGTTGATGGCCCTATTATGGATGTTGATTGAGGATAGAGATATATTAGTTAATTTCTTGTATGAAGTTTATAAACGATACACAACAGTGGACTTTTCCTTCCTAGGGAAGCATGGTGGAGGTTTAATACGTCATCTTCATAGGCTTTACTTAGATGAGTTTGGAATTGACCCACATCCCGGGGATTGTTGGAACCTCGAAAGGGTTCTTTCATTTCCTAGGGATCTTCCCCCAGAAAAGCTTGAGTATAACAAGGATAGGTTTATCACTGAACTGTTTAAGAGGTCGATTTCGTATGAGCAGGAGGAATATTTGTAAACTTGATGTATTGAATGTGCGAAATGTGTTTGTAATTCTACTCGCTTTTTATGTTAGCTGATTTCTCTTATTCATGTTATGACAGAACCTCATTTACCATAAAGGCGCGTTACATTTGACTTGTAAGCTAATAAAGGAATTTTCAACAACGTCATCCCATGCTCCCGGGAGAAGACGCTTTCTAAGAGAGCTTGAGAGTGTTTACACGAATTTACCTCGACTCTCCCTTAACTTCTTAGGTGAAGACCGTGAGATGACCTTAAAAATACTTAGGATAGAACATGCCAAGTTGATATGTAAATAACAAGTGTATCAATAAGCGAGTTTGAACCCTTGTAGCCCTTTTTGGCTTACATGTGTATTGAAGTGATTAAGAGTGGGTTTAAAATCAAGTCCATGCAAAACTTTTATCTTAGAAAAATAAAACCACCCCTCTGGGAAAAAGACTTATGCATAACCACTTCTTATTTTTGTGGGTAGGCGGACCATCATGAGACCTTTCCGCCTCAAGATGAAGTGCCAATAGCTGTTGAGAAAAGGGGTAGGTCAAGTGAGGGGACCTCTGCATCTCGAGAGAAAACGATCTTGTTCCAAGATTTATCTATCAAGCACTTGAATGAGAAAATAGCTGCCTTGAAAGGTCAACTAGAAGGGAAAAATAGAATTATTCTTGGATTGAGAACGTATATAAAGACCGAACCCTCTATTGATTTTGTGGATGAATCAAGAGGTTTACGCCAACGCGTTACTAACTTGGAGATTAAGTTAGACAATGCTAATGCAAAATGTAAGGCATGGGAATACTCTTTCAATAAAGTTCCTACCATAACGATGTCTCAGCCTTCTAGTGTCGACTGCTCCTAGGGCCACAGCCTCTCAAAAGTATTTTTACTTGAAGAAACCCCCTCGAGGGTTAGAAGAATCAGTCATTTCCGAATGGTGCAGGAGAGTGATAGCTGAGTTGAAAAGCATCTATGACCCCAAATTAATTAAGGATACATCTAGTCATGTTAACCAGTATGTTGATCAAATCAGACTTTTTCAAGGGGAAAAGCATGATCTACGTATAAGCGTTTTTGAGTTAGAGAAAGACAATAAGTCTCTTAGGGATATGTGTAGAGCTTATGATAGAGCTTTGGAACTTCAAGTCAAACCCTCTGATGACCTTGATGAGATTAGTAGAAAAGTGCGTAAACTTAACGAGCTCCTAAGCATCGCAATTCGTCATGCCATCAACCCCCTTTACCCGAAGATGAAGGGGAGAAGGAAACGTGATTGTAACATATGTGTGCCCATATTTGAATAGTCAATGGTGTAGTCTTTGTAAATAAACTCGTGAATTGTATGTGTATCACTCGTCATGTGACTTTTGCTTGTATTGAATAAAAACAATAATGATTTGTAGATGATAGGTTTAAGAAATCTCCCTGAACAAGGTGGAGGATTACTATCTTCGCTAGAAAGACTCTTGAATAATAGACTTTGCATTTTCGTTTGAGTCTTGTTTTTCCAATCCTTCTTTGGAAGTGAAAATTCAAGTCTTTGTAATCTAAATTAGGGTATTACCGAGAAGTGGCCAAAATACATCTTTTGGTAATGAGTGGAAGCCTTGGGCCATCCCGTGGACTAAAGTTTTTGAATGACATTTGGGAGTTTTCCCCTTGGAATAATAGAAGTCGGATTCAACCCAGATTCGGGTTATTTAATAAAGAACCAGAAACCCACTTCTAGTATTTAATAGAAATTCTGAAGGCTTTTAATAAAATCCCGAACTAACCCAGATTCGGGCATTTAATAGAAGACCAAAAATCCATTTCTGCTATTAATAGAAGTCACCCCCTTTGAGTTTGATTTTTAGAGAAGCAGAGGATGTACGTGCTTCTTGAGCCACTCTCTGGGCTTCTTATTGTCAAAGTAGAGGATGTACGTGCTTTGTTGGCTACTCTCTGGTCTTGTGCGTCCGGTGCGCTTGGCTAGCTTATCCACAAGCAGGTCCCAAGGACTTACCCGACTTCCCTCCAAAAGGTGCCTTATCCCAACCATCGTAGGCGATGATAAGGTCTTAGATGCTTAAACCAGGCCATCGTAGACGCGGAATTAAGGCTTACTCTTTGATGTTTTATCTTGGCCATCGTAGGCGGTGATAGAGGATCACACTCCACCCCTCTCCAAGGGGTGCCTTATCCTGGCCATCGTAGGCGGTGATAAGGGTAGGCGTTCCCTTCAGCGGGTAACGCGGAACATAAGCAGACACTACAAGAAAAGCTATATATAGTGGCAGATTTTTAGCAGCAGAAAATTCCATTGCAAATTAGCGACTGATTTTCGTGGACTTGATAAGAGATAATATTTTGGATTTTATATGTCAACTTATTTTAAATTATTACCGTCGAATCTAATTTTTGTCGCTAAATCATTGGAAATTGCAGCAGTTTACCGTCATAAAAATTTAACGCTAAATTCCACTGCAGATAGAGGTTGTTTACCATCATCAAAATTTTGACGCTATTTTTGCAGTAGTTTTTCAAGAGATTTGAAAAGGACTTTAATATTTATTATTTATAAAATGTTTTACATTTGTGTTTTTACATACTAATTAATAAGTTAATATAAATTTTAAATAATTAACGTTAATAATATATTAATAATAAATAATAAATATTTATTATTAAAAGTAAATAATTTTCAATAGTTAGTATTGATTAATTATTAATTACTATAAAATATAAATAAGAGGTAATAATAATTAATAAAAAAGATTAATATATAATTAATAACACTACAACAAAATAACCTTATTACAATCTATTCTTTACAAGTTGCACATGCCGACAGTTGTAGTAGATATTATTTAACAACTGATTACTATTGCAACCTGTAACATAGGTGTTTTTAATGACTGTTTTTCATTTGCTAGTCCTATTCTTTATCTATAATGAAGGCCTCTATTAGTTGTCCTCGTTCGGTCAACAAATCCAAGGCAAAATTAAAATGTGACTTTTCCACTCCGCTTCGTAAAAATTGCTTTCCGTAAATATTTCACTTAATAAAAATCATCTCTTGTCAAAATACCCCAAAACCTAAATTTCAATCTCATAAGGTGTTGTCCTCGCTGCCTTACCATCGATACCTTCACGCTCTCTACCTTGACTTCAATGTTGCCGCGCTCTATGCCTTGCCATTGACGAAGCTAGACCTTGTTGCGGTCATCGTCGTTGCCGTCGACGAAGCTAGACTCCATTGTGATACTGTCATTGCCTTCGTCAAAGCTAGTTGCACTCACTCTCATTGCCATCGACGAAGTAAGGCCTTTCTTATCTTTGCTTTATTGGGTTTCATTTTCATTTTTCATAGATCTATAGTTTCCATTTCTATTTTTTATGTCCCTTTAAGTCTCGTGTGTTCAAGTCTCTTCCTAGAGCAAACCCTTAATCAATCGGTCTTTCAATTGGGTCTGAGTTGTTTTATTTGATAAAACTCAAAATTTTCATTCTCTAAGTTACAAATAAACAGATTAAATTGGGGGCACTATATATTCCCATTTTTTCTCCTTTGGAATATGAATTTATGAATATTATTTCATAAGTATGCTAACGTATATAATGGATTTTTCAATCAGATGGCAGTTGGCGATGCTTAAAACCATTTGGCGAATTGTCTACAAATGTTACACTTTTGCTGAAAGAAGATGAGGTAGGGTACTACCTATCCTTATTCAAGTATACTTACAATACTTTCTTTATCTCATTTTATTTTCTATTTTGTTGTTCCTTTATTTTAGGAGAGGTTTATATTGGCAGTTGGAGAATATCTATGGTGCATGTAAGGTAACTTTCTTCTAACACTTTCTTTGCAATATTGATTTTATATTTTAACTAGCAGTATCAATAATAATATACAGCTGATTCTTCTGCAATTATTTGTGCAGATATAAAAAGATTTTTTTGTTAAGTATCGTTTGTATAGTGATTGCCTTAGTATGTCATTTACTAAGGTTATCCATATTTATGCTAATTAGATTAGTTTTTTGAAAATGTCCTTTTTTGATTGTATGCGTTTGTAGGTTGGGTTCAATATATTGGGGATGAATCATCTTATTACTTGAAATTAAACCAAAACTAGTGGATCGTCTATCAACCAAAGTTTGTGTTTTTGAGCTCATTACTCTAAACTTCTCCATATAGGTTAGATTGAAAACAGGTTTGCCTATAAACCAGTACATGAACTGCCAGATATGATTATTGGTGGATATATAGCTACCATTTACAATGAATCTTATCAAATTATTTATGCCTTGTTTATGCGAAACAAGAAAAAAAGGCTTCATTAGTTCTTTTGTCGCATAAATAACATTGAGCGGATAGTGTTAAATTTGTATAGTGGTTTATAATGTACTTTACCATTCATCGCACGACTCTTTAGTTAGATTAAAAAGTGTTACTTTTCATTTTAACCTTTTATCATAATTCAAGATATATAAGTTGTTGATCAACAATTTAGCTGGGTATTATAGTTGAATGTATACTGCCAATTGCTTATCAGTATGTTATTGAATACGATCTATTTAACGTACACTTCAATTTTGTATGCCGTTGGTTCAATGCTATATTTCTAAATTCAAAATTAACACAATCCTTTGGTTCCCTTTCTCGGTATCATATTTCCTTTCTTTTTCCCTTTTCTTTGCCATCTATTCCTTGATAAATGATTCATACGAAGTTGAATGTTTCATACATTAGTTATGATAAAGCAGCATATTGTGAAAACCCATGTGCATAAAACATATTTGCCTCTATGATACTTATATATTGGTTAGTTTCTTATATGTCACAAATGAATGTAGAATTTTATTAATTTTATGGTCAGGTAGGTGATTTTTGAAAGAGGAGGGCATGAGATCCAGATAACGAAGAGTTATATCAACCATGCCAATCCCAAATCGAAGGTCGATACGTACTCCAAACTAACCAAAATCATGGGTACTCAAGGTCAATACGTACTCCAAACTCCGCCCTTCTACGAATAGAGGACTCAAGGTCATCCTCTGCCTACTCAGCGCGTCCGCCACCACATTACCCTTGTCAGGGGTATACGCAGTCTCAAAATTGTAGGACGCTAGGAACTCCATCCATATATGTTGTCTCAAATTGAGGTCTTTCTGTGAGAAAAGATTCTTGAGCGACTTATGGTCCGTGTATAACTCAAACCTCTCTCCAAACAGTTAATTCCGCTAAGTCTTAAGCGCGAATATTATAGCACCCAATTCCAAATCATGGGTATGATGGTTCATCTCATGAACTCTTAACTGTCTACTCCTATAGCATACTACCCTTCCCTCTTGCATCAAGACGGTAACAAGCCTTGTACGACATGCATTGGTGTATACTGTGAACACTTTGTTCCCATCACGCAAAGTCAAAACTGGGGTTATTGTCAGAGCCCTCTTCAGTCGCTGAAAAGCATCCTCATAGTCAATGCTCCAAGAAAAGGCCAGATTCTTCTTCGTCAGTCCGGTGGGTGGGGCTGGTATCTTTGCGAAGTCCTTGATAAACTTCCTATAATAGCCCGCTAAATCGAGAAAACTCCTCACCTCCGTTGCATTCTTTGGAACCTTCCAATCTTGAACTGCAACTACTTTCGCGGGATCCACCGTTGTCCCATCCTTGGAGACCACGTGCCCTAGAAATCTTACTTCCTCTCTCCAAAAATGACATTTGGAGAATTTCGCCATAAGCTAGTGTGCTCGGAGAGTCCTCAAAACCTCCCCTAAATGTAGGGCATGCTTTTCCTCGCTCTTCGAGAAGATCAGAATGTCATCCACAAAGACCACAACGAACTTATTTAGAAACTCCCTGAACAACCAACTCATCAGATCCACAAAATATGTGGGTGCATTCGTCAACCCAAAAGGTATGACTAACCACTCAAAGAAACCATCTGGAGTTCTGAAAGCGGTCTTGTCTATACTGTCTTCGACCGCCCTCAACTGATGAAATCCTATGGCCAGGTCCAACTGAAAGAAAACAGATGCGCTAACAAGCCGGTCAAACAGATCGTCAATCCTTGGAAGTGGGTGCCCATTTTTATTGGTTAGCTTATTCAACTCCCTGTAATCTACACACAGACGAAGTGAACTGTCTTCCTTGGTAGAGAAGACGACTGGAGCACCCCATTCTAATATACTTTGCCTAATAAACACCTTCTCAAGTAGCTCCCATACTTGCTTGCTAAGCTCCCTCCTTTCCCTAGGAGCCATGTGGCGCAAAGGCAATGCAACTGGCTTCGCATTATCTACCAAGTCTATCCGGAAATCAATCTCACGCGTCGGAGGTATGCCCCTAACATCATCAAAAACATCCGGATACTCATAAACTACAGGCACAAATCGCAAATCATCGATAGAAGCATCAAGTGATTCTAGGAAACTAAGCATGACAGACCCTTTTCTGTCACATGAAATCTCGAGAGTCCTACCTCGGCAAGTCAAAAGTCTAACGACCCTCCTCTCACAGTCTAGAATGGAACCATACATGGCTAGCCAATCCATCCCTAAAATCATACCATAGCCCATAAAGCCAAGTACATACGCGTCACACTCAAACTCGATGCCCAACACATATATCCTCAAACCCCGACATATCATAGACAAATGAGTCGTGCCCCGATGGGGTTTGAGATAATAATGGGATCAGAAATAGTACTAGTAATAAGGTGCAGGGACTCAACCATAGAATCAGATATGAAAGAGTGAGAAGCGCCAGAATAAAAAAGAGTCCTAACTGGATGATCGGAAAGAGAAATCAAGCCTTCAACATAAACTCTCATATCTCTGTCCAGTCCACTAGCCTCGAGAGCATGCATATGTCCTCCAGAATCCTGCCCTTTGGCCCTGTCCTTGCTTCTTCGGGCATTCCTTAGTATAGTGTCCGACTTCACCATAGTTGAAACAAGCATTCTTCCTATTTCTACAATCCTTGACCAAATGACCCAAGCTCCCACAACCGTGACACTTCTTGTTGCCTTGAGCTTTGTCGTTCTTTCTACCCTTCTTTTGCGGTTCTTTCTTTGGCCCCACTTTCTTGTTTTGTGTCTCATTAGTCTTAACTCCCTTATTCTCCTCTTCCCCATCCTCGTGTTGCACGCTAACAAGTCTCTCGAATGTTCCCTCCACCACACAGAAATCCTTACAAAGCTTAGAGAAAAATTAGCCGTCGGTGGCACTACTACGGCTACAGATGGAGGTTGGGCATTTCCTTGTCCTTCAGCATGTGTCGTTGTTTTAACATGCCTATGGAACAATGCCGCGATGGGGACACCCTTCAGAAAAGTTGGGAGCCCCAAATATTCAGAAAAAGAGAAAAACAAGGATCCCAAAGGAGGCCAAAAGAATATCGGATATGGCTTTGGGGAATATGTTTTTCAAAAGTAGACATTTCTTTGAAAATACTTTATTTTTGAAAATAATTTTTAAAACACTTATCCAATCTTGCAACCTTCAGCTCTGATACCAAATGTGACACCCCACATTCGTTAATGTCACTCTTTATCAGAATGCATTAAGTTCTGTGAAGCGTTATAGGTAAACAGAAACAGAATGTTACAAGACAGATATAAAATAGTAGCGGAAATTTAAAACTTCATTATTTAGCAGAAAATAACGTAGTCTCAAAACCAGTTACAACATCAACCTAAAATACTAAAGCCAAGTACATGAAACTAAAACGTTTGTCTTGCACTAAAAACCATCAGAGTACAGAATTGAAAAATCATGTTCCCCAATAATAGCCATAACAAAGTAGATAAGTAGTCAAAGCGATACATCAAAGCAGATCCAGATCCAAGCAGAAACAGAAGAGAGAGTCCTAATCAAGCCTGAGCTTTCCCACCCTGAGAAACTGGGGGAAGGGAGAGAGAGAGAAGAGGAAACAAAACGGGTCAGACATGAAGTCTGGTGAATCCAGTGACTTTTAGCATATAAAGAAGTAAAAGTATCATGACAAACGTTTAAACTGGATAAGAGATAACATTATCATATAACAGGTATAAACAGAGTGGACAAGATAAGCATAATAGACAGGATAATATGGACCAAGCTATGCTTCTCAGTTATTTCTCTGCACCAATACTAGTGTAACAGATATGTGACAGAATTATGTATCCCCTAATTACTTAACAGAAACAGAATGATCCCTATAGAAATATAACAGTAGGATTAGGTGTACTCTAGTAACGGGTTTTACCTACATAGAAATAACAGGCACCTCGATAGAAAACAAACAAGACTAGATGTACCCTAATCACTACCCCCAAGCGAATGGCTCCCTAACTCGTAAATACCCTGTGTCGGACCCACAGTAGGGTGTATTACTTCCTAAAGTAGCAACCTAGAGAAGGACACATACCTATTTACTAGTGCTACAACGGCTTATTTTCCCACTCAAGCTGGATCCATGCACGCACATGACTTCGTAGGAACGCGCCATCAAACACCCCCTCCCAGATGAACTTCTTACAATCAGTTCAGTAAGTGTGCCCTGACCCCTACCTAGTGCGGGGTCCCCGATTGATACTAGAATGGGTTACTGACTGATATGGGCCCCACACAGCAGATGACACAAGCCAAGCCCCTAAGCTTGTGTCCCCCAATCAACTAGGATTTTGTAATGTCCCGTATTTTTGGTAGTCAAATAATTAATTTAATTTATTATTTTAAATATTATATTTGAAATATTAATGGATTTAATATTGAATTCATTCATTTAAAACGGAGTTTGAATGTTAAATTTATATATAATATAAATCGAGCTCGAAATAGCGCTGTAGTTCGTAATATTGAATTTTGAACTTTAACTGGATGTACAGGGTCCGATTTAAGTCGGATTTCTGTGAAATAAGAAACGTTGGATTCTTGTTGATTATATTTTTCATATGGAAGAGAAAAATCCAGATTTCATGTTTTAAGTTGTTAGTTATGTCCAATTCAAATTTTAAAAAAGTCGCTATGGAAATCGTTATTAAAATATAACATTTATTTATTGAAATATTAGGGTTTTAATATAATTTGGACACCGTCTTGACCCGAAATTGATGATATTGAGTTGTATAATTTATATTTAAAGTTGTATATTTATTTTGTTTGGACATATATGACAAAAATAATTTATTATTATTTTATTGAATTATTTTAGAAATTCAATTAATATTTTATTAATATTATATAAGCGTTAAAATAGCCATTTTTGCAAACGGTCTCCGTTTTCAGTGAAATTAGTTTCATTGAAACCGTATCGTCAAATTATTGTAAGAAAATCAAATTTCGTTGAAAACGGGTGTCGTATGTGACTTCAGTGGCTAAAAATGCCTTTGTTTCTATTTAATTGTTTAGACAATTTAGACAGGGATAACTTTAAACAAATAAACGACTGGCCAAACGAACTCCAAATTTAACGAAACAAGATTCAGTGGATCCGTTAGGAAGAGGTCTAGTGGAATGTCAAGGTCTCATTTTTTTCTGTAATTATAGGAATTTTTAACGCCTGATTTTTCATCGATATTTATAAAGGAGTTTTCACAAACGATCTCGGTATTCGACGAAACTTGTCCCGTTGGATCAAGAATATTTTTTTATGCTAGAATTACATATTTGTTTGTCAAAAAAGGAGGATTTATGTAGGTAATTTGACACATTTCTCCATTGCAAATTGTGTATAATAAAATAATATTATATTGTCCCCAACCCTATATAATGCCCAAACGTAAACCTAAATATGGGTCAATTTCTTTTCGTGGTCAACAAATACGTAGCCCCCAGTATATGCTTTCAACGACCAGAAACTCTCCAGCCTTGTCCTCTTAAAATCTTTCAATCCAAATCTTTTTACCAGAAACTTTCCACTGGGAAGATGATTACCTAGGTGAGATATATAGATCTACCGGTCATGATTGAGTTTAGAGTGTTGTGCTGATCAGAATTCCGCCCGAAACCCGTGTTAGTTCGTGGAGCATTGGCGGCGAACGGAGAAGGCAGAGGTGTTGGGGTTTGGAGCGGATGTCGAGGATGCTTGGGCGCAGGCGCTGACCAACTCTGATCGGCCTTCGATGCATCATCGGCGGTGGAACGGGTTTTGGCTGAAGCGGAACCAAGGGTTCTTGAAATGGATGGTGGGTTCACCTTAATAGCAGTATTTTTGAAGATGTGAGGGAGCAAAAGAAGGATCGGCCAAACTGAAATCAACGTACTTAAGTATTTAATTAAGTAAAACTTTGGTTTAATTTATTCATGGTAATTAAAATATGAATGGTACAGGGAATTGGTGCGTGGTCTGTATTCGAATAGAGACTGTCTCATGGAGTTTTCGAACGTGAAGAAAGCAACGTGAGCCAGGGTTTTTCAAAGTAAAAAGGGGTCAGTTCGTTTGTATTGGGAACAGGAAGTCGGTTGGTGAATACGTGACGAAGAGGAGCGGATGGAATTAAGAAGTATTTCAATGGAAGGGGTAGTAGTAGTATAGAACAAAGCAGGGTACCACGGTTTGAACAGGCGAGAAAAAAATGAGAGCGACAGATTCCTTTTCTAAGCAAAGTAATAATAACGTATTTGGTTATACTAATTATATATTTATGGTTGATTAAGGAAAATTACGGTATAATAATTAAATCTTATTTCAGGGACCTGTAACACGAAAAAGGAGAGAATGAATTGTAGGGGTTGGCCACGTTTGTTAAGCCGGATGGAATTATTTTATTAGTTGATTAAGTTTTTAATTAGGAACTAAACTAGTTTAAGTTTAAGTATATAAATTAGGCCATTTTATTTAATGTGAAAACGAACAAGTCGGCCTTACCCATTTGCAAACCAACTAGTAGGTTGGTACCTATTTTAATATATGATAATCTGTTGTCCTAAACTTGATTAGGAATTCAATCTTGTATTTAACTAGGTGGGTGCTGAAAGTGGTAACAGTAGTGAACGAAATTACGGGATCCAACCCATTTTATTTATACCGTGATAAATTTACACAAAGGTGATTAAACACAGTAGTTAGAATAATTAAATTATATAAACTTTAGATATGGATTACTTTGTATTACGACAATAGAATTGGACAGAACATTGAACGTTGGAACCATCTTGAAGGGAACAACGTTATGGAACTATTCTGGATAAAAATACAGACAACTGGAGCCTACAGTTAAATTAAACGACTGTTTAATTTAACTGTAATCGTACTGTTTCAACAACAAAACAGATCAAGGTGAGTTAAACTCACTCAATATTCTTCCCACTTATATTTTATATAAGTCGTGTTTTTATTTTGTGTGCTATTGTTGTTAATAGTTGATTATTTGTTGTTTGTTAATTACATATTCATATGTTGATTGAACCGATGGAATTAAACGATTGTTTAATCTCAGTGAAAACCAAATCGTTATTTTATCGATTGGTCCCAATTAAGGTAACTTACCTCGTTGGTCACGATTGTAAAATAGCTGTGTTTAATTTAATGAATTGTTTGAATTGGTTGTTGGTATTAAATAAATTAGTTGATATTAAATTGTTGTTATTTTACTGTTATAGAAATAACCAGTAAAATTGAAATGAATGATATTATATTAAGTAATCCATTTGATTGCAGAGAAGAACAGGTTGGAGGGATCCAACGGGATTCCTCAAATACATTTAATGTTATTTATTTTCATATTATCATTATATGAACAGTTTAAAACCCCTCTGTTTGAAATGATTGATTTGATTGTTGACTGTTGACCTGAAATTCAACATTTGTTCCGTTTTAAACCAATGGGTGATATTGGTTGAGTAATTGGCAGTACATGGCCTATAAATCAATCAATGTAATATGGATTTACCGTCGGATGAATCGACCGTAATGAAGTTATAAATTTATTTTATAACTGAATATAGATTTTTAAACATATTAATTAAAATGAAGTTTATAAAGAGAAATAAACCAAACATATATATGTTGATTGTTTTAATCACCATTGTTGTACCAAAAATCAGTCGTGTGTGAAGCACGTGCCTCATCTTACTTAGTAAATGATTTAGAAAGTTAATTCTTATATTACTAAGATGAATAAGCAAGTGAGAAAGGATTAATATAATGATTTATAACTGATATTTATTGTGTTTAAGAAACAATTAAATAGAATTATTTAAATTAATTATATTGTTAATTAATTTAAAGAAAGGACTATAATTGGAACGGGTTAATGAAATAACCGTGTTTAACTTGACTAATCAACTGTTTTAACTAAGAATGATTATTAAATTAGTTTATTCTGAATTGATCTAATGAAACAGTTAAATGAATATTTATTTTAATGTAAAAAGATATTAAAAAGAAAAGGGATTTACTGTTTATTTTAGTTAATAAAGGAATTAACTAATTTTATAGTAGTTATTGGTCGAAGTAAATTATTATGTTAATAATAATTTAAGAGATTACTTTTTAATTGAAATTCATTTAAGAAGTGATCGAAGTTGAAGTGAATCGAATTAAATTATGAAAAGAATTTATGAATGGTTTTACATTAAAATCCGGATTTTTATAATGAAATTATAAAAGGATTTTTAGCGAATCTAATAGCTTAAATCAAATATTACTTAATATTTGAAGTTAGAAAAAGGAAGTTGAGAAATTGGGATATGGTATGAAATAATGAAGTGAGATTTATTCCGAGGTTCGGAATGTGATATTCCGAAGTTCGGAATGTTAAGCGGAGTTGAGAGTATAAGCTAAGTAAAAGGTTTTGGAAATGACAACGAATATAAGTTGTCGTAAATAATTTACAAACGATTTTGTAATTGGAAGTTAGGAGTTGAAATGTAATTGAAATATTAGTGGTCGATGATAATTTACAAAATGAATTTTGTAAATGAAGTGAGAAATTTGAAAATTTAATTTGTAATAATTGTTACAAATAATAAATTGAACTATTTGATTTATAACTGCAGATCATTAAAAAGATCGCTATGGGATTATCGACAGCGCATAAGTTGTCGTAATGATTTGAAAAGAGGATAAATAAGGAAATAAAAAGTTTGTTACAGATGATAAGTTGAATTGTTTTGATAAAAATGAATATAAGGATTCGTAAGAGATGTCAATTATAAGATTTGCAAAGATGTTTATACAAGATTTGTAAAGATATTTATATAATATTTATATAAGATATTTATATATGATTTAAACCAAATATGGTATTGTTGTTACAAAAAAGTTAAAGAATGTTTATATAGAAATGTTGAAGGAATTTTATAAAGGATTCTACTTATAATGGAATCGAAACTCGAGTATAATATTAGAGAGGATTATCAAAGATTAATCGAGAAGTAAAATAATAGTTTATTTAATAATTAATTAAATAAAGGATGTTGAGATTTAAATAAGGTTTTCAAAGAAAAACGTGTGGTTAATAAACTTCTATCTATTTTGAAGATATGAATGTTGTTGATCAAGGTCTGAGAGGTAAATAAAATACCCCAACTTGAACGACTTCACGATTATCCAAGAATGGTATTAGTTTATGAACAAGAGAAATTGAAGGAAACATAAGTTATGATTTTCGTAAATAACATTATAAACTGTATTCGAAAAGTTTATAAGCAAATGAAATGATTTTTAAGAATATTCTTATTTATAATAAGAAGTAAAAGATAAACTCTAAATATTAGAAGATTTAAAGAATATAATTAACAAATGTTAATTAATGAGGCCAAGTAATGCCAAGTACTGAATCAGTAAACTCATTTCATTCACATGATTATTTATTTGATAGTTAAATAACCGACTATCAAATCTGGCCAAATACGATTGTTGGTATGGAAAGACCAGGATCGAATTATATTCGAAAACCATTCCGACCAGCAAATACGTGGAAGGTGTTAATTGAAGATGGCGCATTGAAGACCGTGGATCTTCATAAACGGAAGAACCACTGGTTGAATTTCTCTGGTTTAGCGGCCAAAGATATTTCGGTAGTGATTCTATCATGATTGGAATCTTCGGATTGCGAGGACTACTCGTTACTGATCCTTAGGGTGATATCTATATAGGATGTGGTAGGAGGGTGCCTTCGGTTCATCCGGTTCCTGGATGACTTGTATGGACGAGTGTCTGACAGATTATTTCCAAAGGAGTCACGTACGTTGATTTCTTCAAACATATTTCTGTTGATGGCGGAGAAGAGCTCACTTCTCTTAGCTTAACAACTAGAATATTTTTGTGGACGTCAATTAGTGATATCTGGCGGATCTGACAATGTGACATTCAAAGTGAATGGAGACATGCTATTCTGAAGGATACACTTAACTTCTACCCTCATCAACCGGGAAATGGCATAAAATCGGGTAGGTCACATGGCTATGTGAGTCGCACCCATCAAAAGGGTATATCATTACCTGATCTGGTGAAATAAAATGCCTTCGGTTGTCCCATTTTAATTTCTTGTATGTATGTTATCGGTTCGGTTGGCTGGCCCCCAACCGTGGTAATGATATATTCGGTACTCTCAAGCGAAGTGAGGGGCCGATCATGTTTAGCCTAGGTTGTAAGATGTTCTTGTTGAACCCCAATGTATTCATCTCCAGAGGTACATTGTTGGGAAGGTGGTCCCATACCTTGCTAGGAAATCCATTCTCCAATAAGAGCTCGTGATTTTTGATTGTATACTACATATATAGAACGTGAGATGCAAGCGTTCTGCTAGATTGATATTTATTTGTATTTAGACACTATTATAATATCAGAGAAGATATTGATTTCAAAAACGTTTTGGGTTATCTAAGGTAAAAACCATATGTATTTATGTGTGGATTTGGTCTTACGATTATCCTTTCTTTCAAAAGGATTTTGACTTTAAA
Organism: Allium sativum; assembly: GCA_030737875.1. Classification (NCBI taxonomy): domain Eukaryota; kingdom Viridiplantae; phylum Streptophyta; class Magnoliopsida; order Asparagales; family Amaryllidaceae; genus Allium; species Allium sativum. The sequence continues at coordinate 967,018,482 of CM060922.1, read as the reverse complement.
ATCAACTTGTGTGATACCTATAAACTTAGTGTGTTTTTCTCACTCTGGTTCACCAGACTGACACGTCGTTTGTAATGCTCGGGTTAGACCGAGGTGTACAGGTCCAGGTTATCGGATGCTGCGAAGTCCAGAGACGAGCTGGATGTGTTCAGACGTATGATATTATATAATATATTGTCCTGTTGTGTGTTGTATATGAGGACAGGTTATTATAACTGTCCCGATGTGTGATGTACTCTGATGACTGTACGTTTTAAATTTTCAAGCTCTCAGTAAAGACTATTTCTATATTATATTTTATTCCACTGTGATGTGAGACTCTGTTCCTGATGTGTTTCTTCTTCTATTCTAATATTTCTTTCTTTCTTATCTCACCATCTGATTTCTTTCTAATAACGTTCCAATGTTTTCGATGTTTGAATAGTCGACATGTGTTTTTATGTCGAATTTCGGGGTCGAAAATCTTTGGGCCGTTACAGATTTTTAACAGGTTAAGCTTACAGAATAACAGGTTCTCCTAACCCCTAAAGATTAACAGGTTAATTTTACAGGTAAACAGGTTCATATAACCTTAACAGATTAAAAAAGTTTACTTAACCTCACAGATTTAACATGTTACAAATTAACAGGTTAACAGATTTATACCACCCCATCAGATTAACGGGTTAACAGGTTCATACAACCCCAATAGAATAAACATGTTACGGATTAATATATTAATTGGTTTATACAACCCCATAACATTAAACAGGTTATAGATTAACAAGTTAACCGGTTTGTACAATCCCATTAGATTAAACAGGTTACAGATTAACAGGTTAGCTAGTTTATACAACCCCACTAAATTAAACAGGTTACAGATTAACAGGTTAGCTAGTTTATACAAACCCATCAGATTAAACAAGTTACAGATTAATGGGTTAACAGGTTCATACAACCCCAACTGATTAAACAGGTTACAGATTAATTGGTTTATACAACCCCATTAGATTAAACAGGTTACAAATTAATAGGTTGATTAGTTTATACAACCCCATTAGATTAAGCAGGTTACAGATTATCAGGTTAACAGGTTTATACAACCCCAATAGATTAAATAGTTTACACAGGTTACTTACAGTTTCATTAACATGTTCCGCTTAATCTTTAAATTAAGCCAACAGATATATATTCCCCCAAACCTCTAGTCATAATTCACAATATAAAATATGCCCCCAAATTTTAGTCATATTTCACAGTATAGGTTATACCCCCAAATTCCAGTCATGATTCATAGTACAAGAGATGCCCCCAATTTGTCATTCCCAACTTATCCCAATTTCGTTTGTACCCATGTTTCAGCGATATTGGCCTAGGCTCGAAGGTAGCCTAGGCTATAAAATAAAAAGGGAACGAGAGAGGAAGAAGAACAGAAATAGACAAATACTAGCAGAAATAGGTATATGATAACAGAAATATGCATATAAGAACTGAACAGTAGAACATGTGTACAGAAGAATACATGAAATACTAGCAGAATTGTTTAGATACGAATCACTTTCTTAGCAGGCATAGGTTCAGATCCAGATTTATAAACATGTCAGGATTACTGTTAAACTTTTATATCTAAAAGAAACATGAACTCACAGAGGTTGGATTTAAAGAACAGAGAATAATATGCTGATTTTGCAGAAGAGATTCATGTATACGTTAAGGTAAGAATTGTGTTGATTCAATGCAAGTTCCGGCAGCATCTCCCCATCTTCGTTTTATAATTTCAGAACAAGAGTTTGAGGAAGAAGTATGAAGATGTGTGATTTATTTGATAGGAGTGCATGCCTTTATATAAAAATTACAAGACAATCCTTGACCGTCAAATCTTTGTTTTTAAATCCGTCCGTTCAGAAAATAATGAACCGGATTAACAGAAAAGTCCAGAAGCAGAGGTACGAATTCGGCCAGATCCTGTATAGGTCGACCCACCCCTACCTGGATCGACCCACCTTTCCTTGGGCCGACCCAGACCAGGCATGGGTTGACCCATAACGGGTCCAATTCCTGCCTATTCCGCCACTTTTTTCCCACTTCGTTACTTTGAATTATTTTTAATTTCTGAGTTGTGTTATTCACGTATATTCTTCTTATACGTATACAAACTTCTAGTCTTTATATCATACGGTATCCATTTTATGCAAACTCGGAGTCTATCTTTAGCATAATTCCGAGTGGTACAGTCCGTTTTACTTAATTCCCAATATTTCATTAAGTATCCTTTAGTTTATTGTTAACAATGCCTTTTAGAATTACGGGGTGTTAGAGGTTTTATAGCTAAAATATGAAATATGTCCATTTATAGTTGTTATAACCAAGTTGAATATTAAATATGGTTATATAATTGTTTGAATGGAGCTGAGTATCGGAATATGACCTTCTATAGTTGTTTGAATGAATATTACACTAGAAATTGGTGACCTATAACCGCTGGAGTAGGAAGAAATTTCACATATAGTTTAGGCGCCATGTTTCTGGCACCTATTTTATTCGAGCACCTATTTTATGGACACCAGCAACATGGCGCCCATAAAATATGCCTCAATAGTGGGTTGAGTAAATTAAATCCCCTATGAAAGATTAGACATGATTTTCCATGCGTAATCTTCAACTAAGCGGGGGTTTGCATAATGTTCAAGGCTGAATTCGATAGATTAGAGATTCCCTTATCCTTTGTCAATTGTGCATATGTCAAGAGCAGCTGGAGCTGGGTTGTCATTTCAAGTAAGAGGAAGAGAAAGAAGAAATAATGCATCAATTTATCTGCCTCTCTGGTATCCAAGTGAGATGAATTGTCTCTCTTTTAATAAAAAAACCATTTACAAACGATGCTTATAAAACAGTTTGTAGAGCCATACAAATTATCAGAACCCTATTTTTCTAAATTTGTTAAGTATTTAAGTGAGCTTCATAATATCTATTATTCTAAACAAATCTTTATGATTTTCGTAGAACTGTTAATAAAATCAAGCTGGAAAAGGAGGAACATACAATTTTTTCCTTTTTTCCAATGTCCAACATGAAGAACAAAATAGGAAATTCCTCCCATTTTAAGCAAATTGTGGTTATTGGAGACAATGTAATAACATTTTACATAATATTCCTTTTATGTTTTGCATTTTTCATCTTCTAAATTGTTGTTCTCATGTATTTAATTAGATCAGAAGCATAATTATAATATTTCAATATTCATCCATGAAAATATGAATCAATGATTCGTTTTTAAATCATTGTTTGTCGTTATTAACATTTTCTAGTTGAAATCTACTGACAAACTTCATCTTTAAAGAAATGTTGATATGGACTAAGAATGACAACGAGGATGTTGAGTATACAGATATGATTTTTGTTTGATGATAATATATATATATATATATGTGTGTGTGTGTGTGTGTGTATGTGTGTGTGTGTGTGTTCGATAAATGTGTTTGTTATTGTACTATTTTATCTTTCATAGAAATAAATAAATATTTGCAGAATACGATAATTAAACTTGGAATTTTATTTGAACAAACATTTTATTCAAACAAATATTTTTTGTATTTGAACAATAAACATTTATGCTTCCTCTATGTTACAATCCTCAATCACCATGAAAATTCTCATACTCTGACATACACATCCTCACTACACAATCATATACAAAACTCTTACTCGCTCACACTTGATTTAAATCTTCATTTGCTTGTTCCATTAATTGTTCAGTCATTTACTAAGCTTATCAAATAAACAACACAGTAAACCAAAAAAAAGAAACAAATCTAAATTGCAAAATTATTTGCCTCGGTATTTTGGTATGTTCCTCTTTATGTTTTAGATACGAACAATTATGCATATACACGTTCCTTGAAATTATGGTATTTACAGTGATACACTGTAAATACCACATGGCCAAGCTTAATATCACCCTCATGGACAATTGCAAAGGTGAATTCTGGTAGCTCAACTCAATGCAAGTGAGGATGAGGTCAAATTCAAGGAAGTCAACTCAAATGCTTCATATAATGGCCAAGATCAAGTATAGAAACCAGACAGTTCAAACACGTACAAGGTGCTCACATGGCAAATAAAGTGTAGAAACCAAGTAGTTCAAATAACATCAATGAGGATCAGTGCAACACAAGTGAGTAAAGCAAACAAAGTACATATGTAAAGACTGTCTCGACACAAAGTTTCAACTCAACCAAAACAAGCCAGCATGAATCAAGCTCAAGTAGACCCATTAGGGTCATTTCCCATGTTCATGATTTTTGCCGAATTTTAAATGACCATTTTGCCCCTGGCGAATCTTGTTTCGCCTATAACATTTGATTGGTAAGGAGTTTTGACCTGAAACCACTTCCATTGGATTCAAATGATGGTTTAACTTTCCGTAGAGTGGTCACAATAATCAAACGCACTTACCGTTTGGGAGATATAGTTGAAATAAGGTTTGGAAGGTGAAAAACAGCTTAACCGGGCTTAATAGGGTAATTAGTGGAAGGGCCCATAACCCATTTCAGGATTAGGGTTATGGGGAGGCTGAAATCGGTTTGGAAACCATCTCATTTCAGTTTTCTAGCCGCCACAAACATTCTTTGAACCCTAGCAATGACCTCCACCTTCTAAACTACCTTTTAATCACTTTCTAATCCAATATTAAGCAAATCTACATCAAATCAAGGCAGATTGGCATCAAATCAGAGTTAGGGCTGCTATGTTGCATAGGAATTCGACCCAAATCAGTGGAGTTTCATATCTAAGAATTTATTTGTGTCTAAGGTGAGTGATTAGCACTTTTATTCACTAATTACGGCTAATTAGGGGTGATTAGTGATAATTAGCGAAATTATGCATTATAAAAATCTGGAAAAATATGTAAAAATTCTAAAATATTATTTTATGGCTCTACTTAAAAATTGGGTTAATTTGAATTAATTTTTTAATCCTATTGTTAAAACATGGTTAAGGGGATTAAGGGGAAAATCATGCTTTTTGGGTATGATTGATCTAAACAACCTATATGCTTGATGTTTTGACCTTGTTGATTGATCCTATTATGTTGCTACTACTGTTTGGGATGTTTTATGATTTATTAGTGAGGTTAGAATGGTTGAAAACACCGTCGTATGGAGAGAATGGATGAAAATAGCTTGTTGCAAATGCTGTAGAAATCCGGATCGGATCGGATAGGGGGGTCGGATCGACTACCGAACCGAACTGGAACTTGGCATCTTCTAGAGTGTGCAAATGAAAGAGGCAACAAGGAAGGCCGTATCGGATCAGATTGGCTCCCTACTCCGTAGATACCCTGTGTTGGCCCCACAGTAGGATGTATCACTTCCTAAAGTGCAGACCCTTTATTTTCAGGATGTGCACAACCATATCTACAGGTGTCACGGCGTCTCAATCCTCCCCTGTCCGGACCCATGCATGCACATTACCCCATCGGAATGCGCCGCCTACACCGCCCCTTCGTTTGGATCTCTTACAATCAGCCTAGTAAGTGTCCCCCGACTTCGACCTAGTTCAGAGTACTTGTTTGATACCTAAATATGGCTTACTGACTGAAACAGGTCCCACACACAAGACGATACAAGCCTCCCCCTACACTTGCATACCCACTTCTAGGATTTCCACATGTTATGCCATACTAGTGTAATAAAATTGCATAACCCCAACAGGTTAAGTTTATGGGCCTATATATAAATATTACCCACCACCCCAAGATATACTTAACCCTCCCACCACTATGCCATTGATGACTTATCGCAACGAAAATCCATGGTGTTGCTAGCTACAATGTTGCCATTGCTATGATGTTTTTTGTCTATTGCAACGCACACTTCAATGTGTTAGCATAGATCTCAACATGTGTTGCATTAGCCGCGTGAATAAAATTATCAATCTACGTCAACACGATCCAACGGTCCAGGTTAGCGATCTGCGTCAATCTAATTTTCCTTCACCGCCTCAGCTTTTTGCGTCAAATTTTCATTTTCCCACTGAAACATAATTCCGTTATTTTCCTTTGTTTCTTTTTCATTTGGATCCCTAATTTTCCTTCACCCCCAAATTAATTCCGATCCAAAATCAGCTCCATTCAATTTCGTTGCTCGTTCGCAGATCCCTAATTTTTGCAGATCCCTAATTTCCGCAGTTTCCTTTGACGTTCAACCAAAGCCCTCAACCTACTCCTAACAACTCCGCCTACTACCAAACGCGAACGCAGTCAAAACATTTTCAATCTCTGCGACCGTCGGATTTGTTTATGGAAGCCTTAAGCTTTCTTATCTCAAGGTAATTCTAGAGTTTAGATTTGTACTTTCTAATAATAGATTCAGCTCTAGGGTTACTTTTGCATGAAATTGGCATTTTAGTTTGATAAATCGTGTTTATTATTTTTTACAAGGATTTATTTTTTTGTACTGAGTACTAATTCCTATGTGGGTCTTGTGTTGTTGTAGGAGAACTTAATTTGTATTGTGTTTACACCTTTTTTATTTTTCCTTCAAGTCCATGGCTTTCAAGTGCTATAACACTTTGATTTTTCTGTTGGGGTTTATTGCTTGATGATTATGGAATGCTAGGTGTTAGATTAGAGCTTAGAAGGATTTAAATTGTTATATCGTGCAAGAGGACGAGAGCTTACTTATGATAGGAAATGAGTCTGCCTGTAGCAGTATTTCTTAGTAAGTTTTATCTGCTTAGGCTTGATTGCTTTTTTGCATCAGTGGCTATAGCTAGCAGTTATATATTTGTGTTTTGTGTTGACATGTATCCAGTGTGTTTGTTTTCTTCTTTCTGTGCAACGACCACTGAGGATTGAGAAATGGGGAACATTTCAGGGGTAAAAGCAGAGGTGATTTGGGGTTTAGTGATGTACCTATTGTGGTGAAGTCCAGTGTACAATTACTGGAGTTTGGATATTTAAGTTCCAATGAAGTAAGTTTCCTTGTATTAGAACTAGTATTCAACTTGTTTTGATTGTCAACTAATGGTCTGAAGTTCGGATATTTAAGTTTCAATGAAGTATTAGTTTGATTAGCTAAATCATATCGGATCTAACTGAGAGCTCTCAATGTGGCTTCCATCTTTTATCTCTTCCATTTCTCTATTGATTCGAAAATGCTCATCGATTATAGCTTCCTCTCTGACATCCTCTGTGTTATGCCTGCTTGGGTTTGTTTGCTCGGCTTTCTCCAAATGAGGGTTACAAAAGCAGAAATCTTCATTTATTTTTGGATAATCATCCTGGAATAAGTAAGAAAATCTGCGCTTGCTTTCATCCCTTTGTGCTCTGCAACCATGAAGTTGTCCCTTTGAAACTCTGCAGGGTCTTCTATTAGAGTCGAAGGAAAAGCCTTCTCCAGATAAGTACTTGTGATTATAATTAGTACTGCAATTATTATTCTGATGAACATCTAGATTTAGTTGATGTTGAAATTTTTCCCTCAGATCCTCGGGAACACTGCTGGCATGGCTGTAACCCTTCCCTGCTGCATTAGGATTATGTCCCATCAGCGACGAAACGGAGGGTACCTTCAGGAAGGTAGCTAAAGGAGCTACAATTTAACCAAGTGCACTGAAAAAAGTGCTTGCTAGTGAACTATTTGTTGTTACAATGAGGCCCACAATAATTGCTATGCACAGATTTTCCATTTTGTAAGAAACTTCAACTCTATCTTCTAAGTTATCACTTATGCTTTTGCTAGAATTACTGTTGCCAAAAAGCTTTTTATTGAATCTTCTTGCTATGATTTTGATTTACAAATTTATGATATTCCAAAATTAAAAGCTTCTTTTTACATTAAAAAAGAAGAAGAAGTATTAGTTTGATTAGTATGAATATAGGGGAAAGTTCTAAATGATCTTTTCGGGTGTATAAAACATATTTTGGAGGCTATTCATCCAGTAAGCTCAAATTTTTTTCAAACCTACCAAGGTAATCTCTAACTGAAGTGATTTTCTTAATATTTGATAGAATTTCAAGTGGTCTTTGAATGCCAACTGTGCTGAAACAAAGAAGGATCTCATCTTTAAAAACTTCCCACTCAAAATAGTTGTCAGTATTGATTAAAAAACCGAGATACCATTGTAGTGCTTCATCTCGAAGGTGAAAATGAATAGATCTTTATGCTCATTGGTTGTTGTTCTGTAATATAGTCCATATATTATTAGTTGTTCTATACTGAGCAAGGTCCCCAAACCAATTGGTATCTTCATGGTAAGTTTGAAAGGTTTTTCGACACACAAATGGTCACTGTCATCTCAGTGCAGTGGTTTGAAGCCGGTTTGGGTAGCTACGTCTCCCGCGCCTCCTGCCTGTGTGCGCCTCCCGCTATGGAAAGATGTAAGTCTGATGCTAGTTTTTGTTTTTATCTATGCCAAATGCCGTAACCTTTATTTTTATTTCCGCTAGATATCAGATATGATAAATTTATCTGAATGACCAGTTTGAATCATGAAGGAATGCTGATGTATCAATAATGTAGATCAATTCAAGGTGTTCAACGACCAGTTCGGATATGATGTAGATCAATTCAAGGTGATCAATGATGAAGGAATGCTGATGTATCAGAGGCCATTCATGATTGAACTAGAGAAGTTGCGCATACATTGCGAGCTAATCATCAGAAGGAAAAAAAGTAAAGGTAGTAGTTTATATAATCATTTTCATGTATTTTTTCTTACTTATGGTTGTATGTGTGAGTCTGCATATGAGTGAATCGAGTGACAATGTAGCGAGGAATGTATGTAAATATGAATGATTGTGTAATATACGAGTGAATGCACAATAGTGGAGTCAAAAAATTTGTAGCATTTGAAATGTTGAAATAAAATATTATTTTGAATAAAATGTTGTGTTATAATAATATTTATTATAATATTATGAAATTTTTGATTAATAGCATTTGAGGTGTAATTACTTTTAGCAGTTGCAAAATAAATTTTAACAACTGCTAGAAACAGGTGTAAAAAAGGTTGACTTTAGTACAATTGCCAGCTGTACTCGACATATTACAACTGTTTTTGGCAGTTGTGAAAGGGTGTTTTTTTTGCTGTAGTGGTACCTGTGGCAACACCAGTATTGATGTTGCCTTAGGGTCGTGAAGATGTTGCCTTTGACTCTAAGGCAACGCGGCAAAAGGCAACCCGAAAAAAGTGTTGCCACGGATCATTTTTTGTCTATAGCAACACTTTTTGGCACCTGCTGTGTCACTTCTCTGGGGTTGCCGTAGGCAATCTATGGCGTAGTGCACTATTTCAAGCAAATTTACTTAACCCCTACTCAAGTTAACATGTTAATGTAATCCCTATGGATTCAACCAGGTTAAGTATTCACGTTTATTACCATTCATTCATTTATGGTTATAATGTGCTAGACCTCCCACATTAGGCCTACAACTTGTGGATGCTGGATATGCCGGACGGGTCCGGGCAGACTTCTTCCACAAGTCGGACTTAACTTCTTGTCTCAGCACGTCATGTGTTTATGCACCTAGACCCCTCACATTAGATTCACCACTTGTGGTTGCTGGATGTGCCGGGCGGGTCCGGGAAGACTTCTACCACATGTGTAATCTAACCTCGTGTCTAAGCGCGGTTGCAGTTTCTAATTACTGTAAATCTAGGCATTTTCACTGTTTAACAATTATCCTTATTTCATTATAGGTTTTCATGCCCCTTTTCCAATTCATATTCATCATGTACCATATGCCCCAAATTTAAGATCTAAATCATATTTTGATTTATGCCCCAAATCCATATTTATGTATTTTATTAAATTCATGCCCAAATTTCCCAATACAAGTTATGCCCCAATTTTAACGTTTTCCCGTCGTTCCCAATTTCACACGTTCGCATATTTTAGCTATATGTCTAGACTCGAAGGTAGCCTGGCTATGAAATAAAAAGGAAAAAGAAGAAGGGAAGAGAATAGAAATAACCATAATAACAAGATTGATATATGACGGAAAAAATAGGTATAACAACTAATAAGCATACAATGACAAAATTGGGCATAGTGACAAGATAGGCATATAGGAACAGATCTGATGAACATGTGATAATAGAACTGATTAGGCATAGTGTCATGATCATAAACAGGCATGGTGAAATCTAATCAGCGAATTAGATATACAAATAATGACAGATCTAACATGATATATAGGCATAGGCTTAGATCCAATTCATAGTTATGTCAAAATAACTTAGATACACAGGTTATGGCAGATCTGATATGATTCAATTAGTCACAGGCTTAGATCCAATTTATAAACATGTTAAGATTATCTTTTAAGTATTCATATCTAAAGATAATGTAGACTCAATGTGATTGGATCTAAGAATAGGAGACTTGATTGTAGCTATTGAAGAGCAGATCTCTGAACTTGAATGTTTGTTGAAGAAGAATAAACTATTAATCTAGGTAGAGGCAACATCTAGTTCCCCATTGTTTTTGTATGAATAAAACAATGAGAATATGGTCTTATTTATAGTCATCAGCCAAAGAATCTAGACCAGAAATCAGTCCATGTTCACGCATAAGAATCTTCCCAGATCTGTGGTGGGGTCGACCCCCCTGTTGGTAGGTCGACCTCTATGATGACCCCAATGGTTTATTTTCCCGCTCCCACTTCCCGCTTCTGGCTTTTGAATTGTTTTGAATTTTTGGACTTATTATATATATATATATATATATTCTTCTTATGTGTATACAAACTTCAAACCTTAATATCTTTTTCATACGATGTCCGTTTTACGCAAACCAGGTGTCTATTTTAACTAGAATTCTGAGACGAACGCAACGACGCAGTCCATTTCACTTAATTCTGAATATTTAATTAAGTATTCCTTAGTTTATCATTTTAATGTGTTGCCAAAATTACGGGGTGTTACATTCTCCCATACTTAAAGGATTTCGTCCTTGAAATCTCCAAGTTAAGAAGAATGTATATCCTAACATCCATCACCCATCTACTCATCCCTCAGTCACAGGCATCCACTGTCCTTAAAGTCTTCTAATTCTTATATGAACATATGCGAAGGTGTGTGTATATGTCCCTATACTAATGCAAAAGATCAGGCGGTCTATTGATTCAGTCGACCTCCTTAATGCAGTATATGTTAATGACATGAATCCAACATGTATGCAAATAATCCTATTATAACATGTAAGTTCTATATGTGTGCACAATCGTCCAAATGCAATATCCATATGATGATACACCCACTTTCATCCATTAAAAGAAGAAAATGCATACACATCCATATGTAGTATGAGAGTGATTGAGCCGATCTAGTGCCTAATGTGTGTATGCATCAACGAGCAACAACTAGCATCCACTTGCATCCATCAAACATAACATGTCTCAAAACACATGTTTACATCCATGGGATTCCTACCTAAAGGTCTAAGATTCGATCGATAGGATATACTTTAAATGATAAAAAAGTATGCATAAAAGCTTTGGAAAAGAAGTAATGAACATACCCTTAGAAAGAAAAGGGTGCGAAGCACGAATCTTGTCTTCGATCTCCCAAGTTGCATCCTCTTGGTTATCTCCCCATTAAACTCTCATCAACTTGATTTCTCTGTTGCGTAGCCTCTTAACATCTGTCCCAAGAATACAGGTAGGAACTCGTCTAACTATCGCCTCCCGTTCCACCTCTACTTCCTCCAGTATACTCGGCTCAACTACTTCTACGGTATCATGTAAGAACTTTCGTAAATGAGAAACGTGGAAACATCATGAATGCTCGATTGTTTCTCTGTTAGCTTTACTCTATAGGCCATTTGGCCAATCACATCTGTTATGGGAAATGGCCCTACAAATCTTGGTGCCAATTTCCCAACAGATCCCAAGCGAACCACATTCCTTAATGGCGATACCTTAATGAAAACCATGTCTCCCACCTCAAACTCAATGTTAGTTCTTCTCTTATCTGCGTAAGACTTCTGCCTATCGTGAGCTTTCTTCATTCGCCATCTAATAAGATCAATCTTTTCAGAGGTTTCTCTAACCATATCTGGTCCAAGTAGAAGTCTTTCTGTAGACTCCCATCAACAAGTAGGTGATCTACAGGGTCATCCATACAATGCTTCGAAGGGTGCCATGCCAATATTAGCTTGATAACTGTTATTGTAGGCGAACTCTACCAAAGGAAGATGCTCTTCCCAAGTCCCTCCGAAGTCTAGGATACACATCCTTAAAAGATCCTCAAGGACTCTATTCACCCTTTCCGTCTGCCCATCGGTCTAAGGGTGATAAGCGGTGCTCAAACACAACTGTGTACCTAATGCTTCTTGCAAGATCCTCCAAAATTCACTGGTGAAAATGGGGTTACGATCACTTACGATACTGGAAGGTACTCCACGAAGACGGACTATCTCATGAATGTAAACTGCGGCCAACCATGTTGTCGTCCTCTTACTCTTAACTAGAATGAAATGAGTGCTCTTTGTAAGCCTGTCTACTACAACCCTAATGTTGGTGTTGCCCTTCCTCGGTCTAGGAAAACCATCGATAAAGTCCATACAGATGCTCTCCCACTTCCACTGCGGGACCTCCAAAGGATGAAGTAAACCACCGGGCTTCTTTTGCTCAGCCTTGACCTGCTGGAAAACTAAACATTGAGAAACAAACTCCGCCACATCTTTCTTCATCCCAACCCAAAAGAAAACCCTCTTCATATCTCTATACATCTTATCACCACCTGGATGAATAGTCATCTTAGAATGATGGGCTTCCTCAAGGATTGTCTTTAACAAACTTCCAACTCGGGGAACACAAAGCCTTCCAACCCGTTGCAACCACCCTCTATCATCTATGGAATATCTACTGGGGCGACTAGATGTCTCCCCCCTACTGAGCCTATCCAAGATGTCTGAAATCTGTGGATCCTCTCGCTGTGAAGTTCCTATCTGATCCAAAAGAGTAGGTCGCACCTCTAGTGATGCCAATAAACCAGGTTTAAACTCGGTGGAGGATCTAAAATTAAAAGTCGATATAAACTCCAAGCTTTTCCTCTCCATAAACAGAGGACATAAGGCCACCCTCTGCCTACTCAATGCGTCTGCCACCACATTACCCTTGCCAGGGGTATAAGCAATCTCAAAGTCATAGGACGCTAGGAACTCCATCCACCTTTTTTGCCTTAAATTAAGATCCTTCTGTGAGAACAAGTACTTGAGAGATTTATGATCGGTATACAACTCAAACTTATCCCCAAGTAGATAATGGTGCCATGTCTTAAGTACGAACACTATGGCAGCTAACTCCAAGTCATGGGTAGGGTAGTTCTTCTCCTGAACCCTTAGATGTCTACTTTCATAACATACTACCCTTCCCTCTTGCATCAGAACTGCACCAAGCCCTGTACCACATGCATCAATGTATACTATGAAAACTTTGTTCCCATCAGGCAAGGTCAAGACTGGGGCTATTTGTCAGAGCCCTCTTCAATCGCTGGAAAGCAACATCACAATCTTTATCCCACGAAAACATCAGATTCTTCTTCGTCAGCCTAGTGAGTAGGGCTGATATCTTTGCGAAGTCCTTAATGAACTTCCTATAATATCCTGCTAATCCCAGAAAACTTCTAACCTCCGTTGTATTCTTTAGGATCTGCCAATCTTGAGCTACAACTACCTTTACAGGATCTACTGCTATCCCATCTTTAGAGACCACATGCCCTAGAAATCTCACCTCTTTCCTCCAACAATGACATTTCGAGAACTTCGCCTTAAGCTGGGGCACACAGAGAGTTTTCGAAACCTCTCTCAAATGTTGGGCATGCTCTTCCTCGCTCTTCGAGAAAATCAGGATATCATCAAAAAAGACCACAACGAACTTATTTAGAAACTCCCGAAACTCCCTACTCATCAGGTCAACAAAATAGGCAGGTGCATTCGTCAACCCAAAAGGCATAACGAGCCACTCGAAGAAACCATATGGAGTTCTAAAAGCGGTCTTGTCCATAATGTCCTCGACTACCCCCAACTGGTGAAACCCCGTGGCCAAGTCTAACCGAGAGAAAACAGATGTACCAACAAGCTGGTCAAACATATCATCTATCCTTGGGAGTGGGTGCCTGTTCTTCTTGGTGAGTTTATTCAACTCTCTATAGTCTACACATAAGTGAAGCGAACCATCCGCCTTAGTTGCAAATACCACCAGAGCACCCCATTTAGATATGCTTCACCTAATAAACCCTTTCTCAAGTAGCTCCCTTACTTGCTTGTTGAGCTCCCTTCTTTCTCTTAGAGCCATATGGCACACAGGCAATGCAACTGGCTTTGCATTGTCCATCAAGTATATACGAAAATCGATCTCGCGCCTCGGAGGTAAGCCCCAAACTTCTTCAAAAACATCAGAATACTCACAGACTACTGGTACAGATCGCAAATCATCGATAGATGCATCAAGTGACTCTAGGAAAGAAAGCATGATAAACCCCTTTGGGTCATAAGAAATCTCAAGGGGCCTCCCATTGCAAGTCAAAAGTTTAACGACCCTCCTCTCACAGTCTGGAATGGCACCATACATTGCTAGCCAATCCATCCCTAGAATCAAACCATAGCCCATGAAACCAAGCACATATTCGTCGCATTCAAATTTGACGCCTAACACAGATATTCTCAAACCTTGACAAATCATAGACAGATGAGCTGTACACCCAATGGGGTTTGAGACAACAACGGGATTCAAAACCATACTAGTACTAAGGTGCAGAGACTCAACCACAGAATCAGATATAAAAGAATGTGAAGCGCCAGAATCAGAAAGGGTTCTAACTGGATGATTGGAAAGAGAAATAAAACCTTCAACGGAAACTTTCCTACCTCTATCACGAGCACTGGTCACGAGAGCATGCACTTGCCCTCCAGAAGATCCTGCCCTTTTGAAAAGTGTCCGACCTCTCCACAACTGAAACAAGAATTCTTTCTTCTTTTGCTTTTGTAGTCCTTGATCAAGTGACCCTCGCGTCTGCAACTATTGCACTTCCTCTTATCTTTAGCCTTGTCGTTCTTTCCGCCCTTCTTTTGATGTTGCTGTTGTCCCTTCTTAGGCGATAATTTTTTGTTTTGTGTTTCCTCAATCTTAGCTTCTTTCTTTTCACCTTTATCTTCCTCATGCATTAATGCCATATCAACGAGCTTTTCAAAAGTAGCTCCCATCGGAATATGAGACATGACCAATCCATGAAGGGGTTCATTCAGTCCTCTAGCAAATCGCAAAGCTTTCATATGAGGGGTATCTACTAGCTCCAATCCAAACCTCACCAGTTGGTTGAACTTGTTAACATACTCTTTGACAGTCATGCCTCCTTGCTTGAGTGCTAGAAACCTTTCCATTTGCATGCTTCTCTCAGCTTGAGAAAGAAACTTCATTTCAAACCTCTACTAAAAATCATCCCAAGACTCCACTGGACGCCCTGCTTGCGTCACTTCCCACTAGAATGAAGCCTCATCTTTCAACAGCCAAGCGGCTAACTGAATCTTCCAACGATCGTCCACTTCGAAAATTCCAAATAAATCCTCCGTCTCTGTGAGCCAATTCCTTACTTCTACGAAAGTTTTGATTCTTCGGAATGGCTTTCCACCCATAGCACAAAAATCTTTGTAGATTTTAGAGAAATTATCCGCTTGCGGAGGAGAAGGAGGATGAGGAACAGCGGGTGCAGCTGGGGGAGGAACGTCTGTTGGACCACCGACAGGCGCCGTGGCCTCTAGATACCTGCAGAACTAGCCTGGTATCGTAACGCCCTCAGGAATATTAGGTTCCCCAGACATGTTGAAAAGAAAAGGAAAAGGGATCCAAATAGAGAATCGAAAGATATTACATATAGCTTTGGGGAATATGTTTTTCAAAAGAGACTTTCTTTTGAAAATGCTTTCTTTTAAAAAAAATTGAAAATAATTTTCAAAATCTTTTATCCGATCTGGTAACCTTCAGCTCTTATACCAAGTGTGACACCCCACGTCCGTTAGTGCCACTCGTTAAGAGAATGCATTAAGTTTCGTGAAGCGTTATAGGTAAACAGAAACAGAAACAGAAACATTACAAGACAGATATAAAATGGCAGCGGAATTTAGAACTTTTACTAAGAAGAAAACATCGTGGTTCAAAACATAGTTACATCACAAGTCTGAAATGCATAAAACCCAGTACATCAATTTTAAACTTCTGTCTTGTACTTAAATCATCAGCGTACAATAATAAAAGAAGCATAATCCCCAAAACATAGCCATAATAGGGAGATATGAAATCAAGCAGTACATCTAAGCAGCTCCAAGCAGGATGAAAGCAGAATCCTGATCAAGCTTGAGTATTCCCACCATGAGAACCTGGGGGAGGGGGGGAGGGGGATGGAAGAGAAAGAAAATGAAACAAAATAGGTCAGACATAAAGTCTGGCGAGTCTAGTTGCTTTTAGCATATAAATATGTAAAAGTATCATGATAGACATATAAACTAGAGAGATAGATAACAACACAATAAGGCAGGTATGACAAGGTAAACATGATAGAATATACTGCGCTTCTCTAGTACTTTCTCTGCACCAATACTAGTGTCGTATGAACAAAATGGTCCCTAACAAGTATAAGATAGTAAACTTATGCGTACTTCTAGTGAGAAGTTTTACCCCATACAATAATAGACAGTCCAACTAAACATACCGGAGTTACCCCTAAGGATAATAACGGGCTCCTAAACATACCAAAGTCTAGATTTACCCTAATTACTACCCCAATCGATCGACTCCCTACTCTATAGTTACTCTGTGCTGTCCTCACAATAGGATGTATCACTTCCTAAAGTGACAAACCTTTATTTTCAGGATGTGCACAACCATATCTACAGGTGTCACGACGTCTTAATCCTCCCTTGTCCGGACCCATGCACGCACATGACCCGTATGAATGCGCCGTCCACACCGCCCCTTCGTTTGGATCACTTACAATCAGCCTAGTAAGCGTTGCCCGACATCGACCTAGTTCGGAGTACTCGTTTGATACCTAAATATGGGTTACTGACTGAAACAGGTCCCACACACAAGATGATACAAGCTTCCCCCTACACTTATATCCCCACTACTAGGATTTCCACAGGTTATGCCATACCAGTGTAATAAAATTGCATAACCCCAACATGTTAAGTTTATGGGCCAATATATAAATATTGCCCACCACCCCAAGGTATACTTAACCCTCCCACTATTTCAAGTAAGTTTACTTAACCCCTACTTAAGTTAACATGTTCATGTAATCCCTATGGATTCAACTAGGTTAAGTAATCACGTTTATTACCATTCATTCATTTATGGTTATAATGCGCTAGACCTCCCACATTAAGCCTACAACTTATGGATGCTGGATATGCCGGGCGGGTCCGGGCAGACTTCTTCCACAAGTCGGACTTAACCTCGTGTCTCAGCACGTCATGTGTTTATGCACTTAGACCCCTCACATTAGATTCACGCCTTGTGGTTGCTGGATGTGCCGGGCGGGTCCATGCAGACTTCTACCACATGTGTAATCTAACCTCGTGTCTAAGCGCGGTTGCAGTTTCTAATTACTGTAAATCTAGGCATTTTCACTATTTAACAGTTATCCCTATTTCATTATAGGTTTTCATGCCCCTCTTCCAAGTCATATTCATCATATACCATATGCCCCAAATTTAAGATCTAAATCACAATTTGATTTATGCCCCAAATCCATATTTATGTATTTCATTCAATTTATGCCTAAATTTCCCAATACAATTATGTTCCAATTTTAACGTTTTCCCCTCGTTTCCAATTTCATGCGTTCACATATTTCAGCGGTATGCCTAGACTCGAAGGTAGCCTGGCTATGAAATAAAAAGGAAAAAGTAGAAGGGAAGAGAATAGAAATAATCATAATGACAAGATTGACATATGATGATAAAAATCGGCATAGCAACTAATAAACATACTGTGACAAAATTGGGCATAGTGATAAGATAGGCATATAGGAACATATCTGATGAACATGTGATAATAGAACTGATTAAGCATAGTGTCATGATCATAAACATGCATGGTGAGATCTAATCAACAAATTAGTTATATAAATAATGACAGATATGACATGATAGATAGGCATAGGCTTAGATCCAATTCATAGTTATGTCAAAATAACTTAGATACACAGGTTATGGCAGATCTGATATGATTCAATTATTCACAGGCTTAGATCCAATTTATAAACATGTTAAGATTATCTTTTAAGTATTCATATCTAAAAATAACGTAGACTCACTGTGATTGGATCTAAGAATAGGAGATTTGATTTTAGCTATTGAAGAACAGATCTTTGAACTTGAATGTTTATTGAAGAAGAATAAACAATTTTAATCTAGGCAGAGCCAGCATCTAGTTCTCCATTGTTTTTGTATGAATAAAACAATGAGGATGGGGTCTTATTTATAGTCATCAACCAAATATTCTAGACCTGAATTCAGTCCATGTTCACGCACAAGAATTTTCCCAGATCTACGGTGGGGTCAACCCCCTTGTTGGTGGGTCAACCCCTATGTCGACCCCCAACGGTCTATTTTCCCGCTCCCACTTCCCGCTTCTGGTTTTCAAATTGTTTTGAATTCTGGGCTTATTATATATATATATATTCTCCTTATGCATATACAAACTTCAAACCTTAATATCTTTTTCATACGATGTCTGTTTTACACAAACTAGGTGTTTATTTTAACCAAAATTCCGAGACGAACGCAACGACGCAGTCCATTTAACTTAATTCTGAATATTTAATTAAGTATTCCTTTATTATCATTTTAATGTGTTGCCAAAATTACAGGGTGTTACAATTATTGTAAATTTTGCTCAAACTATTTAAACAGGGAAAATTGGCATGTTTCAAATCATAAGGAAATAGGTTAATAGTTTATTTAGATTAAATGTTGCAAACTACATATAAAAATACGTAAATTTGCACGTCTCTTCCTATTTGGTTTGTTTATATTCCTTGTAGATTTCAAATAACGACTTTGTATTTAAAAAGAGCCAAAAGGACTAATTTACAACAACCAAGTAAAACCCCAAACAATATCGAACACAAATAGGTTTATAATTCTAAAATCAATACTGCACAAATCCTTTATCTACACCTGAATCCTATCAATCTGGAATAACAACACCACATATTTAACAATATTTGGTACTAATTCCAAATTCAGGAAGTTTACAATAACCATAACAATCCAACATAAATTGTAAGAAAGGTGATAACATTAAAAAGAAAGGCCTATAAATCCATATCTAAATTTCATATATATTATTTTAGATTTGACAATAACAAAACAAATCTCATAAATTTTATGCATACAATCCAGATTTAACACAAAGAATTATATAAGATATTATAAAGAATGAATGTATTTCCTATTTACCTAAAAGCTATCCAAATTTGAATCTGAACACAACTTTTAGGAATACAATTTCCAAATCTCGTAGATCCATAATTTGTGCACAAATAGGATAGATAAATTGGAAAAGAAGAGGGGAATTCAAACAAAAAGAATTACCTATTCAAAGAACCAACCCAATTTTATAAATCTGAATCCAAACAATTCTTGTTAATTATATTTGTATAGGTTTATATTTTTAATTTTAGAAGAGGATGGAGGGTTGGGAATGGTAGTGCTGTGTTCTTTCCTCCAAAAAATATGAAAAAAGCATGGGGGTCTATCCCTTTATTTATAGATATAGAAATGACCCTGAACCGTTTGATTGAATTCTAGAAGTGGTCGATCCAGTGGTCGATCGCCTGGGTCGACCTAGAAGTGGTGGGGCAGGGGAAATAATGGTAATATTTATTACCATTTATATATTATTCTATTTTATTTATTTTTCGACCGTTTTTTGTATTTGACCCGTAACTTTTTTCTACGGACTCCATTCGTGAAGTTCCAAACATGGAAATTGACCAGAATTCAATCATGAATGCAATGGTGCAAGTTTCATAGTCAAATTTCATCATTTGCAAAAATTTCATTTTTTGATTATAACTAAATTACTAATTTATTAATTGCCAAAATTCCGGGATTTTAATGACTTATGGGATGGAATTAAAAGCTAAAGAGGAACATAACAGCTCCCAGTTAAAGAAAAAAACTACTACCTTGTACAATATCCTTGATAATGATCAGGAATAAAACCATGTTAAAGAATTAGCAATGTTAGTGAATGGTTTCAAGAAACAGTTCAACGGAAATTTCAAATCTCCAATCAAACGAAAGGGTTTAAAGTAACATCAAGCCTAATGTCCTATTAAATCGATTTGACAAATGAGAAAAAAAGAGAAGGGCTTTTTCAGTAATATGGGATGATGAAGAAGGAGAAGTGTGTTCAGATGGTAATGATGAAGAAGTTAATTTGTGCTTGATGAGTCGATCCATTCATGGCGATAACAACGATGATCCTAGTGAGGTTATTAACTTATACTTTAGAAGATTTGCACTTATTGTGTCATGAACTCAAAGGAAAAAAAAAATCTGAAAAAGCTGAATTACTTCGTAAAAATGACATATTAGAAACCAAACTTGAAAAATTTAAATATATTCAAAACCATAAATGCGAAAAATGCTAGTCTTTAAGTTAAGAGTTGATTGAATGTAAGACTATTTGAAACTTTTGAAAACGAGTTTCTAATTTTAATGAAAAACTACGACACGAGAAGAGAAAACTACCAAAATATGCACTTCATTGTTGAATGAGAATAATGCTCTTAGATATAAATTTCTATAACTTAATTCAACATTAAGTAAGTTTTCAAAAGGAGAAAAATCTGTGAGTATGCTATTGAAAAATCGAATTTTTGTTGAAAACAAAAAAGAACTTGGTTTTGTTAAAAAGCGGACAAGTCAAAAAACGAAATTTTGAAAATTTCAAAGATTCTTTAAAATATTTTTGTGGAAAGTTTTACAATAATCATGATAAGTGTTGGTTTCGAAAAATATATAATATGTGACACCTTAAGTTCGTTAATGTCACTCTTTATCAAAATGCATTAAGTTCCATGAAGTGTTATAGGTAAAAGGAAATAGCATATCAGAAGACAGATATAAAATAGCAGCGGAAATTTAAAACTTCATTATTTTGCAGATAAACATCGTAGTCTCAAAACCAGTTACAACATCAGGCATAAAATACTAAAACTGATTACATCAAAACAAAACATCTGTCTTGAGCTAAAAACCATCAGAGTACAGAAATGTAAAATCATAATCCCCAGTAATAGCCATAATAAAGTAGACAAGTAGTCGAAGCGATACATCAAAGCAGATCCATATCCAAGAAAAAACAGAAGAGAGAATCCTAATCAAGCTCGAACGTTCCCACCTTGAGAACCTGAGGGGAGGGGGGGGGGGGGAGAGAAAACAAAACAAAATGGGTCAAACATAAAGTTTGGCAGTCCAGTGAATTTTAGCATATAAAGAAGTAAAAGCATTATGACAGACATATAAACTGGATGAGAGATAACAGTATCATGTAACAGATATGAACAAACTGAACAGAATAAGCAGAATAAACAGGGTGAACTACGCTTCTCAGTTACTTTCTCTACACTAATAGTAGTATATCATATTATCATAGGATTAGGTGTCCCCTAATTACTTAACGAAAACAGAATGATCCCAACAGAAACATATTGGTAGTTATGGGTGTACTCTAGTAACGGGTTTTACCCAAGCAGAAATAACAGACACCTCAACAGAAATAATGGGTGTTACCACAAACAGAAATAACAGGTACCTCAACAAAAACAAACAGGACTAGATGTACCCTAATTACTACCCCCAAGCGATCGACTTCCTAACTTGTAAATACCCTGTGTCGGTCCACAGTAGTTTGTATTACTTCTTAAAGTGGCAACCTACAGAAGGACACAAACCTATTTACTAGTGCTACAACGGCTTATTTTCCCCGTACAGATCGGACTCATGCACGCACATGACTCCGTTGGGACACACCTGTATACATCTCCTTTCAGATGAACCTCTTATAATCAGTTCAGTATGCGTGCCCTGACCCCTATCTAGTGTAGGGTTCCCGTTTAATGCTAGATTGGGTTACTGACTGAGATGGGTCCCATGCAGTAGATGACACGAGTCAAACCCCTAAACTTGTGTCCCCTAATTAACTAGGATTTTTAACAGGTTAAGGCTACAGATTAACAGGTTTGCCTAACCTACACAGATTAACAGGTTTAGTTTCATAGGTTAACAGGATTATATAACCCGCACAGATTAAACAGGTTTACTTAACCTAACAGATTAAACAGGTTTACTTAACCCCCAACAGATTAAACATGTTTACTTAACCCCAACAGATTAAACAGGTTCCACAGGTTGTTTAAAGTTTCATTAACATGTTCCGCTTAATCTATAAATTAAGCCTACAGATTTATATACCCCAAATCTCGAGTCATAATTCATAGTATAAAATGTTCCCAAATTTTAGTCACATT
Source organism: Allium sativum (assembly GCA_030737875.1). NCBI lineage: Eukaryota > Viridiplantae > Streptophyta > Magnoliopsida > Asparagales > Amaryllidaceae > Allium > Allium sativum. The sequence continues at coordinate 966,995,952 of CM060922.1, read as the reverse complement.
TTATAGTAAAGTTTATGCACCAAAATTTCAGTCATGATTCATAGTACAAGATATACCCCCAAATTATCATTTCCAGTCATTCCCAAATTATCCTAATTTCGTTCGTACGCATGTTTCAGCGATATTGGCCTAGGCTCGAAGGTGGCCTAGGCTATAAAAGTAAAAAGGGAATGAGAGAGAGGGAAGAACAGAAATAGGCATATGATAGCGGAAATAGGCATATCAGAAATAGGCATACAAGAACTGAACAACAGATCAGGTGTACAAAAGAATACATGTAATAATAGAATTGTTTAGATATGAATCAGTTTTTTAACAGGCATTTGTTCAGATCCAAGTTTATAAACATGTGAGGGTTACTGCTAAATTTTTATATCTAAAAGTAACATGAACTCACAGAGATTGGATTGGTGTATGAGAAAGATCACAGATATATGTATAGGCTGATGTTGAAGAAGACAATCTTAATTCAATCCAAGCTGAGGCAACATCTCATTGTCTCCATTGTTTTAGGTGTAGAAAAACAATAGAAATGTTGTCTCTTATATAGCCTATTCTCAACGAACCCAGCCAACAACAAGTCCAGATTCAAAAAAATGAATCGTGCTAGATTGGGGATAGGTCGACCCAATATCACCTAGGTCGACCCATGGGTTGACCCATCTGGCCATAGGTCGAACCATAGGTCGACCCGGCCTTGGCATGGGTTGCTCCATACCGGTTCAGATCTCACTTTCTTTTCCCGTTTATGTTTTCTAACTGTTTTGACCTTTTGGTTTGAATTATATATACATGTAAGTCTCTTATATGTATACAAATTTCCAACCTTCATATCTTTCTCATACGATGTCAGTTTTATGCAAACTTGGAGTCTATCTTAACCAAAATTCCGAGACGAACGCAATGGTATAGTCTGTTTTACTTAATTTTCAATATTTAATTAAGTACCCTTTAGTTTACGTTATAAAGTCCTTTAAAATTATGGGGTGTTACATTCTCCCCTACTTAAAGGATTTCATCCCCGAAATCTCCAAGTTAAGAAGAATGTTTATCCTAACATCCATCAACCATCTATTCATCCATTAATAACATGCATCCATTGTCCTTAAGAGATTTCTAATGCTTATATGAATATATGTGAAGGTGTGTGTATATGTCCCTATGCTAATGCAAAAATCTGACCGTCTACTTATTCGGTCAACCTCCTTAATGCAATATATGTATGTGCCATGAATCCAAAATGTATGCAAATAGTCCTTGTATATCATGTAAACTCTATACGTGTGTACAATCATCCATCCAAATGCAACATCCGTATGATGATATATCCAATTTCATCCATTAAAAAGAAAAATGCACACACATCCATATGCGGTATAAGAGTGCTTTGAGCCGATCTAGTGCCTAGTGTGTGTATATGCATCCACGAGCAACCACTAGCAAACAGTTGCATCCATCAAACATAACATGTTTCAAACACATGTTTACATCCATTGGTTTCCTACCTAAAGGTCGAAGATTCGATCGATAGGATATACTCAAATGACAAAAGCAAGTACGAATAAAAGCTTTGAAAAAGAAGTTGAGAACATACGCTTGAAAAGAAAAGGGTAAGAAGCACTAATCTTGTCCTTAGTCTCCCAAATTGCATCCTCGCCGTCTTCTTCCCATTGCACTTTCATCAACTTGACCTCTCTGTTGTGTAACTTCTTAACCTCTGATGGAAGTATATGGGTAGGAACTTGTCTAGCTGTCACCCCCCTTTCTACCTCTACTTCCTTAAGCATGCTCGGCTCAACAACTCTGCTGTATCATGCAGATATTTCTGCAAATGAGAAACGTGGAAAACATCATGAACACCCTCCAACCTCTCTAGTAGTCTCATCCTATATGCCATTTGACCTATCCTTTCCACTATGGGAAATGGCCCTACAAACCTTGATCAAAACCATGTCTCCTACCTTAAACTCGATATCGGTCCTTCTCCTATCTGTGTAGGATTTCTGCCTGTCTTGAGCTGTCTTCATGCGTCAGCGGATAAGATCGATCTTTTCTAAAGTTTCTCTAATCATCTCAGGTCCAAGTAGAAGCCTATCTGTAGATTTCCACCAACAAGTCGGTGATCTACAAGGTCGTACGTACAATGCCTCGAAGGGTTCCATAGTTATACTGAACGGAAGATGCTCCCCACAAGTCCCTCCTAAGTCTAGGATACACAGCCTCAAAAGATCCTCAAGAACTCTATTCACCCTCTCAGTCTGCCCATCGGTCTGAGGGTGATATGTGGTGCTCATACATAACTGTGTACCTAATGCCTCTTGCAGGCTCTTCCATAACTCACTAGTGAAGATAGGGTCATGATCACTCACTATGACGACCGCCCATAACCCCTGCACTAAACAAGAGGAATAATGCGCTGAAAGGTATGCCAGGCAGTATGGACGATCATAAGAGTAGGTAAACACAAGCGGAACCTGTCGTAGAACTCATAACGCAAGGATAAAAATATAATAGAACTTATACAACAGGTAATAGTAATGAAGCACCATATAGAAAACTTTTCAAACTTTCACAACGTCCTGAAAGGCTATCCAACCGATACCAAAGTTTGTACATAAGGCCTCACTACAACCTTCATAGAACACTTAAACAGTGGAAACAGAAATACTAGATAGTAATAAAACTGGTACGTCAGCCTCCTGCTCGCCTCCGCACAACAACATCATCCTCACTAATCACCTGTAACATGCTGCTTAGTCTGCCCATCCACAACTGGATGAACAACCCAAGGTAATAAGAGGAGACATAAAACCTTGAGTCAGACAACAGTCTTAGTGAGCGATAAAACAACTAACAAACTTCAACAATAAAGTATATGAGCATGGATAAATAAACATACTAATCTACCCATAATACCAGAGAAGAACTCAACCATATCTTCCCCACATCGAACAGTGATAGCCTTTACGATAACATATCAACCATACATCCATGGAAACCAGAACACCCATTCAATCATGGTAAGCACTCATAACATCCAGATTATATATATATCAAGTAAACCATCCTAATTGGATTCAACATCCCTCAAACACAAGCCTCAGAGGCCTAAACCAATATCAGACAAGCACTCAAGAAACATCTCCTTCAACGTTGGACAATCTACATGAGACGGTACAAACAGAACAACCAATCATCCATGACTGACTCTGGCTATCACCACCAATCCTGCTTTGAAACCATCATTAATCATACGGCAGTCAACCTTGCCATATGTCAAGGGCTAATGGTAACCCCAGTTCTAGCATAAACTCCATACGCCTTTCAACGATACGTATGTATGTCCAACCTTGACAACTAGGCCTTTCAACGATACCCAGGGTACTCGACCTACAACCGATCTTTTGGGTGCCTCCGTCGTACCCCTGCTTTGAGCCTGTTAGAACTTATGACAACGATAATCTCTCAGCCTTCTCATCTCTAGTCATCCAACTTGACGACTTTTCATAGCCCAAGCAACCTTCTCGAGCAACCGTTATCCACCAACTCATGACCTTTGAGTTGTCACCTCATTCGCTGTTTTACACCGATCAACGAACACCTTTCAACACTTCGAACCTTCCAACTTGAAATTACTTCGAAGTCACATCATCACCGAACCAAGTTACACCACTGCGCTGCGGCTTGAGTAGGGTTAGGGGGTTGCCCCCAAAAAATATTTTTTTCAAGCTCTTTTCTTCAAATCCGAGTCGTACCCGAAAATATAAATTTTCAGAAAAATGACCCTGTGACCGATCCCTGGCCATGTTCGACCGACCCCTTACTTGGGTTTATGACCGACCCTTCATTCAGGTTCATAACCGACCCACACAACAGAGACCGACCCAACCATTCTGCTCGACCAGGTCCATGCTCGACCCTATATGCTTGCTTGACCTAAAGCATGACCGACCATATTATGGGTGCACAACCGACCCTAACCACATCCATGTCTTGACTGACCCGTTCATGCTCGACCCTCCTTGCATGAACGACCCACTATGCTCGACCCTGCATGTTTGACCGACTAGCCTGTTTCTTTTCTTCCAAGAAATCTTTCCATGGTCCGACCGACCCACCATGTTCGACCCAAAACCTACATCCTCCAATTTCGACCTAAACTTCGCCAAAACGATTCGTCCGACGAAATCAACTCATCCAATTCATTTTATACTATTGCAAGCATGTTATGAAACCAACAATAACACCAATATGACGATGCCCTTAATGATTATGTAAAGTTCACCAAAATCACCGTAAATGTGCATATGAGCAAATATATGGATCTAACTTGCATATTCATATGAAATGTTACATAAATTACTTCTAAACTTGCTAAATCAGATCATAAGGGGATTAATATGAAAATGGACTTATAGAGACACAGATCTATGATAAAACACTTAAATATGATGAAAAACATGATCAAACATTCATATACTTCATTGCATCCATGTGGGAGATGTAAATCACTCACCGATTTGCCAAGACAAGCTAAAATTGATGAAATAAGAATCTGAACAGCAAGCACCTCGCACCAAACACCTTGATCTGATGAACTCTTGCCTCAATTGATATAGATCTAGCCTCAAATGGTGTAGATCTTTGATTTCCCTCCTTGGATTTTGATTTTTAATGGTGGAAAGGTGTTAGAGGAAGGAGGAACTCAAGGCCTCCTAATGAGAGAATGGAAAACTAAAACCACTTCTCATATCCCTTACCCCTTATTTATACCCTTCCAATAGCCCACCAATGGGCCTTCCCAAATCAACCCATTGTGGCTCTCCAAACCTGAACTGCCAACTGAAAAACCTTAAAACAACGATTTCTCCCAAACCACTTAGCCAAATCTTTAATGTAACCATTGTACGGAAAGACAATCATCAATTCCTTTCCAATGGAACATGTCTCACCCTCTAATTCAACCTGAATCAAAAGTTATGCCTTGTACAAGGCTGACAAGGGAGAAATGGTCACAAAAAAATTGGTAAAAATTATGGACATGTCTCACATCCCCATAAGCAACATAATAAAAGATGAGAATGATCCAACCCTCCAGAACTAAAATAAAAATATTTTAACGTCTTTCGATACGTAAAATGCGGGTTGTTACACTCACTATGCTAGAAGGAACTCCACGTAGACGGACTATCTCACAAAGATAAACTGATGCCAACCATGCTGTCATTCTCTTACTCTTAACAGGAATGAAATGAGCGCTCTTATTAAGCCTGTCAAGTATAACCCAAATACAAGTGTTGTCTTTCCTTGATCTAGGCAAATCACCGATAAAATTCATAGAGACGTTCTCCCACTTCCACTGTGGGACCTCCAAAGAATGAAGTAAATCGCCGGGCTTCCTTTGTTCAGCTTTAACTTGCTGGCAAACCAAGCATCGAGAGACAAACCCCGCTACATCTTTCTTCATCCCAGCCCAAAAGAAAACCCTCTTCATATCTCTATACATCTTATCAACGCCCGGATGGATAGTCATCCTAGAATAATGGGCTTCCTTAAGAACTATCTTCAGTAAACTTCCAACTCGGGGAACACAAAGCCTCCCATCCCTTCGTAGCCACCCTCTATCATCCATGGAATATCTACCGAGGTGACTAGAAGTCTCCCCTCTACTGAGCCTATCCAAGATGTCTGTTATCCGTGGGTCCTCTCGCTGCGAAGATTCTGTCTGATCCATAAGAGTAGGTCGCACCTCTAAAGATGCCAACGAACCAGGTGTAAGATCCGTAGATGGCCTAAAATCGAAGGTCGATATGTACTCTAAACTACGTCCTTCTAAGAGTAGAGGACTCAAAGTCATCCTTTGCCAACTCAATGCGTCCGCCACCACGTTACCCTTGCCCGGGGTATAAGAAATCTCAAAATCATAGGATGCTAGGAACTCCATCCATCTTTGCTGTCTCAAATTGAGATCCTTCCGCGAGAACATATACTTGAGAGAATTATGATTCGTGTACAACTCAAACCTCTCTCTAAGTAGATAATGTCACCAAGTCATAAGCGCAAACACTATAGCAACCAACTCCAAATCATGGGTAGGGCAGTTCCTCTCATGAACTCTCAACTGTATACCACCATAGCATACTATCGTTCCCTCTTGCATCAAGCCGACACCAAGCCCTATACCACATGCATCAGTGTACACTGTGAACACTTTGTTTCCGTCATGAAAAGTCAAAACTGGGGCTATTGTTAGATCCCTCTTCAATCGCTGAAAAGCATCCTCACAGTCAATGCTCCAAGAAAAGGTCAGATTCTTCTTCATCATTCTGGTGAGTGGGGCTGAGAACTTTGCGAAGTCCATGATAAACTTCCTATAATAGCCCGCCAATCCAAGAAAACTCCTCACCTCCGTTGCATTCTTTGGAACCTTCCAATCTTTAATTGCAACTACTTTCACAGGATCCACCGCTATCCCATTCTTGGAGACCACATCCCCTAGAACTCAAACTTTCTCTCTCCAAAAGTGACATTTGGAGAATTTCGCCTTAAGCTGTGTTCTTGGGGAGTCCTCAAAACCTCCCCTAGATGTAGGGCATGCTCTTCCTCGCTCTTCAAGAAGATCAGAATGTCATCCACAAAGACCACAACGAACTTATTCAGAAACTCCCTGAACACCCTACTTATCTGATCCATAAAATACGTCGGGTGCATTCGTCAACCCAAAAGGCATGACTAGCCACTCAAAGAAACCATCCGGAGTTTTGAAAGCGGTCTTGTCTATACTGTCCTCAGCCACCCTCAACTGATGAAATCCCATGGTCAAGTCTAAATTAGAGAAAATAGATGCGCCAACAAGCTGGTCAAACAGATCATCAATCCTCGGAAGTGGGTGTCTATTTTTCTTGGTGAGCTTATTCAACTCCCTATAATCTATACATAGTCGAAGTGAACCATCCGCCTTGGTAGCGAAGACGACTAGAGCACCCCATTCAGATATACTTTGCCTAATAAACCCCTTCTCAAGTAGCTCCACTACTTGTTTGCTAAGCTCCCTCCTTTCCCTTGGAGCCATTTGGTAGACATCCAATGCTACTGGCTTCGCATTATCCACTAAAGTATATCCGCAAATCAATCTCATGCCTCGGAGGTAATCCTTTAACCTCCTCAAAAACATCAGGACACTCCCAGACTACAGGTACAGATCGCAAATCATTGAAAAAAGCATCAAGTGATTCTAGGAAACTAAGCATATTAGACCCCTTTGGGCCACAGGAAATCTCGAGAGTCCTCTCTTAGCAAGTCAAAAGCCTAACGACTCTCCTCTTACCGTCTAGAATGGCTATCCAATCCATCCCTAGAATTAAACCATAGCCTAGAAAATGAAGCACATACGCATCACACTCAAGCTCGACGCCCAACACAAATATCCTCAAACCCCGACATATCATAGACAGATGAGCCGTGCCCCCAATAGGGTTTGAGACAATAATGGGATCAGAAATAATACTAGTACTAAGGTTCAGAGACTCAACCAAATAATCAGATATAAAAGAGTGAGAAGTACCGGAATAAAAAAGAATCCTAACTAGATGATCGGAAAGAGAAATCAAACCTTCAACATAAATTTTCCTACCACTGTCTGGTACACTAGCCTCGAGAGCATGCATCTGCCCTCCAGAAGATCCCGCCCTTTGGCCTTGTCCTTGCTTCTTCGGGCACTCCTTTGTATAATGTCCAACCTCACCACAGTTGAAGCAAGCATTCTTCCTTTTTCTGCAATCTTTGACCAAATGAACCAAGCTCCCACAACCATGACATTTTTTTTGCCTTGAGATTTGTTGTTCTTTCCGCCCTTCTTTTGTTGATCTTTCTTGGGCCACACTTTCTTCTTTTGCGTCTCATCAGTCTTAGCCTCCTTTTTCTCATCCTTACCATCTTTGTGCATCAATGCCATATCAGCTAGCCTCTCAAAAAGTAGCCACCGTTGGAATGTGAGATAACACCAATGCTTGAAGAGGTTGATTAATTCCTCTTGCAAACCTCAAAGCTTTCTTGTGCGGGGTATTCACCAACTCTAGATCAAACCTTGCCAACTGATTGAACTTATTGACATGCTGTTTAATAGACATGCTTCCATGCTTAAGTGCCACAAACGACTCCATTTGCATATTCTCTTTTTCATGAGAAAGAAACTTCGCCTCGAATCTCTGTCAGAAATCTTCCCAAGTATCAACTGGACGCCCTGCTTGCGTCACTTCCCACTAGAACGAATCCTCATCCTTAAGCTGCCATGCAGCCAACTGTATCTTCCTACGGTCATCAACTTCAAAAAGCCCAAACAAATTCTCTGTCTCCTTTTGCCAACTCCGTGCTTCCACAAAGTTCTTGGTTCCACATAATGGCTTTCCTCCCATAACACAAAAATCCTTGCATATCTTAGAGAAATTATCCGCTCGCGGGGGAGGGGGAATAGCGGCTACAGCTGGGGGAGGGGCGTCTCCTTGGCCTCCGGCAGGCACCGTAGCCACAAAGTATCTACGGAACCAAGCCGATATCTAAAAGCCCTTGGGGAGATTCGGTTCCCTAGACACGCTGAAAAGAAAAGGGATTCAAACAGAAAACTAAAAGATATTTTAAATGGCTTTAGGGAATATGTTTTTCAAAAACAGAATTTTCTTTGAAAATACTTTCTTTTTTAAACCTTTTTAATACAATTTTCAAAACCTTTTATCTGATCTTGTAACCTTCAGCTTTGATACCAAATGTGACACCCCACGTCCGTTAATGTCACTCTTTATCAGAATACATTAAGTTTCATGAAGCGTTGTAGGTAAACTGAAACAGAATATCACAAGACAGATATAAAATTGAGACGGAATTTAAAACTTCATTATTTTATAGAAAAAACATCATAGTCTCAAAACCAGTTACAACATCAGGCATAAAATACTGAAACTGGTTACATCAAAATAAAACATTTGTCTTGTGCTAAAAACCATCAGATACAGAAATGTAAAATCACAATCCCCGGTAATAGCCATAATAAAGTAGACAACTAGTCAAAGAGATACATCAAAGAAGATCCAAATCCAAGAAGAAACAGAAGAGAGAATGCTAATTAAGCCTGAGTGTTCCCACCTTGAGAACCTGAGGGGGTAATAGAAGAGAGAGAGAGAGGAAAGTAAACAAAACGGGTCAGACATAAAGTCTGGCAAGTCCAGTGACTTCTAGCATATAAAGAAGTAAAAGCACCATGAAAGGCATTTAAACGGATGAGAGATAACATTATCATGTAACAGGTATGAACAGACTGAACATAATAAGCATAATAAACAGGGTGAACTATGCTTCTCGGTTACTTTCTCTGCACCAATACTAGTATATCATATTATGACAAGATTAGGTGTCCCTTAATTGCTTAACAGAAACAGAATGATCCCAACAAAAACGTAATGATAGTTCTGGGTGTACTCTAGTAACGGGTTTTACCTAAGAAGAAATAAAAGGCACCGCAACAGAAATAATGGGTGTTACCCCAAACAGAAATAATAGGTACCTCAACAGAAACAGACATGACTAGATGTACCCTAATTACTATCCCCACGCGACCGACTTCCTAACTTGTAAATACCTTGTGTCTGTCCCACAGTAGAGTGTATTAATTCCTAAAGTGGCAACCTACAGAAGGACACCGACCTATTTACTGGTGCTACAACGGCTTATTTTCTCCTTACAAACCAGACTCATGCACACACATAACTCCATTGGAACGCTCCCGTATACACCGCCTTTCAGATGAACCTCTTATAATCAGTTTAGTATGAATCCCCTGACCCCTACCTAGTGCGGGGTCCCCGTTTAATACCAAAATGAGTTACTGACTGAAATGGGTCCCACACAGCAGATGACACAAGTCAAACCCCAAAACTTGTGTCCCCCAATTAACTAGGATTTTTAATAGGTTAAGCCTATAGATTAACAGGTTTGCCTAACCCCACATATTAACATGTTAAGTTTCACAGGTTAACAGGTTTATATAACCCCCATAAATTAAACAAGTTTACTTAACCCCAACAGATTAAACAGGTTTACTTAACCCCAACAGATTAAACATGTTGCATAGGTTGTTACCAGTTTCATTAACATGTTCCGCTTAAAAAATAAATTAAGCCTACAGATTTATATTCCCAAAATCTCAAATCATAATTCACAATATAAAATATGCCCCAAAATTTTAGTCACATTTTACAATATAGGTTATGCCCCAAAATTTTAGTCATAATTCATAGTACAAGATATGCCCCTAAATTATCGTTCCTAAACATTCCCAAATTATCCCAATTTCATTCGTGCGCATGTTTCAGCGATATTGGCCTAGGTTCGAAGGTAGCCTAGGCTATAAAAACAAAAAGGGAATGAGAGAGAGGGAAGAACAGAAATAGGAATATAATAACAGAAATAGGCATATGATAGCAGAAATAGGCATATAATAACAGAAATAGGCATATGATAGCATAAATAGGCATATAAGAACTGAACAACAGATCTAGTGTGTAGAAGAATACATGTCTTGTTTAGGTGTAGAAAAACCATAGAAATGATGTCCCTTATATAGCATATCCTCAATGAACCCAGCCAACAAAAAGACTAGATTCAAAAAATGTATCGTGCTAGATCGTGGATGTAACACCCCAAAATTTTAACAACATTAAAGAAGAAAAATTAAATAATAATTAATTTAATATCCAGAATTAAGGGAACGGACTGCGCCATTGCCTCCGTCTCGAAATTCTGGTTTAGGTAGACATTTGGTTTGCGTAAAACGAACACCGTATGAGGAAGTTATGAAGGTTTGAAGTTTGTATACGCATAGAAGAATTATATATATATGACCCAAGAAATCAAAATTTTCAGTTCACAATTTGAAATCACAGAAAGTGGGGGAACCAGGAAAAATCCCGCCTATGGGAGTCGACCCCATAGGAGGGGTGTCGACCCCTCAAGGGGGGTGCGACCCATGGGTCGACCCCCTAAGTGAGGTTGACCCCCCTAGGGCTGAGGTGGCAGTCAGTTTCTGGAGGCTGGCAGCTATATATAGAGGTCCATTTCTCTTGTTTTCTCCATTGAGAATCCATGGAGGCCAAACTATACAGGTGACTGAACTGAACAGAGTCATTTATCTTTTACAACAATCAAATAAGGCTAATCATTCAAGTGTAGATCCGCATCTCAACAAGCTTCTTTTCTTATTCTATTTTTCTAATCCAAACACTGTGAGTTCTTAGTTACTTTTAGATTTAAATATTTAAAAATAAACCTGATATGACTATAGTTTGGATTTGTTCCTGTGACTAAATTATACTAGATCCATTGTAAATCGTGAACATATGACATTCTGAATTGGTTATAGCTTGGATCTAAATCTCTATCTAGTCAGATCTATTGTAACTTCTGTGACATTCTATGATGTGGAACTTAAACCTTATTTGTGTCAAATCTACTTTAACTAGTGGATCTGAATTATGTGGACGCCTAAATTATTAATCAGATCTAGCTTATTATTTAGATCCCTTTGTGCTTACCATATTAGATCTGAGCCTGTTAGACATCTGTAACAACCCGTAATTTTAAAACATGACATAAGGGATATTAAAGAATACTTATTTTTTATAAGAAGAATTAAGGGAAACAGGTTGCGCCATTGCATACGTCTCGGAATTCTGCTTGGGATAGAGTCCGAGTTTGCATAAAACGGATACAGTATGAAGAAGTTATGAAGCTTAAAAGATTTCAGTTTAAGCAGAATTTAAATTAAAAATCAAAAACGAATTCAAAAATCAAAAATCAGATTCAGCTGCGTGAGCACAAAATCTCCCGCTCTAGGGTGTCTGTAACGACCCGAAAAATCTAAACCAATTTAAAAATTTTAAATTGGCTATTTTAGTGGATTTTAAATATTTAAAATAAATATTTTAAATAATAACGATGAAAAGTAAGGTTGAATCGAAGTTTGAAAATAAATAAATATAATTAATTCTAATTATAAACAAGGCCTGAAATGGCGCGGTAGTTTCAAAATTTGAATTCTAACTTTGACTGACTGTACCAGGTGCAAAACAAAACGGATTTTAGTGAAACCAAAAATATTTAAATCTGTTAGTGAATATCTTTCTAACAAATTTGAAAAATCGAAGTTTCACAGCGAGAAGCAAAGGTTATGGCCAAATGAATTTTCAGAAAGGTCGCTATAAAGTTTATATAGCCCGTGAAAATGGCCATTTTGCAAACGACCTCGGAATTCGACGAAACCACTTTTGTTAGATCCGGGATGTCAAATTATTGCTAGATTTCAAATTTTATAATTTTTGAAGCCAGTATGTGAGCGTGGCAAAGGAAAATGCGTTTTGGTCAATTATAGTTAAATTGGATCGACCAGAAATGGGCCATTTTTCAAACGATCTCAGAATTCGACGAAACTAGTTTTGTTGGGACCGTATCGTCAAAACATAGCTAGATTTATTTTTCTGGAATTTTTCGAGTCAGTTTGTGGCCCTGGCAAATTTAAATGTACGTTCAAATCGAATATTGAATGTTTTATATTTTAATTTGAAGGAAAACTGACTCAAACAGTCGAATGGGCCTTCGAAACATATCCCATTGTGTTTGGAATGGGGGTAAAACGCTAGGGACGACAGTCGTTGGGTTTGGATTGAGGTTCGTGTGTGAAAGAGGGTATTTTTGGAATTTTAAAAGTTATAAAAAAAAATTTGATTCGTCCACATCAGCCCCCCTCGATATTCTCTCTCCCCGCTGCTACGTCGAAGGCGGAAAACGCTCCTCCCTTACCCCTCATTTTCTGATCAATCCAAGAAGAATTAGCCATAGCTCCAGTTGAAGTTTTTGAAGAGCTCCTCCTCCTCTCCAAATCCATAATTGATTCACCTCCCCTCGCCCTGTATTTCGTTCGAACGGAGGTCACGAAGTCGCGCCATTCACCCTCGAAATTTTCCTCCCAGGCACGTGCGAGTTCGACGCCGTTAGCACCCCAGGCGTGCCGCTCCTAGCCCTTCAAGGTGGTGAAGGCCGATCGTCATATAGCTGCACGGATTTCGCGGAAATCCTCGACCTAGTTTTGAACAAACGTGAGAGGTATACGGCTATTTTAAAATAAATTATATTATAGCAGTTTAAAACGCTACCGTTTTTGATTTCACTGTAAAAATCATATATTTTTCGTTTGTTGATGAAATTCAGTGAAACAAGAGACAGTGGACTCGTGTGGACGTCTTCTACATTCTAGAAGAGACCGCATATTTTTCTGAGCCTTCTGCTATTTTAGGTGGAGTGGAACCCAATGTGAGATTTCTAATTTATAAACGATATGGAAAATGATGATGTATAAATTATATGGTCGATGTATGACTTGTATAAGTGTTGTACACCTCATGTATAAGCGTTGTATAGGTTGTACGTTCGATGTATAAGTTATATATGCATTGTAAAAATTATATATGTGTTGAAATAGAAGTGAAATGCTTATATATATATATATATATATATATATATATATATATATATATACACACACACCCCTCGTCCACAAACCATGGACGATATTTATTGATTGTGATTGGTGTGAAAATTGGTTGATAGCGAATGGTTGATTATAATTGTTTGTGGTCGAAATTGATTGATTGTGGTTGAAAAATGCCCGTTTGTGGTTGAGAATTATTTGGTTGAAACCACATAGGATTAGTTTGTGGAAATGAAAAATATATACATACCACCTGCGTGCGAACTAGATGCATGATTCCCCATTGTCAAAAGCTGCAAGGCTTTAAGGTAGAGCGAGGAGCCGTACTAGGGACGACCCCGGTTTTAACTACCCTGTCGTTATGCTGCCGAAATTTTGAATAATATTCATGTGTTAGAATTATTTTCATGTGTTGAAACTATATTCGTGTGTTGTATAAAAATTCATCTATTGAACGACATTCATGTTTTGAAATAAATTGTTTTGCAATAAAAATCACCTTTTTATCTATATATATAAACTACAGAAAACCTTCATGTGTTGAATTGAAATTCATTCGTTGAATAGAAATTCATGTGTTGAATGGTATTCGTGTTTTAAATATAAAAATCACTTTTTTTTCTATATATATAAAATATAGAAAACCTTCATGTGTTGAATTGAAATTCATTCGTTGAATGGAAATTCATGTGTTGAATGGTATTCATGTTTTGAAATAAATTGTTTTATAATAAAAATCATATTTTTATCATCTATATGAACTATATAAAATAGTCGTGTTTTGAAAGAAATTGTTTTATAATAAAAATCATATTTTTACCATCTATATTAACTATATAAAATAGTCGTGTTTTGAAATAAGCTGTTTAACAATAAAAATCATATTTTTATTATATACATGAATTGTTAAAAATAGTGAAGTGTTGAAATAGAAGTTAGTTTGATGAAAATATCATTTTTATCAAAAATATGAAATGAATATGGTTTTGAAATCGAAGAATCGATTATATATATATAATTAAATTAAATTGAATAACGAAGCTGCAGTTCATGTTTTGAAACCGTGATTTCAAATGATTAGTGTGGGAGATCCGACCATCGGATTTTCCCGAAACCGAAACCGTTGGGTTCGCTTTGGAAATATCTTTCCAACAACACCAACTTTGCAAAGATCCAACGGTTGGATTGTCTGGAATGTTTAATTCAAATCTGAAGAAAAACAGCTCCAGAATCGATTATATATATATATATATATATAAATATAATTAAATTAAATCGAATAACGACGCTGCAATTCGTATTTTGAAATCGAAACTTCAAACGATTGTACCGGGAGATTCGACCGTCGGATTTTCCCGAAACTGGAACCGTTGGATTCGTTTTGAAAAGATCTTCCTAATGATGTAAATTTTGTGAAGATCCAACGGTTAGATTTTCAGATATGTGTAAATCAAATCTGAAGAAAAACAGCGCCACGACCGCGTTATGGCCCGAAACGTCGTTTAAATAAATTGGCTATAAATAAATAAATAAAAATAGCGATAAATCGTTATAAAATATTATAAACGATATGGATGTGAAATTTAGAAACTAACTGAAGGTTGGCTAAGTCGAATGGTTTCCTGGATTTTGATCTGATGTTGGTTTCGACCTTCGGGGTTAATATTTGGGAAATCGTTCTCTTACTGATTTAAGGTTGGTGACTAATGAACTGAAATGATGTGTATGTTGTGTTTGTGTAGCACTTGTTTATTATATACGCGAGTTGCTCAGAAAGATCGGGTTTATCCCATTCTGAATAACTGAATCGACGATAAGAAATCGAAAATGAAGACGGTGGTCGAAGACCGGAGATTTTTACCTCACTTGGATGGTAACTGATGTCCTGATTAGGAGGCATCCCGAAATATGGATAATGAGTGGTGACCGTCCAGACGTACGTGGAAATCGATGGGTTTGCGAGGTATATAGTGCCTCCAGTTTCGTTCAGACTCAGAACGGACTTGCAAATGGACCGTGTGTCGGACATTGGAATTCATTCTGTGTGATTGATAGCCATCAGTTGCATGGTGTGAATTGCCTATGTGGCATGCTAAGATGCAGTGATCAGGGCTTCTGTTGAAAAGCAAAGTCTTGTGGTTGATGATCAAAGCACCGCCTGTGTGGCGTAGCTTTGTGTATAACGTGAATTCGCGAGCCTCACACCCCGGTATGAACCAGAAACGGGAGAGGACATCAGGGAGGGCATGCGTTTCCTTCTAGTTAGAGGTGGTGTCGGTGCTTAAACTGGCTGACATTATATTATTTTCACCTATGTGGTTGTTGCTGTTGCGAGGCGCCTCGGTTATATCGGTCGATCCGGGACCCATGGAGTCATTCGTTGGCTCATTGACGCCCCATAGGGCGGGGAAACGCAGTGTTCAGGCATTTTAATCCACATCGGTGGACCGGCCCTGACGATCCAAGGGTCACTTGAGCTCTGATCCTAAGGGGTGGGCTAGAGCATCTCGAAGTCGGTAAGGACTATCTTTTGCCTTGGTTCATGACGGAAATCCAATTTCCGAATACGTGATTGTGCGGTTTTGATTATATATATATATATATATATATATATATATATATATGGCGACATGATATATGGTACCCATGCCGTCTATGATTGATATTTATGATTGTGTATGAAATTAGAAACTAACTGTAAACGAGATAAGATGGATGGTTTCCTGAGTATTGGTCTGATGTTGGTTTCGGCCTTCGGGGTTAATACCTATGGAATCGTTCTCTTACTATTTTACAGTTGGAGTCTGATTATCAAATAATTTGTTTTGATCGTATCAATCATATTTTGGCCATTATAAGGTAAAACTCTATCCTCCGGTTTGCGTTGCATTGTGTGATGGGAACTGAGTCTTATAATGGCTTCATTTTTATAAAACGCATTGCGATGTTTAAAAGAATGATTTGTTTTAAAGCACTGGCAATCCAATGGAGTAAACCCGTTCCACGAAAGTGGCGTGGTCCTGTGATTAGCCGTATTGTATAATGTGTTAAGTAGATTTCTCATACCAGTCCCATGACTGACTCGTAGTTTGTTTCACTTGCAAACTCGGGTGCCCCTTTTTCTACACGGGCAGCCTTGTATTCAGGTTTTAGCTGGCTCTTTCTGGATAGTTGGAGCTGAAGATGGATTCTATCATTTATCTCTTTTTATGCTGTTCAGCTCCTATTGTACATATTATGTTTGTATCCGCTGTAGACATTTATGTATAGCTGAACTGTATTTGTACTAAGTATGATCCTGTATACTATGTAACTTTGATGATTATTGTTTATCCAGTGATTATTCGTTCATTATATGGTGTATTTATTTATTTATTTATGTTCTTCTATTATCTGTTTCTGTGTTATATTCCAAAGATTACCCTTAACACCGTCAGTACGGGTTTTGGGGTCGTCACAGTGTCGACCCCCCTAGGGGAGTCGACATAGGTGCCAACCCCCCTATAGGGGTGTTGACAGGGGTGTCGACCCCCTATAGGGGTGTCGACCCCCATCTTCCCAGATCTGGTAGACGAGTTTTGGTGGTCTAGGGCTGATGTGTCCTTCTGGGATTGGCTGGATGACGTATTTTCTGGTTTGGATGGTTCAGATGGATCCTAATCTAATCTAAGGGTCCTAATTCACCTAGAGCATCTATAAAATACCCTTAAACCTAACCCTAATCTCATTGTTATTCATCCATGGCGCCTCCATGCTGCTCTAGTCTAAATTAACCTAGCCTTTCTTCTCCACCAAAGCAAATCAGAAGTAGAGTATACAAATTGGAAGATAAGAATCAAATTCTACAACAACGGTTTAGCTAATCAAATTCAGAAATCAGAATTCAGATCTATCCTCTCTCCTAAATCCTGTCGTTGTGAGTCTATGTTACTTTCATATATAATTAAAGAGTGATTGTGATAGAATTGTAAATTGGATTTAATGATCATGCCTGTAAGTAAGACGAATCATATCAAGTTTTGTAGATTCTTATCTTTCAGATTCATACTCAAATTACTGTTATCATATGCCTAATTGGATCTATTTTATTGTTTTATGCCAGTTCATGTTTCATATGTCTCTTTTATGCCAGTTTTGATGACATGATTCTCTTCCCCTCTTCTTTTCCTTTTTTTATGAGATCAGGCTAACTTCGAGTCTAACATATTACGTGGAGATTTGCGCACGAATAATGTTTGAATGATTGGGAAAAAGTTTCGGGAAATTTGTAATAAAATGAGATTATTGGTATAAATCAATTTGAGCATAATTGTGTATAAATTGTATACATGAGATTTGGCACAAGTTGGATTGGGCATAATTGGATATAACTTGTATACATGAGGTTTGGCATGAATTGTTAATAACTATGGACGCAAATTAATTTGGGCGTAATTTGGCATAACATGTATACATAAGATTATTGGCCTAATTTGGATTAAAATTATAAACATAATTTTGATTGGAAATTATGGGTAATTGGAGTATATTTTAATCCAGGACTTAAAATCTGGACTTGAATCAAGAAATTGATAATGAACGCCTAAGACACGAGGTTAGATTCGAATTGCGATATAAGACTGCCCGGAACCGCCCGGCACATCCAGCGACCGTAATTTGGTATTCTAATGTGAAAGGTCATAGGCAGAAATTAGATGCGTAATCATGCAAAGACACGAGGTTAGATTCGGTTTGCGGTATAAGACTACCCGGAACCGCCCGGCATATCCAGCAACCGCAATACGACAGTCTAATATGGGAGGTCTTACAAGATTACGATTATAATGAATTAATGAACACTTAACCAAGATAAGACATGTGGTAAGGCATGGGAATGATAAAAGGGTTAAGTGGGTAACATGGGTAGCATGTGAAACATAATTAAAACACTTAACCAAGATGGGACATGTGATTAGACATGGGGATAAAGAGGGGTTAAGTGGGAATTCCTAGTGGGGACTAAGCTTAGGAGGGAAGCTTGTGTCAAGTGGGTGGACCCTTTTCAACCAGTAACTCATTTTAGTATCTATATGAGCTCGAACTAGGTCGAGGACTAGGACACGCTTACTGGGGTTGATTGTAAGAGGTCAATAAAGAGTTAGTGATGGCAGTGCAAGTCCAACGGAGTCATGTGCGTGCGTGGGTCCGGGATGGTAGGTAAGACGCTGTTGCATCGTGTAGGTATAAGCCGTGCATTTTAGTAGTATCAGGTTGCCACTTTAGGGAGTGATACACCCTACTGTGGGACGAGCACGGGTATCTACGAGTTAGAGAGCCGATCGAATGGGGAGGGTAGTGGGTACAACTAGTGGAGATAGGAGTAGGTGGCACCTATGACAGCAGCTAGGAGTACACGAAACTACCATCATCATTATTATTACTATGTTTAGTAAGAAGGATCAACTTTCAGTATGGAACTAGCATTGGTTCGTTGTAGGAATTATCTTATAGTGATTAGAAGCGTAATCAACGTTACATCTTGTTCATCTTGTTACCTTGTCATATCTGCTTATATTACAGTCATCTCTTATATCCAGTTTATATTCTTATCCTGTTGCTTTACTGATTATATTGTTAAAGTCACTAGACTCGCCAGACTTATGTCTGACCCCTTTTTGTTTCGCCTCTTCCCCCCAAGTTCCTCAGGGTGGGAATAGTGAAGCTTGACTTGGATTCCTTTCTTCTTGAAGTGCTTGGAAGTTTTGAAAGTAATGCTCAACTTTATCTCTTTTTCATTTTGGCTATTTGGAGTGGGATTATGGTTTTACTTCTGTGTACTCTGATAATAAATTTGTACAAGATGGATATTTGTGTACTTGGCTTTAGCATGTGGTTTTGATGTTGTAACCAAACATGTTTTGCTTTTCCGCTACAATGAATAAACTTTGATTTTTCGTAAGTACCTTTTTACATATCTGTCTGGTGATATTATGTTCTATTCTCTTATAATACTCCATGAAAGTTAATGCATTCCCTTATTGAGTGGCATTAATGGACGTGGGATGTTACACGTGGTATCAGAGTTGAAGGTTACCGGAACAGATAAAAGATTTTGAAAACCGTTTTCAAAAGCATTTTTAGAAAGAAGTATTTTTGAAAAAACATGTTTTGTAGAGGATATTTTCAAGAGAAAAGTTTATTGTGAAAAACATAATCCCCAAAAGCCATATATCTATCTTTCGATTCTCTGTTTCGAATCCCTTCCTTTTTCCTTTCAGCATGTCTGGGGAACCCGTTATACCCAAGGGCGTACAGATACCAGGCTGGTTCAGAAGGTATCTGGAGGCTAGGGTTACTGCCGCAAGCCCAACAGACGTTCCTCCTCCCCCAGCTGCAGCCGTTCCTCCTCCTCCTCCTCCCCGTGTAGACACTTTTTCTAAAATATGCAAAGACTTCCGTGCGATGGGCGGAAAACCGTTTTATGGGACTGAGACATTTGTTGAGGCTCGGAATTGGCTCAAGGAAGTGGAGGATTTGTTTGTTATCTTTGAGATAGATGAGGGAAGGAAAGTTCAACTAGCTGCTTGGTTGATGAAGGACGAAGCTTCCTTTTGGTGGGAAGTAACTAATGGAGGACGTGCAGTGGAGACGTGTGATGTGCAAGTAAAAATGCACATTTATATTCACATATTTATTCTTGTTTAGTTTAATAAATGAACATTTTTGGGTATTTTATGTGATCAAACCATGTTTTAAATATTTTCAAAATCATCACTTATTTTGGGAAAAAAGGGGTCACTTGTGCATGTTTTAATTTGTGAAATCTTTTACTCGTTCCTTGTTATTAACTCTTGTAGTAATTTAGGAGCTAAAATGATATATACACATGAAGAGATGAAGGAAAGCATGCACATACACAAGAGAAGGCAAAGAATTAATACATCTTATGGATAGTGGAGGGCCCATCTTTCAACTAGCCCACTTGCTTCATATTATTGAATGGGACAAAAGGCCTTATGCATTCCACATGACATATTAGTGGCTAATATCAATTAGAAGCTTCATGAAGGGCCATTTTCGGGAATTCCCAAGAAAATTGATTAGGGTTTTAGGGTTTTAGATCATGTATATATAAACCTTTGTTTCATGTATTTGGCATCTCCTTTTTATATATGAAAGTGTAAGTGATCAAATAAATAAAAATGGCTTCCAATCCTATTTCTTTTATGTCTATCTTTTGTCTCTTTTAATTTCTATGCTCTACTTTATGTTCATAGTTTAGATTTATTTACATTCATGTTCATAGCTTAGATTTACTTTCATGCTCATAGCTTAGATTTACTTTATGTTCTTAGTTTAGTTCTCTTCTTTTTTTACTTAGTTTTTCTTTCATTTTGCTTAATTTTCTAATGTTGAAACTTACATGTGTTGATATTACAACACATATGAGTGGCTAATCCCTTGATTTAGGGGTAATGATGCTCTCTAACTTTGTGTAAGTTCAATATGTGTATGATTTGTGATCTTTAATATGTGCTTCATGTTAGTGAATATTGATGTAAGTTTATACATATGGGTTTGATAGGTCATGTTGCATTTGCAAATGATCTATGCTTATTCAATATAAACACAAGTTACATCAATATTTGCTAAGTGATTATTGATTTTGAAATGAAAGTATGAACAAAATTTGATGGTCTATAGTTCTAGCCAATAGTTCATAGACCACACTTAGAATAGTTTTGCTTTAGTTTCATTTTCATGAGAATCATAAGTGGTGTAAATGTTGCATTTATATCACTTATTGAGATCATAAATTGTATGTATGATAACGTACATAAATATGAGAGTGGATTTACCTCTAAATTACTCTCTAATTTCATATTTAGCTCTCAACTTAGTTTCTAGTTTCATTAGTTTTTATTAGAACAATTCAAAGTTTGGTTTAATTTGAGTGAATACAATTGAAATCACTTCTTTCCTTGTGGATCGACTCGCACTCACTACGTATTACAATAGTACACCGTGCACTTGCGGTATTATCACGATATTTCGGGTTAACGGTTTTCTAATTCAATAGAAATTCCGTTTAGCGAACAAGTTTTTGGCGCCGTTGCCGAGGAGAGATTTTGATTTTAGTTTTATTCTTCGAGTTAAGTTTTCTTGTTATTTGTTATTTCTTAAAAAAAAAAATCTTGTGTTGTTTGTGTCTTTTTCATTTTGTGTGATTGTGTTTTTCATTTGTGTTTGTTTGCGTGTGTTTGTTAATTTTCTTGTTTGTTTTCTTAAAAAAAAAAATGCTCATAGCTTCTTGTGTTTGTTCTCTGTCTCGTTCATTCTTGTGTACGTTGCTTTGTGTTTTGTTTCATTTTAGTTTACTTGTTTGAGTGTGTTTATTTTCTTTTGTGTTAGCCTATTGAAAAAAAATGTTGTTTCGTTTTGTGTTTAAGTTAAGTTGTTGTGTTCATTAACACTTGTGTATTTGTTGTTTGTGTTTGTTTGTCCCTTTGTATTCATTTAGTATTAGATTTCTTTTGAAAAAAAGAAGGGGTAGTTACTGTTTTCTGCTGCTTGCACCTATTTAAACAAGATAGATTTTGTGTTTTTTGTGCTTGTAGTTCCTTGTGTGCATCAAGTGAAAACAGTTTGCAATTAATTTGTGCATCAAGTTAAAAACAGTTCACTGTCTTTTGTGAACAAGCCGTGCATTAATTCATTTTGTGTTATCTGCTCTGTGCATCTTGTGCACTCTGTGCATTGTCATTATTATATAAAAAGACACAGGAATAGTTACACAACCATTTTGACATAAATTTTGGATTTCTTACAACTTGTTTACAACATTTGCTCATATTCCTTATTTTCATCTGGTTTTACAACTTGTTTTGTTGTTGTTGCTCACCTTACCCTCTTTATTCAACCCTTCTCCCCACAAATCAGCATCAGCTTCTTCAACTATCATCACAGTCCTACAGCATCCACCTTCTACCAGGTAGTCAAAGCAGATAAAAGAAGGAAGTGCTTGCTTTGCTTGGCTGGATTACTTTGCACCGCTTTGCTTGCTTGGATCGCTTTGCTTTGCTTTGCTAACTCGCTTGCTTGCTAAAAAACGCCGCTAAACAATTTTTGCTAATAAATTCAGACACTCAGGTATCGTGTTTTAACATATTTATTTTATTTGCATTGTTGTTTGCTTGCATTTGCATTAAAAAAAATCCAAAAACAAAATTAAAATCATTCGTAGTTGCATTGTTAATACACGTTTAATTTCTGTTTTGCATTCATCTCATTTTATTTTCTTTTCTTAAGGGCACACCCCAATTCACATAAGGTGGGGAGTTCATTACCCTTCCTTAGCCCAGAAAATTGCATATCATCGTAGAATTTGACTAATAATAACGGTTAGACGTTGGACTTAAGGGAGTCGCGGGCTCATTTAGGGCTTAATTATATTTTGATTGTTGATTTATTTTGAACAAATTATTTCTTGGTGTCTAGACTATGGCAGAGAAATAATCGCTAATAAATATTACGGTGATTCGTAAATATTATTTCGGTTGTTCCTCTGAAGGTACTTAAACCTTCGGTTGCATTTCTAGGGTGATTCCTGGTGCACCGATAACTCCTGTCCGTTAACTGGCCAAGAATTTTTTTGTTTAATTTAATCAAACGTATCATTATATAGTTTTGAGTTAGGAGCCACTACGGACAGAAAATTTTGTAGTTATCTTTGCATTCATTTAGTTGCATTAGATTCATGCATATATAAAAAAAACATAGAAAAAATCAAAAATCCAAAAAAAATTCATCTTCATTTGTAAATCAAATTGTTTTCTCTCTTATCCAAAGAAAAATAATAATTCAAAATAACTCTCATTTTGTAAAGAAAAAAATTCACTTCTATTCTCTTCTCAAATTTGTTCTTTCTTTTCTTCTCTTATTCTTCTCGCTAGTGCATGAGTATTTGGACTCACGACACCAGTACGAATCGTTGGACACGTGACCCTTCCACTAATCGTTTAGTTCGAACAAACATCCCTTCAACTAAGGGTGAAGAAAACCCCCCTCGAACTCTTATGGATAGAATCTTCCCCGATCGAGTTTCTATTCCTTCTTGCATCATATTGCCCGCCCCAACGGGTAATCATTTTGAAATTCATTCAAATCACATAAATACTCTTCCAAAATTCAGCAATTTTGAACGTGATGACCCTTACATTTTCTTAACCAAATTTGAACAAGTTTGTGCAACCATGAAATTTCAACAACTAAGTGACGATGGAATCAAACTTAGGTTAATT
The DNA here is from genome assembly GCA_030737875.1 of Allium sativum. NCBI lineage: Eukaryota > Viridiplantae > Streptophyta > Magnoliopsida > Asparagales > Amaryllidaceae > Allium > Allium sativum. Next base: position 966,972,138 of record CM060922.1, on the reverse strand, counting down.
CCATTTGCACTTACCGATTATGCCGAAAAATGGTTGTATAGCTTGCCTTCAAATACGATTGGAACGTGGGATGAATTTGTGAAAGTTTTTCTAAAGAAATTTTACCCCTTGGAAAAAACATCCAAAATTTGAAACGAAATCGTTAACTTTAATCAATTTGGGGGAGAATCCTTTGCAAAATATTTCGAAAGATTTAAGGAACTTCTAGTCAAATGTCCACATCACAATTTCGAAAAATGGACTCTTTGTCAAATTTTATACGATGGACTCGAAAATAACTCTCGAACCATGCTCGAATCGACGTTCCAAGGAAACTTTCTAGCCTAAAATCACGATGCCGCTTGGCAATTTCTCGAGAACTTGACCGAAAAATCAGCCCAATGGGAACGATCCAACGAGAAATCGATTTATTCCCGATCAAACGCTCATTCGATAGGATCTTCATCGGCTTTATAAGCGAAAATCGACGCTATGTTAACCAAATTCGATAATGTCCTTTCATCAAATCAAATGAATCAAGCTCAAACTTCTCAACCCTCGTGTTTCAAATGTAACGATCCTACCCATATTTTCGATCAATGCCCACACTCGTTAGAACAACTCAACACTTTCAACAAGGTTAGGAACGACCCATTCTCTCCAACGTATAATCCTGGTTGGAGAAATCATCCTAACTTCTCGTGGACCCAAAACAACCCAAATTCGAATTTGGTTCGACCCTCATTTCAACCATTTCCGAATAATCCTTCGAATCCCCCTTTCAACAAAATCAATTCCAAAATTTTGCGCCACCTTCTCAAAATCAAGCGCAACAATCTTTTGTTCCCCAAGACGAAAAACGACTGACTTCACTTGAGAAAAGTCTCGAAATATTGACTAAAGCAACGACTCAAAATCTCTAATCAAATAACAATTTGCAAAATTTATTGACTTCGTACATGCAAAACACGAGTCAATCAATCGCTAAACTTGAAATGCAAATGAGTTAGTTAGCCACGTCCGTAAGTGAACGGCAAAGAGGCACTTTCCCGAGTCAACCCATTCCAAACCCCAAGAGCCAGAATCCAAATCAAAACCAAGCTCACGTCGTTCAGGATTGCAATGTAACTCAGCTGAATGCTATCACGACTTTACGATCCGGTAAGAAAATCGATAATCAAGTTGATGTTGAAAACCCAAATAATGTACCGGATCTTCCTCTCAACTCTTCTAAAACCACAAATGATCTTGATCCAAATTCCAAGTCTAATTCTTCTCCAACTCAAGTAGACCGACCTACTGAGTTTCATATTCCATTTCCTCATCGTCTTCGACCAAAGAAACACTCCGACCAAATGGAAAAGATGTTGGAAATTTTCAAACAAGTGAAAGTTAACATCCCTCTTCTTGACATCATTCAACAAGTCCCCACCTACGCTAAATTTCTCAAAGACTTGTGTACCCAAAAACGACACACTCATGTACCCAAGAAAGTCTTCTTAGCCGCCGGACTTAGCGAAATCTTGACCCAATCGATCCACGTTAAATACAAAGATCCTGGATTCCCTACGATCTCGTGTACGATAGGAGATAAAACAATTAACAAATTCCTAGTTGATTTGGGTGCGAGTGTCAATTTGATTCCATATTCCGTTTACCAACAACTTGGTTTGGGTGAACTTAAGCCAACGAAAATAACTCTTCAATTTGTGGATCGTTCAATTAAGAAACCCGTTGGAGAAATCGAGGATGTACTCATCAAAGTTGGTCAATTCATATTCCCTGTTGATTTCATTGTTCTGGAAACTCAACCTGTCAATAATCCAATGAGTCAAATTCCATTGATTTTAGGTCGACCCTTTTTGGCTACTTCAAATGCTTTGATAAATTGTCACAGCGGTTCAATGAAAATCTCTTTTGGAAACATGACTCTAGATCTTAATATTTTCAATCTTGAAAGTCATTCGAATGAATCGTGTGACCAAACCTTGGAAGTTAATGCCGTTTACGAAAATTCCGAAAACGAATCGATTGACCTTAATGATGAGTGTGAGGCCGAGTACGAAAAATTGTTCCATGATGCTCCTAACGAAGTTGAATACACGCTTCCATTTGAATCACTTTCAGTTCAGCCTGAATCTCAACAAAGTTCTTTGATCGAGAAACCACCAAAGTTGGATCTTAAACCTCTTCTCGATCACCTTAAGTACGTTTACTTAGGTGATAACGATACTTGTCCTGTCATAGTTTCTTCAAATTTAACTCGTGATCAGGAAATTTCTCTTCTTTCAACTCTTTCTAAAAACAAAGACGCAATTGGTTGGTCTATTTCTAACATCAAGGGAATTAGCCCCGCAATCGTTCAACATCGAATTCACTTAACCGACAAAGCCAAACCCACTCGCGAAGCGCAACGTAGGCTTAACCCTAAGATGAAAGGGGTAGTTCGTGAAGAAATTCTTAAACTTCTTGACAACGGTATTATTTACCCCATTTCTGATAGTTTATGGATCAACCCCATTCACGTTGTTCCTAAAAAGTCCGGACTTACCGTCGTCACAAACGAACAAAACGAACTTCTTCCTACTCGGACTCAAATGGGATGGCGTGTTTGCATTGATTATCGAAAATTGAATGTTGCAACACGTAAAGACCACTTTCCTCTTCCCTTCATTGATCAAATGCTTGAACGTTTAGCCGGTCACGAATTCTATTTCTTTCTTGATGGTTATTCCGGCTATAACCAAATTCCAATCGCTTACGAAGATCAAGAGAAAACGACTTTCACATGTCCATTTGGTACTTTCGCTTATCGACGTATGCCTTTCAGACTTTGCAACGCTCCCGCGACTTTCCAATGATGTATGGTTGGCATCTTTTCCGATATAATCGAACGCTTTCTTGAAGTTTTTATGGATGATTTTTCGATCTTTGGTGACTCTTTTTCCTCTTGCTTACATCATCTTGAGATTGTTTTAAATTGATGTAAAGAAAAACACTTAACGTTGAATTGGTAAAAATGTCACTTTATGGTCAAACAAGGCATTGTCCTTGGACACATAATTTCAAATAATGGAATTGAGGTAGATAAAGCAAAAGTTGACGTTATTTCAAAATTACCCATTCCAAAATGCGTTAATGACATTCGTTCATTTCTAGGGCATGCTGGCTTTTACCGACGCTTTGTGAAAGATTTTAGCAAAATCGCCCGTCCTTTAACTACTCTTCTAGGAAAGGACATCCCATTTGACTTTAACGCTGAATGTGTCGCCTCGTTTGAGCATCTGAAAAACGAACTCATTTCAGCCCCGATAATCTGCTCTCCCAACTGGGAACTTCCTTTTGAAATCATGTGTGATGCTTCTAACTTTGCGGTTGGTGCTGTCTTAGGACAACGCATCAACAAAATCCTTCACGTAATTTACTATGCCAGTATGACCTTAAACGACGCTCAACTTAATTATACGACCACCGAAAAAGAACTTTTAGCTGTCGTTTTTGCGCTCAAGAAGTTTCGATTTTACTTGATTGGTTCTCACATCACGGTCTACACTGACCATTCTGCTCTTCGACACCTTTTTGCTAAAAAGGATGCTAAGTCACGCTTAATTCGATGGATACTTTACTCCATGAATTCGATCTTACAATCAAAGACAAAAAAGGATCCGACAACGTTATAGCCGATCTCTTGTCTCATCTTCCGAACGCACCATCTTCTTTACCAATCAACGAAAACTTTCCTAACGAACAACTCCTTTCTGTTTCAATCGACCCTTGGTTTGCCGACATAGTGAACTATCTAGTCACTAAGGAAACTCCCTCTTTTTGGTCCAAACAAGATAAATACAAATTTCTGTCCCAAGTGAAATACTTCTACTAGGATGACCCATAATTGTTTAAGTATTGTCCGGACCAAATCATTCGTCGATGCATTCCTGATAGTGAAATTAGGAGTGTTCTCTCATTCTGCCATGATCATGCTTGCAGTGGACATTTTGGTCCTAGGAAAACCGCCGAAAAGGTGCTTCAATGTGGTTTTTATTGGCCCACTCTCTTTAAGGACGCGTTTGAATTCTGTAAAACTTGCAGTCGTTGCCAAATGCAAGGAAAGATTTCTCGACGAAATATGATGCCTTTGAACCCCATCCTTACGATCGAAATCTTCGACGTTTGGGGTATTGACTTTATGGGACCATTCCCAAATTCTTTTGGAAATTTGTACATTCTTCTTGCCGTTGATTATGTTTCGAAATGGGCCGAAGCCATTCCATGTAAAACAAATGATCATAAAATAGTCGTGAAATTCCTAAAAGAAAACATCTTTTCGAGGTTCGGCACACCTCGCACAATAATAAGAGACAATGGAACATATTTCTGTAATCGATCTTTTGAATCCTTAATGAAAAAATACTCGATAACCCACAAGTTATCCACTCCTTATCATCCGCAAATGTGTGGTCAAGTCGAAGTGTCGAATCGTCAAATAAAACAGATTCTAGAGAAAACCGTAAATAAAAACCGAAAAGATTGGTCATAGAAATTGATCGACGCGCTTTGGGCTTACCGTACTGCTTTTAAAACTAATCTTGGAATGTCCCCTTTCCGATTAGTCTACGGTAAAGCCTGTCATTTACCCGTTGAAATTGAACATAAAGCACTTTGGGCAATAAAAAACTTAAACCTTGATCTTGAACAAGTTGGCGAAAACCGAAAATTGCAACTCAACGAATTAGAAGAACTTAGGAATAACGCTTATGAAAATGCGAAAATTTACAAGGAAAGAACCAAAGTTTTTCACGACAACTCAATCCAAAGAAAAACATTTTTGCCAAACCAAAAAGTTCTATTATATGACTCACGACTTCATTTATTCCCTGGAAAGTTAAAGTTAAGATGGACCGGACCATATGTTGTTCGAACTGTTTTTCCACATGGTGCCATAGAAATAGAAAATCCGAGGGATGGAGCCATATTCAAAGTCAACGGTCAACGTCTAAAACCATTCTTGGAATTACCCACTGATCGAGAGGAGGAGCTCATGATTCTTCATGAGCCATGCTACGTCAAGTAAGAAAGTTAAGTTAACCCTCCTTTGTAAATATGTAAATATTTCTCTTCCGTTCACTCATTATGTCATGCATTGACTGTGGGGACACAGTCGAAAATTAAGTGTGGGGGGGGGGGGGGGGGAGTCTCATTTTCATTTTATTTTGCATAGTTGTAAAGTTCCCCTTTTTCTTTTTCTTTAAAAAAAAGGAAAAAAAAAGAAAAAAAAAGTTTTGCATTTTTATTTACTTTTAATATATGACATGATGAAGTTAACATACGGTTTTGGTCGTACAATTAAAATATTTGGAATTTACTTCTCTTAATGGATAACAAAAGAAAAGTTTGAAATATGAACAAATTTGGTGTAACTGGTTTATAGGGAGATTCGTAGGTGATGAGTATGAAATGTTTTCTAAATTGTAATCCGATTAAATGAATGGTTAATTGTGATTACTTACGTTAACATTTTAGATCGTTTAAGTGAAGTTGTGCTAAGATATTCTCGCTAAACTCTCTCTCTTAATATATATATATATATATATATATATATTTAATAATCCAAGGGTATCCAACATTGCTGGTACATCTGGCGTTGGTGTGCAAACCCGCCAAGCTCTATCCGACACCTTGTTGACAAAGTCAGCGTCGGTATATCTTGGTCTCATTTCATGAGTTGGTGTATATAGATATAATAATCCAAGGGTATCCAACATTGCTGGTACATCTGGCGTTGGTGTGCAAACTCGCCAAGCTCTATCCAGCACCTTGTTGACAAAGTCAGCGTCGGTATATCTTGGTCTCATTTTATGAGTTGGACACCTTAGGATTATTGACCCTCACGTAAGTCGTAGTGCAGTGTAGGGGTGGTATACCTAGGTATTTGTAAATAATAATAATGTAAATATTTTATAATAAAGAGAGAGTTAGCACTTGAAATCCAAGCACACTCTTCACTTATTTGACCTAACTTGCTAACCAAACGTAATTAAAGATGCCATCTTACGATTGTTGATATCAATTACAGAATTCATTTCATATTTGCACTATGTTTTTACCAAAACAACTGGCCAAGCTGGAGGAGTTTGTAGCGATAACTGACTTTTGTTTGAAGTTTTGATTAGTAACGGACTTAAATTTCGTAGTGACGACCCAAACTTGTGTTAACTCCTTCGTGTAAATTTTAAAAGTAAATTACCGATTTGTAAATAATCTTGCATTCACCTTATACATATTTTCTAATCTTGCATTTTGTAAATACTTCTTGCATTTAACATTTGGATTTTGTGGGTAGTATCCGCTGAAAACCCTCACGAGACAACACTCGTCCTACTGGGGACACCCAGAGGTTTAACGGCTTGTTGAATACGCTCAATGCAATCGTGCTCCCTACGAAAGTGGATTTATCTTAATTTCTTTACTTTATTCGAGGACGAATAAAAAGATAAGTGTGGGGGTATTTGATGTGCACGTAAAAATGCACATTTATATTCACATATTTATTCTTGTTTAGTTTAATAAATGAACATTTTTGGGTATTTTATGTGATCAAACCATGTTTTAAATATTTTCAAAATCATCACTTATTTTGGGAAAAAAGTGATCACTTGTGCATGTTTTAACTTGTGAAATCTTTTATTCGTTCCTTGTTATTAACTCTTGCAGGAATTTAGGAGCTAAAATGATATATACACATGAAGAGATGAAGGAAAGCATGCACATACACAAGAGAAGGCAAAGAATTAATACATCTTATGGATAGTGGAGGGCCCATCTTTCCACTAGCCCACTTGCTTCATATTATTGAATGGGACAAAAGGCCTTATGCATTCCACATGACATATTAGTGGCTAATATCAATTAGAAGCTTCATGAAGGGCCATTTTGGGGAATTCCCAAGAAAAGTGATTAGGGTTTGAGGTTTTAGATCATGTATATATACCCCTTTGTTTCATGTATTTGGCATCTCCTTTTTATATATGAAAGTGTAAGTGATCAAATAAATAAAAATGGCTTCCAAGCCTATTTCTTTTATGTCTATCTTTTGTCTCTTTTAATTTCTATGCTCTACTTTATGCTCATAGTTTAGATTTATTTACATTCATGTTCATAGCTTAGATTTACTTTCATGCTCATAGATTAGATTTACTTTATGTTTTTAGTTTAGTTCTCTTCTTGTTTTACTTAGTTTTTCTTTCATTTTGCTTAATTTTCTAATGTTGAAACTTACATGTGTTGATATTACAACACATATGAGTGGCTAATCCCTTGATTTAGGGGTAATGATGCTCTCTAACTTTGTGTAAGTTCAACATGTGTATGATTTGTGATCTTTAATATGTGCTTCATGTTAGTGAATATTGATGTAAGTTTATACATATGGGTTTGATAGGTCATGTTGCATTTGCAAATGATCTATGCTTATTCAATATAAACACAAGTTACATCAATATTTGCTAAGTGATTATTGATTTTGAAATGAAAGTATGAACAATATTTGATGGTCTATAGTTCTAGCCAATAGTTCATAGACCATACTTAGAATAGTTTTTCTTTAGTTTCATTTTCATGAGAATCATAAGTGGTGTAAATGTTGCATTTATATCACTTATTGAGATCATAAAATGTATGTATGATAACGTACATAAATATGAGAGTGGATTTACCTCTAAATTACTCTCTAATTTCATATTTAGCTCTCAACTTAGTTTCTAGTTTCATTAGTTTTTATTAGAACAATTCAAAGTTTGGTTTAATTTGAGTGAATACAATTGAAATCACTTCTTTCCCTGTGGATCAACTCGCACTCACTACGTATTACAATAGTACGCCGTGCACTTGCGGTATTATCACGATATTTCGTGTTAACGGTTTTCTAATTCAATAGAAATTCCGTTTAGCGAACAAAGTGAGTGGATTTTAGGTGAAGGTTCGAGTTGAAATTTCTTTCATAAGTGGAGGAGAGTTTATACATGGAGAGGTTTTTGGCTTTGAAATAAGGGAGTTTGTCTGTGAAGGAGTACGTTAACAAGTTTAACCAGTTAGCAAGATTTGGTATGGAATTAGTTAATACACCACATAAGAAGGCTTTGAGATTTGCCAAGGGTCTGAATGAACCATTACACAGGTTGGCTACGTCCCACATTCCTATGGGGGCTACTTTCGAGAAACTTGTTGACATGGCGTTGATGCATGAAGAGGAGAAAGGTGCCAATGTAGATAAGGCACAGGAGAAGAAAGGGGATCCAAAGAAGGCATAATAATAACAAAAGAAAGGCGACAAGGATAACAAGGGACAAGGGAAGAAAAGGTGTTTTAATTGTGGAACACCGGGCCATTTAAGCAAGGACTGTAGGAAGAAGAAGAAGACGGGTTGCTTCCAATGTGGAGGCTGGACATATGATTAAAGACTGCCCGAGGAGGCAAGGACAAGGGCAGAGGAAAGGACCTACTTCTGGAGGGCAGGTTCATGCTCTCATGGCACCTAGACAAGAGAGAGGTAGAAACATTTCTGTTGAAAGTTTGATTTTCCTTTTTGATCATCCTATTCAAACTTTGTTTGATTCTGGCGCTTCACATTCATTTATATCTGCTTCGTTGGTTGAAACACTGCACCTAAATGCTAGTCTAGTTATGGATCCCGTTGCTGTCTCAAATCCTATTGGGGGTACGGCTCATCTTTCTATGTTATGACGGGATTTGAGAATATATGTGTATGGCATTGAGTTCGAATGTAATGCTTATGTGCTTGGTTTCACGGGCTATGGGTTGATTCTAGGAATGGATTATCTAGCCAGGTATGGTGCCATTCTCGACTGTGAGAAGAGGGTAGTTAGACTGTTGACTAGTTTGGGTAATACTCTCGATATTTCTTGTGACCCTAAGGGTTCTGTTATGCTTAGTTACCTAGAATCTCTTGACACATCTATTGATGATTTGCAATCTGTTCGAGTAGTCCGTGAGTATGCAGATGTCTTTGAGGAGGTTAGGGCTTACCTCCAAAACACGAGATAGATTTCCGTATATACTTGATGGACAATGCAAAGCCAGTTGCATTGCCTGTGCGCCACATGGCTCCTAGAGAAAGGAGGGAGCTTAGTAAACAAGTGAAAGAGTTGCTTGAGAAAGGATTCATAAGGAGAAGTATCTCGGAGTGGGGTGCTCCTGTTGTTTTTGCCATGAAGGTTGATGGTTCACTTAGATTGTGCATGGACTATAGGGAGATGAATAAGCTCACTAAGAAAAAATAGACACCCATTGCCGAGGATAGATGATTTGTTCGATCAGTTGGTTGGTGCTTCGGTTTCTCGCAGTTGGACTTAGCTACAAGATTTCATTAGTTGAGGGTAGCTGAGGATAGTATAGATAAGACTGCCTGTAGGACTCCCGACAGTTTCTTCGAATGGCTCTTCATGCCTTTTGGTTTGACGAATGAACCCACATATTTCGTAGACTTGATGAGTTGGATGTTTAGGGAGTTTCTAAACAAGTTCGTGGTGGTCTTTGTGGATGATATTTTGATATTCTCTAAAAGCGAGGAAGAACATGCCCTACATCTTAGGGAAGTCTTAGAGACTCTTTAAGCACATCAACTCAAAGCTAAGTTCTCTAAATGTCATTTTCGAAGAAAAGAAGTGTAGGGCACGTGGTCTCTAAGGAAGGGATAGCAGTGGATCCCGCGAAGGTGGTGGCAATCCAAGATTGGAAGGTTCCTAAGAGTGCAACAGAAGTAAGAAGTTTTCTTGGTTTGGCGGGCTATTACAGAAAGTTCATTAAGAACTTTGCTAAGATATCAGCCCCACTTACACGGTTGACGAAAAAGAATTTGACCTTTTCTTGGGATGTTGATTGTGACGATGATTTCCAACGTTTGAAGAGGGCATTGACGACAACTCCAGTTTTAGTTTTGTCGGATGGGAGTAAATCATTCACAGTGTATACCGATGCTTGCGGGACAGGGCTTGGCGCAGTTTTGATGTAAGAGGGAAGGGTGATATGTTATGGTGGAAGACAACTGAAGGTCCATAAGAATAATTACCCTACCCATGACTTAGAGTTAGCTGCCATAGTTTTTGCGCTTAAGTCTTGGCGTCACTATTTGCTTGGCGAGTGGTTTGAATTGTATACAGACCATAAGTCACCAAAGTATTTGTTCTCCCAAAAAGATTTAAACTTAAGGCAACAAAGGTGGATGGAGTTCTTAGCATCCTACGATTTTGAGATTGCATATACCCCAGGCAAGGGTAACGTTATAGCTGAAGCATTGAGTAGAAAGAAGTTGACTTTGAGTCCTTTGTTTGTCGAGCGGCGGAGTTTAGAGTATATCTCTACCTTTGACTTTAGACCCTCCATCGATTATGTACCCGGTTTGTTGGCATCATTAGAGGTACGACCTACGCTTTTGAGTCAGATAGGTGTGGCACAGCGAGATGACCCACAACTGATAGAGATAGTAGACAAGCTCGTAAGAGGGGAGAGCTATCTTAGTAGGTACACTATAGATGGCAAAGGTTGGTTGCGTAGAGATAGGAGACTTTGCGTATCTCGAGACGAGAGATTGAGAAAGACAATCCTTGAAGAAGCACATCATTCTAAGCTGACCACACATCCCGGTGGAGACAAGATGTATAGGGACATGAAGCGAGTTTTCTTTTGGGCCGGAATGAAGAAGGATGTGGCTGAGTTCGGTTCTAGATGCTTAGTGTGCCAGCAAGTCAAGGCTAAGCAAAAGAAGCCTGGTGGTTTGCTTCACCCTTTAGAGGTTCTGCAATGGAAGTGGGAAAGTGTTTCCATGGATTTTGTCGACGGGTTGCCAAGGTCAAGGAAGGGTAATACAGGGATTTGGGTAGTAGTGGATAGACTTACCAAGAGCGCCCATTTTATTCCCGTCAAGAGTAAAAGAATAGCGACATGGTTAGCATCTGTTTATCTCCGAGAGATAGTTCATCTACACGACATACCTTCTAGTATCGTAAACGACCGAGATCCCATTTTCACTAGTGAGTTTTGGAAGAGCTTGCAAGAGGCGATAGGAACGCAATTGTATTTGAGCACCGCTTATCACCCTCAGACGGACAGCCAAACCGAGAGAGTGAATAAGATATGTATCTTAGACTTTGGAGGGACATGGGAGGAACATCTTCCATTAGTAGAATTCGCCCAACAACAACATCAGACTAGTATTGGCATGGAACCTTTTAAGGCTCTATATGGACGACCTTGCCGATCACCGAGTTATTGGTGGGAATCTACGGATAAGATTTTGCTTGGGCCCGAGATGATTAGGGAAACTTCAGATAAGATAGATTGATTCGAAGACGCGTAAAGACGGCACAGGACCGGCAAAAGTCATATGCTGATAAGAGAAGGACCGATCTTGAGTTCACTATTGGAGACATGGTCTTTATTAAAGTATCACCGTTGAGGAATGTAGCTCGTTTTGGGTCTGTAGGGAAATTGGCACCAAGGTTCGTAGGGCCATTCCCCATTACAGAGCGAATTGGACAGATGGCCTATAGAGTGAAGTTGTCCGAGAAGCTTAGTGGTGTTCATAACGTATTTCATGTGCCGCATTTGCGGAAGTGTTTACATGATACCGCGGAAGTAGTAGAGCCGAGCATGCTTAGAGAAGTGGAAGTAGAGCGAGATGCCACGATTAGACGAGCTCCTACATGCATCCTTGGATCAGAGGTCAAGTTGGTTAAAGTCCAGTGGGGAGATGATCAAAGAGACGCGACTTGGGAGACTGAAGACAAGATACGCGCATCATACCCTTTCCTTTTTGTGGGTATGTTCTTAACTTCTCCTTTTTCTACCGCTTTGTTTATACTTGTTCTATCGTTTAGTGTATCCTCTCGATTATATCTTCGACCCTTAGGTAGAAAATCCTATGGTTGTAAACATGTGTTTGAGACATGTTATGTTTCGTGGATGCAAGTGGATGTAAGTGTTTGCTAGTGGTTGCTCGTGGATGCATTTACACACACATTAGACACTATATTGGCTCAATCACTTTCGTATTGCATATGAATGAGTGTGCATATTTAAGTCAATGGATGTATATTGAATGTGTTATCCTATGGATGCTGCATTTGAATGAATGGTTGTGCACTCATATAGAAATGATATGCATCATTAGGATTCTTTTACATACATAATGGATGCATGGCACTATCTTGTTTTGCATGAAGGAGGTCAACTGAATCAGTAGACTGCCTGATCTTTGCATTAGATATGGGACATATACACACACTTTTGCATATGTTCATATAGCATTAGAAATCTTTTAAGGACAATGGATGCTTGTGGATGATGAGTAGATGGATGATTGGATTGTAGGATACATTCTTCTTAACTTGAAGATTTCAGGGACGAAATCCTTTAAGGAGGGGAGAATGTAACAACCCGTAATTTTAAAACATGACATAAGGGATAATTAAAGAATACTTAATTTTTATAAGAAGAATTAAGGGAAACGGGTTGCACCATTGTGTTCGCCTTGGAATTCTACTTGGGATAGAGTCTGAGTTTGCGTAAAACGGATACAGTATGAAGAAGTTATGAAGCTTAGAAAATTTCAGTTTAAGCATAATTTAAATTAAAATAATAATTAAAAATAAAAAACAAATTCAAAAATCAGATTTAGTTGGGTGAGCGGGAAATCTCCCGCTCTAGGGTGTCGACCCCCCTAGGGGAGTCGACATAGGTGTCGAGCCCCCTATAGGGGTGTCGACCCCCTATAGGGGTGTCGACCCCCATCCGCCCAGATCCGGCAGACGAGTTTTGGTGGTCTAGGGCTGATGTGTCCTTCTAGGATTATCTGGATGACGTATGTTTCTGGTTTGGATGGTTCAGATGGATCCTAATCTAATCTAAGGGTCCTAATTCACCTAGATCATCTATAAAATACCCCTAAACCTAACCCAAGTCTCATTGTTATTCATCCATGGTGCCTTCATGCTGCTCTAGTCTAAATTAACCTAGCCTTTCTTCTCCACCAAAGCAAATCAGAATTAGAATATTCAAATTAGAAGATAAGAATCAAACTCTACAACAATGGTTTAGCTAATCAAATTCAGAAATCAGAATTCAAATCTATCCTCTCTCCTAAATCATGTCGCTGTGAGTCTATGTTACTTTCACATATAATTAAAGAGTAATTGTGATAGGATTGTAAATTGGATTTAATGATCATGCCTGTAAGTAAGATGAATCATATCAAGTTTTGTAGATTCTTATCTTTCAGATTCATACCCAAATTACTGTTATCATATGCCTATTGGATCTATTTTATTGTTCTATGCCAGTTCATGTTTCATATGTCTCTTTTATGCCAGTTTTGATGACATGATTCTCTTCCCTTCTTCTTTTCCTTTTTTTATGAGATCAGGCTAACTTCGAGCCTAACATATTACGTTGAGATTTGCGTACGAATAACATTTGAACGATTGGGAAAAAGTTTCGGGAAATTTGTAATAAAATGAGATTATTGGTATAAATCAATTTGAGCATAATTGTGTATAAATTGTATACATGAGATTTGGTATAAGTTGGATTGGGCATAATTGGATATAATTTGTATACATGAGGTTTGGCATGAATTTTTAATAACAATGAGCGCAAATTGATTTGGGCGTAATTTGGCATAACATGTATACATAAGATTATAGGCCTAATTTGGATTAAAATTATAAACATAATTTTGATTGGAAATTATGGGTAATTGGAGTATATTTTAATCCAAGACTTAAAATTGGGACTTGAATCAAGAAAGTGATAATGAACGCTTAAGACACGAGGTTAGATTCGAATTGCGGTATAAGACTGCCCGGAACTGCCCGGAACTGCCCGGCACATCCAGCGACCGCAATTTGGTAATCTAATGTGAGAGGTCAAAGGCAGAAATTAGATGTTTAATAATGCAAAGACGCGAGGTTAGATTCGGTTTGCGGTATAAGACTGCCCGGAACCGCCCGGCATATCCAGCGACCGCAAAACGACAATCTAATGTGGGAGGTCTTGCAAGATTACGATTATAATGAATTAATGAACACTTAACCAAGATAAGACATGTGGTGAGGCATGGGAATGATAAATGGGTTTAGTGGGTAACGTGGGTAGCATGTTAAACATAATTAAAACACTTAACCAAGATGATACATGTGATTAGACATGGGGATAAAGAGGGGTTAAGTGGGAATTCCTAGTGGGGACAAGCTTAGGAGGGAAGCTTGTGTCAAGTGGGTGCACCCTTTTCAACCAGTAACCCATTTTAGTATCTATATGAGCTCGAACTAGGTCGAGGACTGGGACACTCTTACTGGGGTTGATTGTAAGAGGTCAATAAAGAGTTAGCGATGGCAGTGCAAGTCCAACGGAGTCATGTGCGTGCATGGGTCCGGGCTGGTAGGTAAGACGTTGTTGCATCGTGTAGGTTTAAGTCGTGCATTTTTGTAGTATCGGGTTCCACTTTAGGGAGTGATACACCCTACCATGGGACCAGCACGGGTATCTACGAGTTAGGGAGTCGATCAAATAGGGAGGGTAATGGGTACAACTAGTGGAGATAGGAGCAGGCGACACCTATGACAGCAGCTAGGAGTACACGAAACTACCATCATCATCATTATTATTATTACTATGTTTAGTAAGAGGGATCAACTTTCAGTATGGAACTAGCATTGGTGCGGTGTAGGAATTATCTTATAGTGATTAGAAGCGCATCCAACGTTACATCTTGTTACCTTGTCATATCTACTTATGTTACAGTCATCTCTTATATCCAATTTATGTTCTTATGCTGTTACTTTACTGATTATATTGTTAAAGTCACTAGACTCGCCAGACTTATGTCTGACCCCTTTTTGTTTCGCCTCTTTTCTTTCTTTCCCTTCCCCAGGTCCTCAGGGTGGGAATAGTGAAGCTTGACTTGGATTCCTTTCTTTTTAAAGTGCTTGGAAGTGTTGAAAGTAATGCTCCGCTTTATCTCTTTTTCATTATGGCTATTTGGAGTGGAATTATGGTTTTACTTTTATGTACTCTGATAATAATTTTGTACAAGATGGATATTTGTGTACTTGGCTTTAGCATGTGGTTTTGATGTTGTAACTAAATATGTTTTGCTTTTCCGCTGCAATGAATAAATTTTGAATTTTCGTAAGTACATTTTTATATATTTGTCTTGTGATATTCTGTTCTATACTCTTATAATACTCCATGAAAGTTAATGCATTCCCTTGGTGAGTGACATTAATGGACATGGGGTGTTACAACATCTAAATTAATATTTTTTCATGCTTATCTTATCATCTTTGCTATGATAAAACTAGTTAACTGCCACAAGTTAATTAAATATATGCTTATGTGTTCACCTTGTCACCATGTTAGTATATGTTTGTGCCAGTTATGTTAGGACAATCATTTTTTTTATATTCCCATCACCTTCCCCTTTTATTGTTTATGGCTAGGCTACTTTTTAGTCTAGGCATGACGCCAAATTTATGCGAACACGTTAGTTAGGAGACGGGGAAAAAAAATATTAGAATTGGCATATGTATTTGGATACATTATTCACTATGAACATAATTGGGTAAATGGGCATGAACAACTATAAAGACATGGGCTTAATTAGTTAGTTAATAATTAAGATGCCTAGGATTACAGTAATTAGAAACTGTAACTACACTTATGACATGAGGTTAGGTTGCATTAGTGGTAGAAGTCCGCCAGGACCCAACGACACATCCAGCAACCACTAATGTTCAACCTAATGCGAGGGGTCTAAGTGCACAAATACGAGACGAGCTAAGACACGAGGTTAGGCCCAATTTGTGGAAGAAGTCTGCTCGGACCCGACCGACATATCCAACATCCACAAGTTGTAAGCTTAATGTGGGAGGTCTAGCCCATTATAACCATAAATGGACATGGTAATGAATTGGAATATTTAACCTAGTTAAATCCATAGGGATTTTACGAATATGAACTAAAGTTAGGATTAAGTAAAATTGGTTGAACAGTAGGTGGGTTAAGTAAATCTGAGGGGGCGGGTAATATTTACATATAGGCTCAGAAACTTAAGCCTGATAAGGTTATGTAATTAAAGACACCTAGTGGTATACATAACCGGAGAAAATAATAAAGTTATGTAATTAAAGACACCTTTTAGTGTAAACATAACTTATAGAAATAATAGGGTTATGTAATTAAAGATGCCTAGTTGTATACATAACCAGTGAAAACCTAGTGGGGGATACAAGACAAAGGGGAAATATTGTATCATATTGTGTGGGACCCGTTTCAGCCAGTAACCTAGAGTTGGTATCAAACATATACTCTGAACTAAGTTGGAGAAGGGGCACGCTTACTGGTCTGATTATAAGAGATCCAAATGTAGAGGACGGTGTGAGCAGCGCAAACCGACCGGGCCATGTGCGTGCTGAGCCGGGCAAAGGGGGATAAGACGACCATGACACCTGTAGATATGGGGCTGTGCATATCAGCGAAGGGTTTCCACTTTAGGACGTGATACATCCTACGGTGTGGCCGACACAGAGTATCTACGCGAATTAGGGAGCCGGTCGATTAGGGTAGTAGTTAGGGTACACTCGGACGTATGCCTAAGTCTACCAGCTTATAGTGGAAGGGATCATTTCATTTTGGTTATACTAGTAATGATGCAGAGTAATAATTAGAAGTGTATACACCCTATCCTGTTTACCTTGTTATATCTTCCTTTATGTAGTTATCCCTCTCTTATCCACTTTATATTCTTGTCATGCTCCTTTTATTTATTTACTTGCTAAAAGTAACTGGACTCGCCAGACTTTATGTCTGACCCTTTTTGTTTCCTTTTCTTTCTTCCGTTCCCCCCAGGTTCGCAAGGAGGGAATTCTCAGGCTTAATCAAGACTCAATTAGAAAAATTTCTGTAGAAGGTTTAATTTCTCTTTCAAATCATCCTATTATAACACTTTTTGATTCTAGCGCTTCACATTCATTTATATCTAGTTCTGTGGTTGAATCTCTACACTTAAATACTAGTATGGTAGTGGATCCCGTAGTTATCTCAAACCCCATTGGTGGTTCGGCTCATTTATCTATGATTTGTCGGGTTTTGAGAACATCAGTGTTAGGAATCGAATTTGAATGTGATGCACATGTGATCAGGTTCATGGATTATGGGTTGATTCTAGGGATGGATTGGCTAACCACGTATGGTGCCATTCTAGATTGTGAAAGGAGGCTCGTTAGACTTCTGACTTGCCATGGGAGGACCCTTGAAATTTCTTGCGACCCCCAAGGGTCTGTTATGCTTAGCTTCCTAGAGTCTCTTGATGCATCCATAGATGATTTGCAATCTGTTCCTGTAGTCCGAGATTATTCTGATATTTTAGATGAGGTACGAGGTTTACCTCCATGGCACGAGATCGATTTTTGTATATATTTGATGGATAATGCAAATCCAATTGCATTACCAGTGCGTCATATGGCTCCGAGGGAAAGGAGGGAGTTGAGTAAGCAAGTAGGGGAGCTACTTGAAAAAAGATTTATCAGACAAAGCATATTTGAATGAGATGCTCCGCTTGTATTGACAACAAAGGCGGATGGTTCGCTTCGTTTGTGTTTGGACTATAAAGAGTTGAAAAAACTCACAAAGAAGAATAGGCACCCACTTCCGAGGATAAACGACTTGTTTGACCAGCTTGTTGGTGCCTTGGTATTCTCTCAGTTAGACTTGGCCACGAGATTTGATCAGTTGAGGGTGGCTTAGGACAGTATAAACAAGACTGCTTTTAGGACCCCAGATGGTTTCTTTGAGTGGCTAGTTATGCCTTTTGGGCTGACGAATCCACCCGCCTATTTTGTTGATTTGATGAGTAGGGTGTTTCGGGAGTTTCTAAATAAATTTGTCGTAGTCTTTGTAGATGATATTTTGATCTTCTCCAAAAGCGAAGAAGAGCATGCCCAATATTTGAAAGAAGTTTTGAAAACTCTCCGTGAGCATCAACTTATGGCAAAGTTCTCCAAATGCCATTTTTGGAGAAAAGAGGTGAGATTCTTAGGGCATGTAGTCTTCAAAGAAGGGATAGCTGTGGATCCCGCAAAGGTAGTTGCGGTGCAAGATTGGAAGATTCCTAAAAATGCAACTGAGGTGAGAAGCTTTCATGGATTGGCAGGTTAGTATAGGAAGTTCATTAAGGTCTTCCCAAAGATTTCAGCCCCTCTCACCAGGCTGACAAAGAAGAACTTGAAATTTTCATGGGATATAGATTATGAAGTTGCTTTCCAACATTTAAAGAGGGCTCTGACAACAACCCCAGTCTTGACTTTGCCCGATGGGAACAAAGTGTTTACGATTTACACTGATGCATGTGGTACAGGGCTTGGTGTGATTCTGATGCAAGAAGGAAAAGTAGTGTGTTATGGGGGTAGACAGTTGAGAGTTCATGAGAAGAACTACCCCACCCATGATTTAGAGCTAGCTTCCATAGTATTCGCGCTAAAGACGCGACATCATTACTTACTTGGAGAGAAGGTCGAGTTATACACCGATAATAAATCTCTCAAGTACTTGTTCTCGCAAACGCAAAAGGATCTTAATTTAAGGCAACAAAGGTGGATGGAGTTCCTAGCCTCTTATGATTTTGAAATTGCTTATACCCCTAGCAAGGGTAATGTGGTGCCTGACGCACTAAGTAAGCACAGGATGGCCTTAAGTCCTTTGTTTTTGGAAAGGAAGAGCTTGGAGTTCATATCAACTTTTGACTTTAGACCCTCCATCAAGATTTTGCCTGATTTGTTTGCATCACTAGAGATACGACCAACTCTTATGGATCAGATAGGAGCTTCGCAGCAAGGTGACCCATTTTAGACATCGTGGATAAGCTCAAAAAAGGGGAGACTTCTAGTCACCTCAGCAGATATTCCATAGATGAAAAGGGGTGGTTGCGACGAGATGGAAGGCTTTGTGTTCCTCACACCGGAAGCTTGACAAAGACAGTCCTAGAAGAAGCCCACCGTTCTAAGATGACTATTCATCCAGGCGGTGATAAGATGTACAAACACATGAAGAGGGTTTTCTTTTGGGCCGGGATGAAGAAAGATGTGGCAAAATTTGTTTCTCAATGTTTAGTTTGTTAGAAAATTAAAGCTGAGCAAAAGAAGCCCGGTGGTTTACTTCATCCTTTGGAGGTTCCACAGTGGAAATGGGAGAGCGTCTCTATGGACTTCATAGATGGTTTGCCTAGATCAAAGAAAGGCAACACTAGTATTTGGGTTGTGGTGGATAGACTGACTAAGAGCGCTCATTTCATTCCAGTCAAGAGTAAGAGGACGACATCATGATTGGCAGTAATTTATGTTCGTGAGATAGTTCGTCTTCATGGAGTACCTTCCAACATCGTAGCGATCGAGACCCCATCTTTACCAGTGAATTTTGGAGGAGCTTGCAAGAAGCATTAGGTACACAGTTGTGTTTGAGCATCGCTTATCATCCTCAGACCGTTGGACATATGGAGAGGGTGAACGGAATTCTAGAGGATCTTTTAAGGCTGTGTATCCTAGACTTCAGAGGGATTTGGGAAGAGCACTTTCCTTTAGTAGAGTTTGCCTATAACAACAGTTATCAAGCTAGCATCGGCATGGCACCCTTCGAAGCATTGTACGGACGATCCTGTAGATCACCAACTTGCTGGTGGGAATCTACAGAAAGATTGTTACTTGGACTGATATGGTTAAAGAAACGTCCGAGAAGATTGACCTTATTCGACGTCGGATGAAGACAACTCAAGATAGGCAGAAATCCTATGCAGACAAGAGGAAAACTGACATCGAATTTGAAGTGGAAGACTTAGTTTTTATTAAATGTAACATCCCACCTCCGTTAAGGTCACTTACAAAGGGAATGCCTTAACTTCGGTGGAGCGTTTTAGGTAAAAGATGCAAATAAATTACAGGACAGACATCGGAAAATAAAGTCATTTTATAAACAATGTGATTCAGTCAAGCTTTTACAACAATTGTCTTAAAAGTAATACATAGAACTTCTGTCTTGATTCAAAAACTTCCAAGTGTAAAAGAAGCATAAAAAAATAACAATAATATTCCTCAATAAAGCATATACCAGCCATAGCGGTGGAAGAGATAGTCCAAAGCAATACATTGACTATCTTCGAGCTTGGAAAGAAAACTGAGCTAAGAGGTAATATTTCCTCCCTGTGAACTTGGGGGAGGGAGGGGGGAACGGAAGAAAAGTGGCGAAAACAAACAAGGTCAGACATAAGTCTGGTAACTCCAGTGACTTTCAACATATAAATAGGCAAAAGCATCATGACATGAATAAACTGAATATAAGACAATACCGTGATAACAAGGATAACATAAGATTAGCACAAGATATGATAAGGCAAGATAAACTGAATGCTCTTCTACTCTTTCTCTGCTTTGCTACTACCTTGTTATTATGATTTTTATATCTCTCCACCGCCTAACCAGTGTCCCAACTAGCAATCTGTGTAAAATGATAATATTACAACGTGATCCCAATCCCCGCAATTATGGTAGCCTTCAGGTGTACATAGTATGAGGATCTTTCCTCAATCAGCCTAATTGCCATGAAGATGTTAGATGTACCCTTACTACCCTATCGATCGGCTCCCTACTTGTATTAATGTTCCATGTGTCTGTGTCAATCGGCCCTCTCTTGCGTGTAGATACCCTGTGCTGGTCCCACAATAAGGTGTATCAATCCTTATGATAGCAACCCGACACAATTTAAGATGCACAGTGTATAACTACTGATACCCAGTGTCTACTTTTTCCACTCCGGAGTACATGCATGCCTGTAAACCCTCGGAACCTACACTGACGTACCCCCTGCCGCTATTTTGACTGCTTATAATCAGCCCAATAATCGTGCCCCACCCTGCCGAGTTTCAGGGTACCTTGATACATCTATGTGGGTTACTGCATAAATGGGTCCCCATTACTAGGGTTTCTTATTGGTTAAGTTTGTGGGCCTATATTTACAAATATTACCCACCAACCCGATATGTACTTAACCCTCCCACTGATTCAAACATGTTTACTTAATGGTTAAGTTTGTGGGCCTATATTTACTATTATTACCCACCAACCCGATATGTACTTAACCCTCCCACACATTATGTCATATTGGTTAAGTGTTGTCCATTCATGTTAACTTAACCCACCCACTCATCATGTCATGTTGGTTAAGTGTTTCTTATTAACCCTTCTCACTCGTCATGTTGGATTGGTTAAGTGTTTCCTATTAACTTAACCCCATTCATTCATCATGTTATATTGATTAAGTATTTCCCATTAACTTAACCCCGTTCATTCATCAAATTACATTGGTTACGTTTTTCTTATTAACTTAACCCCACGCGCTCATCATGCTGTATTGGTTAAGTGTCATCAATCAATTCAAGTTAACTTAACCCACCCACTTGTCGTGTTACATTGGTTAAGTGTTACCTTCTTGTGTTAACTTAACCCTTCCACGCATCCTGTTATATTGGTTAAGTGTTGCTCTCTTGTTTTAACTTAACCCTACCCATTCATCTTGTCATATTGGTTAAGTGTTTCTTATTAACTTAACCCTACTCACTCATCATGTCATATTGGTTAAGTGTTTCTTATTAACTTAACCCTACTCATTCATCATGTCATATTGGTTAAGTGTTTTAAATTTACTTAACCCCACCTTCTTGTCTAATTAACATGTTATAACGGTTAAGTGTTCTAAATTTACGTAACCCAACCTTCTTGTCTAATTAACATGTTATAACGGTTAAGTGTTCTAAATTTTACTTTACCATTCTTAGCATGTATGTTTATTGGCATTAATTAATTTATTAATGCCCCAACCTCTCACATTAGAACTGTTGTTTGCGGTTGCTGGATGTGCTGGGCGGTTCCGGGCAGACTTCTACCGCAAACTCATTCTAACCTCGGGTTTTGGGCTAAATGCGCTAACCTCTCACAATAGATCTGTGTTGTTGCGGTTACTGGATGTGCCGGGCGGTTCCGGGCAGTTTTACACCGCAACTCAATCTAACCTCGGGTAAGGCATGTTTATCTTTTAGCATATTTACCATACACGTCCAAGTCTAGATTTTATATGCTAATCATCCCAAGTTCACAAAACTAGTCATGTTCCAATTCTCAAGTTATACCCCAACAAAGTTGATCGCAAGTTATGCCTCACAAATTCAAATTCAAGTTATTACTCAAAATAGATTACACCCAATTTTTCCAATTTTGCAATAATAGTCATGCCCCAAAAATCACAATATAACACATGCCCTAAAAATCACAATATAACACATGCCCTAAGGTTTAGTCATATTGCATTGTACAAAATGTTCTCCAAAAACCCCCAATCTTGATTCACAGTATAAACTATGCCGAATTATAGCCTTTAATTACAATGCATGCCAATTACCTAAAATCCCAATTTAGGCGTGTTCACATTTAACGGTTATCCATATCTTACTATAGGTTTTCATACCTAAGCCATATATCACTATACACAATAATCTCCTTCTTCCAAGTCATAAACTATCATATATAATATGCCCCAATTTTAGGTCTTAAACCACAACATGTACTATGCCTTACATGTTTACAGTTCAATTTACGTCCAAAATCCCAAGTCATATATCCAATATACTTTATGTCTCAAATCTCAAGTCATATGTTCGATACACTTATGTTTTAAATACAACATGTGTTATATCCTCAAATCAGTTACAAATAAGTTATGCCCAATTATACGTAATTTAATACTTTTCCTAATTTTAGCGCTAGCCATGTCCAAATCATATATTATGCCCAATTTTTTCCAACGTACATTCATCTCTTATGAGATTTGGCTCAGGCTCACAGTAGCCTGGCTATAAAAACAAAAAGGGAAGAAGGAAAGAAGAGACAAGGAATGGACATAATAATATCAATGAGATAGATCCAATGGATATAGAAAGATAGATAGAAATAGGCATAATCTCAGATTCAGATTTATTACAATGTTAGAATCACAATTAAATTTTATTTCTGAAAGTAACATGAACTTACAAATTACAGAACAGTCTTGAATTCTGGGATCTAAATTTTGAATTTGATTAGCTATTCCTTTGATGTAGACTTTGATTGTTAACTTGAAAAATCTAATTTGATTGATTAAGGTGGAGGCTAGGTCACTTCAGGTTTTAGCAGCATATAAACGCCTATGAATTCGTGTGGAGAAAACAATAAGTTTAGGGGTCTTTTTATAGGTGTATAGGGAGATTTAAAGCCTTCAGATCAGTCTAGAAGCCATCAGAGGACGATCAGAATACCACGTCACACAACGAATGAGAAAGCGACACGTGGCGAAACACGTCATCAACCAGATCTGGACGAACAGGGGTCGACTCCCCTATAGGGGAGCCGACACCTATGTCGACTCCCCTATAGGGGGTCGACACCTATGTCGACTCCCTTTGGGGGGGTCGATACCCTGAGCGGGAATTTTCCCGCTCAACCTATTCAGATTGAATTTCGAATTTTGAACTTGGTTTGAGATGTTTAATTATTATTTATATTTTCTGTTTAAACATGAAATCTTCTGAACTCCCTAACTTCTTCATACGTAGCCCGATTCACGCAAACTCGGACTCTATCTCATGCAGAATTCTTAGACGAACGCAATGGCATAACCTGTTTCCCTTAATTCTCACTTTTAAAATTAAGTATTCTTTAATTCGTTAATTTAATAATCTAAGAAAATACGGGGTGTTACATTCTCCCCTCCTTAAAGGATTTCATCCCCAAAATCTCTAAGTTAAGAAGAATGCATATCCTAACATCCAACATCGATCTACTCAACCATTCAATCACAGACGTCCATTGTCCTTAAAAATATTTCTAATGCTTTCATGATCATATGCATAGTGTGTGTACATGTTTCTTATCTAATGCAAAATCAGGCGGTCTACTGATTCTGTTGACCTCCTTAATGCAAATTATCTCAGTGCCATGAGTCCATCATGTATGCAATTATTCCTAATCGTACTTTATAACTTCTACATGAGTGCACAATCATTCATACAAATGCAACATCCATATGATAACACATCAATTTTCAATTCATATATATATATATATATAGAAACTTACTCATGCATATGCAATATGAAAGTGACTGAGCCGATCTAGTGCCTAATGTGTGTATATGCATCCACGAGAAACCACTAGCAACCACTTGCAACCACCAATCATAACATGTTTCAAACACATGTTTACATCCATTGGCTTCTACCTAAGGATTGAGGATAGGATCGAGAGGATATACTTAAAAGATAAAGACTAGCATGCAAATAAACTTTACAGAAAAAGAGGAATAAAAGGAAATACCCTCAAAAAGGGTATGATGCGCATATCTAGTCTTCAGTCTTCGAAGTCGCATCTTCTTGAGCTTCATTCCATATTGCTCTGACTGCCTTAACTTCATGATTTGCGTAGCTTCTTAATTTCTGTTTCCAGAATAGGCGTTGGAACTCATTTCACTGTCGCCTCCCGTTCCACCTTTTCTTCTTATAGTATAGTTGGCACTACAACTTCTGCCATGTCATGCTAACATTCCCCGAACTATCTCTTGAAAATAAACAGATGCTAACCATGTTACCAAGTGTATATACTAAGATGATTAGATTCTTCTTCATCAATCTTGTAAGTGGGGCTAATACCTTCGCAAAGTCCTTAATGAACTTCCTATATTAACCCGCTAGTCCAAGAAAACTTCTTACTTCCGTTGCGTTCTTAGGAATCTTCCAATCTTAGATTGCCACCATCTTTTCAGGATCCACTGCTATCCCTTCCTTAGAGACCACGTGTCTTAAGAACCTCACCTCTTTCCTCCAAAAATGACATTTGGAGAACTTAGCTTTGAGTTGATGCGCTTGGAGGGTATCCGAGACTTCCCTTAGATGCAAAGTATGTTCTTCCTCATTCTTAGAGAAAACCAAAATATCATCTATGCACAAGCGAAGTGAACCATCCACCTTTGTAGCGAGAACGACTGGAGCACCCCATTCAGAAACACTTTGCCTTATGAACTCTTTTTTTCAAGTAACTCTTTTACTTGTTTGCCGAGCCCTTCCTTTCCCTTGGATTCATGTGTCATACAGGTAATGCAACTGGCTTTGCATTGTCAACTAGATATATGCGGAAGTCTACATCGCGTTTTAGGGGAAAAACTCCTAACCTAATCAAAAACAGCTGCTTACTCATGGACTACTCCAACGGATCACAAATTGTCGATAGATACATCAAGTGATTCTAGGTAGCTAAGACAAACTGATCCCTTAGGATCGCACAAAATCTCGAGGGTATTTCCGAGGCAAGTTGAAAGTCTAACCACCCTCCTTTCACAATTACTTGCTAACCAATCCATGCCTAGAATCAACCTATAACCCATGAAACCAAAAACATAAGCATTACACTTAGACTCAATACTTAATATAGTTATTCTCAAATCCTCACAAACCAAAGATAAATGAGCCGAACCAGAAATTAGATTTGAGACAATAATGGGATCTTCTATTATACAAGTACTAAGGTGCAGAGACTCAATTATAGAAGCAGATATAAACGAATGTAAAGCGCCAAAATCAAAAAGAGTACTAACAGGATGTTCAAAAAGAAAAACTAGACTTTTTCAGTAGAAACTTTACTACCTCTTAGGTACGCTGGCAGTGAGAGCATGCACTTATCCTCCTGAAAATCCTGTCCTTACTTATTGCCCTTGTCCTTAATTATATGACCCGTTATAAAGACACTTCCTCTTGTCTTAGGTTTTCCTATTCTTTCCTTCTTGTGAACCAAGTCCATATCCATGAGTTCCTCGTCCTTGGGTTATGCTCCTTAGCCAAACTCCCTTATTCTCATCTTTAACATCCTTGTGTAACATGTTGACAGGTCTCTCGAAAGCTGCCTCCATCACACGGAAAATCCTACAAAGCTTGAAAGAAATTAGCCGCAGGTGAAACTACTGCGGCTATAGATATAAGTTGGGCACTTCTTCACCCTTTGACAGGTGTCGTAGACTCATCAGGCCTACGGAACCATGTCGCGATGAGGTTACCTCCCAGAAAGCCAGGAGCCCCGGAGACTCGGTTAAGAAGGAAAGCAAGGATTCAAACAGAGGATCAAAAGATAGTGCCTATGGCTTTGGGGAATATGCCTTTAAAACAAAACCTTTTCTTCAGAAAATGCTTCTTTTAAAACCGTTTTGAAAACAATTTTTCAAATCTTTTATTTGATCCGGTAACCTTCAGCTCTGATACCACGTGTAACACCCCACCTCCGTTAAGGTCACTCACAAAGGGAATGTCTTAACTTCGGTGGAGCGTTTTAGGTAAAAGATGCAGATAAATTACAAGACAGACAAGTAGAGCAGCGGAAAATAAAGTCATTTTATAAACAATGTGATTCAGTCAAGCTTTTACAACAATTGTCTTAAAAGTAATACATAGAACTTCTGTCTTGATTCAAAAACTTCCAAGTATAAAAGAAGCATAAAAAATAACAATGATATTCCCCAATAAAGCATGAACCAGCCATAGCAGTGGAAGAGAGAGTCCAAAGCAATACATCGACTATCTTCGAGCTTGGAAAGAAAACTGAGCTAAGAGGTAATATTTCCTCCCCGTGAACCTGGGGGGGGGGGGGAGGAACGGAAGAAAAGAGGCGAAAACAAACTAGGTCAGACATAAGTCTGGTAAATCCGGTGACTTTCAACATATAAATAGGCAAAAGCATCATGACATGAATAAACTGAATATAAGACAATACTGTGATAACAAGGATAACAAGATAACATAAGATTAGCACAAGATATGATAAGGTAAGATAAACCGAATGCGCTTCTACTCTTTCTCTACTACCTTGTTATTCTGATTTTTATATCTCTCCACCGCCTAACCAGTGTCCCAACTAGTAATCTGTGTAAAATGATAATATTACAACAAGATCTCAATCCCCGCAAGTATGGTAGCCTTCATGTGTACATCTAGTATGAGGATCTTTCCTTAATCAACCTAATTGCCATGAAGATGTTAGATGTACCCTTACTACTCTATTGATCGGCTCCCTACTTGTATTAATGTTCCATGTGTCTATGTCAATCGACCCTCTTTTGCGTGTAGATACCCTGTGCTGGTCCCACCATAAGGTGTATCAATTCTTATGATAGAAACCCGACACGATTCAAGATGCACAGTGTATAACTACTGGAATCCAGTGTCTGCTTTTTCCCCTCCGGAGTATGTGCACGCCCGTAAACCGTCGGAACCTACACTGACATACCCCTTGCCGCTATTTTGACCGCTTATAATTAGCCCAGTAATCGTGCCCCACCCTGCCTAATTTCAGGGTACCTTGATACATCTATGTGGGTTAATGCTGAAATGGGTCCCCATTACTAGGGTTTCTTACTTGTTAAGTTTGTGGGCCTATATTTACTAATATTTCCCACCAACCCGATATATACTTAACCCTCCCACTGATTCAAACATGTTTACTTAATGGTTAAGTTTGTGGGCCTATATTTACTAATATTACCCACCAACCCGATATGTACTTAACCCTCCCACACATTATGTCATATTGGTTAAGTGTTGTCCATTCATGTTAACTTAACCCACCCACTCATCATGTCATGTTGGTTAAGTGTTTCTTATTAACCCTTCTCACTCGTCATGTTGGATTGGTTAAGTGTTTCCTATTAACTTAATCCCGTTCATTCATCATGTTATATTGGTTAAGTATTTCCCATTAACTTAACCCCATTTGTTCATCAAGTTACATTGGTTAAGTGTTTCTTATTAACTTAACCCCACGCGCTCATCATGCTGTATTGGTTAAGTGTCATCAATCAATTCAAGTTAAATTAACCCACCCACTTGTCGTGTTACATTGGTTAAGTGTTACCTTCTTATGTTAACTTAACCCTTCCACGCATCCTGTTATATTGGTTAAGTGTTGCTCTCTTGTTTTAACTTAACCCTACCCATTCATCATGTCATATTGGTTAAGTGTTTCTTATTAACTTAACCTTACTCACTCATCATGTCATATTGGTTAAGTGTTTCTTATTAACTTAACCCTACTCATTCATCATGTCATATTGGTTAAGTGTTTTAAGTTTACCTAACCCCACCTTCTTGTCTAATTAACATGTTATAACGGTTAAGTGTTCTAAATTTACTTAACCCAACCTTCTTGTCTAATTAACATGTTATAATGGTTAAGTGTTCTAAATTTTACTTTACCATTCTTAGCATGTATGTTTATTGGCATTAATTAATTTATTAATGCCCCAACCTCTCACATTAGAACTGTTGTTTGCGGTTGCTGGATGTGCCGGGCGGTTTCGGGCAGACATCTACCGCAAACTCATCCTAACCTCGGGTTTTGGGCTAAATGCGCTAACCTCTCACAATAGATCTGTGTTGTTGCGGTTATTGGATTAGCCGGGCGGTTCCGGGCAGTTTTACACCGCAACTCAATCTAACCTCGGGTTAGATATGTTTATCGTTTAGCATATTTACCATACACATCCAAGTCTAGATTTTATATGCTAATCATCCCAAGTTCACGAAACTAGTCATGTTCCAATTCTCAAGTTATACCCCAACAAAGTTGATTGCAAGTTATGCCTCACAAATTCAAATTCAAGTTATTACTCAAAATAGGTTACACCCAAATTTTCCAATTTTGCAATAATAGTCATGCCCTAAAAATCACAATATAACACATGCCCTAAGTTTTAGTCATATCGCACTGTACAAAATGTTCTCCAAAAGCCCTCAATCATGATTCACAGTATAAACTATGCCAAATTATAGCCTTTAATTACAGTGCATGCCAATTACCTAAAATCCCAATTTAGGCGTGTTCACATTTAACGGTTATCCATATCTTACTATAGGTTTTCATGCCTAAGCCATATATCACTATACACAATAATCTCCTTTTTCCAAGTCATAAACTATCATATATAATATGCCCCAATTTTAGGTCTTAAACCACAACATGTACTATGCCTTACATGTTTACAGTTCAATTTACGCCCAAAATCCCAAGTCATATATCCAATATACTTTATATCTCAAATCTCAAGTCATATGTTCGATACACTTATGTTTTAAATACAACATGTGTTATATCCTCAAATCAGTTACAAATCAGTTATGCCCAATTATACATAATTTAATACTTTCCCCAATTTTAGCGCTGGCCATGTCCAAATCATATATTATGCCCAATTTTTTCCAACGTACGTTCATCTCTTATGAGATTTGGCTCAGGCTCATAGTAGCCTGGCTATAAAAACAAAAACGGAAGAAGGAAAGAAGAGACAAGGAATGGACATAATAATATCAAAGAGATAGATCCAATGGATATAGAAAGACAGATAGAAATAGGCATAATCTCAGATTCAGATTTATTACAATGTCAGAATCACAATTAAATTTTATTTCTGAAAGTAACATGAACTTACAAATTACAAAACAGTCTTGAATTCTGGGATCTGATTTCTGAATTTGATTAGCTATTCCTTTGATGTCGACTTTGATTGTTAACTTGAAAAATCTAATTTGATTGATTAAGGTGGAAGCTAGGTCACTTCAGGTTTTAGCAGCATATAAACGCCTATGAATTCGTGTGGAGAAAACAATAGGTTTAGGGGTCTTTTTATAGGTGTATAGGGAGATTTAAAGCCTTCAGATCAGTCTAGAAGCCATCAGAATCGTCTAGAGCATAATACCACATCACACGGCGAATCAGGAAGCGACACGTGGTGAAACACGTCATCAGCCAGATCTGGGCCAACAGGGGTCGACTCCCCTATAGGGAGGTCGACACCTATGTCGACTCCCCTATAGGGGGGTCGACACCTATGTCGACTCCCCTATAGGGGGGTCGACACCTATGTCGACTCCCCTATAGGGGGGTCGACACCCTGAATGGGAATTTTTCTGCTCAGCCTATTCTGCTTGAATTTCGAATTTTGAACTTGGTTTGAGATGTTTAATTATTATTTATATTTTCTGTTTAAACATGAAATCTTCTGAACTCCCTAACTTCTTCATACGGAGCCCGATTCAAGCAAACTCGGACTCTATCTCAAGCAGAATTCTGAGACGAACGCAATGGCATAACCCATTTCCCTTAATTCTCACTTTTTAAAGTTAAGTATTCTTTAATTCATTAATTTAATATTCTTAGAAAATACGGGGTGTTACATAAAGTATCACCTCTGAGGAATGTGGTTCGCTTCAGATCCGTAGGGAAGTTGGCACCCAGATTTGTGGGGCCATTTCCCATAACCGAAAGGATCAGCCAAATGGCCTATAGAGTAAAGCTCCCATAAAATCTATCCGGCGTTTATGATGTCTTCCACGTCTCTCATCTCCGGAAGTGCTTACATGACACTGCGGAAGTTGTTGAGCCAAGTATATTAGAGGAGGTAGAAGTGGAACGGGAGGCGACAGTCAGACGAGTCCCTACCTGTATTCTCGGATTAGAAATTAAGAAGCTCCGCAATAAAGAAATCAAGTTGATAAAGGTTCAGTGGGGAGATAACCGAGAGGATGCGACTTGGGAGACCGAAAACAAGATTCGTGCTTCGTACCCTTTCCTTTTCGAGGGTATGTTCTTAACTCCTTTTCCAAAGTTTTATCTATGCTTGCTTCTATCATTTGAGTATGTCCTATCAATAGTATTTTCGACCTTTAGATAGGAACCCTATGGATTTAAACATGTGTATGAGACATGTTATGTTTGATGGATGCAAGTGGATGCAAGTGGTTGCCTGTGGATGCATATAAACACATATTAGGCACTATATTGGCTTAATCACCCTCATACTGCTTATGGATGTGTGTGTATTTTATTTTCTTTTAATAGATGAAAATGGGTGTATTATCAAATGGATGTTGCATTTGGACGAATGAGTGTGCACACATATAGAACTTACATATTATAATAGGATTATTTGCATACATATTGGGTTCATGGAACTAACATACATTGCATTGAGGAGGTCGACTGAATCAGTAGACCGCCTAATCTTCGCATTAGTATTGGGGCATATACACACACCTTTGCATATATTCATATAAGCATCAGAAGTCTTTAAGGATAATGGATGCCTATGGTTGATGGATGAGTAGATGGTGATGGATGATAGGATATACATTCTTCTAAAGTTGAAGATTTCGAGGACGAAATCCTTTAAGTAGGGGAGAAAGTAAAACCCCAAAATTTTAACAACATTAAAAAAGGAAAATTAAATAATAATTAATTTAATATTTAGAATTAAGGGAAACGGACTGTTCCATTGCGTCCGTCTCAAAATTCTGGTTAAGATAGACATTTGGTTTGCGAAAACAGACATCGTATGAGGAAGTTATGAAGGTTTGAAGTTTGTATACACGTAGAGGAATTATATATATATATATATATATATATATATATATACATACATATATATATATATACATACATATATATATATATACATACATATATATATATATACATACATACATATATATATATATATATACATACATATATATATATATACATACATATATATATATATATATACATACATATATATATATAGGACCCAAGAATTCTAAATTTTCAGTACAAAATCCGAAATCACAGAAAGTAGGGGAAGAAGGAAAAATCTCGCCTAGGGGAGTCGACCCCATAGGACGGGTGTCGACCCCGGAGTCGACCCCCTAAGGGGGGTCGACCCCTCTAGGGCTGAGGTGGCAGTCGGTTTCTAGAGGCTGGCAACTATAAATAGAGGTCCATTTCTCTTGTTTTCTCCATTGAGAATCCATGAAGGCCAAATAGGCCAAACTCTGCCGGTGACTAAACTGAACAGAATCATTTATCTTCTACAACAATCAAATAAGGCTAATCATTCAAGTGTAGATCTGCATCTCAAAAAGCTTCTTTTCTTGTTCTATTTTTCTAATCCAAACACTGTAAGTTCTTAGTTGCTTTTAGATTTAAATATTTAAAAGTAAACCTGATATGACTATAGTTTGGATTTGTTCCTGTGACTAAATTATACTAGATCCATTGTAAATTGTGAACATATGACTGGTTATAGCTTGGATCTAAATCTCTATCTACTTAGATCTATTGTAACTTCTGTGACATTCTGTGATGTGGATCTTAAACCTTATTTGTGTTAGATCTACTTTTAACTATTGGATCTAAATTATGTGGACACCTAAATTATTAATCAGATCTAGCTTATTATTAGATCTCCTTGTGCTTATCATATTAGGTCTGAACCCGTTAGACATCTAAATTAATATTTTGTCATGCTTATCTTAACATCTTTGCTATGATAAAACTAGTTAACTGCCACAAGTTCATTGGATCTATGCTTATGTGTTCACCTTGTCACCATGTTAGTATATGTTTATGCCAGTTATGTTAGGACAATCATTTTTGTCATATTCCCATCACCTTCCCCTTTTATTGTTTATGGCTAGGCTACTTTTTAGCCTAGGCATGACGCCAATTTTATGCGAACACGTTAGTTAGGAGACGGGGGAAAATATTAGAATTGGCATATGTATTTGGATACATTATTCACTATGAACATAATTGGGTAAATGGGCATGAATTACTATAAATACATGGGCTTAATTAGTTGGTTAATAATTAAGATGCCTAGGATTACAGTAATTAGAAATTGTAACTACACTTATGACGCGAGGTTAGGTTGCATTAGTGGTAGAAGTCTGCTCGGACCCGACCGACACATCCAGCAACCACTAATGTTGAACCTAATGTGAGGGGTCTAAGTGCACAAATATGAGACGGGCTAAGACACGAGGTTAGGCCCAACTTGTGGAGGAAGTCTGCCCGGACCCGACCGACATATCCAACATCCACAAGTTGTAGGCCTAATGTGGGAGGTCTAGCCCATTATAACCACAAATGGACATGGTAACGAATTGGAATACTTAACCTAGTTAAATCCATAGGGATTGTACGAACTAAAGTTAGGGTTTCGTAAAATTGGTTGAACAGTGGGTGGGTTAAGTAAATCTGAGGGGGTGGGTAACATTTATATATAGGCCCACAAACTTAGCCCGATAAGGTTATGTAATTAAAGACACCTAGTGGCCGGAGAAAATAATAAAGTTACGCAATTAAAGACACATTTTAGGGTAAGCATAACTTATAGAAATAATAGGGTTATGTAATTAAAGACACATAGTGGTATACATAGCCAATGAAAACCTAGTGGGGGATACAAGACAATGGGGAGAGCTTGTATCATATTGTATTGGACCCGTTTTAGCCAGTAACCCGGATTTGGTATCAAACATATACTCCGAACTAGGTCGGAGAAGGGGCACGCTTACTGGTCTGATTGTAAGAGATCCAAATGTGGAGGACGGTGTGAGCGGCGCAAACCGACCGGGCTATGTGTTTGCATGAGCCGGGCAGAGGGGGATAAGACAACCGTGTCACCTGTAGATATGGGGCTGTGCATATTAGCGAAGGGTTGCCACTTTAGGACGTGATACATCCTATGGTGTGGCCGACACAGAGTATCTACACGGATTAGGGAGCCGATCGATTAGGGTATTAGTTAGGGTACACTCAGACGTATGCCTAAGTCTACCAGCTTATAGTGGAAGGGACCATTTCATTCTAGTTATACTAGTAATGATGCAGAGTAATCATTAGAAGTGCACACACCCTATCCTGTTTACCTTGTTATATCTGCCTTTATGTAGTTATCCCTCTCTTGTCCACTTTATATTCCTGTCATGCTACTTTTATTTATTTACTTGCTAAAAGTAACTGGACTCGCCAGACTTTATGTCTGACCCTTTTTGTTTCCTTTTCTTTCTTCCGTTTCCCCCCAGGTTCACAGGGAGGGAATTCTCAGGCTTAATCAAGACTCAATTATCATCTTGTTAAAGCTTCTTTTGAAGTATAGCTCAAGTTCTTATCCCTACTATAGCTTAGCTCTTTTATTTGGGGAATTTTGTTTTTTCTATATTTATGTACTCTGATGGTATAAGACAGAGGTTATATTGTTGTAATGGTTTTTGTGACTTATGGTATTTTGGACCATGATGTTATTATTTATGTTTGAAATAAAAATTTGAATTTCCGCTGCTATCTTATTTATATCTGTCTTGTAATATTCTGTGTCTTTTTAACTATTACGCTTCACGAAACTTAATGCATTCCCTTAGTGAGTGATATTAACGGACGTGGGGTGTCACAGTGGATGGGTCGACCCACTTGGCCATGGGTTGACCTATAGGTCGACCCAGCCCAGGCATAGGTAACCCCATCTCGGTTCGGATCTCACCTACTTTTCGAACTATTTTGACTTTCTGGTTTGGATTATATATACATATAAGTTTCTTATATGTATACAAACTTCTAACCTTCATATCTTTCTCATACAATGTCCTTTTTATGCAAACTTGG
Source organism: Allium sativum (assembly GCA_030737875.1). Lineage (NCBI taxonomy): Eukaryota > Viridiplantae > Streptophyta > Magnoliopsida > Asparagales > Amaryllidaceae > Allium > Allium sativum. Next base: position 966,937,555 of record CM060922.1, on the reverse strand, counting down.
AGTCTATCTTAACTAGAATTTCGAGACGAACACAATGATACATTCTGTTTTGCTTAATTTCCAATATTTAATTAAGTACCTTTAGTTATCATTATAAAGTCCTTTAAAATTATGGGGTGTTACACAATTCAATTAGATCATTGTGTGTCCTAAAAAATAAAAAGATGAATTAAATTAAATTAAAGAAGTTTGGGTTCCTAAGGGTACTTTTGTAAATACTAATATATATAAGTTCGGGTACAAGAAGTAAAAATACTAAGAATGGTTCTACGTGTTTTGGGAGGCCACTCAATCCCTCTATTATTTAGGCCTCAAAATTGGTTAAGGAATAAATTTTAGAGAGATAAAATTCTAGTTTTCCCATATTAAAGTCGAAGAAATTTTTTGTTGTTTTTTATCCTAAAATTTTGAGTTGGAGATTCATATGTGACGACCACTCTAAACCACTAGTGCTCATATATCCCAATAGCACACTGTACAAGAACTTGATCGATTTAAGACAATTATCAAGGGAAATAAATAGAAGAAAAGAAAAGGAATGGAAAGGAATAGAATAAAATAGAAGAGAAAGGGAAGAAAAGAACACAGTACATAAATATTGTACATGTCATACGTCTCAGAGCGCATCAAATAAAATAAAAAGAAATCATAGTTGTAAAACAAGCGAGACAATATAAACCGTATAACCATAGTATATTGGCTGATATTGTCACATGCAAATAAAGTTTATACAAGAGATAGATAAACTCACTGACAAATTGTCCCTAATAAATATTCAAAACTGTCATGGGTCCATAGTGTCACACAGTTGAATAAATAATAGTATAACTGTAAATATGAAAAGGCGCCACTCCCAACTAATCCACTTGCGCGGCTCTATTTAAGACTTACACATGTAACCTAGTATACTCATCAGTATGGTTGATGTGTACCCTAGGTAATAAGTGGGAACATTAAACCCTAAAACAAACAACAGTCTGGTATAAGCGATTAAAAAATATCAAAATACTATAAAAGTCATAATAGTACAATGCACAGATAGTATGGAGAATCATATCTGGCATGTCCCTGCATCCACAAAGTTTGCTCATAACACTGGGTTCACATTACCTTATGCCAATGTCATGTTAAAGATGTAATATATGTTGCGACAACTTGCTATACAACACCGATGCTCATATAACCAAATATTGCACGGTACAAGCACCCGATGGATCTATAATGATTGTCAAGAGAAAGAAATTGTAGAAAAGAAGGGAAAGGAAAGAAAAGAAAAAATATAAGAGAAGAGATAGAAACATAAGAACACAAATATGATCACAAAACCCATCGTATATCTCACAGTGTATCATATAAGATATAATAACAACAATTACAGAGATAAAACAAGAGAGATATTGATAACATATAAACCATATAATCATAGTACATAGGCTTATACGGTTATACAAAATAGTAATAATGTCTATACAAGTGATAAATAAACTTAACCAATAAAATGTCTCTACAAAGAATAAGCAACTCTTTCAAGGTTACACTGTGTCATACATTGGAATAAAACAAAGACAATACAAGTATAAGTATTAAAAGACGTCATCGCTTATTAGTCCATTTGTGTAGCTCCAAATGATACCCATACCTGTGACCTAGCCTACTCGTCAGCATCGTCGTTGAGCACCCAAGGTAATAAGAGGGAAATTGAGTCTTAGTTCAGACAACAGGCCGATATGAGCGATAAACAAATCTCAAGGTACTGTAAAAGTCATAATAGTATATATGGCACAAAGGGAATGAAGAATCATACCTGTCTTGCCCCTCCATCCATAAAGTCAGCACATAGCAATAGATATATATATTACTTTATGCTAAACATCAAGTAAAGAGGGTGTGATAGATGTCTAAGTACTAAACGGTGATAAATAAGTAAACAACCATTACATCCATCATCCATCCTCACACTCACTCACTCAAAGCGTAAAAATATGGAAACCATTACTTTGGTCACCCAACCCATGAGTGCACTGGTTTGTCCCACTATTTGGACTCATTAACTTGTTCTCACTAACTAAGCTTTGGGGTTTGGGCCGATCAATCATCACCGCATAGGCTCTAATCCATTCAGTCCTCACCATATAGGCTCTAATCCATCATTGTGCCAGTCTCTTAAAGGTGTACCAAAGTCCTGAATATCAATAAACCATTTGCACATGTTCTCCATAGCATAATCCATCTAGGGATGTCTATAAGACTCCCATCCAAAGTCATCACAATCTGAGAATTACTCTGATGGCCTTCGTATGTCGTAGGATATCATCATATGTTTCCCATCTCTCTCTTTGATAGTAGCCTCAATACGACTTAATATCGACTTTTTCGCATCTCAGAGAAAAATTATCCATCGCAGCAATCTCATCTCCATCATAGAATCACCGTTTTCGAATGACGAATCACTGCATAGAAGCACTGCATCTTTGTACCAAAGCCACCAATCAAAAAAGTGTCATGTTGAAGTCACTATCTAATAAACCGTCATGTCATGCTCTCCGAAATCGCACCATCGTCCATGTCAAATTGGCTAGAATGGCCAACAACAATAGTAATCGGTATCGGCAACTTCATAGTAATTAGTAAGGACTACTTGGATCATGTAATTAACCCAAGTTGGTTAATTACACATCCAGGGAAAACATCCGACATTCATCATGAAATATAGCTCATCGTTAATTCCATCTTTCGTCTTAAGATTGGCTACCAAGCTTCACTGTCGCTCCATCTTCAAATCCGTTATTGAGCTCCAATGCTACTCTGTCATCAAATCCAACCATGCGCTCTGAAGCTCCTTAGAGAAATACCCTCGTTTGTTTGAGTCAATCATCCTTATGCGCTCAATCAATGTACGGCAGCATGTGTGTTTATAAAATTTACATATAACTCATTTTATTAATAACTTCTTCATACATACTCTGTTTTCGGCGAATAAAATATAAAAATGGACTAGAATCTCTCCTACGAATACAATGGCGTTAATTTCATGGCCCAGTTCTTATTTATCCAAAATTCTTATTTTCAGCCCGTTAATATTTTATAAATTTATTATTATTCATTACTATTTATATTTAATTTAATTGCCTATGCCTATTTAGGATATATTTTATTGGGTGTTACATTCTTCCCCTTTAAAAGCGATTTCATCCTGAAATCTTCCCGAAGGGATGAAAAACAATGCTTGCTCTAGCAAACATGTTATACACCCAAGTTACTTATAAACATCCATAAAACATTCATTACTCGATGTGATTATACACAGTAGACTTGCTAAAGTGAGCTTAGTCCTAGCATGAAAGTGTAATATGTGATATTGTACGTATGCAAAACACTCTACCATAAGCATAATTTCTACATGATGTTAAGGACTGAGATCTTGATGATGATGGTTTTGATGACAACAAACCGGTTTAACTATTATTATTATAAAATATATACTAACATTATTTTCTAGAATATATATGTGTACATACAGGAAATATATATAGGTGTTGATTATTGATGATTGTATAGTTTAGAGAATCAAGATTTAAAGAATCAAGAGTCTAAGATAAAAGACTCATGAAAAACAAAAGTTCAAGAATTCAAGAGTTCAAGAAATAAAAAAATAATTGAGTCTAGATTTCTTATTAAAACTATAAAATAGCATTGAATCCTTATTTTTCATCTTTCTCACTATTTTAAATTTCTTATTTTTTCAAACTGATTTCAAAATTACTTCCTTATTACAAAATCTATATTTCATAATTTTAAATTTATTTTAACTCCTGATTTCAAATATATATTTTAATAATATTTTCTACTTCCATATTTATATGATGGATATTAATTTTATATTAAGTTTTATTTAATCATTTAAGTCTTTAATTTCTTTACTTATATTTATCTTAAGTTACAAAGAATTTATTATATATTTTTATAGTTTATATCATCCTCATAAGGTTTTAAATCATTCTTACATTTGTTTTTAAATCATGTTTATATATGTTTTTAATGTATATTTTTACTTAAAATACTCTATTCTTAATTTGAAAATTTATTTTTTCAATCTTTCGTAGATATGTTGACATAGGGTAACTCCCCATGTCGACATAGTGACCGTTTATTTTCAAATTCAAATTTTGTAATGTTGTGTCTTTTGATTCCAAAACTATTCTAAAAGGATTTGACTATTGGGAGACTATAAATAGGCTTCCGGAAACGAATTTAAACATAACTTTTCATTTAGTTCTTCTTCCTGTATAATCTATCTATTAAACTTCTTAATTTCTTAAATTCTATACTTATACTCTGCCGAATTTCAAAGAAAATCACATCAAGCTTCTTTTATTCTAATTCTCTACCACACTCTCTCAAAGAATCAAGTGCTACTCATTAGTTATGGGCCTTTTGTAATCAAAGATCGCAAGATCAAGTTTATCGAGTCTATCTACAAAAACTGGTGCTGAAAAGGTGTGGTTGTAGCCCATTCAAATCGACTAGGTGTGGTTGTAGCTCGTACAAATCGACTAGGTGTGAATGTAACTGGAAAATCAATCGAGTTACACTATACTTCGGAAACAGGCGGGGTGTACCTCATGGCCTTGAGATCAAGAATTGTAATTGAAGATTATCATTGAAAAGGAATCCACATCAACCCAGATTTGTGTGGGACTGGATGTAGGGTAACTCCAAACCGGTATAAAATCTGGTGTGTTCTTACCTTTTATTAATTTTTTATTTATTATTATATACATCTGTGTTTGATCCTGTGATCTTTACCATATCTGTGATTTGTATTACATTCCGTATAACACAAGATGATTTCAAGAATTTTATGTAGTGTCTAGTTTGCCTTAAGATCCTTAATCCTCATTCCCCAACAATTAGTTTCAAAGCATTAGTTTTCAAAGTTTTCATAATCTAAATTTTTGAAATGTTTAAATGGAATTTTTTTTAAATTAATTATAATGCTAGTTCAAAAATATTCATTTCATCATTATTTCGTGAGTCTGCATTTAATTATTTTGAAAAATCAAGTTATCTACCGAATCAATGTGTTAAATAAGAACAAAGGTGTTATATGGCTCTTGATGATTCAAAACTCAATCGAAAAATAGTGTAAATCAAGAAAGATAAACGGATACTTTATAGTGGTTGTTCAAGACATATGACTGGAAATCCAAAGACACTCAAAGATATAATTTATGAAGATGGAGGAATGATCAACTTTGGTGATAATTGAAAAGGATATGTGATTGGCATCGACAATGTCTGTAATTCTGAAACTCTAACTATTTCAGATGTTTTATTAGTTAAAAATTTGAAATACAACTTACTTAGTATAAGTTAATTATGCGGTAAAGGTTATAAAATCAAATTCAAAAAAGATAAGTGTTTCATCAAAGATAATAATTCAAATATAATTTTTGAAGAAATTAGAAAGAAAAATATTTCATCTTAAGTATGAAAGTTTCACATGATAACTTATGTCTTTTGACCAATACAAGTGATCCTTGGATATGGCATAAAAGATTCAGACATTTAAATTTCAAACACCTCTCTAGAATTTCTAAACCAGAATTAGTAAGAGGACTTCCCAAATTGAATTTAGGATAAATAGTTTGTGTGATACTTGTCAACAAGGAAAATTAAGAAAACGTTCATCTAGACTAAAAGATGATATTTCCACTTTAAATCCATTTGAGTTACTTCATTTAGATTTATTTGGTCCATCCCAAACTCAATCAACAAATCATAGTAAATGTATGTTCATAATTATCGATGATTATTCTAGATACACGTGGACTTTATTTCTCATAAATAAAAGTGATGCTTTTGGTTTACTTAAAACTTTTGCTGAAAGAATTATAAATCTATTATCTTTAAAAATCAAAACTATACATAGTGGCCACGATGGAGAATTTGAAAATGAAAATTTTGAGAACTTCTGTAATAAAAAGGGGATTACTCATAATTTTCTTTCCTAAGAACTCCATAACAAAACGTAGCAGTTGGGCATAAAAATAAGACGATTCAAAAGTGTGCAAGAACTATGTTATCTGGCAGTAATTTACCAAGAAATTTCTTGGCTGAAGCAATTACTACAGCTTGTTATATGTTAAATAGAATTTAAATTAGACCATTAACAAACAAAACACCATATGAACTTCTTTATAATAAGAAACCAAAAATATCTTACTTTAGAGTTTTTGGAAGCAAATGTTTTATTTTAAATACTAAATTTTTTTTGGATAAATTTCATGTGTCCTTTCATGGCAGCCTCGATCCCATCACTGTCCTTCCGCCCCAATCTTTCCTCTAGTCTCTCTCCATCTCAAATCAACCATCACCTCAACCTTCATCTGAGGCTGCCTCCTCCTCCACCAATCCCTCTACCTCCAGAGCCTCCTCCAACCCGCAACGATTCTCCTCCCCCTTCCAGCCCATATGTTGTCCCATCCACTTGCAAAAAGAAATGGTCTTCGCTATTTGAAGCAAAAACTAGGAACACTGGGTTTTTTTTCCTTCACCCTTCAAATTATAATTGTTGGTAAAGCTCTTTTGTCGTTTGAAGAGATCATCAATGCAGGCAAAGATGTCTGGATAGATTACCTAGTTGGGTACTTTCTGGATAAGTTGTTATCCTTCACAGCTGTTTCAAAACATCTTCAACGTCTTTGGAAGTCGATGGGTTGTGTCAAGATGAGTTTTACAGGTAAGATTTTCTTCTTCCTACTTGCTAGCCAGGTGGATCGTGGTAGAATATTGAGAGCTAATCCTATTATAATATAAAATAAAATCTTCATAATTAGGCCTTGGGATGTTGGTTTAGGAGATATTAGTATCAGTATTAAGACAGTGCCAGTGTGGATAAGACTCACTAATCTTCCCTTGTATGCTTGGTCGAAAATAGGAGTGAGTTGGTTGGCATCAAGAGTTGGTAAATTCCTGTGTATGGATTTATCAACTGAAAAACTAGAAAGATTAGAATATGCTAAGTGTATGGTTGAGGTCACCCTTAACGAAAATTTGCCATTTTATTTTCCAGTTTTGCTTCCTGATGGCTCTGAGCAGTATGTTTTTCTCTCTTACCTGTGGAAACCTGATATCTGTGTTAGATGGAAAGTGTTTGGTCATGATACTAAGAAATGTGAGTATGTCTATAAGGAAAATCGTGGGAATTCTTATAAACAGGGTGGTCAGGACAAGATTGTTAATAATGTGCAAGGTGACATATACGTACTTGACAAAACAGAGGTAGTTAGAGCTAATGTGGTGAGTAATAGTGAGAAACCTGTCCTCAAGAAGAAGGAAACTTGGAGGAAGGTAACAAGTAAACATGCTAAACAAGTTGTGATACTACTCTCCTAGTTAGGTTTGTTGTTGATGGTTTAAATATGAATGAGAATAGTTTTAATGTTCTTGATTTGGAAGGGGACAACTCAAATGGCACACAAAATGATATAGTTCAGGTCAATGAGATTGATAATACTGTAGCTAATAAGGATGTTGAGAAAGTTAGTCCATCTTGTCGCATTGTAGAGGGTCAACATGGTAGCAACTCTGGCGGTAGTTCTGAGCTAGAAGAGGGTGAGATTGCCACCATTAACGACCTACTGACCAAGGCATTCTATTATGATGCTCAACAAATAAAAGAAAATTCATCTTTGAATGTTAATGCTTTAGCATAGAAAGTTGTGGCCTCTTCCGCAGTTCTTGCTGAATAACCATGGCTGCTCCTTTAGAAAATGGTTTTTCCGAATCACTTGATGGCTTTCTTCTCTAAAACATCAGTGTTATCTAGGGGACTGATATAAGGAAATCGTCTAGGACTGAACTAAATAGTGTTGTAAAGTATAATTTAATAATCAATAATGTTAATGATTCTGACAAGAGTGAAAATCTAGATGAAGTGTTTGAGGATTTTAATTTATTTCATCCTGGCATGCAATCTAACGTCAACGACAAAGAAAAAATGAATTGCTCTCCTATTCTAGTTGATCGGGAAAAGTCGAAAGCTCACACTCCTATCCCCTTCAAACCTAGCTTTTTGAACTCTCAGATCCCAAGGAAGCCAAACAAAGTTAACAACTGTGCAACTTCTCCTAGTTTAGACAATGTTGTAGTTCAATAGAATTTCTCCAAAGTAATATCCACTTATGTGAATATACCTCCTCCATCTAGGAATAAGGCACCACCAATGTTTTTTTACTGAAGATAGTCCTCTAGCAACTTCGAGTGGTTCGACAGTGAAAGTTCCCATCAATCGCAGCAGAAAGAAGGAAATGATGCAAGCACTATTGGATAAAGGCTAGCTACCTTTAGCCTTTCTTGGAGTGCTCTCTCTTTGGCATTAGGAAACTTTAGATGATATAATGTATGTTAGTTTACTGTGTCATACTATTGTGAACTTTTTTAAGCTGTTGTGTTCAGCTTTCCCCCTGCGTTGGTCTTTTATTTTGTTGGTATACGCATGGTATATCACCAGTTTCCTATGTATTCACTGATAGTTGGTATGCATGATGTATATCACCTGTATTATTGTTTTTATTATTTTAATATAATTAAAGCAATACGGAGCACTATAAAAACCGGCCGGCTTTGCCAAAAAATTTCGATAAATTTGATTCTAAATCAGATTGAGAAATTTTTATTGGATACTCTAATTGAAGTAAAGCTTATAGAGTTTTCAATTTAAGAATAATACTATTGAAGAAACTATAAATGTATCTTTTGGCAAAGATTATATAAAGAAATAAATCAAAAGCATAATGAAAATGAATTTGACAATGATAATGAATTAAATGAAATAAATAATGAAATTAATCAACCTAATAAAAGAATTAGACTTCTAAGAGATCATCTTTTAGAAAATATATTAGGAGATATTGAATCTGTAATTAGGACTATAAAACTAATTAAACAACATAAGTAACATAACTTTTATATCAACCACTGAACCTAAAAATCCAAAGGAAGCATCATTTAATGATTCATTGATACTTAAAATGCAAGAAGAACTGAATCAATTTACCATAAATGATGTATGGGAGCTTGTTCTTAGACCGGAGGATAAATCTATAATAGGTGCTAAATGGGTCTATAAAAATAAAATGAACGACTTGGTGAGGTTGTTAGAAATAAAGCTTGATTAGTTACTTAAGGATATTGTTAAGAAGAAGGGATAGATTATGACGAAACCTTTTGCCCCTATAGCAAGATTATAAGCTATTGTAATTCCACTTGCTCTTGCAAATCATAATAAATTCAAACTATTTCAAATTGATATGTCAAAATGGCTTTTCTAAATGGATTTATAAAAGAAGATGTTTATGTTGAACAACCCTATTATTCGAAGATGAACAATTCTCAAACCATGTTTATACATTAAAGAAAGCACTATATGGATTAAAGCAAGCTCCTAGAGCATGGTATGACAGACTAAGAACGTATCCATTACAATCCAATTTTGAAATCGGTAAAATAGATAAATGTAACACCCCACACCTCTTAACATCACCCATATGAGGATGCACTAAGGTTTATGACACGCTTAAGTATAAAGTAACAACCCAAAGACTAAAATTCACAATACAGAAGTATAAAACACAACGGAAATTTTAAAACAACATTTAACAAAGCAAGTCAAATCACAGTGCTTATTACATTTCAAAAGTACCAAATAGTCATCAACATAAAACCGAATAGACTATCTCGTGGAAAACCATAATATTAGAGTACATAAGTTAAACCATCCCTCTCAGTGTCAACACAACAGAAAATGAGAAATGAACCAATACATGAGTCCGAATCCAAGCTGAACTGAAAAATGAAGAATCACTGCTGCGACCCTCCACCTTATGATCCCGGGGGAAGGAAGGAGAAGGAGAAAACAAACTAGGTTAGACATACGTCTGGTGAGTTCTAGTAATTTCTAGCATGAGCATAAGTTAAGGAAGCATTAGGCAGATGAACAGTTCTAAGGACATAAGACATAAAGGTATAAAAGCAGTAAACAAGTTAAGCACGAATAACGATTGCCTTCTCATTTATATCCAAGATTGTTGCACCAACTAACCAAGATATAATAATCATGCTTTTTCCTAATTTCTAACCATCGATCGGTTCCTATGACTACAATGTGATAACCTATGCCAGCTATGGAACTCAGGGTTATCAATCCCGAGCCTATCAACTAAAAGGACATTGTCGTTAATCATAGGCGTTACAATAGCTTATTTTCCCGAATCGGCACGATGCACGCTCATCTCCCACCGAAACGCGCCCGTACCCACCTCGTTTTGACCTCTAACTATCCAGTGCAGTAAAGCATGCCCTTGCCTCTACCTAGTATAAGACCTCCATAGATGATAATAGGGATACTGCCCAATACGGGTCCCCAATCAAATATGCTGTTGACACAAGTCACCCCTAGACTTGGTCCTCATTTACTTTGTATTAGGCCACTCAGTTTCCCTAATCAGACCTGCACTGCCAGAACGGACCTGAACTATAATCTTATCATTTTATTAGGCCTCTTATTTTCCAAATCATCCCTACACTCCCAGAGCAGAGCTAACCTATGAGACACTTATATTCCCCAATCTGTACCCTCCGGAACGTACTCCGCTATCTTAGCTTATTAATTTTATCTTTAATTTAACTTAACACAATTTAAGTTTATTACTAAGCCCCAACATAATCTCATGTTATATTCCTGGGTTGTATTAAATATTTCTAATTAATATTTATCTTTTTATGCAACTCAATCCCCATGTTACTTAGCATTCAACTAAGTTACCTATTCCAGTTTATATGTTTGCACGTTCTCTAATTACATAATAAGTTTTATCCCAATTTACAGTCCAACACTAATTATAACATTTAATTAGTTTTAACATGCCCAATTATTCCTTTTTATTCAATTCAAAATTATTCCAATTTTAACACAAAATAACGATAAAGGCCGAGGCTCTCTTTAGGCCTAGGCTCATCGCTAAGAAAAAGGGAAATGGTCAACGCTACTTGCAAGGCATATAATCAAAAATAAACAAATAAAATAAAATAGGGAATAACCCGACTGTAAATAAAAACCACAACAGAAATGGGGATAGGAGAAGAAGATTTACTTATAAGCAATAAATAACTGGAAAGAAATAGGCATAGACAGTAAATAAATTACAACAACTTTACAGAAAAACTAGACGCACGAATACTTTAAATAACTGTAAGCTTTAAACTTGCAAATTAAAACTATATAACTGTCTAAATTTTCCTACATAATTAACTAATCTAGAAATCAGATAAAAACTCACAGATCTGACGAACAAAGCTTCCCATGTGGCCTTTCTTTTCTAGAAGAATCTCTGCCTTTAGAAGTATTTATAAAAGTAAATATTTAAAACTTTAAATAACTTCTTTATCCTCATTAAAATTTAATTATTTGGCATTTCCTAATTTTGAGGATAGGCCTGAGGAAGAAGAAGCTAGAGAGAAAGAATGGATGTGAAGAAATGAGAGAGGCTCTGCTGATTTATTTATAAGGTTTACCGGGTGTCCTCTACCATCCAAATTTAGGATTAAATCTAGACCAATCATGTCACTGAACCATTTAGAAAGCACCATGTCAGCCTTAGGTTCAAAATCGAACCAATAAAACTTTGCCACAAAAAAAGATAACGCTCGAACGAAATAAATCATTCGATGTGACATGTATGCACCAAGGCACGCACTTACGTGTTGGGTCGACCCACCTACGCCTTATGTCAACATAGGGGTGACCCAAGGTGTGACGGCCCGCCCCACACCAACCGACATTTAATCCAAAAGTGCGCTGTACACATGTCCAGTTAGCACGGGACGGTCGTTAGAGGAAAAGAAAGAAGACGAAGAATCATCAAGGAACCTGTAGAATGTCTCACAGTGCATGGAACAAAATATAATAACAATATACTTGACATAAAACAGGTGAGACAGTGCATAAGCTGAAAACTAGAACTAAGCATCATAGCAGCGGAAATCCAAAATACAGCTTATTACAATTTCAAAATACTGTCTCTAAAGCAAAAAGAAAAGTTACGCTACTAATGCCCAGAGCAGCGACCATCAACAATACAGGGAGAATATCTGTATATATCATACGTGGAAGCCTCCTGCTCGCCTCCGGATCAACTACTCGTGCATCACCAGCTAACCTATCTCTAGCCTGCTCGTTTAGGAGCACCCAGAGTAATAAGAAGAGACATAAAACTCTGGGTCAGACAAAAGTCTGGTATAAGCGATAAGCAGCTAAACAGAACAATAACAGGTATACTAAACCATACCTGAACCTGGACCTGCAACCAAAGAGTTAGCACTACATACTGTACAACACTCTAAGGTGCCAATAACATATGGTGTACAAGCATACGGGGGTGGGGGTGTGCATGTCATAGTGATAGCAAACTGTAACACCCCACGTCAATTAATGTCACCCACAAAAGGGAATGCATTAACTTCCATGGAGGTTATAAGTGAATATAGAACAGAAAAATTACAACAAGACAGATAATAAGTAGTACTTGGAATTCTAGAAGTTCATTTTATTGCAGCGGAAACATGTTTATTACATCACAAAACCATTAATCAGAGTCAAGTACATTATCCATCTTCATAAAACAAAATACATAATCCCATTACACAAATAGCCATTAAAAAGATAACAAGCTGGACTTTACTTCAACGGTCCAAGCTTTCCAAGAGAGAGAAAGCAATCCAATCAAACTCCACTAGAGCTCGGCCCAACCTGAGGACCTAGAGGGGGAAAAAGGATAGAAATGGAGGGGGTCATACATAAAGTCTGGCGAGTATGATAATTCTAACAATACTATTATCAAAATAACTAGACTAAGGCATAAGCTGGAAGACAAGTAAATGTCTATGAACTATTTGGAAGATAAAGATAACGTTTAAGATAACGTTAAAGATAACGGTAAAGGCACACCTAATTACTAATGAATAATTACTACACTGCACCGCACCAGTCACCCTAAAGGTTGATCCCACTTGCTTCACACAGAAACATATAAATAGCCTTACGTACCCCTAGCTGACTACATAGGTGCCGTCTGCCCCTATCTCCACTAGGTGTACCCCACTACCCACTTTCGATCGACTCCCTACTCGTAGATACCCGTGCTGGCCCCACAGTGGGGTGTATCACTCCCCTAAAGTGGCAACCCGATACAACTTGAGAATGCACGGCTTATACCTACACGATGCAACAACGTCTTACCTACCAGCCCGGGTCCACACACGCATATGAAACCCGTTGGACTTGCGTTGCCACCGCTCCCCGTTTTGGCCTCTTATAGTCAAACCCAGTATGCGTGTCCCGTCCTCGACTTGGGTCGAGCCCACAAAAATATGTTTGGGATACTGGTTGAAATGGGCCCCCACAAGCTACCCACCTAAGCTTGTCACCACTAGTATATCCCACTTAACCCTCTTAGTCATGTTCATTTACATGTGTGTTTGGTTAAGTCTTACTAATCGTATTTCACATGCCACTAAGGGCACCCACTAGATTCCCCATGCCACCCAAGGCACCTACTTAACCCCCATGTCCCACTTTACATGTTTATCTAGTTAAGTATTTCTTAATTCATTCAGGCCATAACCTCATAAAGACCTCTCACATTAGACTGGCATTTATGCCAACTGGATATGCCGGGCGGGTCCGGGCAGTCTTACACCATAAAAGAGTCTAACCTCGTGTTTTTACACCTGTTATGCTTTAGTTTAGGCCTAGGACCTCTCACACTGGGCTGACATTTGTGACCACTGGATTTGCCGGGCGGTTCTGGGCAGGTTTACGTCACAAACGAGTCCAACCTCGTGCCCTAGGCATTGATTATCATGTATATTCTTTTACCCCCAGTTTTAATAATTCTCTATTCAAAATATTAATTAAGTCCACTTTTAATGATGTCCATAATTGACTCAATTATGGTCATCCACTCATGGCATGCAAAATCATATCAATTGCACCCAACTTCTTATTATTAAATCCTTAATATTACCCCTACCCCACGTTTATACGTTCGCTTATCCAACGCAGAATATACGTTAGACTCGAATAGTCTAACTCATAGCACAAAATAAATTATCACATCATATAGACAATAAAAATGAATCTAATCATAATAGGGGTGAAACTTGCATAAACTACCCATGTTAAGGATGTAAATGTGTCAACTTGTTAAATGTCACAATTTACAGGATATGATCATACTCAAATTTATGTACAAACTTGCATAAGGGGGTTTTAGGCAACATAATGATGGTGTGAACTAGCATAGAATTTCACATATGTCATAGCATAATTCTAGATGTCATAATTCTAGATCAAAATAGAGGTCATAGCATATGTTCATAATCTCAACCTAAACTTTCATATGTGACTTGTCATATAGATTAACATAACCCAAATAACATTAACATCATGATGTGATTAACATGAACTAATTAGCATAAACAATAACATCATGACTTTTAAAGCATGTATGATTTATCACAATTTAGCATAGAAACTCTCAACATACATAACATCATCATAGCATGATTTACAACATATAGGATACATAGCATAGGATTGATAACATACATGATAACATAAAGTTTACAACAACATATATGACAATTCACATCATCTACATAATCCATTCATGACTTAACCTAATTAATTTAATAATAATCTTGTTAAAACTATCATACTCGCAATTTAGAGAAGAAAAGAGTCTTGCTTTGCTTTAGAATTGAGTAGAATTAGTATTTGATTAGCTTTTCTTCCTTCTTAGTTGGCGGCAACTCCACTGAGTTCCATGGCGGTGGTATGACGGTAGCTATTCTATTTTTCTTATGAATTAGGGTGAGAGACTACCTAGGTGTTTATAGAGTTAGGATTTATTTTAGATCGTCAGATCAACACAGAACTAATCCCAGCCAACCAGATTAGGTCAAAACCCTAATGGGTCATCACTCAATCAAAAACAGGCTCGGTCAAAAACCCTAGCCGCCAGACCCATGTCGACACCCAGGTCGACACTATAGTCGACCTGGGGGGGGGGGGGGCAGGTCGACACTAATGTTGACCCCCCAGTCGACCTGCCTGGGCAGGAAAATTCCCGCCCAACCCGCTTTTGGACTTTCAGTTTGAATTTTTGAATTTCCTGCGAGCTGTTTTGAATTTTCTGAAACTTCTGATGGCCATAACTTCTTCATACGAAGTCCAATTCACGCAAACTCGGACTCTATTTCGACCAGAATTCCGAGGCGAACACAATGGCGCAACCCGTTTCCCCCAATTCTCACGTTTGAGATTAGTTATTCTTTATTTTGTGAATATTAATATTAACCGAATTACGGGGTGTTACATTCTCCCCTGCTTAAAGGATTTCGTCCCCGAAATCTTCAAGTTAAGAAGAATGTTTATCCTAACATCCAAACAACCATCTACTCAACCATCAAACACATGCATCCATTGTCCTTATAGACTTCTAACGCTTTCATGTTTAAATGCATAGTGTGTGTATATGTCCCTATCTAATGCAAAATCAGGCGGTCCACTGATTCAGTTGACCTCCTTAATGCAAACCATGATAGTGCCATGCGTCCATTATGTATGCAAAAGTTCCCTAATGCTACATATTATCTCTACATGCGTGCACAATCATCACCTGAATGCAGTATCCATATGATAATACAATCATCATACATCCATTTTACTAAATACATCCGTTTATATGCAATATGCAATATGAAGTGACTGAGCCGATCTAGTGCCTAATAGTGTGTGTATATGCGTCCACGAGCAACCACTAGCAAACACTTGCATCCACTTTGCATCCATCATACATAACATGTCTCAAACACATGTTTCAACCATAGGATTATCCTAACTAAAGGTCAAGAATACTAGCGAGAGGATACTCTAAAGGTAAGATAAGTACAAGATAAGCGATAAAGGAGAAATTAAAGGACATACCCTCAAAAAGAAAAGGGTATCGTGAACGCATCTTCTCTTCTGTCTCCCAAGTAGCGTTGCTCTCACCATCTCCCCATTGTACTTTGACTAGTCTGACCTCTCGAATTCTCAGCTTCTTGATCTCTGACCCAAGAATGTGCGTAGGAGCTCGTCGAATCGTCGCATCACGCTCTATTTCTACCTCTCTAAGCAAGTTTGGCTCTACCACTTCCGCGGTCTCGTGCAAGCACTTCCTCAAATGTGACACATGGAATACGTCGTGTACACCACTAAGTCTCTCTGGCAACTCCACTCTATACGCCATCTGTCCAATCTTCTCCTTAATAGGAAACGGTCCTACAAACCTTGGTGCTAATTTCCTAACGGACCCAAAGCGAACAACGTTTCGTAATGGAGACACTTTGACAAAGACCATGTCCCCAACTTCAAACTTGAGATATGTCCTCCTCTTATCCACATAAGATTTCTGCCTATCTTGCGCTGCTTTCATCCTCCTTCGAATCAAGTCGATCTTCTCCGAAGTCTCTCTAATCATATCGGGCCCAAGTAAGATCTTATCCGTAGATTCCCACAAACATGTAGGTGAACGACAAGGTCGTCCATAAAGAGCTTCGAAAGGTGCCATGCCAATGCTAGACTGAAAGCTGTTATTATATGCGAACTCCACTAACGGAAGATGCTCTTCCCATGTACCCCCAAAGTCTAGGATACATAGCCTCAAAAGGTCCTCTAGGATGCGATTCACCCTCTCGGTCTGGCCGTCCGTCTGAGGATGATATGCGGTGCTCAAACATAACTGAGTCCCTATCGCCTCTTGTAAGCTTCTCTAAAATTCGCTAGTGAAAATAGGATTGCGGTCGCTCACTATGCTAGAAGGAACATCGTGCAAATGAACTATTTCTCGGACGTATACAGAAGCTAACCATGGAGCAGTCCTCTTACTCTTCACAGGAATGAAATGGGCGCTCTTAGTAAGTCTATCTACTATAACCCAAATCCCCGTATTACCCTTCCTCGATCGCAGTAATCCATCCACAAAATCCATCGAGATGCTTTCCCACTTCCATAGTGGAACCTCCAATGGGTGAAGTAACCCACCGGGTTTCTTTTGCTCCGCTTTTACTTGTTGGCACACCAAGCATCTAGCGACATACTCGGCTACGTCCCTCTTCATACCGGCCCATAAGTAAACTCGTCTCATGTCCATGTACATCTTGTCCCCGCCGGGATGAATGGTCATCTTTGAACGATGTGCGTCATCAAGAATAGTCTTCCTTAGGTCATCGTCTTTTGGTACACAAAGTCTACCGTCCCTACGTAACCAACCTTTATCATCTAGGGTATACCTATGGAGATGGCTTGATGAATCCCCTCCTTTGAGCTTTTCTACTAACTCAACCAACTGCGGGTCGTCTTGCTGTGCCTCGCCAATCCGTCCCAAAAGCGTAGGTCTGACCTCCAAGGATGCTAGCAAACTGGGTACAAAGTCAAAGGAAGATCTAAAGTCAAACATCGAAATGAATTCTAAGTTTCGCCGCTCAACAAACAAAGGACTTAAGGATAACCTTTTTCTACTTAAGGCGTCCGCCACCACGTTACCCTTGCCAGGGGTATATGCTATTTCGAAGTCGTAGGATGCTAAGAACTCCATCCACCTTTGCTGCCTTAAGTTCAAGTCCTTCTGAGAGAATAAGTATTGTAAAGATTTGTGGTCAGTGAATAATTCGAATCTCTCGCCAAGAAGATAATGACGCCAAGACTTAAGCGCGAAAACAATAGCGGCCAACTCTAGGTCGTGCGTGGGGTAATTCTTCTCATGCGCTCTCAACTGCCTTCCACCATAGGCTATTACCCTACCCTCTTGCATTAAGACTGCGCCTAGTCCCGTCCCACAAGCGTCAGTATAAACAGTAAATGGCTTACTCCCGTCTGGCAGTACTAAGACTGCGGCTGAGGTCAAAGCTCTCTTCAAACGTTGGAATGCATCATCACAATCTACGTCCCATGTGAAAACTAGGTTCTTCTTCGTCAAGCGTGTTAATGGAGCTGATATCGTTGCGAAGTCTTTGATAAACTTCCTATAGTAGCCAGCCAACCCCAAGAAACTTCTCACTTCGGTAGCATTTTTAGGAACCTTCCAATCTTGGATGGCCACCACCTTCGCGGGATCCACAACTATCCCTTCTTTGGAAACCACGTGCCCTAGGAATCGTACTTCCTTCCTCCAGAAGTGACACTTAGAAAATTTGGCTTTAAGATTATGCGCTCGTAGGGTCTCCAACACTTCCCTAAGATGTAGGGCATGCTCTTCTTCATCCTTAGAAAAGATCTGGATATCATCTACAAAGATTACCACGAATTTGTTAAGGTACTCCCTAAACACCCTACTCATCAAATCAACAAAGTATGCGGGGGCGTTTGTCAAACCGAAGGGCATCACTAGCCATTCATAGAAACCGCCTGGAGTCCTAAAGGCAGTCTTGTCTATGCTATCCTCAGCCACTCCCAACTGATGGAAACCAGTGGCTAAGTCCAACTGCGAAAACACTGAGGCGCCAACTAACTGATCGAAGAGATCGTCAATCCTCGGCAGTGGGTGTCTGTTCTTCTTAGTAAGCTTATTTAGTTCTCTATAGTCCACACAAAGTCTAAGGGACCCATCCGCCTTCGTGGCAAATACTACTGGAGCACCCCACTCCGATATACTTCGTCTTATGAACCCCTTCTCAAGCAACTCCTTCACTTGCTTATCGAGTTCCCTCCTTTCACGTGGAGCCATGTGGCGTACTGGCAAAGATACTGGTTTCACATTATCCACAAGATATATTCGAAAATCTATCTCCCGCTTCGGAGGCAAGCCCTTCACCTCCTTAAACACATCCGAATATTCTCGGACCACTCTAACAGATTGTAGATTTTCCTAAGACGCGCCAAGCGATTCTAAATAACTTAGCATAACGGAATTTATAGGACTACAAAAGATTTCGAGAGCGTTACCAAGGCGAGTCACGAGCCTAACTACTCTCCTTTCACAATCAAGAACGACCCCATTTCTGGATAACCAATCCATTCCTAAAATTAGCCCATAGCCCGTGAAGCCCAACACATATGCATCACATCTAAACTCAATGCTAAGTATAGTAATTTTCAAATCCAAACACATCATAGACAAATAAGCTGAGCCCCCAATTGGATTCGAAACAACTAAGGGATCCTCTACTAAACTGGTGTTTAAGTGTAGTGATTCAACTAATGATGTAGAGATAAACGAATGCGATGCGCCCGAGTCAAATAAGGTACGGACAGGATGATCAAACAGAAAAACTAAGCTTTCAACAAAAATGGTTCTACCTCATTCTTGCAGCGGTGGGACCGTGAGAGCCTGAACTTGTCCCCTTGCCTGCCCTGGTGCCATAAGAGCCTGCACCTGTCCTCCCGAGCTAGCTCCTGCCCTCTGCCCCTTCTTTGGGAAGTCCTTCACTAGATGTCCCGCTTCGCCACAGTGGAAACAGCCAGTCTTCTTCTTCTTTCGGCAATCCTTGCTGAGATGGCCTGGTGTCCCACAGTTAAAGCATTTCTTCTTTCCCTTGCCATTATTGTCTTTACCACCTTTCTTGTTTTGCTGTTGTGGTTTCATCTGATCCCCTTTCTTCTCGGGTGTCTTATCAGCTGTAGCGCTTTTCTCCTCGTGCATGAGTGCCATGTCTACAAGCTTCTCAAAGGTGGCCCCCATAGGGATGTAGGTCATAGCCAAACCTTGCAACGGTTCATTCAATCCATTTACGAACCTTAGTGCCTTCTTCTCCGGCGTGTTCACTAAGTCCAAGCCAAACCATGCTAACTGATTAAATTTGTTAACATATTCTTTCACTGATGAGCTTCCTTGCTTCAACGTCAAGAACTTTTCCATATATAGATTCTCTTCTGCCCTTGAGAGAAACTTCGCCTCAAACCTACGCCTAAAATCTGCCCAAGAATCAACAGGACATTCCCCATTAGTGACCTCCCACCAGAACGAGGCCTCTCCCTTCATCAACCAAGCTGCTAATTTAACTCTCCTCCCTTCTTCCACTTCAAAGATTTCTAGCAATTCTTCCACCTCCCTAAGCCAATCTCTAGCTTCCACGAACGTTTCTGACCCTTGAAAGGGTTTTCCACCCATAGCCTTAAATTCCTTGCACGTCTTTGCAATAGTATCTACGCGAGGAGGAGGAGGAACGAGTGCAACTGGTGGTGAAGGAACATTGGCCGGACCTGCGGCGGCCCTAGCCTCTAATAGCCTCCTATACCATCCTGGTATCGTTACACCGTCAGGTAGGTTAAGATCTTCAGCCATGCTGAAACGAAAAAGGAAAGATTCAAAATGGAGAATTCGAAAGATAAAGATATATGGCTATTGGGGATTATGTTTTTCTTAAAAACTTTCCTCTTTAAATTTCTCATTAAAACATGTTTTTGAAAGAACTTCTTCCAAAAATACTTTAGAAAAATAGTTTTTCTAAATTTTTTTTTATCTGTTCTGGTAACCTAAAACTCTGATACCACGTGTAACACCCCACGTCCATTAATGTCACTCACAAAAGGGAATGCATTAACTTCCATGGAGGTTATAAGTGAATATAGAACAGAAAAATTACAACAAGACAGATAATAAGTAGTACTTGGAATTCTAGAAGTTCATTTTATTGCAGCGGAAACATGTTTATTACATCACAAAACCATTAATCAGAGTCAAGTACATTATCCATCTTCATAAAACAAAATACATAATCCCATTACACAAATAGCCATTAAAAAGATAACAAGATGGACTCTACTTCAATGGTCTAAGCTTTCCAAGAGAGAGAAAGCAATCCAATCAAACTCCACTAGAGCTGGGCCCAACCTGAGGACCTGGAGGGGGAAAAAGGATAGAAATGGAGGGGGTCAGACATAAAGTCTGACGAGTATGATAATTCTAACAATACTATTATCAAAATAACTAGACTAAGGCATAAGCTGGAAGACAAGTAAATGTCTATGAACTATTTGGAAGATAAAGATAGCGTTTAAGATAACGTTAAAGATAACGGTAAAGGCACACCTAATTACTAACGAATAATTATTACACTGCACCGCACATTACTACACTGCACCGCACCAGTCACCCTAAAGGTTGATCCCACTTGCTTCACACAGAAACATATAAATAGCCTTACGTACCCCTAGCTGACTACATAGGTGCCGTCTGCCCCTATCTCCACTAGGTGTACCCCACTACCCACTTTCGATCGGCTCCCTACTCGTAGATACCCGTGATGGCCCCACATTGGGGTGTATCACTCCCCTAAAGTGGTAACCCGATACAACTTGAGAATGCACGGCTTATACCTACACGATGCAACAACGTCTTACCTACCAGCCCGGGTCCATACACGCATATGAAACCCGTTGGACTTGCGTTGACACCGCTCCCCGTTTTGGCCTCTTATAATCAAACCCAGTATGCGTGTCCCGTCCTCGACTTGGGTCGAGCCCACAAAGATACGTTTGGGATACTGGTTGAAATGGGCCCCCACAAGCTACCCACCTAAGCTTGTCACCACTAGTATATCCCACTTAACCCTCTTAGTCATGTTCATTTACATGTATGTTTGGTTAAGTCTTACTAATCGTATTTCACATACCACTAAGGGCACCCACTAGATTCCCCATGCCACCCAAGGCACCTACTTAACCCCCATGTCCCACTTTACATGTTTATCTAGTTAAGTATTTCTTAATTCATTCAGGCCATAACCTCATAAAGATCTCTAACATTAGACTGGCACTTATGGCAGCTGGATATGCCGGGCGGGTCCGGGCAGTCTTACACCATAAAATAGTCTAACCTCATGTCTTTACAACTGTTATGCTTTTGTTTAGGCCTAGGACCTCTCACATTGGGCTGACATTTGTGACCACTGGATTTTCCGGGCGGTTCCGGGCAGGTATACGTCACAAACGAGTCCAACCTCGTGTCCTAGGCATTGATTATCACATCATATAGACAATAAAAATGAATCTAATCATAATAGGGGTGAAACTTGCATAAACTACCCATGTTAAGGATGTAAAGGTGTCAACTTGTTAAATGTCATAATTTACAGGATATGATCATACTCAAATTTATGTATAAACTTGCATAAGGGGGTTTTTGGCAACATAATGATGGTGTGAACTAGCATAGAATTTCACATATGTCATAGCATAATTCTAGTTGTCATAATTCTAGATCAAAATAGAGGTCATAGCATATGTTCATAATCTCAACCTAAACATTCATATGTGACTTGTCATATAGATTAACATAACCCAAATAACATTAACGTCATGATGTGATTAACATGAACTAATTAGCATAAACAATAACATCATGATTTTTAAAGCATGTATGATTTATCACAATTTAGCATAGAAACTCTCAACATACATAACATCATCATAGCATGATTTACAACATATAGGATACATAACATAGGATTGATAACATACATGATAGCATAAAGTTTACAACAACATATTTGACAATTCACATCATCTATCATAATCCATTCATGACTTAACCTAATTAATTTAATAATAATCTTGTTAAGACTATCATACTCACAATTTAGAGAAGAAAAGAGTCTTGCTTTGCTTTAGAATTGAGTAGAATTAGTATTTGATTAGATTTTCTTCCTTCTTAGTTGGCGGCGGCTCCACTGAGTTCCATGGCGGCGGTATGACGGTAGCTATTCTATTTTTCTTATGAATTAGGGTGAGAGACTACCTAGGTATTTATAGGGTTAGGATTTATTTTAGACCGTCAGGTCAACACAGAACTAATCCCAACCATCCAGACTAGGTCAAAACCCTAATGGGTCATCACTCAATCAAAAACAGGCTCGGTCAAAAACCCTAGCCGCCCCAGGTCGACACCCAGGTCGACACTATAGTCGACCTGGGGGTGGGGGTGGGGGGGGGGGGGCAGGTCGACACTAGTGTCAACCCCCAGTCGACCTTCCTAGGCGGGAAAATTCCCGCCCAGCCCGCTTCTGCACTTTCAGTTTGAATTTTTGAATTTCCTGCGAGCTGTTTTGAATTTTCTGAAACTTCCGATGGCCATAACTTCTTCATACGAAGTCCAATTCATGCAAACTCGGACTCTATTTCGACCAGAATTCCAAGATGAACACAATGGCATAAACCGTTTCCCCCAATTCTCACGTCTGAGATTAGTTATTCTTTAATTTGTGAATATTAATATTAACCGAATTACAGGGTGTTACACAAACAATCAAGCATAGCAACCATCCTCACATCTCTCACTCAGTGCGTAAGGCATACGATATCCACCGCTTCGATCACCCAATACTTTGCTATGATCACTCTGCCCCATGAAGTCACAACGGCTTCATTGCACTGACCCATAGCCACTAATCCTTCGCTATGTCCACTTTGTCCCATGGAGTCGTACACACCCCACTGCACTGGCTCACAGCCTTACTAATCCTTTACTATGTCCACTCTGCCCCATGGAGTCACAAGGGCTCCACTGCACTGGCCCATAGTCCTACTACGACCACTTTGCCCCTCGAGTCATAATGACTCTACTGCACTGATACATAGTCCTGCCACGATCACTTTTCCCCTCAAGTCGTGATGACTCTACTGCACTGATACGTAGCCTATCATTCTTTTTCAGTGGTGAATCAAATTCATGAACGTCGACAACTCCTTAGCACACGTCCCACAGCAAAGCCCAATCATGAAGTGAGCTCATTTGTTCCCAACTGGATCCTGAGCTCTAACCTCCATTTAGACTACCTTTGCATCTCGGGTTTTTGGTCATCACCGGATCGGTCTTCATTCAGTTCTCCTCTTCGGATCGTGCTCCCCTAAGTGGTTCGGTTCGGCCTCCACCAGCTCATGGTCAAGCTCCAGGTCCTGGTCCACATCCCTTGGCAATTCGGGTCGTGGTGCGCCTTCCCGGTCTGATCGGGTCGAGTCGAGTTCCTTCTGGCTCGTCGCGCTCCAACTCCATCGGATCGGGTCGCACCATCGGTTTGTGGCTTCTGAAGTGGATCGGGTCGGGCTCCTCCTCTCGAGCAGGTCGAGTCGTGGTGTTAATTCCAGAGTATCGGATCATCACTTGCTCCTCCTGGTGGTTCGTGGCACTCAAATTGGAGTGGGTCGGGTCGAGATGGGGGGGCGATCCGATCCGGCTCTGGGTCATTTCCTGCATATTTTCCTGTGACTGTTTTTATGCCATTCGACGGCGTTTTCGACCAATCTAACACTTCTAGACAATTACAAAGCACACCATAAAGTCATAGCAACATGTATAATCATTCACAAACACCAAAACAACAACATGATAGGTTAAAATGGATCAAACATAGCCAAAATCCCCTATTTTCCCTTAAGCATGTTTAAGCATAATTAATGATAGGGTTAGCAAAACTTAACCAAATTAACCCAAATTCATATCAAAGGTCTAAAACATTATTTAAGAATTTATAAACATTTTTCCAGAATTTATTAATGTATAAATTCGCTAATCAACACTAATTACCCTTAATTAACCATAATTAGTGAGGGACTATGCAAATCACTCACCTTAGCCACAATTAAACCTTAGATCTAAAATAGATCTCTGATTTGGCGCGAATACCAATGCTAAACAGCAGCTCTAGTCTTGATTTGGTGAAGGTCTCCCTTGATTTGATGTTGCTGAGCCCAATCTTCAAGTAGAAAGTGATTTGGAGGTGTTTTAGAGGTTGGAGGCCATTTTTAGGGTTTCTAAGAGGTAAGTGGCGGCTAGAAAACTGAAATAGAATGAAAACCTAACTCATTCAGCCTCCCTATAACCCTAATCCCGAAATGGGTTATAGGCCCATTCGCTCCCTATTTGGCCCGGTTAAGCAGTTTTTCACCTTTCAAACCTTATTTCAGCCTTATCTCCCAAACGGTAAGTCCGTTTTTCGCATGTGACCACTCTATGGAAAGGTAAACCATCATCCGAAGCCAATGGAAATGGTTTCAGGCAAAACTCCTTTCCAATCAAAAGTTATGGACGAAATAATATCAGTTAGGGGCAAAATGGTCATTTAAAAATCGGCAAAAATCATGAACATGGGAAATGATCCCAATAGCCGTTTCCCAAAGCCACATGACCATACGACTTCGTATAAGAAATAAATAAATATTCTACGATCCTCCGATGCGTAGAATGCGGGTTGTTACATTCTCCCCCCCTTAAGAAATTTCGCCCCCGAAATTCCCTAACCAAAACACACAAAGAGTCCCGCATGCCTATCAGCCATAAAACGACAATCAAACATGCAAAACAAGTCTATCCTAGCATGCGGAATAACTAAATTGCAAAGAAAATCTTACCAGACAAAGAGTTCTGGATACACCTTCCTAATGCTCTCCTCTGTCTCCCAAGTACAGTCATTCTCGTTCTCGCCCCACTGAACCTTGACTAGCTTCACCGCCTTCCTTCGAAATTGCTTCGTATCGTGCTCGACAATACGAATCGGCTTGCGGTTCCCAACCGCCTCGGGTTCCACTTCGAAGTCCTCTAACTGATCAGGTGAAATAGTCATATCTGGGTCGTGCACGAACTTCCTTAGCTGGGAAACATGAAATACGTTGTGAACTCCCGCCATCTTCTCTGGTAAGTCAACTCTATATGCCAAATTCACAACTTGCTCGAGAACTGGGAATGGACCAACGAATCTTGGTGCTAACTTGCCTCTCCTTCCAAATCGAATCACGCTCTTTAACGGAGAAATCTTCACAAACACCAAGTCACCAACGGAGAATTTTAAGTCTCTTCTCCTCTTATCAGCATAACTGTTCTGCCTATCCTGGGCAGCCTTCATTCGTTGTTGAATGATCTTAATCTTATCTGAAGTTTCCCTTACCACATCTGGTCCAAGCACAAACTTCTCACCGGTCTCTATCCAAAATGACGGTGAGTTGCACGGTCTTCCGTACAAAGCTTCATATGGAGCCATACCGATACTGGATTGGTAACTATTATTATATGCAAACTCTACTAGATGCAAATGGTCATCCCATGATCCACCAAAATCCAATATACAAGCTCTCAAGAGATCTTCCAATATACGATTCACCCTCTCTGTTTGACCGTCGGTTTTGAGGATGATACGCGGTACTGAGATATAATTCTGACCCTAGAGCCTCTTGTAAGCTCTTTCAAAACCCACTAGGAAACAACGGGTCTCGGTCACTCACAATGCTTTTAGGTACTCCATGAAATCTCACTACCCACTTCATATACAGCTCTGCTAACTTAGCTGCCGTTCTGGTCGATTTAACTGGTATAAATCTTGCACTCTTGGTCAACCGATCCACAATTACCCAAATGCTATCATGTCCCGATCTAGTCCTTGGTAAACCATCAATGAAATCCATCGAGACTTGCTCCCATTTCCATTCGGGAATTTCTAATGGTTACAACTACCCATTAGGCTTCTTTTGCTCAGCTTTAACTAGCTGGCAATTCATGCATTTGGATATAAACTTCCCAACGTCTCTTTTCATCCCTTCCCAGTAGTAAGTCTGCTTCATGTCTCGATACATCTTGTCACCACCGGGGTGTATAGTCAGTTTTGAGTGATGACATTCTCTAAGCACTTCATCCCTCAAACCATTCACGTTGGGTACAACTAGTCTTCCATTCTTTCGAAGCCATCCTTCTCGATCAAGCCCATACAAATTCATCTCCTCATCATTTCCCTTCTCTAACTTGGAGACGATTTCCAATAGTTTAGGATCGTCCCTCTGACTGGAACCAATCCGCTCAATCAAAGTGGGTCTGATCGTCAAACTAGCCAATATCTCTGGATCCAGTTGACACTTTGGTTTGAAATCGTACCTTGCGATATACTCTAGTTGCTTCCATTCAAGAAACATAGCCCCTAAGCTGGCATGTCTCCTGCTCAAGGCATCGGCTACCGCATTACCCTTTCCTGGTGTGTATGCGATATCAAAATCATACGAAGCCAGGAACTCTAACCATCTCTGCTGATGGAGATTCAGATCCTTTTGAGAGAAAAGATACTTTAACGATTTATGATCGGTAAACAACTCGAATCTTTCTCCCAAGAGATAATGTCTCCACATCTTCAACGTGAACATGATCGCTGCCAGTTCCAAATCATGGGTAGGATACCTTTTCTCATGTGGCTTCAGTTGCCGACTAGCATAAGCTACAACCCTACCTCCTTGCATCAATACGGCACCTAGTCCGGTACCACAAGCATCCGTGTATACCGTCATCTCTTCGTTCCCTTTAGGAATGACTAACATTGGCGCACGCGTCAACTTTTCCTTTAGACTTTTGAATGCATTTTCACACACTCCATTCCATATGAAGGCTTGATTCTTCTTGGTCAACTGAGTCAACAGTGCTGCTATCTTGGAGAAGTCCTGGATAAACTTACGATAATATCCAGCTAACCCCAAGAAACTTCTTATGTCTGTTGCACTCTTGGGCGTAGACCAATCCTGTACCGTAGCCACCTTTGCAGGGTCCATGGCAATACCATTTTTTGAAACAACATGACCCAAGAATCTCACTTCCCTCCTCCAGAAGTGACACTTAGAGAACTTCGCTTTCAATTGGTGTTTTCTCAACACCTCCATCACTATCCTCAAATGTCCCTTGTGTTCTTCCTCTGCCCTCGAGTAAACAAGGATGTCATCTACGAACACAAGAACAAACTTATTCAATTGATCCCTGAATACCCTATTCATAAGATCCACAAAGTACGCTGGTGCATTGGTCAACCCAAATGGCATGACCAACCACTCATAGAATCCATACGGCGTCCTAAATGCCGTTTTCGAAACACTCTCAGTCGCTACTCGGAGCCGATGAAATCCTGTCGTGAGGTCCAACTGGGAGAACACTCTTGCTCCTTCCAGTTGATCCAACAAATCATCTGTTCGCGGTAGAGGATACTTATTCTTCCTCGTCACCTTATTCAACTCGCGAAAGTCCACACACAAACGAAGGGAACCATCTGCCTTAGTGGCAAACACAACTGGTGCTCCCCACTTGGAAACACCTCTTCTAATAAATCCCTTCTTCAAAAGATCGCTTACTTGCACCCCGAGCTCTCGTTGCTCCCTTGGCGCCATATGACGAAGTGGCATCACTATAGGTCTGGCATCTTTCACTAAATCAATACGGAACTCAATCTCTCGGTGTGGTGGAAGTCCGGTCACTTCCTCGAAAATGTCCGGGCACTGGCCAGCCACGGGCACATCTGACAACTCATCATGCGGGATGTCGAGGGAATTTATAAAACTAGCCATTACCCCATCACTAGGTAGACTACCAAGCACTACCCTCCGCCCATCATCCGCTCTAACTGTCACCAAAAAGCCCTCACAGTCTACCACCACTCCGTATCTTTGGAGCCAATCGACTCCCAATATAATGACATACCCAGTAAAGCCCAAAACAAAGCAATCACAAACAAATATACATCCATGACTCGATAAGACCACATTTCGACAAATCACACTAAGGTTAGTCGAACCACCAATCGGGTTCGTCACAGCCAATGGTCTATCGACTATCTCGGGTTCTAGTCCCAACCTATCTACCAGGTCACTAGATATGAAGGAACGGGAAGCCCCAGTATCAAACAAAACTCGAATAGGTACATCAAGAATAGAAAGCATACCTTGAATGACAACATTCTTTCCTTTCTCCACCGCAGTTGGGGCATTCGACGAAGAAGGAACATCATTGATAACATATGCTTTCACAATCTGCTTCTCTTTAAGAGGTTGTGGACATTTATCCTTATGATGTCCCACTTGGCCACAGTTGTAGCACTTCCTATCCGCTGGCTTGGCCCGACATTCCTTGGCATAATGACCCTTCTTACCACAGCTGAAGCACTCAACATCTTTCTTACTCTTTTTCTGGCCATCCTTAGCTTGGTTCTGCTTCCTCTTGTTCTGAGAGTTGTTCTTTCCTCCACCGCCTGCTTGCGGCTTTGGCCCTTCTGCAGATGCAACCTCGGTCTTTGACTTAAGGTAAAGACTCTCTGATCTCAAAGCTTTCCCAACAATCGATTCAAAAGTCTCATCGATGTGGTTAATAAGCCTTTCCCCCAAGTATCCATCCAAACCAGTAATGAACTTCTCATTCTTCTACTCAGGAGTATCGATAAGGGATAATCCATACTTCGACAAAGTGTCGAACTCAGCAATGTAATCCGAGACTGCCCTACCATTCTGCTTAAGCTCCAAGAACTTCCTAAACAATTCTGACTTCTGAGCAGCCGGGATAAACTTGTCGCTAAAGCGAGCCTTAAACTGATCCCAAGTAACTTGATCCTCGGTAGTGGCTGTCTTAATAGCATTCCACCAATTCATCGCTCGCCCTTGTAGCTGACGAGATGCTAGCCTTCTCTTCATCGCATTCTCGATACCCAATTCGTCGAAGATACGATCACAGCTATCCAACCAATCCTGAACATTCGTGGTCGACTCCGTTCCGTGGAACGACTTCCCATTAAGGTTAGTGCAATCCTTGCACAACTTGGCGAAATCGACCCTAGGCGCCTGCACTACTGGACCACCACCATTACCGGCATTTGGAACTGCTCCGTGAACATCCCTAAGCATCTCTCTCATGAAGTTAGTAAATATCGTCCTCATGTCAGGAGCATTCCCATTATTGGCTCCTCTACCAGAACCCCTCGTGTCTCGGCTCATCGTCAAATCTGTAAGGAGAAAACGATTAACCATCTCCATAGTGGTGCCAGTGCAGTACGACTTCATCCTTAGATGTACTAATAGTATATATATAGATAGCTTTTGAAAACTAAAGTAATCACAAATACGCACTCTCATATATGTACTATCTCTCTCTAGTGTCTTTCCCTAGGTTAACTACGCAACCTAGAGCTCTGATACCAAATGTGACGGCCCGACCCGCACCAACCGACATTTAATCCAAAAGTGCGCTGTACACATGTCCAGTTAGCACGGGACGGTCGTCATAGGAAAAGAAAGAAGACGAAGAATCATCAAGGAACCTGTAGAATGTCTCACAGCGCATGGAACAAAATATAATAACAATATACTTGACATAAAACAGGTGAGATAGTGCATAAGCTGAAAACTAGAACTAAGCATCATAGCAGCAGAAATCCAAAATACAGCTTATTACAATTTCAAAATACCGTCTCTAAAGCAAAATGAAAAGGTACGCTACTAATGCCCAGAGCAGCGACCATCAACAACACAGAGAGAATATCTATATATATCATACGTGGAAGCCTCCT
The DNA here is from genome assembly GCA_030737875.1 of Allium sativum. Taxonomy (NCBI): domain Eukaryota; kingdom Viridiplantae; phylum Streptophyta; class Magnoliopsida; order Asparagales; family Amaryllidaceae; genus Allium; species Allium sativum. The sequence goes on along the minus strand of CM060922.1, from coordinate 966,907,162 downwards.
GCTCGCCTCCGGATCAACTACTCGTGCATCACCAGCTAACCTATCTCTAGTCTGCTCGTTTAGGAGCGCCCAGAGTAATAAGAAGAGACATAAAACTCTGGGTCAGACAAAAGTCTGGTATGAGCGATAAGCAGCTAAGAAGAACAATAACAGGTATACTAAACCATACCTGAACCTGGACCTGCAACCAAAGAGTTAGCACTACATACTATACAACACTCTAAGGTGCCAACAACATATGGTGTACAAGCATACTAGGGTGGGGGTGGGCATGTCATAGTGATGGCAAACAATTAAGCATAGCAACCATCCTCACATCTCTCACTCAGTGCGTAAAGCATACGATATCCACCACTTCGATTACCCAATACTTTGCTATGATCACTCTGCCCCATGAAGTCACAACGGCTTCATTGCATTGATCCATAGCCACTAATCCTTCGCCATGTCCACTTTGCCCCATGGAGTCGTACACACCCCACTGCACTGGCTCATAGCCTTACTAATCCTTTACTATGTCCACTTTGGCCCATGGAGTCACAAGGGCTCCACTGCACTGGCCCATAGTCCTACTACGATCACTTTTCCCCTCGAGTCATAATGACTCTACTGCAGTCCTGCCACGATCACTTTGCTCCTCAAGCCGTGATGACTCTACTGCACCGATACGTAGCCTATCATTCTTTTTCAGTGGTGAATCGAAGTCATGAACGTCGACAACTCCTTAGCACACGTCCCGCAGCAAAGCCCAATCATGAAGTGAACTCATTTGTTCCCAACTAGATCCTGAGCTCTAACTTCCATTTGGACTACCTTTGCATCTCGGGTTTTCGGTCATCACCGGATCGGTCTTCATTCAGTTCTCCTCTTCGGATCGTGCTCCCCTAAGTGGTTCAGTTCGGCCTCCCCCAGCTCGTGGTCAAGCTCCAGGTCCTGGTCCACATCCCTTGGTGGTTCGGGTCGTGGTGCACCTTCCCGGTCGGATCGGGTCGAGTTCCTTCTGGCTCGTGGCGCTTCAGCTCCATCGGATCGGGTCGCACCATCGGTTTGTGGCTTCTGAAGTGGATCGGGTCGGGCTCCTCCTCTCGAGTAGGTCGAGTCGTGGTGTTAATTCCAGAGTATCGGATCGTCACTTGCTCCTCCTAGTGGTTTGTGGCACTCAAATTGGAGCGGGTCGGGTCGAGATAGGGGGGGGGGGGCGATCCGATCCGGCTCTGGGTTATTTCTTGCATATTTTCCTGTGACTGTTTTTACGCCATTCGACGGCGTTTTCGACCAATCTAACACATCTAGACAATTACAAAGCACAACATACAGTCATTGCAACATGTATAATCATTCACAAACACCAAAACAACAATATGATAGGTTAAAATGGATCAAACATAGCCAAAACCCCCTATTTTCCCTTAAGCTTGTTTAAGCATAATTAATGATAGGGTTAGCAAAACTTAACCAAATTAACCCAAATTCATATCAGAGGTCTAAAACATTATTTAAGAATTTATAAACATTTTTCCAGAATTTATTAATGTATAAATTCGCTAATCAACACTAATTACCCTTAATTAACCATAATTAGTGAGGGACTATGCAAATCACTCACCTTAGCCACAATTAAACCTTAGATCTGAAATAGATCTCTGATTTGGCGCGAATACCAATGCTAAACAACAACTCTAATCTTGATTTGGTGAAGGTCTCCCTTGATTTGATGTTGCTAAGCCCAATCTTCAAGTAGAAAGTGATTTGGAGGTGTTTTAGAGGTTGGATGCCATTTTTAGGGTTTCTAAGAGGTAAGTGGCGGCTAGAAAACTGAAATAGAATGAAAACCTAACTCATTTCAGCCTCCCCATAACCCTAATCCCGAAATGGGTTATGGGCCCATTCGCTAATCACCCTATTTGGTCCGATTAAGCAGTTTTTCACCTTCCAAACCTTATTCCAGCCATATCTCCCAAACGGTAAGTCCATTTTTCGCATGTAACCACTCTACGGAAAGGTAAACCATCATCCGAAGCCAATGGAAGTGGATTCAGGTCGAAACTCCTTTCCAATCAAAAGTTATTGACGAAATAATATCAGCTAGGGGCAAAACGGTCATTTAAAAATCGAAAAAAATCATGAACATGGGAAATGACCCCAATAGTCGTTTCCCAAAGCCACATGACCATACGACTTCGTATATGAAATAAATAAATATTCTATGATCCTCCGATGCGTAGAATGCGGGTTGTTACATAAGGGCCTATGGGTCGACACTAGGTTGACCCAAGCGGGAACGGGTCGTCCGGCCTGACCGTTTATATATGGTGCTAGTCACGCTATCTAGTTCTTAAGTTTATTCTCGTTAATATTTAGTTTATTACTGTAAGGACCTGCCTTTTTTACCGCTTCAAGTCGGTAATTAAACAAACTCAAACCATTCAAAACGACAGATGGTTATTTAACTTACAGGGTTTAAACAGAATACACACATAGAATCATAGATAAAATAGACAACAATATCTCACAACGGAACTTTATTACAAAAATATCAGAGCTTACAAAATTTTTATTTTATATAGCGAAAGATTTACAATACATAAGATTTCAAATAAAATGAAATATATAGAAAGACGAACCAAAGCAAGTGCGTCTTCACGTGCTTCTAGCTTTGATGGTTGGAATCTTTAGATTTGCAACACTCGGGACTGACCTGAGTGTTCCATGTAAAAATATAAAGCATTCAAGTCAGGATTAACGTATTTTAAGTAAATCAACCTGTAACACCCCGCAATTCTGATAATATTAATATTCAAAAATTAAAGAATAACTAATCTCAGACGTGAGAATTGTGGGAAACGGGTTGCGCCATTGTGTTCGTCTCGGAATTCTGGTTGAAATAGAGTCCGAGTTTGCGGGAAACGAGTACCGGATGAAAGAGTTATGGACGAACGAAGTTTGGTGGTAAACTAAAGAAAAAATAAATAAATGCACTAGCGCACTTGGGAAGTGCGCCAGTACATATTTACACTGGCGCACCTGCCAAGTGCGCCTTGGCCGAGGCTGGAGCCTGCACAGCTTTCTGGTTCAGGCTGACCCATGTTGTTGAGTCCATTCTGACTCCTTGCTGAGTCATTAGGGATGACTCATCACCCTATCATAATTGAATGGTTTTGATTAACCCTAAGAACATCCGACGGCTTAAATTAATTTATAACTCTATAAAAGACCCCTATACACAAAACCTAAATCATAAAATAAACAAAGACCATGGTCGTCATGCTGTTATTTTGAGACCTTGTGCAGCCCCCATCAAATTAAAGATAAAGAACAGCAACCAAATCAGAACTACCCAACCCTAACAGCGATTCTTCATCAAAGGAGCGCTAATTCGACTCTCTTTCTTCTCTAATTGTGAGTATGATAGTCTTAACAAGATTATTATCATTTTAATTAGGTTAAGTCATGAATGGATTATGAGCAGATGATGTGAATTGTCGTAAATGTTGTTGTAAACCTTATACTCTCATGTATGTTATAAATCCTATGCTATGTGGTGATGATATCCTATATGTTGTAAATCATGCTATGATGATGTTATGTATGTTGAGAATTCTATGCTAAGTTGTGATGAATCATACATGTTAAAAAGCCATGATGTTGCTATCTATGCTAGTTAGTTCATGTTAATTAAATCATCATGTTTGGGCTATGTTGATCTATATGACAAGTCACATATGCAAGTTAGATTGATTAGAAAAGTTATGAACATATGCCATGACATCTAGAATTATGCTATGACATATGTGATTTTCTATGCTTGTTCACACCATCATTATGTTGCCTAAAAACCCCATATGCAAGTTTATACATAAATTTGGGCTATGATCTTATCATGTAGATTGTGACATTTAACAAGTTGACACCTTTTGATCCTTAACATGTGTAGTTTATGCAAGTTTCACCCCTATTATGATGAGATTTATTTTAATTGTCTATATGTTGTGATAATCTATCTTTGTGCTATGTGTTAGACTATTCAAGTCTAGCGTATATTATGCGTTGAATAAGCAAACGTATAAACGTGGGGTAGGGGTAATATTAAGGATTTAATATTTAGAAGTTGGGGTGCAATTGATATGATTTTGCATGCCATGAATGGATGGCCATAATTGAGTCAATTATGGACATCATTAAAATTGGAAGTAATTAATGATTTGAATAGGGATATATTTAAAACTGGGGTAAAAGATTATAAGTGATAATCAATGCTTAGGACATGAGGTTGGACTCGTTTGTGACGTAAACCTGCCCGGACCCGCCCGACAAATCCAGTGGTCACAAATGTTAGCCCAATGTGAGAGGTCCTAGGCCTAAACTAAAGCATAACAGTTGTAAAGACACGAGGTTAGACTCTTTTATGGTGTAAGACTGCCCGGACCCGCCCGGCAAATCCAGCTGCCATAAATGCCAGTCTAATGTGAGAGGTCTTTATGAGGTTATGGCCTGAATGAATTAAGAAATACTTAACCAGATAAACATGTAAGGTGAGACATGGGGGTTAAGTAGGTGCCTTGGGTGGCATGAGGAATCTAGTGGGTGTCCTTAGTGGCATGTGAAATACGATTAGTAAGACTTAACCAAACACACATGTAAAGGAACATGACTAAGAGGGTTAAGTGGGATGTACTAGTGGTGACAAGCTTAGGTGGGTAGCTTGTGGAGGCCCATTTCAACCAGTATCCCAAACATATCTTTGTGGGCTCGACCCAAGTCGAGGACGGGACACGCATACTAGGTTTGACTATAAGAGGCCAAAACGGGGAGCGGTGGCAACACAAGTCCAACGGGTTTCATATGCGTGTGTGGACCCGGGCTGGTAGGTAAGACGTTGTTGCATCGTGTAGGTATAAGCCGTGCATTCTCAAGTTGTATCGGGTTGCCACTTTAGGGGAGTGATACACCCCACTGTGGGGCCAGCACGGGTATCTACGAGTAGGGAGCCGATCTAAAGTGGGTAGTGGGGTACACCTAGTGGAGATAGGGGCAGACGGCACCTATGTAGTCAGCTAGGGGTATGCAAGGCTATTTATATGTTTCTGTGTGAAGCAAGTGGGATCAAACTTTAGGGTGACTGGTGCGGTGCAGTGTAGTAATGTGCGGTGCAGTGTAGCAATTGTTCGTTAGTAATTAGGTGTGCCTTTAACGCTATCTTTAACATTATCTTTAACGTTATCTTTATCTGCTTTCCATACGTAATAGTTCATAGACATTTACTTGTCTTCCAGCTTATGCCTTAGTCTAGTTATTTTGGTAATAGTATTGTTAGAATTATCATACTCGCCAGACTTTATGTCTGACCCCCTCAATTTTTATCCTTTTTTCCCCTCCAGGTCCTCAGGTGGGGCCCAGCTCTAGTGGAGTTTGATTGGATTGCTTCATCTCTCTTTGGAAAGCTTGGACCGTTGAAGTAAAGTCCAGCTTGTTATCTTCTTTAATGGCTATTTGTGTAATGGGGTTATGTATTTTGTTTTATCAAGATGGATATTGTACTTGACTATGATTTATGGTTTGATGATGTAACAAACATGTTTAATTTCCGCTGCAATAAAATGAAGTTTTAGATTTCCAAGTACTACTTATTATCTGTCTTGTTGTAATTTTTCTGTTCTATATTCATTTATAACCTCCATGGAAGTTAATGCATTCCCATTGTGAGTGACATTAATGGACGTGGGGTGTTACACGTGGTATCAGAGCTTAAGGTTACCAGAACAGATATTTTTTTTAGAAAAACTATTTTTCTAAAGTATTTTAGGAAGAATTGTTTTCAAAAACATGTTATTTAAAGGGGAAAGTTTTTAAGAAAAACATAATCCCCAATAGCCATATATCTTTATCTTTCGAATTCTCCATTTTGAATCTTTCCTTTTTCATTTCAGCATGGCTAAATATCTTAACCTACCTGACGGTGTAACGATACCAGGATGGTATAGGAGGCTGTTAGAGGCTAGGGCCGCCGCAGGTCCGGCCAATGTTCCTCCACCACCAGTTGCACCCGTTCCTCCTCCTGCTCGCGTAGATACTTTTGCAAAGACGTGTAAGGAATTTAAGGCTATGGGTGGAAAACCTTTTCAAGGGTCAGAAACGTTCGTGGAAGCTAGAGATTGGCTTAGGGAGGTAGAAGAATTCCTGGAAATCTTTGAAGTGGAAGAAGGAAGGAGAGTTAAATTAGTAGTTTGGTTAATGAAGGGAGAGGCCTCGTTCTGGTGGGAGGTCACTAATGGGGAGCGTCCTGTTGATTCTTAGGCGGATTTTAGGCGTAGGTTTGAGGCGAAGTTTCTCTCAAGGGCAGAAGAGAATCTATATATGGAAAAGTTTTTGACAATAAAGCAAGGAAGCTCATCAGTGAAAGAATATATCAACAAATTTAATCAGTTAGCAAGGTTTGGCTTGGACTTGGTGAACACGCCGGAGAAGAAGGCGCTGAGGTTCGTTAATGGGTTGAATGAGCCGTTGCAAGGGTTGCCTATGACCCACATCCCTATGGGGGCCACCTTCGAGAAGCTTGTAGACATGGCACTTATGCACGAGGAGAAAGGCACTAAAGCTGATAAGGCACCCGAGAAGAAAGGGGATCAGAAGAAACCTCAACAGCAAAATAAGAAGGGCGGTAAAGACGGTAATGGCAAGGGAAAGAATAAATGCTTTAACTGTGGGACACCAGGCCATCTCAACAAGGATTGCCGAAAGAAAAAGAAGACTGGCTGTTTCCACTGTGGCGAAGCGGGACATCTAGTGAAGGACTGCCCAAAGAAGGGGCAGAGGGTAGAAGCTACCTCGGGAGGACAGGTGCAGGCTCTTATGGCACCAGGGCAGGCAAGGGGACAAGTTCAGGCTCTCACGGTCCCACCGCTGCAAGAACGAGGTAGAACCATTTCCGTTGAAAGTTTAGTTTTTCTGTTTGATCATCCTGTCCGTATCTTATTCGATTCGGGCGCATCACATTCGTTCATCTCTACATCATTAGTTGAACCACTGCACTTAAACAACAGTTTAGTAGAGGATCCCTTAGTTGTTTCGAATCTAATTGGGTGCTCAGCTTATTTGTCCATGATGTGTTTGGATTTGAAAATTTCTATACTTAGCGTTGAGTTTAGATGTGATGCTTATGTTTTGGGCTTCACGGGCTATGGGCTAATTTTAGGAATGGATTGGTTATCCAGAAATGGGGTCGTTCTTGATTGTGAAAGGAGAGTAGTTAGGCTCGTGACTCGCCTAGGTAACGCTCTCGAAATCTTTTGTAGTCCCATAAATTCCGTTATGCTAAGTTATTTAGAATCGCTTGACGCGTCTGAGGAAAATCTACAATCTGTTAGAGTGGTCCGAGAATACTCGGATGTGTTTGAGGAGGTGAAGGGCTTGCCTCCGAAGTGGGAGATAGATTTTCGAATATATCTTGTGGATAATGCGAAAGAAGTATCTTTGCCAGTACGCCACATGGCTCCACGTGAAAGGAGGGAACTCGATAAGCAAGTGAAGGAGTTGCTTGAGAAGGGGTTCATAAGACGAAGTATATCGGAGTGGCGTGCTCCAGTAGTATTTGCCACGAAGGCGGATGGGTCCCTTATACTTTGTGTGGACTATAGAGAACTTAATAAGCTTACTAAGAATAACAGACACCCACTGCCGAGGATTGACGATCTCTTCGATCAGTTAGTTGGCGCCTCAGTGTTTTCGCAGTTGGACTTAGCCACGGGTTTCCATCAGTTAAGAGTGGCTAAGGATAGCATTGACAAGATTGCCTTTAGGACTCCGGACGGTTTCTATGAATGGCTAGTGATGCCCTTCGGTTTGACAAACACCCCCGCATACTTTGTTGATTTGATGAGTAGGGTGTTTAGGGAGTACCTTAACAAATTCGTGGTAGTCTTTGTAGACGACATCTTGATCTTTTCTAAGGACGAAGAAGAGCATGCCCTACATCTTAGGGAAATGTTGGAGACCCTACAAGCACATAGCCTTAAAGCAAAAAATTTTAAGTGTCACTTTTAGCGGAAGGAAGTGCGATTCTTAGGGCACGTGGTTTCCAAGGAAGGGATAGCCGTAGATCCCGCGAAGGTGGTGGCCATCCAAGATTGGAAGGTTTCTAAAAATGCTACCGAAGTGAGAAGTTTCTTGGGGTTGGCTGGCTACTATAGGAAGTTTATCAAAGACTTCGCAAAGATATCAGCTCCATTGACATGCTTGACGAAGAAGAACCTAGTTTTCGCATGGGACGTAGATTGTGATGATGCGTTCCAACGTTTAAAGAGAGCTTTGACCTCAGCCCCAGTCTTAGTGCTGCCAGACGGGAGTAAGCCATTTACTGTTTATACTGACGCTTGTGGGACAGGACTAGGCGCAGTCTTAATGCAAGAGGGAAGGGTAATAGCCTATGGTGGAAGGCAGTTGAGAGCGCATGAGAAAAATTACCCCACACACGACCTAGAGTTGGCCGCTATTATTTTCGCGCTTAAGTCTTGGCGTCATTATTTTCTTGGCGAGAGATTCAAATTATTCACTGACCACAAATCGTTAAAATACTTATTCTCTCAAAAGGACTTGAACTTAAGGCAGCAAAGGTGGATGGAGTTCTTAGCGTCCTACGACTTCGAGATAGCATATACCCCTGGCAAGGGTAACGTGGTGGCAGATGCCTTAAGTAGAAAAAGATTATCCTTAAGTCCTTTGTTCGTTGAGCGGAAAAGTTTAGAGTTCATTTCGATATTTGACTTTAGACCTTCCGTTTACTTTGTACCCGGTTTGTTAGCATCCTTGGAGGTCAGACCTACACTCTTGGGACGGATTGGCGAGGCACAACGAGACGACCCACAGTTGGTTGAGTTAGTAGAAAAGCTCAAAGGTGGGGAGTCATCAAGCCATCTCCGTAGGTATTCCCTAGATGATAAGGGTTGGTAACGTAGGGACGGTAGACTTTGTGCACCAAAAGACAATGACCTAAGGAAGACCATTCTTGACGATGCACATCGTTCGAAGATGACCATTCATCCCGGCGGGGACAAGATGTACAAAGACATGAAGCGAGTTTTCTTTTGGGCCGGTATGAAGAGGGAAGTAGCCGAGTATGTCGCTAGATGCTTGGTGTGCCAACAAGTAAAAGCGGAGCAAAAGAAACCCGGTGGGTTGCTTCACCCATTGGAGGTTCCACTATGGAAGTGGGAAAGTGTCTCGATAGATTTTGTGGATGGATTACCAAGATCAAGGAAGGGTAATACGGGAATTTGGGTTATAGTAGATAGACTTACTAAGAGCGCCCATCTCATTCCCGTGAAGAGTAAGAGGACTGCTCCATGGTTAGCTTCTGTATACGTCCGAGAGATAGTTCGTTTGCACGGTGTTCCTTCTAGCATAGTGAGCGACTGCGATCCTATTTTCACTAGAGAATTTTGGAGAAGCTTGCAAGAGGCGGTAGGGACTCAGTTATGTTTGAGCACCGCCTATCATCCTCAGACGGACGGCCAAACCGAGAGGGTGAATCGCATTCTAGAGGATCTTTTGAGGCTATGTATCCTAGACTTTGGGGGTACATGGGAAGAGCATCTTCCATTGGTAGAGTTCGCATATAATAATAGCTTTCAGTCCAGCATTGGCATGTCACCTTTCGAAGCTCTTTATGGACGACCTTGTCGCTCGCCTACATGTTGGTGGGAATCTACGGATAAGATCTTACTTGGGCCCGATATGATTAGAGAGATTTCGGAGAAGATCGACTTGATTCGAAGAAGGATGAAAGTAGCGCAAGATAGGCAGAAATCTTATGCGGATAAGAGGAGGACAGATCTCGAGTTTGAAGTTGGGGACATGGTCTTTATCAAAGTGTCTCCATTACGGAACGTTGTTCGCTTTGGGTCCGTTGGGAAGTTAGCACCAAGGTTTGTAGTGCCGTTTCCTATTAAGGAAAAGATTGGACAGATGGCATATAGAGTAGAGTTGCCTGAGAGACTTAGTGGTGTACACGACGTATTCCATGTGTCACATTTGAGGGAGTGCATGCACGAGACCGCAGAAGTGGTAGAGCCGAGCTTGCTTAGAGAGGTGGATATCGAGCGTGATGCGACGATTCGACGAGCTCCTACATGCATTCTTGGGTCGGAGATCAAGAAGCTGAGAAATCGAGAGGTCAGACTAGTCAAAGTACAATGGGGAGATGATGAGAGCAACGCTACTTGGGAGACAGAAGAGAAGATGCGTTCACGATACCCTTTCCTTTTCGAGGGTATGTCCTTTAATTTCTCCTTTATCGCTTATCTTGTACTTATCTTACCTTTAGAGTATCCTCTCGCTAGTATTCTTGACCTTTAGATAGGATAATCCTATGGTTGAAACATGTGTTTGAGACATGTTATGAATGATGGATGCAAAGTGGATGCAAGTGTTTGGTAGTGGATTGCTCGTGGACGCATATACACACACTATTAGGCACTAGATCGGCTCAGTCACTTCATACTGCATATTGCATATAAATGGATATATTTAGTAAAATGGATGTATAATGGTTGTGCTATCATATGGATGTTGCATTCAGATGATGATTGTGCACGCATATAGAGATAATATGTAGCATTAAGGAACTTTTGCATACATAATGGACGCATGGCACTATCATAATTTGCATTAAGGAGGTCAACTGAATCAGTGGACTGCCTGATTTTGCATTAGATATGGACATATACACAAACTATGCATTTAAACATGAAAGCATTAGAAGTCTATAAGGACAATGGATGCCTGTGTTTAATGGTTGAGTAGATGGATGATTGGATGTTAGTATATACATTCTTCTTAACTTGAAGATTTCCGGGACGAAATCCTTTAAGGAGGGGAGAATGTAACACCCCGTAGTTCTGAAAATATTAATATTCACAAATTAAAGAATAACTAATATCATACGTGAGAATTGTGGGAAACGGGTTGCGCCATTGTGTTCGTCTCGGAATTCTGGTTGAAATAGAGTCCGAGTTTGCGGGAAACGAGTACTGGATGAAAGAGTTATGGACGAACGAAGTTTGGTGGTAAAGTAAAGAAAAAAATAATAAAAATGCACTGGCGCACTTGGGAAGTGCGCCAGTACATATTTACACTGGCGCACCTGCCAAGTGCGCCCAGGCCGAGGCTGGAGCCTGCACATCTTTCTGGTTCAGGCTGACCCGTGTTGTTGAGTCTATTCTGACTCCTTGCTGAGTCATTAGGGCTGACTCATCACCCTATCATAATCGAATGGTTTCGATTAACCCTAAGAACATCCGACGGCTTAAATTAATTTATAACTCTATAAAAGACCCCTATACACAAATCCTAAATCAGAAAATAAACAAAGACCATGGCCGTCATGCTGTTATTTTGAGACCTTGTGCAGCCGCCATCAAATTAAAGATAAAGAACAGCAACCAAATCAGAACTACCCAACCCTAATAGCGATTCTTCATCAAAGGAGCGCTAATTCAACTCTCTTTCTTCTCTAATTGTGAGTATGATAGTCTTAACAAGATTATTATCATTTTAATTAGGTTAAGTCATGAATGGATTATGAGCAGATGAAGTGAATTGTCGTATATGTTGTTGTAAACCTTATACTATCATGTATGTTAAAAATCCTATGCTATGTGGTGATGATATCCTATATGTTGTATATCATGCTATGATGATGTTATGTATGTTGAGAATTCTATGCTAAGTTATGTTGAATCATACATGTTAAAAAGCCATGATGTTTCTATCTATGCTAGTTAGTTCATGTTAATTAAATCATCATGTTTGGGCTATGTTGATCTATATGACAAGTCACTTATGCAAGTTAGATTGATTAGAAAAGTTACGAACATATGCCATGACATCTATTATGACATCTAGAATTATGCTATGACATATGTGATATTCTATGCTTGTTCACACCATCAGTATGTTGCCTAAAAACCCCATATGCAAGTTTATACATAAATTTGGGCTATGATCATATCATGTAGATTGTGACATTTAACAAGTTGACACCTTTTGATCCTTAACATGTGTAGTTTATGCAAGTTTCACCCCTATTATGATTAGATTTATTTTAGTTGTCTATATGTTGTGATAATCTATCTTTGTGCTATGTTTTAGACTATTCAAGTCTAGCGTATATTATGCGTTGAATAAGCGAACGTATAAACGTGGGGTAGGGGTAATATTAAGGATTTAATATTAAGAAGTTGGGGTGCAATTGATATGATTTTGCATGCCATGAATGGATGGCCATAATTGAGTCAATTATGGACATCATTAAAATTGGAAGTAATTAATGATTTGAATAGGGATATATTTAAAACTGGGGTAAAAGATTATAAGTGATAATCAATGCTTAGGACATGTGGTTGGACTCGTTTGTGACGTAAACCTGCCCGGACCCGCCCGGCAAATCCAGTGGTCACAAATGTCAGCCCAATGTGAGAGGTCCTAGGCCTAAACTAAAGCATAACAGTTGTAAAGACACGAGGTTAGACTCTTTTATGGTGTAAGACTGCCCGGACCCGCCCGGCAAATCCAGCTGCCATAAATGTCAGTCTAATGTGAGAGGTCTTTATGAGGTTATGGCCTGAATGAATTAAGAAATACTTAACCAGATAAACATGTAAGGTGGGACATGGGGGTTAAGTAGGTGCCTTGGGTGGCATGTGGAATCTAGTGGGTGCCCTTAGTGGCATGTGAAATACGATTAGTAAGACTTAACCAAACACACATGTAAAGGAACATGACTAAGAGGGTTAAGTGGGATGTACTAGTGGTGACAAGTTTAGGTGGGTAGCTTGTGGGGGCCCATTTCAACCAGTATCCCAAACGTATCTTTGTGGGCTCGACCCAAGTCGAGGACGGGACACGCATACTAGGTTTGAGTATAAGAGGCCAAAACGGGGAGCGGTGGAAACGCAAGTCCAATGGGTTTCATATGCGTGTGTGGACCCGGGCTGGTAGGTAAGACGTTGTTGCATCGTGTAGGTATAAGCCGTGCATTCTCAAGTTGTATCGGGTTGCCACTTTAGGGGAGTGATACACCCCACTGTGGGGCCAGCACGGGTATCTACGAGTAGGGAGCCAATCGAAAGTGGGTAGTGGGGTACACCTAGTGGAGATAGGGGCAGACGGCACCTATGTAGTCAGCTAGGGGTACGTAAGGCTATTTATATGTTTTTGTGTAAAGCAAGTGGGATCAACCTTTAGGGTGACTGGTGCGGTGCAGTGTAGTAATGTGCGGTGCAGTGTAGCAATTGTTTGTTAGTAATTAGGTGTGCCTTTAACGCTATCTTTAACGTTATCTTTATCTACTTTCCATACCTAATAGTTCATAGACATTTACTTGTCTTCCATCTTATGCCTTAGTCTAGTTATTTTGATAATAGTATTGTTAGAATTATCATACTCGCCAGACTTTATGTCTGACCCCCTCCATTTCTATCCTTTTTCCCCCTCCAGGTCCTCAGGTGGGGCCCAGCTCTAGTGGAGTTTGATTGGATTGCTTCATCTCTCTTTGGAAAGCTTGGACCGTTGAAGTAAAGTCCAGCTTGTTATCTTCTTTAATGGCTATTTGTGTAATGGGGTTATGTATTTTGTTTTATCAAGATGGATATTGTACTTGACTATGATTTATGGTTTGATGATGTAACAAACATGTTTAATTTCCGCTGCAATAAAATGAAGTTTTAGATTTCCAAGTGCTACTTATTATCTGTCTTGTTGTAATTTTTCTGTTCTATATTCACTTATAACCTCCATGGAAGTTAATGCATTCCCATTGTGAGTGACATTAATGGACGTGGGGTGTTACACAACCTCGAATAAACACTATAATATAATAGATAATCCCAACAATTTATTGGATTCGAGTATGTTAGACCCATGAAAATACTACCGAAAATCAGAAGATCTAGAAATAATAAAAAGGCAGCATACATATGCCTTCAATTTCGCGTGTGAGTATAATTACTAGGTGGCATGGGGAATATTCATTATGACCAAAAAGAATAGAAAGCTACAACAAGCACATATGACAATCAAAGTATGCAAGTAGTAGTTTGTTTGGATCCATGCGTGAGGCATGTACCTAGTGCCAATAACAAGCATATAAGTGGATACTACAGCAAGCAACATACTCAAAATATGCAAGGAAATGAAAGTTCATGCCAAAATCAAATAGAAGGGAATAACATGCATGTATAGGGGCAACACGACCAACAAGAATTCAGGCAGTGTGAAATGAATATACACATATATCAAATCCCAGAGGTAAGTAGCATAGGTATGCAGCAAACAACATTTTTTAAAAAGCAACAAAAGGAGTTCAAAGTCAAATTCTAGTGCCAAGCAATCAATCCAATTTTGCCGCATTTATATTTATACCGAGTACCTTAGGGGAGGAACTTAAATATAGTGGTTCAACCTATCAACACATCAAGTCTAACATGCACAGGTAAATGGTTATGTATAAAATTTCAAAGAAAATTAAATATATGTACAAAAAATGTTAAGAAAAATATGAACACAAGAGGTGTTACCAGGTGAGGTAAATATGAACCAGAGGTGCATGTATATGACATAGGAGAGCTAGTATCATATATTTGTAATGCATATGTATACCCGTAAGAATATATGAATATATACATACAACCAAATATGCAAGGGTTGGCCGAATATAACCCAAAATAAAAAAGGAACAACAATACTGTTATCACAAGTGATAATTTGCAACTAGTAAACTAAGGTTACATGCGGTCAAGTCATCAAAATAATTACTACTATATTTCAAATTTCAATCGATGTTAATAAACTTGAATATAAAGGTGAACCGTGAGTGAGAGAGTCACCAAATCGAGATGTTCCGCTTACAAGAAATGAAAATTACTTGAGAGTAGGACTAATAGGTGCGACAAGGTATAGCAGTGGCAATGAAAATAAGTGGCCAGCAATAAGTTACGCATGGAACATAATAGCTAGAGAAAGTTACCAACTATCTCAGCTTTTAGAAAACTGACATGATGTACTTGAACTAAATATGAGTTTCTAAGACAACAGGGGATAATGTAAACATATACAGCAAGTACCAAGGTGGCCAATGAGAACATGTATTCTAATAGTAAAACCAGCAGCAATGAAACAATAGTATGGTGACTATAATAGTAGCATGGCATGGAGACAATTAATACAGTAAAGTATGAATTACGAAACTCAAGTGCTTCAGAATTTCCAATAAAGCAATGCAGGTGAGTACATTGAAACATTCAGTGCAAGTTATTATATACTATATACCATTTAAATGTATTAGCAAATGTTGTATATAACTGTGTTGTGTACACAATTATATGATTTTTGTTTGATGATAACAACAAAATATATATTATTATAAATGTGTTTGTACTGTACTGTTCTATATAAACATCAAAGACAGGAATATAATATTTATATTTAAATAGAATACGACTGTACAGACATTCATATATTCATACAGTATTCTATTTAAATTGAATATTCTATTTCAACATTCAAACAGTACAGCTATTTAATGCTCCACTATTTAAATACATTCTCAGAATATTTATACTTGTAAAATTGACTGAATAAAATAGACAAGTTTGTTTGACAACAATAAAATAATATTTTATTTTCAAACGAATTTGTTTATTACAAATAACAGTACAATTCATATATACATACTTTTTTCCCTGTCTGACTCATATGATGTTCACTCTACACTCTTTGTACATTCATTTACATTCACTATGTACAATTTCATTTTACACTCATTCACTGTCATTTTTCTCGTCTTGTGTTTTCTGAATGCTTCACTATCAGTTCAGTCACTGTCTTCTGTCTTCACTGCTCACTGTCAGTCCCAATCCAGTCATCATCTTCTTACCTGTCACATGAAACACACACACAGTACACTACAATAGAAATAATACTGAATATATGCAAATACAAATTTAATATTTTAAAAAAAAAAAATTTGCCTCAGTTTTCTGGT
The DNA here is from genome assembly GCA_030737875.1 of Allium sativum. Classification (NCBI taxonomy): domain Eukaryota; kingdom Viridiplantae; phylum Streptophyta; class Magnoliopsida; order Asparagales; family Amaryllidaceae; genus Allium; species Allium sativum. The sequence continues at coordinate 966,891,126 of CM060922.1, read as the reverse complement.
GTGTTTCTCATCATTTTTCTGACTTGATCTGATTTGTTAATCCGACTATGTCTAGATAGTATATATATAGTACAGGGACAGGAGAATTTATCTGATGGCTGCATATACACATGTGTATAGATATAAACGTGTGCACTGCCTTGCCAATCAGTGTGCAGCTGAGGAGTAGCCATGTGGACCATCTCGACTCAGCGCACAACATATATAAATGGTCGAGCAACACAACTGTGAAACAGTATGGTAAAATGGAGTACTCAAATGGACAAATGACTAATGAATACAACTCAGCTTCAAAGAGTGCAGCACTGACATGTGCGTGGGTGATATACACATAAGCAAACTCATACATACAGCATGGTTCAAGTTGGAAACTAGTCAAAGAACAAGTGCAGCTTCAACGATGGTGTAGGATGTAATATGGTGCAACTCATGTGTTCACAGCGATGGGCACAAACTGGACAACAAGTGCAACTCAGGTGATCAACTCAAAGTAGAGTGCAAATCGACAAATTCATTTCAGAATGGTCAGAGTGGCCAAACAAGTTACAAGCCAATGATTCAAGCAGCATGCATATAGAATGAAGAAGTTCAGGTTTTATGGTGATACAAGCAGTGCACAAGTACAAAGGAAGTGCATATGGTAAAATTCAAATCAGTTCATATTCATGGTGCACAAAAGCACAACTCAAGCATGGCTCAACAATGCAAGCAAATGACAGAGGAACAACAGTGTATATAGCATATAAGGTTTTCAAGTATTGGAACAGATTAAATGCAGGTTCATTGATCCAAGCAATTCCGTGTTTCAAGTGCTCAGTGAAAATGAAATGGACAAGTGCATGAATACATGTAGCATGTTATGGCAGCAGTTCAAATTACACAATGTTTGACAAGTTTGTCAAACAATTTCCACAAGTTCATGAAGCAAAATTGGAAAGTATTCGAATCAGCATGCAACAATAATCAAGACTGGAAATAATTTTCAGAAAATACAGTGAACCAGAGGGACAAACATGGCATGCTCATATGATCGTATATTGAAAAATTTCAATACTGGAAATTATGGCAAATTATATGGTGTGAAAATGCGCAAGTATCAAGGGAAAATCAATTCACAAATTATACATATGTTTCCAGAAATCATCCTTTCTTAACTGGTCTGGAAATCATTTCCATAAAATTTCAATTCATATTTGGCAAGTTATTTGATGATTCCAGAAATACATAGTGTCGATTTTAGGCAAGTAATTAATCATTTACAGAATTCAACCATATGAGTCTCAGCTAAGATGTGATTCCAAAAATTTTTTTTGGTTAAAATCATTCATGGTTTCTCAATAATGTCAAGCAAATATTTGGTATATCTGGCAAAGATTCAACACAATAATTCGGTTTCCAGAATAGTAATATCATTTTCAAAGACCGGAAAATCAATTTCTGTTTTTCTAGAAAGCCATCAATATTCAAATTCAATCAAGGGAGCCAAAAGAAGAAAACAATTCAGCATACTACAATATACAAGGCAATAGTGGGTCAAGAATTCATCATAAATCACGCAGCCGATTCAAATCTTTCAAGGCCAAATTTATCAGCAAAAGCAAAAGGGGAAACCGCAATTATCCAAGTCAAGTCATCATGTATGAAATCAGAGATTTAAAGGATTTGAAAAATCCTATTTTTACCACCAATACATCACAGGCATCTATTGAAAAAACTCACAAATCAATTCAAGTTTTTAAAAGCAAGCATTTTTCAGAAAAACTTACTTTTTCGATCGAGCCAGAGAACAATCCCTAACCAGAGAGTGAGAGAGAGCGCAATCGCAAATTGAAGCATCAGCAAGCATTCAGTTTTGAAGAATCAACAGAGAATCCATTCATACATCAATCGATCGATTTAGGGCTAAAGAAAACCCTAGCCGTGCCGCCATTTTTGTTTCCAGAGGAAAACTATCGAGACAAAGAAAAGAGGGTGCAACACATACAAAAAGGGGCCGATCTTTTTTTTCTAGTCCAGCTTTTGTTTTTAGAAGGGATAACCCTCTTTTAAGTTTCTAGGGTTTTCTTGTTCTAATTTTTATTTGTTTTTAATTTTGTTTTGTTGTAATTTATTTTGAAAACCGTGAAACAGTTTCTAGGTCTGTAAAATCTAGGGAAATCAGTTAGGGTGTTGACTGACAGTTGACAAAGTCTGTAAAATCTGGGTTACTAGTTACAAGGTTGTAATCAGGGGAAATTTGATCGAGGAAATATCGGTCAGTCTACGGTTTTGAGCTTAGGGTTAGAATAGGAGCAGGGTTTGCGAGTGTACATGGTCTTGTATGCGGGATCTGTTCTATCACCTAGTAGAAACCTTAGAAATGCAGCAGTAGGCAGGTTTTTGCCGAAGCTGGGTATATCTGTATGTGATTTATTTTCTGCATTTCTGTTTCTGCTATATTCTGTAATCTGTTTTTATTATATATCTCGTTAGATTTTTAATTCAGTTAAAAACTGTGATAAACCCTATTCACCCCTCCTCTAGGGTTAATCTAGATCCAACAAGTAGTTTTAGAGCGGGTTATTTCATTAACTCTAGAGTCATGGGTCATCCTAGTTGTCAACCGATAGAGAGCCAGTCCAGTTCATCTCCAACTATTTTCGATGGAACAGAATTTTTAAACTGGAAATCCAAAATGGAATCTTATTTAAAATATGTTAATATTAAATGTTGGGATGTTGTTATCAATGGGTTTAATAGTGTAGATATTACTTGCAATGCTCGTGCTATGAAAATTATATTTGATTATCTTAGTACTGAACAGTTTAATCTTATTTATCTGCACAAGAAATCTGGGATACTCTCAATACGAAGTATGGATGATCTGACTACCACAGCTCAAATCCCCAGAATGTCAACTTTGATTCAGATCTATGCTTGACAAGTCATAGAGATGAAAATTCAGATGGATCAGATGATGGAGAATCAACAAATGCTGAAACAGAAAATCTCTCATATGAAGATTTGGTTTATATGTGTCTTGATTTAACAAAATCTGTTGATAAACTCCAACTGAAAAATAAGTCTTTGAAATCTAAGAATTTTGAGTTGACTAGCAAAATTGATAATTTGGAATCTCAACTAGAATATGTTAAAAATTCTTCAAATTCAGTTTGCAAAAATTGTTTGAAATTGAAAACCAATCTTGTTCATCTCAATAAAAATATTCAAAAGTTTGAAAATGAAATTCTGATCTTAAATGAGAACAAGACTGAGTTATCAAATTTGAATAACCTTCTGCAAAAGGAATTTGAAAATTTTAAAATAGATATAAATTCCAAATTTGAAATTGCTGAAAAGGAGAACTTGTTGAAATCAAATTTGATTTTAGAATAATTTGAAAATGAGATTGAAAAATCCAAGAAATTTGAGTCTGAAAAGCAAAAACGATTTGAACTTGGAATTTCTGAATCCTAAGCCAAAATTAAATTGCTTAAAAATGAGAATTTGGTTTTGAAACAGTCCAATGCTGAACAGAAGATCGCTATAAATAATTCCTCAAATTTATTAAAAGAAAATAGTGATCTAAAATCCAAAATTCAACGATTAGAATCAACTTTGGATAAATTTTCTAATGGGGAAAAATCGTTGAATATGCTGTTACAAAACCAAGTTTCTATTGGAAATAAATCTGGTTTTGGCTTTGGGAATATCAATCGTTTTGATAGGATGAATTCAAATGATTTTAAAGACACTTCAAATTATCTTGGAAAAGATTGTTTTGAAATTTTAAACTCTGGCAATTCAAAAGATTTTTTGAATCATAAACGAGATGAAAAATTGTTTTATAATAATAAACCTTTTAAACATTCTTGGTTCCCTAAAAAAAAGGGGCTTCGTCAAGTTCAAACAGATTTGGGTTCCTAAGGGTACGAAAGTTAACTCTAATGGTTTGATATATAAACAAGTTTGGGTACCGAAAGATGTTAACAAAACTGCGAGTGGTTTTTATAATTTTGTTAGACCACTCGATCCTACAAATTAATAGGTACCGAAGGATGGCTGAGGAACCACTGTGCTGAAGAGAAATTTGAAATGAAGCTTGTTTATACTTCTGTATCATTTACAGTTCCTCTAGCCAAGATCTGTTGAGTTAGAGATTCTGATTTACATTGGATTCTGGTATGATCTCTAAACTCACCTTTGTAAATATTCTCTGTTTTATTTTCTTTGTCTATTCCTTCTTCCACCCCCTTCTTTTTTTTTGTTTTGATTTGTTACTGTTATATCTTTATTTCTTATTCTGTGCTTCTTAAACTTCCAGCTGCAGTAGTTTTGATTTTCTGGAAATTTGCTTATGTGAATAAAACTCACTTGTTTTTAATCATTTCCAGATCTTGAATTTAAATCTATAATTATTTGCAATTGTTTTGAAGTTTATTTTTTAAAATTTTTATTTTGAATTCTTAACAGTATTGAAGCATTAATACCATATCTTGAACACTGTTATTTTGAATTCTAAATTTTTTGAAGATCTGAATAATTAATGAAATATCACACACTTATGCTATTTTGAGTGTCTTCCAATTCATTTTGGAAACACTTAAAATATTATACTCATTACCGTACACTGCTTCTTTTCATTCGTGATAATTTCATTGATTTTCAGATTGGCTTGAATCACAGTGATACATCTTGAATTTCACCTTAATTCATGATTACTATGATTGAAATTTGTTTATTTGAAATCATCTGAAATGCTTGATATTTTCAATGTCACACACCTCTTAAATTATTAATCTTGTGTGATCGATTCATTGTATCTGAAGATTTACATTTGTTCAAGTGATTTTGAATAAACCACTATTTTTTGGATCATGAATTATTACTCAAGTTTGATGTAAATGATCTGAAATTATTCTTGGCATGTCAGAAATAATTTGGAAAAACTATTTGAGAAAATGGTCTTAAATCTCTTTATTATTTCATGGTTATTTGATTTAAATATTTGATTGTTTAAAATCATTTGAAATTATTGATTTACTGAATCACACACATATCTAGAATCAAAAATTTTAATCTAGTGTGATTGATTCATTAAATTCTGATATTTTCATATACCTTCAAATGATTTAAAATAAACAATATTTTTAAATCTGGGATCATGAATCATCTTTTGTGACCATCTGAAACTTCTGTGAAACATTTTCTGACAAGTCTGCTGTGATATTGATTTCTGTGCTGCTCTGATACTGTCTTTAAAAAAAAGGGTTTTCAAATAACTGCTTATTTTTGACTGTTGCTATGATAGATGAAATTTATTTGCTAGTCTTGTCTTCTTGGGCCTTTGTGATCGTTTTTCAATTTGTCCATGAAATCCGGGTTTATCTCCAGTGTGATTATAATCCTCATTAATAGAGACACCAAGTGGTATCAGAAGCGCCGTATATTTGTCTCACCCGTCTGTACTTAGATTCAAATCTTCACCATGTATAAATTGACACACTCTTTTTGCCTTGTACACTTTTTTCCCTCTTCTCATGTATAGATCAGTATATTCCTCTTGTAATTGATTTTCAATTTTAGAATTATTTATTAACTATTCATTCAGAAATTGAAATCTATATCCAAATTGAACTGTACTTATAATCCATCAAAATTATTAATAGATTTTGAAATTGTGATGAATCGTGACTGCAATATATTTCACAACAGGAGGAGATTTTATTTAGATTTTCATGATGGTTGAACATTTATTATAATATCTTTGAATTGGAGATTATTTCACGACCATCTTCTTTATCTTCCACTATTCTGTCATCCATTATGAGTTTATATTGATATGGAGGGTTAATATTTTTTAAATCCTCTTGAATAAACAATGGAAATATTCATGATGGAAATGTGACTGTGTTATTATTCATAATTAGTGAAATTGAGAATTTTCAATAATCCCGGTACAGTTGGTCATATTTCATAATATAGTTAATTTAGAAATTTATCTCACAGTCCATTTCTGTACCTACCACATTTCTATCATTCATATTGGTTGTATACACCGAGGAGTTTTTCTATATAAAGCTGAAAATGATAAAATATATAATTAATACATAAGTGTGTCTCTAACCTCATTTAAAAATCCAAGCTCTGGTTATGCATGGTTATGAGACAACTTTTAATTTAAGCTGCGACTGACCTCATTTTAAAATCCAAGCTCTGGTTATGCGTTGGTCATTGTGCTCTTAAATAAAATAAAAAGAAAAAGGAAATAATGCACTATAAATTAAATATGAAATTCTCCTTGGTGTTTAAAAACCAGCCTATCAATCCATCTTCTGATCCGTGAAATGTGTTGAAATCTTATGAAGTATTATGATTTGTTGATTGATAGCTATTGGGATTTGAGATTATACGATTTTGTCACTTAAAATTGAATTATTAATTATAGTCTAAATCCATCACTGTTTTTGAGCCTCTTTTTATAAAAATTCTTTTGAAAATAATTGAAAATCATTTGTTTTAAACTCTATCTCCATTATAATATAAAATTCATCGTAAATCCGTCATTCTCTACAATGTGAAATAAGCCACCAGTTCTCAGTTTATTATGATTTTTGTTTGACTAATTGAGATTTATGATGACTGTTCTTCCTCTTAAGCTGAAATCACATTTTAGTCATTTTTTCATATATATTTTAAATTCTGAATCCTTTTGATGATAACAAAAGGGGGAGAATGGATTGAGATTTTGTTTTATGAGTGGATATTGTATAAATATTTTTAATTTTGAAAATTCATTAAATTCATTTATTTCACTCATTGAAAATTCATTAAATTCATTTATTTCACTCATGCACAGTTATAGGGGGAGTTTCTGTTGTGGGGGAGCATTCAAATAGGGGGAGTAATATATTGTTTTTTTTTTTCAAATACATTTATATTCAAAATCTTAAATATTTGTTTGTCATCATCAAAAGGGGGAGAATGTTGTATATAACAATGTTGTGTACACAATTATATGATTTTTGTTTGATGATAACAACCAAATATATATTATTATAAATGTGTTTGTACTGTACTGTTCTATATATACATCAAAGACATGAATATAATATTTATATTTAAATAGAATACGGCTATACAGACATTCATATATTCATACAGTATTCTATTTAAATTGAATATTCTATTTAAATTGAATATTCTATTTCAACATTCAAACAGTATAGCTATTTAATACTCCACTATTTAAATACATTCTCAGAATATTTATACTTGTAAAATTGACTGAATAAAATAAACAAGTTTGTTTGACAACAATAAAATAATATTTTATTTTCAAACGAATTTGTTTATTACAAATAACAGTACAATTCATATATACATACTTTTTTCACCGTCTGACTCATATGTAGTTCACTCTACACTCTTTGTACATTCATTTACATTCACTATGCACAATTTCATTTTACACTCATTCACTGTCATTTTTCTCTTCTTGTGTTTTCTGAATGCTTCACTATCAGTTCAGTCACTGTCTTCTGTCTTCGCTGCTCACTGTCTGTCCCAGTCCAGTCATCATCTTCTTACCTGTCACATGAAACACACACACATAGTACCCTACAATAGAAATAATACTGAATATATCCAAATACAAATTTTATCTTTAAAAAAAATATTTGCCTCAGTTTTTTGGTGTGTTTCTCGTCATTTTTCTGACTTGATCTGATTTGTTAATCCGACTATGTCTAGAAAGTATATATATAGTACAGGGACAGGAGAATTTATCTGATGGCTGCATATACACATGTGTATAGATATACACGTGTGCACTGCCTCGCCAATCAGTGTGCTGCTGAGGAGTAGCCACGTGGACCATCTCGACTCAGCGCACAACATATATAAATGGTCGAGCAACACAACAGTGAAACAGTATGGTAAAATGGAGTACTCAAATGGACAAATGACTAATGAATACAACTCGACTTCAAAGAGTGCAGCACTGACATGTGCATGGGTGATATACACATAAGCAAACTCATACATACAGCATGGTTCAAGTTGGAAACTAGTCAAAGAGCAAGTGCAGCTTCAACGATGGTGTAGGATGTAATATGGTGCAACTCATGTGTTCAGATCGATGGGCACAAACTGGACAACAAGTGCAACTCAGGTGATCAACTCAAAGTAGAGTGCAAATCGACAAATTCATTTCAGAATGGTCAGAGTGGCCAAACAAGTTACAAGCCAATGATTCAAGAAGCATGCACATAGAATGAAGAAGTTCAGGTTTTATGGTGATACAAGCAGTGCACAAGTACAACGGAAGTGCAGATGGTAAAATTCAAATCAGTTCATATTCATGGTGCACAAAAGCACAACTCAAGCATGGCTCAACAACGCAAGCAAATGACAGAGGAACAACAGTGTATATAGCATATAAGTGTTTCAAGTATTGGAACAGATTAAATGCAGGTTCATTGATCCAAGCAATTCCGTGTTTCAAGTGCTCAGTGCAAATGAAATGGACAAGTGCATGAATACATGTAGAATGTTATGGCAGCAGTTCAAATTACACAATGTTTGACAAGTTTGTCAAACAGTTTCCATAAGTTCATGAAGCAAAATTGGCAAGTATTCGAATCAGCATGCAACAATAATCAAGACTGGAAATAATTTTCAGAAAATACAGTGAACCAGAGGGACAAACATGGCATGCTCATATGATCGTATATTGCAAAATTTCAATACTGGGAATTATGGCAAATTATATGGTGTGAAAATGCGCAAGGATCAAGGGAAAATCAATTCACAAATTATACATGTGTTTCCAGAAATCATCCTTTCTTAACTGGTCTGGAAATCATTTCTAGAAAATTTCAATTCATATTTGGCAAGTTATTTGATGATTCCAGAAATACATAGTGTCGTTTTTAGGCAAGTAATTAATCATTTACAGAATTCGACCATACGAGTCTCAGCTAAGATGTGATTCCAGAAAAAAATCTTTGGTTAAAATCATTCATGGTTTCTCAATAATGTCAAGCAAATATTTGGTATATCTGGCAAAGTTTCAACACAATAATTCGGTTTCCAGAATAGTAATATCATTTTCAAAGACCGGAAAATCAATTTCTGTTCTTCTAGAAAGCCATCAATATTCAAATTCAATCAAGGGAGCCAAAAGAAGAAAACAATTCAGCATACTACAATATACAAGGCAATAGTGGGTCAAGAATTCATCATCATAAATCACGCAGCCGATTCAAACCTTTCAAGGCCAAATTTATCAGCAAAAGCAAAAGGGGAAACCGCAATTATCCAGGTCAAGTCATCATATATGAAATCAGAGATTTAAAGGATTTGAAAAATCCTATTTTTACCACCAATACATCACAGGCATCTATTGTAAAAACTCACAAATCAATTCAAGTATTTAAAACCAAGAATTTTTCAGAAATACTTACTTTTTCTATCGAGCCAGAGAACAATCCCTAATCCGAGAGTGAGAGAGAGCGCAATCGCAATTTGAAGCATCAGCAAGCATTCAGTTTTGAAGAATTAACAGAGAATCCATTCATACATCAATCGATCGATTTAGGGCTAAAGAAAACCCTAGTCGTGCCGCCATTTTTGTTTCCAGAGGAAAACTATCGAGACAAAGAAAAGAGGGTGCAACACATACAAAAAGGGGCCGATCTTTTTTTTCTAGTCCAACTTTTATTTTTAAAGGGGATAACCCTCTTTTAATTTTCTTGGGTTTTCTTGTTCTAATTTTTATTTGTTTTTAATTTTGTTTTGTTGTAATTTATTTTGAAAACCGTAAAACAGTTTCTAGGTCTGTAAAATCTAGGGAAATCAATCAGGGTGTTGACTGACAGTTGACAGAGTCTGTAAAATCTGGGTTACTGGTTATGGGGTTGTAATCAGGGGAAATCTGATCGAGGAAATATCAGTCAGTCTACGGTTTTGAGCTTAGGGTTAGAATAGGAGCCGGGTTTGCGAGTGTACATGGTCTTGTATGCGGGATCTGTTCTATCACCTAATAGAAACCTTAGAAATGCAGCAGTAGGCAGGTTTTTACTGAAGCTGGGTATATCTGTGTGTGATTTATTTTCTGCATTTCTGGTTTTGCTATATTCTGTAATATGTTTTTATTATATATCTCGTCAGGTTTTTTATTCAGTTAAAAACTGTGATAAACCCTATTCACCCCCCTCTAGATCCAACAGCAAATACACAAATGCACGCGACAGAGCTCTAATAAAGCTAGATAGCAGTGTACATGCGAGTGGGACAACAAATGAAACACAATGCACAAATATTATGCAACCAAATGTATTGTTTATTAATTAATATAGCATAAATTTTTAGGTGATAGGGTATATAAATTTCAAAGCAACAAATACATGTGTGCACCAAACTACATATATACACATAATTAAGTTTCCTATCCTTAAACCATAAGAGATAGTGCAAGCAGAACAAAATAGCAAGTGACAAGTTAATTAATTCAAATAGGCCAAAAAGTAAGCACGACCAAAACAAAATTCAGAAATCAACAACAAAACCAACAAAACTAATTTACATTAATTTCTATGAAGTTAAAATACTTGAAATTAAATTAATCGTGAGCATAAACTCACCTTAAAACCAGCATCGAACGAAGGATGCGGGAAGCGGTGGCTTCGCTGTTTGATTGGATGTTGGGGTGGCAGACGATTGCTTTCTGGGTTTCGGGAATAGCTTCAAAGGAGGTTGCGGTGACGAGGTAGGCGAGTTGATTGCTGGTGGCTTCGATTTTCTAGTGCAGGCTTGGTGGTCTCGGCATGGGATAAAGCCGATGAGAAGAGTAGTAGGCTGATTTGTGAGAAGGGAGACAGTTTCGATTTAACAATGGAAGGGAAAGACGATGTGAGCTGTGGAGTTTTGGATAGAAGGAGGGACGATGGAAGCCATTTACGAGGGAGACGGTGGCCATGACTTCATTGATTTGGGGATACTACTTCCGGCAAAGAAAAGAAATGCAAATGAAAAAGGAAGAGGACGGAATAAAATAAAAGGGAATGAAGCCAATTGTTTTCAGTACTCAAATAACATTGTGTAAGTGTTAAAATTTTAGTACTAGTTAAAACAAGTGTCAAAAATTCATTAAACAAATAATTTTGAAAGAGTATATACTATTTATAATACTATGTATACAAAACACTACTAGTGTATTCAATACATTTTCAAATGTAAGCTTTTAAATTATTTTTAAACCAAATTTAAATCTAAATAAAATAAATTAGAATAAATTCTCAAGTTAAATTTTACGAATTAGATTATTTACAATTATCCAAACAACATAAGCTTTAATTAGTTTAAAAAAATAATAACGTTTGAATTTAACTAAATCATTTAGATTCAAAACTTGAAATTAAAATTTATACTTACAAACTCATTCAAAACCAAATAAAAAATAGATTAGATTTCAAATTCTAAATAAATTCCAATATTAAATCTAAATTAATTTCATATATAAAAACATCGAAAAATTTGGGTCGTTACATTTACCCTTTTCTATTTAATTATTGTTTATTAAAATTCGGGGTGTTACGTCCTCTTCTCCTTAAAGGATTTCATCCCCGAAATCTCCAAGGCTAGAAGAATGATATAAATATTATCAACCATTATCTACACCCATCTACTCAACCAACTTTCATCCATATTAAAATAAATTAAAATTGCCTACTCATCCATATGCAATTATGTAAGTGTCCTAGTTTGTCGATGGCTAACTAGTGCCTAGAGTGTGTGTATATGCATCCACTAGCAAATAATTACATCCACGTGAATCCATTCAACCATAACATGTTCTAAATCATTTCCTACCATTCATAGGCATCTACCTAAGACTTATAATTCAAACGGTAGGAAAAACAAATTCAAATTCAAAGCTTGGGAAAGGATCGAGAGCGTACTATCAAATAGAAATGGAAAAGAAGCATGAATCTTGTCCTTTGGTTCCCAAGTCGCATAATCGCTATCCTCTCCCCACTGAATCTTAACAAACTTGATCTCTTTATTTTGCAACCTCTTCACCTCAGATCCTAGTATCCGTATAAGAACTTGCCTGATGGATGCCTCCCTCTCTACCTAAACCTCTTCTAGGGTACTCGGCTCCACCACTACCAATGAATCACGCAAGCACTTTCGCAAGTGCAAAACATGGAATACATCATGAACTCCTGCCAATCGCTCCAGTTGTTTAACCATGTAGGCCATCTGACCTATCCTCTTTACTATAGGGAATGGCCCTACGAACCTCGATGCCAACTTCCCCACTGAGACGAACCGAACAACACTCCTCAAAGGTGACATCATAATAAAAACCATGTCCCCTACCTCGAGCTCTAGGTCTGTCCTCCGCTGATCTGCATACGACTTCTGCCTATCCTGAGCTACGTTCATCCGACTCCAAATCAAATCTATCTTATGTGAGGTCTCCCTAACCACCTCAGGCCCAAGAAGAAGTCTATCCGTTGACTCCGGCCAACAAATAGGTGATTTGCAGGGCCGCCTATACAATACCTCGAAAGGAGCCATACCTATGCTCGTTTGGTAACTGTTATTATACGCGATCTCTACCTAGGAAAATGCTCCTACCAAGTCCCTCCGAAGTCCAAGACACAAAAAAATAATAAATCCTTAAGAACACTATAACCCTTTTCGGATTTCCATCTATCTGAGGCTGATGCAGTGCTAAGTCGTAGTTGTGTCCTCAATGCCTTTTGCAAGCTCCTCCAAAACTCGCTGGTCAAGATGGGGTCTCTATCACTATCAATACTCACGGGAACTCCTTGTAGTCAGACGATCTCTCTCAGATACACTGATGCCAACCAAGATGTCGTCCGCTTACTCTTAATGGGATGAAATGAGCGCTTTTAGTCAACCTATCTTCTATAACCCAAATACTGGTGTTGCTCTTCCTTGATCTAGGCAACCCATCTATGAAGTCCATTGGGACACTCTCCCACTTCCACTGTGGCACATCTAAAGGTCGAAGAAATCCACCAAGCTTCCTTTGCTTAGCCTTCACTCTCTAAAAAGTCATACATCAAGCCATTTACTCTGCCACGTCCTTCTTCGTCCCTATCCAATGAAAGACCCTCCTCATGTCTCTATACATCTTATCGCGTCCCAGATAGATGGTCATCTGGGAGTGATGAACCTCCTGTAAAACCAATCTCAACAAATTATCAACTCGAGGAACACATAATCTTCTATCATGATGTAGCCACCCTCACTCATCCAGAACAAGGCGACCAGAGGTCTCTCCTCTACCGAGTCGGTCCATGACATCCACTAAATACCGATCCGCATGCTGACTGGATCCAGTGCGCTCTAAGAGAGTAGGTTGCACCTCCAATGATGCCAATAATCCCGGTGCATAATCCATAGATAGTCAAAAATAGAATAACGAGATAAACTCCAAACTCTGCCACTCTACAAACAATGACTCAAAGTCATCCCCTGCCTACTCAATGCCATCTACCACTACATTCCCCATCCTTAGGGTTTATGATATCTCAAAGTCAAATGATGCAAGAAACTCCGTCCCGCACTGCTATCGAAAATTAAGATACTTTTTCGAAAACAAGTACTTGAGAGACTTATGGTCGGTGTATAACACAAACCTTTCACCTGATAAATAATGTCTCCAAGGCGTAAGCGCAAACACTATCGCTGCTAGCTCCAAATCATGGGCAGGGTAATTCCTCATATGTATCCTCAGCTGTCTACTCCTGTAACAGACAACCCTACCTTATTGCATAAGCAGCGCACCTAAACCCGTACCACAAGCGTCCCTATATATTGTGAACATCTTCGTACCATCCGAAAAAGTCAATACTAGAGCTGATGTGAGATCCTTCTTCAACCTCAAGAATGCATCCTCGCAATCTACATTCCAAGCAAATTTTAGGTTTTTCTTCGTAAGGCTGGTAAGCGGAGCTGAGATCCACGCAAAATCCTTCATGAACTTTCGATAATATTCTGCCAAACGTAGAAAGATCCTCACCCCTGTTACATTCTTGGGGCTTTCAAATCAAGTACTGCGACAATCTTAGCGAAATCCACCGCTATACCATCACTAGAGACAACATTCCCCAAGGACCTCACCTCCTTCAGCCCAATGTGGCACTTAGATAACTTCGCGTTCAACTGATGTGCACAGAGAGTACAGAGGACCTCTTCCAAGTGCAGGAAGTGCTCGTCCTCGCTCCTCGAGGACACCAAGATATCATCAACAAACATTACGACGAACTTATTTAGGAACTACCTAAATACCCGACTCATCAAATCCACAAAATATGCTGGTGCATTGGTTAGCTGAATAGGCATAACCAGCCACTCAAAGAATTTGTCTGGAGTCCTAAAGGTAGTCTTATCCATGCTGTCATCTGCCACCCTAAACTGATGAAAACATGTAGCCAAATCCAACTGCGAGAAAGTTGAAGCGCCTACCAACTAATTGAACAAGTCATCTATTTGAGGGAGTGGGTGTCTATTCTTCTTCATGAGCTTGTTTAATTCTCTGTAATCCACAAATAGACAAAGAGAGTCGTATGGCTTAGTCACGAAGATAACTGGTGCTCCCTAGTTAAAAATACTCCGTCTAGTAAACCCTTTCTTAAACAACTAACCCCTTTCTTACTAAGCTCCCTCCTCTCCCTCGATGCCATGTGGTGCACTGACAATGCATCAGGCTTAGCATTCTTTACCAAGTATATCCGAAAATCAGTCTCGCATCTAGGAGGCAGCCCTATCACCTCCTCGAATACATCCGAAAAGTCTCTAGGTATGGGTACCAAACTGAGTTCGTCTATGGAAGCATCTAGGGAATCAAGAAACTGAGCATGACTGACCCTCACGGGTCATAAGAAGTATCGAGAGTCCTACCATGGCACGTCAAAAACCTCACAACTCTCCTCTCGCAGTCAAGGATAACGCTATACATGGAAAACCAGTTCATCCGTAGAATAAGTCTATAGCCCATGAAACCTAGTACATATGCATCAAAATCAAACTCGACGCAAAAAATAGAAATCCTTAAACCCCTACACATCATAGATAGGTGGGATGTACCTCCTATGGGGTTTGACACAACTACTGAATCAGAAACTGTAAAAATATCTAGTTGTAGAATATCGACAATAGAACTGGATATGAAAGAATGAGAAGCAATGGAATCATAAAAGGTCCTAATAAGGAAGTTGAAAAGTTAAATCAAACCTTCTACAGTGACCTTCCTACCTCTGTCCTGACCGATACCACTGGTCTGACCAGCCTCAAGCACATGAACCTAAGCTCTGGATGATCCATCTCCTTGTCCCTACCTTTAAGGGCACTGCCTTATATAATGTCTTAGCTGTCTGCACTGAAAGCAAGCACCTTTCTTAGCTGTCTTCTTGAAATCTTTCACGAAGTGCCTCATCACACCACACCCATGACACTCCACTTCCTTCTTGGTTTGTGTTTTATCTGACTTCTTTTCATTTTTCTTTCCACTTTTCTTAGGCCACCACTTTTTCTTTCCAAAACCTGTCTTGGCCACCTCAATCTTAGCCTCTTGTATACTCTCCTTTCCATCTTCATGCATAAGAGCCATCTCTACTAGTGCCTTAAAAGTCATGCCCATAGGAATGCGTGTCAGTGCTAGTTCTTGGAAAGGGTTAGTTCAGTACCCTTGCAAACCTCAATGCCTCTTATGCGCAATATTAACCCAATCTAAGCCAAATATCATCAACTCATTGAACCTATTCACATACTCCTTAACAAACGTGTCCCCTTGTCTTAGACTCAAGTGTCTTCGCTATTGCATCCCTTTTTCATCTTGTGATAAAATCTTTTTCTAAAACTTATCCTTGAACTCATCCATGTCCTCACGACCTGCTCTGCCTTGACCACTTCCGACTAGTATGATGCATCTCCTTTCAGTTTCTAGGCAGCAAACCGAATCCTCTTCTTGTCGTCAAGCTCTAATAATTCAAATACACGATCGGTCTCTCTAAGACAATTACGAGCATCAACAAAACTCTCTGATCCAAGAAATGGCTTGCTACCCATAGAAGAAAAATCCTTATAGAGCTTAGAAAAATTAGCTGCTGGATTTGGTGGAACTATCGCGGCTGCAGCTGAAGGTTGGGCATTTCCTTGTCCTTCGGAAGGCGCAGTAGCTTCAACATACCTACGAAACCATGCCGGAATGGGAACACCATATGGAAAGTTGGAAGCCCCAGACATGCTGAAAAAGAAAAGAGACAATGATTCAAAAAGGGGTCAAGGGAATATTGCAGTTGACTTGAGTGGATATTTTTCAAAAAAAAAAAAAGATCTTACTTGGAAATACTTAATTTTTGAAAACACTTTCCAAAAAAAATTCTCTTATCTTATACCTTCGGCTTTGATACCAAATGTAACACCACATACCCCTTAGCGTCACCTATATGATGATGCGCTAATGTTTATGAAGCGCTTAGGTATAAAAATTCACAATACAGAAGTATAAAACACAACTGAAATTTTAAAACAACATTTAATAAAGCAAGTCAAATCACAATGCTTATCACATATCAAAAGTACCAAATAGTCATCAACATAAAACCAAATACACCGTCTCGTGGAAAACCATAATATTAAAGTACATAAGTAAAACAATCCCTCTCAGTGTCAACACAACAGAAAATGAGAAATGAACCAATACATGAGTCTGAAATGAGTTTAAATCCCAGCTAAACTGAAAAATCAAGAATCACTACTGGGACACTCCATCCTGCGAATATGGGGGGAAGGAAGAGAGAAGGAGAAAACAAACTAGGTCAGACATACATCTGGTGGGTTCTAGTAATTTCTAGCATGAACCCAAGTTAAGAAAACATTAGATAGAGGAACAGTTTTAAGGACATAAGACATAAAGGTATAAAAGCAATAAACAAAATTAAGCACGAATAACAATTGGCTTCTTATTTATATCCAAGATTGTTGCACCAATTTACCAAGATATAGTAATTCAGCTTTACCTAATTTCTACCCGTCGATCAGCTCCTATAACCACAGTATGATAACCTATGCCAGCTATGGAACTCGGGGTTATCAATCCCAAGCCCATCAACTAAAAGGACATAGTCGTTAATCACAGGCGTTAAAGCAGTTTATTTTTCCTTGTCGTCATGATGCACGCTCATCGTCCTATCAGAACGCGCGCATACCCACCTTGTTTGGACATTTTATTATCCATTGTAGTAAAGCGTGCCCTCGTCTCTAACTAGTATGAGACCTCCATAGATGATAATATGGATACCGTCTGATACGGTTTCCCAACCAAATATGCAATTAACACAAGTCACCCCTAGAATTTGTCCCCATTTATTTTCTATTAGGCCACTTAGTTTCCGCAATCAGACCCGAGCTGCCGGAACGAACCTAAACTATGATCTCATCATTTTATTAGGCCTCGAACGAACTCCACTATCTTAGCTTATTAATTTCACTTTAATTTAACTTAACACAATTTAAGTTTATTAATAAGCTACAACATAACCTCATGTTATATTCATAGGTTGCATTAAACATTTCTAATTAATGTTTATACAACCCTATCCCCATGTTACTTAGCTTTCAACTAAGTCACCTATTCTAGTTTATGTGTTTTCATATTCTCTAATTACATAATAAGTTTTATCCCAATTTACAGTCCAACACCAATTACAATATTTTATTATTTCAAACATGCCCAATTATCCCTTTTTTATTCAACATTATTCCAATTTTAACATAAAACAACAGTAAAGGCCTAGGCTCTCTTTAGGCCTCGGCTTAATGCTAAGAAAAAAGGAAATGGTCTAGGCTACTCGCAGGGCCTAGAATCAAAAATAAACAAAACAAATAAATATGGCATAGCCCGACTGTAAATAAAACCACAACAGAGAAGGGGATAGGGGAAGGAGAATTACTTATAAATAGTAAATAACTGAAAAGAAATAGGCATTGACAATAAATAAATTAAAGTAACTTTATAGAAAAACTAAGTGCATGAATACTGTAAATAACTGTAAACTTTAAACTTGCAAATTAGAATTATTTAACAGTCTAAATTTTCCTACATAATTAACTAATCTTGAAGTCACGTTAAAACTCACAGATCTGACGAAGAGAGCTTCTCCCGTGGCCTTTATTATTCCAGCAGAACCTCAACCTTTAGAAGTATTTATAAAAATAAATATCTAAAACTTTAAAGAACTTCTTTATCCTTGTAAAAAATAAATTATTTGGCCCTTCCTAATTTTGAGGATAGGCCTGGGGAAGAAGAAGAAGATAAAGAGAAAGAATGGATGAGAAGAAATGAGATAGTCTCTGTTGGTTTATTTATAGGGTTTACTGGGTAGCCTAAGCCATCCAATTTTTGGATTAAATATGGACCATCCATGTCACTCGACCAATTTGAAAGCGCGACATCAGCCTTAGGTTCAAAATTGAACCAATAAAACCTTGCCACGTTTGAAAATAACGTTCAAACGAAATAAATTATTCACTGTGATACGTGCACACTAAGACACACGCTAACAACATGTTGGGTCGACCCACCCACGCTTTGGGTCGACATAGGGTCGACCCAAGGGCCTATGGATCGACACTAGGTTGACCCAAGCGGGAATGGGTCATCCTACTTGACCGTTACTCAATATATGTTTTTATTTTTATTTGGTGATTTTTAGCTTTCCTTCTTTAATTCATAACTTATTCATATTAACTCCATTTTCAGCAAACCAAGTGTCTAAATTCATTAGAAAATTACAATGGACTTAATGGTGTTAGTCCCGTTGTTCAATTATGAAGTTTATTTTGATTAATATTTAATTTATTACCCTTTTCTATTTAATTATTATTTATTAAAATTATGGGTGTAAAAATAATACTCCACTTATTAAAAGAAATAAAGAGGATATTCAATTAGTATAGATCTATATAGATGATATTAGTTTTAGATCAACAAAAAATAAAATGAATCAAGAGTTTTTTGAACTTATGAGAGTTTTTTTGAAATAAGTCATATGGGTGAACTCAACATCTTCTTAGGATTACAAATAAAACAATTAGATAATGGAATATGTATAAATTAAGAAAAATACACTAGAGTTATGATAAATAAGTTTAATATGGTTAGTAACAAAAGTAAACCAATACCTATGGCAACCAATGAAGCATTAAGTAAAGATGATTCATAAAAAGATGTAAATCAAAAATTATATAGGGGTATGATAGGCTCTTTATTATATATAACTGCGAGTAGACTAGATATTATGCATAGTATTTGTCTCTGTGCAAGATATCAATCACAACCTAAGGAAACTACTTAAAAGCCATAAAACATATTCTATGATATGTCAAACATACATTATACTTTGGTTTATTTTATCATAAAACTAATTCATTTGATTTAATATTGTATTGTGATGTTGAATATGATGGCTATAAATCAGACTGGAAAAGTACAAGTGGAACTTATCACCTTTTAGGACATTCTCTAGTTTCCTAGTTTAGTAAAAAGTAAAATACTGTTTCCTTGTCAATAACCGAACCAGAATATATCTCTACTACTTTATCTTGTTCCCAAGTAATATAAATGCAACAAGCATTAAAAGATTTTGGATTAAATATAACTAAATCACAAATTTACTGCGATAATACGAGTGCAATAAATCTATCTGAAAATCCTACTCATCATGCTAAAACAAAACATATAGATGTTAGACACCATTTTTTAAGAGATAATGTAAAAAAAGAAAATATATCACTAGAATTCATTAAAACAAAAAATCAATTGCAGATATATTGACTAAACCATTGAATGAAGCAACATTTAATTAATTAAGAAGAGAACTAGGTATTTACTCATTAACCAAAATAGAATAACCAAATAATTTAGTATATATAATAAATTTTAAAAAATTTAAAATTTTAGTATGTATGTCGACATGCGTAACACCTTATGTCGACATATACCCGTAAAAATTTTAAATTTAAATTCCCTACAAAATTAGTTATCGCACTCATTTAAACTCTCTACTTTGAAAATTCATGTCTTTTCACTCATTTTTCTCCGTAATAAAATTCTAAAACAAAATAGTAATGTCCTCCTCATCAAATACCAACCAAAACAACATGTTTTCTTTACCTACTTCTTCTCAAGATTCGTTCCAACATTCCACGCTTGCACGTGTGACCAAATTAGAAGAATCCATAAAGAATACCCTGCAACTACTCATTGAAATACAACAAATGCAACTTCATATGGCAAGATAACAAGAGAAACAAGGAAAGATAATTATAAATATGCAGAAATTCATAATGGATACGAGACTAATCCAATTGTGATAGAAGATGGTTCATCTAATATTCAAGTTAACAACCCTACGGAATATGAAGAAGAGGTTGAATAATAAGAAGAAAAACATGAAATGGATGAAGATGATCCAATAATTTGCATTAGCGACGTGTTTTTTGATAAAGAAGAAAATGTAGTCGGACAAAATGGAGAATTCTGTCTTCATTATCCTAATTGTCCAATTCACAAATCTTTAATTGTCAAAAACAGTTAGTATTTAGATATCGTGTACTCATTAATATTAGTTGTATAGTACGTACATTCGCTAATATTTATTGTATGATCTCGTGTATTATACTTGTGTTTAAGATTATATAGTTTTCTACTTTATTAATTCTATAGAAATGTGAAAAATAATAGATATTAGAACTATTCCTCAATATAAGTTAGTTTTAGATATTAGTTTTAGAACTATAATAGTTTTAAATTTTAGGACTATATCTTAGTTTGATAGCAGGTAAGTTGCATGATAGTTTTAGAGGGAATATTATAGGATAATTAGGAAATTTTAATATTTGTTGATGACAAAGGATGAGAAATATAAAATAGGGCATTAGAGTAAGGGGGAGTTAGTAGTTTTAAAGGGAGATAAAGAAGTAAAGGGGAGTAACTGAAGAATCAAGACATCAAGTATGAATATTTTATAAACTAAGATTGTCATAAAAGGAGGAGATTGCTAGGGACTAAGATGTTGATGATGATGGTTTTGATGACAACAACCTCGTTTAACTATTATTATTATAAAATATATGTTACATTTTTCTCTATAATATATATAGGAAATATGGGCAGGTATTGATTGTTGTAGACTTTACAATTTAGAGAATCAAGAGTCCAAGATAAAAGATTCGCGAGTAACAAGAGTTCAAGAAGTATAAAAAAAAGCCTGGATTTCTTGTTAAAACTCTGAAATAGCACTGAATCCTTATTTTCATCTTTCTAACTATTTTAAATTTCTTATTTTTTAATCGGATTTCAAAATTACTTTTTTATTTCAAAATCTATATTTCATAATTTTAAATTTATTGTAACTCTTGATTTCAAATATTTCTTTTAAATTATAGTTTGTACTTCCTTATTTATATAATTGATATTAATTTTATATTAAGTTTTATTTAATCAATTAAGTCTTTAATTTTTTTACTTATATTTATCTTAAGTTTTAAAGAATTTTTTATATTTATTTATAGTTTTATATCATTCTTATACAGTTTTAAATCATTCTTGTATATGTTTTTAAATCATGTTTATATATGTTTTTAGTATATATATTTTTTACTTCAAATACTCTATTTTAATATATAAGAAAATAATTTGTTTTTACTCAAGATTTACCAAATTTTTTTTAATAGGATATGCCTTAATTTAAAAAATTATTTTTCAAATTTTCATAGGTATGTCGACATAGTAACCCCCATGTCGAAATAGTGACTGTTTACTTTCAAATTCAAATTTTGAAATGCTGTGTCTTTTGATTTCAAAAATATTTTGAAAGGATTTGACTGTAGGGAGATTATAAATAGGATTCCGCAAACAACTTTAAACATAACCTTTCATTCTCTTCTCCTTCCTTTATCTTCTCTCCATTAAACTTCCTAAATTCTATACTTATACTCTACAAAATTTCAAAGAGAATCACTGTAATAACCCGGAAATTCTGAATCAGTTTAAAATTTTTATTTTGGTAATTTTAGCGTATTTTAAATATTTAAAATGAATTATTTTAAATAATATCGACGAGAAATTCATATGTTAAAATAAAATGTTTTATCGTTAAAAATATAATTTTTAACGTGAAGTGAATATAATAAAATATTCATTTACAAACCGGACAGTTTGTTTATGTACACCTATTTGAAGGACATTGATTGGGTCGATAAATTTTACACATCGCCCAACTGCACAAATAAAATCTGTGTTTGATTGTTTGAAACCCCACACGGGTGTTGGGATGAAATTTGAAGTTCACTCATCCTAATTGATTAAATATGTCGATCGATTGATTGACAGGCTGTTATAAGCGTTAGTTATCTATATTTGATGCTTATACAGTGTAGTGCACTTTGGTTGATGGTTGATTATTTTTCAATGCTATTATATACGTGTGATGTATGAAAATCCATATAATTAACATTATATGGTGATTGATTGGGCCTCATTCCAATTTGAAAAATAAAGAATATTATAAAATAAAGGTTCATGTGTTGAACGAAATATTTTAATAATAAAATTTACATCTTTATCAATATAAAATAAAGGTTCATGTGTTGACTGTACTCATCCGTTGAGATTAGTCATGTGTTGAACAAAATATTTTAATAATAAAATTTACATCTTTATCAATATAAAATAAAGCTTCATGTGTTGACTGTACTCATCCATTGAGATTAGTCATGTGTTGAACGAAATATTTTAATAATAAAATTTACATCTTTATCAATATAAAATAAAGGTTCATGTGTTGACAGTACTCATCCATTGAGATTAGTCATGTGTTGAACGAAATATTTTGATAATAAGAAATATTTGAAATAGAATATTTGAAATAGAAATATTCGAAATAGAAATATTTGAAAACGAAATATTTGAAATAGAATATTTGAAAATAGAAATATATGAAGCCGTGTTGATTAGATTGACGCCATTTCGACGTGAACGATACTTATATCGATTTTATTCATTTTAAAATGAATATTGAAAAACGATTTCGAAATGAATTGAATAGAAAACGATTTCGAAATGAATTGAATAGAAAACGATTTCGAAATGAATTGAATATAAAACGATTTCGAAATGAATTGAATAGAAAACGATTTCGAAATGAATTGAATAGAAAACAAATTTGATTTCAATTGAATATATAACGAATTTGAATTTGAATTGAATAGAAATCCAATTTGAATTCGAACTGAATAGAAAACGAATTGAATAGAAAACGAAATGACTTCGAATCGAATTAAAATCGATTTGAATTGAAATCAAATAGAAATGAAAGTAAAGGGGATTTATAATAGAAAATTCAATTATTGGTTTAAATTTGAAATGGAAGTTGAAATTGTTTTTGAAACGAATTCAAAACTGTTTATAAAATTCGTTTTGAATAGAAATCGACGATATATATATATTATATATATTATATAATGGCCTGAATAGAACGCGCCGCGCCGCGGCAGTTCGTAAATTTCGACCATTTATTTCAAACAGACATTACGGGGGATCCGACCGTGGATTCTCCTAAAACCGGAACCTTGGGGTTCGTATCGAAAAGAGCTTTCTAACGAATATTAGAAATTTGAAATCTAACGGTTTGATTTGGAGATACGTCCAAATCAAAATCGAAAAAGGTCGCTGTAAGTGCAGTTCGATGGCCGTTGTTGGATATCGACTGTACGGGCCTTGATAAAATTATTAAAAATAGTAATAATTTGTGTAAAATCATAAGAAATGATTTGGGAAAAATTAGGATGAAAAACTCCATATCTGAAAAGGTAAAAATAGATTCTTATCAAAATGAACTAGTTTTGAACTAAAATTAAAACCCATTTATTTTTAAATAAATAAATTGGATTTGAAATGGGTGGGTTTATCGTGAAGGGTGTTTTACATGACACTTGTTCTTTAACCCGATAAATAAATAGAATATGATTTGGGTTTGTCGTGAACCGTGTTTTAAATGACATTAGTTCTTTAACCCAGTAAAAGGAGTTTTAATGAATCTGCAATTAAATTGAAATGTGAGTTGGTAATTTAAATTATCAAATTTAGAAAGTGAGCGAGGATGGAGTATTACCTGTTTTGCTCCAAAGCGATAGTTAAATCTTTAATTAGATTTGAACGGGAAATGGTAATTAATTTTACCGATAACACCATAGTGTTAGATATGGAGTATTACCAGTTTTGCTTCATGGGATGAATAGGTTGGGATTGGGAAATAAAATAAATAATTACTTCGGTGTGGTTCGCTAATCTCGACTAGTTTGGAAAACCATAATTTGGTTTGAAATGATATCCAAAGGAAGATTAAGGGATAAATTTTAAAGAATTTATCTTGGATAAAATTAATGGGAACCTTTCTCTAAAAATATGATATTTAGAAACTAGCTGTAGGTTAGCTAAGAAGAATGGTTTCCTGGGTATTGATCTGATGTTGGTTTCGACCTTCGGGGTTAATATTTGGGGAATTGCTCTCCAACTGATTTACGGTTAGTGACTAATGAATTGGAATGAGACGTATGTTGTGTTTGTGTAACATTTGTTTTTAATATACGCGGGTTGTTCGGAAAGGCCGGGTTTATACCCATTCTGAATAACCGATTCGACGATATGTCGAAGATGAAGACGGTGGTTGAAGACCAGAAGTCTTCACATCATTTGGATAATTACCGACGATCCTGATTGGGCTGTACACCGAAGAGGATGGAAATAGTTGGTGGTCGTCCAGATGTACTTGGAGATCGATGGATATGCGAGGAAAGTGCCTCCGGTTTCGTTCAGACCCAGAACGAACTTGTAAATGAATTGTGTGTCTGACATTGGATTTTATTCTGTGTTGATTGATTTCTGTTAAATATTTATCTGTTTGGCGGCGGAGAATTTATTCTCTTGCTTAACGCCCTTCTCTGAGACGTACGAGCTTAGAGGTTATATATCGATAGATATCAATCGCATGGCATGAATTGCCTGTGTGGCACGCTGAGATGCGATGATCAAGGATTCTGTTGAAAAGAAAAGTCTTGTGGTTGATGATCAAAGCATGGCCTTTGTGGCGTAGCTTTGTGTATAACGTGAATTCGCGAGCCTCACACCTCGTTATGAGTTAAAAACGGGATGCGGGCCGTTGGGAGAGCACGACGTTTCTTTCTAGCTTTGGTGGTGTCAGTGACTTACCAGCCCTGACATTTATATACTTTTCACCTTTGTGGTTGTTGGAATGAGGTGCCTCGATTATAGGTCTGTAAGGACCGGGAAACGTGTGTTCAGGAATAACTAATGCTCAAACGTAAGAGAGGACCGGCCCAACCGATCCAAGTGGCTGCCCAGAGTGTGTAGTCCTGAGCATTTGCTAGAGTGTCTCGAAGCGGAGAGGAGCTTGCCCCTTGCCTCGACTCATGACGGAAATCCAATTTCCAATACGTGTATTGCGGTTTTAATTGTAGAACTAGTATGGCGACATGATAGATGGTACGCATGCCGCCTATGATTGATATTTATGATTGAAATTGTTTTGACACTATACACTTATTATAGCATCAAATGATTTGTTTTTAAACGTACCAAGCATTTTTGGCTATTATAAGGGAAAACCCTATCCTCCTGCTTGCGTTGCATTGTGTGATGGGACCTGGGTCTTATAATAGCTCCATTTTTCGAAAAAGCGTTGTGTTGTTTATTCTATGCACTGGTATTCTTGGGAGGAAACCCGTTCCGTGTTATACGGCGTGGTCCCTTGAATTACTCTCTTTTGAAGTAATGTTTTAAATAACTGTTTTAGTTCTCACACCAGTCACATGACTGACCTGGAGTTTATTTTTTTAACCTAAACTCTGGGTGCCCTTATTTTCCACACGGGCAGCTAGTAGTTTTGGTTTTGCAGATTTATATTCACAGGATCCTGGTTTACAGCTGGAACGATGCTCGGAAAGCTCTGTATCCGTGTATTACTTTCAATTGTGTTTTGTATTATTTTTCCGCTGCAATATTGTATTTAAATCTACGATATTCTTTGTTGTATAATATTTATTCATACTCTGTATATTCTTATATTCTGATGGAATTGTTGTAATAGCAATGAAATGTTCTTCCGTCTGCGTTCTGTTTTGTCCTGTCCTCACAGTAATTCGTTCTTTCTCATCTCTTCGGAGACCGGGGAAGTCCGGGTCACTTCATTTGATCGAGCAAAATTCCCGGCCGTCACATTTGGTATCAGAGCTTTGGTTTACAGAGCTCGAGAACAAGGCACATTAGAACCATACGAAAGAATTCATCAGATATTGGATTAGTAATATCCAATTAGAATGACTCGTTAGAGATAGGATCAGTAGTATCCTAGAATGGGTGTGAAGAGTATATTTTTCAAATGAAAACAATTTTGTTTTGAAAATTTAAATCGTTTTATATGTATTTGATTATTTATCTATTTTGAATTTGGACAATCCATTATATAAAGGTTTTGCATATACGCGTCATGAACGTATATTCGAAGTTTTAATATACTGGATAGATATAGAATTACACTCTAGTCGTCCGGAGATAATGTTGATAATGACCATGGCATCATCAATATTTATGTTCGTGTTTCGAAGGTGTGATATCTATATATTTCCATTAGACTGGTGTGAGAACCAAAATTAATATAGCTAGAATACATTGTTGTGATTTGGCATCAAAAACATGATTTTTGTATATGTATCAAATTATGGATTTGAAGCTCTAATTCACAAATTGATTGATGTTTGTGTTGATTGTTTATTTGTTTGATAATTTTTGAACCATTATGCCTAATTGAATCAAATATTGAACTGTATTGAAAATTGGTCGCGTTTGCTAGCATATGCATGTATTTACATTGAACAGGTCAAAGCAAGGAGGCTAGAGCAGAGAATAAAATTTGTTTGCCCAACAAATAGGTACATGTTTATCATAATTTACTGTTTTGTTTGGGTGATGATGATTTATGAGCCTATTGGCTAGCCGCTTGGCTTTTTTTTTTTTTTTTTGAGATCAGAAGGCCTATATGGCAATTTTGGGATTTTCCTGTGGCTTCCGGTGCAGGGGAGGTTATGGCGAAATTTTTCGAAAATTTAGGGTGTTAGCCAAATTTTTGAAAATTTGAAAATTCCCAGAAACTGAAAAGTTGGAGAATGGAAGCCAGATCGAACGTAGAGTTGATTGTTCAAACCACTTTCGACTTTGTTCCTTTTCGGGGACGAAAAGTTTTAAGTGGGGGAGATTGTAATAACCCGGAAATTATGAACCAGTTTAAAATTTTTATTTTGGCAATTTTAGCGAATTTTGAATATTTAAAATGAATTATTTCAAATAATATCGACGAGAAATTCATATGTTAAAATAAAATGTTTTATCGTTAAAAATATAATTTTTAACGTGAAGTGAATAAAATAAAATATTCATTTACAAACCGGACGGTTTGTTTATGTACACCTATTTGAAGGACATTGATTGGGTCAATAAATTTTACACATCGCCCAACTGCATAAATAAAATCTGTGTTTGATTGTTTGAAACCCCACACGGGTGTTGGGATGAAATTTGAAGTTCACTCATCCTGATTGGTTAAATATGTCGATCGATTGATTGACAGGCTGTTATAAGCGTTAGTTATCTATATTTGATGCTTATACAGTGTAGTGCACTTTGGTTGATGGTTGATTATTTTTCAATTCTATTATATACGTGTGATGTATGAAAATCCATATAATCAACATTATATGGTGATTGATTGGGCCTCATTCCAATTTGAAAAATAAAGAATATTATAAAATAAAGGTTCATGTGTTGACTGTACTCATCCGTTGAGATTAGTCATGTGTTGAACGAAATATTTTAATAATAAAATTTACATCTTTATCAATATAAAATAAATGTTCATGTGTTGACTGTACTCATCCGTTGAGATTAGTCATGTGTTGAACGAAATATTTTAATAATAAAATTTACATCTTTATCAATATAAAATAAAGGTTCATGTGTTGACTGTACTCATCCGTTGAGATTAGTCATGTGTTGAACGAAATATTTTAATAATAAAATTTACATCTTTATCAATATAAAATAAAGGTCCATGTGTTGACAGTACTCATCCGTTGAGATTTGTCATGTGTTGAATGAAATATTTTGATAATAAGAAATATTTGAAATAGAATATTTGAAATAGAAATATTTGAAATAGAAATATTCGAAAACGAAATATTTGAAATAGAATATTTGAAAATAGAAATATATGAAGCCGTGTTGATTAGATTGACGCCATTTCGACGTGAACGATACTTATATCGATTTTATTCATTTTAAAATGAATATTAAAAAACGATTTCGAAATGAATTGAATAGAAAACGATTTCGAAATGAATTGAATAGAAAACGATTTCGAAATGAATTGAATATAAAACGATTTTGAAATGAATTGAATAGAAAACGATTTTGAAATGAATTGAATAGAAAACAAATTTGATTTCAATTGAATATATAACGAATTTGAATTCGAATTGAATAGAAAACCAATTTGAATTCGAACTGAATAGAAAACGAATTGAATAGAAAACGAAATGACTTCGAATCGAATTAAAATCGATTTGAATTGAAATCAAATAGAAATGAAAGTAAAGGGGATTTATAATAGAAAATTCATTTTTCGGTTTGAATTTGAAATGGAAGTTGAAATTGTTTTTGAAACGAATTCAAAACTATTTATAAAATTCGTTTTGAATAGAAATCGACGATATATATATTATATATATTATATATATAATATAATGGTCTGAATAGAATGCGCCGCGCCGCGGCAGTTCGTGAATTTCGACCATTTATTTCAAACAGACATTACGGGAGATCCGACCGTCGGATTCTCCTAAAACCGGAACCGTTGGTTTCGTATCGAAAAGTGATTTCTAACGAATATTAGAAATTTGAAATCTAACGGTTGGATTTGGAGATACGTCCAAATCAAATTCGAAAAAGGTCGTTGTAAGTGCAGTTCGATGGCCGTTGTTGGAAATCGACTGTACGGGCCTTGATAAAATTATTAAAAATAGTAATAATTTGTGTAGAATCGTAAGAAATGATTTGGGAAAAATTAGGATGAAAAACTCCATATCTGAAAATATAAAAATAGATTCTTATCAAAATGAACTAATTTTGAACTAAAATTAAAACCCATTTATTTTTAAATAAATAAATTGGATTTGAAATGGGTTGTAAATTCGAATAGATTTGTGGGTTTATCGTGAAGGGTGTTTTACATGACACTTGTTCTTTAACCCGATAAATAAATAGAATATGATTTGGGTTTGTCGTGAACCGTGTTTTAAATGACATTAGTTCTTTAACCCAGTAAAAGGAGTTTTAATGAATCTGCAATTAAATTGAAATGTGAGTTGGTAATTTAAATTATCAAATTTAGAAAGTGAGCGAGGATGGAGTATTACCAGTTTTGCTCCAAAGCGATAGTTAAATCTTTAATTAGATTTGAATGGGAAATGGTAATTAATTTTATCGATAACACCACGGTGTTAGATATGGAGTATTACCAGTTTTGCTTCATGGGATGAATAGGTTGGGATTGGGAAATAAAATAAATAATTACTTCGGTGTGGTTCGCTAATCTCGACTAGTTTGGAAAACCATAATTTGGTTTGAAATGACATCCAAATGAAGATTAAGGGATAAATTTTAAAGAATTTATCTTGGATAAAATTAATGGGAACCTTTCTCTAAAAATATGATATTTAGAAACTAGCTGTAGGTTAGCTAAGAAGAATTGTTTTCTGGGTATTGATATGATGTTGGTTTCGACCTTCGGGGTTAATATTTGGGGAATTTCTCTCCTACTGATTTACGGTTAGTGATTAATGAATTGGAATGAGGCGTATGTTGTGTTTGTGTAACATTTGTTTTTAATATACGCGGGTTGTTTGGAAAGGTCGGGTTTATACCCATTCTGAATAACCGATTCGATGATATGTCGAAGATGAAGACGGTGGTTGAAGACCGGAAGTCTTCACATAATTTGGATAATTACCGACGATCCTGATTGGGCTGTACACCCAAGAGGATGGAAATAGTTGGTGGTTGTCCAGACGTACTTGGAGATCGATGGATATGTGAGGAAAGTGCCTCTGGTTTCGTTCAGACCCAGAACGAACTTGTAAATGGATTGTGTGTCTGACATTGGATTTTATTCTGTGTTGATTGATTTCTGTTAAATATTTATCTGTTTGGCGGCGGAGAATTTATTCTCTTGCTTAACGCCCATCTCTGAGACGTACGAGCTTAGAGGTTATATATCGATAGATATCAATCGCATGGCATGAATTGCTTGTGTGGCACGCTGAGATGCGATGATCAAGGCTTTTGTTGAAAAGCAAAGTCTTGTGGTTGATGATCAAAGCATGGCCTTTATGGCGTAGCTTTGTGTATAACGTGAATTCGCGAGCCTCACACCTCGGTATGAGTTAAAAACGGGATACGGGCCGTTGGAAGAGCACGGCGTTTCTTTCTAGCTTTTGTGGTGTCAGTGACTTACCAGCCCTGACATTTATATACTTTTCACCTTTGTGGTTGTTGGAATGAGGCGCCTCGATTATAGGTCTGTAAGGACCGGGAAACGTGTGTTCAGGAATAACTAATCCTCAAACATAAGAGAGGACCGGCCCAACCGATCCAAGTGGCTGCCCAGAGTGTGTAGTCCTGAGCATTTGCTAGAGTGTCTCGAAGCGGAGAGGAGCTTGCCCCTTGCCTCGACTCATGACGGAAATCCAATTTCCAATACGTGTATTGCGGTTTTAATTGTAGAACTAGTATGGCGACATGATAGATGGTACCCATGTCGCCTATGATTGATATTTATGATTGAAATTATTTTGACACTATACACTTATTATAGCATCAAATTATTTGTTTTTAAATGTACCAAGCATGTTTGGCTATTATAAGGGAAAACCCTATCCTCCGGCTTGCGTTGCATTGTGTGATGGGATCTGGGTCTTATAATAGCTCCATTTTTTGAAAAAGCATTGCGTTGTTTATTCTATGCACTGGTATTCTTGGGAGGAAACCCGTTCCGTGTTATACGGCGTGGTCCCTTGAATTACTCTCTTTTAAAGTAAAGTTTTAAATAACTGTTTTAGTTCTCACACCAGTCACATGACTGACCTAGAGTTTATTGTTTTAACCTAAACTCTGGGTGCCCTTATTTTCCACACGGGCAGCTAGTAGTTTTGGTTTTGCAGATTTATATTCACAGGATCCTGGTTTACAGCTGGAACGATGCTCGGAAAGCTCTGTATCCGTGTATTACTTTCAGTTGTGTTTTGTATTATTTTTTCGCTGCAATACTGTATTTAAATCTCTGATATTCTTTGTTGTATAATATTTATTCATACTCTGTATATTCTTATATTCTGATGGAATTGTTGTAATAGCAATGAAATGTTCTTCCGTCTGCGTTTTGTTTTGTCCTGTTCTCAAAACGATCAGGGGTTTTGAACGGTCTAGATCGGTTTAATGACTGATTCGGATCGAGCGAAATTCCCGGCCATCACAATCACATCAAACTTCTTCTATTCTTATTCTCTAGCACACTCTCTCAAAGATTCTAGTGCTACTCAAGAGTTATAGGCCTTTTGTAATCAAAGATCGCAAGATCAAGCTTTATCGAGTCTATCTTAAAAACTGATACTAAGAAGGTGTGGTTGTAGCCCGTTCAAATCGATTAGGTGTGGTCTTAGCCCATACAAATCGACTGGGTGTAATTGTAGCATGAAAATCAATCGAGTCTGACGGTACTTTGGAAACAGGCATGGTGTATCTTATGGCCTTGAAATCGAGGATTGTAATTGAAGATTATTATTAAAAAGAAAACTATATCAACCCAGAGTTGTATGGGGCTAGATGTAGGGCAACTCCAAACCAGTATAAAACTAGATTTGTTCTTTCCTTTATTGCTTTATATTTATTATTATCTGCATCTGTGTTTGATTCTGTGATTATTATTATATCTGTTATATGTATAACATTTTGTATAACGCAAGAAGATTTCAAGAATTTTATAAAATTCACAAAACACTATTCACCCCCTCTAGTGTTTAGTTTACCTTAAGATCGTTAATCTTCATTCCCTAACACATGAGTGTTGGGTACATTTGTGTTGCAAATAATTCCAACCATCCAATCTAGCAACCACAATGCAACCATATAATCCTAAGATTTCGAGAAAGGCTACAAAATTTAAAATTTTCATGCCTTTCATCGAATTTTCTCCCCTATATCCTCGAACCATTATAAATAAATGTTGCGAAGCCCTGTAATCCCATGCTCCATAATATATGTGGAGGCACAAGACACCAAGGATTCCGTCTTTTTCCTCATTTCTTGAATAAACCCTACCAAAATTTGCCATAGTGTGAAGGTATATTATTAATGTAAAAGTATGAAATTGTCATGGGTTCTATCAATAAAAATATCTTTTATTTCCCTAATATTAGGAAAGCCTAAAATATAATGTCAACTTTCTAAACTTCACAAAGTGCCTAATCAAATCAAACTTTTTTCCAAAGTCTAATCACAAATTTGGTGATGGTTTTCCACTAACACTCAAAGCCTCCTTGAAATACTTGAAGAGTGTTATCCCGACCATAAAAATTAGTATACTAACCCTAAAGATAAATATTATTCCTTTTGTTTAAGAGGTTCAAGATGCAAAAAATTTCTTTCGTCCTCCAATATCTAGTTATCTCTTTAGTCTGCCCTCGGGTCTTTAAATGAAGTGTGACCCGAAAATTAAAAAAATTTCCAAACCAAATTTCCTAAATCTAACTAACTAATGTCCTAGTTTGTATTAATAACTGAAATATTTTCCTTATGCTCCAATTTGCTGGAATTCAAATTCTAATAAAAGGCCATTTGCTATAATTATCATAAAGCTTCCCAAATAATAATATTGAAATATTCAAAATGGCAAGGAATGGGTATTGTTTTATTTTGAATAGATTGTATAATCTACGTGCAAAGACATAAAATTACACGTCACACCCTTTAAATTTTACATATATTCCTTAAAATTTCAAATATATAGTCTTTTTGTGAAAAGTGAAAAAGGGCTAATTTATAAAAATTAAGCAATTATCCTTAAGCAAACAAAAACATGGTCATATTCAAACTAAAAAGGCTAATATACACAAATCAAATATTTAAGCTTATTCTTTAATCTCATGCTTTATGTTCTTATTCTGGAGGATGACATTCTCTAAAGCAAAACTTCTTCGCTCAATATTCCAAAATCTTGAGTTCAAGACATTTCCTCATCATGGCTACAAATTCAAGTCCCTTACTTACTTCCAAATTTCAAATGTAATTTACCGCTAGTCAAGTGTCCCCAAAAAATATCTTACTCACAATAAATTTACTAAGTGGTTTTAAATCCCAAATCACATAAGCACAAGTAGAGATAAATTACTTTCACCACTTTGTATCATCTTCCAATCATCACTGAAGACTACTAGCGATTAAAATTTCAAAATTTAAGAAATGAAAATATTTTTGGAAGTCATCACTTGCAAAAGTGGCATAAACAAAATTGATGTCTTAATCCTTTCTTCCAAGCTTAGCATACCATCCTAATACTTTTTGTTCTGCTCAATTTTCCATTTTCTCTTTGTTTTCTATCTGTTCCATCCATAATCTTAATTAATATTCATAATAGTCAATTTTGGACCATTTGACTAATCCTCACTCAATTTCTTTAACCTCCTGAAGAATATTAATTTCTCCTAATTAAATTAAGTTTCAAGGTCTTCTAAGTTTGGAAATACATCCAGTTCCTCAAATTAAACTCTTTTCCAGTCCTTTTTAATTCTCTTATTAATTACAAATTTATTTCCCATTAAATTTGCAGTTAATATCCATACATCCAATTTTTTTGAAAATCATAAGTTACGTTACTTACGCTATACTTATAACTAAAATATATTGTTAATCACCAGATACATTCATAATCGTACTATTTCCTAAACTAAACTTTCTAGGCAACCTAGTTTACAACTAGACCTTGATTTTGGAAATCCTTATCCTTCACCAACTTTTCCAATATAAACCTTTGAAACTAACACTAAAATTTCTAGATTAGGTTGCATAACTTATTCTTACTAAGTCCTAGAACCTAATTCTAACTCACCTAATTTGCGACACTTATTTACTCTAGGATTTTTTTTTTAAAATTGTAACTCTAGTAGTTATACAAAATGAATATATTTTCCAGACCATTTTTATGTCATTATTATTACTCAAAACTTGCGCAAACTCAAAAATAGGGGTTAATATTTCAAAATGTTACAATAAGGAATTAGGTGTCTTCAGAATTTTAAATTCTTGGAAGCATTTACTAAATGCTCTAAAATAAGAGCAAAATAACTTTTATTTATTAACAATTTGAATGTCAGCCATTAACACTTTTCAAGAAGGATACATGTTTTAAGGTTTTTTAATGAATCATTTTAAATGTCTAATAAAACAAATGCTTATTCTATTTTGAAAATAGATTCTTAATTAAATATCCAAAATTGAATTAGGTGACAATCAAGTCTCCCAAAATGTCTAATGACATTTATTGCCATGTTTTCAAAATATGTTGTTACTTCTTAAAAACATACTTTTTGAAACATTGTTCAAAGTTTGTATACCTTTTGACAATAAAGCTTTATAGCCTCTTATATATATTTGAACTTTTATTTCCAGGTGTACTTTAAATCTCACACTAATTAATGTTTAGGATTTTGAAAAACTTTTATTATCTATGAATGTTTATTTTAAAAACATAACCACTCATTCTAATTTATTTGCATTTCCAAAGGTATTTATTCAGAATTCATTTAATAGCCATAAATTGTTGAACTTATTTATTTGGAGTAATTAATAGTAACTCTTATCATTACCCTATTACTCCTCGCCGAATGCTCATTTATTATAAGGAGAATGTTATTTATTCCATTATTTTCCCCCTTATTCTAGTAATTACCTCTACTTTACCAAATGAGCATGCCTTGCTCATCAATTATATATTTCCTCCTTTACCCAATTATTCTCACATAAGTTTCAGATTTTTAATGTAACAACCCGGAAAATACGAGCCAATTTAAAAATTTTAAATTGGATATTTTAAAAGAATTTAAAAAATTGAAATAGAATATTTCAATAAAACAATGAATTAGAAATAGTGCGGCAGTTTGAAAATTTGAATTCAAACTTGGACTTATTGTACTGGGTGCATAATAAAACGGATTTTAGTGAAACCAAAAATAATTAAATCTGTTTATGAATATCTTTCTAACGAATCTGAAAAATCGAAGTTTCATAGCGGGAATCAAAAGTTCGACGAAACCACTTTTGTTGGATCCGGGATGTCAAATTATTGCTAGGTTTCAAATTTCATAATTTTTGAAGCTAGTATGTGAGCGTGGCAAAAGAAAACGTGTTTGGTTAATTATAGTTAAATTGGATCGACCAGAAAATGGCCATTTTTCAAACGATCTCAGAATTCGACGAAACTAGTTTTGTTGGGGCCGTAGCATCAAAATATATCTAGATTTATTTTTCTGGAATTTTTCGAATCAGTTTGTGGCCCTGGCAAATTGAAATGTACGTTCAAATCAAATATTGAATGTTTTATATTTTAATTTGAAGAAAAACTGACTGAAACAGTCGAATGGGCCGTCAAAACATATCCCATTGTGTCCTGAATGGGGGTAGTTAGCTAGGGACGACGATCGTTGGGGTTGAATTGGAGTTCATATGAGAAAAGGGTATTTTTGGATTTAATTAAATTAAAAATTAAAATAAAATAGGGTGGCCAATCACGTTGCTTCTCCCACTTTCTCTCTCCCCGTTTTCGAAGCGAAACCCCCCCAACGAACGGCGGCTACAGCTGATTTCTTCTCTCCTCTTTTTCTCTTAATTCACTCAACGAAATCAAGTGTTCCAGTTAGGGATTTTGGAGAGCACCTCTCAAGCTTCAATTCCATATAAACTACACCCGCTATCGTTCAGTATTGGAGGAGCATCGGCCTCCTGAAGTCGCGCCGCCTCGGAGCCTGCCGTGCCTCGACCGCCGCACCGAGTGGGACCCCCCATACTTCGTTTTGTGCGCCTCCCCAAGCACTACAACGTGGTGCCATCTGATTTTGGTATCGTTGCACGGATTGAAGGATATTTTCAAACCTAGTTTCGAAGGTTCAAAGGAGGTAAACGGCTTTGATTTTCTGAATTGAAAATAACACTTTTAAGTGTTGCAAACTTTGAAAAATCATATCTTTATGGGGTGTTAATGAAATTCGATGAAACAGAAAACATCGAGACTGTGTCGAAGCTCTCTACACTCTAGAAGAGGCCGCGGATTTTTCTGAGCTCACCATGATTTTTAGCATAGCAACAACCAATGTGAGATTTCTAAACTGAAATGTGAATAGAAATGTGATGTATAAATTATATAAGCGAAATATAAATTATATACGTGTTGTATACCACATGTACATGCGTAGTATAAGTTGTATGAGCGAAGTATGAATTATACATGCATTGTATAAATGATATGTGTGTTGGAATGGAAATAAAATATATTTGTATACGAATATATATACTCCCCTCGTCCACAAACCATGGACGATATTTATTGATTGTGAATTGGGGTGAAAAATTTGGTGAATAATGCGAATAGTTGATAGAATTGTTTGTGGTTGATATTGTTTGGTTGTGGTTGAAAAATACCCATTTGAGATTGAAACAAAATTGGAATAAATTGTGGAAAATAAAAGTCATACACGCCTGCGTGCGAATTAGATGTATGAAATCCCCATTGTCAAAAATCGCGAGGTTTTAAGGTAGAGCGAGGAGCCGTACTCGGGACGGTGCAAATTTTAACTACCCTGCCGTTATGTTGCCGAAATTTTGAATAATATTCATGTGTTAGAATTATTTTCATATGTTGAAATTATTTTCATGTGTTGAAACTAAAGTCATGTGTTGAAACTATATCCATGTGTGGAAATGCTCATGTTGAGGAGTTCATGTGTTGAAAATTAAATTCATGTGTTGAATGAATAAAGTGTTTAAACAATAAAAATCACATTTTTATTATAAATAAGAAGTATGTAAAATATTCATGTTTTAAATAAATTGTTTCAACAATAAAAATAACATCTTTCTCATATGTACAATCTATATAAAATATCCATGTGTGGAAATACTCATGTGTTGAGAAGTTCACGTGTTGAAAAAGGTTCATGTGTTGAATAAAAAGATCGAACAATAAAAATTACACTTTTATTGAAAATATGAAGTGTTAAAACCATTCATGTGTTGAATAAATATTTTAGATGATAAAATACCATTTTTACCATGTATGTGATTTGCTAAAAATATATGAATGTTGAAATAAATATTTGTTTGGCATGAATATTATTTTTAACATGTGTGGGAACTAAATAAAATAGTCATGCGTTGAAATATATTTTAGTTCGTCAAAAATATCATTTTTAAGTTAATTGTGAAGTGTTAAAAATAATCACTGGTTCAAATAAATATGCATGAGTTGGAAATATTCATTAGTTAGCTAATAATGTGATTTTCAGCTTATGTATGCAACATTGGAATGAATGGCAACTTTAACCCAAATCAAATCAAATATGAAATCGAATGGAAGATGAAGTGATAAGAATTGCACATATGTACATGCATATTTATTGAACAGGTTATAGCAAAGAGGCTAGAGAAGAGGAATAAAATTGTGTGCTCGACAAATAGGTACATGTTTACTGTTTTGCTTGGGTGATGATTTTATGAGCCTATTGGCTAGCCGCTTGGCTTTTTCGTTTTCTTTTTGAGATGAGACGCCCGTGTGGCTATTTGGGAATTTTCCCAGCCCTTCCCATACAAAGGAGGTTATGGCGAATTTTTCCAAAATTTAAAGGCGTTAGTGAAATATTTGAAGTGAAAACGATATTGAAATCGCCGAATGAACTATATATAAAATTAAAACGAATCGAGGTCGTGCAGTTCGTGTTTTGAAACCGTGATTTCAAACAATTAGTGCAGGAGATCCGACCATCGGATTTACCCGAAACCGCAACCGTTGGGTTCGCCTTGGAAGTATCTTTCCGACGGCACCAACTTTGTAAAGATCCAATGGTTGGATTGTCTGGAATGTTTAATTCAAATCTGAATAAAAACAGCGCCAGAATCGATTATATTTATATATAAATATAATTACATTAAATCGAATAATGACGCTGTAGTTCGTATTTTGAAATCGTGACTTTAAACGACTAGTGCGGGAGATCCGACCGTCGGATTTTCCCAAAACTGAAAACGTTGGATTCGTTTTGAAAAGATCTTTCTAAGGATATAAAATTTGTGAAGATCCAACGGTTAGATTTTCAGATATGTGTAAAATAAATTGAGTGAAAAACAGCGCCAGTGCACCGACACGACCTGAAACATCGTTTAAATAAAAATGGCGATATATCGTTATAAAATATTATAGGCGATATAGAATGGAAATAAACCGATTTGCTTGGGTTGCTTGATATTTGATGGTTGAATGTGTTTGACAGAAAATTATACTAAGGAACTAAAATGTGAATGTTGAATAATTTAACCACGTGAAAAATTGATTTGAAAATCTAAATATACGTGGATTATTCGAAAAGGCTGGGTTCATTCTCATTTCAAATAATCAATCGACGGTGAGAATTCGAAGAGTTGAAGACGGTTCAAGACCGACGATCTTCATATTGTATGGATGGGCGCTACTGATGCTCATGATTGGAGTAGCTACCTTGAAGGAGCTGAAGTGGTAGCCGTCCGAACGTAATGTCGATTGTGCGGATATGCGAGGAATATGGTGCCTCCGGTTTCGTTCAAACCCAGGACGAACTTGTAAATGGACCGTGTGTCTGACATTGGATTTTGTTCTGTGCTGATTGATCTCTATTAAATATATATCTGTTTGGCGGCGGAGAATTTATTCTCTTGCTTAATGCCCTTCCCTGAGACGTACGAGCTCAGAGGTTATATATCGATAGAAATCAGTCGCATGGAGTGGATTGCCTGTGTGGCACGCCTAAGTGGCATATGATCAAGGCTTCTGTTGCAAAGCAAAGTCTTGTGGTGGATGATCAAAGCATGGTCTGTGTGGCGTAGCTTTGTGTATAGCGTGGATTCGCGAGCTTCACACCTCGGTATGTGTCAAAAACGGGATAAGGACCGCTGGGAGAACATGATGTTTCTTTCTAGCTACGGTGGTGTCAGTGACTTACCAGCCCTGACATTTATATATACTTTTCACCTGTGTGGTTGTTGGAATGCGAGGTGCCTCGGATTATAGGTCTGTAAGGACCGAGAAACGTGTGTTCAGGAATAATTAATCCTCAAAAGTAGGAGAGGACCGACCCAGCCGATTCCAAGGACCGCTGTGTGCGATCCTAGGACATTTGCTAGAGTGTCTCGAACGGAGAGGAGCTTGCTCCTACCCTCGACTCATGATGGAATCCAATTTCCAATACGAAATTGCGGATGTGATTGTATTACTAGTATGGCGACATAGTAGATGGTAGTTATGCTGCCTAGGATTGATATTTATGATTGAATTTGCTTTTGAAACATATATGCATTAGTAATAATTTCAAACACTTTTGTTTTATACGTATAAAGCATTTCTTGGCCATTATAAGGTAAAACTCTATCCTCCGGCTTGCGTTGCATTGTGTGATGGGACCTGAGTCTTATAATGGCTTCATTTTTATAAAAAGTATTGCGATGATTTAATAATGTACTTTATTTCATGAACTAGCACTCATTGGAGTAAACCTGTTCCGCGAAAGTGGCGTGGTCCTTTGATTTTGCTTATTGCTGTTGTATAACTTGTTAAGTAGATTTCTCATACCAGTCCCATGACTGACTCGTAGTTTGTTTCACCTTGCAAACTCGGGTGCCCTTATTTTCACATGGGCAGCCTAGTATCAGGTAGATGGCGTATTTGGCTTGGCACCGCCGCAGAGGTGCACTTTTTGGCTCATGGCGAGGCTTGACTACACAGTGATGACTATGATTTTCCGCCATTATATGTATATGTATTATGATT
This sequence comes from Allium sativum, assembly GCA_030737875.1. Classification (NCBI taxonomy): domain Eukaryota; kingdom Viridiplantae; phylum Streptophyta; class Magnoliopsida; order Asparagales; family Amaryllidaceae; genus Allium; species Allium sativum. Next base: position 966,850,852 of record CM060922.1, on the reverse strand, counting down.
CCGCTCAGGCGATATAGACTGATGTTTCGTTTATGTACTCTCTATGTATGTATTTCCGCCTCAGGCGATGTAGACTGATTATGTATTATTATGCACTAAGTTGTATCCTGCACTGTGCTCTCTGATGTGGTGATATATATGATTCCGCTGTTATATTTGTGTAAATTATTCTATTTCCTTCTTATGCTCTTATCTGTACTCCGCTAATGATGATTAATGTGTTATATTCCAATGATTATCCTTAACACCATCGTACGGGGTTTTGGGATCGTCACAGGTGGTATCAGATCTTTAGTTAACCTTAGTTCTGGAATTTAACACATTAAACACCTCGTCAGAAAAGAATTAGTAGTATTCTAAGGCGAGTAGCTAATTAGAGATAGGACTAGAAATGTCCTAGAATGAGCTAAGCAGAATAGCAAAAATAATTTGATAAGCACATCGCAGTCTTTCCTTAAGTTCTTCTGCTTTACCATACAATAAAATTATCGTTTTTGTAGGCTGACTCTTTTCTTGCTTATACAGAATTTGAACAATGGCTACCCGAGCAGCAGTAGGTAGAGGAGGCCGAGCTGGCAGAGGACGAGGAGAAGTCCCAGTTGCAGATGGACCCTTAATACAACCCCCGGCCGCTCAACCATTCAAGCTCGACCGAGTGGCTAAAAGGTACAAGAATCTAGGAGGCAAAACCTTCTCTGGAACGGGCACTGTGATTGAGGACTTGACATGGCTGAAAACATACGAAAAGATATTAGGAGGCCTGAGGCTGGGTGATCAAGACAAGGCATTCATAGGCGCCTGGCTTATGCAAGATGAAGCCGAATTATGGTGGGAAGCTCTCACCGCAGGGAACAGAAATGCTGGTAGGACTTGGGATGAATTCAAGGAATTGTTCAAAGAAAAGTACGTCCCAGAGCAAGCCCTTGAGCGCATGCACGATGAATTCGCAACGCTCCAGCATACTTCGTCGATTTAATGAATAGAGTGTTCAGAGAAATTCTGAATAAATTTGTTCTAGTGTTCATCGATGATATTTTAATCTATTCCAAATCAGAAAGAGATCATGAAAAACATTTAGAACAAGTATTGGAGATTCTGACAAAGAACGTCTTCAAAGCTATATTTTCTAAATGCATCTTTTGGCAAGATGAAGTGAAGTTCCTTGGCCATGTTGTGTCGAAGGAAGGATTTTCTGTAGATCCGAGCAAAATTACAGCAATTCAAGACTGGAAACAGCCCACTACACCCACAGAGGTCCGAAGTTTCATAGGGTTGGCTAGTTATTATCGAAAATTCGTTAAGGATTTCTCGAAGATATCAGGCCCATTAACAAAGCTTACAAAGAAGCATGAGAAATTTAAATGGACTTCCGACTGTGAGGAAGCTTTCCAGGAATTGAAATCAAAATTGACAACCGCTCCAGTAATAACCATTATCGAGGGCAATCAGGATTTGACGGTTTGGACTGATGCTTCTATTAGGGGTCTTAGTGCAGTATAAATGCAAAGAGGCCAAGTAGTCGCTTATGTCAGCCGCCAACTGAAACCGCATGAGAAAAATTATGTAACTCATGATCTTGAGTTGCTAGCCATTGTCTTTGCTTTAAAAATATGGAGACATTACTTGTTGGGTGAGAAATTCGAATTATAAACAGATCATCAATCATTGAAGTATTTGTTCACCCAAAAAGATCTGAACTTGAGACAGCAGCGTTGGCTGGAATTTCTTGCAGCGTAATGATCTAGAGATCTTGTATACGCCGGGAAAGGCTAATGTAGTAGCTGATGCGCTCAGCAGAAAGAATGAAATCATCGTCATTTTAATTGTTACATCTTCATTGATTGACAAGATTGCAGTCCTCCAGAAAGACGATGAATTTATTCAAAGAATCAGTCAGAGGATCAAGGAGGGTGAGGCCACAAGTTTCCGGATTGATAACAAGGGAGTTCTTAGATTAAAAGGAAGGATTTTCATCCCGAATATTCCAGAGCTTCGAAGAGAAGTGATGGACGAATGTCACAAGTCCAAACTAAGTATCCATCCGGGTGTGAGCAAAATGTATAATGACCTCAAGCGCACATTCTGGTGGAGGGCGATGAAGAGGGACATTTCCTTATATGTTAGCAAGTGCCCTACTTGCCAACTAGTCAAAAGCGACCAACAAAAGCTGGCCGGATTGTTGCAACCGTTGGAAGTCCTAGGTTGGAAATGGGAATAGATTTCCATGGATTTCATAGATGGTTTGCCCCGAATAAAGAAAGGTAATGACAGTATTTGGGTGATCGAAGATCGCTTCACGAAGACCGCCCATTTCATACCTGCCAGATCCAATAGAACCGCTCAAAGTCTAGCACAGATTTATTTCAAAGAAATTGTTAAGATGCATGGGGTGCCGATCAACATAGTCAGTGATAGAGATCTCTTATTTACTAGCAAATTCTGGGAGGCATTCCAGACAGAATAGGGGACAAAACTAAACCTAAGCACCGCATATCATCCTCAGACAGATGGTCAAACTGAGAGGGTGAATAGAATTTTAGAAGATTTACTTCGGGCTTGTATTATTGATTTTGGTGGGTCATGGGAAGATCACTTGCATTTGGCAGAATTTTCATATAACAACAGCTATCAAGCAAGCTTGGAAATGTCGCCATTTGAAGCATTATACGGCAGACCGTGCAGATCTCCAGCATGTTGGGTAGAACCGGGCAACAGACTTGTGTTGGGACCCGATATGATTCGAGAAGCATTAGATAAAGTCGATTTCATCAAGAAACGATTACAAACCGCACAAAGCCGACAGAAAAATTATCCGGATTCTAGAAGAAGAGATTTGGCATTCATTGTTGGTGATTATGTCTATTTGAGAGTTTCTCCGATGAGAGGAGTAATCCGATTCGGTAAAACTGGGAAGTTGTCACCCAGATTTATTGGTCCCTTTCCTATACTTGAACGGATTGGAACTCTTGCTTATAGGGTTCAATTACCTGATTGGTTGCCTGGAGTGCATAATGTGTTTCATGTGTCTCAACTTAGAAGACATGTGCATGATCTGGATCTTGTTGTAGAGGAAGCAGCGCAACAGGACTTGGAAATCACTCCAGAATTAGCAGTCAGAAGAGAGCCGTTAAAAATTGTTGGTAAAGAAACTAAAGAGCTAAGGAGCAAGAAGGTTCATTTAGTTAAAGTGCAGTGGAGTAGTGATCCTAGAGACTGTACATGGGAGACTGAGGAAAGCATTAAGCAAGCTTACCCCAAATGCAGAGTGGACCTCTCCGACTAAATCCGGTGCAAGGTACCTTCACAATACTTTGCATTTACATTTTGTTTTCTATTGTACTGTTGTTTCCCTTTCGGGGACGAAAAGTTTTGAGTGGGGCATATTGTAACAACCCGGAAAATACGAGCCAATTTAAAATTTTTAAATTGGATATTTTAAAAGAATTTGAACAATTGAAATAGATTATTTCAATAAAACAATGAATTAGAAATAGTGCGGCAGTTTGAAAATTTGAATTCAAACTTTGACTGACTGTACTGGTGCAAAATATAACGGATTTTAGTGAAACCAAAAATATTTAAATCTCTTTATGAATATCTTTCTAATGAATCTGAAAAATCGAAGTTTCATAGCGGGAATCAAAAGTTATGGCCAAATGAATTTTCAGAATGTCGCTATAGAGAATATATAGCCCTTGAAAATAAACATTTTGCAAACGACCTCAGAATTCGACGAAACCACTTTTGTTGGATCCGGGATGTCAAATTATTGCTAGGTTTCAAATTTCATAATTTTTGAAGCTAGTATGTGAGCGTGGCAAAAGAAAACGTGTTTGGTTAATTATAGTTAAATTAGATCGACCAGAAAATGGCCATTTTTCAAACGATCTCAAAATTTGACGAAACTAGTTTTGCTGGGGCCGTAGCGTCAAAATATATCTAGATTTATTTTTCTGGAATTTTTCAAATCAGTTTGTGGCCCTGGCAAATTGAAATGTACATTCAAATCGAATATTGAATGTTTTATATTTTAATTTGAAGAAAAACTGACTGAAACAGTTGAATGGGCCTTCAAAACATATCCCATTGTATCCTGAATGGGGGTAATTAGCTAGGGACGACGATCGTTGGGGTTGAATTGGAGTTCGTATGAGAAAAGGGTATTTTTGGATTTAATTAAATTAAAAATTAAAATAAAATAGGGTGGCCAATCACGTTGCTTCTCCCACTTTCTCTCTCCCCGTTTTCGAAGCGAAACCCCCCCAACGAACGGCGGCTACAGCTGATTTCTTCTCTCCTCATTTTCTCTTAATTCACTCAACGAAATCAAGTGCTCCAGTTAGGGATTTTGGAGAGCACCTCTCAAGCTTCAATTCCATATAAACTACACCCGCTATCGTTCAGTATTGGAGGAGCATCGGCCTCCTGAAGTTGCGCCGCCTCGGAGCCTGCCGTGCCTCGACCGCCGCACCGAGTGGGACCCCCATACTTCATTTTGTGCGGCTACCCAAGCACTACAACGTGGTGCCATCTGATTTTGGTATCGTTGCACGGATTGAAGGATATTTTCAATCCTAGTTTCGAAGGTTCAAAGGAGGTAAACAACTTTGATTTTCTGAATTGAAAATAACACTTTTAAGTGTTGCAAACTTTGAAAAATCATATCTTTATGGGGTGTTAATGAAATTCGATGAAACAGAAAACATCGAGACCGTGTCGAAGCTCTCTACACTCTAGAAGAGGCCGCGGATTTTTCTGAGCTTACCATGATTTTTAGCAAAGCAACAACCAATGTGAGATTTCTAAACTGAAATGTGAATTGAAATGTGATGTATAAATTATATAAGCAAAATATAAATTATATACGTGTTGTATACCACATGTACATGCGTAGTATAAGTTGTATGAGCGAAGTATGAATTATACATGCATTGTATAAATGATATGTGTGTTGGAATGGAAATAAAATATATTTATATACGAATATATATACTCCCCTCGTCCACAAACCATGGACGATATTTATTGATTGTGAATTGGTGTGAAAAATTTGGTGAATAATGCGAATAGTTGATAGAATTGTTTGTGGTTGATATTGTTTGGTTGTGGTTGAAAAATACCCATTTGAGATTGAAACAAAATTGGAATAAATTGTGGAAAAGAAAAATCATACACGCCTGTGTGCGAATTAGATGTATGAAATCCCCATTGTCAAAAACCGCGAGGTTTTAAGGTAGAGCGAGGAGCCGTACTCGGGACGGTGCCGGTTTTAACTACCCTGCCGTTATGCTGCCGAAATTTTGAATAATATTCATGTGTTAGAATTATTTTCATATGTTGAAATTATTTTCATGTGTTGAAACTAAAGTCATGTGTTGAAACTATATCCATGTGTGGAAATGCTCATGTGTTGAGGAGTTCATGTGTTGAAAATTAAATTCATGTGTTGAATGAATAAAGTGTTTAAACAATAAAAATCACATTTTTATTATAAATAAGAAGTATGTAAAATATTCATGTTTTAAATAAATTGTTTCAACAATAAAAATAACATCTTTCTCATATGTACAATCTATATAAAATATCCATGTGTGGAAATGCTCATGTGTTGAGAAGTTCACGTGTTGAAAAAGGTTCATGTGTTGAATAAAAAGATCGAACAATAAAAATTACACTTTTATTGAAAATATGAAGTGTTAAAACCATTCATGTGTTGAATAAATATTTTAGATGATAAAATACCATTTTTACCATGTATGTGATTTGCTAAAAATATATGAATGTTGAAATAAATATTTGTTCGGCATGAATATTATTTTTAACATGTGTGGGAACTAAATAAAATAGTCATGCGTTGAAATATATTTTAGTTCGTCAAAAATATCATTTTTAGTGAATTGTGAAGTGTTAAAAATAACCACTGGTTCAAATAAATATGCACGAGTTGGAAATATTCATTAGTTAGCTAATAATGTGATTTTCAGCTTATGTATGCAACATTGGAATGAATGGCAACTTTAAACCAAATCAAATTAAATATGAAATCGAATGGAAGATGAAGTGATAAGAATTGCACATATGTACATGCATATTTATTGAACGGGTTATAGCAAAGAGGCTAGAGAAGAGGAATAAAATTGTGTGCCCGACAAATAGGTACATGTTTACTGTTTTGCTTGGGTGATGATTTTATGAGCCTATTGGCTAGCCGCTTGGCTTTTTCTTTTTCTTTTTGAGATGAGACGCCCGTGTGGCTATTTGGGAATTTTCCCAGCCCTTCCCGTACAAAGGAGGTTATGGCGAATTTTTCCAAAATTTAAAGGCGTTAGTGAAATATTTGAAGTGAAAACGATATTGAAATCGCCGAATGAACTATATATAAAATTAAAACGAATCGAGGCCGTGCATTTCGTGTTTTGAAACCCTGATTTCAAACGATTAGTGCAGGAGATCCGACCATCGGATTTTCTCGAAACTGCAACCGTTGGGTTCGCCTTGGAAGTATCTTTCCAACGGCACCAACTTTGTAAAGATCCAACGGTTGGATTGTCTGGAATGTTTAATTCAAATCTGAAGAAAAACAGCGCCAGAATCGATTATATTTATATATAAATATTATTAAATTAAATCGAATAATGACGCTGCAGTTCGTATTTTGAAATCGTGACTTTAAACGACTAGTGCGGGAGATCCGACCGTCAGATTTTCCCAAAACTGAAACTGTTGGATTTGTTTTGAAAAGATCTTTCTAAGGATATAAAATTTGTGAAGATCCAACGGTTAGATTTTCAGATATATGTAAAACAAATTGAGTGAAAAACAGCGCCAGTGCCCCGACACGACCTGAAACATCGTTTAAATAAAAATGGCGATATATCGTTATAAAATATTATAGGCGATATAGAATGGAAATAAACCGATTTTCTTGGGTTGCTTGATATTTGATGGTTGAATGTGTTTGATAGAAAATTATACTAAGGAACTGAAATGTGAATGTTGAATAATTTAACCACGTGAAAAATTGATTTGAAAATCTAAATATACGTGGATTATTCGAAAAGGCCGGGTTCATTCTCATTTCAAATAATCAATCGACGGTGAGAAGTCGAAGAGTTGAAGACGGTTCAAGACCGACGATCTTCATATTGTATGGATGGGCGCTACTGATGCTCATGATTGGAGTAGCTACCTTGAAGGAGCTGAAGTGGTAGCCGTCCGAACGTATTGTCGATTGTACGGATATGCGAGGAATATGGTGCCTCCGGTTTCGTTCAAACCCAGGACGAACTTGTAAATGGACTATGTGTCTGACATTGGATTTTGTTCTGTGCTGATTGATCTCTATTAAATATATATCTGTTTGGCGGCGGAGAATTTATTCTCTTGCTTAATGCCCTTCTCTGAGACGTACGAGCTCAGAGGTTATATATCGATAGAAATCAGTCGCATGGAGTGGATTGCCTGTGTGACACGCCTAAGTGGCATATGATCAAGGCTTCTGTTGCAAAGCAAAGTCTTGTGGTGGATGATCAAAGCATGGTCTGTGTGGCATAGCTTTGTGTATAGCGTGGATTCGCGAGCCTTACACCTCAATATGAGTCAAAAACGGGATAAGGGCCGCTGGGAGAACATGACGTTTCTTTCTAGCTACGGTGGTGTCAGTGACTTACCAGCCCTGACATTTATATATACTTTTCACCTGTGTGGTTGTTGGAATGCGAGGCGCCTCGGATTATAGGTCTGTAAGAACCAGGAAATGTGTGTTCTGGAATAATTAATCCTCAAAAGTAGGAGAGGACCGGCCCAACCGATTCCTAGGACCTCTGTGTGCGATCCTGGGACATTTGCTAGAGTTTCTCAAACGGAGAGGAGCTTGCCCCTTGCCTCGACTCATGATGGAATCCAATTTCCAATACGAAATTGCGGATGTGATTGTATTACTAGTATGGCGACATATTAGATGGTAGCTATGCTGCCTAGGATTGATATTTATGATTGAATTTGCTTTTGAAACATATATGCATTAGTAATAATATCAAACACTTTTGTTTTATACGTATAAAGCATTTCTTGGCCATTATAAGGTAAAACTCTATCCTCCGGCTTGCGTTGCATTGTGTGATAGGACCTGAGTCTTATAATGGCTTCATTTTTATAAAAAGCATTGCGATGATTTAATAATGTACTTTATTTCATGAACTAGCACTCATTGGAGTAAACCCGTTCCGCGAAAGTGGCGTGGTCCTTTGATTTGCCTTATTGTTGTTGTATAACTTGTTAAGTAGATTTCTCATACCAGTCCCATGACTGACTCGTAGTTTGTTTCACCTTGCAAACTCGGGTGCCCTTATTTTCACACAGGCAGCCTAGTATCAGGTAGATGGCGTACTTTGGCTTGGCACCGCAGCAGAGGTGCACTTTTTGGCTCATGGCGAGGCTTGACTACACAGTGATGACTATGATTTTCCGCCATTATATGTATATGTATTATGATTCTGCCTCATGCGATGTAGACTGATGTTTTGTTTGTGCACTCTCTATGTATGTAATTCCGCATCAGGCGATGTAGACTGGTTATGTATTATTATGCACTAAGTTGTATCCTGCACTGTGCTCTATGATGTGGTGATATATATGTATATATGATTCCGCTGTCATATTTGTGTAAATTATTCTATTTCCTGCTTATGCTATTATCTGTACTCTGCTAATGATGATTAATGTGTTATATTCCAATGATTATCCTTAACACCGTCGTACGGGGTTTTGGGATCGTCACATTTAATTACAACTACTACCAAGTCGTGAAGGAAAGTACTTTTTGGATTTATTTATTTTACGTGAAACTTAAAATATAAAATATATGTAAAACAAGAAGATTTAAAATTCTTGTAAAAAATTAAATTTTAGAAGATGTTACATGGAAATCGTAACTATTACAAACGTATCATTAAGATTTTCATTATTTGATACTTTTTAAAGATCTTACATTTCTTTCTATTAAAGCCCGTAAATGTAAACTTTTGTAGTTATTGGTTACTATTATCTTTTTATCCATTTAAAGAATGCATATTCTGTTTCTCCAAAATTTATATTTATACTTTATCTAATAAAAGAAATAGTAAACTTTCAAATTTCTCTAAAAAAACTAAAATTTCAAAAATCATATTTCCAATTTTTTTCCGAATGGGACTATTACATAACTTGAGCCTATCAATAAAATGTTCCATGACTACTTAAAATTTTCATATTACAAAATAATTTAGTGGTATATCAAAAATTATTTTTCTAGGCTTTCTAGCAAGCTATTTGTCAATTTTGAAAATTATGTTTATATTTTTCCTTCAAATTTTCCTATTCTACCTATACTCTTTTCAATAAAGATTGATGTCCACTATTTCATGGAAGTCTGTTTCTTATCTTAACTCTTTTCTTCCGTATTCATATTATTCAATTGTAACAACCCTGATTTTTGGAACCAATTTAAGATTTATTTTTAATTGATTTTAATGGATTTCAAATATGTAAATGATTTATTTTGACAAAAATGACTTGAAATTTATTTAAAGTTGAAGTTTGAACATAAGAATTTAAAATTTAATTAAAACAAACTCATAATGCCGTGGTAGTTCGAAAATTTAGTTTTGGACTTTAATTGATTATACAAAATTCTAAATAAGTCGGTTTCAGTAAAACAAGAAACGCTAGGATCTATTTAATTATAAATTTCTAATGAATGTAAGAAACTTAGATTTCATATTATAAATTGTAAGTTATTTCCAATTTAAAATTTCAAATAGTAGCTATGGAATTTATTAATATTTTAATATTATTTAAGCCCTTAAAATTAGCCATTTTGTAGATGACCTCAGTTTTTGATGAAATCAATTTTGTTGGATCCGGAACGTCAAATTATTGTCAGGTTTAAAATTTTGAGTCAATTGGAATGAGTATGTAAGCATAGTAAATAAAAACGCATTATTCAAATTTGACTTATAATTTAATAAGCTAGTTATAAGGCCATTTTTCAAACGGTCTTCAAATTCGAAGAAATTAGTTTTGTTAGAAACGAAATTGTAAAACATAACGAGATTTCAAATTTCATATTTTTTTGGAGTCGGTATGTGGTCGTAGCAAATTAAAACATATGTTCAAACTCAATAAATTGACGTATGCTTTAATTTTGATAAAAACTGATCAAAACATTCGAATTGGCTTATGAAACATATCCCTTTGTATCCGAAATGGGGGTATTTGGCAAGGGGCGAAAGTCGTTGGGATTTGTTTGGAGTTCGAAGCATTAAAATTCATAGTTAAGAAATAAATTGAATAAAATAATAATATAAATATATATATTATCTTTAAACGCAAACTCTAGACCCATTTCTCATTCAGTTTTGATTCTTTAAAATCCCCCAATCCACGTGATTTCATTCAAAACTCCTAAAACGAAAATCCAAGAGCATTTTGCGAGCAAAAAATTAATGCAGTGGAGATCATACACCGTGATGTATTTCATTCAGAATTCGAGTTCAAAGTCGAGGCATTCGCACGCCATTTTGGAGTTCGAGGAGGCTTCGAGTTCGCTGTGATGCCTGGGGGTGAAGGAGAACGGTCGACGCTTGGACGTAGGGACGTTGGATCAGTAGTCGAGGGTCTGATAGTGGTGTGACGTGAACCCTTTGGGATGAAGAATGGGTTCATGCGTGTCTGTATTGAAGACAAAGTGAAACAAAAGGGGACAACCTATTTTTTGTTATTAATGGTAATTAGGGAATGTTAATTAAAAGCTAATTATATTATATTAATTTATTTATGTAATTAATATTTACAAGGCCATAATTTATTCAAACGATATCAGAATTCAGCAAAATTGGAATAATTGGAACCGTGATTACGAGCACTACACTGTAGAACCGACTGAAACAGAAATGGAGCTAGCTGCAGGTTTTGATAAAATTAAACGCACTGTTTAATTTAATTGGAACAATCCTTATTTAACGATTTCAAAACCGATCAATGTGAAAACTCTCTCATCCAACAAATTGTTATACGGTATATGGTAGCTCACATCACCAATTGTTTGAAAACCATATGGACGAATGGATGATTTACTATGATATGTTGTGACTATAATTCTGAATTAATTAACATGTTAAAAACATTGTTAAAATACTTGTGATGTTAATATTGGATTAAACATCCATTTACAAGTCGAACGACTTGTTTATGTTCACCCATTTAAGTAATATCGATTGGAATGAATAAATAATTTATTAATTGATTATTTAATTGTTGAAAACCCCACACGGGTCTTGGGATGATAATAAATTCACACATCTCCCTTGTGTGAAGTTGTATGCCAACCGATTGATTGACAGACCGTTGTAAGCGTTATTTAGTTACTTAATTCTTATACGATTTGATTTTTTGGTAATATTATTATTTTAGTATTATAATAATATGGGATGTTCAATTTTGATTTAAAATTGAAATGGAAGCTGAAATCATATTTAAACGACATTATGAATATTTATAAAATACGTTTTGAAGGGAAAGCAAAGAAATCTATTATATATAGTATAATGGTGTAATATGAAGAGATTTGGTTTTTAAAGGTAAATGATTAAAATAGAATTTCAAATGGTAGTTGTGAATAATTTATAATATTTATAAATTATTTTGGAAACGTTTTCGATTTTATTCTAATTATAAATTGAATTCGAATTTGAATAGAACGCGACACGCATTGATAGTTCGCGAACATCAACCCGTAACTTCGGATTGATGTAATGGGACATCCGATCGTCGGATTCTCCTGAAATCGGAGCCGCCGGGTTCGTATCGAAAAGATCTTTCAAATGAATACAAGAGATTTAAAATCAAACGATTAGAATTTAAAATATTTCCAAATCAGTTTTGGAAAAGGTCGCTATGGATGTAGGTCGGTGGCCGATAGTGGAAACCGATTGTAAGGGGCTTCTTAAAATTATTAAAAATATGAATAAATTACGATAAATCATAATAAGTGATTTGTAAAGATTTTGGATGAGATATTCCAAGTTTGTAAAGATAAAATATATTTTTATCTGAATAAGTTGTTTATCAACTTAAGTAAAAGAACAGTAATGCTTTTAATACAACCAAAATTACCAATATATAAATTGGAAAGGATTTGAATGGAAATTATCTTCAGATATTTTGATATTAAAATCCGTAATTATACGGATATCGTTGAGGAATTTGGAAGATATAGATATCGTTATTCCCAAAACGATATCGGTTTGTTTCAGAATTTAATGTTGAATATAAGCAGATGTGATCTCTATTCAGATCCTTGTATTTAATATCAAATTGGATTTAGGGTTTATCTTGAATGTTATCTTTAATAATACTTTTCTTAAACCCGGTTGACAAAAGAATAAATCTTTTAACTAAGATTCGTGAAGTTTTCAAATTAATTAATTTAATTGGAATTGAATTGAAGTTGATTTTGGGTTTATTGCGAACAATGTTTTAAATAACATTAGTTCTTTAACCTAGTTAACAGTGAAATTATGATTTGGAATTTGAGAATCTTTTAATTAAGATTCAATGGATTTTTTCCAAACTGAAGTTTTCTAATTTAATAAATTAAATTGGAATTGAATAAAATTCGCTTTATTGATAATAGAGATGAACCTCTGAAGAGGAAGACCGATACTATTTGAGGATTTAAAAGGCTTTGTCATTATTTCGTTTGTAGTACTCGTTTGATATGGAAATTTACATGATTATACACTGTTATGATTTCTATGAAGGTTCCATATTAAATCAAAGATGATTTTGGGTTCATCGTGAGCGATGTTTTAAATGACATTCGTTCTTTAACCCAGTTAAAGACATGTTTAATTTCCTAAAGTTGAATAATCATTAAGTAATGATTTTTGAGATTAAAACTAAGTAGAGTTTTAATGAACCTTTAATTAGATTGGAATGTGAATGGGGTAACTAAATTTACTAAACACGAGAAGTGTTCGAGAATGGAGTATCATCAATTTACTCCATGCGATAGCTAAATCTTTAATTAGATTTGAAACATTAAATGGTAATTAAATTAATTGATAACACAACGGGTATTAGATATGGAGTACTACCATTTTTAATCCATGGGATGAATAGGTTGGATTGGGATAATAAAAAGAATGATTACTTCGCTAAGGTTCGATAATCCTAACTAATTTTATAAACATTAATCTGGTTTATGTTGTGAAAAGATATTATGAAATCTTTTGAAATGATTTCTAGGATTGGATTGAACAATAAATTTAAATGAGATAATCTTTGATAAGATAAATGGGAACCTTTCCCAGTATAATTAATATTTGAATAAAAGAATATTTTAGATTGGAATGAGGCGTATGATGTGTTTATATTCCACATGATTATAAGATACGCGAGTTATTCGGAAAGACTGGGTTTAACCCATTCTGAATAACTGTTGCGACGATTGAAAGTCGATGATATGAAGATGGTGGTTGAAGACCGGAGATCTTCACATTGTTAGGATGACTAATAATGTCTCGACTGGGATGTACACTCAAGACGAGGTAATAAGTGGTCGTCGTTCAGACGTACTAGGAGATTGACCGACTCCCTCCTGTATTGGACATATGAGACGAGGAATAAGGTGCCCCAGTGTCGTCCAGACCCAGAACGAACTTGCAAATGGATTGTACGTCTGACATTGTATTTTATGCTGTACAAATTGATCTTTACAAAATATATATCTATTTGATGATGTAGAATTTATTCTCTTTGCTTAACACCCTACTTTGGGACGTTCGTATGGTATGAATTGACAATGTGGCATGATGAGATGCATGGATCAAAGCTTTTATTAAAAGTAGAGCTTTGTGGATAATGATCAAAGCGTGGCTTTAATATCGCATAGCTTTGTGTATAGCGTTAAGTCGCGAGCTTCTCACCCTTATATGAACCAGAAACGGGATGAAGGACCGCACAGAAATACATGACATACGTTTCTTTCTAGCTAGGAGTGTTGTCATGGTGTGTATCCTAGATATTTACTTATGTGGATGATGGATGATGGATAGCGATGTACCTCGGATTTGGCCGCACAAGGCCCTTGACGGTCGACATACTGACCAAGATGGTCGACGTACTGACAAGGATTTTAGGTCCAAAAGGATCAGGAAACATATTATTTAGGAGTAAACCTAATCAACGAACGTTGGCCGGCTCCGCTGCTCCTAGGGTCACTTGCGAGTGGTCCTGAGGCATGGTATTAGATTGTCTCGAATCGAATAAGGAAGATCCCTTACCTCGGTTCATAAATGGAAATCCAAATTCCAATATGCGATTCTCGATTTCAGTTGTAAACCTATATGGCGACATAGTAGGATTGCGTAGTGTGTCGTCTAAGATTGATACATTTATATTCGATATTGATTTCTGCACTATGCACTAACAATAATAAAAGATTAAATTTTGTGTATCAAGCTTGTTTGGCTATTATAAGGTAAAACACTTTCCTCCGACTTGTGTTGCATTGTGTGATGGGACCTAAGTCTTATAATAGCTTCATTTTTCCTTTTAGCGTTGCGTTGTTTGTTTTATGGTATTCTTTGGAGAAAACCCGTTCCGTGTTACATGAGTTTGAAGAGTGTTATTTATAAAGTGAACTAGTTTTGAAAAATAATATCTTATAATAAGTATTTGAGTATTTTATTTATTCGATGTTTGGAATATCGAGTATAAGGACATCTTGAATTACGTGTAGTTAATGTATATCCGAAGTCTCAAATATACTAGGTATGTAACAACCCTGACTTTTGGAACCAATTCAAAATTTATTTTTAATTGATTTTAATGGATTTTAAACATTTAAAATGATTTATTTTGAGAATTAACGATTTAAAATTTATTTAAAACAAAGTAAGAATGTATAAATTTAAAATTTAATTAAAACGAAATCGAAATGACGCGGTAGTTTGAAATTTTGGTTTTGAACTTTAAATGAATGTACAGAATTCAAAATAAATCAGAATTTGATAAAATAAGAAACGTTAGAACCTGTTTAATAATATCTCTCTAACGAACGTGAACATTTTAGATTTCATATTATAAATTGTAAGTTATGGCCAAATTAAAATTCAGAATAGTCGCTATGGAATTTATTAATATTTTAATACTATTTAAGCCCTTAAAATAGTAATTTTGCAAACGACCTCCGTTTTTGATAAAAATAATTTTATTGGATCCGGAGCGTCAAATTATTGTTAGATTTAAAATTTCAAGTCAATTGGAATTAATATGTAAGCGTGGTAAATTTAAGCACTTGTTGAATTTTAGTTTAAATTTAATAAGCTAGAATAAAGGCCATTTTTCAAACAATCTCCAAATTCGACGAAATTAATTTTGTTAGGACCGTATTTGTAAAATATAGCTAGATTTCAAATTTCATAATTTTTGGTGTCAAAATGTGGCTGTGGCAAATTAAAATGAACGTTCAAATTCAATATTTAATATTATATTTTAATTTTGATAAAAACTATTAGAAACAATCGAATTGGATTATGAAACATATCCCATTGTATTCAGAATGGGGGTATTTGGCTAGGGGCAATAGTCGTTGGGTCTCGTTTGGAGTTTAGAATCATAACGAGATAATCTATGAATTTAATATTAATTTAATTATTATATATATGTATATATATATATAAAGGTGAAAACCTGATTCCCAATTCCTATTCTTCTGCGCTGCCACTTCTAAAACGAGGGCTAAAATTCTTCGAAATGAAATTCCTAAATCAAGATCGATTCATTCAACGATTTCAAGAACTAATCAAACAAAAATTCAACAGCAAAGTTTGATCTACAATTCTATATGGTTAATATCGTTTATCGTTTAATGGTTTGTGAGTTTTCTGGCCCTAAAGACGTAAACTTCGAATGCAAAATTCAGGAGGAGGGGCCCACCAAGTGCAGCGCTGTCACGGCCGGTGGAGGTTGTAGGCGCACGCCGTGGCCTATCTTGATCAGAATCCGGCACCTCGACGGTGGAGTGGTTTGGAGCCCTAGGGTGCGAGCTCGTGAAGACCTAGAACTGGAAATACCTGATGTAGAAGAAGGTTTAAAACGTTAAACTAGTGATTAGGGTTGTTAATAATTATTAATTAATATATATTACTTTAAATTTAAGCGAAACTTGTAAAATCATTATCTCTTCCATACATTGTCAGAAATTTGTGAAACTGGATGCATTGGAATCATAGAGAAGAGAGCTGCGCAATTAGACAAATTTGGTTAGAAACAGAGCAAGTTAGAATCTGAGGCGAATTTAAACCCAAATGGTACTAAAATCATCAATTAAAGACTGACGGATTGGAAACCAATTGTAAGAACTCTCTCACTCAAGTTATTTGTATAGTTATTTATTTTTATAACGGAATATATATTGATTTCCTGTGTTTGCAATATTCGTTTGGTGATTAATGGATGTATACAGTTTTAATGCTATTATTATTAAACTGTTTATATATATCTGTTTGATGGTTGAAAACCCCAGACGGGTCAGGGGATAATAATTAATTCACATCTCCCTTGGATTTAATTGTATGTCAACAGATTGATTGACAAACTGTTATAACATTTATTCTTTAACCCAATTAACAGTTAAGTTATGATTTGTAATTTATAGTCTTTTAATTAAGATTAATGGAATTTTCCAATGTAAAGTTTCCAATTTAATATATTAAATTGGAACTAAATGGAATTCGATTTAATAATCGGGATGAACTTCTGTAAAGGAAGACCGTTAATATTTGTAGAATTTAAAAGGCTTTGCCACTATTCCACTTATAGTATTAGTCTGATACGGAAATTTATATCAATTATCTACTTTTATGATTTTCGTGAAGATTCCATTTTGATGGAAGATGATTTGGGTTTATCGTGAGCGATGTTTTAAATGACATTAGTTCTTTAACCCAGCTAAAGACATGATTAATTTCATAAGTTGAATAAATCATTAAATAATGATTTTTGAGATTAAAACCAATTGGATTTTTAATGAATCTTTAGTTAGATTGAAATATGAATGTGGTAATCAAATTTACCGAATTCAAGAAATGATCGAAAAGGAGTACCAACAGTTTTACTCCATGCGATAGTAAAATCTTTAATTAGATTTGAACGTGAAATGATAATTAAATTTACCAATAACACAATGGGTGTTAGATACAGAGTGCTACCAGTTTTGCTCCATGGGATGTATAGGTCGAGATTGAGACAATAAAATGAATGATTACTTCGGTAAGGCTCGTTAATCCCAACTAGTTGATAAACCTTAATTTGGTTTAAGTTGAGAAAATATATTATAAAATCTTTTGAAATGATTTCCAATTATATTTGAATAAAGAAAATTCTGGATTGGAATGAGGCGTATGATGTATTATTATAGCACCTGATTATAAGATACGCGAGTTATTCGAAAAGACCGGGTTTAACCCATTCTAAATAACTGATAAGACGATTAAAATTCGAAGATTTGAAGACGGTGGTTGAAGACCGGAGATATTCACATCGTTTGGATGAAACTGATGTCTTAATTGGGTTGTATGCCCATGACAAGGTAATAAGTGGTGATTGTCCAGAGTACTTGGAGTTCGACCGAATATGCTAGGGCCTCTCTCCTGTATTGGACATATTAGACGAGGAATAAGGTGCCTCCGCTTTCGTTCAGACCCCGAACGGACTTACAAATGGATTGTATGTTTGACATTGTATTTCGCGCTTTATTTGTTGATCCCTACTAAATATATATCTGTTTTGGTAGTGGAGAATTTATTCTCTTGCTTAACACCCTTTTCTGAGACGTATGACCTTAGAGGTTATATATTGATGGAAATCAGTGGTACGGTATGGATTGACAAGGTGGCATGCGGAGTTGCATGGATCAAAACTTTTGTTGAAAAGCATGGCTTTGTGGTTGATGATCAAAGCACAACTTTAAATAGCGCAGCTTTGTGTAGCGTTAATTCGCGAGCTTTACACCCGGTATGAACCAAAAAAAGGAGAGGACTGCAGGGAGGAAATGCGTTTCTTTCTAGCTAGGTGTGATGTCATGGTATGGAGCCCAAACATTTTACTTATGTGGTTGATGGATAGTGAGGTACCTCGGATATGGTCGACTAAAAGGCCCTTGATGGTCGACATACTGACTAGATTTTAGGTCCTAAAGGACCGGGAAACGTATTGTTTAGGAATTGCCAATCCTCAAACGTAAGAGTGGACCAGCCCTGCCGAGCTCCAGGTGCACTTGCGGGTGAGTCCTGAGGCACGGGCTAGAGTGTATCGAATCGAATAAGGAAGATCCCTTGCCTTGATTCATAGATGGAATCCAATTTCCGATACGCGGCCTTCGATTTCAGTTGTAAACCTATATGGCGACATAGTAGGATAGGGTACTATGCTATCTATGATTGATACATTTATATTCAAAATTGATTTCTGCATTATGCACTAATAATAACAAAAGATATATTTCACGTATCAAGCATGTTTGTCCGTTATAAGGTAAAACTCTATCCTCTTGCTTGTGTTTGCATTGTGTGATGGGACCTGAATTTTATAATGGCTTCATTTTTCTTTTTAGCATTGCGCTGTTTGTTTTATGGTATTCTCGGGAGACAAATCGTTTCGTGTTATATGGCATGGTCCCTCGATTTACCCAAGATTAAAAAAAAGTTAATAACTTCTTTAGTTCTCACACCAGTCCCATGACTGACCCGGAGTTTATTGTTTCCACCTATACTCTGGGTGCCCATATTTTCCACATGGGAAGCTAGTAGTTTTGGTTTCGTAGATATTTTATTCATAGGATCCTGGATTACGGTTGGAGCTATATATGTAATGCTTTGTATCCGTGTATTTCTTTCAGCTATGGTAGCTGATGTTTTCCGTTGCACATTTTATTCATGTATTATATTTTCTGTTGTTTTGTAATTTAAATCTCTAATATTTTTCGATGTATATTGTTTAGTTGTACTCTGATGTAAACTGTTGTAATAACAATGAAATGTTCTCCTGTTTGTGTTCTGATGCATCGTGTTCTCAAAGCAATCCGCCTTCTTGTTCGGTTTAGGCCGGCCAGGAAGTTTGGGTTGTCACAGTTGATATCATAGCTTTGGTTTACAAAGCTTGAGAACAATAAACATTAGAATCAAATGAAAGAATTCATCAGAGATAGGATTAGTAATATCCAATGAGGGTGACTCGTTAGAGATAGGGTTAGTAACACCCTAGAATGAGTGTAAAGTGTGTTATCTATAAAAATGAACTTAGTTTTGAAAATTTATATCTTATTATAGGTATTTGTGTATTTTATTTAAAATTTTATATTTTATTTGGACTAACGAGTATAAGAAGATTTCAGATATACGCGTAATTAACGTATATTCGAAGTCTCAAATATACTGGATAAATATAGAATCACACTCTAGTCGCCCAGGGATGATTCTGGTGATGTCCGGACATCATTAGTATCTACGTTCAGGTTTCGCAAGCGGGATATCTATATGATTCCAATTGACTGGCATGGGAACCAAAACTTAGTTAGAATTTATTGTTTGTGATTTAGCATTGAAAATTGATTTTCGAATATATAAAAGTTATGCATTTGGAAATTTAATTAACAAACTAATTGATGGTTGGGTTGTGTGATAATTAATTTAACCAATAAAAGTATTGGAATGATAAAATCGATACAAGAATGAATGATGAATAAAAATAAATCAAATATAATGTAGGACTGAATTGAAGAATTTAGTTCGAATTGGATTTATATATATAGATAGACATGTATATGTATATATATTGAATAGGTTGTTGAGTAAAAGTTGAGTAGAGAAATATATTGCATGCCCGACAAACAATTGCACCTTAATGAGTTGGTTGCGCAATTTTATTTGTTACAAACTATTGTGAATGATTTGGATGCGCTATGATGGTTGCTCTGTATGAAATCAAATGTACGCCTTAGGATAGTAACAAATAAATTATGGATCACACCACGTAACATACAACTGAAGATGCTTGTATGGCGAGGACTGAATTACAGATTGAATTGAGGACTGATTATGGACTTAATAACTATAACAGTAAATTGCAGGATTCAATAACAAACCCTACACAGGTCTTGAGATGACAAAAATACACACGTCACGTCTCTCTTGTTTTAGTTACGGCGCGTAGGTATGGGGGGAGCAGGGTATATAAATCATAATGGGTGTGTATAATTGTTTTGTATGCAATATATTGATTTATTGAGTGCCTAATACGGCCCAATAAATTTTTCAGATCAACCTGTACAAAGGAGGCTATGGCGAAAATTTTCAGAAATTTACGGTATTAGCCAAATTTAAGAGAAACTTAGAAGTTCTTAGAAACTGAAAAGTTGAAGAACTCAAGTTTGAATGAAAGTTGAGTCGGTTAGTTAAAAAACTTTCAGCTCCATTCCTTTTTCAAGGACGAAATTTTTTTAAGTGGGGGAGATAATAAAAACCTTGATTTTTTGAACCAATTTACAATTTATTTTTAATTGATTTTAATGGATTTTAAATATTTAAAATGATTTATTTTGAGAATTAACGATTTAAAATTTATTTAAAACCAAGTAAGAACATATAAATTTAAAATATTATTAAAATGAACTCGAAATGGCGCAGTAGTTTGAAATTTTGGTTTTGAACTTTAAATGAATGTACAAATTCAAAATAAATCAGAATTTGATAAAACCAGAAACGTTAGAATCTGTTTAATAATATCTCTCTAACGAATGTGAAAATTTAGATTTCATATTATAAATTGTAAGTTATGGCCAAATTAAAATTCAGAATAGTCGCTATGGAATTCATTAATATTTTAATATTATTAAATCCCTTAGAAATAGTCATTTTGCGAACAGACTTCCGTTTTTGACGAAACTAATTTTATTGGATCTGGAGCATCAAATTATTGTCAGGTTCAAGTCAATTGGAATTAATATGTAAGTGTGGTAAATTTAAACTCCCGTTGAATTTCAATTTAAATTTAAGAAGCTAAAATAAAGGTCATTTTTTAAATGATCTCCAAATTCGACGAAATTAAGTTTGTTAGGACCGTATTTGTAAAACATAGCTAGATTTCAAATTTCATAATTTTTAGAGCCAGTATGTGGCTGTAGCAAATTAAAATGTATGTTCAAATTCAATATTTAATGTTATATTTTAATTTTGATAAAAACTGTCAGAAATAATCGAATTGTCTTACGAAACATATCTCGTTATACGAAACATATCCCGTTGTATTCGGAATGGGGGTATTTAGATAGAGGCAATAGTCGTTAGGTCTCGTTTTGGAGTTCGGAATCATATCGAGATAATTTATGAATTAAATATTAATTTAATTATAATATATATGTATATATATATAAAGGTGAAAACATAATTCCCCATTCCCATTCTTCTACACCGCCACTTCTAAAACGAGGGCCAAAATTCTTCGAAATGAAATTCCTAAATCAAGCTCGATTAATTCAACGATTTCAAGAACTTATAAAACAAAAATTCAAGTGCAAAGTTTGATCTACAATTCTGTATAGTTAAGATCGTTTATTGTTTAATGGTTTGTGAGTTTTCTAGCCCTAAAGGCGTAAATTTCGAACTCAAAATTAGGGAGGAGGGGCCCACCGAGTGCAACGCTGTCATGGCCGGTGGATGCTCTCGTGTAGGCACACGACGTGGCCTATCTTGATCAGAGTCCGGTGCCTCGACGGTGGAGCGGTTTGGAGCCCTAGAGTGCGAGCTTGTGAAGACCTGGAAATACCCGATGTAGAAGAAGGTTTAAGACGTTAAACCAGTGATTAGGGTTGTTAGTAATTATTAATATATATATATATATATTAATTTAAATTTAAGCGAAACTTGTAAAATCAATATCTCTCCCATAAGTTGTCAGAAATTTATGAAACTGAATGAAACAACCCAAACTTCCCCTTACGGGAAAGTTCGGATTGAGTTGAGAACACGACAAATCAGAACACAAACATAAGAACATTTCATTGCTTATTACAACAAAAAAGAATATTCCAGAGTATGATTATTTATACAACAGAAAATAATAACAGAGATTTAAAAATTACATAGCAGCGGAAAATAAGACATAAGTATAATGCGTAGCAAAAAGCTTTCCTAATATAGCTTCAGCTGTAATCCAGGATCCTGTTAAATAGAAATCTGCAAAACCAAAACTATTGACTGCCCGTGTAGAAAATATGGGCATCCAGAGTTTAGGAAGGAACAATAAACTCCCGGTCAGTCATGGGACTGGTATGAGAACTGAAAACATTTATTAATCTGATTTTAAAGTTAGGTAAATTAAGGGACCACGCCGTATAACACGGAACGGGTTTACCCCCAAGAATACCAGTGCATAAATAAACAGTGCAATGCTAATTTAGGAAAAATGTAGCTATTATAAGACTCAGGTCCCATCACACAATGCAACGCAAGCCGAAGGATAGAGTTTTACCTTATAATAGCCAAAAATGCTTGGTATGTGAAATTTCTCTTTTATTATTACTATAAGTGCATAGTGTAGAAATCAATTTCGAAAGTAAATGTACCAATCATAGACGGCATGAGTCCCCCATCCCACTATGTCGCCATATATAGGTTTATAATTAAAATCGCAAAGCTCGTATTAGAAAGTTGGATTTCCATCATGATGGCTCTTGATTCGAAAGATTTATCGCGTAGTTCAATACTCCACAACTTATGTCGCAGGCATGCGAAAACACCGTAATGCACATCCGTACTTTTGGGAAATCAAGTATCACTGCGGCTTACATCCCGGCGAGAGAAAACACCGCTTACTCTATCCCTATATGGGAATCGGGGGAAATGCCCTATCCCTCATCTCGGTCGACCGACTCCATACTAATATCGAAAGCATACTGATCTGACCATCAGTTCACCATCATACCGGGGTGTGAGGCTCGCGAAGTCACGCTATACAAAGCTATGCTAATTAAAGCTATGCTTTGATCATCATCCACAAGGCTTTGCTTTTCAACAAAAGCCTTGATCCATGCATCTTAGCATGTCACATTCTCAATCCATACCATACCATTGATTTCTGCCATTATATAACCTCTGAGCTCATACGTCTCAGAGAAGGGTGTTAAGCAAGAGAATAAACTCTCCGCCACCAAGCAGATATATATTAGAAGAGATCAACGAATACAGCATAAGGAATACAACGTCAGACATACCATCGATTTACAAGTCCGTTCTGGGTCTGAACGAAACCGGAGGCACCTTATTCCTCATCTCGTATGTCCAATACGAAAGAGAGGCCCTCGCATATCCGAACAATCAACAAGTACGTCCGGACGACCACCACGGTAGCACCTTCAAGGTAGCTACTCTAATCACGGGCATCAATAGCAACTCATCCATTCGATGTGAAGATTATCGGTCTTGCACCGTTTTCAATCTCTTCGACTGTTAGTCGTCGTACTCATTATTCAGAATGGGTTAAACCCGGTCTTTCCGCATAACTCGCGTAATTTATAATCAGGTGCTATAAAAACACATCCAACGCCTCATTCCAATTCAGAATATTCTTTTAATAAAATATTCTCATTTTTTAGGGAAAGGTTCCTATTAATTTTATCAAAGATAAATCCTTTTAAATTTATTCTTTTTAATCTCAAAAATCATTACTAAATGATTATTCGAATTTAAGGAATAAATCTTATCTTTAACTGGGTTAAAGAACAAATGTGTAACGACCCGCATTCTACGCATCGAAGGATCGTAGAATATTTATTTATTTCACATACGAAGTTGTATGGTCATGTAACTTTGGAAGACGACTATTGGGGTCATTTCCCATGTTCATGGTTTTTACCGATTTTTAAATGATCGTTTTGCCCCTAGCTGATCTTGTTTCTGCCATAACTTTTGATTGTGAAGGAGTTTTGACCTGAAACCACTTCCATTAGGTCCGGAAGATGGTTTACCTTTCCGTAGAGTGGTCACATTAGCCAAACGGACTTACCGTTTGGGAGATATGGCTGAAACAATGCTTAGAAAGTGAAAAACTGCTTAACCGGGCTTAATTGGGTAGTTAATAGCTGGGCCCATTGGAGAATTTCGGGATTAGGGGTATATAGGAGCTGATTAGGGTTAGAAAACATTTCTTTAGACACATTTTCAGCTGCCACTTTCATTCTTGGAACCATAGTAATGGCCTCCAACATCTAAAACACCTCTAAATCACTTTCTAATTGAAGGGGATTAGCATAGGATTGGGAATAGAGCTGCTATATTGCTTTGGAAACAGTGCCATAACACAGATTATTTCAGATCTAAAGTTAATTTGTAGCAAAGGTGAGTGATTTGCATAGTTCCTCACTAATTATGGTTAATTAAGGGTAATTAGTGTTAATTAGCAAATTTAAACATGATTAAATTATGGAAAAATATTTATAAATTTCGAAATATTGTTTTAGGCCTCTGTTAGAAAATTTGGTCGATTTGGTTAAGTTTTATTAATCCTATCATTAGTTTTGCTTAAACATGATTGAGGGAAAATATGGGTTTTTGGCTATATTCGATCCGTTTTAATCTATCAAATTATTGTTTTGGTGTTTGTGGTCAATTCTATAAGTTGCTATGACTGTATGGTATGCTTTGTGATTGATTAGAAAAGTTAGATTGGTCGTAAACGCCGTGGAATGGCGTAAAACAGTCGCTGGAAAGAAGTGCAGGAAATTACCCGAACCGGATCGAATCGGAAGGGGAAGCACGAACCGAACCGCTCGCACTTGAAGCTCCACGATCCGACCTGAACATGGTGGCACGACCTGAAGAGGGCACCTGATCCGAACTGCGTCACTCGACCCGAACCGATGCACCATGGAGGGACTTGAGAGACTCGACCCGATCCGACCATGAGCTAGTACAAGCCCCGACCCGATCCGAAGCTCCATCACGAACCGATCTGTATGGTGCGATCCGAACCGAACCGACTTGGATAGGGAAATCCGACCCGACCCGATGTGGATGATCATAGAAAGGACTACTTCGAGGAGTACGGTCCGAAGCATCGTGGAGAGGAGCATGCCGAACCGATCAGGAGAAGACCAAAACCCGAGATGCAAAGGTAGTCCAAGTAGGAAGTTTGTCCCCAGGATCCAGTTGGGAACCAACGGGTCAACTTCATGAGTTGGGCTTTGCTCCGGGACGTGTGCAAAGGGTTTATCGACTTCCATAGCTTTGATTCACCTCCGAGACGGATGTTAGGCTACGTATCAGTGCAGTGGGGTAGTTATTACTCCATGGGGCAGAGTGATCGTAGCATGGCTATGAGCCAGTGCAGTGGAGTTGTTATGACTTCATGGGGCAGAGTGGACATAGCAAGGACTAGTGGCTATGGATCAGTGCAGTGGTGTCATTATGACTCCATGGGGGCAGAGTGATCATAGCAAGGAATGGGTGGTCAGATCGGTGGATATCGTATGCTTTACGCACTAAGTGAGAGATGTGAGGATGGTTGCTATGCTTGATTGTTTGTTATCACTATGACATGCACACCCCTTCCCCGTATTCTTTACATCATATGTTAGTAGGACCTTAGAGTATTGAGCGGTATGTTGTGCTAACTCTTTGGTTGTAGGTCTAGGTTCAGGTATTGTTTAGTATACCTGTTATTATTCTGTTTTGCTGCTTATCGCTCATACCAGACTTTTGTCTGACCCAGATTTTTATGTTTCTTCTTATTACTATGGGTGCTCTTAAACGGGCAGACTAGAGACATGTTAGCTGGTTGTGCACGAGTAGCTGTCCAGAGACGAGAAGGAGGCTTACACGTACTATTTTCCATATATTCTCCCTGTGTCGTTGCTGGTCACTACTTTGGGCATTAGTAGTGTACCTTACTTATTTGCTTTAGAGACAGTTTTCAAAAGTTGTAATAATGATGATGTGGAACATAAGCAGTATTTGGATTTTCCACTGCTATGATGTTTAGTTTCTGCTTATGCACTGTCTCGCCTGTTTTATGTCAAAGTATGTTATTATTATATTCCATGCGCTGTGAGACATTCTATAGGTTCTTTATTAGTTCACCAGTAAGTTCTCTTCTTTTTCCTTCCTTTGGCAACCGTCCCGTGCTGGTTGGACATGACACAGCGCACTATCATTGGAAATGTCGGCTGGTGCAGGGCGGGCTGTCACACTTGGTATCAGAGCTCTGGGTTGCGTAGTTAACCTAGGGAAAGACACCAGGGAGATATAATACGTATATGAGAGCGCGTATTTGTGATTATTTTGGTTTTCAAAAGCTATATATATATATTATTAGTATAGCTAAGGACGAAGTCGCACTGCACTAACACCACAAAGAGGATGGTTAATCGTTTCTCTTTACAGATTGAACGATGAGCCGATCTACGAGGGGTGCTGGTAGAGGAGCCAATAATGGGAATGCCCCTGACATGAGAGCTATGTTTACTGACTTCATGAGAGAGATGCTTAGAGATGCCTGGAGGGCAGTTTCCAATGCTGCTAATGGTGATGGTGCAGAGGTGCAGGCGCCTAGAGCCAATTTCGTTGGTGGAAAGTCGTTCCACGGAACGGAGTCGACTACGGATGTTCAGGATTGGTTGGATAGCTGTGAGCGTATCTTCGAAGACTTAGGTATCGAGGATGCGATGAAGAGAAAGCTAGCGTCCCGTCAGCTGCAAGGACGGGCAATGAATTGGTGGAACACTATTAAGGCAGCTACTCCTGAGGATCAGATTACTTGGGATCAGTTTAAGACTCGCTTTAGCGACAAGTTTATTCTAGCTGCTCAGAAGTCAGTATTGTTTAAGAGGTTCTTGGAGCTAAAGCAGAATGGTAGAGCTGTCTCGGAGTATATTGCTGAGTTTGATACTTTATCAAAGTATGGATTATCCCTCATTGACACTCCCGAGAAGAAGAATGAGAAGTTTATAACAGGCTTGGATCAGTACTTGGGGGAAAGGCTTATTAACCACATCGATGAGACATTTGAATCGATTGTGGGGAAAGCTTTGAGATCAGAGAGTCTATACCCCAAGTCAAAGATCGAGGTTGCATCTGCGAAAGAGCCAAAGCCGCAAGTAAGCAGTGGAGGCAAGAATGGTTCTCAGAATAAGAGAAAGCAGAATCAGACCAAAGATGGCCAGAAAAAGAGTAAGAAAGATGTTGAGTGCTTTAGCTATGGTAAGAGGGGCCACTATGCTAAAGAATGTCAGGCCAAGCCAGGATAGGAAGTGCTTCAACTGTAGCCAAGTGGGACATCACAAGGACAAGTGTCTGCAACCCCCTAAGGAAAAGCAGATTGTGAAAGCATATGCTATCAATGTTGTTCCTTCTTCGTCGAATGCCCCAACCGCGGCGGAGAAAGGAAAGAATGTTGTTATTCAAGGTATGCTTTCTGTTTATGATGTTCCTGTTCGAGTATTGTTTGATACCGGGGCTTCCCGTTCCTTCATATCTAGTGACCTGGTAGATAGGTTGGGATTGGAACCCGAGATAGTCGATAGACCTTTAGTAGTGACGAACCCGATTGGTGGTTCGACTAGCCTTAGCATGATATGTCGAAATTTGGTTTTATCGAGTCATGGATGCATGTTTGTTTGTGATTTCTTTGTTTTGGGCTTTACTGGGTTTGGCATTATTTTGGGAGTCGGTTGGCTCTAAAGATACGGGGTGGTGGTAGACTGTGAGGGATTTTTGGTGACAGTTAGAGCGGATGATGGGCGGAGGGTAGTGTTTGGTGGTCTACCTAGTGATGGGGTAATGGCTAGTTTTCTAAATTCCCTCGACATCCCGCATGATGAGTTGTCAGATGTGCCCGTGGCTGGCCAGTATCCGGACGTCTTCGAGGAAGTGACCGGACTTCCACCACACCGAGAGATTGAGTTCCATATTGATTTAGTGAAAGATGCTAGACCTATAGTGATGCCACTTCGTCGTATGGCGCCAAGGGAGCAACGAGAGCTCGGGGTGCAAGTAAGCGATCTTTTGAAGAAGGGATTTATCAGAAGAAGTGTTTCTGAGTGGGGAGCACCAGTTGTGTTTGCTACCAAGGCAGATGGTTCCCTTCGATTGTGTATGGACTACCGCGAGTTGAATAAGGTGACGAGGAAGAATAAGCATCCTCTACCGTGGATAGGTGATTTGTTTGATCAGTTGAGTGGCGCGAGAGTGTTCTCCCAGTTGGATCTCGCGACAGGTTTTCATCAGCTTAGAGTGGAAGCTGTGAGTATAGCTAAAACGGCCTTTCGAACGCCGTCTGGATTTTATGAGTGGTTGGTCATGCCATTCGGGTTGACCAATGCACCAACATATTTTGTGGACCTTATGAATAGGGTATTCAGAGATCATTTGAATAAGTTTGTTCTTGTGTTCATGGACGATATACTTGTTTATTTGAGGACAGAGGAAGAACACAAGGAACACTTGAGGATAGTGATGGAGGTGTTGAGAAAACACCAATTGAAAGCAAAGTTTTCTAAGTGTCACTTCTGGAGAAGGGAAGTGAGATTTTTGGGCCATGTTGTTTCAGAGAATGGTATCGCCGTGGACCCTGCGAAAGTGGCTACGGTACAAGATTGGTCTACGCCCAAGAATGCAACAGACGTAAGAAGTTTCTTGGGATTAGCTGAATATTATCGTAAGTTTATCCAAGACTTCTCCAAGATAGCAGCACCGTTGACCAAGAAGAATCAAGCTTTCGTCTGGGACGAAAAGTGTGAAAATGAATTCAAGAGTCTAAAGGAAAAGTTGACATATGCACCAGTGTTAGTCATTCCTAAAGGGAATGAAGAGATGACGGTATACACAAATTCATGTGGTACCGGACTAGGTGCTGTGTTGATGTAAGGAGGTAGGGTTGTAGCTTATGCTAGTCGGCAACTGAAACCGCACGAGAAAAGATATCCTACCCATGATTTGGAATTGACAGCGATCGTGTTCGCATTGAAGATGTGGAGACATTACCTCTTGGGAGAAAGATTCGAGTTGTTTACTGATCATAAGTCATTAAAGTATCTTTTCTCTGAAAAGGATCTAAATCTCCAACTGCAAAGATGGTTAGAATTCTTGGCTTCCTACGATTTCGATATCGCATACACACCAGGAAAGGGCAATGCGGTAGTTGATGCATTGAGTAGAAGACATGCCAGTTTAGGGGCTATGTTTCTTGAGCGGAAGCAACTGGAGTACATCGCTGGGTATGATTTCAGACCAAAGTGCGAATTGGATCCAGAAATGTTAGCAAATTTGACGATCAGACCCACTTTGATTGAGAGGAATGGTTCTAGTCAGAAGAACGATCCTAACTTGTTGGAAATCATCTCCAAGTTAGAGATGGGTATCGATGAGGAGATGAACAAGTATGGGCTTGATCGAGATGGATGGCTTAGAAAGAATGGAAGACTTGTTGTCCCCAATGTCAATGGATTGAGAGATGAAGTGCTTAGGGAATGTCATCACTCAAAACTGACTATACACCACGGTGGTAACAAGATGTATCGAGACATGAAGCAGACCTACTACTGGGAAGGGATGAAAAGAGACATTGGGAAGTTTATATCCAAATGCATGAATTGCCAGCTAGTTAAAGCTGAGCAAAAGAAACCTAGTGGTTTGTTGCAACCATTAGAAATTCCAGAATGGAAATGGGAACAAGTCTTAATGGATTTCATTGATGGGTTACCAAGGACTAGATCGGGCCATGATAGCATTTGGGTGATTGTGGACCGATTAAATAAGAGTGCAAGGTTTATACCCGTCAAGTCAAACAGGATTGCAGCTAAGTTAGCGGAACTGTATATGAAGTGGGTAGTGAGATTTCATGGAATACCCAAAGGCATTGTGAGTGACCGAGACCCGTTGTTCACTAGTGGATTTTGGAAGAGCTTACAAGAGGTGCTAGGATCAGAATTACATCTCAGTACCGCGTATCATCCTCAAACCGACGGACAGACAGAGAGGGTGAATCGAGTGTTAGAAGATCATTTGCGAGCTTGTGTATTGGATTTTGATGGATCATGGGATGACCATTTACATCTAGTGGAGTTCTCATATAATAACAGTTACCAATCCAGTATTGGTATGGCTCCATTTGAAGCTTTGTACGGAAGACCATGCAACTCACCGTCATGTTGGTTAGAAACTGGTGAGAAGTTTGTGCTTGGACCAGATGTGATAAGAGAAACTTCAGACAAGATCAAGATTATTCAACAGCGAATGAAGGCTGCCCAAGATAAGCAGAAGAGTTATGCTGATAAGAGGAGGAGACAATTAAATTTCTCCGTTGACGACTTGGTATTTGTCAAGGTTTCTTCGTTGAAGAGCGTGATATGATTTGGCAGGAGAGACAAGTTAGTACCAAGATTCGTTGGTCCATTCCCAGTTCTTGAGAAAATTGGGAATTTGGCATATAAAGTTGAATTACCAGAGAAGATGGCATGAGTTCATAACGTATTTCATGTTTCCCAATTAAGGAAATTCGTGCATGACCCTGATATGGCTATTTCACCTGATCAGTTGGATGATATCGAGGTTGATCCCGAGGCGGCTGAGAACCGCAGACCTATGCGTATTGTTGGGAACGATACGAAGCAACTTCGAAGGAAAGCGGTGAATCTAATCAAAGTTCAGTGGGGCGAGAATGAGAATGACTGTACTTGGGAGACAGAGGAGAGCATTAAGAAGACGTATCCAGAACTCTTCGCCTGGTAAGATTCCAGTTTCGATTTAGTCTTTCTGAATGCTAGGATAGGTTTGTTTTGTTTGTTTTGCATGTTTGATTGTTGTATAAGGCTGGTAGGCATGCAGGATCGTTTGTATGTTTTGGGTTAAGGAATTTCAGGGACGAAATTTCTTAAGGGGGAAGAATGTAACGACCCGCATTCTACGCATCGAAGGATCGTAGAATATTTATTTCTTTCACATATGAAGTCGTTTGGTCATGTAACTTTGGAAGACGACTATTGGGATCATTTCCTATGTTCATGATTTTTGCCGATTTTTAAATGACCGTTTTGCCCCTAGCTGATCTTGTTTCAGCCATAACTTTTGAATGGGAAGGAGTTTTGACCTGAAACTACTTCCATTAGGTCCGGATGATGGTTTACCTTTCCGTATAGTGGTCACATTAGCCAAACGGACTTACCGTTTGGGAGATATGGCTGAAACAATGCTTAGAAAGTGAAAAACTGCTTAACTGGGCTTAATTGGGTAGTTAATAGCTATGCCCATTGGAGAATTTCGGGATTAGGGGGTATATAAGGGCTAATTAGGGTTAGAAAACTTTTTTTAGACACACTTTCAGCCGCAACATTCATTCTTGGAATCCTAGTAATGGCCTCCAACATTTAAAACACCTCTAAACCACTTTCTAATTGAAGATTTGGCTAGATTACATCAAATTGAAGGGGATTAGCAAAGGATTGGGAATAGAGCTGCTATATTGCTTTAGAAACAGTGTCATAACAGAGATTATTTCAGATCTAAAGTTAATTTATAGCAAAGGTGAGTGATTTGCATAGTTCCTCACTAATTATGGTTAATTAGTGTTAATTAGCGAATTTAAATGTGATTAAATTCTGGAAAAATATTTATAAATTTCGAAATATTGTTTTAGGCCTCTGTTAGAAAATTTGGTCAGTTTGGTTAAGTTTTACTAATCCTATCATTAGTTTTGCTTAAACATGATTAAGGGAAAATATGGGTTTTTGGCAATGTTCGATCCGTTTTAACCTATCAAATTATTGTTTTGGTGTTTGTGGTCAATTCTATAAGTTGCTATGACTGTATGGTATGCTTTGTGATTGATTAGAAAAGTTAGATTGGACGAAAACGCCGTCGAATGGCATAAAACAGTCGCCGGAAAGAAGTGTAGGAAATCACCCGAACCAGATCGGATCAGAGGGGGAAGCACGAACCGAACCGCTCGCACTTGAAGCTCCACGATCCGACCTGAACATGGTGGCACGACCTGAAGAGGGCACCCGATCCGAACCGCGTCACTCGACCCGAACCGATGCACCATGGAGGGACTTGAGAGACTCGACCCGATCCGACCATGAGCTTGTACAAGCCCCGATCCTATCCAAAGCTCCATCACGAACCGATCCGTATGGTGCGATCCGAACTGAACCGACTTGGATAGGGAAATCCGATCCTACGCGATGTGGATGATCATAGAAAGGACTACTTCGAAGAGCACGATTCGAAGCATCGTGAAGAGGAGCATGCCGAACCGATCAGGAGAAGACCAAAACCCGAGATGCAAAGGTATTCCAAGTAGGAAGTTTGTACCCAGGATCCAGTTGGGAACCAACGGGTCAACTTCATGAGTTGGGCTTTGCTGCGGGACGTGTGCAAAGGGGTTATCGACGTCCATAGCTTTGATTCACCACCAAGACGGATGTTAGGCTACGTATCAGTGCAGTGGGGTAGTTACTACTCCATGGGACAGAGTGATCGTAGCATGGCTATGAGCCAATGCAGTGGAGTTGTTCTGACTTCATGGGGCAGAGTGGATATAGCAAGGACTAGTGGCTATGGATCAGTGCAGTGGTGTCAATATGACTTCATGGGGCAGAGTGATGATAGCAAGGAATGGGCGGTCAGAGCGCTGGATATCAAATGCTTTACGCACTGAGTGAGAGATGTGAGGATGTTTGCTATGCTTGAATGTTTGTTATCACTATGACATGCACACCCCTTCCCCGTATTCTTTACATCGTATGTTAGTGGCACCTTAGAGTATTGAGCGGTATGTTGTGGTAACTCTTTGGTTGCAGGTCCAGGTTCAGGTATTGTTTAGTATACCTGTTATTATCCTGTTTTGCTGCTTATCGCTCATACCAGACTTTTGTCTAACCCAGAGTTTTATGTCTCTTCTTATTACTTTGGGTGCTCTTAAACTGGCAGACTAGAGACAGGTTAGCTGGTTGTGCACGAGTAGCTGTCCGGAGACGAGCAGGAGGCTTACACGTACTATTTTCCATATATTCTCCCTTTGTCGCTGCTGGTCACTACTTTGGGCATTAGTAGTGTACCTTACTTATTTGCTTTAGAGACAGTTTTTAAAAGTTGTAATAATGATGATGTGGAACATAAACTGTATTTGGATTTTCTGCTGCTATGATGTTTAGTTTCAGCTTATGCACTGTCTCGCCTGTTTTATGTCAAAGTATGTTATTATTATATTTTATTCCATGCGCTGTGAGACATTCTATAGGTTCTTTGTTAGTTCACCAGTAATTTCTTTTCTTTTTCCTTCCTTTGGCAACCGTGCCGTGCTGGTTGGACATTGGCACAACGCACTATCATTGGAAATGTCGGCTGGTGCGGGGCGGGCCGTCACAAAATGTTATTTTAAAAACATTGTTCACGATAAACGCAAAATCATCTTCCATCAAAATGGAATCTACATGGAAATCATAATAGTATATAATCGATATAAATTCCCGTATCAGACTAATAATATAAATGGAATAACGGCAAAGCCATTTAAATTCCATGTATAGTATCGATCTTCATTCACAGAAGCTCATCTCGATTATTACCGAATAGAATTCCATTCAATTCCAATTTAATATATTAAATTGGAAAACTTTACTTTGGAAAAATTCCCATTTAAATCTTAATAAAAGATTTATAAATTCCAAATTATCTCTCCACTGTTAATTGGGTTAAAAAACACATGTTATTTAAAACATTGTTCACGATAAACCCAAAAACCCAATTCTTTTATTCAATTCCAATTTAATATAAATTAATTGGTAAAATTTCCTAAATCTTAATTAAAAGATTTATTCTAAACTGGGTTTAAGAATAGTGTCAATAAAGACACTGTTCACGACAAACCCAAAATCCCATTTGATATTAAATGTAAGGTTCCAAATAAAAATTATATTGACTTATATTCAATATCAAATTCTGAAACCAACAAATATTGTATTGGGAATAACAATCTATATATATCTTCCAAATTCCCTATAACAATATCTGTATAATCACAGAATCCACTATCGAAATATTCCGAAGATAATTTCCGTTTAATATATATTGGAATATTCTGGTTATTTTAAAACCATTTTCAAATCTAATTTACTTATTTCTAAAAAGAATTAAATTATTATACTAGTTAATAACTAGTTCATTTTGATAAAAATATATTTTTATCTTTATAAAATTGGAAATTTTCATCAAAAATCATTCCAAACCATTTATTATGATTTTACATAATTTTTCCATATTTTTAATAATTTCATTATCGCCCGTACAGTCGGTTTCCAATAACGGCCACCGAACTGCATCCATAGCGACCTTTTCTGAAATTGATTTGGACATATCTCCAAATCTAACCGTTAGATTTCAAATCTCTTATATTCATTGGAAATCACTTTTTGATACGAACCCAACGGTTCCCATTTTAGGAGAATCTAAAGGTCGGATCTCCCGTTACATCAATTTGAAGTTAATGGTCGAAATTCGCGAACAGTCGCTGCGCGGCGCGTTCTATTCAGGCAATTTAAATATATGTAATATAAATATTATACATATTTCATCGATTTACATTTAAAACGTATTTTATAAATTATTTATAAATTCATTTTAAAATGATTTAACTTCATTTTCACTTTTATATCAAAATTGAATATTCCACAACTTTATCATATTAAAATGATAATATTTCCTACTTTGCTATCATGTAAATGATTTACATTTTAATGATTTTATAATACAATAACAATGTAATTTCGTTGTTTAAACGTTTTATTTGAAACATTGAATATTTTAAATCATTCTTACATACACAATAAAAATGTATATTTTTATTGTTAACATATTCTATTTCAAACAATGAATATTTTTAATGATTTAAACATACAATAAAAATGCAATTTTTATTGTAAAAACATTATCTTTTAAGCATGAAACTTTTTGATGATTCAACAGTACAATAAAAATTTAATTTTTATTTGTGACAACATATTCTTTTAAATATGATTCTTTTTAATGAATCAACAGTACAATAAAAATGTGAATTTTATTGTCTAATTATTTTCTTCAATCACGCATCTTTTTAACTTCACTTACATGTAACAACCCGCATTATACGCATTGGAGGATCGTAGAATATTTATTTCTTTCCCATATGAAGTCGTATGGTCATGTAATTTTGAGAAACAACCATTAGACTCATTTCCCATGTTCATGATTTTTGTCGATTTTTAAATGACCGTTTTGCACCTAGCTGATCTTGTTTTGGCCATAACTTTTGATTGGAAAGGAATTTTGATGTGAAACTACTTCCATTAGATTCGTTTGATGGTTTACCTTTCCGTAGAGTGGTCACATGTAAAAACGGACTTACTGTTTGGGAGATATGGCTGAAATAAGGTTTGGAAGGTGAAAATCTGCTTAACCGGGCCAAATAGGGTGATTAGTGAATAGGCCCATAACCTATTTCGGGATTAGGGTTATGGGGAGGCTGAAAAGGGTTAGAGAATCATTCCATTTTGGTTTTCTAGCCTCCACTTATCTCCAAGAAACCCTAAAAATGGCCTCCAACCTCTAAATCACCTCCAAATCATCTTCTAATCAAGGATTAAGCTTAGCAACATCAAATCAAGGGAGATCTACACCAAATCAACGTTAGAGCTGCTGTTTAGCATTGGGATTCACATCAAATCAGAGATTAATTCCAGATCTGAGTTTATTTGTGGCTAAGGTGAGTGATTTGCATAGTTCCTCACTAATTATGGCTAATTAAGGGTAATTAGTGTTAACTAGCGAATTTAAACATGATAAAATTCTGGAAAAATATTTATAAAATTCGAAATGATGTTTTAGACCTCTGATATGAATTTGGGTTAATTTGGTTAAGTTTTGCTAATCACATCATTAGTTTCACCTAAACATGCTTAAGGGGAAAT
Source organism: Allium sativum (assembly GCA_030737875.1). Lineage (NCBI taxonomy): Eukaryota > Viridiplantae > Streptophyta > Magnoliopsida > Asparagales > Amaryllidaceae > Allium > Allium sativum. Next base: position 966,814,815 of record CM060922.1, on the reverse strand, counting down.
ATGGGGTTTTGGGTATGTTTGATCCATTTTAACCTATCATATTGATGTTTTGGTGTTTGAGGTCACTTCTACTTGTTGTTATGAGTGTATGGTATGCTTTCTGATTGATTAGAATAGGTAGAATGGTCGAAAACGCGGTCGAGTGGCGTAAATTGCTTGCTGGAAGAAGTGCAGGAAAACAGACCGATCCGGATCGGAACGGAGGGAGAACCCGATCCGCTTCCACACTTTATTCTTCGATCTATTCGCTCTTCTCGTGGCATGCGTCGTCCGATCCGACCCGCCTGATGATCTCCGACCCGATCCGCCATAGTACCCGACCCGAACCGATGTACCTCGACGAGGCTTGGAGACTGCGACCCGACCCGAGTCGATTAGAAGAAGCCGATCCGAACTGTGGCACATTGGAGGACCCCGACCCGAACCAGTTATGGCGACTAGACGTGGAGATCCGACCCGATCCGCTGAGGTGATGAAGAACCGATCCGATCCAGCGAAGGAGGAGCACTCCGATCCGAATCGAACTGATGGCTAAGAGGGGATCCGAACCGATCCGGTGATGACCAATAACCCGAGATGCAAAGGTAGCCCAAATGGAAGTTAGAGCTCAGGATCCAGTTGGGAACCAATGAGTTCACTTCATGGTTGGGCTTTGCTGTGGGACGTGTGCTAAGGAGTTGTCGATGTTCATAACTTCGATTCACCACTAAAAATGGATGATGGGCTACTTATCAGTGCAGTAGAGTCATTACGACTCGAGGGGCAAGGTGATGGTAGCAAGACTACGTTATCAATGCTGTAGAGTCATTACGACTCGAGGGGCAAAGTGATGCGTAGTAAGACTATGAGCCAGTGCAGTGGGGTCACTGTGACTCCATGGGGCAGAGTGGACATAATAAAGGATTAGTGAGGCTATGAGCCAGTGCAGTGGGGTCACTGTGACTCCATGGGGCAAAGTGGACATAGCAAAGGATTAGTGGCTACGTTATCAGTGCAGTGAAGCCATTTATGACTTCATGGGGCAAAGTGATCGTAGCAAGGTATGTTGGGTGATCGAAGTGGTGAATATCGTATGCTTTATGCATTGAGTGAGAGATGTGAGGATGGTTGCTATGTTTGATTGTTTGCCATCACTATGACATGCACACCCCCACCCCCGTTATCTTTACACCATTTGAAATGGCACCTTAGAGTGTTGTACATTATGTAGTGCTAACTCTTTGGTTGCAGGTCCAGGTTTAGGTATGTTTTAGTCTACCTGTTATTGTTCTGTTTAGATGCTTATCGCTCATACCAGGCTTTATGTCTGACCCAGAGTTTTATGTCTCCTCTTATTACTCTGGGTGCTCACACGAGCAGACTAGAGACAGGTTAGTTGGTGATGCGCGAGTAGCTGATTCGGAGGCGAGCAGGAGGCTTCCACGTATGATATATAGATATTCTCCCTGTGTCGTTGGTGGTCGCTACTTGGGCATTAGTAGTGTACCTCCTTTATCTTGCTTTTGTTTTGAGACAGTTTGGAAAGTTGTAATAATGTTAACTTTGGATCATAAGATGTACTTGGATTTTCTGCTTCTATGTTACTTGTTTCAGCTTATGCACTGTCTCACCTGTTTTATGTCAAGTATGTTATTATTATATTTTGTTCTATGCGTTGTGAGACATTTTACAGGTTCCTTGTTAGTTCATTTCCTTCTTCCCTTTCCTTCTGACGACCCATCCCGTGCTAATTGGACATGTGTATAGCGCACCTTTGGAGTAAATGTCGGTTGGTGCGGGGCGGGACGTCACATTACATGTTAAAGGTTACATTTTAAGTGAACAAAATCATAATTTTAACATATGATTATTTTTATATTAACATCGCTAACATGTTAATAACAATATTTTAATATAACCTTCATACAATAAAAATGTAAATTTTTATTGTTACATATTATAGTTTCAAACAATGAATATTTTATATCATTCTAATAATGATAATATTTTCAAAATATCGGATTTTGAAATCACTTTTCAATATTCATTATAAAATGAATAAAATCGATATAAATATCGTTCGTTTTAAAATGGCGTTTAACTACTTAACACGACTTCACATTTCAATATTTACGGAATATTATTTTAAAATATTCTTTATTTTCCAAATTGGAATGAGACCCAACCTATTACCATATAATGTTATTTATATGGATTTCATACATCGCATGTATACAACAATAATGATAAACAATCATTAAAAATTCATACTACATTCAGAGTGCCATTTACAACTGTGTAAGGATTAAAATAAATAAATAACGCTCATCACAGACTGTCAATCCATCGATTGACATACAACTAAATATTGGGAATAGTGTATGTCAAATATCATCCCAATACCCGTGCGGGGTTTTCAAACAACAACAGTTTACTTATTTGTGTAGGTGGGCGATGTGTGAAATTTATCGTCCCAATCCCTAACAGATAATGGGTGTACATAAACAAATCGTCCGATTCGTAAATGAATATTTTCTTGATTCACATATACAATAAAAATATGATTTTTATTGTATAAACATATTTTATTAAACATGAACATTTTATTATTAACGTCGCTAATATGACAATATTTTAATCTAATCTACATACGCAATAAAAATGTATATTTTATTGTTAACATATTTTAGTTCAATCAATGAATGTTTTTAGTGATTTAAAACATGCAATAAAGGTGTGATTTTTATTGTAAAAATCCTTATCTTTTAAAAACAAATATTTTATTTTATTTTCTTTACTAACAAGACAAGGATGACATTTTTATCAACAAAACATACATTAACAAATATTTCTTTTATTGCTTTATACATACAATAAAAATATGATTTTTATTGTCAAAACATTTTATTTTAAAATTGAATTCTTTTAATGATTCGTTCATATAATAAAAATGTAATTTTTATTATTTAAACATTTTATTTTCAAACTTGAATCCTTTTAATATTCATACTTACATTAAAATGAAGTTTTTTATGTAAACACAATTTTATGATTCTTGACACTTTTTATATGTTTCATCTTACAGTAAAATGTACTTTTTAATGTAAACACAATTTTACCATATTTGAATCTTTTTATATGATTCATCTTACATTAAAATGTATTTTTTTAATGTAAACACTTTAACAAGTTTGAATCTTTTTAATGATTCAGCCATACATTTAAAAATGTAATTTTCAATGTTAAAACATTTTTATCAAATTTGAATCTTTCATACCTTAAAAATGTGATTTTATATGTTAACACATTTTTATTCAAACTAGAATATTTTAAATGAATTAAACATACCGTAAAAATGTAGTTCTTATTGTTCAATCATTTAATTCCACGAAATGAATATTTTTCATTATTTCTTATATACAATAAAAATGTAAATTTTTATTGTTTAAACATTTTATTTCATTATAATATATTTATATATATATATAATTTATATAAATAAATTTTATATAAAATAATATCAAACAATAACAATCCAAATAACAATCCAAACAAACAATCATGGTTTGTACAATCAATGGTGTCGGGTGCTGCTAAGCACCGTCTATATGCTAGTATAAATTTAACTGTAAAAAATTAGAGTGAAAGGAGTTCTCACAGTGGCCGGTCTTGAAAATTTTGAACAACGATTATTTTAATAAAATTAAACTGGGGTTTAATTTTATCAAAAATCCAAATGGTCTCTGTTTCAGATCTGGTCTGCTCCATTTTGTAGTGCTCTCCAAGACGGTTCCAACGCATTTCGTTTTGTTCGATTCTGTTGATGTATGAAGAAGTTATACGATTTTAAACTTTGGTTGTATAATCAAGAAAATTAATTAATTAAAATTTTTAACCCTCTTATCCTCTATTCCGTCTTCCTGATGTTCTCGAACAGGCTTCCTCGCTTCAAGCCACTGACGCACGCCACCAGAGGCCAGTGGGGCCTAATCGAACCCCACTACGATGACACCGCCACCTTCGACGACCTCCGCCCACCACGCGTTGAATTCCGAACCCTCCACTACTCTGGAAACTGCGTTCAAACGACTGGCAGTTAAACACGAAATTCCCCCAAATCACTACATGATATTCGATCATCGCCGCATCATTTTAAAGCCCCGATCTAGCTCTTTAATTTTCTCATATAAATCATGTTGTATTTTGTCAAGGATAGGGAGAAATTATCGATTGATTTTCGAACGATGTTGGCCATTCATTTTGGTCTGGCGGTGGCAGTTTCAATTTGTGATTAGGGTTTCTTGATATGCGGGAAGGGTATTTATAAATATAATAATATTAAATTCTTTAATTTACAAAAAAACCCGTTAATTCCTAATATCTCCAAATCCAGCCCAACGAATGTTGCCCCTAGCCAAATATCCCTATTCCGGACACAATAGGCTAGGTCTCATCAGCCCATTTGATAGTTTCAGCCCCCATTTCTTTAAATTAAAATATATAACATTTTAATATTAAATTTGATCGTACATTTTAATTTACCGGGGCCACATACTAACTTCAAATATTACAGAAAAATTATTTCTAGCTATGTTTTGATGATACGGTCCTAGCAAAACTAATTTCGTTGAATTTGGAGATCGTTTGAAAAATGGCCATTTTCTGGTCGATCCAATTTGGTTGAAATTGACAAAAACGTTTTCTTTTGCCATGCTCACATATTGATTCCAAAAATCACGAAAATTGGAATCTTGCAATAACTTGACATTCCGGATCCAACCAAAGTGGTTTCGTTGAAAATGAAGGTCGTTTGCAAAATGGTTATTTTTAATGGCCATATATTATATATAATTCCATAGTGACTATTCCAAATTTTAATCTGGACATAACTTTTTATTCCCACTATGAAATTTGGATTTTTCAGATTCATTGGAAAGATATTTTCAAACAGATTCAAATATTTCTTGTTTCACTAAAATCCGATTTATTTTGAATCCTGTACATTCATTTGAAATTTGAAATTTGAAATCGAATTTTCAAACTACCACGCCATTTTAAACTCTGTTTATAGTTATATTAAATTTATTCGTTCTAAATTTGATTTAAATAAATTTCTAATCATTATTATTTAAAATAAATTATTTCAAATTTTCAAAATCCATTAAAATTGCTAAAATAATTTTTTTAAATTTGTTCGGATTTTCCAGGTTGTTACAATCTCCCCCACTTAAAATCTTTTCGTCCTCGAAAAGGAACGGAGCTTAAAGTTGTTTAACCAACCAACTCAACTTTCATTCTGGCTTTAATTTTTCAACTTTTCAGTTTCTAATAATTTTCAAATATTTCAAAATTTTGGCTAACATCATAAATTTTCGAAAAATTTCGCCATAACCTCCTTTTTACGGGTTGATATTTAAAACCGCAACTAGCCTTACACGGCCCTCATCAATCCAAAAGAAAAAGAAAAGGCTAAGCGGCTAGCCAATCGGCTCATAAAATCATCAGACCCAAACAAAACAGTAAATATGTACCTATTTGTCGGGTATACAATTTTATTCCTCTTCTTTAGCCTCCTTGCTATGACCTGTTCAATATATATGCATGTACATGTATGCTATTTTAACCAATTTTCAATTCAGTTCAATATTTTGATTCAATTTGGCTTTACTTGTCATTCATTCTTTTATTGGTTTAATCAATCCAATATATATATATATATATATATATATATATATATATATATATATAAATTTATTAAACTAATAATCATACAATACAACCAGCAATCAATTAGTTGGTTAAATTTTCAAACAAATATCTTTCTATATATATATCCGAAAATCATATTTTTGATGTCAAATCCCAACAATAACCCTATCTACTTTTGGTTCTCACACCAGTCGATTGGAAACATATAGATATACCACTTTAGAACTCGGACATAAGCACTAATGATGATGCCTCATCATCAGAATCATCTCCAGGCGAGTAGAGTGTGATTCTATATCTACCCAGTATATTTGAGAATTCGTATACACGTTTGCAAGGCATATATGCAAAATCTTCATATACTTGATTTCCAAACTAAAATATAAGAATATTTCAAATACGCTTTTTATGATTTAAATTTTCAAAACAAAATTTGTTTTCATTTTTTTCTTAAAAATAACACTCTTCGGACTAAATTCTAGGATACTGCTGATCCCATCTCTAACGAGTCATTCTTATTGGATATTACTAATCCAATCTCTGATGAATTCTTTCGTTCGGTTCTAATGTGTCTTGTTCTCGAGCTCTGTAAATCAAAGCTCTGATACCAAATGAAACGACCTAAACTTCCCCTTACGGGAAAGCCCGGATTGAGTTGAGAACATGACAAATCAGAACACAAACAGAAGAACATTTCATTGCTTATTACAAAAATTTACATCAGAGTACAAGAATATTCCAGAGTATGATTAATTATATAAAAGAAAATAATATCAAATATTTAAAAATTACATAGCAGCGGAAAATAAGACATAAGTATAATGCGTAGCGGAAAAGCTTTCCTAATATAGCTCCAGCTGTAATCCAGGATCCTGTTAAATAGAAATCTGGAAAACCAAAACTATTGACTGCCCGTGTGGAAAATATGGGAACCCATAGTTTAGGAAGGAACAATAAACTCCAGGTCAGTCATGGGACTGGTCTGAGAACTCAAAACAGTTATTAATCTGATTTTAAAGTTAGGTAAATCAATGGACTACGCCGTATAACATGGAACGGGTTTACCCCCAAGAATACCAATTCATAAATAAACAGCGCAATGCTGATTTAAGAAAAATGTCGCTATTATAAGACTCAGGTCCCATCACATAATGCAACGCAAGCCTGAGGATAGAGTTTTACCTTATAATAGCCAAAAATGCTTGGTACGCAAAATTTCTCTTTTATTATTACTATAAGTTCATAATGTAGAAATCAATTTCGAAAGTAAATGTATCAATCATAGACGGCATGAGTGCCCCATCCCACTATGTAGCCATATATAGGTTTACAACTAAAACCGCAAAGCTCGTATTGGAAAGTTGGATTTCCATCATGATGGCTCTTGATTCGAAAGATCTATCACATAGTGCAATACTCCATGGCTTACGTCGTAGGCATGCGAAAACACCATAATGCACATCCACACTTTTGAGAAATCAAGTATCACTGCGGCTTACATCCCGGCGAGAGAAAACACCGCTTACTCTATCCCTATATGGGAATTGGGGAAATGCCCTATCCCTCATCTCGGTCGACCGAATCCATACTAATATCGAAAGAATACTGATCTGACCATCAGTTCACCATCATACCGGGGTGTGAGGCTCGCGAAGTCATGCTACACAAAGCTATGCTAATTAAAGCTATGCTTTGATCATCATCCACAAGACTCTGCTTTTCAACAAAAGCCATGATCCATGCATCTTAGCATGCCACATTGTCAATCCGTACCATACCATTGATTTCTGCCATTATATAACCTCTGAGCTCATACGTCTCAGAGAATGGTGTTAAGCAAGAGAATAAATTCTCTGCCGCCAAGCAGATATATATTAGCAGAGATCAACAAATACAACATAAAGGAATACAACGTCAGACATACTATCCATTTACAAGTCCGTTCTGGGTCTGAACGAAATCGGAGGCACCTTATTCCTCGTCCCATATGTCCAATACGGAAGAGAGGCCCTCACATATCCGAATAATCAACAAGTACATCCGGACGACCACCACTGTAGCACCTTCAAGGTAGCTACTCCAATCACGGGAATCAGTAGCAACTCATCCATTCGATGTGAAGATCGTCGGTCTTGCACCGTCTTCAATCTCTTCGACTGTTAGCCGTCGTATTCATTATTCAGAATGGGTTAAACCCGGTCTTTCCGAATAACTCGCGTAATTTATAATCAGATGCTATTAAAACCATCCAACGCCTCATTCCAATTCAGAATATTCTTTTAATAAAATATTCTCATTTTTAGGGAAAGGTTCCCATTAATTTTATCAAAGATAAATCCTTTTAAATTTATTATTTTTAATCTCAAAAATCATTACTTAATGAAACACCCCACCTCCGTTAAGGTCACTCACAAAGGGAATGCCTTAACTTTGGTGGAGGTTTATAGGTAAAAGTCACAGATAAAACACAAGATAGATATATAAACACATATATATAAGCTGCGGAAAACAAACAGACTTTTATTTCATAAATACGTGTTCATACAAAGCATTTCCATAATTGTCTCATAACAACTTCCAAAACATTACATAATCATTTCTGTCTTGATTATTAAATAAAGAAGCATAAAACATAATAAAAGCTGCATAAATCCCCATAGATGTGTCCAAAAGCCATAGCCAAGGAAAGAGAGTCCAAAGCATACATCTACTATCTTGAAACTTGCAAAGAGTCTGACCAAGCTGGATTGTTTCCTCCCCTGTGGATCTAGGGGGGGGGGGGGGACGGAAGAAAAGAAGACGAAAGAAAAATAGAGTCAGACAAAAAGCCTGGTAAGTCTAGTGACTCTTTAGTATATGAATAAGAAAAAGGTCATGACAGGAATAAACTGAAAATGGGAAAGTATCATAAACCAAATTATGTAGTTTAGAACCGAATATACTATTGCAGCCCACACTATATCTCTGCACCTACTTGTATTTATTTCGATTGGCACCCCATGCTGAGGGTGAAGTGATCCCCTTTCTAAAGATCGGCTCCTACTCGCATAAACATATGTCTCATACAGCCCCACTTGATTGTAGATACCTATGTTGGTCCCACCATGGGGTGTATCAAGTCCCACGGTGGCGGCCTGTCACGATTCTAGAATGCATAGGTTATACTACTAATGCCCAGTGCCCTGTTTGTCTGCTCCGAAGTGTGTGCAAGCCCGCACTCCGTTAAAACCCACACTGTTGCACCAACCGCCGTCGCTTTTGACCGCTTACAATCAGTCCAGTAATCGTGCCCCACCCTGCCTAGTTTCAGGGTACCATGATACCTAATTTGGGTTACTGCAGAAATGGGTCCCTCGTTACTAGGGTTTTCTAGTCAAACATGTTAAGTGGTTAAGTGTCTGTATTAACCTAACCCCACCCATCAGTTTAGTTAACATGTTGAATTGGTTAAGTGTTTTAGTTAACTTAACCCTACCATCCTGACTTGTCCGTCCTTAGCCTTTTAAAGCACCGACCACTCACATTAGACAGGTATTGTTGCGGTTACTGGACAGCCGGTCGGTTCCGGGCAGGTTTATACCGCAACTCAGTCTAACCTCGAGTCCTTATTGGGCTCAACGCCTTAATCTCCCACATTGGATAGGTGTTGTTGTGATTACTGGACAGCTGGGAGGGTCCGGGCAGGTTTACATCACAACTCAATCCAACCTCGCGTTAAGCATACTCGTATTTTCTAAATTTACATATTTATCTCTTTTACTTGTTATATGTAAATTTGTTAACAATTAAATGTTATGGCTCACTTTCCAAGTTTTAACATTTTTGGTATAAGAATTTATACCATTTAAATGCCACCAATTTTGGCATGTGACAAACATGCCAATTTCATATATTTTCACCAATTTATGTCAAGTTTCCTATAGTTACCAATTTTTCCCAATGTTACCCCATCTAAATATTAGGCTAACAATCTTAGCCTAATTTTTCGTCCGCATGATTTTTAACATATAATATTAGGCTAAAAACTAAGCCTAATTTAGCGTACACAAAATTGGCATAAAGAAATTCATTAACATGAACATGACATAGGTATAAACTTGGCATTTTCGGCATAGTCAATATGAACATCATAGGTGTGAACTTGCAAAATAGTCAACATGAATATATGTGCATTTGCAACATAGACTGAATCATGGGTTTCAACTTGTCATGCGAACTTGCATTAAAAAATGGAAATCTAACTAAACAGGTGTCACATGAATTAGCATATGATTTAGACAACATAAGCCTAAACATGTTTAGATCTCAGCATAACATCGAACATCACTAGCATATGACAAGAATATGACATGTCCATAAAAGTATGTATAATTTTATCACATGTGTGTGAACTAGATCAAATCATGTTTACTACTATAACATGAAACTTGTATTAAAATGGATCTTGGCATGGATCCAATTATGAACTTGCAACTTTTGTATAAACATATGAGCATGTATATTAACTCAGTCATTTAGGCATAGAAGTTCTATTGTACAACATATAATTTGTCATAATCACCTATACATATAGGTGTAGATATGAACCAAATAACTTGTATGTGAATTTGAATAGATCCAACATCAACTAGATTAATCCACAAACATTCCAATGGATCCAACATCAAGTCAATTATACCACAAACATCCCAATACCATTCACAACACAATCATTACAACATATAGATATGAATTAACATCGTCGTTATACAATAGCACAATTCCATTTCCATTTTACATCAAATCAAATCTTAATTTTATTCCCATCGGAAAAATCACTATACTTACAATAAACGACGAACTTGAATTCTGAATTCTGAATTTGCAATGCTTTCCTTTGGGTAGACAAACGTTGTTTGATTCTTGTTTTACTTTAGTTTTGCTCGTCTCTAAGCTTTCTACAAGTGGAGGCTACTCTTGGCTTCCTTCCAGCAGCATGACGGCTCTAGCTCTATTTTATTTGTGTGAATTTAAGTTGAGACCAAGGTTGTTTATATAGAATTTCAAACTAATTAGAGCCGTCGGATGATCTTAGGTTTAATCAAACCCACTCAGTCAAGATAGGGTGAAAGTCAGCCCTAATGACTCAGCAAGGAGTCAGAAAGGACTCAGCAATGAGTCACAACATGGATCAGACTGAACCAGAAAGCTGTGCAGGCCTGCTGCTCGGCCTGGGCGTAATTGGCCGGTGCGCCAGTGAAAATTTGTACTGGCACACTTCCCAAGTGCGCCAGTGCAATATTTTTTTCTATCTTTCCCGCCTGACTTCGTTCGTCCATATCTCCTTCATCCGATATCCGTTTTATGCAAACTCGGACTCTATCTCAACTAGAATTCCGAGACGAACGCAATGGCGTAACCCGTTTCCCTTAATTATTTAGAATTAATTATACTTTAATTTGTTAATTTAATGTTAACTGAAAATTTGGGGTATTACATTCTACCCTCCTTAAAGGATTTCGTCCCCAAAATCTTCAAGTCTAGAAGAACGTATATCCTAACATCCAATCATCCATCTACTCAACCAACAAACACAGGCGTCCATTGTCCTTAAAAGACTTATAATGCTTTATGATCATATGCATAGTGTGTGTAAATGTCCTTATCTAATGCAAAATCAGGCAGTCTACTGATTCAGTTGAGCTCCTTAATGCAAATCATGTAAGTGTCATGAATCCATTATGTATGCAAATTTTTTTCCTACTCATAATTCTACATGAGTGCGCAACCATTCATACAAATGCGACATCCATTTGACAACATATCAAGTTTCAACTACATACAAATATGAATACATATATGCATATGCAATATGGAAGTGACTGAGCCGATCTAATACCTATGGTGTGTGTATATGCATCTACAAGCAACCACTAGCAACCACTTGCAACCATTTGCAAACATCAACCATAACATGTTTCAAATACATGTTTACATCCATAGGGTTCTACCTAAGGTTCTCAGGATAGGATTGAGAAGATAAGAAAGATAAAACAAAGCATCTAGGGGAAGAAGTTAAAGGTGTACCCCCAGAAGGTCCTGCTTGCGGGCCTTGACCTTGCTTCTTAGGGCAGTTCTTGCTGATATGTCTAGCATCACCACACTGAAAGCATGCTTCCATCTTCATCTTCTTTTTTCTACAATCCTGGACTATATGCCCATCAATACCATAGAAGTTGCATTTTCTTTTCTCATGTGACTTGTTGTCATTATTGTTGTTGTTGCTCTTGCCTCCTTTCTCGGAGTCTGTTTTCTTAGTCTGTAACCTTCATTCTTCTCTTGAGGCACTTCAACCTTTGCCTCTTTCTTGCCTTTATCTTCCTCATGTAGCAATGCCATGTCCACCAAGCTTTCATAATTCGCTCCCGTGGATACATGGGTCATAGCAAGGCTGTGTAGAGGCCCATTCAGACCTTTGAAGAAGCGAAGAGCCTTCTTGTGTTGGGTGTTTACTAAATCCAGCCCAAATCTGGCCACTGATTAAACTGATTGACGTACTCCCTGATCGTCATGCTTCCTTACTTAAGAGTTAGGAACTTTTCTATCTGCAGGCTTCTTTCATCTTGGGAGAGGAATTTCATCTCAAATCTTATCCTGAAATCTTCCAAGGTTTCCACTGGCCTTTCAGCATTGGTGACCTCCCACCAATAGGAAGCTTCATCTTTTAGCAACCACACTGCTAGCTGTATCTTTTGCCTGTCGTCAACTTCGAAGATGACAAACAGATCCTCGGTCTCCTTTAGCCAGTTTCTTGCTACTACAAAGGATTCAGTTCCATAAATGTCCTTTCCACCCATAGCCTTAAAGTCCCTACATGTCTTTGCGAAAGCATTTCCACGAGGTGGAGGAGGAGGAGGAGGAACTGCTGCCGCTGGGGGCGGAGGAATGTCTGCTGGGCCCCTATCATTGGCCCTAGCTTCTAGGTACCTTCGGAACCAGCCAGGTATTGGTACTGTAACACCCCACCTCCGTTAAGGTCACTCACAAAGGGAATGCCTTAACTTTGGTGGAGCATTTTAGTAAACAGAACAGAAACTTACAAGACAGATAAAACAGTACTTGAAAAATTTTAACTTTATTACAGCGGAAACAGAAATTAATATGGTTACATCCTTTCAATTTCAGGATTCAAGTACAAAATATCAGTCTTGTACAAAAGCCTTCAAAATGCATAGTTTAAAATCATAATCCCCATGGAACGGAAGCTATACAGAGCCAAGCCATACTTTAAGCACTTCAAGCAAAGAGAAATCCGGATCAAGCTAAAGTATTTCCCTCCTTGGATAACTTTGGGGGGGGGGGGAACGGAAGAAAGGAGGCGAAACAACAAGGGTCAGACAAAAAGTCTGGCAAGTCCAGTGACTTTCAGCATATGAACAGATAATAATAATATGATATGAACATAAAACTGGATGTGAGATAACTATAACAGGTGTAGCAGATATAACAGAAAAACAGAATGATATAAACTATTGTTTCACACTTCTCTGCACTAATACTAGTATAGCAGAACTAGGTGTCACCCTAATGTCTAAATTGAAGCAGGAACGGGTACAGAATACTTTAACAGAAACAGAATGCTAATAATGGGCCTTTACTACCCGATCAGAAACAGACAGAAGAAGAAACAGATTTATCCCTATGAAGACAGAATGCGGAGTTAGGTGTACACTAGTAATGGGCCTTTACCACCCGAACAGACGGTACCACATAGAAACAGACAAGTGTTACCACCCAACAGAAACAGACGGTACCAACAGAAACAGACAGAACTAAGCGTACCCTAAAACCCTACCCCAAGCGATCGGCTCCCTAATACATAAATATCCTGTGTCGGCCCCACAGTAGGGTGTATCACTCCCTAAAGTGACAACCAATTGGCACAGACCTATTTACAGATGTCACGGCGTCTTACATCCTCAGAGGCAGACCGGGGTCCATGCACGCACATGACCCGGTTGGAACGCACCATCAACACCCCTCGCCATTATCAGAATGAACCACTTATAATTAGTTCAGTAAGCGTGCCCGGACCCTACCTACTGTTGGGTCAAAGTTTTGATACCAGAAAGGGTTACTGACTAATATGGGTCCCAAACAACAGATGACACAAGTAATTCCCCTCCTAACCTTGTGTCCCCAGACTAACAGATTTCAGATTAACTTGTTTACAAGTTCAGACATACAGAGTTCAGATTTACTAATTCACAAATTAAGTTAACAAGTTTTCAGACTAACGGGTCAGATATACAGATTTTTCAGATTTGTCTAACTTTGTATTGGGCCTACAGATTCATGAACGGGTTTTACTACATCTATTAATCCCATTGGCTTAACCCTATTTTCCCCAATACGTTTTAGACGTCATTCTTATCTTAGATTTGCATTAATTAATTATTAATGCACAGACCTCTCACATTAGGTCGGTAGCTTGTGGCCGCTGGATATGTCGGGCGGTTCCGGGCAGACTTCTGCCACAAGCCAGACCTAACCTCGTGTCTTACGCATGTTATGACTAACTTCTCACATTAGAACCTATTGTTTGCGGCCACTGGATGTGCCGGGCGGTTCCGGGCAGATTTACGTCGCAAACTCATTCTAACCTCGAGTTAGCCATGTTTATCTTTGCGGCCAATTAATTAATAATTTACCGTTTATGCGCACGCCCAATATATATGCCAATTCAGATTATATCAATAACAGGATGATTATATCAACATAGCAGATAACAGATTTTATATAAATTAACGGATTTTACAGATTTAGCAACTTAGCAGATTTTGGCATATAACAGGTTAGGCATTTCAACCGACAAATTTAACAGATTTGGCATTCAATCTAATTAGCAGTCTAGGCAATATGACAAAACTAGCAGTTTAGCCAACTTGGCAAATTAGCAGATTTAGCAAATTTAATATTTCCAAAGGTTCTATTTACATGCCTTGCCTAGTCATAAATTAGTCTAAATTCATATGCCTACATAATTGTCATGATTCACAACATATACTCCATGTTTGCATAAGCGCAGGATATGGACATAATTTGCCATATAACATATGTTCCAATATAGATTATACCAAATATAACCATTAATTTCAATGCATGTCATATATCCAAAAATCCCTAATTAGGTGTAATTTACAATAATAGATATCCTAATTAATGTAAATCTTAAGTTTCCACATCTTCCTTCTTTTCATGTCATGAATTATTATGCAAACTATCCCCAATAATATAAATCTTTAAGCCATATCTTCTAAAAATCAGATCTTGCCTTTTTATATGCATTTTGTCCAAAGTCTCAAATCATATGTAATCTTTACAGTGGTTCCTCTTCTTCTTTTATCACAAAATATGCATAGGCCTAAAACTAGTTTATAACATATGCTATTTTTTTCTAATTAATTACAGGTCTAAATTACAACATAACTATGCATACAACATGCATAAATTATATGTTCATAGTCAAATTTATGCATCCAATCCTAAGTCATATGTCCAATATATTTTATGCCTCAGACCTAAAGTCATACATTCAATTTGGTTTTGTCAAATTTCGCATCATTCATCCCAAAATTTGCGTTCATACGTTCATCTCTTATGAGATTAGGCACAGGCTTGTGGTAGCCTGGCTATAGAAACAGAAAAGAAGAAAGGAATATAGAACAGTCACAGAAAACAGATCTAACAGAAGAGAATACAACCTCAAACTCAGATTTAAATGCATATCAAAATTATAATTAACGTTTATAGCGGAGAATAACTGTACTTGCCTTGATTGGATTAAAGAAAGAACTTTAACTTGTTGTAGAATCTTTGCAGAAACTCTAATCTCTAGTTTGAATTGAGTTGCTTAGGCTGATGTTGATTATCTTCTAGTTTTAATTCCAGCAGAGCAGAGACGCCATTTTTATTTTTTTTTATTAGAAGAAGAGAGCAATGGAGGCTAGAGAATTGTGCAAGAAACCTAGGTGGAGTCTAGGGCCATTTTATAGAGTTTATGAACTGATTAGGACCATTGATGCTGCTTGGATTGATCGTAGCCATTCATTCGCAAGAGGGACCAATTAGAGCCTGCCACCTAGCCCTAATGACAAAGCAGACCACAGAAAATCGACCAACATAGAATAGGCCAGCCAGGGTGGACTGAGTTCGACCTGGGTCTGGACCAGGTCGACAGCCCTGTCGACAGCCCTGTCGACCTGGTTAGACCAGGTCGACAGCCCAGTCGACCTGGGTGCATCTGGCGGGATTTTTCCCGCCCTGGCCAATTGGGCCCGGTTTTAATTTTTATACTGTTTTATTCTGAGCTGTTCGAATTTTTAAACTTAATTCAGAAACTTCCAGAGGCTATATCTCCTTCATACGGACTCCGTTTTTCGAAAACTCGGACTCTATTTCGCGTATTTTTCCGAGACGAACGCAATGGCGTATCCCGTTTCCCTTAGTTCTTTGATTTCAAATTAATTATACTTTAATTTGTTAATTTCACAGTTATAGAATACACGGGGTGTTACATTCTCCCCCACTTAAAAGGATTTCGTCCCCGAAATCTTCAAGCTAGGAGGAATGTATATCCTAACGTCCAATCATCCATCTACTCAACCATCATCCACAAGCATCCATTGTCCTTAGAAAACTTCTAATGCTTTCATGTTTAAATGCACAGTGTGTGTTCATGTCCGTATCTAATGCAAAATCAGGCGGCCCACTGATTCAGTCGACCTCCTTAATGCAAATCATGTAAGTGCCATGAGTCCAATATGTATGCAAATTTTCCTATTTGATACATATCATTTCTATATGAGTGCACAACTGCTCATTCATATGCAACATCCATATGCTGATTCAACCATTTTGCATCCATAAAAATTTAAAAATGCTCACACATCCATATGCAGTATGAGAGTGTTTTCGAGCCGATCTAGTGCCTAGTGTGTGTATATGCATCCACGGGCAACCACTAGCAACCACTTGCATCCACTTGCAACCATCAAACATAACATGTCTCAAACACATGTTTACACCCATTAGTTTCTACCTAAAGTTCGAAGATTCGATCGATAGGATACAGTCGAATGATGGAAGCGAGTACAGATAGAACGAAAATTTGGTTCCCATTAGACATGGGTCCTAAGTATCGGCCCCAAAGACCGGAACCAACATCAAATTGACACCCAAAGGAGTACCTTCTTTAGACAATGTCAAAAATGGAAATCCTATAAAAAGTATTTAGATATTTACAGACTACTGGTACAGATCAGGTTCCCTAATGATTCTTAGGAAGCTAAGCATGATAAAATCATACCCCACGAAAACTCAGAATGTATGCGTCATACTTGACGCCTAACACAGATATCCCTCAAACCCCAATCTCAAACAGATGATCCATAACCCTTATGGGTCTGAGTCTACAGCGGAATTCAGAAATAATACTAGCATTAAAGTGCAGAGTATCGATTTCAAAATCAAAATACCAGAATCAGAAAAAGTCTTAACTCCATAATCAGATAAAGAAATTAAACCTACTATAGAAATTTTTCCCTATTCCTATCCTAGCCACTAGCTTCAAGAGTGTTCGCCTGCCCTCCTTGTCCTCGTCTCTTCGGGCAGTCCCTAGTGAAGTGTCCCATCTCCCCACAGTTGAAGCAAGCACCCTCCCCTTCCTCTTTCGGTAATCCTTATTCAGATGAGTCGAGCTTCCATAAGTAAAACACTTTCCTCCTCCTTATCTTCAATCTTTCCTTCCTTCTTTTGTGTTTCCCTTTTGCCTCCATTGTGAACTAAGTCTATATGAGTTTCTCACCTTTTGGGTTGTGCTCCTTAGCCAAACCTCATCATTCTCATCTTTACTATCCTTGTGTAACATGTTGACCAATCCCTCGAAAGCTGCCTCCATCGCCCGGAAAAATCCTTCAAAGCTCTAAAGAAAACTAGCCGCAGGTGAAACTACTACAGCTATCGATGGAAGTCGGGCACTACTTTGCCCTTCGATGAGGTTACCTCCCAGAAAACCGGGAGCCCCAGAGACTCAAGAAAGAAGGAAACAAGGATTCAAGCAGAGGATCAAAAGATAGATATATGGCTTAGGGGACTATGTTTTTCAAAATAAGCTTTACTTTTGAAAATACTTCCTTTTCAAAACCTTTTTGAAAATAGTTTTAAAAAATTCTTTATCAAATCCGGTAACCTTCAGCTCTGATACCAAGTGTAACACCCCACCTCCGTTAAGGTCACTCACAAAGGGAATGCCTTAACTTTGGTGGAGCATTTTAGTAAACAGAACAGAAACTTACAAGACAGATAAAACAGTACTTGAAATTTTTTAACTTTATTACAGCGGAAACAGAAATTAATATGGTTACATCCTTTCAATTTCAGGATTCAAGTACAAAATATCAGTCTTGTACAAAAGCCTTCAAAATGCATAGTTTAAAATCATAATCCCCATGGAACGGAAGCTATACAGAGCCAAGCCATACTTTAAGCACTTCAAGCAAAGAGAAATCCGGATCAAGCTAAAGTATTTCCCTCCTTGGATAACCTGGGGGGGAAAACGGAAGAAAGGAGGCGAAACAACAAGGGTCAGACAAAAAGTCTGGCAAGTCCAGTGACTTTCAGCATATGAACAGATAATAATAATATGATATGAACATAAAACTGGATGTGAGATAACTATAACAGGTGTAGCAGATATAACAGAAAAACAGAATGATATAAACTATTGTTTCACACTTCTCTGCACTAATACTAGTATAGCAGAACTAGGTGTCACCCTAATGTCTAAATTGAAGCAGGAACGGGTACATAATACTTTAACAGAAACAGAATGCTAATAATGGGCCTTTACTACCCGATCAGAAACAGACAGAAGAAGAAACAGATTTATCCCTATGGAGACAGAATGTGGAGTTAGGTGTACACTAGTAATGGGCCTTTACCACCCGAACAGACGGTACCACACAGAAACAGACAGGTGTTACCACCCAACAGAAACAGACGGTACCAACAGAAACAGACAGAACTAAGCGTACCCTGAAACCCTACCCCAAGCGATCGGCTCCCTAATACATAAATATCCTGTGTCGGCCCCACAGTAGGGTGTATCACTCCCTAAAGTGACAACCAATTGGCACAGACCTATTTACAGATGTCACGGCGTCTTACATCCTCAGAGGCAGACCGGGGTCCATGCACGCACATGACCCGGTTGGAACGCACCATCAACACCCCTCGCCATTATCAGAATGAACCACTTATAATTAGTTCAGTAAGCGTGCCCGGACCCTACCTACTGTTGGGTCAAAGTTTTGATACCAGAAAGGGTTACTGACTAATATGGGTCCCAAACAACAGATGACACAAGTAATTCCCCTCCTAACCTTGTGTCCCCAGACTAACAGATTTCAGATTAACTTGTTTACAAGTTCAAACATACAGAGTTCAGATTTACTAATTCACAAATTAAGTTAACAAGTTTTCAGACTAACGGGTCAGATATACAAATTTTTCAGATTTGTCTAACTTTGTATTGGGCCTACAGATTCATGAACGGGTTTTACTACATCTATTAATCCCATTGGCTTAACCCTATTTTCCCCAATACGTTTTAGACGTCATTCTTATCTTAGATTTGCATTAATTAATTATTAATGCACAGACCTCTCACATTAGGTCGGTAGCTTGTGGCCGCTGGATATGTCGGGCGGTTCCGGGCAGACTTCTGCCACAAGCCAGACCTAACCTCGTGTCTTACGCATGTTATGACTAACTTCTCACATTAGAACCTATTGTTTGCGGCCACTGGATGTGCCGGGCGGTTCCGGGCAGATTTACGTCGCAAACTCATTCTAACCTCGAGTTAGCCATGTTTATCTTTGCGGCTAATTAATTAATAATTTACCGTTTATGCGCACGCCCAATATATATGCCAATTCAGATTATATCAATAACAGGATGATTATATCAACATAGCAGATAACATATTTTATATGAATTAACGGATTTTACAGATTTAGCAACTTAGCAGATTTTGGCATATAACAGGTTAGGCATTTCAACCGACAAATTTAACAGATTTGGCATTCAATCTAATTAGCAGTCTAGGCAATATGACAAAACTAGCAGTTTAGCCAACTTGGCAAATTAGCAGATTTAGCAAATTTAATATTTCCAAAGGTTCTATTTACATGCCTTGCCTAGTCATAAATTAGCCTAAATTCATATGCCTACATAATTGTCATGATTCACAACATATACTCCATGTTTGCATAAGCGCAGGATATGGACATAATTTGCCATATAACATATGTTCCAATATAGATTATACCAAATATAACCATTAATTTCAATGCATGTCATATATCCAAAAATCCCTAATTAGGTGTAATTTACAATAATAGATATCCTAATTAATGTAAATCTTAAGTTTCCATATCTTCCTTCTTTTCATGTCATGAATTATTATGCAAACTATCCCCAATAATATAAATCTTTAAGCCATATCTTCTAAAAATCAGATCTTGCCTTTTTATATGCATTTTGTCCAAAGTCTCAAATCATATGTAATCTTTACAGTGGTTCCTCTTCTTCTTTTATCACAAAATATGCATAGGCCTAAAACTAGTTTATAACATATGCTATTTTTTTCTAATTAATTACAGGTCTAAATTACAACATAACTATGCATACAACATGCATAAATTATATGTTCATAGTCAAATTTATGCATCCAATCCTAAGTCATATGTCCAATATATTTTATGCCTCAGACCTAAAGTCATACATTCAATTTGGTTTTGTCAAATTTCGCATCATTCATCCCAAAATTTGCGTTCATACGTTCATCTCTTATGAGATTAGGCACAGGCTCGTGGTAGCCGGGCTATAGAAACAGAAAAGAAGAAAGGAATATAGAACAGTCACAGAAAACAGATCTAACAGAAGAGAATACAACCTCAAACTCAGATTTAAATGCATATCAAAATTATAATTAACGTTTATAGCGGAGAATAACTGTACTTGCCTTGATTGGATTAAAGAAAGAACTTTAACTTGTTGTAGAATCTTTGCAGAAACTCTAATCTCTAGTTTGAATTGAGTTGCTTAGGCTGATGTTGATTATCTTCTAGTTTTAATTCCAGCAGAGCAGAGACGCCATTTTTATTTTATTTTTATTAGAAGAAGAGAGCAATGGAGGCTAGAGAATTGTGCAAGAAACCTAGGTGGAGTCTAGGGCCATTTTATAGAGTTTATGAACTGATTAGGACCATTGATGCTGCTTGGATTGATCGTAGCCATTCATTCGCAAGAGGGACCAATTAGAGCCTGCCACCTAGCCCTAATGACAAAGCAGACCACAGAAAATCGACCAACATAGAATAGGCCAGCCAGGGTGGACTGGGTTCGACCTGGGTCTGGACCAGGTCGACAGCCCTGTCGACCTGGTTAGACCAGGTCGACAGCCCAGTCGACCTGAGTGCATCTGGCGGGATTTTTCCCGCCCTGGCCAATTGGGCCCGGTTTTAATTTTTAAACTGTTTTATTCTGAGCTGTTCGAATTTTTAAACTTAATTCAGAAACTTCCAGAGGCTATATCTCCTTCATACGGACTCCGTTTTTCGAAAACTCGGACTCTATTTCGCGTATTTTTCCGAGACGAACGCAATGGCGTATCCCGTTTCCCTTAGTTCTTTGATTTCAAATTAATTATACTTTAATTTGTTAATTTCATAGTTATAGAATACACGGGGTGTTACAGGTACCCCTTCTGGAAGGTTAAGATCTCGAGACATGCTGAAACAAAAAGGAAAGATTCAAAACGAAGGATAGAGAAAGATAGTGCATATGGCTTTGGGGGATTGTGCCATTAAAATATCAAAACTTTTTCTTGAAAAATGCTTCTTTAAACTTCTCTTTTGAAAATAATTTCAAAAACTTTTATCTGATCGGGTAAACCTATGCTTTGATACCAAGTGAAACACCTCACCTCTGTTAAGGTCACTCACAAAGGGAATGCCATAACTTTGGTAGGGGTTTATAGGTAAAAGTCACAGATAAAACACAAGACAGAGATATAAACACATATATAAGCAGCGGAAAACAAACAGACTTTTATTTCATAAATATGTGTTCATACAAAACATTTCCATAATTGTCTCATAACAACTTCCAAAACATTACATAATCATTTCTGTCTTGATTATTAAATAAAGAAGCATAAAACATAATAAAAGCTGCATAAATCACCATAGATGTGTCCAAAAGCCATAGCCAAGGAAAGAGAGTCCAAAGCATACATCTACTATCTTGAAACTTGCAAAGAGTCTGACTAAGCTGGATTGTTTCCTCCCTGTCGACCTGGGGGGGGGGGGGACGAAAGAAAAACAGGGTCAGGCATAAAGCCTGGTAAGTCTAGTGACTCTTCAGTATGTGAATAAGAAAAAGGGCATGACAGGAATAAACTGAAAATGGGAAAGTATCATAAACCAGATAAAGTAGTTTAGAACCGAATATACTATTGCACCCCACACTATACCTCTGCATCTACTTGTATTTATTTCGATTGGCACCCCATGCTGAGGGTGAAGTGATCCCCTTTCTAAAGATCGTCTCCTACTCGCATAAACATATGTTTCATACGGCCCCACTTGGTTGTAGATACCTATGCTGGTCCCACCATGGGGTGTATCAAGTCCCATGGTGGTGGCCTGTCACGATTCTAGAATGCATAGGTTATACTACCGATGCCCAGTTCCCTGTTTGTCTGCTCCGAAGTGTGTGCACGCCCGCACTCCGTTAGAACCCACACTGTTGCACCAACCGCCCTCGCTTTTGACCGCTTACAATCAGCCCAGTAATCGTGCCCCACCCTGCCTAGTTTCAGGGTACCATGATACCTAATTTTGGTTACTGCAGAAACGGGTCCCTCGTTACTAGGGTTTTCTAGTCAAACATGTTAAGTGGTTAAGTGTCTGTATTAACCTAACCCTACCCATCAGTTTAGTTAACATGTTGAATTGGTTAAGTGTTTTAGTTAACTTAACCTTACCATCCTGACTTGTCTGTCCTTAGCCTTTTAAAGCACCAACCACTCACATTAGACAGGTATTGTTGTGGTTACTAGACAACCGGTCGGTTCCGGGCAGGTTTATACCGCAACTCAGTCTAACGTCGGGTCCTTATTGAGCTCAATGCCTTAACCTCCCACATTGGATAGGTATTGTTGTGATTACTGGAAAGCCGGGCGGGTCCGGGCAGGTTTACATCACAACTCAATCCAACCTCGCGTTAAGCATACTCGTATTTTCTAAATTTACATATTTGTCTCTTTTACTTGTTATATGTAAATTTGTTAACAATTAAATGTTATGGCCCACCTTCCAAGTTTTAACATTTTTGGTATAAGAATTTATACCATTTAAATGCCACCAATTTTGGCATGTGACAAACATGCCAATTTCATATATTTTCACCAATTTATGTCAAGTTTCCTATAGTTACCAATTTTTCCCAACGTTACCCCGTCTAAATATTAGGCTAACAATCTTAGCCTAAATTTTCGTCCGCATGATTTTTAACATATAATATTAGGCTAAAAACTTAGCCTAATTTAGCGTACACAAAATTGGCATAAAGAAATTCATTAACATGAACATGACATAGGTGTAAACTTGGCATTTTCGGCATAGTCAATATGAACATCATAGGTGTGAACTTGCAAAATAGTCAACATGAATATATATGAATTTGCAACATAGACTGAATCATGGGCTTAAACTTGTCATGTGAACTTGAATTAAAAAGGGGAAATCTAACTAAACAGGTGTCACATGAATTAGCATATGATTTAGACAACATAAGCCTAAACATGTTTAGATCTAGGCATAACATCGAACATCACTAGCATATGACAAGAATATGACTGTCCATAAAAGTATGTATAATTTTATCACATGTGTGTGAACTAGATCAAATCATGTTTACTACTATAACATGAAACTTGTATTAAAATGGATCTTGGCATGGATTCAATTATGAACTTGCAACTTTTGTATAAACATATGAGCATGTATATGAACTCAGTCATTTAGGCATAGAAGTTCTATTGTACAACATATAACTTGTCATAATCACCTAAACATATAGGTGTAGATATGAACCAAATAACTTGTATGTGAATTTGAATAGATCCAACATCAACTAGATTAATCCACAAACATTCTAATGGATCCAACATCAAGTCAATTATACCACAAACATCCCAATACCATTCACAACACAATCATTACAACACATAGATATGAATTAACATCGTCGTTATACAATAGCACAATTCCATTTCCATTTTACATCAAATCAAATCTTAATTTTATTCCCATCGGAAAAATCACTATACTTAAAATAAACGACAAACTTGAATTCTGAATTCTGAGTTCTGAATTTGCAATGCTTTCCTTTGGGTAGACAAACGTTGTTTGATTCTTGTTTTACTTTAGTTTTGCTCGTCTCTAAGCTTTCTACAAGTGGAGGCTACTCTTGGCTTCCTTCCAGCAGCATGACGGCTCTAGCTCTATTTTATTTGTGTGAATTTAGGTTGAGACCAAGGTTGTTTATATAGAAATTCAAACTAATTAGAGACATCGGATGATCTTAGGTTTAATCAAACCCACTCAGTCAAGATAGGGTGACAAGTCAGCCCTAATGACTCAGCAAGGAGTCAGAAAGGACTCAGCAATGAGTCACAACATGGATCAGACTGAACCAGAAAGCTGTGCAGGCCTGCTACTCGGCCTGGGCGCACTTGGCAGGTGCGCCAGTGAAAATTTGTACTGGCGCACTTCCCAAGTGCGCCGGTGCAATATTTTTTTTATATCTTTCCCGCCTGACTTCGTTCGTCCATATCTCCATCCGATATCCGTTTTATGCAAACTCGGACTCTATCTCAACCAGAATTCCGAGACGAACGCAATGGCGTAACCCATTTCCCTTAATTCTCATATTTAGAATTAATTATACTTTAATTTGTTAATTTAATGTTAATTGAAAATTTGGGTGTTACACTTAATGATTATTCGAATTTAAGAAATAAATCTTATCTTTAACTGGGTTAAAGAACAAATGTTATTTTAAAAATATTGTTCACGATAAACCCAAAATCATCTTCCATCAAAATGAATCTACACGTAAATCATAACAGTATATAATCGATATAAATTCCCGTATCAGACTAATAATATAAATGGAATAACGACAAAGCTTTTTTAATTCCATATATAGAATCGGTCTTCATTCACTGAAGCTCATCTCGATTATTACCGAATCGAATTCCATTCAATTCCAATTTAATATATTAAATTGGAAAACTTTACTTTGGAAAAATTCCCATTTAAATCTTAATAAAAGATTTATAAATTCCAAATTATCTCTTCACTGTTAATTGGGTTAAAGAACAAATGTTATTTAAAATATTGTTCACGGTAAACCCAAAAATCCAATTCTTTTATTCAATTCCAATTTAATATAAATTAATTGGTAAAATTTCCTAAATCTTAATTAAAAGATTTATTCTAAACTGGGTTTAATAACATTGTTAATAAAGACACCGTTCACGACAAACCCAAAATCCCATTTGATATTAAATGTAAGGTCCTGAATAAAAATTACATTGGCTTATATTCAATATCAAATTCTGAAACCAACAAATATTATATTGGGAATAACAATCTATATATATATCTTCCAAATTCCCTATAACAATATCTGTATAATCATAGAATCCACTATCGAAATATTCCAAAGATAATTTCCATTCAAATCCATTCCAATATATAAAAATATATATTGGAATGTTCTGGTTATTTTAAAACCATTTTCAAATCTAATTTATTTATTTTTAAAAATAATTAAATTATTATACTAGTTAATAACTAGTTCATTTTGAGAAAAATATATTTTTATCTTTATAAAATTGGAAATTTTCATCTAAAATCTTTCCAAACCATTTATTATGATTTTACTTAATTTTTCCATATTTTTAATAATTTCATTATCGCCCGTACAGTGGGTTTCCAATAACGGCCACCGAACTGCATCCATAACGACCTTTTCTGAAATTGATTTGGACATATCTCCAAATCTAATCATTAAATTTCAAATCTCTTATATTCTTTGGAAAGCTCGTTTCGATACGAACCCAACGGTTCCGGTTTTAGGAGAATCCGACGGTTGGATCTCCCGTTACATCAATTTGAAGTTAATGGTCGAAATTCGCGAACGGTCGCTGCGCGGCGCGTTCTATTCAGGCCATTTAAATATATATAATATATATTATATATATTTCATCGATTTCCATTTAAAACGTATTTTATAAATTATTTATAAATTCATTTTTAAATGATTTCAACTTCATTTTCACTTTTATATCAAAATTGCATATTCCACATCTTTACCATATTAAAATGATAATATTTCCTACTTTGCTATCATGTAAATGATTTACATTTTAATGATTTTATAATACAATAACAATGTAATTTCGTTGTTTAAACGTTTTATTTGAAACATTGAATATTTTAAATCATTCCTACATACACAATAAAAATGTATAATTTTTTTGTTAACATATTCTATTTCAAACAATGGATATTAAAAATGCGTTTTTTATTGTAAACACGTTATCTTTTAATCATAAAACTTTTTGATGATTCAATAGTACAATAAAAATGTAATTTTTATTGTGACAACATATTCTTTTAAATATGATTCTTTTTAATGAACCAACAGTACAATAAAAACATGAATTTTATTGTCTAATTATTTTCTTCAATCATGCATCTTTTTAACTTCACTTACATGTTAAAGGTTACATTTTTAAGTGAACAAAATCATAGTTTTAACATATGATTATTTTTATATTAACATCGCTAACATGTTAATAACAATATTTTAATCTAACCTTCATACAATAAAAATGTAAATTTTTATTGTTACATATTTTTGTTTCAAACAAAATATTTTATATCATTCTAATAATGATAATATTTTCAAAATATCAGATTTTGAGATCACTTTTCGATAATCTTTATAAAATGAATAAAATCGATATAAATATCGTTCGTTTTAAAATGGCGTTTAACTACTTAACACGGCTTCACATTTCAATATTTACTGAATATTATTTTAAAATATTCTTTATTTTTCAAATTGGAATGAGACCCAATCAATTACCATATAATGTTATTTATATGGATTTCATACATCGCATGTATACAACAATAATGATAAACAATCATTAAAAATTCATACAGAATCCAAAGTGCAATTTACAACTGTGTGAGCATTAAAATAAATAAATAACGCTCATCACAGACTGTCAATCCATCGATTGACATACAACTAAATATTGGGAATAGTATATGTCAAATATCATTCCAATACCCTTGTGGGGTTTTCAAACAACAACAGTTTATTTATTTGTGCAGTTGGGCGATGTGTGAAATTTATCGTCTCAATCCCTAACAGATAAATGGGTGTACATAAACAAATCATCCAATTCGTAAATGAATATTTTATTGATTCACATATACTATAAAAATATGATTTTTATTGTATAAATATATTTTATTAAACATGAACATTTTATTATTAACGTCGCTAACATGACAATGTTTTAATCTAATCTACATACACAATAAAAATGTATATTTTATTGTTAACATATTTTAGTTCAATCAATGAATGTTTTTAACGATTTAAAACATGCAGTAAAGGTGTGATTTTTATTGTAAAAATCCTTATCTTTTAAACAAAAATATTTTATTTTCTTTACTAACATGATAAAGATGACATTTTAATCAACAAAACATATATTAACAAATATTTCTTTTATTGGTCTATACATACAATAAAAATATGATTTTTATTATCAAAACATTTTATTTTAAAATTGAATTTTTTAATGATTCGTTCATATAATAAAAATGTAATTTTTATTATTTAAACATTTTATTTTCAAACTTGAATCTTTTTAATATTCAAACTTACATTAAAATGAAGTTCTTTATGTAAACACAATTTTATTATTCTTGAGTCTTTTTATATGATTCGTCTTACATTAAAATGTCTTTTTAATGTAAACACAATTTTACCATATTTGAATCTTTTTATATGATTCGTCTTACATTAAAATGTACTTTTTAATGTAAACACAATTTTACCATATTTGAATCTTTTTATATGATTCATCTTACATTAAAATGTATTTTTTTAATGTAAACACTTTAACAAGTTTGAATCTTTTTAATGATTCAGCCATACATTTAAAAATGTAATTTTCAATGTTAAAACATTTTTATCAAATTTGAATCTTTCATACCTTACAAATGTGATTTATATGTTAACACATTTTTATTCAAATTTGAATATTTTTAATGAATTAAACATACTGTAAAAATGTAGTTCTTATTGTTCAATCATTTAATTCCAAGAAATGAATATTTTTCATTATTTCTTATATACAATAAAAATATAAATTTTCATTGTTTAAACATTTTATTTCATTTCATGATAATATATATATATATTATATAAATAAATTTTATATAAAATAATATCAAACAATAACAATCAAAATCACAATCCAAACAAACAATCATGGTTTCTACAATCAATGGTGTCGGGTGCTGCTAAGCACCGTCTATATGCTAGTATAAATTTAGCTGTAAAAAAATTAGAGTGAAAGGAGTTCTCACAGTGGTCGGTTTTGAAAACGTTGAACAACGATTATTTTAATAAAATTAAACTGGTGTTTAATTTTATAAAAAATCCAAATGGTCTCTGTTTCAGATCTGGTCTGCTCCATTTTGTAGTGCTCTCCAAGACGGTTCCATCGCATTACGTTTTGTTCGATTCTGTTGATGTATGAAGAAGTTACACAATCTTAAACTTTGGTTGTATAATCAAGAAA
Source organism: Allium sativum (assembly GCA_030737875.1). Taxonomy (NCBI): domain Eukaryota; kingdom Viridiplantae; phylum Streptophyta; class Magnoliopsida; order Asparagales; family Amaryllidaceae; genus Allium; species Allium sativum. The sequence continues at coordinate 966,786,122 of CM060922.1, read as the reverse complement.
ATTAATTAATTGAAAAACTTAACCCTCTTATCCTCTATTCCTTCTTCCTGATGTTCTCGAACAGGCTTCCTCCCTTCAAGCCATTGACTCACGCCACCAGAGGCCAGTGGGGCCCAATCGAACCCCACTACGATGACGCCGCCACCTTCGACGACCTCCGCCCACCACGCCTTGAATTCTGAACCCTCCACTGCTCTGGAAACTGTGTTTGAACGACTGGCAGTTAAACACGAAATTCCCCCAAATCACTACATGATATTCGATCACCACCGCATCATTTTAATCCCCGATCTAGCTCTTTAATTTTCTCTTATAAATCATGTTGTAATTTGTCAAGAATAGGGAAAAATTATCGATTGATTTTCGGACGATGTTGGCCATTCATTTTGGTCTGGCGGTGGCTGTTTCAATTTGTGATTAGGGTTTCTTGATATGGAGGAAGGGTATTTATAAATATAATAATATTAAATTCTTTAATTTACAGAAAAAACCCGTTAATTCCTAATAATTCCAAATCCATCCCAACGAATGTTGCCCCTAGCCAAATACCCCTATTTCAGACACAATGGTTTAGGTCTCATCAGCCCATTTGATCGTTTCAGCTCCCTTTTTTTTAAATTAAAATATAAAACATTTTAATATTAAATTTGACCGTACATTTTAATTTACCGGGGGCACATACTGACTTCAAAAATTACAAAAAAAAAATATTTCTAATTATGATTTTACGATACGGTCCTAACAAAACTAATTTCGTCGAATTTGGAGACCGTTTGAAAATGGCCATTTTCTGGTCGATCCAATTTGACTGAAATGGACAAAACACGTTTTCTTTTGCCATGCTCACATATTGATTTCAAAAATCATGAAAATTGGAATCTAGCAATAACTTGACATTCCAGATCCAACCAAAGTTATTTCGTTGAAAACGGAAGTCGTTTGCAAAATGATTATTTTTAATGGATATATATTATATAAAATTCCATAGCGACTATTCTAAATTTTAAACCGGACATTACTTTTTATTCCCGCTATGAAATTTGGATTTTTCAGATTCGTTGGAAAGATATTTTCAAACAGATTCAAATATTTCTTGTTTCACTAAAATCCGATTTATTTTGAATCCTATACATTCATTTGAAATTTGAAATCAAATTTTCAAACTACCGCGCCATTTTAAACTCTATTTATAATTATATTAAATTTATCCGTTCTAACATCGATTTAAATAAATTTCTAGTTGTTATTATTTAAAATAAATTATTTTAAATTTTCAAAATCCATTAAAATTGGTAAAATAAAAATTTAAAATTTGTTCGGATTTTCCGGGTTGTTACACCGAATGCATTGGAATCGCATAAAAGAGAGCTGCGCAATGAAACAGATTTGGTGAGAAATGGATCAAGTTAGAATTGAGGCAAATTTAAACCCAACCGGTACTAAAATCGTCAATTAAAGACTGACGGAGTGGAAACCAATTGTGAGTACTCTCTCACTCAAATTATTTGTACAGTTATTTATTTTTATAACTGAATATATATTGATTGCAATATTTGTTTGGTGATTGATGGATGTTTACAGTTTTAATGCTATCATTATTAAACTGTTTATATATATATATATATATATATATATCTATTTGATGGCTAAAAACCCCACATGGGTCTAAGGATGATAATTAATTCACAACTCCCATGGATTTAATTGTATGTCAACCGACTGATTGACAGATTGTAATAAGCGTTATTTAATTATTTAATGCTTATACAGTTATAAATTGCACTCTGGATGTGAATTGAATGTTTAATAGTTGTTTATCACTATTTTTGAATACATGCGATGTATGGAATCCATATAAATAAAATTATACGGTAATTGATTGAGTCTGATTCCAATTCAGAAATAACAAATATTTTAAAATAATATTCAGTGAAGAATCAAAATATGATTTTGATGTCCGATTTTGGATGGACACGAAAATATTGAAATATGTGAAGCCGAATTAAGTAGATATATGCCATTTAAATCCGAACGGAATTTTCTGTCGATTTTATTCATTTTATAATGAATATCGAAAATATTTGATTTTAAAATTTGATTTTTTGAAAATATTATCATTTTAGTATTATAATGATATGGAATATTCAATTTTGATTTAAAATTGAAATGGAAGTTGGAATCGTTTTTAAAACGAATTTATAAACATTTTATAAAATACGTTTTGAATGGAAATTAACGAAATATGTTATATTTAAATAGCCTGAATAGGACGTATCACGCAGCGACCGTTTGCGAATTTCGACTATTGACTTTGAATGTACGTAACGAAAGATCCGACCATCAGATTCTCCTAAAACAAGAATCATTGGGTTCGTATCAAAAAGAGCTTTCGAATGATAATAAGAGATTTGAAATCTAACAGTTAGATTTAAAATATGCCGAAACCAGTTTTGGAAAAGGTCGCTGTAAATGTAGTTCGATGACCGTATATGGAAATCGACTGAAATTGCCATATTAAAATTATTAAAAATATGGGTAAATTGTGTTAAATCATATTAAATGATTTAAAAATATTTTGGATTAAATATTCCAAGTTTTTGAAAGATAAAAGATATTTATCTGAATGAAGTAGTTAACAACTAGAATAAAGAACTGAAAGGAATTGTAAATGGTTTTAAGCTAACCAGAATTTTCCAATATAAGTATTGAATCGGGTTAATTAGTAATTAAGAAATAATAAAAGTTAATATGTATGAAGTGATATTTAGTATTTAAGAATTAATTCTAAATAAAAAAAATATAATTAATAACTAATAATTAATTAGTTAATTAATTAATAAGAAAAATATTTAATAATCCATAATTAAGAATAAATATTTAGCATTCGATATTTTTTAATTATAATTAATAATTAAATTTAATATATAATATATAAGAAAATTAAAATTCTGAGTTTTTCTGTTATGAATTAAAATTATTAATGTTCATTATTACCAATTATACATAAATTAAAGAAACATAAAAATACATGACATTTAATAAATAATTTGTAGATTATATTTAATAATTAGTATTTTAATATAATTAATTATTAATAAATAAATTATTTTTAATAATTTTATAGTAATAATGTATAAATAATAACATTTACTAAATTATTTGACAATTTCAGTATCAATAATAATGTATAAATAATAATATTTACTCAATATTTGACAATTTCAGTATCAAATATTTTGTCAATTACTTTCATCCTAAATTACTTCAATGGAAACTAAATTTAGTTGATACTTTATTTTGTCAATAAAACGTGAGGCATTTAAGTCTATATTCATTAAAGGTGAAGGGAATCAGATTGTTTAAATATGGTTACTGGCTTAACAGCACACGCCCATGAAAGCAAATCGGGTAGGAGAAAACATAACCCGACAATTTCTCACCCAAACTTACACCGCAGTAGCGTGAAACTGCGATTCATTTCTCAACCCTAAACAGTAGGAATTCCATGGCGGCGCTCAAAAACCTTTGATTAAATGGCGATTTGGAGATCGATTTGAAGCAAATAGCGATCACCGTTACAAAAATCTCTCCATCTTCCATTACCCAAACTCCTCGTCTGATAGGTTAACCAAAAATTGGATCGCTCCTCCTCCAATCGCAAAACCAACGGAAGCGTTCAGTCCCAAATACCTTCGATTCTTGCGGCCACCGACTTGTTCGATCCCCCCTTTCGTGGAATTCGGGGTCACCGCAAGTTGCCTCCATCATCCTCTGTCTGTCGCCACTGCACTGCTTCATCCAACGCCGGCTCCGCCCGACTCCATTGCTCCGACCGAATCCACTGCTTTGCTATTGCAGGTGAGTTCATCTCACGATTAACTTTTGTTTCAAGTGCTTCAGCCTCAATATTATGCTGAAATAAACTGGGTGTCTTGATTTCTTGTACGGTTTTGTTTTGCACTGTGCTTTGGGCTATACATTTACTGTCATCTTCCCATGCACTGTTGTATAAATTATAATAACCTGGAATTGAAAGAGTATATACTTTAACTTTAAAAAAAACTTCAATAAGGATAAAGCTGTAGTTATGGGACACATGTCTTAAAACATGCAGTCCAAGCTGAGATTGATACTTGAAATGGTGAAGATATTCACATGTAAGGTTAGCAGCTACATCTTTTCTTACCCGTATACAAGTGGATTGTATACCATGTAAGTAACAGAATAAATTTTAGACAGTTTGATAATTTAATAATTATAGTGTGCCCAGAATTTAAATGAAATATATAAGAAAAAATTGCTTTCCTTCTTCATAGATGATAAACTGCATTGATATATATATTCTTCAATAAAAGTAATTATGTTGTGTTGAAAGAAAAAACAAGAAGTGAATCACATCCAAAACCCATAGCATGTAGACAAAATGTAAGGCATTTATACAAGACTTTATGTACAGTAGTACATGCAAATTAAAATACTTAAAGTAGTAAAAGTTCCATAACTTTGTTTCAGCCATATTATATCATTACGTTCAGTTCCAAGTAGTACATTCAATTCCAGTTCATGTAAATATATATAACAATACATATTAAAATGGATGGCACTTGAATCCTTATGCTTGCTATTGGAACTTGGTTTTGCAATTGTACCAATTTAAAGCATATCTGGAGTTATTTGAACTGTTTATCTATTCTAATTTATAATTTATATTGAAAATACTTCAAACAATTTGAACTTGTAAATCGTTATGGTAATTTTGAAATATCGTTAGGCTAGCATAGTGGTTTTAAGAGATTTTTGAATGTGTAGTATTTCATTTATGCTATGTAAATTATAATTCTGCAAGTTATTTATTTATGTACTTAGCATTCAATTATATGTGCTAAGCAAACATATTTGTCCATTTCCACTTTCTCTTCGCTGTACATTTTCTTTCCCATTCCCTCCCATTGCTCTTCACGCATGGATTCAGTATACTTCTGTTTTTGTTTTCTTTTTCTTTTTCCTCCATGCTCTTCTTTCCAAATGAATTCAACAAAAAAAATGTATATAATAAAAGAAAAATTTAGATGGAAAAGAGAGAAACAAACAGAAACAAGCTTTGATTGTGTGATTAGTTCGGTTACATATACGTTATTGTTTACATGCCCTGCCGCGAACCACACCTTGTGTGTATCTTGATTTGTTAAAGTTTTGTGTACAACTTTGTTTACTATACTAGGTATTTGTTTGGCATTGGTAGTAGCTTCATTTTATAATATCATAGTGCTAAAAGAAGACCCCTGTTTGCCAGCTTTTGAAATCGGAAATACACTTATTAGTTCTTGCACCCATGATACTGTTGTGAAAAAATTGAAATACACATAGTTGATTTATGTATTTACCCTACTTGTTTTCTTGTACCCGGAAAACACACTGTTTTCCCTGTAGTTGAAACAATAATTTTGATTTTTCTGTTCGTACACTTCATAAATTTTTGATAAAGAATATTTTGATAAAGAATACTTGAATTGATTTTACACCCATCACGCATAGTGAACCTCAAAGTAAACTGGCTGTGTTGTATGGCATATTGATACACACCCTGCCTTGCTTGCAAAACCTGAAACATTTGTTATCTATATATGCTTTTCCTTCCCTGCAAATTCTTCAAAATCTTACACCAGTAGTCGTATGCTTCCTTTTTCTGACACCAACTCCACTGCCAAAACCACCTCTCATAAAGTGATATTTTGAAAACTGTTCACCAATATTCTCGGTTTTGGAATATTTAAGTATTCATGCTTTTATAACTTAGTCAATGAAGTCTGTAAAGAGTGATAGCAATAAACTGTTTTTACCGTATATTATCTTTTACACCATGATCAGATTAGCCATCAATATTTTATATGTTAACTTATATTTCCTTCTACACCATGTCAGTTTTTTCACATCGTTCAATAGTTTTTATTCTGATGCAAATGCACAGTAAGGTTGCATAAGGTGATAATCTAAAAACTGTTCACTAATATTCCCAGTTTGGAATATTTAATTATTAGTACTTCTATAACTTAGTAAATTAAGTCTTCAAAGAACTAAAGCAATTAACAGTTATTTTTTACCATATATTTCCTTCTACACCATGTTAGTTTTGAAGAGTGATCCTACCTTGCACTTAAATTAGGATCTGCTATATATAAGTATGGATGGTCAATAATGTCACTTATTGTATTTCATATATCCTCATGTCTTTATCATTGCTCAACCTGCCATGCAAATCTATTCAAATTTTGTCCATATAAGCATGTAATATTGTAATCTGTTTTCTGTAGTTTTGTCCATGCAAATCATTTCAAATTTTCTCTCCATCTATGTCAAATCATTTAGCAGCAGCCGTTAATTTTCTTATCCAATTATTTTCTATTGTCAACAAGCAAACAAATATATTTTTTGCAGTAAATTTTGGGATATAACATATTTAAATTTATCTTGTTTTACCATTTCAGGTGACATTGAATAAAAGAATCCTTACAATGTTAGAATATGGCATGATTTAGTATTATGTCATCCATAGATTAGTGTTAACCTCTTTTGACAAAAATTTAATGAAATTTAAATATGTCTCTTTAGAGATTAGTCAGAATTTAGGTAATTGCATGTTTATGTTCATAATAAATGCTCATTACTCAGCCTGCCATGCAAATCATTTTAAATTTTGTCCATATAAGCATGTAATATTGTAATCTGTAGTTTTGTCCATGCAAATCATTTCAAATTTTCTCTCCATCTATGTCAAATAAGTTAGCAGCAGCCGTTAATTTTCATATCCAATTATTTTCTATTGTCAACAAGCAAACAAATATATTTTTTGCAGTAAATTTTGCGATTTAACGTATTTAAATTTATCTTGTTTTACCATTTCAGGTGACATTGAATAAAAGAATCCTTACAATGTTAGAATATGGCATGATCTAGTATTATGTCATCCATAGATTAGTGTTAACCTCTTCTGACAAAAATTTAATGAAATTTAAATATGTTTCTTTAGAGATTAGTCAGAATTTTGGTAATTGCATGTTTATGTTCATAATAAATGCTCATTACTCAGCCTGCCATGCAAATCATTTCAAATTTTTTCCATATAAGCATGTAATGTTGTAATCTTTATTCTGTAGTTTTGTCCATGCAAATCATTTCAAATTTTCTCTCCATCTATGTCAAATAAGTTAGCAGCAGTCTGGTTGTGATGCCTTTGTTTTCTATATATGCATTTTTTGTTACAGGTATTCTCTTGGTTGTCTGGTTGTGGCTGTCATTTTTGAGTGGTAGTATTGGTTATGAATGGTTCTACATGATGAATCATTGGTTGGTGGTGTTTGATTTCATGGTTTATTGATTTTTTTTTGTTTGGCTATTGATTTTTTTTCTTCCTTTTCTTCGGCTGATGATGTAGTTAATGAAGCTACTGCCCATGGGAAGAAAGAATATTCTTTACATAACACTTTATGGGTCTGTGGTGAGCATCTTGAACTTGTTTTGTTTTTGGTTACGTTAAAATTACAATTTTCTTTCCTGTTACGGTATGACACAACGTATTATTTATTTTATTGCAGCTTGGTGTCGGTTCATACATCGCACAATATTTCTCCTCTGTGGTTAATTCTATTCTTGTGGGGTTTGGATTGACCAAAGAAATGCATCACCCTGTAAGGTCATTTTATATTATATCAGTGACCTAAATTCATGGTTGCTATTACAAAAAAGCATTGTTATGATTACTCAAATATCTTGCTGCATTGTGAATTGGTACCACTAAATATCTTGCTGCATATTTATAAGAGTAAATATGTGATAAAATAATAATTTATTTTTTTTATTTTTTATGCTGTAGGCGCATTTGGTTTTGGAACATGCACCATTTGGTTTTATACCCTGAATTTATTTTTCTATTTTCAGCAAATAACAATGCGATGTGTGTTGTGCATTGGCTGAATTTGGTACTGCAGTTAGTCTTATTTCTGTTTGTGATACTATTTGGTTTCATTGTGTAACATTAACATTTAGTTAGAATTCAATATTATATGTAGATATAGTATTGATATCTAGTTTTATTTCAATGTTTTATACTAATATTGCAGTCATGTTTTGTTTTATTGTTGTGCGTTCTATTCTGACTTTAAATGCAATTTGATATTGTTTCAGGTTTTAATTAAAACCTGAAACAGTATTATTTTTTTCTTGCTTTAGCCGCTTTTTTGCTTCGGTTGTTTGGAGCAACTGAGGCAAAATATTGGCTATTTGCTTCCCCTTGGAACGGAAGCAACAGGTATATACCTGTTGCGTCTTCTTCATTTGCTTCCGTTATTGAACTGAAGCAAAAGGGGGTAAACAACCGAAGCAAAAAAATATTATTTGCTTTGGCTGTTTGTTAGAAGCAACAAATTTTGGTCTATTGCGTCTTCTGCAATTGCTTCGGTTCCAGAACAGAAGCAACAGGAGGTAAATAACCGAAGCAACTGACCTGTTTTGTAGTAGTGGGTGTAGATCGGGTCGATACCTAGCTACTGTAAAAATTCGGGGCGGAACGGTTGACTGAGGTGGCGTGATATCACGATGAACGACAGAAAAGGATTTTCCTTTTTCATAGATTTCTGGCAATTTGGGCTGTCGTTTGATGATGGATTCAAAGGTGAAGTCGTAGAGGGGAGGAAGGGGGTCATTTTTGTCTTTGGGTCGATGACCTGAAGTTGGCCGTGGAGGCGGGAAAAGGGAGTTGAACGGAGAATGTGTTTTGCGGTTTTTATTGAATGTAGCGATCGGTTGTGGCAATTTTTCCGGCATTGGGGGGACTGTCGGGGTCGGGCGCTTGAAGGAGGTCGTCAGCGAAGGCGAGGTGCCAGGTTTGGCGGTGGTCCAGTCACCGATGGTGGCGAGGTGGCGGAGAATTTTGGGGATAATCGGATTCCGTTCGGGGCTCAAATTGGTGGCGATGCGGGGTTCTGGGTGGCCGTGGTCACCGGCGGAGGTAGAAGAGCCAGCGGCGGTTCAGATGGGATGGTAGAGATGGTCTCTGGTGCTCTGACGAATGCGGGGTGATGGTTTGATGGTTTGGAGCTTTACTCGATATGCTAGAACGAAGAAAATGTCGGGGTCCAGGAAATAGGAGAAAAGGAAACCGCGTGAAGATAATTTAGTGGGTCTGACGTGGCCTAACCGGGGTTAGGGGTAATTAAGGTAAGATTAATTAATTAATCAATTAGTTTATATTAATAATTGTATATATATATATATATATATGAAAACTTTGAATTAATGTATCTTGTTCATACGGTAACGAAATATGACGAAACAGGATCCGTTGGAATCGCAGGGACAAGACCTAGACGATGACACTGACTAGGAGTCGATTGGACGCAGTTGGAATTTCAGATAATTTTGAATGTTCGGTTCAAATTAAAAGGAACAAACGCGTCAAACATCAACCGTATTGAACTAGTGAGTTAATTCTCGCACCTTCTGGAATCCTGTGATGTGGTAAATTCATAGTAAAATATAATTTACCTTTAAAAGTATAAATTGGTTGATTGGTTGCAATTGGTTGTTTATTGTTTGATTGGTTGTTGTTATTTATATTACATCATTTTAAATTTATAGATTATTGAAATTTATTTCATATATTATTATGAAATGTTATAACGAGCTGTGGTGCAGGGAAGAACAGGTTGGAGCGATCTGACCGAATTCCTCAAATATTACATATGTTGACTGTTTATATTATTTATATATGAACTGACTGAACCCCATAGGGTAGTTAAACCTGTTTAAGCGTGATGGTTAAACAGATAATCACCTGTGTTGTGTTTAAAATCAATCGATAGTGTTGATTGGGTAATTGGCAGTGAATGGCCATAAATGTATCGTTTAGACGTCGTTCTACCGTTCGGTGAATCGACGCAAGTTTTAAAGTTATAATTATTTATAAACTGAATTGGAGCTTTTACTGATTTTATACAAGTAAATAAAAATTAGAAATATATATATATATATATATTAATCGTGTTTATAAAAGGATCTTTTAAATGGTTTATGTAATGAAATCTTGTAGTTTATACAAGCACTGAAAGCCAAAGAAATTACCTACGTGTTGGTAAAATGGAATAATTATTTTTAAAACAAGTAGATGGCGTTTTTAGATCAATTAAGTTATTTAATTAACTTAAAAAGGGAAATGACAAATGAGAATCAGTTAACTGCTAATTGATGTGTACGGTTGGTAAAATCAACCGTTTTCAAGTAAAATGGACAAATGGAATAAATTTGATTTAAATATTCCGAATATTCATTAAGTTTAACGAATAGTGTTAATTATTAGTTAATCCTCGATTAACTATAAATTAAGGGAAATTTTAAACTGTTTAGTGTTAAATATTAGTTAATCTTTGATTAACTAAAATCCAAAGCAATTATCGAATTTGGTTAGAATTAATAAAGTTAATTATTATTGGGTAAGCTTTTAAAATGATAATGATACTATTTTGGTTAGTAGCAAAGTTAACTATTTTTAATATAGTTAATATTAGAGTTAATTATTATTTTAATTAATAATAATTTAAAGCGATGACTTTTAAGATGACATCGAAGTTGACATCGATTTAGAAGTGATTAAGCAGCGATTAGTTTTGATCAAAGAGACGACAAGAGTTTTTATAAAGAGATTTATAATCAAAAATTTTAAAATGAGATTTGTAAATAGAATTGGTAAGTTAATGCAAAGATATAAATAAGATTTTACTTAATCGTTAAATTAAGTAAAGTTCAACTGAAATGAAATGATTAAGGAAGGAAATAAACAGATTAGTAATAAACTGGAATATGGTAATGGTTTTTAGAAAAAAATATAAGGAGTTGTTTAAGATGTTTAATGGGTGTTTATAAGTGATTTGGAAACAATCCAAAAAAGGTTTTAAAAGGGATTCTTTAAACCAAAATGTCGACCTTAAAGGTCAAAGTATTCAATTGAGCGAAACATTGTAAAAGAAATAAGAATTACAAATGTAAAGAAAATTCATATAATTGGGTTGTGTTAAATATTGGCAATGGATTTTTGAAATTAAAATCCAAGTTAACGAATCTATTTTAAAGGAGGTGTTAAGCGGATTTTAATTATAAAATCCAAGATATAGTTTATTATAAGAAGACTCAAATAAATAAAAGCAGATTATGTGACGTGGGATTTTATTAAAATCCAAGGGTTATAAGTGAAATTGTTCTTTAGGTTAAAAGTTATGTTATTAGTGAAGACTTCCTTAATTAAAGGAATTAAGTAAAGAGGTTACTGAACGAGGATTTCAAATGTAAGAAACGGTTTATTAAACCAGATTTGAAATCGAGATGGTAAACAAGTTGTTATGGGGGTTTAAGTTAGAAACTGGTATTTATTCTGAGATAAGAACGTTGTCGGTCAAAGTCTGAGAGGTAAATAAAATACCCCAACTTGAACGGCTTCATTATTATCGAGGAATGGTATAAGTTTGCAACGAATAAAAGGTGTTGTAATTGGTGTGATATTCCATACGAGGTATTGAACATAAGTACGAGATTTTGGAATATAAATAATACTCCAACGCTAGTTTCAATGTAGATAAGAATATTTGATTTTAAATTATATAAGTCGACATTTGCTTTTCCATATCAGAATTGGAAATTTGTTTTATACCGTTAAGTATACTATATATATATATATAGATCGAGATGCTACACTTAAGAAAAAGGAGGAAAAAGGGTTTTGCTAAATATAACGGTATATCCAATGTTTAGGGAAATGGTAAGTTATGTATAAAATAGTTTTGTTATAATAAAATAAGGATAAATATAGTGTTTATATTTTAAGGGAAGATTTAGAAGTTATTAACAAATTTGTTAAATATATTTTAAACAGGCCAAGTCATGCCAAGTACTGAATCAATAAGCTTATTTTATTTACACGATCGTTATTTGATAGTTAAATCACCGACTATCAAACATGACCAATGCAGTTATTGGTACGGAAGGACCTGGATCGAAATTATATTCGAAAACCATTCCGACCAGCGAATACGTGAAGACGTCGATTGAAGACGGAGCAATTGAAGACTGTGGATCTTCATAAGCGGAAGGATTACTTATCGAATATTCTCTGCGTTGCAACCAGAGTTATTCTGACGTGATTCGGTCGTGGTTGAGATTTTACGGATTGCAAGGACTACTCGCTACTGATCCTTGGGGTGATTCCTATATAAGGATGCGGTAGGAGGGTGCCTTCGGTTCATCCTGTTCCTGGATGACTTGTATGGACGGATGTCTGACAGGGTATTTCCTAAAAACCACGTACGTTGATTTTTACAAATATAACGAGTTGGTGGCGAAGAGGGGCACTTCTTTTATACCCAGAATATATTTGTGGACGTCAATCAGTGATTTGACGTATCTGACAATGTGGCATTCAAAGTGAATGATGATCAGATGGTCTAGAGATAAATTCTAGCCTCAAGCCTCATCAACCGGGAAATGACAAAAATCGGGCAGGCAGCATGGCTATGTGGGTCGCTCCCATTAGGTTGTATAATCACCTATCTAGAGAAATTCCTTTTGTTTCTTTAATCTATTTCAATTTTATCCCTTTTTCGGGAGACAGTTGCTGATCACAACCGTCGGTGATATACATTCGATACACTCAAGCAAAATGCGTGGTCGGTCATGTGTGGGCCGGGTTGCAGGACGTTCTTGTTGAACCCAGTGTATTCGCCTCTAGAGATACACTATCGGCAGGTGGCCCCATACCTTGTCAAGGTCAGAATCCAATCTCCAATAAGTGCCCGTGGTTTTGATTGTATACTATATGTGTGGAGCGTGAGATGCAAGCGTTCCACTAGGTTTCTATCTATTTGTATTTAGACACTATTATAATATCAGAATAAGTTATGATTTCAGAAATGGTTTGGGTTATAGTAAGGTAAAAACCGTCCGTGTTTATGTGTGGGTTGGTCTTACTATTATCTTTTTATTCCAAAAGGATTTCCAAAGTTAAATAAGATGTTTGTGCTGTGAATTTATCACTGAAAGTATTCCAGACTGACCCGGTGAATTTTGCTTTGCTTCAAATGTGCTCGGGTCAGACCGAGTATGTTTCTAGGTTAGGTTTCGCTTGGAGTTTCAGGAGCTGGAAGCAGGAGGCTTCACCACTAGTTATATAAAGTTATTTCCGCTGTAACTGATATATGTTGTACTCTGATGATTGGTATGTATATACAGTTCTTTGTATAAAGAGATTTGATATTATATTTTATCTGTTCCGCTGTGAGATTCTGATGTGGTGTTCTTCTTCTTTCTTCTATTCTAATATTTCTTTCTTTCTTTCCTCACCCTCTAAATTCTTTCTAATAACGTCCTGTGTTTTCGGTGCTTGGAAGGTCGGCATTAGATACGGTAATTGTATTTATGTTGATTTTCGGGGCCGAAAATCCGCTGGGTCGTTACCGTGGTATCGGAGCTATTGGTTTAGTGATAACCTTGGCTCCGTGGCGTGATTCAATAGAGATGGGGTTAGCAATACCCTAGATTGAGTTTGTGTATATATATGAGAGCGCGTATTTGTAATTTGATATAAAATTATTTTTGAAATTATTTTTGCCCAATTTATTTTATAAAATAATAAAGGTAATGATTTTCATAAGCTATTATAATATGGGAAATCAATCGTATTTGTTAATATTGATTTGAATGATGTGCTTGGATTTGTGTTGTTGATTGCTTGAATATGAATCTGAAAATAGATGGACTTGGTTAAAACCAATGAATAAGTTGAATCTGGGTAGATATTTAAAGGAAATCTCAAATATGAGATGTGTTAACATTAATATTAATATTTATTCTAACTTATTCAAAGTAAAAGTAAACTGTATAAGATGTAATCATAGTTGAAAATTTCAGAATTTGACTTGTGATTGGAAAACAGTAAGTCAACAGAATATTTGGAAATCAATGGATTATTTGGATTGTATGGTTGGTTGTGTGGATATTGATTTGGAACTTGATCGAGGAATGAATCAAAATCTAATGAAATTGAATGGATAATTAAAGAAGTAAATGGATTGATAAGACTTGGCTATAATTAAATCTCATGTGAATTTAATTGTGTGTAGAATTGGTTGGGATGTATGGTATGGATATTCTGAACCTGATTAACATTGTTTTGGGGACTAATGAATTCATTTGAGCTGAGAACAGGTGCAGAAGTGCCAATTCAGCTTTAAAATTCATCCAAGAGGATTCTAAAGTTAACTGAATCCAGTTGGCATGCTAATTAAGCAAGTTCGAATATAATTTACCGCTTATTGCGTAACAATGCTCGCAAAAAGGTATGCTTACGCAAAATATAAAAAAATTTGATTTTTATTTGGGTTTTGAGTTTGGATTTTGGATTTTCCGACCGTGATGGTCGATGTATATATATTTATCGAACCTGCAATATTGCAGATGTCCCTCCGTACAGGGGAGACTCTGCCAAAAAATTTCCAAAATTTAAGGTGTTAGAATTTTTTTTGAAGAATTTTGGAAAATTATGTTATTCGAAATAAATTGGTTTTAAAACCAATTGGGGCAGTTTAAAAATAAAATCGAGTTCTAATTAAATATTATTTTTAAAGAGATAATGGGTCATAACATTCTTTTACCTTAGCAATTTCGAGGACGAAATTTTTTTTAAGGGGGAAGGAATGTAACGACCCGTATTTTCAGCCTATTTTATTTGAATTATTTTATTATTTAAAATATTGGTTTGGATTTAAATAATTGGATTTAATTATTTAAATTTGAATAATTGTTTATATTAATTATATAATAATATTATAATTCCAAAATATTGGAAAATGTGGAATTTGCAATATATTGTGAACGGGCAATTTAAATTGGTCAAATATTGAAATTATAGTGACGATTTCGTTATAAAACAACGATTAATATATATATTTATAATTTAATTTTAAAACGAGCTGCAGCGGAGCGGCAGTTCGTAATTTGGTGTTTTGAACTTTAAACAGCTATACAGGATTCAAAATACGCCGGATTTTCTCGAAACAAGAAATGCTAGAATCTGTTTGACGATATTTTTCTAATGGAAGAGAAAAATCCAATTTTCATAGCGTAGATTTTATTTTATGTCCAAATCAAATTTTGAAAAGGTCGCTATGGAATTCCTTTCTATATAATAGCGATTATTTATATAAAATAAATGGTTTTTAAATATTTTAAATATCGATTTGGCTTGAAATTCAACCCGGGATATTTTACGTTGGTAGTATAAGAAATTCTGGTCGTATATGGACAATTATAGTATTTTATTTATATCATATTGAAGTATTTTAAAATTGATTTATTTTAATTCTAATTGGACCTTTCAAAAGGGACTTTATTCAAACGACCTACGTTTTCAGCGAAACAAATTTTATTGGGACCGCAATGACAAATTATTGCTAGATTTTCAAGTTGCACGCAAAATGGAGTTATTTTGTGTGCGTGGCAAAATAAAATGCAAATAAAACGACAATTAGGGGTAAACTGAGTGCCATTTGAGCAAACGGACATGGAATTCGACGAAACAAGTTTCATTAGGACCGTAACGTCAAATTATACTATGCCGTCCATTCGCATCACGAATGGAGTTTGTATATGAGCGCAGGACCCAATAAACAGCGTTTAAAATTGCAATAGACATGACATAAAAATCGTTAGTCAACATCGCTTGTCCCGTCGACTTAAAATATTAATATTTACAATTATATATACCTCAAAAATCAGAATTTCAGCTCAAACTACTTTCCACCGTCCATACTTTTTCAGAATTTGCAAATAAGTCCTCGTTTACAAATTAATTTATATCTCCAAATCTGTCATGAATTCGAAGGGGGTTCAAATGGCAAAGGTGTAGATCGGGTTGATACGTAGCTACTGTAAAAATTCAGGGCGGAACGGTTGACTGAGGTGGCGGGAAATCGCGATGAACGGCAGAAAAGGATTTTCATTTTTCAAAGATTTCTTGCAATTTGGGCTGTCGTTTGATGATGGATTCAAAGGTGAAGTCGTAGAGGGGAGGAAGGGGGTCATTTTTGTCTTTGGGTCGATGAACTAAAGTTGGCCATGGAGGCGGGAAAAGGGAGTTGAACGGAGAATGTGTTTTGGCGTTTTTATTGAATGTAGCGATCAGTTGTGGCGATTTTTCCAGGTTGGGGGCAGTGTCGGGGTCGGGCGCCTGAAGGAGGTCATCGGCGAAGGCGAGGCGCTAGATTTGGCGGTGGTCCGGTCACCGATGGTGGCGAGGTGGCGGAGAATTTTGGGCATAATCGGATTTCGTTTGGGGCTCAAATTGGTGGCGATGCGTGGTTCTGGGTGGCCGTGGTCACCGACGGAGGTGGAAGAGCCAGCGGTGGTTCAGATGGGATGGTCGAGATGGTCTCCGGTGCTCTGACGAAGGCGGGGTGATGGTTTGATGGTTTGGAGCTTTACTCGATATGCTAAATCGAAGAAAATGTCGGGGTCCAGGAAATAGGAGAAAAGGAAACCGCGTGAAGATAATTAAGGGGGTCTGACGTGGCCTAACCAGGGTTAGGGGGTAATTAAGGTAAGATTAATTAATTAATCAATTATTTTATATTAATAATCATGTGTATATATATATATATATGTAAACTTTGAATTAGTGTATCTTGTTCATATGGTAACAAAATCTAACGAAACATGATCCGTTGGGATCGCAGGGACGAGATCTAGACGATGACACTGACTAGGAGTCGATTGGACGCAATAGGAATTTCAGATAATTTTGAACGTTCATTTCAAATTAAAAAGAATAAACGCGTCAACCGTCAACCATATTGAACTGGTGAGTTAATTCGCACACCTTGTGGAATCCTGTGATGTTGTAAATTCATATTAAAATATAATTTACCTTTAAAAGTATAAATTGGTTGATTGGTTGCAATTGGCTGTTTATTGTTTGATTGGTTGTTGTTATTTATTTTACATCGTTTTAAATTTATAGATTATTGAAATTTATTTCATATATTATTATGAAATGTTATAACGAGCTGTGTTGCAGGGAAGAACAAGTTGGAGGGATCCGACCGGATTCCTCAAATATTACATATGTTGATTGTTTATATTATTTATATTTGAACTGATTTAACCCCATAGGGTAGTTAAACCTGTTTGAGCGTGATGGTTAAACAGATATTCACCTGTGTTGTGTTTAAAATTAATCGATAGTATTGATTGGGTAATTGGAAGTGAATGGCCATAAATGTACCGTTTAGACGTCGTTCTACCGTTCGGTGAATCGACGCAAGTTTTAAAGTTATAATTATTTTATAAACTGATTTGGATCTTTTAGTGATTTTATACAAGTAAATAAAAATTAGAAATATATATATATTAATCATGTTTATAAAAGGATCTTTTAAATGGTTTTTGTAATGAAATCTTGTAGTTTATACAAGCACTGAAAGCCAAAGAAATTACCTACGTGTTGGTAAAATGGAATAATTGTTTTTAAAACAAGTAGATGGCGTTTTAAGACTAATTAAGTTATTTAATTAACTTAAAAAGGGAAATGACAAATGAGAATCAGTTAACTGCTAACTGATGTGTACGGTTGGTAAATTCAACAGTTTTCAAGTAAAATGGACAAATGAAAAAAATTAATTTAAATATTCCGAATATTCGTTAAGTTTAATGAATAGTGTTAATTATTAGTTAATACTCGATTAACTATAAATTAAGGAAAGTTTTAAACTGTTTAGTGTTAAATATTAGTTAATCTTCGATTAACTAAAATCCAAAGCAATTATCGAATTTGGTTAGAATTAATAAAGTTAATTATTATTGAGTAAGCCTTTAAAATGATAATGATACTATTTTGGTTAGTTGCAAAGTTAACTATTTTTAATATAGTTAATACTAGAGTTAATTATTATTTTAATTAATAATAATTTAAAGCGATGACTTTTAAGTTGACATCGATTTAGAAGTGATTAAGTAGCAATTAGTTTTGATCAAAGAGACGACAAGAGTTTTTATAAAGAGATTTATAATCAAAAATTTTAAAATGAGATTTGTAAATAGAATTGGTAAGTTAATGCAAAGATATAAATAAGATTTTACTTAATCTTTAAATTAAGTAAAGTAAGTTCAACTGAAATGAAATGATTAAGGGAGGAAATAAACAGATTAGTAATAAACTGGAATATGGTGATGGTTTTTAGAATAAAATATAAGAAGTTGTTTAAGATGTTTAACAGGTGTTTATAAGTGATTTGGAAACAATCCAAACAAGGTTTTAAAAGGGGTTCTTTAAACCAAAATGTCGACCTTAAAGGTCAAAGTATTCAATTGAGCGAAACATTGTAAAAGAAATAAGAATTACACATGTGAAGAAAATTCATATAATTGGGTTGTGTTAAATACTGGCAATGGATTTTTGAAATTAAAATCCTAGTTAACGAGTTTATTTTAAAGGAGGTGTTAAGCATATTTTAATTATAAAATCCAAGATAAAGTTTATTATAAGAAGGCTCAAATAAATAGAAGCAGATTATGCGACGTGGGATTTTATTAAAATCCAAAGGTTATAAGTGAAACTGTTCTTTAGGTTAAAAGTTGTGTTATTAGTGAAGACTTCCTTAATTAAAGGAATTAAGTAAAGAGGTTATTGAATGAGGATTTCAAATGTAAGAAACGGTTTATAAAACCAGATTTGAAATCGAGATGGTAAACAAGTTGTTATGGGGGTTTAAGTTACAAACTGGTATTTATTCTGAGATAAGAACGTTGTCGATCAAGGTCTAAGAGGTAAATAAAATACCCCAACTTGAACGGCTTCATTATTATCAGGAATGGTATTAGTTTGGAACGAATAAAAGGTGTTGTAATTGGTGTGATATTCCATACGAGAAGTATTAAACATAAGTAAGAGATTTTGGAATATAAATAATACTCCGACATTAGTTTCAATGTAGATAAGAATATTTGATTCTAAATTATATAAGTCGACATTTGCTTTTCCATATCAGAATTGGAAATTTGTTTTATACCGTTAAGTATACTATATATATAGATCCAGATGCTGCATTTAAGAAAAAAGGGGAAAAAAGGTTTTGATAAATATAATTGTATATCCAGCATTAAGGGAAATGGTAAGTTATGTATAAAATAGTTTTGTTATAATAAAATAAGTATAAATATAGTGTTTATATTTTAAGGGAAGATTTAGAAGTTATTAACAAATTTGTTAAATATATTTTAAATAGGCCATGTCATGCCAAGTACTGAATCAATAAGCTTATTTTATTTACACGATCGTTATTTGATAGTTAAATCACCGAGCATCACACATGACCAATACGGTTGTTGGTACAGACGGACCGGGATCGAATTTATATTCGAAAACCATTCCGACCAGCAAATACGTGAAGACGTCGATTGAAGATGGAGCAATTGAAGACCGTGGATCTTCATAAGCGGAAGGATTACTTATCGAATATTCTTTGTGTTGCAACCAGAGTTATTCTGACGTGATTCGGTCGTGGTTGAGATTTTACGGATTGCAAGGACTACTCGCTACTGATCCTTGGGGTGATTCCTATATATGGATGCGGTAGGAGGGTGCCTTCGGTTCATCCTGTTCCTAGATGACTTGTATGGACGGATGTCTGACAGGGTATTTCCTAAAAACCACGTACATTGATTTTTACAACTATAACGAGTTGGTGGCGAAGAGGGGCACTTCTTTTATACCCAGAATATATTTATGGACGTCAATCAGTGATTTGACGGATCTGTCAATGTGGCATTCAAAGTGAATGATGACTAGATGGTCTAGAGATAAATTCTAGCCTCAAGCCTCAAGCCTCATCAACCGGGAAATGACAAAAATCGGGCATGCAGCATGTCTATGTAGGTCGATCCCATTAGGGTGTATAATCACCTATCTAGAGAAATTCCTTTTGTTTCTTTAGTCTATTTCAATGCTGTCCCTTTTTGGGAGACGGTTGCTGATCCCAACCATCGGTGATATACATTCGATACACTCAAGCGAAATGAGTGGTCGGTCATGTGTGGGCCGGGTTGCAAGACGTTCTTGTTGAACCTAGTGTATTCACCTCTAGAGATACACTATCGGCAGGTGGCCCCATACCTTGTCAAGGTCGGAATCCAATCTCCAATAAGCGCCTGCGGTTTTGATTGTATACTATATATGTGGAGCGTGAGATGCAAGCTTCCACTAGGTTTCTATCTATTTGTATTTAGACACTATTACAATATCAGAATAATTTATGATTTCAGAAATGGTTTGGGTTATAGTAAGGTAAAAACCGTCCGTGTTTATGTGTGGGCTGGTCTTACTATTATCCTTTTATTCGAAAAGGATTTCCAAGGTTAAACAAGATGTTGTGCTGTGAATTTATCACTGAAAGTATTCCAGACTGACTCGGTGAATTTTGATTTGCTTCAAATGTGCTCGGGTCAGACCGAGTATGTTTCCAGGTTAGGTTTCGCTTGGAGTTTCTGGAGCTGGAAGCAGGAGGCTTCACCGCTAGTTATATAAAGTTATTTCCGCTGTGAATGATATATGTTGTACTCTGATGATTGGTATGTATATATAGTTCTTTGTATAAAGAGATTTGATATTATATTTTTTCTGTTCCATTGTGAGATTCTGATGTGGTGTTCTTCTTTCTTCTATTCTAATATTTCTTTCTTTCTTTCCTCACCCTCTAAATTCTTTCTAATAACGTCCTGTGTTTTCGATGCTTGGAAGGTCGACATTAGATATGGTAATTGTATTTATGTTGATTTTCGGGGCTGAAAATCTATTGGGTCGTTACACTTATAGTATTTATCTAATACGGAAATTTATATCGATTATATACTATTATGATTTCCGTGAAGATTCCATTTTGACGGAAGATATATTTTGGGTTTATCGTTAGCGATGTTTTAAACGACATTAGTTTTTTAACCCAATTAAAGACATGATTAATTTCCTAAGTTGAATAAATAATTAAATAATGATTTTTGAGATTAAAACCAATTGGAGTTTTAATGAATCTTTAATTATATTGAAATATGAATAAGGTAATCTAGTTTACTGAAATTAAGAAATGTTCAAAATGGAGTACCACCAGTTTTACTCCATGCGATAGTAAAATATTTAAATAGATTTGAACGTGAAATGGTAATTAAATTTACTGATAACACAATGGGTGTTAAATATGGAGTACTACCAGTTTTCCTCCATGGGATGAATAGGTCGGGATTGGGACAATAAAATGAATGATTACTTCGGTAAGGCTCGTTAATCTCGACTAGTTGATAAACCTTAATTTGGTTTAAATTGAGATATTATAAAATCTTTTGAAATGATTTCCAAGACTATTTGAATAAAAGAAAATTCTGGATTGGAATGAGGCGTATGATGTATTATTATAGCACTTGATTATAAGGTATGCGAGTTATTCGAATTGACCGAGTTTAACCCTGTAATGACCCGGATATCCGGTCCAATTTGAGCTGACCAAAAAAACAAGTCCAACCCCAAATTAAACTGAAAATCAGGAAATTAATAGAAAGAAAACAGAGGGTGAGGAAAGATAAGATAGAAACTTAGAATTGAAGAAGAAGAACACAACATCAGAGTAACACGAACCTCACAGCGGAACGAATAACATATAATAGATAACATAACTTTGAAATATAACAGTTATGTATACAATAGCACTTGTCAGAGTACAGTACTTACAACACAGCGGAATAATAATATCTATATAATTCTGAAGCCTCCTGCTCCAGCTCTTCAATGTATCTGTAAATCCCGACTACTTGACTTCCCATACAAAATTGGGCACCCAAGAGTTTAGGGAAAATAAAACAAAATAAACTCCGGGTCAGTCATGGGATTGGTATGAGTAAAACAGTTTAAAACAGTTGAGCAGGTAAATGATATCTCATAAGACCACGCCGTATAACGGAATGGGTTTTTCCCTTATGAGAATCCAAATTATCTTTATTTCAAAAACCTTTTGATATTATAATAATGTCTATCAACCACAATATAATAATCATCTAGAAGAAACGCTATCATCTCACGTTCTACATATATAGTATACAATCAAAACCGCAAGCACGTATTGGGTAATGGATTTCCAACTATGACAAGGTATGGAACCACCTTTCGATCAGTGTACTCTAGGAACGATGCACTGGAGTTCAACAAGAACATCTTGCAACTCAGCCACACATGACCGACCACTCATTTCGCTTGAGTGTATCGAATGTACATCACCAACGGTTGGGATCAGCAACTGTTTCCTGTATATATATGGGACATCATTGATAGATTAAAGAAGCAAATGAATATTCTCTAGATAGGTGATTATAGACCCTACTTCGGTGCAACCGACTTAGCCATACTGCCTGCCCGATTTCTGTCATTTACCGGTTGATGAGGCTTGAAGCTACGTTTAATCATCACACCAGATTCAGTTCGAATGTCACATCGTCAAATCCATCAAATCACCGATTGACGTCCTCAACAATACATTATGTGTTAGCTAAAATAAGTTTCCTTCTCCGCTTCCACTCTTGGTACGGTTGGAGAAATCATTGTACGTGATCGTCTGGAAATACTCTGTCAGACATCCCTCCATACAAGTCATCCAGGAACAGGATGAACCGAAGGCACTATTTAGTATATCCATCTTAGGCACTGTTATCTAAGATCTATACAACAGCCCTTGTACTTTACTCCGTCTTCAATTATCTTTGGCATATATGATTCACAATGCTTATGCCAATACAGAGTGGTTCTTTGGATAATAATCCCACCGGTCTCTACATATTAACAACGTCAAAATGGTCAAAAACTTCGATAGTCGGTGAGTTAACTATCGAAGGAAAAATATGTGTGCAAACAACGATATTATTTCCAGATGGAAATTCTATCAATCAATCATCAATCATATATATATATATATTCCTTATTTTATATATTTAGAAAATATACATTATTAACACTGGAAAAAAACATTTCCATTGTTTATTTACATATCACTATCATTTCACAGCTATCAATCCTGACTGTAAACTAGTAAGAGAAAAATTCTCTAAGTATAAACCCCGAAGGCCGAAGCCAACATCAGATAGACACTCAGAATACTATTCAACTTACTAATCTCTAGTCAGTTTCTAATCTTGTTTAACTCTATTTCGATTAACTCTAATCGAATAACTAATATTCGATTAACTCATTTCAACTCTATTTATTTATTCCTTTTTCTATTTAACAAATAATTATTTCCTTTATCTTTTCTATTTATTCTAGCCAATAATATTTCTTTTATATCTATTCTATTTATTCTAACAAATAAATATTTCTTTTATATCTATTCTATTTATTCTAACAAATAAATATCTTTTTTATCTTATTCTATTTATTCTAAGAAATAAATATCTCCTTTTTAATCTATTTGTAAATGTTCTACAAATATTCCCTTTATATTTCTATTCTATTTGTAAACGGTTTACACATATTTCTCTTTCTATTTGTTTGACAAATATTTTCCTTTATATTTGTTTGACAAATATATTTCCTCTATATTTGTTTTACAAATATATTCCCTTTGCTTTTCAAATTATTTTCCTTTATGAAATTCTTTTCCTTATATATATAAAATCCATTTGATTTTATATAAATAAATTTATTTTCAATATCAACTTTGAAAATCCCCTTACTACGTTCTGGTATTTCTTACGATATTTAACACACTAAATAACAATGATAAAAATCGTCCAAACACATAAAATCAACATCATATTATATATCACATCATATATCAAAATATATAAATCACAGTAAAATAAGTGTTGAGGAATCCAGTTGGATTCCACCAACCTATTTCCCTGCATCACAGATGTTAAACAATAAAATCAACATCACTTTCAGTTCCATATGATATATTCTGTTAAACAGAATAAATATAGAAATTCAACTAACTGACTAGCAGTTCAATCAAATAGTCAACACACAATCAATCAGCCAATATTTAACAGTTCTAAAAATACTACATGAAATTATAAACTGTTCAGAGTTAGTGAGATTTACTCACATTTGCAGTTCATCGTTAAAGAACGATAAACTGTTGTTTGATTTGAATCAAACAATTTATTTCTCCATAAATTAATATGAGCTCCATTCCACTCCCGGTTAGTTCCAGTGCGTAGTGTCCGTCCATACAATCCCAACGCAACTGACGGTTCGTCAATCTGATATCGTATGATCAAGTTATACCATTACGAAGTTAATACACTTTTAAATTAAATAAACTTGAATTTCTATTCTCTAATGGGCCTTGCTTACCCTTTATTTTTCTTCCCGTCCCGTTACAAATTTGCAGGCCCAAACATGTTTTAACAGCCAAACCAGGTTTCATCTCAGCCTATACCCGCGTTGGCTTCCTTCCCAACCAACACAACAAACTACTCCTCCAAGAAAATCCCCTTTTAAACAAATCACCATTTAAACAAAGCTGGGCCTTACCCTATGTATTCGGCCCAACCATCAATGTGAAAACCCATAGCCGCTCCAATACCTTTCTTCCCCAAAACTAAGTCTGTCGCTCCATCCTCTCACGAAAACAAGAACTGAGATCACCGTTCTTCTCCCCATCCGATTCTCTATCCTCTCTTGCCAAAATCCTCCAACTCGACATCAGCTTCTCACTTCAATTCCATCCCGGCAACACCACAAATTACCACCCATCCCACTCCTGTATAGCTCGAGACCACTTTCCTCCTTCTCAAATACACGCAACAGTATCATACATGCTCCACCTTAATTTCCTTTCTCGTTTCGTCTAGAAAAGCAAAACTCAAGACCTCCATTATTTTCTCCGTCCCAGTTCATGAAAAAAGAAACCAAACATTTCCAAAAATATAAAACCAAAAGCCCTTAATTAAATCGTATTGGCGGTTGCTCACTGAAGGTCAGAACCGGGCTCGAAAGCCGCGACATTCATGGAGTGATTCCTGTCAGTAGCAGGTAGCGGGTTGCTCGAGTTTTGTGGCATGTGAAAGAACTGTGACGGAGGGACTGTGGTGAACTGGTGGAGCAGATGCCAGTGGAACATCAAACCAAAACAGTTCGAACCCCTCACAAGATACCTCCATTGGAAGAGAAGTCCTCGGGATTTAATGAATATACCTATCAGATTATTTGATTTTTTATTTGATTTTAGAAGATCAAAAAATATTTTTCCTTGGAAGAAAAGTTACGGCGGATTGTTGTTTAGAAGGGGGAGTGTTGGAATTTATCTCGCGTTTATAAAGAAGGGGGTGCGGTTGCAAAGGTAGAGACGTGGTCTATTTTTACCTTTATTTTCTGGAAGCAAATGTGAGGCTGTGAAGAGATGGAACATGGACTTGTTTTTGTCTTAGAAATAGTTAAGATATTTTGCTTTAAGTTTTAACTTTTAACATACCGTGTTAAATAAAATTATATCCATATAAGCATATAGAATGAAGTAAAAATGTCATTGTGATGAGCGATGTGCAACGATCCCAAAGATATAATAACATCGGTAGGTTGACTCATATTGTGAAACCCCAAAATATTGGTTAATGGTGTAAAATGCTCCCAATAAAAAGTTGTTTATTTAATAAATTAAAAATTACCATAAAATCCTAAAAATTAAATTATCACTACGCCTCAAAAGAATCTGGTCTAAATTCAAACCCGATATTCAAATATATTGAAAACCCTTTTATAACATAAATAAAGCGTTACTAATTATAAAGGAATTCCATAGCGACTTTTCTAAAATTTGATTTGGACGTACATCAAAATCTACACGATGAAATCCTGATTTTTCTCTTCCACTAGAAAGATATACTCCACCAGCTCCACACGTTTCTTGTTTCACAGAAATCCGACTTAAAACGATTCCTGTACATTCAGTTGAAGTTCGAATCGCCAATTTACGAACTACAGCGCCATTTCGAGCTCGATTTTAATTATATTATAACTCTACGTTCAAACTGACGTTATTTAAATATATTCGTTATTTAAATTTAATTCCAAACTGAATTAAATATCACAGATGATCCAGTTCACAACATATCGCCATTTCTGCTAATTTTGATTATTTCAGATTTAAATTTATTATTAAATTATTATTTTAATTAAATATTCACCATTATTTAATTCCACGACCATTAAATCCTTTTAATCACCATTTAAATAATTAAATAAATTAATTATAATACCTCTGCCAATGCGAGTCATTACAATCTTTCCCACTTAAAATTATTTCGTCCTCGAAATTGCTAAAAGGTAGAGGACGACCCTATCGACTGGTTAGAACATATTTGTTCACTTCTTAACTTCAGTTTCCAACTGGACCAATTTTCAATTAAATTATTAATTAATTCTTATCAACGAAAATTTTCAAAAATCCTGAAAATTTTCTAACACCTTAACTTTTTCGAAAAATTTCACCAGCACCTCCTTTGTACTGGTCAATACGTCAAACCCCAACTCGCCTCTCTGGGCCATCGCCATCCCAAAAGAAAATCAAACAGCCAAGCGGCTTGCCAATTCGGCTCATAAATCTTATATTCAATAGAAATATAAACTTGTAACTTTTGTCGGCATATCATCATATCCTTTCCAGCTGTTATCAATTCTGCAGATACAAGGGTCATCCTAATCAAATTCCAAACTGCTTTTATACACAACACAACCATTCGCTTATATCCGAGCCAAATATCATTTCAATTCGAGTTTCTTCTCGATTCCCAACTCTTAACTTGATTATCACATTACACTTCAAATTTGAATCTCACAATCCCATTTGTCTTGATATCATTCTAATTCAATCTCAGTTACCACTTTACTGGCTTTACTTTAATTCAAATTTTGCTTTCACAAATTTCTGTTAAATTTGTTTTTAATTTAAACAGTCCTTCCTGGGAGTTTTTAAACAGTTTACTCTTTTCAAAAAAATCAAATTTCCCTTTTTGAAATTCAACACAACTTGTCTTTCCCAAAACAAATTCAAAACAGTATCTCTGGTAGTAATTCGTCACTTACAACTCGAAAATGAAGACTGATGATGCAGCTATCATCATCAGAATCTATTTTCTAGCGATCGAAGTGAGTTCAATACTATAAAACCATTTCTAAACATTTCCACTTTGAAATTCATTTCAAAATATAATTCACACTGCTTGTAAAACAATTTAAAATCTCCCAGGATCTTAAATTTTCCTTATTTTTAATCCAACTCCATTTACAAACAATTATAAAATTCTCTTGAATTTTAATTCAATTTCTGGTTTAAATTTCAGATTTAACTCATCTGATTTCACGTATTTCACTTATATGAATTTTGATTGGTTATTTACATAACCATTAAATTTATAATCTTACTTGATCATAATATAAACCAATATATCCATTATATTATAATTTTGATATATATATCTTCTCTATATCAAGATATACCTTGGGTAAACTTATTTTAATTTACCCTCTTTTCGAAAACATATCGTGTCGACCCATCGTATTCGAGTGTTTATAAACTCCTACCGATACAGTGGATCAAACTGATCGACCAGAACCCATAAACAAATCAACCAATGAATCTCCACAATATAAAATTATTTTTATATCATCTACAAATACGTTCACTCGTACATATACACTCAAACTCAATATAGGGTATTACTAACCCTATCTCTACTGAGTCACGCCACAGAGCCAAGGTAATTCACTTAACTTAAGCTCTGATACCAACTGTAATGACCCGGAAATCCGGTCCAATTTGACCTGACCAAAAACACAAGTCCAACCCCAAATTAAACTGAAAATCAGGAAATTAATAGAAAGAAAACAAAGGGTGAGGAAAGATAAGATAGAAACTTAGAATAGAAGAAAAAGAAGAACACAACATCAGAGTAACACGAACCTCACAGTGGAACGAATAACATATAATAGATAACATAACTTTGAAATATAACAGTTATGTATACAATAGCACTTATCAGAGTACAGCACTTATAACACAGTGGAATAATAATAGCTATATAATTCTGAAGCCTCCTGCTCCAGCTCTTCAATGTATCTGTAAATCCCGACTACTTGACTGCCCATACAAAATTGGGCACCCAAGAGTTTAGGGAAAATAAAACAAAATAAACTCCGGCTCAGTCATGGGATTGGTATGAGTAAAACAGTTGAGCAGGTAAATGATATCTCATAAGACCACGCCGTATAACGGAACGGGTTTTTCCCTTATGAGAATCCAAATTATCTTTATATCATAAACCTTTTGATATTATAATAATGTTTATCAACCACAATATAATAATCATCTAGCAGAAACGCTTTCATCTCATGTTCTACATATATAGTATACAATCAAAACCGCAAGCACGTATTGGGTAATGGATTTCCAACTATGACAAGGTATGGAACCACCTTTCGATCAGTGTACTCTAGGAACGACACACTGGAGTTCAACAAGAACATCTTGCAACTCAGCCACACATGACCGACCACTCATTTCGCTTGAGTGTATCGAATGTACATCACCAACGGTTGGGATCAGCAACCGTTTCCCGTATATATATGGGACATCATTGATAGATTAAGGAAGCAAATGAATATTCTCTAGATATGTGATTATACACCCTACTTCGGTGCGACCGACTTAGCCATGCTGCCTGCCCGATTTCTGTCATTTACCGGTTGATGAGGCTTGAAGCTACGCTTAATCATCACACCACATTCACTTCGAATGTCACATCGTCAAATCCATCAAATCACCGATTGACGTCCTCAACAATACATTATGTGTTAGCTAAAAGAAGTTTCCTTCTCCGCTTCCACTCTTGGTACGGTTGGAGAAATCAATGTACGCGATCATTTGGAAATACTCTGTCATACATCCCTCCATACAAGTCATCCAGGAACAGGATGAACCGAAGGCACTATTCAGTATATCCATCTTAGGCACTATTATCTAAGATCTATACAACAGCCCTTGTACTTTACTCCGTCTTCAATTATCTTTGGCATATATGATTCGCAACGCTTATGCCAATACAAAGTGGTTCTTTGGATAATAATCCCACCGGTCTCTCCATATTAACAACATCAAAATGGTCAAAAACTTCGATAGTCGGTGAGTTAACTATCGAAGGAAAAATACGTGTGCAAACAACGATATTATTTCCAGATGGAAATTCTATCAATCAATCATCAATCATATATATAAATTCCTTATTTTCTATGTTTAGAAAATATACATTATTAACACTAGAAAAAAACATTTCCATTGTTTATTTACATATCACTATCATTTCACAACTATCAGTCCTGACTGTAAACTAGTAGGAGAAAAATTCTCTAAGTATAAATCCCGAAGGACGAAACCAACATCAGATAGACACTCAGAAAACTATTCAATTTACTAATCTCTAGTCAGTTTCTAATCTTGTTTAACTCTATTTCGATTAACTCTAATCGAATAACTAATATTCGATTAACTCATTTCAACTCTATTTATTTATTCCATTATCTATTTAACAAATAATTATTTTCTTTATCTTTTCTATTTATTCAAGCCAATAATATTTCTTTTATATCTATTCTATTTATTCTAACAAATAAATATTTCTTTTATATCTATTCTATTTATTATAACAAATAAATATCTCTTTTATCTTATTCTATTTATTCAAAGAAATAAATATCTCCTTTTTAATCTATTTGTAAATGTTCTACAAATATTCCCTTTATATCTCTATTCTATTTGTAAATGGTTTACACATATTTCTCTTTCTATTTGTTTGACAAATATTTTCCTTTAAATTTGTTTGACAAATATATTTCCTCTATATTTGTTTTACAAATATATTCCCTTTGCTTTTCAAATTGTTTTCCTTTATGAAATTCTTTTCCTTTTATATATAAAATCCATTTGATTTTATATAAATAAATTTATTTTCAAAATCAACTTTGAAAATCCCCTTACTACGTTCTGGTATTTCTTACGATATTTAACACACTATATAACAACGATAAAAATCGTCCAAACACATATAATCAATGTCAGATTATATATCACATCATATATCAAAATATATAAATCATAGTAAAATAAATGTTGAGGAATCCAGTTGGATTCCTTCAACCTGTTTCCCTGCATCACAGATGTTAAACAATAAAATCAACATCACTTTCAGTTCCATATGATATATTCTGTTAAACAGAATCAATATAGAAATTCAACTAACTGACTAGTAGTTCAATCAAACAGTCAACACACAGTCAATCAGCCAATATTTCACAGTTCTAAAAATACAACATGAAATTATAAACTGTTCGGAGTTAGTGAGATTTACTCACATTTGCAGTTCATCGTTAAAGAACGATAAACTGTTGTTTGATTTGAATCAAACAATTTATTTCAACATAAATTCATATGAGCTCCATTCCACTCCCGGTTAGTTCCAGTGCGTATTGTCTGTCCATACGATCCCAACGCAACTGACGGTTCGTCAATCTGATATCGTATGATCAAGTTATACCATTACGAAGTTAATACACTTTTAAATTAAATAAACTTGAATTTCTATTCTCTAACGGGCCTTGCTTACCCTTTATTTTTTCTTCCCGGCCCATTACAAATTTGCAGGCCCAAACATGTTTTAACTGCCAAACAAGGTTTCATCTCAGCCTATACCCGCATTGGCTTCCTTCCCAACCAACACAACAAACTACTCCTCCAAGAAAAATCCCCTTTTAAACAAATCACCATTTTAAACAAAGCTGGGCCTTACCCTATGTATTCGGTCCAACCATCAATGTGAAAACCCATAGCCGCTCCAATACCTTTCTTCCCCAAAACTAAGTCTGTTGTTCCATACTCTCATGAAAACAAGAACTGAGATCACCGTTCTTCTCCCCATCCGATTCTCTATCCTCTCTTGCCAAAATC
Source organism: Allium sativum (assembly GCA_030737875.1). Lineage (NCBI taxonomy): Eukaryota > Viridiplantae > Streptophyta > Magnoliopsida > Asparagales > Amaryllidaceae > Allium > Allium sativum. The sequence continues at coordinate 966,755,055 of CM060922.1, read as the reverse complement.
CTCCAACTCGACATCGGCTTCTCACTTCAGTTCCGTCCCGGCAACACCACAAATTACCACCCATCCCCCTCCTGTATAGCTCGAGACCACTTTCCTTCTTCTCAAATACACGCAACAGTATCATACATGCTCCACCTTAATTTCCTTTCTCGTTGTTGACCCGTTTTTTAGTCAAAGCAGTCACACATGGAATCTCTTCTCAACAATACGCTCAAGTGATGGGAATACCGTCAGAAGACAACAAGCGATTTGGTTGAAGTCGCATCACAAATAAATAATGGCCCGTAACTCCTATCAGATGACCTTTTTTGGGCCCGAAATCAGCAATTACAAAGCTAAGCTCTATAACTCTTGTAGCTCTCTGAATCAGCTTCAATTTGAGCTTTGGTTCAGCTCAATCGGACTTACGGTTTGAAAGTTATGCCCGTTTCCGTGAACGCATGCAGAACCGGAAACTTGGAATTTGAAAATTGGCTTGACCTCCCGGATCGGATCGGACCCGCTCCGACTCCTCTCTTCGAAGAAGCATAGCATTGGATGGTTTTGGCAGAGCTCTGACTCGGTTCGGATCGGATGGAATGGAGCAATCCGACCCGCTTCGCATTGGATCCTCACAAGAGCACAAAGTCTTCGGATTGAAGACACAAACTCGGTTCGGATCGGAAGTCTGAACCGACCCCCCTGCACCTGCTCAGATGTATAGCAACACGTCTCGCCTTCGGTTGGAATGCTCCGGATCGGTTCGGAAGGAAGAGGACCCGAACCGAACCGCTTCGACCTGCTGCTACACCTTAACTTTGACCTGTTCTCAAGGAGTAACTACTTCCTATTAATCCGGATCGGCTTACACCTGTCGTAGCACGATCTGAAGACCACGTTCTCCACTATCTCCGAGATGGCCTCTCCACATGCCACGTGCCCCTCCGATTCGATCCGATTCAGGACTCCCAACAGCTCCTTTACGCCTATAAATACACCACAAGGTGGCCATTTGAAGGAATCTTTTTGGAAGACTTTTGGGCTTCCTCTCTCTCGGCCATTCTTTCCACCATTGCAAGGACTTTGCAACAACAATAGGAAGGCCGATTCAAATCATTTTAACACGAAGATTTCATGCATAATCTCCTCTTTTTCATTGTAAACACGAGGATTTCGTGTATAAACCGCAAACATACAACAATTGTAATAGTTCTCTTAGGATTTAAGAAACTATAAAGTGGGCGTAGGCTTGGATTGAGCCAAACCACTATAAAAATCTCGTGTGTCTCCTATTATTTTACTGATTTTTCTGCATTTATTCTCTGTGATTTGCGACTGTAAGGATTTTACATAGCATTTGGGTGTTAGTGCCAATTTTTGGTCTAACACTCGTTTTGTCCAAAAAAGCAAAACTCAAGACCTCTATTATTTTCTCCGTCCCAGTTCATGAAAAAAGATACCAAACATTTCAAAAAATATAAAACCAAAAGCCCTCAGTTAAATCGTATTGGCGGTTGCTCACTGAAGGTCAGAACCGGGCTCGAAAGCCGCGACATTCATGGAGCGATTCCTGTCAGTAGCAGGTAGCGGGTTGCTCGAGTTTTGTGGCATGTGAAAGAACTGTGACGGAGAGACTATGGTGAACTGGTGGAGCAGAAGCCAGTGGAACAGCAAACCAAAACAGTTCGAACCCCTCACAAGATACCTCCATTGGAAGAGAAGTCCTCGGGATTTAATGAATATACCTATCAGATTATTTGATTTTTTATTTGATTTTAGAAGATCAAAAAATATTTTTCCTTGGAAGAAAAGTTACGACAGATTGTTGTTTAGAAGGGGGAGTGTTGGAATTTATCTCGCGTTTATAAAGAAGGGGGTGTGGTTGTAAAGGTAGAGATGTGGTCTATTTTTACCCTTATTTTTTGGAAGCAAATGCGAGGCAGTGAAGAGATGGAACGTGGACTTGTTTTAGTCTTAGAAATAGTTAGGATATTTTTCTTTAAGTTTTGAGACGACCCGAAATCCCGTTCTGGATTATCTTTGATGATTGTTTCCCACCAGATTAAAGCTTCTTCTTTGAGCGCCCAAGATGCTACTAACCGTTTCTGGTCATCCCTTAGCTGGATACGCTCAAATATTCTTTCGACAGAACTCATCCAAACTTGAGTTTGAATTATAGATTCATTGCCCGAGAACTGTGCTCCGTTCAGATTTCGATATCTCTTTAATAGAGCTTCTAGATCGGGTTCTGCATTTCTCCTGTTTCTGACAAGTTTTAACTTTTAACATACCGTGTTAAATAAAATTATATCCATATGAGCGCTATAGACTGAAGTAAAAATGTTGTTGTGATGAGCGATGTGCAACGATCCCAAAGATATAATAACATCGGTAGGTTGACTCATATTGTGAAACCCCAAAATATTGGTTAAGGGTGCAAAATACTCCCAATAAAAAGTTGTTTATTTAATTAATTAAAAATTACCATAAAATTCTAAAAATTAAATTATCACTACGCCTCAAAAGAATCTGGTCTAAATTCAAACCCGATATTCAAATATATTGAAAACCCTTTTATAACGTAAATAAAGCGTTACTAATTATAAAGGAATTCCATAGCGACTTTTCTAAAATTTGATTTGGACGTACATCAAAATCTACACGATGAAATCCCGATTTTTCTCTTCCACTAGAAAGATATACTCCACCAGCTCCACACGTTTCTTGTTTCACAGAAATCCGACTTAAAACGAATCCTGTACATTCAGTTGAAGTTCGAATCGCCAATTTACGAACTGCAGCGCCATTTCGAGCTCGATTTTAATTATATTATAACTCTACGTTCAAAATGACGTTATTTAAATATATTTGTTATTTAAATTTAATTCCAAACTGAATTAAATATCACAGATGATCCAGTTCACACCATATCGCCATTTCTGCTAATTTTGATTATTTCAAATTTAAATTTATTATTAAATTATTATTTTAATTAAATATTCACCATTATTTAATTCCACGACCATTAAATCCTTTTAATCACCATTTAAATAATTAAATAAATTAATTATAATACCTCTGCAAATGCGGGTCAGTACAAACCCATTCTGAATAACCGATACGATGATTAAAGTCGAAGATTTGAAGACAGTGGTTGAAGACCGTAGATCTTCACATCGTTTGGATGATTACTGATGTCTTGATTGGGTTGTACACCCAAGACGAGGTAATAAGTTGTAATGTCCTAGAAATTTCGATAATTTGAAATAGGAATTAATTAGGGATTTCACAATAAACAATTAATTTTATATTTGGATTCAAGATTTAAAATCAAAGTTTATTGGTTTGAATAGGAATTTAATTTGATATTAAATTTTAGAATGGCAAATCGAAAATTTCAAATATTTATTGTTGAGTATTTGAATTTGATTTGGTTGGATATTTGATTTAGATTTCGACTGAAAATATAAATGGTCGAATTTAAACATAAACGAAATTATTGTTAAATAAATTTGGAATTTTTTTGAACTATATACGGGGAGATATGTGTGTATTGATATTGAATTTAACGTTTAAATTTTCGGATTTATCTATGTTGTTTTGAGAACAAACGAAATAAAATCAGAGAACCGATTTATAGTATAAAATTTTAAGATATCGTTGTACACAAATGGAATCGATTCTAATTAAATTGATTTTACTGAATTCAGAACGCAATGACGAAGATGTACGTATAATTTTATCGCATTTAGAGGTTGTGTTAGTGGTAAAGATTTAGCGTGCTTAGCGGTATTTCGCGGTATAGTAAATATTTAATTGATCTCTAATATAACCTACGCCAGTTGAAACACGCCAAACTATCTTCCGATATACGCCACTACACTGTTACACTGATGGATATCGTTCTTATCTCTGTGATTTTCCTCTATAAAAAAATCAGTTCCCGTCCCATTTCTTCAGCAAACCATTTCCTTCCTTTTCCCATTTTCATGGCCGATTATTCCCATTTCCAAAAACCGTTCCTCAACTTAATGGGTCCGTCTCCCCCTTGTTGCCTGCTCAGAAACCCTCCTCAAAAATAAAATAAAAATAAAAAAACCTCATGAATAGCCAAACCACTCTCCCTCCACGGAAACGATTTTCCTCAAAATCGAAATAAAATCTGGCCTTCCACCAAAATCGGCAGAGCCTCTTTCATTTGCTCCGACTTAATCGCCTTCAAACTCTCCCTTCACCACCAACGCAACCACTCCAAGCTTCCTCGGTCCCAAATCGTTTCAGTCTCTCTTCCGCTCCTCTTATCACCTCTTCCTTCAATCGAGTACTAGCGTAGCCTCGTTAGGGACATCATCCAGACCAAGATTCAAAGCTCCACTGCGTCAGTTTTGAAATTCGTTGTTGTGCCTCCCTCTTGCGGTATAAGGTGAGTATCTCACTCGCGATTAGCATTAGTTTCAAGTAATATTACTTCAATTTAAACTGAATACGATAGTTAAAACTGATTTGTTGAATTTCTAAAATTTACTTCATGTAGCTGTAGTGTTATTTGTGCTGCTATATGCTCGTTGATCACAGTGACTACCATGATTTGTGTGTGACTGTTGTTGATTAATTCGACCGTGAAAGGGTGAATAAATTCTAAAAATAAAGTTGCAAACTGGTCTTGCCTAAATTTGTGCACTCGTGCATTCATGTAAAGTTTTAAACTTTGAATCAATCTTTGAATTTTTGGCAACACTTTGAAATGCAAATTTATTCATTTCCAATACTGTTGAATTTGTTGAAAGGTTCCTGAAATACATAAGGCTGGCCCATTTTATAAAAATAATAAATATATAAACTAAAATAAGAAAGTATTCAGTCAGATAAACTTTATGATTTCGATTAGAACAATGCAGATCTGTTACACTAACCGAGTAAAGCATGTACTGATCGGAACATACCAGATTAGCGTAAATACACGAAAAAGATAAAATTGGATGACATACCAAATTGGGTTCAATATGTGATGAGGATATAAACAAACATGCAAATGACTATAAAACGACAGAAGCATTGTATATGTAGTAGCAGTATGGAAACAACAATGTTTTTTAAAAAGTGACATGTGACCGTATATCACTCACTGGCATGTAATTGGACCAAATTCTAACCACATGTGTATGATGCCAAAACGATGAGGTGATCTCCTTTCCTATCTGTTTTTATGTTATTCCTAGAATTAACCAGAACCATGAGTTCAGTATATATATAGGGTTGCCTTCCCATTATAGTATTATTGTACTGTAGGAAGCAACACTTTGTGAGCTTTTGAGTTCCTTGTTTCAATATACATGTTAGTCTTCTAACCGCTGGGAGTTTATGTTTTAACACCCAACGTAAATCTAAAAAGTTGTACCCTTTTTAATATACAGAAGTTGTAACAACTAGGAATTTCGCTCAATCCGAATCGATCGTCAAACTGATCAAAACCGTTCGAAACCCCTGATCGTATGAGAACACGACAAATCAGAACGCAAACAGAAGAACATTTCATTGTTTATTACAACAATTCCATCAGAATACAAGAATATTACAGAGTATGAATAAATATTACACAATATACAATATCAGAGATTTAAATACAATACTGCAGCGGAAAAATAATACAAAACATAACTGGAAGAAATACACGGATACAGAGCTTTCCGAATATCACTTCAGCTATAAACCAGGTCCTGTGAATATAAATCTAAAAAACCCAACTACTAGCCGCCCATGTGGAAAATAAGGGCATCTAGAGTTTAGGTAAAAACGATGAATTCCAGGTCAGTCATGTGACTGGTGTGAGAACTAAAACAGTTAAATTTGATTTTTAAAGTTCAGTAAATCAAGGGACCATGTCGTATAACACGGAACGGGTTTTTACCCCAAGAATAACAGTGCATAAACAAACAACGCAATGCTAAAATAAAGAACAACGAAGCTATTATAAGATCCAGGTCCCATCACACAATGCAACGCAAGCCGGAGGATAGGGTTTTCCCTTATAACAGCCAAAGAATGCTTCATACATGAAATTTCATCTTTTATTATTACTATAAGTGAAGAAAACAACTTCAATCATAATATATAAATCATAGACGGCATAGTATCCCATGCTACTATGTCGCCATACTAGGCTCTACAAATAAAACCGAATGACATGTATTGGAAATTGGATTCCACCATGAGTCGAGGCAAGGGACAAGCTCTTTTCCAATTCGAGACACTCTAGCGAATGTCTCAGGACCCCACTATGATCCTTGGATCTTCAGGGCCGGTCCTCACCTAACTTTGGAGGATTAAAATTTCCTGAACACACGTTTCCCGGTCCTATCGGACCTATATATATAATGAATAGTACGTCGGCTCACAAAGTGCCAGTTATCGCCATATATATACGAGGCGCCTCACATTCCAACAACACGGGTAAAAAGTATATAAATGTCAGCCAGTTTAAGCACTGGCACCACCCATAGCTAGAAAGAAACGTCGTGCTCTCCCTGCAGTCCGTATCCCGTTTTTGACTCATACCGAGGTGTGAGGCTCGCGAATCCACGTTATACACAAACCTTGGCCACGTAGGTCATGCTTTGATCATCAACCACAAGACTTTGCTTTTTAACAGAAGCCTCGATCATTTGCCACTTAGGCATGCCACACAGGCAATTCACTCCATGTGATTGATATCCATCAATATATAACCTCTGAGCTCGTACGTCTCAGAGAAGGGCGTTAAGCGAGAGAATAAATTCTCTGCCGCCAAATAGATATATATTTAATAGAAATCAATCACACAGAATAAAATCCAATGTCATACACACAGTCCATTTACAAGTTCGTCCTAGGTCTAAATGAAACCGGAGGCACTTTCCTCGAATATCACCGTCTTCATCTTCGACTTATCGTTGAATCGGTTATTCAGAATAGGTATAAACCCGGTCTTTCCAAATAACCCACGTATATAATAAACAATTGTTACACAAACACAACATGCCTCATTCCAATTCATCAGTCAATTTCACATTCATAGGGAAAGGTTCCCATTAATTTTATCAAAGATAAATTCTTTGAAATCTATTCTTTAATCTTCCTTTGAATATCATTTCAAACTAGTCGGGATTAGCGAACCACACCGAAGTAATTATTTATTTTATTTCCCAATCCCAACCTATTTATCCCATGGAGCAAAACTGGTAATACCCCATATCTAACACCACGGTGTTATCGGAAAAACTAATTACCATTTCACGTTTAAATCTAATTAAATATTTAACTATCGCTTTGGAGCAAAACTGGTGATACTCCATTCTCGATCATTTCAATCTAATTAAAGATTCATTAAAACTCCACTTAGTTTTAATCTTTAATTGGGTTAAAGAACCAACGTCATTTAAAACACGGTTCACGACAAACCCAAAATTCCATTTGATATTAAATACACGGCTCTGAATAGAAAATATATCGGCTTATATTCAATATCAAATTCTGATTATTTTCAAAACCACTTCAAACCCAATTTATTTATTTAAAAATATTGGATTTTAATTCTAGTTCAAAACTAGTTCATTTCGATAAAAAAATATTTTTATCCTTTCAAATAGGGAAATTTTCATCCTAGTTCTTTCCAATTCATATATTTTAATTTTACACAAATTATAGATATTTTTAATAATTTTATCAAGGCCCGTACAGTCGATTTCCAATAACGGTCGTCGAACTGCACTTACATCGACCTTTTCTAAATTTGATTTGGACGTGTCGCCAAATCCAACCGTTAGATTTAAAATTTCTAATATTCATTGGAAAGCTCTTTTCGATACGAACGCAACGATTCCGGTTCCAGGATAATCCGACGGTCGGATCTCTCGTAACGTCAATTCGAAGTCAATGGTCGAAATTCACGAACTGCCGCTGCGCGGCGCGTTCTATTCAGGCCATTTAATATATAAAATATATATTATATATATTTCATCGATTTCAATTCTAAACGTATTTTATAATTCGTTTTAAATTCATTTTCAAAACGATTTCAACTTCATATTCAATTTTAAATCAAAATTGAATATTCCATATCATCGATATATATATAAATGATAATATTTTCAAAACGTTATATTTGAAATCACTTCTTTTTCGATATTCGAATAAAATCGATATAAATATCGTTCACGTCAAAATGGCGCAAATATAATCAACACGGCTTTATATATTTCAATAACTTCGCTGTTCAATTCAACAAATGAATATTTTCTTCAACGCATGAATATATATATTTCTTTCAACACATGAATATATTTTTTTTTTCCACACATGGATATATATTTCTTTCAACACATGACTATATATTTCCTTTCAACACATGAATATATATTTTATTTCAACACATGAATATATATTTTATTTCATTCTTTATTTTCTAAATTGGAATGAGGCCCAATCAATTACCATATAATGTTAATTATATGGATTTCATACAACGCATGTATATAACAGCAACGATAAATAATCAACCATCATCCAAAGTGCACAACACAACTGTCTGTCAACCTATCGATCGACACACAACCAATTATTGGGACCAATGTACGTCAAATATCATCCCAATACCCGTGTGGGGTTTCACATCAACAAACACTGAATATTATTTGTGCAGTTGGGCGATGTTTAAAATTTATCATCCCAATCAATATCAGTCAAATCAGTATACATAAACAAACCATCTGGTTTGTAAATGAATATTTTACTTTATTCACAGACATTAAAAATTATATTTTTAACGATAAAATACTTTATTTCAACACATGAATATCTATTCAGTTCATTTACACAATAAAATGATATTTTTATTTTAGAAAATTTTGACGGCATAACGGCACGATACTAGGAACGAGACAAGGCCTAGCCTTATCCCCGGTCTTGTAATGGCCCACGCCATACACATATCAATTAAATCAATTTCATTATTCACACCACAAAATTCCAACAAATATTCTAATCAATCACCAAACAACCAAACAAACAAGTCCATGTTCTGTGGACGATGGTGTCCGGTGCTACTAAACACCGTCTGCATCCTAGTATATATTTCTAACTAGGAAATAAAATTTAAAGTGAGAAATTCTCACCAATAGCTAAATCCATTCACCGCGACTCTTCTTATGAAGGAAATCTTCACCTTTTTCGCCTTTTGTCACTTTCGTCGTCCATACTCACTACATATATAAAAATCACATTTTTTTATATTCCCTCCACTTCACGACAAAATAAAGTTCAGATTTTTATTTCACTTCATATATTTACAACGCTTCTTTCTATATAAAAATTATATTTCTATATTTCTACTTCTTATATAAAGATTAAATTTTCATTATCATAACTATACAAAAATTATATTTTTAACCTTTCTATATTATAAAAATTATATTTTTAACCTTTCAATATTATAAAAATTATATTTTTATTCTTTCTATATTATAAAAATTATATTTTTAACCTTTCTATATTATAAAAATTATATTTTTGACGCTCTACTATAATAAAAATTATATTTTTAACCTTTCTATAATATAAAAATTTCGTCTTGACATTATATATAAAATCCGAACTTTCTCATGTTAACGTATATATAAAAATCCAAACTTCCTCTTCTTTACATACATATAAAAATCATGTGCTTCTAGAGATAAAAATCTCGTCTTTATAACGCTCGTATGTAAATAAAAATTGAATCTTTACATTTGCTACTTCATAATAAAAATTGAATCTTTACATTTATAAAAATGAAATCTTTTTTTAAAAAAACTGCTCTTTATATAAATAAAAATCATGGCCTTTATAAACTAAAAATCAAAACTTTTCGTAAATAAAAATAAAAACTTTAATGTTATTTATATAAATAAATTCCATTTTTTCTTTTATTATCCTGCTAATAATATGTCTATAAAATCAATGCTTTTCAAAACAAATTAAAATAATAAATTAAAGAAGAAGAAGGAAACTCACAGCTCAAATTGGAAGGGGGGTTCGTTTGCGCGTCGCTCGAGGTAAGGGGGTCAGGTGCTCGCGTGCTCGTCCAAGGGGGGGTGCGCCTGCCCTAGGCGGTGGCGAGGCAGCTCGGTGGTGGACGCGGTGTAGGGGTTTTTGGGGTTCGGGATTGGGATGGGTTCGTGTGGAGCAAGGAGGGAAGCAGGAAGGAGAAGAGGAGGGAGAGGAGGGGTGGCCGGAGGCGCTGATCTGAGGTGGGGCGAGTTGTCGACGGCGAGAGTTGGAAGGAGGGAGCGCGATTTTTCTGAAGGGGATCGGGTTTGTTTTGATCGGGGAGGGCACGATGTATTTGAGAGAAAGGGGGAAGGGGTAAGGGCATATATATTTTTAATTTTTTTTCTTCTTTTTAAAAGTTGACTTTTCGTCCGACCACCAAACGAGACCCAACGATTGTCGTTCCTAGAGTAATACCCCCATTCCGAACACAATGAAATATGTCACGAAGGCCAATTCGATCGTTACAATCAGTTTTCGTTAAATTTACAATATAAATAAGTATATATTCAATTTAAACACACATTTCAAATTACCGGGGCCACATATTAACTCTAAAAATTCCCGAAAAATTATTTCTAGCTTCGTATTGCCGATACGGTCCTGACAAAACTAATTTCGTCAAATTCTGAGATTGTTTGAAAAATGGTCATTTTCCAGTCGATTAAAATCAACTGAAACTGGCCAAACGCGTTTTCCTTCGCCACGCTCACATTTTGATTCGAAAAATTATGAAAATTGGAATCTAGCAATTACTTGACATCACGGATCCAACAAAAGTAGTTTAGTCGAAATCCGAGGTCGTTTGCAAAATTTCCATTTTTAAGGGCCAGAATTCCATAGCGACTATTCTGAATTTTCAACTGGACATATCTTTTGATTCCCGCTATGAAATTTTGATTTTTCGGATTCGTTGGAAAGATATTCTCAATTAGATCCTAATATTTTTGGTTTCGCTAAAATCCCGTTTATTTTGAATCCTATACATTCATTTGAAGTTTGAAATCGAATTTTAGAACTACCGCGCCATTTTCAATTCCTTTTATAATTATAAATATTTATATTCTAACGACGATCTATATAAATATATACGTTCTAATTCTATTCAAAATAAATTTTTCGTCGTTATTATTTAAAATAATTCATTTTAAATATCCAAAATTCATTAAAATTGCCAAAATAAAAATTTAAACTGGCTCAGATTTTCGGGTCGTTACAATCTCTCCCCCTTAAAACATTTCGTCCCCGAAAAGGAACGAAGCCGAAAGTTGTTTAACTAATCAACTCAACTTCCATTATTTTCGTTACGGCTTCAGTTCTTCAACTTTTCAGTTTCTAAGAACTTTTCAAATTTTTCAAAAATTTGGCTAACACCCTAAATTTCCGAAAATTTTCGCCATAACCTCCCTTGCACCGGGGACTTCGGGATATTTCATATAGCCTCCCATGGCCTTCTTCAATCCAAAAGAAAAAGAAAAAGCCAAGCGGCTAGCCAATCAGCTCATAAAATCACCCAAAACTCAAGAAATACAATAAACATGTACCTATTTGTCGGGCAAACAATTTTATTCCTCTGCTCTAGCCTCCTTGCTATGACCTGTTCAATGGATACACATGTATATGCATGCAATTTCAAGCAATTTACAATACAGTTCAATATTTGGTTAAACTTGGCCTAAATCCCCCGTTCATTCATATAATGGTTTAAATGAATAATCATACAACAAATCCATCAATCAATTAGTGAATTAACGTTTAAAATTCATAATTTTGATATATATACAGAAAATCATGTTTTGATGTCAAATCACAGCAAATAAGCCCTATCTAGTTTTGGTTCTCACACCAGTCTAAAGGAAATATATAGATATCTCACTTTCGAAACTCGAATACAAACTCTGATGATGGTGCACCGATTATCAGAATCGTCTCCGGGCGACTAGAGTGTGATTCTATATCTATCCAGTATACTAAAACTTCGAATACACGTTTGCAAGGCGTATATGCAAAATCTTTATATATTGGATTGTCCAAATTCAAAATAAAATAAATATTCAAATACATATAAAAATGGTTTCAATTTTCTAAACAAAAATTGGTTTTCATTTTTATTTGAAAAATATTCTCCCTTTCGAATCGTTCTAGGATACTGCTGATCCTATCTCTAACGAGCCATTCTCATTGGATATTACTAATCCAATTTCTGATGAATTCTTTCGTTTGGTTCTAATGTGTCTTGTTCTCGAGCTATGTAAACCAAAGCTCTGATACCAAATGTAACGACATTGAATTTCGCTCGATCCAAATCGATCGTCAAACCGATCAAAACCGTTTGAAACCCCTGATCGTATGAGAACACGACAAATCAGAACGCAAACAGAAGAACATTTTATTGTTTATTACAACAGTTCCATCAGAATACAAGAATATTACAGAGTATGAATAAATATTACACAATATGCAATATCAGAGATTTAAATACAATACTGCAGCGGAAAAATAATACAAAACATAACTGGAAGAAATACACGGATACAAAGCTTTCCGAATATCACTTCAGCTATAAACCAGGTCCTGTGAATATAAATCTGCAAAACCCAACTACTAGCTGCCCGTGTGGAAAATAAGGGCAGCCAGAGTTTAGGTCAAAACAATAAACTCCAGGTCAGTCATGTGACTGGTGTGAGAACTAAAACAGTGAAATTTGATTTTTAAAGTTCGGTAAATCAAGGGACCACGCCGTATAACACGGGACGAGTTTTTACCCCAAGAATACCAGTGCATAAACAAACAACGCAATGCTAAAATTAAGAACATTGAAGCTGTTATAAGACCCAGGTCCCATCACACAATGCAACGCAAGCCGGAGGATAGGGTTTTCCCTTATAACAGCCAAAGAATGCTTCATACGTGAAATTTCATCTTTTATTATTACTATAAGTGAAGAAAACAACTTCAATCATAATATATAAATCATAGACGGCATAGTATCCCATGCTACTATGTCGCCATACTAGGCTCTACAAATAAAACCGAATGACATGTATTGGAAATTGGATTCCACCATGAGTCGAGGCAAGGGACAAGCTCCTTTCCAATTCGAGACACTCTAGCGAATGTCTCAGGACCCCACTATGATCCTTGGATCTTCAGGGCCGGTCCTCACCTAACTTTGGAGGATTAATTATTCTCGAACACACGTTTCCCGGTCCTATCGGACCTATGTATATAATGGTCAGTACGTCGGCTCACAAAGTGCCATTTATCACCATATTGAGGCACCTCACATTCCAACAACACGGGTAAAAAGTATATAAATGTCAGCCAGTTTAAGTACTGACACCACCCATAGCTAGAAAGAAATGTCGTGCTCTCCCTGCAGTCCGTATCCCGTTTTTGACTCATACCGAGGTGTGAGGCTCGCGAATCCACATTATACACAAAGCTTGGCCACCTAGGCCGTGCTTTGATCATCAACCACAAGACTTTGCTTTTAAACAGAAGCCTTCATCATTTGCCACTTAGGCATGCCACACAGGCAATTCACTCCATGCGATTGATATCCATCAATATATAACCTCTGAGCTCGTACGTCTCAGAGAAGGGCGTTAAGCAAGAGAATAAATTCTCTGCCGCTAAACAGATATATATTTAATAGAAATCAATCACACAGAATAAAATCCAATGTCAGACACATAGTCCATTTACCAGTTCGTCCTAGGTCGGAACGAAACCGGAGGCACTTTCCTCGCATATCACCGTCTTCATCTTCGACTTATCGTCGAATCGGTTATTCAGAATGGGTATAAACCCGGTCTTTCCAAATAACCCACGTATATAATAAACAATTGTTACACAAACACAACATGCCTCATTCCAATTCATCAGTCAATTTCACATTCATAGGGAAAGTTTCCCATTAATTTTATCAAAGATAAATTCTTTGAAATCTATTCTTTAATCTTCCTTTGAATATCATTTCAAACTAGTCGGGATTAGCGAACCACACCAAAGTAATTATTTATTTTATTTCCCAATCCCAACCTATTTATCCCATGGAGCAAAACTGGTAATAACCCATATATAACACCACGGTGTTATCGGTAAAACTAATTACCATTTCACGTTCAAATCTAATTAAAGATTTAACTATCGCTTTGGAGCAAAACTGGTGATACTCTATTCTCGATCATTTCAATCTAATTAAAGATTCATTAAAACTCCACTTAGTTTTAATCTTTAATTGGGTTAAAGAACCAACGTCATTTAAAACAAAAACCCAAAATTCCATTTGATATTAAATACAAGGCTCTAAATAGAAAATATATCGGCTTATATTCAATATCAAATTCTGATTATTTTTAAAACCACTTCAAACCCAATTTATTTATTTAAAAATATTGGATTTTAATTCTAGTTCAAAACTAGTTCATTTCGATAAAAATATATTTTTATCCTTTCAAATAGGGAATTTTTCATCCCAGTTCTTTCCAATTCATATATTTTAATTTTACACAAATTATAGATATTTTTAATAATTTTATCAAGGCCCGTACAGTATATTTCCAATAACGGTCATCGAACTGCACTTATAGCAACCTTTTCTAAATTTGATTTGGACGTGTCTCCAAATCCAACTGTTAGATTTAAAATTTCTAATATTCATTGGAAATCTCTTTTCAATACGAACCCAACGGTTCCGGTTCCAGGATAATCCGACGGTCGGATCTCTCGTAACGTCAATTCGAAGTCAATGGTCGAAATTCACGAACTGCCGCTGCGCGGCGCGTTCTATTCAGGCCATTTAATATATAAAATATATATTATATATATTTCATCGATTTCAATTCTAAACGTATTTTATAATTCGTTTTAAATTCATTTTCAAAACGATTTCAACTTCATATTCAATTTTAAATCAAAATTGAATATTCCATATCATCGATATATATATAAATGATAATATTTTCAAAACGTTATATTTGAAATCACTTCTTTTTCGATATTCGAATAAAATCGATATAAATATCGTTCACGTCAAAATGGCGCAAATATAATTAACACGGCTTTATATATTTCAATAACTTCGCTGTTCAATTCAACAAATGAATATTTTCTTCAACGCATGAATATATATATTTCTTTCAACACATGAATATATATTTTATTTCCACACATGGATATATATTTCTTTCAACACATGACTATATATTTCCTTTCAACACATGAATATATATTTTATTTCAACACATGAATATATATTTTATTTCATTCTTTATTTTCTAAATTGGAATGAGGCCCAATCAATTACCATATAATGTTAATTATATGGATTTCATACAACGCATGTATATAACAGCAACGATAAATAATCAACCATCATCCAAAGTGCACAACACAACTGTCTGTCAACCTATCGATCGACACACAACCAATTATTGGGACTAATGTACGTCAAATATCATCCCAATACCCGTGTGGGGTTTCACATCAACAAACACTGAATATTATTTGTGCAGTTGGGCGATGTTTAAAATTTATCATCCCAATCAATATCAGTCAAATCAGTGTACATAAACAAACCATCTATTTTGTAAATGAATATTTTACTTTATTCACAGACGTTAAAAATTATATTTTTAACGATAAAATACTTTATTTCAACACATGAATATCTATTCAGTTCATTTACACAATAAAATGATATTTTTATTTTAGAAAATTTTGACGGCATAACGGCACGATACTAGAAACGAGACAAGGCCTAGCCTTATCCCCGGTCTAGTAATGGCCCACGCCATACACATATCAATTAAATCAATTTCATTATTCACACCACAAAATTCCAACAAATATTCTAATCAATCACCAAACAACCAAACAAACAAGTCCATGTTCTGTGGACGATGGTGTCCGGTGCTACTAAACACTGTCTGCATCCTAGTATATATTTCTAACTAGGAAATAAAATTTAAAGTGAGAAATTCTCACCAATAGCTAAATCCATTCACCGCGACTCTTCTTATGAAGGAAATCTTCACCTTTTTCGCCTTTTGTCACTTTCGTCGTCCATACTCACTACATATATAAAAATCACATTTTTTTATATTCCCTCCACTTCACGACAAAATAAAGTTCAGATTTTTATTTCACTTCATATATTTACAACGCTTCTTTCTATATAAAAATTATATTTCTATATTTCTACTTCTTATATAAAGATTAAATTTTCATTATCATAACTATACAAAAATTATATTTTTAACCTTTCTATATTATAAAAATTATATTTTTAACCTTTCAATATTATAAAAATTATATTTTTATTCTTTCTATATTATAAAAATTATATTTTTAACCTTTCTATATTATAAAAATTATATTTTTGACGCTCTACTATAATAAAAATTATATTTTTAACCTTTCTATAATATAAAATTTCGTCTTGACATTATATATAAAATCCGAACTTTCTCATGTTAACGTATATATAAAAATCCAAACTTCCTCTTCTTTACATACATATAAAAATCATGTGCTTCTAGAGATAAAAATCTCGTCTTTATAACGCTCGTATGTAAATAAAAATTGAATCTTTACATTTGCTACTTCATAATAAAAATTGAATCTTTACATTTATAAAAATGAAATCTTTTTTAAAAAAATCTGCTCTTTATATAAATAAAAATCATGGCCTTTATAAACTAAAAATCAAAACTTTTCGTAAATAAAAATAAAAACTTTAATGTTATTTATATAAATAAATTCCATTTTTTTCTTTTATTATCCTGCTAATAATATGTCTATAAAATCAATGCTTTTCAAAACAAATTAAAATAATAAATTAAAGAAGAAGAAGGAAACTCACAGCTCAAATTGGAAGGGGGGTTCGTTTGCGCGTCGCTCGAGGTAAGGGGGTCAGGTGCTCGCGTGCTCGTCTAAGAGGGGGTGCGCCTGCCCTAGGCGGTGGCGAGGCAGCTCGGTGGTGGACGCGGTGTAGGGGTTTTTGGGGTTCGGGATTGGGATGGGTTCGTGTGGAGCAAGGAGGGAAGCAGGAAGGAGAAGAGGAGGGAGAGGAGGGGTGGCCGGAGGCGCTGATCTGAGGTGGGGCGAGTTGTCGACGGCGAGAGTTGGAAGGAGGGAGCGCGATTTTTCTGAAGGGGATCGGGTTTGTTTTGATCGGGGAGGACACGATGTATTTGAGAGAAAGGGGGAAGGGGTAAGGGCATATATATTTTTAATTTTTTTTTCTTCTTTTTAAAAGTTGACTTTTCGTCCGACCACCAAACGAGACCCAACGATTGTCGTTCCTAGAGTAATACCCCCATTCCGAACACAATGAAATATGTCACGAAGGCCAATTCGATCGTTACGATCAGTTTTCGTTAAATTTACAATATAAATAAGTATATATTCAATTTAAACACACATTTCAAATTACCGGGGCCACATATTAACTCTAAAAATTCCCGAAAAATTATTTCTAGCTTCGTATTGCCGTTACGGTCCTAACAAAACTAATTTCGTCAAATTCTGAGATTGTTTGAAAAATGGTCATTTTCCAGTCGATTAAAATCAACTGAAACTGGCCAAATGCGTTTTCCTTCGCCACGCTCACATTTTGATTCGAAAAATTATGAAAATTGGAATCTAGCAATTACTTGACATCACGGATCCAACAAAAGTGGTTTAGTCGAAATCCGAGGTCGTTTGCAAAATTTCCATTTTTAAGGGCCAGAATTCCATAGCGACTATTCTGAATTTTCAACTGGACATATCTTTTGATTCCCGCTATGAAATTTTGATTTTTCGGATTCGTTGGAAAGATATTCTCAATTAGATCCTAATATTTTTGGTTTCGCTAAAATCCCGTTTATTTTGAATCCTATACACTCATTTGAAGTTTGAAATCGAATTTTAGAACTACCGCGCCATTTTCAATTCCTTTTATAATTATAAATATTTATATTCTAACGACGATCTATATAAAGATATTCGAATATACGTTCATGACGCGTATACGCGAAATCTTTATATACTCGATTGTCCATATTCAAAATAAATAAATAGTCAAATACGTTTTAAAATGATTTAAATTTCAAAACAAAATGGTTTTCAATTGAAAAATATACTCTTCACACTCGTTCTAGGATACTACTGATCCTATCTCTAACGAGTCATTCTAATTGGATATTACTAATCCAATATCTGATGAATTCTTTCGTATGGTTCTAATGTGTCTTGTTCTCGAGCTCTGTAAACCAAAGCTCTGATACCAAATGTGACGGCCGGGAATTTCGCTCGATCCGAATCAGTCGTTAAACCGATCTAGACCGTTCGAAACCCCTGATCGTTTGAGAACAGGACAGATCAGAACACACACAGAAGAACATTTCATTGTTATTACAACAATTCCATCAGAATACAAGAATATACAGAGTATGAATGAATAAATTACATTTGATAAATATCAGAGATTACAATAAATTACATAGCAGCGGAAAATAATATAAAGCACAACTGAAGGTGATATACGGATACAGAGCTTTCCGGATATCATTCCAGCTGTAAACCAGGATCCTGTGAATATAAATCTGCAAAACCAAAACTACTAGCTGCCCGTGCGGAAAATAGGGGCACCCAGAGTTTAGGTTAAAACAATAAACTCCAGGTCAGTCATGTGACTGGTGTGAGAACTAAAACAGTTATTTAAAACTTTACTTTAAAAGAGAGTAATTCAAGGGACCACGCCGTATAACACGGAACGGGTTTCCTCCCAAGAATACCAGTGCATAGAATAAACAACGCAATGCTTTTTAGAAAAATGAAGCCATTATAAGACCCAGGTCCCATCACACAATGCAACGCAAACCGGAGGATAGGGTTTTACCTTATAACAGCCAAACATGCTTGGTACGTTTAAAACAAATCATTTGATACTATAATAAGTGTATAGTGTCAAAACAATTTCAATCATAAATATAAATCATAGACGGCATAGTATCCCATGCTACTATGTCGCCATACTAGGCTCTACAAATAAAGCCGAAATATACGTATTGGAAATTGGATTTCTGTCATGAGTCGAGGCAAGGGGCAAGCTCCTCTCCGCGTTCGAGACACTCTAGCAAATGCCTCAGGGTTACGCACACTGGGTAACCCCTGGATCTTCAGGGCCGGTCCTCACTTACGTTAGAGGATTAATTATGCCTGAACACACGTTTCCCGGTCCTTACAGACCTATAATCGAGGCGCCTCATCCAACAACCACAAAGGTGAAAAGTATATATATGTCAGGGCTGGTAAGTCACTGACACCACCAAAGCTAGAAAGAAACGTCGTGCTCTCCCTGCAGTCCGTATCCCGTTTTTGACTCATACCGAGGTGTGAGGCTCGCGAATTCACGTTATACACAAAGCTACGCCACAAAGGCTGTGCTTTGATCATCAACCACAAGACTTTGCTTTTCAACAGAAGCCTTGATCATTGCATCTTAGCGTGCCACACAGGCAATTCATGCCATGCGACTGATGTCCATCGATATACAACCTCTGAGCTCGTACGTCTCAGAGAAGGGCGTTAAGCAAAAGAATAAATTCTCCGCCGCCAAACAGATGTATATTTAATAGAAATCAATCAACACAGAATAAAATCCAGTGTCAGACACACAATCCATTTACAAGTCCGTTCTGGGTTTGAACGAAACCGGAGGCACTTTCCTCGCATATCCATCCATCTCCAAGTACGTCTGGACGACCACTAACTATTTCCATCCTCTTGGGTGTACAACCCAATCAGGATCGTCAGTAATTACCCAAACGATGTGAAGACTACCAGTCTTCGACCACCGTCTTCATCTTCGACATATCGTCGAATCGGTTATTCAGAATGGGTATAAACCCGGCCTTTCCGAATAACCCGCGTATATTAAAACAAATGTTACACAAACACAACATACGCCTCATTCCAATTCATTAGTCACTAACCGCAGATTAGCAAGAGAACAATTTTCCAAACATTAACCCCGAAGGCCGAAACCAACATCAGATCAATACCCAGAAAACCATTCTTCTTAGCCAACCTACAGCTAGTTTCTAAATTCCACATTCTTAGGGAAAGGTTCCCATTAATTTTATCCAAGATAAATTCTTTAAAATTTATCCTGAAATCTTCCTTTGGATGTCATTTAAAACCAAATTATGGTTTTTCCAACTAGTCGAGATTAGCGAACCGTAACGAAGTAATTACTTATTTTATTTCCCAATCCCAACCTATTCATCCCATGAAGCAAAACTGGTAATACTCCATATCTAACACCGTGGTGTCATCGGTAAAATTAATTACCATTTCACGTTCAAATCTAATTAAAGATTTAACTATCGCTTTGGAGCAAAACTGGTGATACTCCATTCTCGCTCGTTTTCTAAATTTGATAATTTAGATTGTAAATTCACATTTCAATCTAATTGCAGATACGTTAAAACTCCTTTTACTGGGTTAAAGAACTAGGTGTTATTTAAAACACAGTTCACGACAAACCCAAATCACATTCTATTTATTATTGGGTTAAAGAACTAGTGTTGTTTAAAACACAGTTCACGATAAACCTACAAATCAATTCTAGTTTAATCCAAATCAAATATATTAGGATTTCCGATTATTTAAAACCCCTTTTTAAATCTAATTTATTTATTTAAAAACAAATCGGGTTTTAAATTTAGTTCAAACTAGTTCATTTTGATAAAAATCTATTTTATCATTTCAAATATGGAGTTTTTCATCCCAAATTTTCTCAAATCATTTCTTATGATTTTACACAAATTATTACTATTTTTAATAATTTTATCAAGGCCCGTACAATCGATTTCCAACAATGGCCATCGAACTGCACTTATAGTGACCTTTTTCGAATTTGATTTGGACGTATCTCCAAATCCAACCGTTAGATTTTTAATTTCTAATATTCGTTAGAAAGCTCTTTTCGATACGAACCCAACGGTTCCAGTTTTAGGAGAATCCGACGGTCGAATCTCCCGTAATGTCCGTTTGAAATAAATGGTCGAAACTCACGAACTGCCGCGGCGCGGCACGTTCTATTCAGGCCATTATATTATATATATAATATATATAATATATATTTCGTCGATTTCTATTTAAAACGAATTATATAAATAGTTTTAAATTCGTTTCAAAAGCAATTTCAACTTCCATTTCAATTCAAATCAAAATTGAATTCTTCTTTATAAATTCGTTTTAAAATTCATTTCTATTCAATTCATTTTGAAATCGTTTTATATTCAATTCATTTCGAAATCGTTATATATTCAATTCATTTCGAAATCGTTATATATTCAATTCATTTCGAAATCGTTATATATTCAATTCATTTCGAAATCGTTATATATTCAATTCATTTCGAAATCGTTATATATTCAATTCATTTCGAAATCGTTATATATTCAATTCATTTCGAAATCGTTATATATTCAATTCATTTCGAAATCGTTATATATTCAATTCATTTCGAAATCGTTATATATTCAATTCATTTCGAAATCGTTATATATTCAATTCATTTCGAAATCGTTATATATTCAATTCATTTCGAAATCGTTATATATTCAATTTGATTCAAATTTCATTTCAAAATATTCTTATTTCGAAATCACTTTTCAACATCATTTTAAAATGATTAAAATCGATATAAATATCGTTCACGTCAAAATGGCGTCAATCTAATCAACACGGCTTCATATATTTCTATTTTCAAATATTCTATTTCAAAATATTCTTATTCAATACACGACTCTATCTTTTTGTCAACACACGACTAATCTCAACGAATGAGTACCGTCCACATGTGACTATTTTGTTATTTAATATATTTTATGAAAATTAAGGTATCTATCGTTTGATATTAAATCAGACTCCAACCGTAAATTAGTAAGAGAACGATTCCCTGAATATAAACCCCGAAGGCCGAAACCAACATCAGATTAATATCCAGGAGACCACTCATCTTATCTATTTTCCAGTCAGTTTCTAATTTTATATATGATAAAGATGTAGATTTTATTTTAAAAATATTTCGTTCAACACATGACTAATCTCAACGGATGAGTACAGTCAACACATGAACCTTTATATTATATTGATAAAGATGTAATTTTTATTATAAAAATATTTCGTTCAACACATGACTAATCTCAACGGATGAGTACAGTCAACACATGAACCTTTATATTATATTGATAAAGATGTAATTTTTATTATAAAAATATTTCGTTCAACACATGACTAATCTCAACGGATGAGTACAGTCAACACATGAACCTTTATATTATATTGATAAAGATGTAATTTTTATTATAAAAATATTTCGTTCAACACATGACTAATCTCAACGGATGAGTACAGTCAACACATGAACATTTACTTTATAGTGATAAAGATATAAATTTTATTATAAAAATATTTCGTTCAACACATGACTAATCTCAACGGATGAGTACAGTCAACACATGAACATTTACTTTATAATATTCTTTATCTTCTAAATTGGAATGAGGCCCAGTCAATCACCATATAAAATTAATTATATGGATTTTCATACAACACATGTATATAATAGCATTGAAAAATTAATCAACCATCAACCAAAGTGCACTACACTGTATAAGCATCAAATATAGATATCTAACGCTTATAACAGCCTGTCAATCAATCGATCGACATATTAAATCAATCAGGATGAGTGAACCTCAATTTTCATCCCAACACCCGTGTGGGGTTTCAAACAATCAAACACAGATTTTATTTGTGCAGTTGGGCGATGTGTGAAATTTATCGTCCCAATCAATGTCCTTCAAATAGGTGTACATAAACAAACCGTCTGGTTTGTAAATGAATATTTTATTTTATTCACTTCACGTTAAAAATTATATTTTTAACGATAAAACATTTTATTTCAACATATGAATTTCTATTCAGTTCATTTATTCAATAAAAATGATATTTTTATTTTTCTAACATATTTTAGAAAATTTCGGCGGCATAACGGCACTATACTAGAAACGGGACGAGGCCTAGCCTTATCCCCGGTCTAGTGAAGGCCCACGCCATTCACACATCAATCAAATCAATTTCAATTCACCCAATAATTCAATTCAAACCAATTAGACTAACCAACTACACAACCAAACAATTTAACAAACAAGCCATCCATGGTCTGTGGATGACGGGTGTCGGGTGCTACTAAACACCGTCTGCATCCTAGTTTATATTTATAACTATAATAGAAATTGAAGAGTGAGAAGTTCTCACCTAAAGCTATCCAATACCACGACTCTTCCTTGATATAAATCTTCATCGTTATCCCATCTTCGTCATCTTCGTTGCCCGTAGTTACTACATATATCAAAATCACACATTTTTATATTTTGATGTCTTTAAAATAAAAATCACATTTTTATTTATTCATTTTCAATTTAGAAATCATATTTTTATTTCTCTATTCTATAAAGATTATATTTTTAATACTTTAAAAATATAAAAATCATATTTTTAATATTCCTATGATGTAAAAATTATATTTTTATTGCTTTAAAAATATAAGAATCATATCTTACTTCTTCTACTCGACAAAATTCCGTCTTTTCTCTTTTTAAAAATATGATCTTTATTTTTGGCAAGTTCAAATCTTTTTCCTTTAAAAGATTAAACCTTTTTTTTTATTTCAAAGTTTAAACCCCTTTTTTTTCAAACCTTAAAATAAAATCAGTTTTTACTTTCTTTTTAAATCAGTTTTTAAAATTCCTTTTCAAATACAGTTTTTAAATTCTTTTTTTTTTAAAAAAAAAAACAGTTTTTATCTCTTAAACAAATCAGTTTTAAATTCTAAAAAAACAGTTTATATATCTAAAAAAAAATCAGTTATTACTTTTTTAAATCATAAAAACAAGGAATCGGTTTTTTCCTTTTTGCAAAACAAAAATAAAAACAAAAAATAAAATAAACTAAATGCTCACCGATAGCTTGCGAAGTGGAGGGAAGAAGAGGGCGGCGTCGGCGGCAGGTTGGTGGCGTTCGGAGGTGTCGGCGGCTTCGAGGCTTCAGGGCGGCGGCTTCGATTTGCTTCGACTGGGAGGCGTCGCGATGAAGGCGCTGGAAGGAGGAGGTCGGACGGAGGGGGGGCGGCGCGATGATGTTCGTCGGCGTCGATGTCGGGAGGGCGGCGGCTCGATTGATTTAGGGTTTTTTTTTGTTTCTGGTAAATGAATCGGGGGTGGGGGGGGCAAGCAGAAGAAAAGGAGGGAAGAATATATTCTTTTTTTTATTATTATTTAATTATTTAATTTTTCAAAAAGGTTGACTTTTACATACGACCTCGAAACGAGGCCCACCGCCTGTCGTCCATAGCGTTTTACCCCCATTCCGAACACAATGGGATATGTATCGTAAGCTGATTTGATCGTTACAATCAGTTTCCGTTGAATTTACATTTAAATCACTATATTGAATTTTAAACGTACATTTCAAATTACCGGGGTCACATATTAACTCTATAAATTCCATAAAAATATTTTCTATCTTCGTATTGACGATACGGTCCTAACAAAACTAGTTTCGTCGAATTCCGAGACCGTTGGAAAAATGACCACTTTCCAGTCGATTAAAATCAACTAAAACTGGTCAAACGCGTTTTCCTTTGCCACGCTCACATATTGATTCAGAAAATTATGAAATTTGGAATCTAGTAATAATTTGACATCACGGACCCAACAAAAGTGGTTTCGTCGAAATCCGAGGTCATTTGCAAAATGTCCATTTTTAAGGGCCTGAAATCCATAGCGACTATTCAGAATTTTCAACTGGACATATCTTTTGATTCCCTTTATGAAATCTCGATTATTCGGATTCGTTGGAAAGATATTATCAATTAGATCCTGATGTTTTTGGTTTCACTAAAATCCAGATTGTTTTGCACCCGGTATGTTCAATTGAAGTTTGAAATCGAATTATCGAACTACCGCGCCATTTTCAATTCTATTTATAATTATATATAATTATATATAATTATTTATATTCTAACGACGGCGTATATAATATATACGTTCGATTTATATTCAAAATAAATTTCACGTTGATATTATTTAAAATAATCTATTTTAAATATTCAAAATTCGCTAAAATTGCCAAAATAAAAATTGTAAACTGGCCCAGATTTTCCGGGTTATTACAATCTCCCCCACTTAAAACTTTTCGTCCCCGAAAAGGAACAAAGTCGAAAGTGGTTTGATTAATCAACTCTACGTTCGATCTGGCTTGCATTCTCCAACTTTTCAGTTTCTGAGAATTTTCAAAATTTCAAAAATTTGGCTAACACCCTAAATTTTTGAAAAATTTCGCCATAACCTCCCCTGCAATGGGAGCATCGGGGAATTTCAAATAGCTTCCCCGGTCCTTCAGATCTCAAAAAGAAAACGAAAAAGCCAAGCGGCTAGCCAATAGGCTCATAAAATCATCATCACCCAAACAAAACAGGAAATTATGTAGTAAACATGTACCTATTTTTCGGGCAAACAAATTTTATTCTCTGGCTCTAGCCTCATTGCTATGACCTGTTCAATGTAAGTATATGTATATGCAAGCAAATGCGACCAATTTTTAATACAATTCAATATTTGGTTATATTAGGCATAATGGTTCAAAATTAGCAAATAAATAAACAAACAACACAAACATCAATCAATTAGTGAATTAGAATTTCAAATTCATAATTTTGATACATATACAAAAAATCATGTTTTGATGCCAATTCACAACAATGTATTCTAGCTATATTAGTTTTGGTTCTCACACCAGTTTAATGGAGATATATCGATATCACACCTTCGTTACTCGAACATGAATACTAATGACAACTAGTCAATCATTAGAATCATCTTCGGGCCACTAGAGTATGATTCTATATCTATCCAATATATTAAAACTTCGAATATACGTTCATGACGCGTATACGCGAAATCTTTATATACTCGATTGTCCATATTCAAAATAAATAAATAGTCAAATACGTTTTAAAATGGTTTAAATTTCAAAACAAAATGGTTTTCAATTGAAAAATATACTCTTCACACTCGTTCTAGGATACTACTGATCCTATCTCTAACGAGTCATTCTAATTGGATATTACTAATCCAATATCTGATGAATTCTTTCGTATGGTTCTAATGTGTCTTGTTCTCGAGCTCTGTAAACCAAAGCTCTGATACCAAATGTGACGGCCGGGAATTTCGCTCGATCCGAATCAGTCGTTAAACCGATCTAGACTGTTCGAAACCCCTGATCGTTTGAGAACAGGACAGATCAGAACACACACAGAAGAACATTTCATTGTTATTACAACAATTCCATCAGAATACAAGAATATACAGAGTATGAATGAATAAATTACATTTGATAAATATCAGAGATTACAATAAATTACATAGCAGCGGAAAATAATATAAAGCACAACTGAAGGTGATATACGGATACAGAGCTTTCCGGATATCATTCCAGCTGTAAACCAGGATCCTGTGAATATAAATCTGCAAAACCAAAACTACTAGCTGCCCGTGCGGAAAATAGGGGCACCCAGAGTTTAGGTTAAAACAATAAACTCCAGGTCAGTCATGTGACTGGTGTGAGAACTAAAACAGTTATTTAAAACTTTACTTTAAAAGAGAGTAATTCAAGGGACCACGCCGTATAACATGGAACGGGTTTCCTCCCAAGAATACCAGTGCATAGAATAAACAACGCAATGCTTTTTAGAAAAATGAAGCCATTATAAGACCCAGGTCCCATCACACAATGCAACGCAAACCGGAGGATAGGGTTTTACCTTATAACAGCCAAACATGCTTGGTACGTTTAAAACAAATCATTTGATACTATAATAAGTGTATAGTGTCAAAACAATTTCAATCATAAATATAAATCATAGACGGCATAGTATCCCATGCTACTATGTCGCCATACTAGGCTCTACAAATAAAGCCGAAATATACGTATTGGAAATTGGATTTCCATCATGAGTCAAGGCAAGGGGCAAGCTCCTCTCCGCGTTCGAGACACTCTAGCAAATGCCTCAGGGTTACGCACACTGGGTAACCCCTGGATCTTCAGGGCCGGTCCTCACTTACGTTAGAGGATTAATTGTGCCTGAACACACGTTTCCCGGTCCTTACAGACCTATAATCGAGGCGCCTCATCCAACAACCACAAAGGTGAAAAGTATATATATGTCAGGGCTGGTAAGTCACTGACACCACCAAAACTTGAAAGAAACGTCGTGCTCTCCCTGCAGTCCGTATCCCGTTTTTGACTCATACCGAGGTGTGAGGCTCGCGAATTCACGTTGTACACAAAGCTACGCCACAAAGGCCGTGCTTTGATCATCAACCACAAGACTTTGCTTTTCAACAGAAGCCTTGATCATTGCATCTTAGCGTGCCACACAGGCAATTCATGCCATGCGACTGATGTCCATCGATATACAACCTCTGAGCTCGTACGTCTCAGAGAAGGGCGTTAAGCAAAAGAATAAATTCTCCGCCGCCAAACAGATGTATATTTAATAGAAATCAATCAACACAGAATAAAATCCAGTGTCAGACACACAATCCATTTACAAGTCCGTTCTGGGTCTGAACGAAACCGGAGGCACTTTCCTCGCATATCCATCCATCTCCAAGTACGTCTGGACGACCACCAACTATTTCCATCCTCTTGGGTGTACAGCCCAATCAGGATCGTCAGTAATTACCCAAACGATGTGAAGACTTCCAGTCTTCGACCACCGTCTTCATCTTCGACATATCGTCGAATCGGTTATTCAGAATGGGTATAAACCCAGCCTTTCCGAATAACCCCCGTATATTAAAACAAATGTTACACAAACACAACATACGCCTCATTCCAATTCATTAGTCACTAACCGCAGATTAGCAAGAGAACAATTTTCCAAACATTAACCCCGAAGGCCGAAACCAACATCAGAACAATACCCAGAAAACCATTCTTCTTAGCCAACCTACAGCTAGTTTCTAAATTCCACATTCTTAGGGAAAGGTTCCCATTAATTTTATCCAAGATAAATTCTTTAAAATTTATCCTGAAATCTTCCTTTGGATGTCATTTAAAACCAAATTATGGTTTTTCCAACTAGTCGAGATTAGCGAACCGTAACGAAGTAATTATTTATTTTATTTCCCAATCCCAACCTATTCATCCCATGAAGCAAAACTGGTAATACTCCATATCTAACACCGTGGTGTCATCGGTAAAATTAATTACCATTTCACGTTCAAATCTAATTAAAGATTTAACTATCGCTTTGGAGCAAAACTGGTGATACTCCATTCTCGCTCGTTTTCTAAATTTGATAATTTAGATTGTAAATTCACATTTCAATCTAATTGCAGATACGTTAAAACTCCTTTTACTGGGTTAAAGAACTAGGTGTTATTTAAAACACAGTTCACGACAAACCCAAATCACATTCTATTTATTATTGGGTTAAAGAACTAGTGTTGTTTAAAACACAGTTCACGATAAACCCACAAATCAATTCTAGTTTAATCCAAATCAAATATATTAGGAGTTCCGATTATTTAAAACCCCTTTTTAAATCTAATTTATTTATTTAAAAACAAATCGGGTTTTAAATTTAGTTCAGACTAGTTCATTTTGATAAAAATCTATTTTATCATTTCAAATTTGGAGTTTTTCATCCCAAATTTTCTCAAATCATTTCTTATGATTTTACACAAATTATTACTATTTTTAATAATTTTATCAAGGCCCGTACAATCGATTTCCAACAATGGCCATCGAACTGCACTTATAGCGACCTTTTTCGAATTTGATTTGGACGTATCTCCAAATCCAACCGTTAGATTTTGAATTTCTAATATTCGTTAGAAAGCTCTTTTCGATACGAACCCAACGGTTCCGGTTTTAGGAGAATCCGACGGTCGGATCTCCCGTAATGTCCGTTTGAAATAAATGGTCGAAACTCACGAACTGCCGCGGCGCGGCGCGTTCTATTCAGACCATTATATTATATATATAATATATATAATATATATTTCGTCGATTTCTATTTAAAACGAATTATATAAATAGTTTTAAATTCGTTTCAAAAGCAATTTCAACTTCCATTTCAATTCAAATCAAAATTGAATTCTTCTTTATAAATTCGTTTTAAAATTCATTTCTATTCAATTCATTTTGAAATCGTTTTATATTCAATTCATTTCGAAATCGTTATATATTCAATTCATTTCGAAATCGTTATATATTCAATTCATTTCGAAATCGTTATATATTCAATTCATTTCGAAATCGTTATATATTCAATTCATTTCGAAATCGTTATATATTCAATTCATTTCGAAATCGTTATATATTCAATTCATTTCGAAATCGTTATATATTCAATTCATTTCGAAATCGTTATATATTCAATTCATTTCGAAATCGTTATATATTCAATTCATTTCGAAATCGTTATATATTCAATTCATTTCGAAATCGTTATATATTCAATTCATTTCGAAATCGTTATATATTCGATTTGATTCAAATTTCATTTCAAAATATTCTTATTTCGAAATCACTTTTCAACATCATTTTAAAATGATTAAAATCGATATAAATATCGTTCACGTCAAAATGGCGTCAATCTAATCAACACGGCTTCATATATTTCTATTTTCAAATATTCTATTTCAAAATATTCTTATTCAATACACGACTCTATCTTTTTGTCAACACACGACTAATCTCAACGAATGAGTACCGTCCACGTGTGACTATTTTGTTATTTAATATATTTTATGAAAATTAAGGTATCTATCGTTTGATATTAAATCAGACTCCAACCGTAAATTAGTAAGAGAACGATTCCCTGAATATAAACCCCGAAGGCCGAAACCAACATCAGATTAATATCCAGGAGACCACTCATCTTATCTATTTTCCAGTCAGTTTCTAATTTTATATATGATAAAGATGTAGATTTTATTTTAAAAATATTTCGTTCAACACATGACTAATCTCAACGGATGAGTACAGTCAACACATGAACCTTTATATTATATTGATAAAGATGTAATTTTTATTATAAAAATATTTCGTTCAACACATGACTAATCTCAACGGATGAGTACAGTCAACACATGAACCTTTATATTATATTGATAAAGATGTAATTTTTATTATAAAAATATTTCGTTCAACACATGACTAATCTCAACGGATGAGTACAGTCAACACATGAACCTTTATATTATATTGATAAAGATGTAATTTTTATTATAAAAATATTTCGTTCAACACATGACTAATCTCAACGGATGAGTACAGTCAACACATGAACATTTACTTTATAGTGATAAAGATATAAATTTTATTATAAAAATATTTCGTTCAACACATGACTAATCTCAACGGATGAGTACAGTCAACACATGAACATTTACTTTATAATATTCTTTATCTTCTAAATTGGAATGAGGCCCAGTCAATCACCATATAAAATTAATTATATGGATTTTCATACAACACATGTATATAATAGCATTGAAAAATTAATCAACCATCAACCAAAGTGCACTACACTGTATAAGCATCAAATATAGATATCTAACGCTTATAACAGCCTGTCAATCAATCGATCGACATATTAAATCAATCAGGATGAGTGAACCTCAATTTTCATCCCAACACCCGTGTGGGGTTTCAAACAATCAAACACAGATTTTATTTGTGCAGTTGGGCGATGTGTGAAATTTACCGTCCCAATCAATGTCCTTCAAATAGGTGTACATAAACAAACCGTCTGGTTTGTAAATGAATATTTTATTTTATTTTATTCACTTCACGTTAAAAATTATATTTTTAACGATAAAACATTTTATTTCAACATATGAATTTCTATTCAGTTCATTTATTCAATAAAAATGATATTTTTATTTTTCTAACATATTTTAGAAAATTTCGGCGGCATAACGGCACTATACTAGAAACGGGACGAGGCCTAGCCTTATCCCCGGTCTAGTGAAGGCCCACGCCATTCATACATCAATCAAATCAATTTCAATTCACCCAATAATTCAATTCAAACCAATTAGACTAACCAACTACACAACCAAACAATTTAACAAACAAGCCATCCATGGTCTGTGGATGACGGGTGTCGGGTGCTACTAAACACCGTCTGCATCCTAGTTTATATTTATAACTATAATAGAAATTGAAGAGTGAGAAGTTCTCACCTAAAGCTATCCAATACCACGACTCTTCCTTGATATAAATCTTCATCGTTATCCCATCTTCGTCATCTTCGTTGCCCGTAGTTACTACATATATAAAAATCACACATTTTTATATTTTGATGTCTTTAAAATAAAAATCACATTTTTATTTATTCATTTTCAATTTAGAAATCATATTTTTATTTCTCTATTCTATAAAGATTATATTTTTAATACTTTAAAAATATAAAAATCATATTTTTAATATTCCTATGATGTAAAAATTATATTTTTATTGCTTTAAAAATATAAGAATCATATCTTACTTCTTCTACTCGACAAAAATTCCGTCTTTTCTCTTTTTAAAAATATGATCTTTATTTTTGGCAAGTTCAAATCTTTTTCCTTTAAAAGATTAAACCTTTTTTTTTATTTCAAAGTTTAAACCCCTTTTTTTTTTCAAACCTTAAAATAAAATCAGTTTTTACTTTCTTTTTAAATCAGTTTTTACAATTCCTTTTCAAATACAGTTTTTAAATTCTTTTTTTTTTTAAAAAAAAAAACAGTTTTTATCTCTTAAACAAATCAGTTTTAAATTCTAAAAAAACAGTTTATATATCTAAAAAAAAATCAGTTATTACTTTTTTAAATCATAAAAAAAAGGAATCGGTTTTTTCCTTTTTGCAAAACAAAAATAAAAACAAAAAATAAAATAAACTAAATGCTCACTGATAGCTTGCGAAGTGGAGGGAAGAAGAGGGCGGCGTCGGCGGCAGGTTGGTGGCATTCGGAGGTGTCGGCGGCTTCGAGGCTTCAGGGCGGCGGCTTCGATTTGCTTCGACTGGGGGGCGTCGCGATGAAGGCGCTGGAAGGAGGAGGTCGGACGGAGGGGGGGCGGCGCGATGATGTTCATCGGCGTCGATGTCTGGAGGGCGGCGACTCGATTGATTTAGGTTTTTTTTTGTTTCTGGTAAATGAATCGGGGGGGGGGGGGGAGGGCAAGCAGAAGAAAAGGAGGGAAGAATATATTCTTTTTTTTTATTATTTAATTATTTAATTTTTCAAAAAGGTTGACTTTTACATACGACCTCGAAACGAGGCCCACCGCCTGTCGTCCATAGCGTTTTACCCCCATTCCGAACACAATGGGATATGTATCGTAAGCTGATTTGATCGTTACAATCAGTTTCCGTTGAATTTACATTTAAATCACTATATTGAATTTTAAACGTACATTTCAAATTACCGGGGTCACATATTAACTCTATAAATTCCATAAAAATATTTTCTATCTTCGTATTGACGATACGGTCCTAACAAAACTAGTTTCGTCGAATTCCGAGACCGTTGGAAAAATGACCACTTTCCAGTCGATTAAAATCAACTGAAACTGGTCAAACGCGTTTTCCTTTGCCACGCTCACATATTGATTCAGAAAATTATGAAATTTGGAATCTAGTAATAATTTGACATCACGGACCCAACAAAAGTGGTTTCGTCGAAATCCGAGGTCGTTTGCAAAATGTCCATTTTTAAGGGCCTGAATTCCATAGCGACTATTCAGAATTTTCAACTGGACATATCTTTTGATTCCCGCTATGAAATCTCGATTATTCGGATTCGTTGGAAAGATATTATCAATTAGATCCTGATGTTTTTGGTTTCACTAAAATCCAGATTGTTTTGCACCCGGTATGTTCAATTGAAGTTTGAAATCGAATTACCGCGCTATTTTCAATTCTATTTATAATTATATATAATTATTTATATTCTAACGACGGCGTATATAATATATACGTTCGATTTATATTCAAAATAAATTTCACGTCGATATTATTTAAAATAATCTATTTTAAATATTCAAATTTCGCTAAAATTGCCAAAATAAAAATTGTAAACTGGCCCAGATTTTCCGGGTTATTACATTTTACTGACCATTGGCTTTGTTATTGAACTGTCATTTTCCACTTGCTTTGTTATTTACCATGACCATGCTATTTTGTGCGTTTAGCTTGCGTGTTGGTGCTGGTTGCTCAAATTCTGGAAATACTTGACACTTGATTATTTGTTGCCATTGTTTTGCTATGTACTTCTGTGTTGGAGCCGCATTGACATATACGGTCAATATACATTGCCGAAATTATACCCATGTTTATGGTAATGCGGTGTCCGGTTTCCACTCCCACACTAATTTGTCCATGCTCCTCCAAACACTACTTTGCATATATGTATACGGGTGCCTTTAAACTATGGATGCCAAACTAACAATATGTTTTTTCCTACTAATGAAATCTGCATATTTGTATTGTGTATGTATGTATGTTGTAAGCCTAGAATTACAGACCCCATTTAACCTGTAGTATATATTTGATTCTCGTAGTACCCTGTAGCATAGAAGATATTCATGCCATTCTAGAGAATATATATATATATATATATATATTATATATGTTATGGAATTAGACATGCATTGTTCGATCTATTTATTAAACCTATTATTGCAGCCAATAGGATTCATGCAAGCCTGTGACTTGCGTCTTTATTTAAGAATCAGGCCAGACATTACTAAGTTGAATATCGATGCATCTTTATTTTGTTTTTGTACCAAAGCATATTGAAATTATGACATCTTGTTGTTATTCACTTTTTAATCAGAGAAGCCTATTGAACTATTCATGCAGTTCTTCACCATGGCAACACAAATTAGTTAACTTAGCTATATTGCCATATGCATATAGTAAGGAAATAGAACATTCATTCAATTTATATTATTGCTGTTTCCTCTTCTTGGGCTTGCCTTATTAGACACATCTGTTATGAATATACTTGATTTGTTCACATGCTTTATGAACACTTCTATTCGCCCTTGCTGAAATAAAAGGCATGGCCTGACATTATGACCATTTGCCTAACACTTGTGACCATACCCTTGCTGAAAGAAAAATGCACGTGATTTACCACTCTTAACTAAAAGTTATATGAGGCTTGGATCTTGTATTTAGCAGCTGTAGGCTGATATTGAATGGGTACCACATGTGTTTGTATTCGTGACTTCTTGCATTTGATATATCCCGGTTCCGGGATGCTGAGGCAGTGCACACGTGTACATCATGTACATATGTGTACATGCAAGCTTCCGTAACCGTTTGTCCCTGAAATAAAAACTGATAAGCACAGATAATATATTTCACATAGAGACCAATTATCATACTCAGTTTCTATTGAAATTAATTTACTTGAACAAATGATTAATCCTGAATCGAGTGTTTTATGTTTTTGCATGGAACACTCGGGTCAGACCAGAGCAATACAAATTTAAAGATTACAGCTTACGATTCAGAGATTGACAAAGCTGGGGATTTAAAATGATGGCGCACTCTGAAGATTTCAAGTAGTAAAGATTTTTCTGTATTTAAATTATATTTTCAAATTCCGCTGTACTGAAAATCTTGTATTCAAAATTTCTGATAAAAGTTTATTTTGCTGTTCAATGCTGTGTTTATTATTTATTCTGTATTTATGTGTTGATTCTGTCTTTAAACTCTATAAGCTAAACAACGATCTGTTGTTTTGGTCATTTTAAGTTGGTTTAATCACCGACTTGAAGTGGTAAAAAAGGCGGGACGTTACAGTGGTATCAGAGCGAGGTTTTTCAAAGCTTAGCTTATTAAGTTTAAAAACGGATCTTGAAAAAAGAAGTTTTGAAAAAAAAAATCGAAAGATAAATTATTTTGGAATATTAAGTATTTTGAAAATTGTATTTTTAAACTGATATAGCGGAAATAAAAATTTATTTTAAGATTTGAAAATCCTGTTCGGAATCCCCAGTCTTTGGAAGTCTTCGAATCCAGGTTTGCGAGTGTTTTCTTCGATAAGTCCCCCCTAGATTTGAATCTCCGATCCATCATCCAATGGTATTGAAAGAAGAATTATATAAAAGATTCAATAAATTAACTTCTATAAGGTGTATTTAGCAATCGAAGACAATTGAAATTTGTTGAAAGTAAGAATTCCGATGGGAATTTTAAAGGAAAAGGAATTTGTTTCAAAGAACGGAATGTTGAATTTCATTTTGATATTCGAAGTATAAATAAATGATAATAAAATCAGGAATGTTATATTGGAATTCGATTATGTTAAATTGTATTACTAACTAGGCGAGATAAATTACTATTCGTTTTAAACCAATAAGGTATAATGGAATATGTGAATTCGATAGTAAGATATGAACATGTTAATTAATAAACAAGAAGTGAATGGTAAACGAGAGTTTTAAATTGTGGGAATCGTAAATGAAGTGAAGCAAGATATGAGTAAGGATTTTAAAGAGATGTAAACCCATATTTAAATGAAATCAAAGCTGATTTGATTCATATAAGAAGGAAATAATATTTACTT
Source organism: Allium sativum (assembly GCA_030737875.1). Lineage (NCBI taxonomy): Eukaryota > Viridiplantae > Streptophyta > Magnoliopsida > Asparagales > Amaryllidaceae > Allium > Allium sativum. The sequence goes on along the minus strand of CM060922.1, from coordinate 966,719,311 downwards.
TTAGAAGTAATGTTTGAAAGCAAGAATGTTGTAAATGAGATTGGGAATAAAGGAAATGGAATTGACTAGTACGATGAGGTTATTTTGAAGTTTGGAATTTAATCAAATGTGATTTGTTCAAAGTTCAGAATATATTATCGAATATGGGATTATTCGAAAGGAGGTTATGCAGGAAAATATTATTCATTTTCCATTTTTAATCGAAATTTAATATGTTATAAATTAATTGTTTATTCAGATTAAATAATAAAGTATATTTTAAAGGTAAAAATCTTGAAGACGTGAATAATTATAATCAACATAAAGGAAATGAGTTCTTAACTTAAAATCAGGAATTTCGAGAATAAATGTTTTGGTGGTGAATTTTATCTATTTCGAAGTTAATAATGTTGTTCAGTTAAGGTCTGAGAGGTAAATATACCCCAACTTGATTGACTTAATTGTTGACTAAGAAATGGTTAAGATTCGATATCAAGAGTTGTTTAAATTAATAAGTGTCAACAGCTAAGTGGGAATAATGATGTTTTCTTTAACATTTGTTTTAATCCAAATAACAAATTTAGAAATGTTTCCCATGATGAATAAAATATATTTTCTATGGAAAATAAAGATTTGCGGAAATAAGGGAATGTTTTCCAATTAGAATTATAGGAGAAAATATAATAATTAGTAACGTTTTCAAAGGATCATGGGAGGCTAACTGGTTTTGATAAAACCAAAATCGCGAGAACTAAAGAATAAAAAGCTGCACGTTGAAAACAAAGGATGGCAGAACGTAAGAGAAATGGATTTGTAAGTTAAGTTCGAGAATTGTTTGAGCAATGATTTGAAAAAAAAGGGGAAATGATATAAAGAGAATAGAGGAAAAGATAACGGTGTGAGAAGATTTGTTAAAGCTCATAAAATTTTGAAGGATGGTGAATACCATAGAGACGGTTATGCAAGAAGACAATCAACGATGGTTGTAGATGCCAATTAATAAAAAATTTGGAATCTCTATTTGTAGAAGTGCAAACGATTTTACAAGGGTTGTTGAAATTTAAAGCGATAATATAGTGAAAATCGCATTGATGATATCAACTTATTAATTAGTAAAGAAACGATGGTTTGAAACTGTATAGGCTTATTCTCGTCTTCCTTGCGAGTTCCATCGAAATGGAATAAGAAATAATGAACTTGGAGAGAATTAAGCCGCTAAAGGAGATGAAAAGGAATGTATTCCATTCAGCCAAATAAATGATCGGTGGAGGAGATGAAAAGGCGTATTCGGAATGAAACCAGAGTGTGAATAAAATTGCATTTCAATCTGGACTGAAATTAAGGAGATCATTCGATTTGAGTAGAGAATTCAATTTCGGAATATTTTGAAATTGATTGTTTTGAAAATCAATATTAGTATTTTCAAATAGAAATTTTGGAGAAAGACCATTTTGGGTATCTTTGCTGTTTATTTATTTTAGACAAAGCAACTTGATTTTATTAAGCATGATTTGATACATACTTCTTAAATATTTGAAGCGAAATTCAGAATTGATTATCGGGCTGGGTTGAATGGAACCCCAATATGTCAAAATAAAGAATTTGTACATCTTAAGAGATGTTTGATGGGAATAATTGAATTCATGATTTCCAATTACAGAATTGGAAAATAAATTGTTGAATATTGAATAATTAAATCTTTGTCAATAAAGATTTAAATTTTAAGTTGAAATGAATTAGTTGATTATTTTAAAAGATTGAAAAATAAAATAAAATAAAAGGAAAATTTAAATAGTAATTGAATTTGAATTCAAGTTTATTAATATAAGGAGGTATGAAATTTGATAGTTAATAGATTTGAAATGAAAAAAGAAAATCGGAAACGTTGGAATTAAGTAAGGAACTTGATAATTGGAATTTGGAAGGGAATTTGGATTGTAACAAATAAGTTTATAAATTGAGTTTGGAAATATAGCTGAAATGATTCTGAGATAAATTTTGAAATTGAAAGGAATTTGAGGATATTCGATTTTAGAGAGTAGATACAGGAGTTTTTGGAACTTATATGAGAGATGTATAAGAATACAGCGAAGTCGAGAACTTTTGGATGGGAAGATAATCCATTTGAAATGAGATCTTATATAACAAAATTTATATAAGAACGAAGGATTGAAAAATATGATTTGGAAAATGCATTTAGAAAATTTTATAAGTACAAGATATGCGGAAGGTAACAGAAGTACTATATGTACATAATATTATATGTTTTCAAAGCAAAATAAGGAAAGTACCTTCCTTCTCCTCTGAATTTCGAGCTTGGTAAAATGTGATGCTCGTGGTAGTAGGTTGTCCGGACATAAAACTCGAGTTGTCTAAAAGAACACGACAGTGTAGCGTAATTCGCAGGGCTGTAGATAGCCTAAGGAGACGGATGTTTCTTGGGGGAACCAAGCGTAACCATTGTGTCTGCTGCGATCTACAGTCGTGATAAGGGCGTAATCCGCAGAGTTGTGAAAGCTTACGGGTATGGATGTTTCCTAAGGGAATCAGGCGTAACCATTGTGTACCTGTGGTCCCCATGGCATATCTACAAGTGAAAGAGATGTAACCACTAGAGTTACTAAAGGTAGAATGGAGCCATGCGATGTTGAGATATCTTAATGATGTGGAGCCACCTGTTTGATGCAGCCCTATGTCTTTGTGACTTGATTGGTCTTCATGACCTAATTTTTCTTTATGACTTGATTTGTCCTCGTGAATTTAAGTCTCTTTATGATTCCATGATTGTTTTGTGACTCTGAGATAGAGTAGTCAACGCTCAGTGACCTCAGTTATATCTTTTGATTCATAAATATTTTCCGTTGATCTGTACATGACGAAATTCACAAGGAAGTGAATTCCTACGGATACAGATGTTTTCTGGGGGATCCAGACGAAACCATTGTGTATCTGCGATTCATGAACAATCAACATATCAATATCACATCGGTAATTTCCGTATTTGTTTTTAAAGGAAGTTTTGGAAATATTTTCCACTAGGAGTTGAAGCAAGTATATTTTGTGCTCGGAGATTTTAGTCGTGCGCCTGGCCAGCGTATGCCTAACATCTGTGGGGACGACAATAGACTTGTCAAACTTTGAGTTATCAAGTGTTTTCAAATAAATAGTTTGAGATTAGAATATATCTAATTTAGTAAGTTAAGAAAGAGGATTCCGGAATAAAAATACACATATTTTTGTATAATGATTATAAAGGATTTCAGATTTTGGAAATTCTCTAGGTTTCAATTTATAAATTGTCAACTTGTAGAGAAAATGTTATTTACACTCTTCAATGCATGTTGGGGAAAAAATTATATGGATTGAAGAAGGATTGGCTGAATTTGGATTATAGTGAATATATGGAACGATGGATAAGTGCATGTTGACAGATGAGAAATTTGAAATAAATTTGGATGTGTAAATCCAACGTATGCAGAAATTGTGATTTAAGAAGAGATTGATTTTGGAAAGAAGAAAAAAAATTGAGTTAGTTGAGTACATTGAATGAAGAAAGAGGGTCGATGATTTAAATATTAAATTTGATGTGTACGCTATATAACCCTAACGATCTCCCCTTTTCGAGGATGAAAAGTTTTTAAGGGGGAGGTTGTAACGTCCCAGAAATTTCGACAATTTGAAATAGGATTTAGTTAAGGATTTCACAATAAACAATTAATTTTATATTTGGATTCAAGATTTAAAATCAAAAGTTTATTGGTTTGAATAGGAATTTAATTTGATATTAAATTTCAGAATGGCAAATCGAAAATTTCAAATATTTATTGTTGAGTATTTGAATTTGATTTGGTTGGATATTTGATTTAGATTTCGACTAAAAATATAAATGGTCGAATTTAAAAATAAACGAAATTAATGTTAAATAAATTTGGAATTTTTTTGAACTATATACGGGGAGATATGTGTGTATTGATATTGAATTTAACGTTTAAATTTTCAAATTTAACTATGTTGTTTTGAGAACAAACGAAATAAAATCAGAGAACCGATTTATAATATAAAATTTTAAGATATCATTGAACACAAATGGAATCAGATTCTAATTAAATTGATTTTATTGAATTCAGAACACAAAGACGAAGATGTACGTATAATTTTATCGCATTTAGAGGTTGTGTTAGCGGTACAGATTTAGTTCACTCAGTGGTAATTCGCGGTATAGTAAATATTTAATCGATCTCTAATATAACCTACGCCAATTGAAACACGCCAAACTATAACGACCCGCATTCTACGCATCGGAGGATTGTAGAATATTTATTTTATTTTCATATGAGGTCGTATAGTCGTGTAACATTGGGGGACGACTATTGGGGTCATTTCCCATGTTCATGATTTTTGCCAATTTTTTTTAAATGACCGTTTTGCCCCTAGCTGATCTTGTTTCGGCCATAACTTTTGATTGGAAAGGAGTTTTGACCTAAAACCACTTCCATTAGATCTGAATGATGGTTTACCTTTCCGTAAAGTGTTCATATGTGAAAAACGGACTCACCATTTGGGAGATATGGCTGAAACAAGGTTTAGAAGGTGAAAAACAGCTTAATCGGGCTTAATTAGGTAATTAACAGCTAGATCCAGAGGGGGATTTCGGGATTTGGAGTATTTAAGGGCTATTAGGGTTTAGAGAACACCCTTTTCTCATTTTTCAGCCGCCACTTATCATCCCTCTCAACTTAACAATGACCTCCAACATCTAGAATCACCTCTAATCACTTTCTAATCAAGTATTAGCCTAATCTATGTCAAATCAAAGGGAAATAGCACCAAATCAAGGTCGGAACTGCTGTATAGCCTTGGGAACAGCGCCAAACAGAGGATAATCTCATATTTGGTATTTTGTTTGTGGGTAAGGTGAGTGATTAGCCTTGTTTTTACACTAATTACAGTTAATTAGGGTGATTAGAGTTAATTAGCGAATTTATGCATGTTAAATATCTGGAAAAATGTTTAGAAATTCTTAAATATTGTTTTAAGCCTCTGTTAGAAGTTTGGGTTAATTTGGTTAGGTTTTGCTAATCCTATCATTAGATTTGCTTAATCATGCTTAAGGGGAAAATATGGGTTTTGGGTATGTTTGATCTGTTTTAACATATCAAGTTGCCGTTTTGGTGTTAGTGGTCAATTCTATATGTTGCCATGACTGTATGGTATGTTTTGTGATTGATTAGAAAAGTTAGATTGGACGAAAACGCCGTCGAATGGCGTAAAACAGTCGCTGGAAAGAAGTGCAGGAAATTAGCCGAACCGGGTCGGATCGGAGAAGGGGAGCCCGAACCGCACCCTTCAAACGGTTGCATCATAAGCCGATCTGAGGAATTGCAGAGATCATGACCGAACCGACCCGAATGTTGGCACCGAACTGACCCGCTCACCTGGAGAGCCTCATGATCTAAACCGCGTCACTCGACCCGGACTCCTTCCACGAGATGATGGCCAAAGGAGATCACGAATCGGAACACCACACCACGACCCGACCCGGATGAGTAGCCATGACCCGAACTGATCTAGAGATGGTGCTACGAACTGAACCGCTTGGTGGCTACGAAGTGGAGAATCCCAACCCGATCCGTATGGCGCGATCTGAACCGAACTCGAGTGGTTACTGCGAACCGAACCAAGGAGCTTGGACGCGTGGCATGAGCTATGAAACAAATGAAGACCGATCCGGTGATGACCAAAACCCGAGATGCAAAGGTAGTCCAAGTAGGAACTTTGCACTCAGGATTCAGTTGGGAACCGACGAGTTGACTTCATGATTAGACTTTGCTGCGGGACGTGTGTTAAGGGGTTATCGATGTCCATAACTTTGATTCACCACCAAGACGGATGTTAGGCTACAGATCAGTGCAGTGGGGTAGATGTGGCTCCATGGGGTAGAGTGATCGTAGCATGGCTATGAGCTAGTGTAGTGGATTCGCCATGACTTCATGGGGCAGAGTGGACATAGCAAGGACTAGTGGTTATGGATCAATGTAGTGGGGTTGCCATGACTCCCTGGGGCAGAGTGATCATAGCAAGGAATAGGGTGATCAAGGTGGTGGATATCGTATGCTTTATGCACTGTGTGAGAGATGTGAGGATGGTTGCTATGATTGATTGTTTGCCATCACTATGTCATGCACACCCCCACCCCCGTATTCTTTACACCATATGTTAGTGGCACCTTAGAGTATTGTACAGTATGTAGTGCTAACTCTTTGGTTGCAGGTCCAGGTTCAAGTATGGTTAGTGTACCTGTTATTATTCTGTTTTGCTGCTTATCGCTCATACCAGACTTTTGTCTGACCCAGAGTTTTATGTCTCTTCTTATTACTCTGGGTGCTCCTAAACGAGCAGACTAGAGACAGGTTAGCTGGTTATGCACGAGTATCTGATCTGGAGATGAGCAGGAGGCTCCTACGTATTATCTACATATATTCTCCCTGTGATGGTCACTGCTTTGGGCATTAGCATTGTACCTTTCCTTTCTTTTTCTTTAGAGACAGTATTTTGAAGTTGTAATAATGGTTATGGATCATAAGCTGTATTTTGGATTTCCGCTGCTATGATGATTATGGTTTAGTTTTCAGCTTATGCACTGTCTCGCCCGTTTTATGTCAAGTATATTATTATATTTTATTCCATGCGCTGTGAGACATTCTACAGGTTCCTTTGGTAGTTCAAGCTTCAAATTCCATTCTTTTTCTTTCTTTGGCGACCGTCCCGTGCGGGTTGGACATTGACACAGCGCACTTTCATTGGAAATGTTAGCTGGTGTGGGGAGGGCTGTCACATTTGGTATCAGAGCTCTAGGTTGCGTAGTTAACCTAGGAAAAGACACCAGGGAGAGAATACGTATATGAGAGCGCGTATTTTTGATTATTTTGGTTTTCAAAAGCTATATATATACTGTTAGTTTAGCTAAGGATGAAGTCGCACTGCACTGACACCACAAAGAGGATGGTTAATCGTTTCTCTTTACAGATTGAATGATGAGCTGATATACGAGGGGTGCTGGTAGAGGAGCCAATAATGGGAATGCTCCTGACATGAGGACCATTTTCACTGACTTCATGAGAGAGATGCTTAGAGATGTCCAGAGGGCAGTTCCCAATGCTGCTAATGGTGGTGGTGCAGAGGTGCAGGTGCCTAGGGCCGATTTCGCCATGCTCTGTAAGGACTACACTAGTCTTGGTGGGAAACCGTTCCATGGAACGGAGTCGGCTACAAAAGTTCAGGATTGGTTGGATAGCTGTGAGCGTATCTTCGAAGACTTAGGTATCGAGGATGCGATGAAGAGAAAGCTAGCACCCCGTCAACTGCAAAGACGGGGTATAATCGGTGGAATGCTATTAAGGCAGCTACTCCAGAGGATCAAGTTACATGGGATCCGTTTAAGGCCCAATTCAGTGATAAATTCATCCCAACTGCCCAGAAGTCAGAGTTGTTTAGGAAATTTCTGGAGCTTAAGCAGAATGGTAGGGCAGTCTCAGAGTACATTGCAGAGTTCGATACTCTATCAAAATATGGGTTATCCCTTACTGATACTGCCGAGAAGAAGAACGAGAAGTTCATAATAGGCTTAGATCAGTACTTGGGGGAAAAGCTTATTAACCACATCGATGAGACGTTTGAATCGATTATGGGGAAAGCATTGAGGTCAGAGAGTCTTTACCCTAAGACGAAGGCTGAGGTTGCATCTGTAGAGGAGCCAAAACCGCAAGCAAGCGGTGGAGGCAAGAATGGTTCTCAGAATAAGAGAAAGCAGAATCAGACCAAGGATGGCCAGAAGAAAAAGAATAAGAATGATGTTGAGTGCTTTAGCTATGGCAAGAAGAGACATTATGCTAAAGAATGTCAAGCAAAGCCAACGGACAGAAGGTGCTTCAACTGTGGCCAAGTGGGAAATCACAAGGACAAGTGTCCGCAACCCCCTAAAGAAAAGCAGAATGTGAAAGCATATGCTATGAATGCTGTTCCTTCTTCGTCGAATGCCTCAACCGCGGCGGAGAAAGGAAAGAATGTTGTTATTCAAGGTATGCTTTCTATTTATGATGTTCATTTTCGAGTATTGTTTGATACCGGAGCTTCCCATTCCTTCATATCTAGTGACCTGGTAGATAGGTTGGGATTGGAACCCGAGATAGTCGATAGACCTTTAGCGGTGATGAACCCGATTGGTGGTTCGACTAGCCTTAGCATGATTTGTCGAAATTTGGTTTTATCGAGTCATGGATGCATGTTTGTTTGTGATTGCTTTGTTTTGGGCTTTACTGGGTTTGGCATTATTTTGGGAGTCAATTGGCTCTAAAGATACGGGGTGGTGGTAGACTGTGAGGGCTTTTTGGTGACAGTTAGAGTGGGTGATGGGCGGAGGGTAGTGTTTGGTGGTCTACCTAGTGATGGGGTAATGGCTAGTTTTCTAAATTCCCTCGACATCCTGCATGATGAGTTGTCAGATGTGCCCGTGGCTGGCCAGTATCCGGACGTCTTCGAGGAAGTGACCGGACTTCCACCACACCGAGAGATTGAGTTCCGTATTGATTTAGTGAAAGATGCCAAACCTATAGTGATGCCACTTCGTCGTATGGAGCCAAGGGAGCAGCAAGAGCTCGGGGTGCAAGTAAGCGATCTTTTGAAGAAGGGGTTTATCAGAAGAAGTGTTTCTGAGTGGGGAGCACCTGTTGTGTTTGCTACCAAGGCCGATGGTTCGCTTCGATTGTGTGTGGACTACCGCGAGTTGAATAAGGTGATGAGGAAGAATAAGTATCCTCTACCGCGGATAGATGATTTGTTTGATCAGTTGAGTGGCACGAGGGTGTTCTTCCAGTTGGATCTCGCGACAGATTTTCATTAGCTTAGAGTGGAAGCTGAGAGTATAGCTAAAACGGCCTTCCGGACGCCGCCTGGATTCTACGAGTGGTTGGTCATGCCATTCGGGTTGACCAATGCACCAGCGTATTTTGTGGATCTTATGAATAGGGTATTCAGAGATCAGTTGAATAAGTTTGTTATTGTGTTCGTGGATGATATACTTGTTTATTCGAGGACAGAGGAAGAATACAAGGAACACTTGAGGATAGTGATGGAGGTGTTGAGAAAACACCAATTGAAAGCAAAGTTTTCTAAGTGTCACTTCTGGAGGAGGGAGGTAAGATTATTGGGCCATGTTGTTTCAGAGAATGATATTGCCGTGGAACCTGCGAAGGTGGCTACGGTACAAGATTGGTCTATGCCCAGGAATGCAACAGACATAAGAGGTTTCTTGGGATTAGCTGGGTATTATCGCAAGTTTATCCAAGACTTCTCTAAGATAGCAGCATCGTTGACTCAGTTGACCAAGAAGAATCAAGCTTTCTTCTGGGACAAAAAGTGCGAGAATGCGTTCAAGAGTCTAAAGGAAAAGTTGAATGTGCGCCAGTTTTATTCATTCCTAAGGGGAATGAAGAGATGACAGTATATACAGATGCATGTGGTATCGGGCTAGGTATTGTATTGATGCAAGGAGGTAGGGTTGTAGCTTATGCAAGTCGGCAACTGAAACCGCATGAGAAAAGATATCCTACCCATCATTTGAAATTGGCAGCGATCGTATTCGCGTTGAAGATGTGGAGACATTATCTCTTGGGAGAAAGATTCGAGTTGTTTACTGATCATAAATCGTTAAAGTATCTTTTCTCCCAAAAGGATCTGAATCTCCGACAGCAAAGATGGTTAGAGTTCTTGGCTTCCTATGATTTTGATATTGCATATACACAAGGAAAGGGCAATGCGGTAGCTGATGCCTTGAGTAGGAGACATGCCAGTTTAGGGGCTATGTTTCTTGAATGGAAGCAACTGGAGTACATCGCTGGGTATGATTGCAGACCAAAGTGCGAATTGGATCCAGAAATGTTAGCAAGTTTGACGATCAGACCCACTTTGATTGAGCGGATTGGTTCCAGTCAGAGGGACGATCCTAACCTATCGAAAATCATCTCAAAATTAGAGATGGGAATCGACGGAGAGATAAATAAGTATGGGCTTGATCGAGATGGATGGCTTAGAAAGAATGGAAGACTTGTTGTGCCTAATGTCAATGGATTGAGAGATGAAGTGCTTAGAGAATGTCATCACTCAAAACTGACTATACATCCTAGTGGTAACAAAATGTATCGAGACATGAAGCAGACCTACTACTGGGAAGGGATGAAAAGAGACATTGGGAAGTTTATATCCAAGTGCATGAATTGCCAACTAGTTAAAGCTGAGCAAAAGAAGTCTAGTGGTTTGTTGCAACCATTAGAAATTCCAGAATGGAAATGGGAACAAGTCTTAATGGATTTCATTGATGGGTTACGAAGGACTAGATCGGGCCATGATAGCATTTGGGTGATTGTGGACCGATTGACTAAGAGTGTAAGGTTAATACCCATTAAGTCAAACAAAACGGCAGCTAAGTTAGCTGAGCTATATATGAAATGGATAGTGAGATTTCATGGAGTACCTAAATGCATTGTGAGTGACCGAGATCCGTTGTTTACTAGTGGATTTTGGAAGAGCTTACAAGAGGCTTTAGGTTCAGAGTTACATCTCAGTACTGCGTATCATCCTCAAACCGACGGTCAAACAGAGAGGGTGAATCGAGTATTAGAAGACCTCTTGAGAGCCTGTGTATTGGATTTTGGTGGATCATGGGATGACCATTTGCATCTAGTAGAGTTTGCATATAATAATAGTTATCAATCCAGTATTGGTATGGCTCCATTTGAAGCTTTGTACGGAAGACCGTGCAACTCACCGTCATGTTGGTTAGAAACTGGTGAGAAGTTTGTGCTTGGACCAGATGTGATAAGAGAAACTTCAGATAAGATTAAGATTATCCAACAGCGAATGAAGGCTGCTCAAGATAGGCAGAAGAGTTATGCTGATAAGAGGAGAAGAGATTTAAAGTTCTCCATTGGCGACTTAGTGTTTGTCAAGATTTCTCCGTTAAAGAGCGTGATTCGATTTGGCAGGAGAGGCAAGTTAACACCAAGATTTGTTGGTCCATTCCCAGTTCTTGAGCAAATTGGGAATTTAGCATATATGGTTGAGTTACCAGAGAAGATGGCAGGAGTTCACAACGTATTTCAAGTTTCCCAGTTAAGGAAATTCGTGCACGACCTCGATGTGACTATTTCACCTGATCAGTTGGATGATGTCGAAGTAGAACCCGAAGCGGTTGGGAACTGCAAGACGATTCGTATTGTCGAGCGCGATACGAAGAAACTTCGAAGGAAAGCGGTGAATCTAGTCAAGGTTCAGTGCGGCGAAAATGAGAATGACTGTACTTGGGAGACATAGGAGAGCATTAGGAAGACGTATCCAGAACTCTTTGCCTGGTAAGATTCTAATTGCGATTTAGTTTTCCACATGCTAGGATAGACTTGGTTGTTTGTTATGTATGTTTGATTGTTGTGAATGGTTGATAGGCATGCGGAATCCTTTGTTTGTTTCTTAGTTAAGGAATTTCGGGGGCTAAATTTCTTAAGGGGGGGGAGAGTGTAACGACCCACATTCTACGCATCGGAGGATCGTAGAATATTTATTTTCATATGAGGTCGTATAGTCGTGTAACTTTGGGGGACGACTATTGGGGTCATTTCCCATGTTCATGATATTTACCGATTTCTTTTAAATGACCGTTTTGCCCCTATCTTATCTTGTTTCGGCCATAACTTTTGATTGGAAAGGAGTTTTGACCTAAAACCACTTCCATTAGATCCGGATGATGGTTTACCTTTCCGTAGAGTGGTCATATGTGAAAAAAGGATTCACCGTTTGGGAGATATGGATGAAACAAGGTTTAGAAGGTGAAACAGCTTAACCGGGCTTAATTGGGTAATTAACAGCTACGCCCAGAGGGGGATTTCGGGATTTGGAGTATTTAAGGGCTGTTAGGGTTTAGAGAACACCCTTTTCTCATTTTTCAGTCGCCCCTTATCTTCCCTCTCAACTTAACATTGGCCTCCAACATCTAGAATCACCTCTAATCACTTTCTAATCAAGTATTAGCCTAATCTATGTCAAATCAAAGGGAAATAGCATCAAATCAAGGTCGGAACTGCTGTATAGCCTTGGGAACAGCGCCAAACAGAGGATAATTTTAGATTTGGTATTTTGTTTGTGGCTAAGGTGTGTGATTAGCCTTGTTTTTACACTAATTACAGTTAATTAGGGTGATTAGTGTTAATCAGCGAATTTATGCATGTAAAAAATATGGAAAAATGTTTAGAAATTCTTAAATATTGTTTTAAGCCTCTATTAGGAGTTTGGGTTATTTTGTTAGGTTTTGCTAATTCTATCATTAGATTTGCTTAATCAAGTTTATGGGGAAAATATGGGTTTTGGGTATGTTTGATCCGTTTTAACATATCAAATTGCCGTTTTGGTGTTAATGGTCAATTCTATATGTTGCTATGACTATATGGTATGTTTTGTGATTGATTAGAAAAGTTAGATTCGTCAAAAATGCCGTCGAATGGCGTAAAATAGTCGCTGGAAAGAAGTGCAGGAAATTAGCCGAACCGGATCGGATCGGAGAAGGGGAGCACGAACCGAACCGCTCCCTTCAAACGGTTGCATCACGAGCCGATCTGAGGAATTGGGGAGATCATGACCAAACCGACTCGAATGGTGGCAGCGAACCGACCCGCTCACCTGGAGGGCCCCACGATCCGAACGGCGTCACTCGACCCGGACTCCTTCCACGAGCTGATGGCCAAAGGAGATCACGAATCGGAGCACCACACCACGACCCGACCCGACCCGGATGAGTAGCCACGACCCGAACCGATCCAGAGAGGGTGCTACGAACCGAACCGCTTGGTGGCTACAAAGTGGAGAATCCCGACCCGATCTGTATGGCGCGATCCGAACCGAACCCGAGTGGTGACTGCGAACCGAACCAAGGAGCTTGGACGCGTGGCATGAGCTATGAACCAAATGAAGACCGATCCGGTGATGACCAAAACCCAAGATGCAAAGGTAGCCCAAGTAGGAAGTTTGCACTCAGGATCCAGTTGGGAACCAACGAGTTGACTTCATGATTGGACTTTGCTGCGAGACGTGTGCTAAGGGGTTATCAATGTCCATAACTTTGATTCACCATCAAGACGGATCAGTGTAGTGGGGTAGATGTGACTCCATGGGGCAGAGTGATCGTAGCATGGCTATGAGCCAGTGCAGTGGAGTCGCCATGACTTCATGGGGCAGAGTGGACATAGTAAGGACTAGTGGTTATGGATCAGTGCAGTGGGGTTGCCATGGCTCCATAGGGCAGAGTGATCATAGCAAGGAATAGGGTGATCAAAGTGGTGGATATCGTATGCTTTACGCACTGAGTGATAGATGTGAGGATGGTTGCTATGAATGATTGTTTTCCATCACTATGTCATGCACACCCCCACCCCCGTATTCTTTACACCATATGTTAGTGGCACCTTAGAGTGTTGTACAGTATGTAGTGCTAACTCTTTGGTTGCAGGTCTAGGTTCAGGTATGGTTTAGTATACCTGTTATTATTCTATTTTGCTGCTTATCGCTCATACCAGACTTTTGTCTGACCCAGAGTTTTATGTCTCTTCTTATTACTCTAGGTGCTCCTAAACGAGCAGACTAGAGACAGGTTAGCTGGTTATGCACGAGTAGCTGATCCGGAGACGAGCAGGAGGCTCCTACGTATTATCTACATATATTCTCCCTGTGATGGTCACTGCTTTGGGCATTAGTATTGTACCTTTCCTTTCTTTTGCTTTAGAGACAGTATTTTGAAGTTGTAATAATGGTTATGGATCATAAGCTGTATTTTGGATTCCCGCTGCTATGATGATTATGGTTTAGTTTTCAGCTTATGCACTATCTCGCCTGTTTTATGTCAAGTATGTTATTATTATATTTTATTCCATGCACTGTGAGACATTCTACAGGTTCCTTTGGTAGTTCTAGCTTCAAATTCCATTCTTTTCCTTTCTTTGGCGACCGTCCCGTGCTGGTTGGACATTGACACATCGCACTTTCATTGGAAATATCGGCTGGTGCGGGGCGGGCCGTCACACAAACTATCTTCCGATATACGCCACTACACTGTTACACTGATGGACATCGTTCTTATCTCTGTGATTTTACTCTATAAAAAATCAGTTCCCGTCCCATTTCTTCAGCAAACCATTTCCTTCCTTTTTCAATTTTCATGGCCGATTATTCCCATTTCCAAAAACCGTTCCTCAAATTAATGGGTCTGTCTCCCCCTTGTTGCCTGCTCGGAAACCCTCCTCAAAAATAAAATAAAAATAAAAAACCCTCGTGAACATCCAAACACTCTCCCTCCACATAAAAGATTTTCTCTAAAATCAAAATAAAATCTGGCCTTCCACCAAAATCGGCAGAGCCTCTTTCATTGGCTCGGACTGAATCGCCTTCAAACTCTCCCTTCACCACCATCGCAACCACTCGAAGCTTCCTCGGTCCCAAATCATTTCAGTCTCTCTTCCGCTCCTCTTATCACCTCTTCATTCAATCGAGTACTGGCATAGCCTCGTCAAGGACATCATCCAGACCAAGATTCAAAGCTCCACTGCGTCAGTTTTGAAATTTGTTACTACGCCTCCCTCTTGCGGTATAAGGTGAGTACCTCACTCACGATTAGCGTTAGTTTCAAGTAATCTAACTTCAATTTAAACTGGTTACGATAGTTAAAACTGATTTGTTGAATTTCTGAAATTTACTTCATGTAGCTGTAGTGTTATTTGTGCTGCTATATGCTTGTTGATCACTATGACTGCCATGATTTGTGTGTGACTGTTGTTGATTAATTCGACCGTGAAAGGGTAAATGAATTCTGAAAATAAAGTTGTAAACTGGTCTTGCCTAAATTTGTGCACTCGTGCATCCATGTAAAGTTTTAAACTTTGAATCAGTCTTTGAATTTTTGGCAACACTTTGAAATGCAAATTTATTCCTTTCCAATACTGTTGAATTTGTTGAAAGGTTCCAGAAATACATAAAGCTGGCCCATTTTATAATAATAATAAATAATATATATGTAAACTAAAATAAGAAAGTATTCAGTCAGATAAACCTTATGATTTTGATTAGAACAATGCAGATCTGATACACTAACCGAGTAAAGCATGTACTGATCGGAACATACCAGATTAGCGCAAATATATGAAAAAGATAAAATTGGATGACATACCAAATTGGGTTCTATATGTGATGAGGATATAAGCAAACATGCAAATGACTATAAAATGATAGAAGCAGTATATATGTAGTAGCAGTATGGAAACGACAATGTTTATTAAAAAGTGACATGTGACCGTATATCACTCACTAGCATGTAATTGGACCAAATTCTAACCACATGCGTATGATGCAAAAACGATGAGGTGATCTCATTTCCTATCTGTTTTTATGTTATTCCTAGAATTAACCAGAACCATGAGTTTAATATATATATAGGGTTGCCTTCCCATTATAGTATTATGGTACTGTAGGAAGCAAAACTTTGTGAGCTTTTGAGTTCCTTGTTTCAATATACATGTTAGTCTTCTAACCGCTGGGAGTTTGTATTTTAACCCCCAACGTATATCTAAAAAGTTGTACCCTTTTTTATATACAGAAGTACCCTTGGCTTAAAAAAAACCTTGAACTCTGGGCATCATTGTCGTCACTGCAGGTTTTACTTATAATCAAGTTTCAACATGATATTAAACTGGAAATATAATAAAATTGTAGTTGATATTGGGGTTCATGTTTTTCGGCTTCCTTATGTGCTGCCCCTTTGATTCCTCACCTTGACTGCATACTCATGAAAATCTGTCAACTTTTACTGACCATTGGCTTTATTATTGAACTGTCATTTTCCACTTGCTTTGTTATTTACCATGACCATGCTATTTTGTGCCATTGAGCTTGTGTATTGGTGCTGGTTGCTCAAAACCTGGAAATACTTGCCACTTGATTATTTGATGCCATTGTTTTGCTATGTACTTCTGTGTTGGAGCTGCATTGACATATACGGTCAGTATACATTGCCGAAATTGTACCCAAGTTTATGGTAATGCGGTGTCCTGTTTCCATTCCCACACTGATTTGTTCATGCTCCTCCATACACTACTTTGCATATATGTATACGGGTGCCTTTAAACTATGGATACCAAACTAACAATATGTTTTTTTCCTACTAATGAAATCTGCATATTTGTATTGTGTATGTATATATGTTGTAAGCCTAGAATTACATACCCCGTTGAACCTGTAGTGTATCTTTGATTCTCATAGTCCCCTGTAGCATAGAAGATATTCATGCCATGCTAGAGAATATATATATATATATATATATATATATATATTCAACATGTTATGGAATTAGACATGCATTGTTCGATCTATTTATTAACCCTATTATTGCAGTCAATAGGATTCATGCAAGCCTGTGACTTGCGTCTTTATTTAAGAATCAGGCCAGACATTACTAAGTTGAATATCGATGCATCTTTATTTTGTTTTTGTACCAAAGCATATTGAAATTATGACATCTTGTTGCTATGCACTTTTTTATCAGAGAAGCCTATTGAACTATTTATGCAGTTCTTCACCATGGCAACACAAATTAGTTAACTTAGCTATATTGCCATTTGCATATAGTAAGGAAATAGAACATTCATTCATATTATTGCTATTGCCTCTTCTTGGGCTTGCCTTATTAGACACATCTGTTATGAATATACTTGATTTGTCCACATGCTTTATGAACACTTCTATTCGCCCTTGCTTAAAGAAAAGGCATGGCCTGACGTTATGACCGTTTGCCTAACACTTGTGACCATACCCTTGCTGAAAGAAAAATGCACGTGATTTACCACTCTTAACTAAAAGTTATATGAGGCTTGGATCTTGTATTTAGCAGCTGTAGGCTGATATTGAATGGGTACCACATGTGTGTGTATACGTGACTTCTTGCATTTAATATATCCCAGTTCCGGGATGCTGAGGCAGTGCACACGTGTACATCATGTACATGTGTGTACATGTAAGCTTCTGTAACCGTTTGTCTTTGAAATAAAAACTGATAAGCACAGATAATATATTTCACGTAGAGACCAATTATCATACTCAGTTTCTATTGAAATTAATTTACTCGAACAAATGATTAATCCTGACTCGAGTGTTTTATGTTTTTGCATGGAACGCTCGGGTCAGACCCAAGCAATACAGATTTAAAGTTTACAGCTTAGGATTCAGAGTTTGACGAAGCTGGGGATTTCAAATGACGGCACACTCTGAAGATTTCAAGCAGTAAAGATTTTTCTGTATTTAAATTATATTTTCAAATTCCGTTGTACTGAAAATCTTGTATTCAAAATTTCTGATAAAAGTTTATTTTGCTGTTCAGTGCTGTGTTTATTATTTATTCTGTATTTATGTGTTGATTTTGTCTTTAAACTCTATAAACTAAATAACGATCTGTCGTTTTGGTCATTTTAAGTTGGTTTAATCACCGACTTGAAGTGGTCAAAAAGGCGGGACGTTACATAAGTGGTGGTCGTCCAGACGTACTTGGAGATTGATCGGATATGCAAGGGCCTCTCTCCTGTATTGGACATATGGGACGAGGAATAAGGTGCCTCCGGTTTCATTCATACCCCGAACGGACTTACAAATGGATTACATGTTTGACATAATATTTCGCGCTGTATTTGTTGATCTCTGCTAAATATATATTTGTTTAGTGGCGAAGAATTTATTCTCTTGCTTAAAACCCTTCTCTCAGATGTGTGAGCTTAGAGGTTATATATTGGTGGAAATCATTAGTATGGTATGGATTGACAATGTGGCATGCTGAGTTGCATGGATCAACTTTTGTTGAAAATCATGGCTTTGTGGTTAATGATCAAAGCACTGCTTTTATTAGCGCAGCTTTGTATAGCGCTAATTCGCTAGTTTCGGACCCCGGTGAGTCACTTGCAGGTGAGTCCTGAGGCACGGGCTAGAGTGTATCAAATCGAACAAGGAAGATCCCTTGCCTTGGTTCATAGATGGAATCCAATTTCCAATACGCGACTTTCGATTTCAGTTTTAAACCTATATGGCGACATAGTAGGATGGGGAAACAATGCCTTCTATGATTGATACATTTATATTCAAAATTGATTTATGTACTATGCACTAATATAATAAAAGATAGATTTCACATATAAAGCATGTTTGGCCATTATAAGGTAAAGCTCTATCCTCTGGTTTGTGTTTGCATTGTGTGATGGGACCTGAGTCTTATAACGGCTTCATTTTACTTTTTAGCATTGCGTTTTTTGTTTTATTGTATTCTTGGGAGGAAACTTGTTCCGTGTTATACATGGTCCCTTAATTTACCGAAGATTAAAATAAAGTTAATAACTGTTTTTGTTCTCGCACCAGTCCCATGATTGACTCGGAGTTTATTGTTTCCACCTAAACTCTGGGTGCCCATATTTTCCACACGTGCAGCTAGTAGTTTTGGTTTCGCAGATATTTCTTTTCACAGGATCCTGGATTACGGCTGGAGCTATATAAGGAATGATTTGTATCTGTGTATTTCTTTCAACTGTGGTAGTTGATGTTTTCCATTGCATATTTTATTAATGTATTATATTTTCCATTGTTTTGTAATTTAAATCTCTGATATTTTTTGATGTATATTGTTTTTGTGCTCTTATGTAAACTGTTGTAATAACAATGAAATGTTCTCCTGTTTGTGTTCTGATGCGTTATGTTTTCAAAGCAATCCGCCTTCTTGTTCGGTTTAGGCCGACCGGGAAGTTCGGGTCATCATAATGTAGATATAGAAGCACACTCTAGTCGCCCGAGGATGGTTCTGGTGATTGATCGTTCATCATCAGTGTTTATTTTCGAGTTTCGAAAGTGGGATATCTATATGATTTCAATTGACTGGTGTGAGAAACAAAAATTAGTTAGAATTTAATGTTTATGATTTGGCATTGAATTTTTTTTGTTTATATAAAAGATATATATTTGATAAGCTAATTAACTAACTGATTATTGATTGTGATTATTAGTTTAACTAATAAAAATGTTGTAATAATAAAACCAATATGGTAATGGAAGGTAAATTATGCCAAATCAAATATAATGTAAAACTGAATAGAAAATTTAATTCGAATTGAATATATATATATATATACGCGCACACACACACACACACACACACACATATATATATATATATATATATATATATGTTGGACATGTTATTGCATAGAAATTATGAAGAGGAATAAAATTGCATGCCCGACAAAAGTTACATATTTATTGTATTGATTGGGTTTAATGATTTTAAGAGCCGATTTGCTAAACCGTTTGGCTTTTTGATTTTCTTTTTTATTGATGAGGGCCCAGCGTGGCAAGCTATAGTTGCACCGATCAACCCGTACAAAGGAGACTATGGCGAAATTTTTCAAAAATTTTGGGGTTAGCCAAATTTCGAGAAATCAGAAAGCTTTTAGAAACCAAAAAGTTGAAGAACTTGAGTCAAGCGAAAGTTGGGTTGGTTGAGTAAACGACCTTCAGTTCTATCTTACTATTCGGGGACGAAAAGTTTTCAAGTGGAGGAGATTGTGACAACCCTGATTTTTGGAACCATTTTAGGATTTATTTTTAATTTATTTTAATGGATTTTAAATACTTAAATGATTTATTTTGATAATTAACGACTTGAAATTTATTTAAAAACGAAGTTTGAACATAAGAATTTAAAATTTAAGTAAAATGAACTTGTAATGTTGTGGTAGTTCGAAAATTTAGTTTTGGACTTTAATCGATTATACGGAATTCAAAATAAGTCGGATTTAAGTAAAACAAGAAATGTTAGAATTTATTTAATTATATCTTTCTAATAAATGTAAGAAACTTAGATTTCATATTATAAATTGTAAGTTATGTCCAATTTAAAATTTCAAATAGTCGCTTTGAAATTTATTAATATTTTATAATTATTTAAGCCCATAAAAATAACCATTTTGCAAATGAACTATGTTTTCGACCAAACTAATTTTATTGGATCCTGAATGTCAAATTATTGTCAGGTTTAAAATTTCAAGTCAATTGAAATTATTATGAAAGCGTAGTAAATTTAAACACATGTTCAAATTTCAGTTATAATTTAATAAGCTAGTTTTAAGGCAATTTTTCAAACGGTCTCCAAATTCGACGAAATTAGTTTTGTTTGAACTGTAATTGTAAAACATAGCAATATTTCAAATTTCATAATTTTTAGAATTGGTATGTGGCCGTGGCAAATTAAAACGTAAGTTCAAATTCAATAAATTGACGTACATTTTAATTTGATAAAAACTGAATAAAATAGTCGAATTGGCTTATGAAACATATCTCATTGTGTCTGGAATAGGGGTGTTTGGTTAGGGGCGAAAGTCATTGGGATTCATTTGGAGTTCGAAGCATTAAAATTCAGAGTTAAGCAATAAATTGAATAAAATAATAATATAAATATAAATATATATATATATATATATATTATCTTTAAACGCAAACCTTAGACCCATTTCTCAGAACCCGCCGCCACTGGTAAATTAATGGCCGGATTCATTCAGTTTTGATTCCTTAAAATCCCTCGAACCACGTGATTTCATTCGAAGCTCCTAAAATGAAAATCCAAGAGCATTTTACGAGCGTTGAATTGATACGGTGGAGATTATACATTGTGTTGTATTTCGTTCAGAATTCGGGTACAAAGTCGAGACTTTCGCACGCTATTCTCGAGGTCGAGGAGGCTGCGAGTTCGCTATGATGCCTGGAGGTGAAGGAGAATGGTCGGCACTTGGACGTGGGGACGTTGGATCGGTGGTCAAGGGTCTGATGGTGGTGCGACGTGAAGCCCTAGGGATGAAAAATGGGTTCATGCATGCCTGTGTTGAAAACGAAGAGAAACAAAAGGGGACGACCTAATTTTTGTTATTAAGGGTAATTAGGGATTGTTAATTAAAAACTAATTATATTAGATTAATTTATTAATGTAATTAATATTTATAACATTGTAATTTATTCAAACGATACCAGAATTCAACAAATTTGGAACTGTTGTAACCGTGATAACGAGCACTACACTGTAGAACTGATTGGAACAGAAATGGAGCTAGTTGCAGATTTTGATAAAATTAAATGCACAGTTTAATTTAATCATAACAATCGTTATTTAATGATTTCAAAACCAATCAATGTGAGAACACTCTCACTCAACTATTTTGTACAGTTAATCTATTGTATAACTGAATATATATTGATTGCCTGTGATTGCCATGTTTGATTAATTCATTACAAATTGTTATACGATATATGGTAGCTCACATCACTAGTTGCTTGAAAACCATATGGATGATTTATAATGATACATTGTGAATGTAATTCTGAATTAATTAACATGTTGAAAACATTATTAAAATATTTTTTATTGTTAACATTGGATTAAACATCCATTAACAAGCCGAACGACTTGTTTATGTTCACCCATTTATGTAATATCGACTGGAATAATTATTTAATTGATTATTTACTGGTTGAAAAGCCCACACAGGTCTTAGGATGATAATAATTTCACACATCTTCCTTGTGTGTAGTTGTATGTCAACCGATTGATTGACAGACTGTTGTAAGCGTTTTTTAGTTATTTAATGCTTATACGATTGTAGATGCACTTGGAAGTGAATTGGATGTTAATAATTTTTTATAATTATTGCTGAATACATGTGATTATGAAATCCATATAACTAAAATTATATGGTAATTGGTTGAATCTCGTTTTAATCCAAAATAAAAACGAATAGATTGATATAATATTCAGTGAAGAATCAAAATATGATTTAGATGTCCGATTTTGGATGGACATGAAAATATTGAAATATGAAGCCAAGTTAATTAAATAAACGCTATTTTAACTCGAAAGGATTATTCTATCAATTTTATTTATTTATAATAAATATCGAGAAGATTTGATTTCAAAATCTGATATTTTGTTAATATTATTATTTTAATATTATAATAATATGGGATGTTCAATTTTGATTTAAAATTGAAGTGGAAGTTGAAATCGTATTTAAACGACATTATAAATATTTATAAAATACGTTTTGAAGGGAAAGCAAAGAAATCTATTGTATATAGTATAATGGTTTAATACGAAGAGATTTGATTTTTAAAGGTAAATGATTAAAATAGAATTTCAAATGGTAGTTGTGAATAATTTATAATATTTATAAATTATTTTGGAAACATTTTCGATTTTATTCTAATTATAAATCGAATTCGGGCTTGAAAAGAATGCGGCGCGCATTGATAGTTCATGAACGTCAACCCGTAACTTCGGATTGATGTAATGGGACATCCGATCGTCGGATTCTCCTGAAATTGGAGCCATCGGGTTCGTATCGAAAAGATCTTTCAAATGAGTACAAGAGATTTAAAATCAAACGGTTAGAATTTAAAATATTTCCAAATTAGTTTTGGAAAAGGTCGCTATGGATGTCGTTCGGTGGCCGATAGTGGAAACCGATTCTAAGGGCCTTATTAAAATTATTAAAAATATGAATAAATTATGATAAATCATAATAAGTGATTTGAAAAGATTTTGGATGAAATATTCCAAGTTTGTAAAGATAAAATATATTTTTATCTGAATAAGTTGTTTATCAACTTAAGTAAAAGAATAGTAATGGTTTTAATACAACCAAAATTACCAATATATAAATTGGAAAGGATTTGAATGGAAATTATCTTTGGATATTTTGATATTAAATTCCGTAATTATACGAATATTGTTGAGGAATTTGGAAGATATATATATATTGTTATTCCCAAAATGGTATCTGTTTGTTTTAGAATTTAATGTTGAATATAAGCATATGTGATCTCTATTCAGAGCCTTGTATTTAATATCAAATTGGATTTAGGGTTTATCGTTAATGATATCTTTAATAATACTATTCTTACACCCGGTTGAGGAAAGAATAAATCTTTAAACTAAGATAAATGAATTTTTCCAATTAATTAATTTAGTTGGAATTAAACTGAAGTATATTTTGAGTTTATTGCGAACGATGTTTTAAATAACTTTATTTCTTTAACCTAGGTAACAGTGAAGTTATGATTTGGAATTTAAAAATATTTTAATTAAGATTTAGTGGACTATTTCTAAAGTGAAGTTTTCTAATTTAATAAATTAAACTGGAATTGAATAGAATTCATTTTATTGATAATTGAGATGAACCTCCATGGAGGAAGACCGGTACTATTTGAGGAATTGAACAGGCTTTGTCATTATTCCGCTTATAGCATAAGTTCGATACAGAAATTTACACCGATTATATACTGTTATGATTTCCGTGAAGGTTCCATATTAAGTGGAAGATGATTTTGGGTTTATCGTGAGCGATGTTTTAAATGGCATTCGTTCTTTAACCCAGTTAAAGACTGGATTAATTTCCTAAAGTTGAATAATCATTAAGTAATGATTTTTTTGAGATTGAAACTAAGTAGAGTTTTAATGAACCTTTAATTAGATTGAAATGTGAATAGGGTAATTAAATTTCCCAAAGACGAGAAGTTTTCGAGAATGAAGTATCACCAGTTTTACTCAGTGCAATAGTTAAATCTTTAATTAGATTTGAAACATTAAATGGTAACTAAATTTACCGATAACACAATGAGTGTAAGATATGGAGTACTACCATTTTTTTTGCTCCATGGGATGAATAGGTTGGCACTGGGATAATAAAATGAATGATTACTTCGTTAAGGCTCAATAATCCCGACTAGTTTTATAAACCTTAATCTGGTTTATGTTATGAAAATATATTACGAAATCTTTTGAAATGATTTCCAAGGAATGAAACAAACAATAAGTTTAAATGAGATAATCTTTGATAAGATAAATGGGAACCTTTCCTAGTATAATGAATATTTGAATAAAAGAATAGTCTGGATTGGAATGAGACATATGATGTGTTTATATTTCACATGATTATAAGATACGTGAGTTATTCGAAAAGACCGGGTTTAACCCATTCTGAATAACTGTTACGACAATTGAAAGTCGAAGATATGAAGATGGTGGTTGAAGACCGGAGATCTTCACATCATTAGGATGATTACTGATGTCTCGATTGGGCTGTACACCTAAAACGAGGTAATAAGTTGAGGTCGTCCAGACGTACTTGGAGATCGACGGATATGTGAGGGTCTCTCTCCTGTATTAGACTATGGGATGAGGAATAAGGTGCCTACGTTTTCGTTCAGACCCAGAAGGGACTTGCGAATGGATTGTATGTCTGGCAATATAATTTATGTTGTATAAATTGATCTCTATTAAATATATATATACGTTTGGTGGTAGAGAATCTATTCTCTTTGCTTAACACAATTCTCTGAGACATACAAGCCCAGAGGTTGTATATCGGTAGACATCAGTTGTATGGTATAAATTGACAATGTGGCATGTTGAAATGCATGGATCAAAGCTTTTGCTGAAAAGCAGGGCATTGTGGATGATGATGAAAGAGTGGCTTTAATATAGCGTAGCTTTGTTTATTATGATAACCCCAAACTACCGTAGTACGAAAGCAAGGATAATCATTGGAACATAACATATTTACAACAACAGCAGATCTCAGATAATAGCATAACACATAAATCATAGCAGCGGAAATAGAAATGTCATCAACATCACAACATCAGAACATCAGAGTGACATAGTTACAGGATACAACTTAGCATATAGAAAGTCTCAGTGAATAGAAATATGTCTAAAACCCCATTAAGTACAACATGGATAAATGATGTCTAAATATTTCAAAATAGAAATAAAAGATAGAAACGATCTTCGTCTTCCGTCCATAAGCATACTCCAATCCAGCACATGTCCAAAATAACCTGAACTTGTCACTTGGCTGCCCGTGTGAAAAAGAGGGCACCCGAGTTTGCAAAGTCAAACAAACTACGAGTCAATCATGGGACTGGTATGAGAAATATTTCCTAACTTATCTACAAATACGGCTAATCACAGGACCATGCAGCTAACGCGGAACGAGTTTACTCCATTGGATTTCCAGTGCATAAATTAAATAAATTTTTATTCAAAACAACGCAACGCTTTTTAGAAAGATGAAATCATTATAAGACTCAAGTCCCATCACACAATGTAACGCAAACCAGAGGATAGAGTTTTACCTTATAACGATCAAACAAGCTTGATACGTATAAAATAATATTTAATATTATTATTAGTGTCTAATCAGTTTTAAAATACTTTCAAAGTAAATGTATCAATCCTAGACGGCATAGTACCCCATCCTACTATGTCGCCATATATAGGTTTACAATCAAAACTGTAATGTCGTATTGGAAATTGGGTTTCCATCATGAATCAAGGCTAGGGACGATCTCCTTACCGACTCGAGACACTCTAGCAAATGTCTGAGGATTCCCCGTAGTGAACCCTTGGATCCTGTAGGGCCGGTCCACAAATATACCTTAGTGGATTAGTTATGCCTGAACACACGTCTCCCGGTCCTATTGAACCTATTATTTGGTCACTGTCGACCAATATATCCGAGGTACCTCACGATCCATCATCCATATAAGTGAAAATGTCTGGGCTCCATACCATGACACCACTTCTAGCTAGAAAGAAACGTGTGCACTCCCTGCATTCCCTTATCCCTTTTTCACTCCTACCGGGGTGTGAGGCTCGCAAAGTAACGCTATACACAAAGCTATGCCTAAATAAGCTATGCTTTGGTCATCATCCACAAGACTCTGATTTTCAATAAAAGCCTTGATCATTGGCATCTTGGCATGCCACATTGACAATCCACGCCATGCGATCAATAACTATCAATATATAACCTCTAAGCTCGTGCGTCTTAGAGAAGGATGTTAAGCAAGAGAATAAATTCTCTGCCACCAAAAGATATATATTAAATAGAAATCAACTTACATGGAATGAAATCCAATGTCAGACACAATCCATTTGCAAGTCCGTTCTAGGTTTGAACGAAACCGGAGACACCTTATTCCTCGTTCCGTATGTCCAATATGGAAGAGAGGTGCTCTCTTATCCAAACAATCAACAAGTACGTTCGGAAAAATACCACTTTAACGCTTTATTGGGAGCTACCCAATGTCGCGCATCAGTAGTCGTCCATTCGATGTGAAGATCGCCGGTCTTCAATCACCATCTTCAATATCTTCGATTTAAATCGTCGTATAATTATTTGAAATGAGATTGAACTCGGTCTTTTCAAATAATTCTCGCATATATATAATTTAAATCACTTCATATCGTTAATATTATTTTATAACGATTTATCGCTATTTTTACTTATATAAAAATAGCCCAATTCAATTTAACGATGCTTCGGGTCAATAGGCGGCCCTGGCGCTGTTTTTACCCAAATTTGATTTACACAATTCTCAAAATATAACCGTTGGATTTTTAGTAAATTTATATCGTTGGGAAGATCTTCCCAAAGCGGACCTAACGGTTTTAGTTTTGGAAAAATCCGACGGTCGGATCTTTCGGTATAATCATTTTACGATTCCGAAACGCGAACTACCGCGCGCGATTCGTTTAATTTATATTTTTATATATATAATTATATATAAATATAAATCATTTGACGATTCCACTAACGTGTTTAACACGCCAATTAAAAGAATGTTTTATTTGCACAACATCTCTACGTGTTTATAATGTCAAATAAGAATGTATTTTATTTGCATACATTTCTACATGTTTCTAATGTCAAACAAATATCTATTTTATTTACATTAATACACTACATGTTTCTAATGTCAAATAAAATGTAATTTATTTACATGACATTGTTGCTAATGACAAATAAAAAGATAATTTTTGTTATCATTATTTGTATTTCTATTTCTATTTTTAACTTTAACAAATAAAAAGAAATAAATTTATTTGTATATAGTTTCAATGTATAACATGACACATAAAAATATTTATTTTTATTTGCATATAAATTCTAATGTATAATTTGGCAATAAAAATGTCTTTTTAATTTGTACACAAATTCTAATGTATAATTTGACAATAAAAATGTCACTTTAATTTGTATACAAATTCTAGTGTATAATTTGACAGTAAAAAATGTATCTTTAATTTGTATACAATTTATAATGTATAACTTTAATTGATATTTTTATTTGGTCGACCATCCTATTTCAACAACACAAATAAAAATGATATTTCTATTTTGTTGACAATTTCACTTCAACAAAATGATTAAAAATGATTCTTTCATTTTTGTTGACAATTCTATTTCAACAAAATGATTAAAAGTGATTCATTCATTTTTGTTGACAAATCTATTTCAACAAAATGATTAAAAATGATTCATTCATTTTTGTTGACAATTCTATTTCAACAAAATGATTAAAAGTGATTCATTCATTTTTGTTGATAATTATGTTTCAACAAAATGATTCAAAGTGATCCATTCATTTTTGTGGACTATTCTATTTCAACAAAATGTTTAAAAGTGATTCACTCATTTTTGTTGACAATTCTATTTCAACAAAATGATTAAAAATGATTCATTCATTTTTGTTGACAATTCTATTTTAACAAAATGAATAATAATGATTCATTCATTTTTGTTGACAATTCTATTTCAACAAAATGATTAAAAATGATTCATTCATTTTTGTTGACAATTCTATTTCAGCAAAATGATTAAAAGTGATTCATTCATTTTTGTTGACAAATCTTTTTCAACAAAACGATTAAAAATGATTCATTCATTTTTGTTCATAATTCTATTTCAACAAAACGATTAAAAATGATTCTTTCACTTTTGTTGACAATTCTATTTCAACAAAATGATTAAAAATGATTCTTTCACTTTTGTTAATAATTATATTTCAACAAAATGATTAAAACTGATTCTTTCATTTTTGTTGACAATTCTATTTCAACAAAATGATTAAAAGTGATTCATTCATTTTTGTTGACAATTCTATTTCAACAAAATGAATAAAAGTGATACTTCATATTGTTAACATTTCTATTTTAGCAAAATGAATAAAAATGATAACTTCATATTGTTAACAATTCTATTTTAACAAAATGAATAAAAGTGATAACTTCATATTGTTCACAATTCTACTTCAACAAAATGAATAAAAATGATAGCTTCATTTTATTACAATTATCTAATTCAACAAAATTGATATTTTTGTTTTGATTATTTTATTTCAACAAAAAATGATATTTCTATTTTGACAATTTTATTTGAACAAAAATGTTCATTTTGTTTCAACTATTTTATTTTGACAAAAAGGTCAATTTTGTCTCAACTATTTTATTTTGACAAAAATGTAAATTTTGTCTCAACTGTTTTATTCTGACAAAAATGTAAATTTTGTCTCAACTATTTTATATTTTATTTTGACAAAATGTAAATTTTGTCTCAACTATTTTATTTTGACAAAAATGTAAATTTTGTCTCAAATATTTTATTTTGACAAAAATGTAAATTTTGTCTCAACTATTTTATTTTGACAAAAATGTAAATTTTTGTTTCAACTACTTTATTTCAACAAAAATATAAATTTTTGTTTCAACTATTTTATTTCAACAAAAATATAAATTTTTGTTTCAACTATTTTATTTTACACAATAATCATCAAATCAACAGATCTACGTAACAACATCATCAACAACCCAAATCAAATCACATATAACAATGAATTTAATTTAACAGCGCATTGGTAATAACACAATCATAATTAATTAATTTAATTATTTAAAAGAAAATAGAATTCTCACAGTGATTTTTAATTCTGTATAATTCAGAATTGGATTTTCCCCAAAATCTGATTTGCTACAAATTCATTCTAGTCTGTCCTGAATTGTAGATCTCGAATTTACGATCCCAACGGTTCTGAAATTGTTCAATTCTGTATTCGTATGAATAAGATATGAATTTATTTGTGTTGTTAATATTGAAAATTTAAATTAATAAATTAATTAACTTAAAAAGGTCACCTTCTTCTTTTCTGTAAACCTCGGCCGCTACTTCCTCAATTCGTTCAAAACTAGGGTCCAAATTTTCGATCACCTTGCTCAACTTCACTACGATCGGAGGGTGCCACGTCAGAGGGGAACGAACGGGGCTAAGAGGGGGACCCACACGGACGAGCTTAACCTGGGCTAGGGGGCACGGCGGCGCTCGAAACGGCGTGGCTTTAGGGTGCTAGAACGCGGCGGATACTCGATGGTAGGAGGGGATAGCCGTATGGTTGGGAAGGGGAGGAGGAGCACTACGATATTGTCAAAAGGAGGAGCGGGTTTCACTGAGCGGATGGAGATATTTTAATGGTGGAAGATGTGAGAAATTCTGGCCATGGAAAATGAATTGGCGGCGGCTACAGTATGGAATTAGGGTTTAGGTTAATTGATAGGTTAGGTATTTATAATATTTTATTATTAAATTTCTAGTTTTGCAAATAAATCCATTAATTCCTTATAGCTCCAAATTCAGCCCAACGAGAGTTATCCCCAGCCAAATACCCCCGTTCCGGAAACAATGGGCTAGGTCCCGTCAGCCCAATCGATCGTTTTCTCCTTGTTTTCTTTAATTTAAAATATAAATCATTTAACTAATTAATTTGGTCGTACATTTAAATTTACCGAGGCCACATACGGACTACAAAAATTCCCGAAAAATAAATCTAGCTATGTTTTGACAATATGGTCCTAACAGAATTAATTTCGTTGAATTTGGAGACCGTTTGAAAAATGGTCTTTTAAACGGTCGATTAAATTCAACAGAAATTATCGAACATGGTTTAATTTACCACGCTCGCATATTAATTCCAAAAATTATAGAAAATTAAACTTAGCAATAATTTGACATTCCGGGTCCCAAAAAAATGGTTTCGTCGAAAACGGAGGTCGTTTGTAAAATGACTATTTTTTTAATAGCTTTAATATTATTTAAAAATGGAATTTTTAAATTCTGGCACATTTTCCAACAAAATTCCTTAAAAATAATTTTTTTAAATTGGTTCTGATTTTCCGGGTTGTTAATCTCCCCCACTTAAAAACTTTACGTCCCCGAAAAGGAAACAATAGTAAAGTAGGAAACAAAATGGTAAATGCAAAATATTGTAAATGTACCTCTACACAAGAGTTACTCGGAGATGTCCACTCTGCACTTGGGATAAGGTTGTTTGATGCTATCCTCAGTCTCCCATGTACAGTATCTAGGATCCCCGCTCCACTGTATTTAACTAAGTGGATCCTCTTATTCCTCAGAATTCTGGTTTCTTTGCCAACAATTTTCACTGGCTCCCTTCTTACTGCTAAGCTCGGGGTAATCTCCAAAACTTGTTGTGGTGCTTCCTCCGCAATCAAGTTTGGATCATGTACATGCTTCCGAAGTTGAGACACATGGAATACATCATGCACCCCTGGCAACCAGTCAGACAACTGCACCCTATAAGCGAGAGTTCCAATCATTTCGAGAATAGGAAATGGACCAATGAATCTCAGCACCAACTTCCCAGTCTTCCCAAAACGAACTACTCCTCTCAATGAGAAAACCCTCAAGTGCACATAATCGCCAACAGCAAATTCTAAATCCCTTCTTCGTGAGTCTGCATAGCTCTTCTGTCGGCTCTAAGCAGCCCGTAGTCGCTTCTTAATGAAATCGACTTTATCCGATGCTTCATAAATCATGTCGGGACCCAATACTAGTCGATTGCCTGGTTCTACCCAACATGCGGGAGATCTACATTGCCTTCCTTACAATGCTTCAAATGGAAACATCTGCAAGCTTGCTTGGTAACTGTTATTATAAGAGAACTCAACCAAATGCAAGTGATCCTCCCATGACCCGCCAAAATCAATAATGCATGCTCGCAACAAGTCTTCTAATATGCGGTTCACCCTCTCAGTCTGGCCATCCGTCTGAGAATGATAAGCGGTGCTCAGATTCAACTTTGTCCCTAGCTCTTCTTGGAATACTTCCTAGAATTTACTAGCAAATATCGGATCACAATCACTAACAATGCTACTGGGGACTCCATGTAGTCTGACAATCTCTCTGAAATAAATCTGCGCCAGACTTCGAGTTGTTCTATTAGATCGGACAGGAATAAAATGGGCAGTTTTTGTGAAATGATCTACAATCACCCATATACTGTCATTTCCTTTTCTGGTTTGGGGCAAGCCATCAATGAAATCCATAGAAATTTGGTCCCACTTCCAACTTGGAACCTCTAGCGGTTGCAACAATCCTGCGAGCTTCTGTTGACCGCTTTTGACTTGTTGACAAATGGAACATCTGCCAACATATATGGAAATGTCTCTCTTTATAGCCTTCCACCAGAATGTGCGCTTAAGATCATGATACATCTTACTTACTCCTGGATGGATGCTAAGTTTAGATTTGTGACATTCATCCATAAGTTCTCTTTTTAGCTCAGGAATATCTGGCACACAGATTCACCATTGCAATCTAAGAGTCCCCTTGCTGTCAATTTGGAAGCTTGAAGCTTCGCCCTTTCGAATTTGCTCGCTAATCATCTGAATAAACTTATCGTCTTTCTGAAGAGTAGAGATCTTATCAATTAATGATGGCATAATGATAAGATTGGCGATGATAAGATTGGCAAGGACCGCATTCTTCCTGCTGAGCACATCGGCTACAACATTGGCTTTCCCTGGAGTATACAAGATGTCCAGATCATATGCCGCAAGAAATTCCAACCAACGTTGTTGCCTTAAATTCAAGTCCCTTTGGGTGAACAAATATTTCAAGGATTTATGATCTGTATATAATTCGAACTTCTTCCCCAAAAGATAGTGCCTCCATATCTTTAAAGCAAATACGATGGCCAACAACTCAAGATCATGAGTGGGGTATCTCTTCTCATGCGGCTTCAACTGACGGCTAGCATAAGCAACTACCTTGCCTCTTTGCATTAACACTGCACCAATACCTTTAATAGAAGCATCAATATAGACTGCCAAATCTTGATTGCCATCAATAATGGTCAACACGGGAGCAGTGGTTAACCTCAATTTCAGCTCTTGGAAAGCTGCCTCACATTCAGGTGTCCAATTAAACTTTGTATGCTTCTTGGTAATCTTCATCAATGGACAAGATAGCTTCGAAAAATCTTTAATGAATTTTCGATAATAGCCAGCTAATCCTAGAAAACTTCTGACTTCTGTAGGAGTGATAGGCTGCTTCCAATCTCGGATGGCTGAGATCTTGCCTAGGTCTACTGAAATGCCTTTCTTCGATATGACATGACCGAGGAAATTCACTTCTTCTTGCCAGAATATGCAATTAGAGAATTTGGCTTTCAACACATTCCTTCGCAGGATTTCCAAAACTTCTTTTAGATGCTTTTCATGCTCAGTAGTGGATTTAGAGAAGATTAAGATGTCATTGATGAAAACCAGCACGAATTTATCCAAGACATCATGGAATACTCTGTTCATCAGATCGACAAAGTAAGAAGCAGCGTTACATAAGCCGAACGACATTACTAGCCACTCATAGAATAAGTCTGGACCTCTGAAAGCTGTCAAAGGAACACATTCTTTGGCAATGCGCAATTGATGGAAACCTGTAGCTAGGTCCATTATAGAGAATACTTGCGCTCCATTCAAGCGGTCCAATAGATCATCAGTATGCGGCAATGGATATTTGTTTTTCAGCATTTGCTTATTGAGGTCACGGTAGTCCACACACAATCGGAGAGTACCGTCTGACTTTGGGACAAACACCACTGCTGCATCCCAATTTGAGAAGCTAAGCCTGATCCGGCCTTTCCACAAAAGCTGTTTAGTTTGATTGCTCAGATCTTCTTTTTCTTTCAGCGTCATCCTCCGAATAGCGTGCACCACGAGCCTCGCATTCAGAACTAGATGGATCCTGAAGTCGATTTCTCTTCATGGAGGTAAGCTATCAACTTCTTCAAACACATCCGCATAATCTTTGACAACGGGAATATTCTCAATAGAAGTAGGAGTAACTTCTAGAGAAGACCAAAATTCTTTCCTATCAGTTGCTGAGCCGTGGCATGGTACAATAATAATATCTCCAATTTTGGTTTTAATTTTGACTATTCTCTCAGCGCATAATACCTCAGCCTCATATTTTGTTAGCTAATTCAGTCCAAATATGATGTCTTATCTGGAAAAATTCGTGACGATCAAATTAAAAGGGAACTGGAAATAAGAATAAGAAACAGACAATCTACAATACAGATCGAGAATAAGAGAACCCCATATCGGACTATGGACTCTAATCGATTCTTTAAGATTTCTTGGTTTGATTTTTAACTTTTTAATTGAGTCACTAGAAATGAAACTTCGCAATGCACCAGTGTCAAATAATACTGTAACAGGAATGTTCTTAATAGTAAGGGTACCTCCCAAGACATCTGGTTTACCTGCTCCTTCGGAAGAAGATGGTGTAGCCGCTCCATCGTATACATGAGCCACTTGAGAACTCTTCAGCAATTGGCAATTTGGCTTGATGTGCCCCTTCTTATGACAATTGTAGCACTCCCTCTGATCATGAGAACTCTGACTAGGCCCAAACTCATTCCTCCCTGGCTTCTTTGGAGCTCGGCATTCGTAATCAAAGTGTCCCATCTTCTAGCAGTTAAAGCATCTCACCTTAGCCTTTTTACTTCCTTGAGGCTTGGCGGCTGAAGAGTTGCTCGCCTCCGGCTTCTTGTCAGACTGCTTCCTCTTGTTGTTCGTTTGATTCTTCTCCCGATCTTTCTGAGAATTCTTGTCATTTTCTTCATATCGACAAGCCATCTCAACCACCTCGTTAAATGGAAGCTTAATATGTGTTGTCACTCTATTAAGATACTTCCTTGAAAGGCCATTTATGAATCTTTTATTTTTCTGAAATGGATCCAGAATTAATTCGGGAGCATATCATGAAATCTCCTCAAATTTTCGCATATACTCAGAAACAATTCGATCTCCTTGTTGCAAGTTAGCAAACTGATCATAAAGATGCTCGAGTTCTTGCCGAGGAATGAATTTCTCGTTAAAGAGCTCCTTGAATTTTGTCCAAGACATGTCGGCATCAGTACCTCCAATCGTAACAGTCTCCCACCAATTCTGAGCCTCATCCTTCAGTAGCCACGATGCCATGAATCGCTTACGATGGTCTTCAATTTCCAAACCCCCAAATATCTTCTCGCATGTTTTGAGCCATGCCTGAGCTTCCATCACTGTCTCATGGCCTGTGAACGACACACCACCCGAATTCCTGAATTTCTTAACTACCTTGTCCAGGTCAAAAGGCTGTGGGGGTGGAGGTGGTTGTGGTGCTACTGCCTCGGGATTGGGCTGATCCTAAGCAATGGGGGTTTCAACCCTTCCCGGTCCTCTGGCTCCGCCTCTGCCTCTGGCTCTCGCTCTTGTGCTCATTTTCAGTTAGTTCTGTACCTTCAAGGAAAGAGTCAGACCAACAGAAATGATAATTTTTAAGGAATGGTAAGAGTAAAGGACATATGGAAAAATGATAATGTAATGACTGATTATGGTGTGCTATTCTGCTGTGCTCATTCTAGGACATTACTAATCCTATCTCTAATGAGCTACTTGCCTTAGAATACTGTTGATTCTATCTAGACGAACTGTTTTTAAATATGTCATATTCTGAAGCTAAGGTTAACCATTAGCTCTGATTCCAACTGTGATAACCCCAAACTCCCGTAGTACAAAAGCAAGGATAATCATTGGAATATAACATATTTACAACAACAGCAGATCTCAGATAACAGCATAACACAT
This sequence comes from Allium sativum, assembly GCA_030737875.1. Lineage (NCBI taxonomy): Eukaryota > Viridiplantae > Streptophyta > Magnoliopsida > Asparagales > Amaryllidaceae > Allium > Allium sativum. Next base: position 966,684,402 of record CM060922.1, on the reverse strand, counting down.
AAATCATAGCAGCGGAAATAGAAATGTCATCAACATCACAACATCGGAACATCATAGTGGCACAGTTACAGGATACAACTTAGCATATAGAAAGTCTCAGCGAATAGAAATATGTCTAAAATACCATCAAGTATAACATGGATAAATGATGTCTAAATGTTTCAAAATAGAAATAAAAGATAGAAATGATCTTCTTCTTCCGTCCATAAGCATACTCCAATCAAGCACATGTCCAAAATAACCTAAACCTGTCACTTGGTTACCCGTGTGAAAAAGAGGGCACCCGAGTTTGCAAAGTGAAACAAACTACGAGTCAGTCATGGGACTGGTATGAGAAATCTTTCCTAACTTATCTAACAATATGGTTAATCACAGGACCATGCCGCTAACGTGGAACGGGTTTACTCCATTGGATTGCCAGTGCATAAATTAAATAAATTTTTATTCAAAACAACGCAATGCTTTTTAGAAAAATGAAATCATTATAAGACTCAAGTCCCATCACACAATGCAACGCAAACCGGAGGACAGAGTTTCACCTTATAATGATCAAACATGCTTGATACGTATAAAATAATATTTAATATTACTATAGTGTCTAATCAGTTTTAAAATACTTTCAAAGTAAATGTATCAATCCTAGACGGCATAGTACCTCATCCTACTATGTCGCCATATATAGGTTTACAATCAAAACCGTAATGTCGTATTGGAAATTGGGTTTCCATCATGAGTCAAGGCTTGGGACGATCTCCTTACCGATTCGAGATACTCTAGCAAATGTCTCAGGATTCCCCGCAGTGAACCCTTGGATCCTGCAGGGCCGGTCCACAAATATACCTTAGTGGATTAGTTATGCCTGAACACACGTTTCCCGATCCTATTGAACCTATCATTTGGTCACTATCGACCAATATATCTGAGGTATCTCACAATCCATCATCCACATAAGTAAAAATGTCTGGGCTCCATACCATGACACCATTGCTAGCTTGAAAGAAACATGTGCACTCCCTACGTTCCCTTATCTCGTTTTTGATTCCTACCGTGTGTGAGGCTCGCGAAGTAATGCTATACACAAAGCTATGCCTAATTAAGCTTTGCTTTGATCATCAACCACAAGGCTCTGTTTTTCAACAAAAGCCTTAATCATTTGCATTTAGGCATGCCACATTGACAATCCACGCAATGCGATCAATAACTATCAATATATAACCTCTGAGCTCGTGCGTTTTAGAGAAGGGTGTTAAGCAAGAGAATAAATTCTTCGCCACCAACAGATATATATTAAATAGAAAACAGTTTACATGGAATGAAATCCAATGTCAGACACACATCCATTTACAAGTCCGTTCTGGGTCCGAACGAAACAAGAGACACCTTATTCCTCGTCCTGTATGTCCAATACGGAAGAGAGGTGCTCGCTTATCCGGACAATCAACAAGTACGTCCGGACAACTACGACTTTAATCGTTTACTGGGAGCTACCCAATGTCGGGCATCATTAGTCGTCCATTCGATGTGAAGATCGCCGGTCTTCAATCACCGTCTTCAATATTTTCGATTTAAATCATCGTATAATTATTTGAAATGAGATTGAACTCTGTCTTTTCAAATAATTCTCGCATATATATAATTTAAATCATTTCATATCGTTAATATTATTTTATAATGATTTATCACTATTTTTATTTATATAAAAATAGCCCAATTTAATTTAATGACGCTTCGGGTTAATAGGCGGCCCTAGCGCTGTTTTTACCCAAATTTGATTTACACATTTCTCGAAATCTAACCATTGGATTTTAACAAAATTTATATCGTTGGGAAGATCTTCCCAAAGCGGACCTAACGGTTTTGGTTTTGGGAAAATCCGACGGTCGGATCTTTCGGTATAATCATTTAAAGTTATGATTCTGAAACACTAACTACCGCAAGCGATTCGTTTAATTTTAATTTATATAATTATATATAAATATAAATCATTCGATGATTCCACTAACGTGTTTAACACACCAAATAAAAGAATGTTTCATTTGCATAACATCTCTACATGTTTATAATGTCAAATAAGAATGTATTTTATTTGCATACATTTCTATATGTTTCTAATGTCAAACAAATATGTATTTTATTTACATGAATTCACTACATGTTTCTAATGTCAAATAAAATATAATTTATTTACATGACATTTTCTTAATTTCTAATGTCAAATAAAATGTAATTTATTTACATGACATTGTTGCTAATGACAAATAAAAAGATAATTTTTATTATCATTATTTGTATTTCTATTTTTAACTTTAACAAATAAATAGAAATATTTTTATTTGTATATAGTTTCAGTGCATAACATGACACATAAAAATGTTTATTTTTATTTGCATACAAATTCTAATGTATAATTTGACAATAAAAATGTCTCTTTAATTTGTACACAAATTCTAATATATAATTTGACAATAAAAATGTCACTTTAATTTGTACACAAATTCTAGTGTATAATTTGACAGTAAAAAATGTATCTTTAATTTGTATAAAATTTCTAATGCATAATTTTAATTGATATTTTTATTTGGTCGACCATCCTATTTCAACAACACAAATAAAAATGATATTTCTATTTTGTTGACAATTCCACTTCAACAAAATGATTAAAAATGATTCTTTCATTTTTGTTGACAATTCTATTTCAACAAAATGATTAAAAGTGATTCATTCATTTTTGTTGATAATTCTATTTTAACAAAATGATTAAAAGTGATTCATTCATTTTTGTTGATAATTCTATTTCAACAAAATGAATAAAAATGATTCTTTCACTTTTGTTGACAATTCTATTTCAACAAAATGAATAAAAGTGATTCATTCATTTTTTTTGACAATTCTATTTCAACAAAATGATTAAAAGTGATTCATTCATTTTTGTTGACAATTCTATTTTGACAAAATGATTAAAAATGATTCATTAATTTTTGTTGACAATTTTATTTCAACAAAATGATTAAAAGTGATTCATTCATTTTTGTTGACAATAATATTTCAACAAAATGATTAAAAATGATTCATTCATTTTTGTTGACAATTCTATTTCAACAAAATGAATAAAAATGACTCTTTCATTTTTGTTGATAATTCTATTTCAACAAAATGATTAAAAGTGATTCATTCATTTTTGTTGACAATTTTATTTCAACAAAATGATTAAAAATGATTCATTCATTTTTGTTGACAATTCTATTTCAACAAAATGATTAAAAATGATTCATTCATTTTTGTTGACAATTCTATTTCAACAAAATGAATAAAAATGATTCTTTCATTTTTGTTGACAATTCTATTTCAACAAAATGATTAAAAGTGATTCATTCGTTTTTGTTGACAATTCTATTTCAACAAAATGATTAAAAGTGATTCATACATTTTTGTTGACAATTCTATTTTAACAAAATGAATAAAAGTGATACTTCATATTGTTAACAATTCTATTTTAACAAAATGAATAAAAATGATAACTTCATATTATTAACAATTCTATTTTAACAAAATGAATAAAAGTGATAACTTCATATTGTTATCAGTTCTATTTTAACAAAATGAATAAAAATGATAACTTCATTTTATTACAATTATCTAATTCAACAAAATTGATATTTTTGTTTTGATTATTTTATTTCAACAAAAAATGATATTTCTGTTTTGACAATTTTATTTCAACAAAAATGTTCATTTTGTTTCAAATATTTTATTTTGACAAAAATGTCAATTTTGTCTCAACTATTTTATTTTGACAAAAATGTAAATGTAAATTTTATCTCAACTATTTTAATTTAACAAAAATGTAAATTTTATCTCAACTATTTTAATTTAACAAAAATGTAAATTTTGTCTCAACTATTTTATTTTGACAAAAATGTAAATTTTGTCTCAACTATTTTATTTTGATAAAAATGTAAATTTTGTCTCAACTATTTTATTTTGATAGAAATGTAAATTTTGTCTCAACTATTTTATTTTGACAAAAATGTAAATTTTTTTTCAACTATTTTATTTATTTTTGTTTCAACTATTTTATTTCAACAAAAATGTAAATTTTTGTTTTAACTATTTTATTTTGACACAATATTCATCAAATCAACAAATCTACGTAACAACATCGTCATCATCCTAAATCAAATCACGTATAACAACGAATTCAATTTAACAGCGGATTGTTAATATCACAATCATAATTAATTAATTTTAATTATTTAAAAGAAAATAGAATTCTCACAGTGATTTTTAATTCTGTATAATTCAAAATTGGATTTTCCGAAAATCTGATTTGCTCCAAATTCATTTTAGTCTGTCCTGAAATGTAGATCTTGAATTTACAATCCCAACGATTCTGAAATTGTTCAATTCTGTATTCGTATGAATAAGATATGAATTTATTTGTCTTGTTAATATTGAAAATTTAAATTAATAAATTAATTAACTTAAAAAGGTCACCTTCTTCTTTTATGTAATCCTTGGCCGCTACTTCCTCAATTCGTTCAAAACTAGGGTCCAAATTTCCGATCACCTTTCTCAACTTCACGACGGTCGGAGGGTGCCACGTCAGAGGGGAACGAACAGCGCTCAGAGGGGTACCCACACGGACGAGCTCGACCTGGGCTAGGGGGCACGGCGGCGCTTGAAACGGTGTGGCTTCAGGGTACTTGAACGTCGCGGATACTCGGTGGCAGGAGGGGTTAGTCGTATGGATGGGAAAGGGAGGAGGAGCACTACGATATTGTCAAAAGGAGGAGCGGGTTTCACTGAGCTGATGGAGATATTTTAATGGTGGAAGATGTGAGCAATTCTGGCCATGGAAAATGAATTGGCCGCGACTACAGTATGGAATTTGGGTTTACGTTAATTGATAGGTTAGGTATTTATAATATTTTATTATTAAATTTCTAGTTTTGCAAATAAATCCATTAATTCTTAGTAGCTCCAAATTCGGCCCAACGAGAGTTGTCCCTAACCAATATCCCCGTTCCGAACACAATAGGCTAGGTCCAGTCAGCCCAATCGATCATTTTCAGCTTGTTTTCTTTGATTTAAAATATAAATCATTTAATTATTTAATTTGGTCATACATTTAAATTTACCGGGGCCACATACGGACTCCAAAAATTCCCGAAAAATAAATCTAGCTATGTTTTGACGATACGGTCTTAACAAAATTAATTTCGTCAAATTTGGAGACCGTTTGAAAAATATTCTTTTTAATGGTCGATTAAATTCAATAGAAATTATCGAACACGGTTTAATTTACCATGCTCACATAGTAATTCCAAAAATTATGGAAAATTAAACTTAGCAATAATTTGACATTCCGGATCCAACAAAAATGGTTTCTTCAAAAATGGAGGTCGTTTGTAAAATGACTATTTTTTAATAGCTTTAATATTATTTAAAAGGGGTTTTTAGGGAGAAGGAAAAATTTAGAGAATAATTTAGTTTCAGGGACAAGAAGTTTGAATTTTAGGCTCACGGACACTTTTTAGTGTAAATCAAGAATTCAGAGACCTACCATCATTTCCTCTTTTACACTAAATTTTGTCCTTTAGCCTAAAATCCAAACTTGTTGTCCTACCTAAATTTTTCTCTAACTTTTTCCTTCAGCCTATTTTCCTGTATTTAAAAATGGAATTTTTAAATTCTGGCACATTTTCCAACAAAATTCCTTAAAATAATTTTTTTAAATTGGTTGTGATTTTTCGGGTTATTACATGTATAGTGTTAATTCGCGAGCTTCACACCCCGATATGAACCAGAAACGGGATGAAGGACCACGGGGAAATACATAACATGCATTTTTTTCTAACTAGTAGTGTTGTCATCGCATGGGACCCAGACATTTACTTATGTGGATGTTGGATAGTGAGGTACCTCATATTTGGCCACACAAATCCCTTGATGATCGACATACTGACCTAGATGGTTGACGTACTGACCAGGATATTAGGTCCCAAAGTATCGGAAAACGTATTTTTCAGGAGTAAACCTAATCAGCGACGGCTGGCCGGCTTTGCCGCTCCTAGGGACATTTGCAGGTGGTCCCGAGGAATGGTGCTAGATTGTCTTGAATCAGAAAAGGAAGATCCATTGCCTTGGTTCATAGATGGAAATCCAAGTTCCAATACGCGACTTTCGATTTCAGTTGTAAACCTATATGGCGACATAGTAGGATGGGGTACTATGTCATCTAAGATTGATAAATTTATATTCGAAATTGATTTCTGCATTATGCACTAATAATAATAAAGGATAAAATTTTGCGTATCAAGCATGTTTAACTATTATAAGGTAAAACACTATCCTCCAACTTGCGTTGCATTGTTTGATGGGACCTAAGTCTTATAATAGCTTCATTTTTCCTTTAACATTGCATTGTTTGTTTTATGGTATTCTTGGTAGAAAACCCGTTCCGTGTTACACGGCGTGGTCCCATGATTTACCGAGCATTAAAATAAAAATTTAATAACTATTTTAGTTCTCACACCAGTCCCATGACTGATCTGGAGTTTGTTGTTTTCACCTAAACTATGGGTGCCCATATTTTTGACACGGGCAGCTAGTTGTTTTTATTTTGCAGATATTTCTATTCACAGGATCCTGGATTACGGTTGGAGCGATACTCTGGAATTCTTTGTATCCACGTATTTCCTTCAGTTGTGTTAGTTGATGTTTTTCTGTTGCACATTATATTCATGTATTATATTTCCGCTGCTTTGTAATTTATTAACCTCTGATATTTTTCCGTTGTATATTATTTAATTGTACTCTGATATCTTGTACTCTAATGTAAATTATTATAATAGCAATGAAATATTCTCTTTTTCTGTGTTCTGACCATCATGTTCTCAAAGCAATCCGTCTTCTTATTCAGTTTAGGCCGGCCGGGAAGTTTGGGTCGTTTCAATCTTTTCACGTTTCTAATAACTGCCTTAGAAATGTCCTTTATGTCCATTTTAGCCTTTTAAGTAACGCTCGTTCTTATGGACATTTATTATCTAATTCGAAGTCAAACATTCATATCTTCACATAAATGGTCCAAATTACTCCATTAATATTTTCCATTTTCAATTCTTTCACTTATTGACCATTTAGTGCTCGTTCAAAATTCAGCTTTCCATATTTATTATTATGGAAGTTTATACTACTTAACAAGACTTGTACTTCCGTCTTTCCTTAAAGCTCAAGATATTCTTATGCAATGGGCATAAATTTATTTTTATTACTAGTTATCCTAGCGGACACCTATTTCAAATTCTTTCTATTTGTTTCTCCCTTATCCTCCATATAAATGATAATTAAGTCACCAATTTGAGTTTCAATTACTACCTATTAAATAGGAAGTTTCAATACTTTTCAGTTATCCAACCTTGTGGTCCTTAAAGTCATTATGTGCTTATCGATTTCTAAATTGATAAGGAAGTTGCTAAATCACTGTATGGTTTCTAGGGTATTTCTAGAAATTAAGGTCAAACTTCTCCTAGATTTACATGCAGATACTGCTCTATAGAGATACGTGTAATTTAATAAATATATATACTTATATATAATAAAACTTTTTGATTTTATTTTTTAAAATAACAAGTATGTCTCTCGTACGTATAGCCTTCCCGTAATCGGGTAACCTAAGTTCTGTTGCCAAATGAAAAAAACCTACTCGGAATGGACATTAATTCCGATATAAAAAAGGCCCATTGGAGCTCATAGCCATTCTAAATGGATTGTTGGTTCCTATAAGGAGTACACAAATAGAGGGAGACAGCTAAAAACGAACACCGCACTTCACCGTCACTCTGTCTTCAAATCTGTCATCGAGCTCCAATGCTACTCCATCATCGAGTCCAACCATGCAACCAAAGCTCCTTCAAGAATTACTCTCATCCGTTAGTTTATCATCCTTGTGCGCTCAATCAATGTACATCAACATGTGTGTTTGATCGACAAGCAAAGAATTCTTATAAACAAGATTTTTCTAATAGTAGGTCACCTAAGAGCTATGTTTTAAGATACACTAAGCAAACAATTCAACCATACAACCTATACTCATAGAAGTTCCTAAACTAGCATAAAAATATCCATAATAGCAGTAACGAATAAAATAGAACCTATCTATAGCAATTAAAGTGAAATAAGTGTCAATATTACCTCTATTAGTGTGGTCAAATTAGCGCATAATAGCACGTCAGTGGGTAAATAGCGAGTAATAGCACGCAAACAGGTAAAAATGTGATAATCAGGTTAAAACTACTTAAATTGCTTTCTAGTATTTTTATTTATTATTTAATAAACTCAGCTATCCTTTGAATTATGTTTTATAATCAAAATTCAATTTAATATGTCAAATTTACACTTTAAAAACGTATACAATTTAATGAGAGACAATATCACTCACCTCAGCTAAATTAGTCTAAACTAGTGTTAAAATGTAGAGCTCAGCAATATAAGTTCAATGAAAGAAATGACGTACAAATCCGACCTCGTATGCAAAAGTTACAAATGATGTAAGTTTCGCGGCTTATTTCAATAATCAAATTCGCTAAAACAAGATTAACCACTAAATAGTTACCTTCATAATTAATCTTCCCTTTAATACTTCTTCTTCCCAACTACCTATATATACATACGCACAAATAACCCACTTCTTTAATCCCCCTCTTTCCACTTTTCTCCCTCATATTTTAACGGAATTAGGAAAAGTTTCATCAACGAACTTCTCTATGAACAAGCTCCATGATGAGCCCAAAAAAATGGAACTCGGCTCCCTCTACTAGAATGTGTCCTCAACTCATCACTCTCCAGATCATAGCCCCCTTACACACATTTTGCACGCTTGCCCGCATTACGGCTAATGCTTGATCAGAGATGCTATTTTCGATGAGAAGAACAATGATAATCTCGGATTCGAGTACTATCGCCTTAATCTCTATAAAACTTGAACCCTAACCCTCTAGTTTTCACAACAACAAAAAATCACCACCGAGCTATTCAAAATGGACATGAATGTGTAGAGAAATTCAATTCACGAATTTAAACACCGATCTCATGTTTTTTAGTTGAGTAATTTTAGAGGAAAGATTTTACAAAGATCACAAATAGGACGCAACCATTTTTCTCAATGTAATAGTGAAATGAATTGGGAAGGAAGAGAATAATGGGCTTGGTTCAAACATTGTAGCAATATGATTGGGTTTATATTAATATTATGTTCATTTATTCACATATAGTCCTAAAAACCCGCAGACTCCAATCAAGACATGCCACCTGTCAATTCATATGTAAAAAGCCCTTCTGAAAATAGTAGAACTAGTTTCAAAAACTTATTCTGTTATATACAGAAGTTAACCTTCAAAGATCGAATTGTACAGTTATAGTTCCTTATAGAAATTAATATGCATATTAATTATGTATGATCAAACAGTACATTCGATTGTTACGAAACCTGATGTTGTGCAACAAATCACTATCACGATTCCAAAAATATAAGTTTCATCGCAATCTGGCACAATGCTCCCAGTACAACAATTTACGCGTATTTCGAGATCCTTTTGACAACCAATTGGTTTTGTACTCGAAACATAGCAATCTATATACTTTTTATCTATGACACCCCACGTCCGTTAATGTCACTCATAAAGGGAATGCATTAAGTTTCGTGAAGCGTTATAGGTAAACAGAAATAGAAATATTACAAGAGAGATATAAAATGACAGTGGAAATAAAAACTTTATTAATCATAAAGCATCGTGGTTCAAAAACATCACATATCTAAAATACACAAAAATCATTACATCATAAAAACTACTGTCTTGCACTTTAAAACATCAGAGTACATAAAAGAAGAAAAATTCCCCAAATAAAATATAGCCATAGTAGCAAGGATAGGATCTTGAGCCATACATCTAAGCAGCTCCAGCAAAATGAAAGCAGAATCATGGTCAAGCCTGAGTATTCTCACCATGAGAGACGGGGGGGGGGGGGACGAAAGAAAGAAGAGGAAACAAAAGGGGTCAGACATAAAGTCTGGGAAGTCCAGTTACTTTTAGCAAGTAAATAAGTAAAAGTAGCATGACAGGCATATAAAGCGGATAAGAAAGATAACACTATAAATGGTAAGTATGACAAGGAAAACATGATAGAGTGTATACACTTCTCTAATGATTACTCTGCACTAATACTAGTATAACTAGAATGAGATGATCCCAACAACTATCAGATGCTAGACTTAGGTATACGTCCAGATGTACCCTAACTACTACCCTAGTCAATCGCTGTGTCGGCCCTATAGTATGAGGTATCACTTCCTAAAGTAGAAACCCTTCGTTGATGTGCACAGCTATACCTACCAGTGTTAGTGTCATCTTAGCTCCCTCTAACTGGCCCATGTACGCACATGTCCCCGGTCGGTTTGCGCCTCCCACACCGTCCTACTAGTTTGGTTCTCTTACAATCATCCCAGTAAGCGTGCCCCAACTCCGACCTAGTTCGAAGTACTCATTTGATACCTATTGAGGGTTACTGACTGAAATGGGTCCCATACAATATGATACAAGCTCTCCTTTTTGTCTTGTATCCCCTCCAGGATTTCCACCGGTTATGCTTACCGAACAAGGTGTCTTTTATTACATAACCCTATCATTTCTACAAGTTATGCTTACCCTAAGGTGTCTTTAATTACATAACTTCAACATTTCCACAGGTTATGCTTACCACTAGGTGTCCTTAATTACTTAACCCCCTCAGGTTAAGTCTGTGGGCCTATATATAAATATTACCCACCCCCTAAGATTTACTTAACCCACCCACTGTTCAGACATATTTACTTAACCCCTATTCAAGTTTACATTCATACAATCCCTATGGATTCAACTAGGTTAAGTATTCAAGGTTTATTACCATATTTCTATTTATGGTCACAGTATGCTAGACCTCCCACATTAAGCCTACCATTTGTGGATGGTGGACATGCCGGGCCGGTCCGGGCAGACTTATTCCACAAACCGGGCTTAACTTCGTGTCTTAATACGTCTCGTATTTGTCCACCTAGACCTCTCACATTAGATTCACCACTTGTGGTCTCTAGATATGTCGGGTAGTTCTGGGCAAACTTCCACCATAAGTGTAATCTTACCTCGTGTCTAGGCGCGGTTATAGTTTCTAATTACTGTAATCCTAGGCATTCCATTATTATCCAATTTTACCTATGTCGTTATAGGTTACAGGTTTCTGCCCCTTTTCCCCAAATACGTTCATAATGAATAATATGTTCAAATTCATATACATATACATTATCCAAATTATGCCAATTTTCACCTTTTTACTAATTATGCCCAAATTCCCAATTCACAAGATATGCCCAATTTTAATGTTTTTCCCGCCATTCCCAAACTAACGTAATCGCATAATTTAGTGGCATGCCTAGGCTCGATAGTAGCTTGGCTATATAAAATAAAAGGGAAAGGGTAAAGGGAAGATGACAAAGATGATTATTCTAGCAAAATTTACATAAACTTTTCATGGCATAATATTAAGATGAACGTATAAGAACAGATCGGTGAACTTGTGATAATAAATGGGTTCTAACATAATAGGGATGTCATAATAGGCATGATTAGATCTAGATAAGGATTTAGATGTCCAATTAATGACAGATCCAAATTAACCACAACATGATATGTACAAGATGATCTAAATAATAACTTAGATCCATAATCAAAAGTAGATCTAACATGATAAAAGTTGAGATCCAAGTCATAGATAATTCAGAGTATCATGGGTTCACAAATTACAATAGATCTGATATGATTCAGTCACAGGGATAGATCCAAATTACAGTCCTATCATGTTTAATTTTTATTTATTTAAATCTAAAAGAAACTTAAAAGTCACAGTGTTCGGATCTAGAACAATAGAAGGAGAAAAGCGAAGGTTGAATCTCAGATTTATATTTGAATCTCTAAACTTTGATTGCAGAAGAAGAAAGAGTTTTGATTCAATTCAGGCACCGGCAGCACTTAGGCCTCCATTGATTTTCATTGAAGAAAACAAGAGAAATGAACCTGTATTTATAGCTTCCAGCCACCAGAATTGGACCTGCCACCTCAGCCCTTGGGGGGTCGACCCATGGGTCGACACCCCCTTGAGTGGTCGACCCGGGGTCGACACCCCCCTTAAGGGGTCGACTCCACTGGGGTGGGAATTTTTCCGCCTCTTAATTTTCAGATTTTGAACGCTTTTCTGATTTCTGATTTAATTATATATATATATATATATATATATATATAATTACCTTACGGATATACTAACTTCAAACCCTCATAACTTCTTCATACGGTGTCCTTTTTACGCAAACCAAATGTCTATCTTGACCAGAATTTCGACATGGACGCAATGGCGTAGTTCGTTTCCCTTAATTCTGAATATTAAATCAATTATTATTTAATTTATTCTCTTTAAGTGTAATTAAAATTTTGGGGTGTTACATTCTCCCCTACTCAAAGGATTTCATCCCCGAAATCTCCAAGTTAAGAAGAATGTATATCCTACCATCCACCACACATCTATTCATCCACCAATCACAAGCATCCATTGTCCTTAAAGATTTCTAATGCTATGTAAGTTCTAGTTACTTCTCAGATTAAAATGCTTAATTATAATATGGCTATGGTATAAAGTGTAATTGGATGTAAGCATGTTTATCAATTCAGATCTATTTCTGTTTACCTTTGAACCTTGAGTTTTGAGACTTGTTCATCTCTATTCTTATGTCTAGTTCATGCTCTATTCAGTCCGTGGTAAATCAGTTTCTTGGATTCATGTTGATATTATTATCAAGATCTAATCTTTATGTCTATCATGATGATTTATGTTGTTTTCTCTCTGATCTTGTTTTATTGCAAAATTCTACCTTTCCCCTATTTATTTTCTTTTGATGAACCTAGATCAATTTCGGATCTAGGCCTAAACCACGATTTTGCGTACGATTGAATACAGGGAAAAGTATGGGAATATTACCTATTGGATATATGTGATTGGTGGAATTGATGGCATAACATGAAAATTGGATATATGGGTATTATTGCCATTAATATGAAATTTGATAATTGGGTATTGCCATTAAAATGGTAATTGCAAGAATTGGCTTTGGCATATTTAATTTGGCTAGAACTTGATAGGTGTAAATTGGCATAAATTTGGCATACATATAAAATGGCATGAACTGAACGTATGTAAATTTGGTATGAATTAGGCATATGTAAAACGGACATGCAGTCTAGAACTTGGACATATGTTAATTATGTGAGATTTGTAGTTGAAACACATATGATAATTTATGTCTTGAAAAGGGGCTAATATGAACACGCCTAAATAGGTTTTGGGTAGTTAGCATGTAATAGCCTTAAAGGAGGGATAAATATAAATTGAGATAAGTTGCCTTTAATGGCATAAGATAAATTATGGTAATATTGGTATGATTTTGCATACCATTAATTGATGAACATAACTGAGTCAATTATGGACATCGTTAAATTAGGAATTAATTAATAATTTGAATAGAGAAATTATTAAGACTGGGGTAAAAGATTATAAATGATAATCAATGCTTAGGACACGAGGTTGGACTCATTTGTGACGTAAAACTGCCCGGACCTGCCCGACGAATCCAGTAGTCACAAATGGTAGCCCGATGTGAGAGGTCCTAGGCCCAAATTAAAAGCGTAACAGTTGTAAAGACACGAGGTTAGACTCTTTTATGGTGTAAGACTGCCTGGACCCACCCGGCAAATCCAGCTGCCATAAATGTCAGTTTAATGTGAGAGGTCTTTATAGGGTTACGGCCTTAATGAATTAAGAAATACTTAACCAGATAAACATGTGGTGGGACATGGGGGTTAAGTGGGTGACATGTGGAAATACGAATAGTAAAACTTAACCAACATAACATGGTAATTAGACCAGTGGATAGGGTTAAGTAAACTAAGAACACTTAACCAATATGGTATGAATGGGTGGGTTAAGTAATATGATTAGGCTAATGACACTTAACCAATATGGTATGAGTGGGTGGGTTAAGTAATATGATTAGGCTAATGACACTTAACCAATATGGTATGAGTGGGTGAGTTAAGTAATATGATTAGGCTAATGACACTTAACCAATATGGTATGAGTGGGTGGGTTAAGTAATATGATTACGCTAATGACACTTAACCAATATGGTATGAATGAGTGGGTTAAGTAATATGACCAGGCTAATGACACTTAACTGTTATGACATGAATGGTTGAGTTAAGTAAATCTTAATTAATGCCTAGGTGGGAATGATAACTTATGGAATAAAGTAAGTTAGGCGAAACAATATATAAGACGAGATAACTTACGTAATAAGGAAAGATGTTCTTCATTGTAGATTAAGAAATACGTAAAGACAAGAATGAATTTTCAATTGAAGGCAACATAAGTTATATTATAAGAAGGAACAAAACATTGGTTAGGTTGGATAATAGTCTGAGTACCAATCTGATGTTGATTCCGGTCTTCGGGGTTGGTATTTAGGGAATTATTCTCTCTCTCCAGTGTGTTTGTAAGTTAAGGGGTACTTGGTTGTAAAGATTGAATTAGAACATGTTATTGTACCATAACGTGGTTTAATGTATGAATCATAGGAATAACATGTTGTGGGCTTATTAATGGACTTAATATAATGCAAGTTAAGAATTGAATTAATAAGCAAAGTTGAAGGGTGGTATGAATGGAAATAACCAAGTTAAATGATAAGACTGATAAGGTAGCACAAGCGCATAATTAATGGATAAACATAGGGTCTAATGGCAGATAAAGCCAAGGCGCTTGGTTAAACCCAGACGTTGGGGGTAATATGAATGACATGTAAAATATAACCTATAAGCACTTAACCAAGATAAAGCATGTATTAAGACATGAGGATGATGTAGGGGTTAAGTGGAGGACATGGTTAACATGTAAGACATAACTAGTGTATATTTAACCAAAATTTAAGCATGTAAGTGGACATGAATAAGAAGGGGTTAAGTAAGAATTACTAGAGGGGACCAAGCATAGATGGGAAGCTTGTGTCGAGGAAAGGGGGCCCATTTCAACCAGTAACCCAAACGTATCTTTGTGGGCTCGACCCAAGTCGAGGACGGGACATGCATGCTGAGCTTGACTATAAGAGGCCAAACGGGTTAGCGGTGGCAACGCAAGTCCAACGGGTTTCATATGCGTGTGTGGACCCGGGCTGGTAGGTAAGACGTTGTCGCATCGTGTAGGTATAAGCCGTGCATCTCCGTTGTATCAGGTTGCCACTTTGGGGAATGATACACCCCACTGTGGGGCCAGCACAGGTATCTACGAGTTAGGGAGCCGATCGCATGGGGATTAGTGGGTACACCTAGTGGAGATAGGGGCAGGCGGCACGTATGTAGTCAGCTAGGGGTACATAAGACTAGTATTATGATTTCTAAGTAGTGGGTGGGATCACCTTATTATATAACACGGGCTACTAGTTGGGACACTAGTAGGGGTAACGATCCTTGTTACATAGGACACTAGTTGGAGTACTAGTAAGAATACAGATTATTCCTTGTAAGACACTTGTGAAGATGCTAGTTAGGTGGTGCAGAGCAAATAGATATCAAAGAAATCTTTTAATGGCGAAGCAGAGAAATCGTGATATGCTTGATAGGAATCTTACGAAATTATACTTAGTTTATCTTGAATGGGAACCTTGCGATGTTACTTGACAAAAATCACATCATGTTATCCTTAGTTATCTTGCCTGTTGCTTATCTTGTCATCATGCTTATGTTTACTTTCAGTTTACTCATGCCATATTATCTTTACCTATTTTTGTGCTGGAAGTCAGTAGGACTTACTCAGTCTTTATGACTGACCCGTTTTGTTTCGCCTCTTTTTCTTCCGTTCCCCCCCCTAGGTTCACAGGGTGGGAATACAGCTGAGTTCGGATCTTACCAAGCTCCAAGGCTCTTTCATGTATGGCCTGTATTTCTCTTGGCTATGGCTTGCTTTGCTTTATTGGGGAATACTACAGTTTGTTTTTATGCTTCTTTGTTTTTGAGCAAGACAGATATTTTAACTATGTAATTGGGTATTGGAAGTTGATGGGCTTTTCTTGTAAACACTTATATTTAATAAATGATTTGAAGTACTTCCACTTTACTTTCCGCTGTTTTATATATGTCTGTCTTGTAATATTTCTGTTCCAGTACCCATAATGCTCCATTTAAGTTAAGGCATTCCCTTTGTGAGTGACCTTAACGGATGTGGGGTGTTACATTTGGTATAAGAGCAGAAGGTTACCAGACTGGGCAAAAGTTTTCAAAAACCTTCTGAAACTAGTTTTCAAAACGTTTACAAAGAAGCAAATTTTCAAGAAAACTTTGTTTTGATAAAAAGGCATATTCCCCAAAGCCATATGCACTATCTTTTGATTCTCTCTTGAAATCTCTTCTCTCTCTTTTCACCATAGTTTCGTAGGCATCCGACATATGTCAGAGGGCAAAGAAGTGCCCAACCTCCATCTGTATCCGCAGTAGTTCCATCTGCGTCTAATCTTATTTCAAGTTGTGTAGAGTTGTCGTGCGTTGGATGTAGCTTTCGAGAGACTTGTCAACAAGCTATACAAGGATAGTAAGAAAGAGGAAAAATGTGAAAGGAAAGAGGCTAAAGTGAAAGCATAGTAAAACCCATGACAAGAGAGAGTATCTTTAGTTTGGTGAGAAGGGACGTGTAGTTAAGTATTATAGAACAAGGACAAGGGCAAATGACAAGATCGTCGAGAGGGAAATTGTATGCTCTCACTGCTAGCGTATCTAAGGGAGGTGGTAACGTTTCTATTAAAGGTTCAGCTTTTCTTTTTATCATCCCGCTAGAACTTTGTTTTTGTACATCGCATCCTTTTAATTCTGCTTCGATAGTTGAGTCTCTGCACCTTAGTACTAGCGTAGTAGAGGACCCCATTTTTGTCTCAAATCCTATTGGGGAATCGGCTCATTTATTCATGACTTGTTAGGATTTGAGAATGTCTATGCTAAGTGTTGAGTTTAGAAGGAATGCTCATGTTTTTGTGAGCTATGGGTTGATTCTAGGGATGAAGTGCTTATCCAATAAGGGTGCCATTCTCGGTTTCGAAAGGAGGGTAGTTAGACTTTTTGACTTGCCTCGGTAATACCATCGAAGTCGCGTGTAACCTTTAGGGTTCTATTAGGATTAGTTACCTAGAATCTCTTGATACATTAGTTGATCCGCTCGAGTAGTGTTCGCCACTAAGGCGGATGGGTCATTTCGCTTATGCATGAGTTGTAGAGAGTCACCTAAGTAAGTACATTGGGCAACATGGTTGGCATTTGTTTATTTTCAAGAGATAATTCATCTATGTGGAATACTTTCTAGTTAGTGAACGAGATCCAAAATTTACTAGTGAGTTGTGGAGAGCTTGTGTGAAACCATGAGTACGCTGTTATGTGTAAGCCGAGTATACTAAAAGGAGAATAAGTGAAAGTGGAACGAGAGGCAATAGTGAAATGAGTTTCAACTCATATTTTGGAAACAAGAATTAAGAAGCTACGAAATTGTGAAGTTAAAGATGGTCAAAGCACAATGGAGTTAAGCTCAAGGGAATGTGGCTTAGAAGATTGAAGACTATATTCGTACATCATATCTCTATTTTAAGACTATATCCTTGATCCCTTTTTCCTGTAGAGCTTACTCGCATGCTATCTTTTGTGTATATCCTCTCGGTCCTATTCTCAATCCAATTTCTGTTGCAAACCCCATAGGGAGTATGACTCATCTGTCAGTAATACATGTTGGGGCATGAGGGTGTCCGTTGGGTTAATTAAACCTTTTGGGTTTTATAGGATATGGGTTAGTTTTAGGAAGGAAATTTCTTGTGACCTAAAAAGGGGTCCATCATGCTTAGTTTCCTAATAACCATATATATATATATATTGGTTGGGTTGACTAATTCTTTGGGTGTCAGTCTGATGTTGATTTCGGTCTTCGGGGCTGATGCTTAGGGAGTTCTTCTCCTAATCAATATATATATGGCGTAGATTTCCAGTTTTGACGTTGCCTAATGGGCACAAAGTTTTTACTTGCTTCTATCATTCGACTATATCTTAGGAAGGAACAATTGGGTGTAAACATGTGTTTGAGACATGTTATGATTGATGGTTGCAAGTGGTTGCAAGTGGTTGCTAGTGGTTGCTCGTGGATGCATTTACACACATTAGGCACCAGATCGGCTCAGTCACCTTTCATATTGCATATGCATGAGTGTTTACACTTGTTTATGGATGGAATTGAATGTTTTCTCATGTGGATGTTGCATATGGATGGATGTTTGTGCACATATATAGTGTTTATGTGACTAGGACTATTTGCATACATGTTGGACTCATGGCACTAAACATATTTTGCATCTAGAAGATCAATCAGGCCTGATCATTTGCATTAGACAAGGAACATATACACACACTTCTTGCATATGTTCATACAGCATTAGAAACCTTTTAAGGACAATGAATGCCTGTGATTGATGATTGAGTAGATGGATGATTGGATGGTAGGACACATTCTTCTTAACCTGAAGATTTCGGGGGACGAAATCCTTTAAGGAGGGGAGAATGTAACACCCCACATTTTTTTTCAATATAAATAAAAAATTAAAATAAAATATATGAAAATATTCTTAGATAGGTAAATAATGGTGATGCATAAGAAGAATTAATTAATACATGGAGGAAAAGAAAAATTAGTTCGATAACGGTGTGTGTAACGGAAAAGATAGTAAAATAAGGATAATTAATTTAAGAATCAGGAATTAGGTAAAATGGACATCACCATTGCGTTCCTCTCGAAATTCTAAATGAAATAGAGTCCAAGTTTTCGAAAATCGGAGTCCGTATGACCAAGATATGGCCAAAACAAGATTCAGCAGACTTTCAGGCAGACTGACCCCAGGTCGACTGTAGTGTCGACTGCATAGTCGACCTGCCCCCCCCCCCCCACCCCCAGGTCGACTGTAGTGTCGACCTCCCCCCCCCCCCCCCCCGTACAGGTCGGCCTGGTCGGCCTGGTGTGGCTCAAAACCCATTTTTGAGGCCCGGGATGAGTTTTGATGGTCCGGATCAGTTTTAGGGTTAATCCGATGGCTGAAATGAGTTGCTACACCTATAAAAACAACCTAAGACCTAGCCTAACTCACACAAATCATTCTTACACCGTTATGCTGATGAAATCCCTCTTGGTCATGGCCGCCGTCTCTAATCTTCTTCTTAAGCTTTCATACGCGATCCAATGCAAAGATGAAGACTTCTACAACAATTCAAGGAGATGAATCAACAACGCTACAACGTTTCTACATCGATTTCAGTTCTTAATTCGCTAGCCATGCTATGTAAGTTCTAGTTACTTCTTAGATTAAAATGCTTAATTATAATATGGCTATGGAATAAAGTGTAATTGGATGTAAGCATGTTTATCAATTCAGATCTATTTCTGTTTACCTTTGAACCTTGAGTTTTGAGACTTGTTCATCTCTATTCTTATGTCTAGTTCATGCTCTATTCAGTCCGTGGTAAATCAGTTTCTTGGATTCATGTTGATATTATTATTAAGATCTAATCTTTATGTCTATCATGATGATTTATGCTGTTTTTTCTCTGATCTTGTTTTATTGCAAAATTCTACCTTTCCCCTATTTATTTTCTTTTGATGAACCTAGATCAATTTCGGATCTAGGCCTAAACCACGATTTTGCGTACGATTGAATACGGGGAAAAGTATGGGAATATTACCTATTGGATATATGTGATTGGTGGAATTGATGGCATAACATGAAAATTGGATATATGGGTATTATTGCCATTAATATGAAATTTGATAATTGGGTATTGCCATTAAAATGGTAATTGCAAGAATTGGGATTGGCATATGTCATTTGGCTAGAACTTGATAGGTGTAAATTGGCATAAATTTGGCATATATATAAAATGGCATGAACTGAACGTATGTAAATTTGGTATAAATTAGGCATATGTAAAACGGACATGTAGTCTAGAACTTGGGCATATGTTAATTATGTGAGATTTGTAGTTGAAACGCATATGATAATTTATGTCTTGAAAAGGGGCTAATATGAACACGCCTAAATAGGTTTTGGGTAGTTGGCATGTAATAGCCTTAAAGGAGGGATAAATATAAATTGAGATAAGTTGCCTTTAATGGCATAAGATAAATTATGGTAAAATTGGTATGATTTTGCATACCATTAATTGATGAACATAATTGAGTCAATTATGGACATCGTTAAATTAGGAATTAATTAATAATTTGAATAGAGAAATTATTAAGACTGGGGTAAAAGATTATAAGTGATAATCAATGCTTAGGACACGAGGTTGGACTCATTTGTGACGTAAAACTACCCGGACCCGCCCGACGAATCCAGTAGTCACAAATGGTAGCCCAATGTGAGAGGTCCTAGGCCCAAATTAAAAGCGTAACAGTTGTAAAGACACGAGGTTAGACTCTTTTATGGGGTAAGACTGCCCGGACCCGCCCGGCAAATCCAGCTGCCATAAATGTCAGTCTAATGTGAGAGGTCTTTATAGAGTTACGACCTTAATGAATTAAGAAATACTTAACCAGATAAACATGTGGTGGGACATGGGGGTTAAGTGGGGGACATGTGGAAATACGAATAGTAAAACTTAACCAACATAACATGGTAATTAGACCAGTGGGTTGGGTTAAGTAAACTAAGAACACTTAACCAATATGGTATGAATGGGTTGGTTAAGTAATATGATTAGGCTAATGACACTTAACCAATATGGTATGAGTGGGTGGGTTAAGTAATATGATTAGGCTAATTACACTTAACCAATATGGTATGAGTGGGTGGGTTAAGTAATATGATTAGGCTAATGACACTTAACCAATATGGTATGAGTGGGTGGGTTAAGTAATATGATTAACTTAACCAATATGGTATGAATGAGTGGGTTAAGTAATATGACCAGGCTAATGACACTTAACTGTTATGACATGAATGGTTGAGTTAAGTAAATCTTAATTAATGCCTAGGTGGGAATGATAACTTATGGAATAAAGTAATTTAGGCGGAACAATAGATAAGACGAGATAACTTACGTAATAAGAAAAGATGTGCTTCATTGTAGATTAAGAAATATGTAAAGACAAGAATGAATTTACAATTGAAGGCAACATAAGTTATATTATAAGAAGGAACAAAACATTGGTTTGGTTGAATAATACTCTGAGTACCAATCTGATGTTAATTCCGGTCTTCGGGGTTGGTATTTAGGGAATTATTCTCACTCCAGTGTGTATGTAAGTTAAGGGGTACTTGGTTGTAAAGATTGAATAAGAACATGTTATTGTACCATAACGGGGGTTAATGTATGAATCATAGGAATAACATGTTGTGGGCTTATTAATGGAATTAATATAGTGCAAGTTAAGAATTGAATTAATAAGCAAAGTTGAAGGGTGGTATGAATGGAAATAACCAAGTTAAATGATAAGACTGATGAGGTAGCACAAGCGCATAATTAATGGATAGACATAGGGTCTAATGGTAGATAAAGCCAAGGCGCTTGGTTAAACCCAGACCTTGGGGGTAATATGAATGACATGTAAAATATAACCTATAAGCACTTAACCAAGATAAAGCATGTATTAAGACATGAGGATGATGTAGGGGTTAAGTGGAGGACATGCGTAACATGTAAGACATAACTAGTGTATATTTAACCAAAATTTAAGCATGTAAGTGGACATGAATAAGAAGGGGTTAAGTAAGAATTACTAGAGGGGACCAAGCATAGGTGGGAAACTTGTGTCGAGGAAAGGGGGTCCATTTCAACCAGTAACCCAAACGTATCTTTATGGGCTCGACCCAAGTCGAGGACGGGACACGCATACTGGGCTTGGCTATAAGAGGCCAAACGGGTTAGCGATGGCAACGCAAGTCCAACGTGTTTCATATGCGTGTGTGGACCCGGGCTGGTAGGTAAGACGTTGTTGCATCGTGTATGTATAAGCCGTGCATCTCCGTTGTATCGGGTTGCCACTTTGGGGAATGATACACCCCACTGTGGGGCCAACACGGGTATCTACGAGTTAGGGAGCCGATCGCATGGGGATTGGTGGGTACACCTAGTGGAGATAGGGGCAGGCGACACCTATGTAGTCAGCTAGGGGTACATAAGACTAGTATTATGATTTCTAAGTAGTGGGTGGGATCACCTTATTATATAACACGGGCTACTAGTTGGGACACTAGTAGGGGGTAAGGATCCTTGTTACATAGGACACTAGTTGGAGTACTAGTAAGAATACAGATCATTCCTTGTAAGACACTGGTGAAGATGCTAGTTAGGTGGTGCAGAGCAAATAGATATCACAGAAATCTTTTAATGGCGAAGCAGAGGAATCGTGATATGCATGATAGGAATCTTACGAAATTATACTTAGTTTATCTTGAATGGGAACCTTGCGATGTTACTTGACAAAAATCACATCATGTTATCCTTAGTTATCTTGCCTGTTGCTTATCTTGTCATCATGCTTATGTTTACTTTCAGTTTACTCATGCCATATTATCTTTACCTATTTTTGTGCTGGAAGTCACTAGGACTTACTCAAGTCTTTATGACTGACCCGTTTTTTTTCACCTCTTTTTCTTCCGTCCCCCCCCCCCCCCCCCCCCCCCGCCCCCCCCCCAGGTTCACAGGGTGGGAATACAGCTGAGTTCGGATCTTACCAAGCTCCAAGGCTCTTTCATGTATGGCTTGGATTTCTCTTGGCTATGGCTTGCTTTGCTTTATTGGGGAATACTACAGTTTGTTTTTATGCTTCTTTGTTTTTGAGCAAGACAGATATTTTAACTATGTAATTGGGTATTGGAAGTTGATGGGCTTTTCTTGTAAACACTTATATTTAATAAATGATTTGAAGTACTTCCACTTTACTTTCCGCTGTTTTATATATGTCTGTCTTGTAATATTTCTGTTCCAGTACCCATAATGCTCCATTGAAGTTAAGGCATTCCCTTTGTGAGTGACCTTAACGGATGTGGGGTGTTATATCCTGACACTAATGCGAAGATCAGGCGGTCTACTGATTCTGTCGACCTCCTTAGTGCAATGTATGTTAGTGCCCTGAATCCGAAACGCATGCAATAATCCTATTATAACATGTAAGTTCTATATGGGTGCACAAATGCAATATTCATATGATGATACATCCATTTCCATCCACTAAAAGAAAGAAAAATGCACATACGTCCATATGTAATATGAGAGTGATTGAGCCGATCTAGTGCCTAATGTGTGTGTACGTGCATCCACGAGCAACCACTAGCACACACTTGCATCCACTTGTACCCACCAAACATAACATGTCTCAAATACATGTTTACAACCATGGGATTCCTATCTAAAGGTCGAAAATTCGATCGATAGGGTACACTTAAATGATAGAAACAGGCAAAAATAAAAGTTTTGGAAAAGGAGTTAAGAACATACCCTCGAAAAGAAAAGGGTACAAAGCACGAGTCTTGTCTTCGGTCTCCCAAGTTGCATCCTCTGGGTTATCTCCCCACTGAACCTTCACCAACTTGATTTCTTTATTGCATAGCTTCTTAACTTCTGATCCAAGATTACGGGAAGGAACTCGTCTGACTGTCGCCTCCCGTTTCACCTCTACTTCTTCCAATACACTTGGCTCAACTACTTCTGTTATATCATGCAAGCACTTCCGCAAATGGGAAATGTGGAAAACATCATGAACACCAGATAGTCTCTCTGGCAGATTTACTCTATAGGCCATTTAGCCAATCCTTTCTGTTATGGGAAACGGCCCTACGAATCTTGGTGCCAACTTCCCTACAAATCCAAAGCGAACCACATTCCTCAAGGGTGACACTTTAATAAAAACCATGTCTTCTACTTCAAATTCAATGTCAGTCCTTCTCTTGTCTATGTAGAATTTCTGCCTATCTTGAGCGGTCTTCATTCGTCGTCTAATAAGATCAATCTTCTTAAACGTTTCTCTTACCATGTCTGGTCCAAGCAATAGCCTTTCTGTAGATTCCCACCAACAAGTTGGTGATCTACAGGGTCGTATGTACAATGCTTCGAAGGGCGCCATGCCAATGCTAGCCTGATAACCATTGTTATAGGCAAACTCTACTAAAGGAAGATGCTCTTCCCAAGTCCCTTCGAAGTCTAGGATACACTGTTGAATGGTGCTTCAAAGTTGTCCCACATCGGGAAATACTGAACTAAGATCCTGGATATAAACTAAGACGTTCCCCATCACATAGCCAATTGGTTTTGTGATAATAAGGGGATAAATAAATAAATAAATAATTCCAACATTGGTATCAGAGCTCAGGATTTCAGTAGAGATGAAGAGAAAGTGCTTCAACAAATTGAAGGTGATGAGAAAGTGCATCACAAAATCGAAGAGAAAGTGCTTCGATCTCAACAACTTTGAAGCAAGGGGGTGTGTTGAATGGTGCTTCAAAATTATCCCACATCGGGAAATACTGAACTAAGATCCTGGATATAAACTAAGACGTTCCCCATCACATAGCCAATTGGTTTTGTGATAATAAGGGGATAAATAAAAATAAAAATTCCAACATACACAGCCTCAAAAGATCCTCAAGTATTCTGTTCACCCTCTCCGTCTGTCCATCGGTCTGAGGATGATAAGCGGTGCTCAAACATAACTTTGTACCTAATGCTTCTTGCAAACTCCTCCAAAATTCACTAGTGAAGATGAGGTCACGATCGCTTACGATGCTGGAAGGTACTCCATGAAGACGGACTATCTCACAAACATAAACTGTTGCCAACCATGTTGTCGTCCTCTTACTCTTAACTGGAATGAAATGGGCGCTCTTAGTAAGTCTATCTACTACCATCCAAATACTAGTGTTGCCTTTCTTTGATCTAGGAAAACCATCTATGAAATCCATAGAGATGCTCTCCTACTTCCATTGTGGAACCTTCAAAGGATGAAGTAAACCACCGGGCTTCTTTTGCTTAGCTTTGAATTGCTGACAAACTAAACGTTGAGAAACAAACTCTACCATATCCTTCTTCATCCTAGCCCAGAAGAAAACCCTCTACATATCCCTATACATCTTTTCACCTGTTGGATGAATAGTCATCCTAGAATGATGGGATTTTTATAGGACTATCTTTATCAAACTTCCAGTTTGAGGAACAAAAAGCCTTCCATCTCGTCGCAACCACCCTTTATCGTCTATCGAATATCTATTGAGGTGACTAGAAGTCTCCCCTTTACTAAGCCTATCCAAGATGTCTAAAATCTGTGGATCATCTTGCTGCAAAGCTCCTATTTGGCCCACAAGAGTAGGTCGTATCTTTAGCAATGCAAACAAACCAGGCAAAAGCTCGGTGGAGGGCCTAAAGTCAAAAGTCGATATGAACTCCAAGCTTTTCGTTTCCACAAATAGAGGACTTAAAGTCATCCTCTATCTACTTAGTGCGTCCGCTACGACATTACTCTTGCCAGGGGTATAAAGCAATCTCGAAGTCATTGGATGCTAAGAACTCCATCCACCTTTGCTGCTAAAGATTAAAATCTTTTTGCGAAACAAGTACTTGAGAGATTTATGATCAGTGTACAACTCGAACTTCTCTCCAAGCAAATAATGGCGCCACATCTTAAGCTCAAATACTATGGCAACTAGCTCTAAATCATGGGTAGGGTAGTTCTTCTCATAAACCCTTATTTGTCTCCCTCCATAACATACAACCATTCCCTCTTGCATCAGAACCACACCAAGCCCTATACCATATGCATCAGTGTAAACTGTAAACACTTTATTCCCATTGGGCAAGGTCAAGACTGGGGTTGTTGTCAGAGCCTTCTTCAGTCGTTGGAAAACAACATCACAATCTATATCCCATGAAAACACTAAGTTCTTCTTCATTGGCCTGGTGAGTGGGGCTGATATCTTTGCGAATTCCTTAATGAACTTTCTATAATAGCGTGCCAATCCAAGAAAGCTTCTCACCACTGTTGCATTCTTTGGAATCTACCAGTCCTGAACTGCAACCACCTTTGCGGGATCTACTGCTATCCCTTCTTTAGAAACCACATACCCTAGGAATCTCACCTCTTTTCTCCAAAAATGGCATTTAGAGAACTTTGCCTTAAGTTGATGCGCATGTAAAGTTTTCAAAACCTCCCTTATATGCAAGGCATGTTCTTCCTCACTCTTTGAGAAGATCAAGATATCATCAACAAAGACTACGACGAACTTGGTTAGGAACTCCCGAAACACCCTACTCATCAGATCAACAAAATAGGCGGGTGCATTCGTCAACCCAAAAGGCATTATGAGCCATTCAAAGAAACCATCTGGAGTCCTAAAAGCTGTCTTATCTATATTGTCCTCAGCCACCCTCAACTGATGAAATCCCGTGGCCAAGTCTAACTGAGAAAATACCGAGGCACCAACAAGTTGGTCAAACAAGTCATCTATCCTCAGAAGTGGATGCCTATTCTTCTTTGTGAGTTTGTTCAACTCTCTATAGTCCACACAAAAATGAAGCGAATCATCCTCCTTAGTCATGAATACTACGGGTGCACCCTATTCAGATATGCTTCGCCTGATAAACCCATCCTCAAGTAGCTCCCCTACTTGCTTGCTAAGCTCCCTCCTTTCCCTTGGAGCCATATGGCGCACTGGTAATGCAACTGGCTCTGCATTATCCACTAAATATATACGAAAATAGGTTTCGCACCTCGGGGGTAAGCCTTGTACCTCAACAAAAACATCAGGGTAATCCCGGACTACTGGAACAGATTGCATTTCATCGATAGATGCATCAAGAGACTCTAGGAAACTAAGCATAACTGATCTTTGCAGGTCACAAGAAATCTCGAGTGTCCTGCCATGATAGGTCAGAAGCCTAACGACCCTCCTCTCACAATCTAGAATGGCACCATACATGGTTAGCCAATCCATTCCTGGAATCAACCCATAGCCCATAAACCCGAGCACATATGTGTCTCATTCAAATTCGACGCCTAACACAGTTATTCTCAAACCCCGACAAATCATAGATAAATGAGCTGAACCAACAATGGGGTTTGAGAAAACTACGGGATCCACTACCATACTAGTATTTAAGTGTAGAGATTCACCACAGAACTAGATATAAATGAATGTGAAGCGCCAGAATCAAAAAGAGTTCTAATAGGATGACTGGAAAGAGAAATCAAACCTTCCATGGAAATTTTCTTACCTCTATCTGGAGCACTGATTGCGAGACCATGCACTTGCTCTCTATAAGCTCCTGCCCTTTGACCTTGTCACTATGGTCCTTGTTTCTTCGGGAACTCCCTAGCAAAGTGTCTGACCTCTCCATAATTGAAGCAAGTATTCTTCCTTCTTTTGCAGTCCTTGACCAAGTGATCCTCTCGTCCACAACTGTGACACTTCCTCTTATCCTTAGCCTTGTCATTCTTTCCTCCTTTCTTTTATTGTTGTTGTTGTACCTTCTTGGGCCATCCCTTCTTGTTTTGCGTTGTTTCCTCAATCTTAACTTCCTTCTTTTCTCCTTTGTCTTCCTCATGCATCAAGGACATATCAACAAGCCTTTCAAAAGTAGCTCCTATTGGAATGTGGGACATAGCTTACCCATGAAGGGGTTCATTCAGCCCTTTAGCAAACCACAAAGCCTTCTTATGCAGAGTACTTACCAATTCCAATCCAAATCCTGCTAGCTGGTTGAATTTGTTCACATATTCTTTAACAGTCATGTTTCCTTGTTTGAGCGCTAAGAACCACTCCATTTGCAAGCTTTTCTCCGCTTGAGAGAGAAACTTCATTTCAAACCTCATCCTAAAATCATCCCATGTCTCCACTCTCCACCGGACGTCCAGCTTGGGTTACTTCCCACCAGAACGAAGCTTCATCTTTCAATAGCTAGGCAGCTAACTGAATCTTCCTTCGATCTTCCACTTCAAAGATTACAAACAAGTCCTCGGTCTCCCTGAGCCAATTCCTTGCCTCTACGAATGTTTCAGTTCCACGGAATGGCTTCCCTCCCATGGCACAGAAATCTCCGTAGATTTTAGTGAAATTATCTTCTCTTGGAGGAGGAGGAGGATGAGGAACGATGGGTGCAGCTGGGGGAGGAACGTTTCCTTGGCCTTCGGCAGGCGCCATAGCCTTTAAATACCTATGGAACCAGCCAGTTATCGTAACGCCCTCTGGAATGTTAGGTTCCTCATACATGCTGAAAAGAAAAGGAAAGAGATTTACACAAAGGATCGAAGGGTATTACATATGGCTTTAGGGAATATGTTTTTCAAAACAGACTTTTCTTTTTGAAAAATGCTTTCTTAAAACCTTTTTGAAAATAATTTTCAAAAACTTTTATCTAATCTAGTAACCTTCAGCTCTGATACCAAGTGTGACACCCCATGTCCGTTAATGTCACTCACAAAGGGAATGCAATAAGTTTCGTGAAACGTTATAGGTAAACAGAAACAAAAATATTACAAGACAGATATAAAATGACAGCGGAAATAAAAACTTTATTAATCATAAAGCATCGTGGTTCAAAAACATCACATATCTGAAATACACAAAAATTGTCAGACATGAAGTCTGGCGAGTCCAGTTACTTTTAGCAAGTAAATAAGTAAAAGTAGCATGACAGACATATAAAGTGGATAAGAAAGATAACACTATAAAAGGTAGGCATGACAAGGAAAACATGGTAGAGTGTATACTCTTCTCTAATGATTACTCTGCACTAATACTAGTATAACTAGAATGAGATGATCCCAACAACTATCAGATGGCAGACATAGTTATACATCCAGATGTACCCTAACTACCATGGTTTTAAATCTCGGATTTTGGCCAATATCTCGGAAAAATATCTCGGCTCTCTCGGGAGATATTTGAAACACTTATAACTAAACTAGCTGCCAAATCTCGGATTTTGTCTAATATCTCGGATTTTTCATCTCGATGATCTCGGTGAGATTTAAAAGCCTGCTAACTACTACCCTAATTGATCGGCTCCCTACTCCGTAGATACTCTGTGCCGGCCCTACAGTAGGAGGTATCACTTCCTAAAGTAGCAACCCTTCGTTGATGTGCACATCCATACCTACTGGTGTCACGGTCATCTTAGCCCCCTCTACCCGGCCCATGCACGCACATGTCCCCAGTCGGTTCGCGCTGCCCACACCGTCCTCCTCATTTGGATCTCTTACAATCAGCCCAGTAAGCGTGCCCCAACTCCGACCTAGTTCGGAGTAATCGTCTGATACCTATTAAGGGTTACTGACTGAAATGGGTCTCACACAATATGATACAAGCTCTCCCCTTTGTCTTATATCCCCTTTAGGATATCCACCGGTTATGCTTACCTAACAAGGTGTCTTTAATTACATAACCTATCATTTCTATAAGTTATGCTTACACTAAGGTGTCTTTAATTACATAACTTCAACATTTCCACAGGTTATGCTTACCACTAGGTGTCTTTAATCACATAACCCCCTCAGGTTAAGTCTGTGGGCCTATATATAAATATTAGCCACCCCCTCAGATTTACTTAACCCACCCACTATTCAGACATATTTATTTAACCCCTATTCAAGTTTACGTTCATACAATCCCTATGGATTCAACTAGGTTAAGTATTCAAGGTTTATTACTATATTTCTACTTATGGTCACAATATGCTAGACCTCCCACATTAAGCCTACCATTTGTGGATGTTGGACATGCCGGGCGGGTCCGGGCAGACTTATTCCACAAATCGGCTTAACCTCGTGTCTTAGCACGTCTCGTATTTGTGCACCTAGACCTCTCACATTAGATTCACCACTTGTGGTCGCTGGATATGCCTAGCGGTTCCGGGCAGACTTCCACCACAAGTGTAATCTAACCTTGTGGCTTGGTGCAGTTACAGTTTCTAATTATTATAATCCTAGGCATTCCATGATTAGCCAATTTTACCTATGTTGTTATAGGTTACAGGTTTCATGCCCCTTTTCCCCAAATACGTTCATAATGAATTATATGTCCAAATTCATATGCATATACATTATCTAAATTATGCCAATTTTCACCTTTTTACTAATTATGCCCAAATTCCCAATTCACAAGATATGCCCAATTTCAATGTTTTTCCCTTCGTTCCCAAACTAACGTAATCGCAAAATTTAGCGGCATGCCTAGGATCGATAGTAGCCTGGCTATAAAAAATAAAAGGGAAAGGGTGAAGGGAAGATGACATAGATGATTATTCTTGCAAAATTTACATAAACTTTTCATGACATAATGTTAAAATGAACATATAAGAAAAGATCGGTGAACTTGTGATAATAAATGGGTTCTAACATAATAGGGATGTCATAATAGGCTTGATTAGATCTAAATAAGGATTTAGATGTCCAACTAATGACAGATCCAAATTAGCCACAACATGATATGTACAAGATGGTCTAAATAATAAATTAGATCCATAATCAAAAGTAGATCTAACATGATAAAGGTTGAGATCCAAGTCATAGATAATTCAAAGTATCATGGGTTCACAAATTACAATAGATCTGATATGATTTAGTCACAGGTATAGATCCAAATTACAGTCCTATCATGATTAATTTTTATTTATTTTAATCTAAAAGCAACTTAAAACTCACAGTGTTCTGATCTAGAACCATAGAAGGAGAAAAGAGAAGGTTGAATCTCAGATCTATATTTGAATCTCTAAACTTTGATTGCAGAAAAAGAAAGAGTTTCGATTCGGTCCAGGCACCGGCAGCACTTAGTCCTCCATTGATTTTCAGTGAAGAAAACAAGAGAAATGAGCTTGTATTTATAGCTGCCAGCCCCCAGAATTTGACCTGCCACTTCAGCCCTAAGGGGGTCGACCCACCCCTTAGGGAATCGACCCATGGGTCGACACCCCCCTTGAGGGTTCGACACCCTACTTGAGGGTTCGACACCCCTAGGGCGGGAATTTTGGCGCCTCTTAATTTTTGGATTTTAATGCTTTTCTGATTTCTGATTTAATTATATATATATATATATAATTACCTTACGCATATACAAACTTCAAACCCTCGTAACTTCTTCATACGGTGTCTGTTTTACACAAACCAAATGTCTATCTTGACCAGAATTTCGAGACGGACGCAATGGCGCAGTCCATTTTCCTTAATTCTAAATATTAAATTAATTATTATTTAGTTTATCCTCTCTTAGTGTTATTAAAATTTTGGGGTGTTACATTATCCACATAACGAGTAATATGAACTCAATGGAAAAAGTCTGAAGTCCCGATTCAAAAAAAATCCCATTTTGGAACTGTCAGTTGAACAGTTAACGATCAATGTTTAAATATAAAATTGTTAAAATACGGATCATTACAGATGTTTAAGTAATAATGTGGTGATAGACAAGTAAACATCCTTAGCATCCATCATTCATCCTCACATTCACTCACTTAGTGCGTCAAGTATATCATATCTAGTACATTGACCACCGAGTCCATCGAAGCATCAACATGTTCAATATCAACGAACTCTACCAAACTATCACTATGTCCTGCATCAACGAACTATAGACAACCCTTCCCAGACCAAAATGCTTATAGACTTTGCGGTCCAAGCATATCGGGTTCTACATTGACGAATACTAATCAATCTTCATGGCACTCCATCGAAGGTGTACTAAAGTCATGAATACCAGCAACCTTTTTGCACACTTTCTCCATAGCAAAATCCATCTTAAGACCGTCCATAAGACTTTCGTCTAAAGTCATTCAATAAACGGGCTATTTCGAACAAACATCAATTCCATGGACTTTATTAACGGCCCTCCAAGTCGCAACAACTTTCGGCTACCTTCGACAGTCATCAATTGTTGTAGGATCTCATCGTGTGTCTCTCATCCTCCTCTAACAGTCACCTCGATACGACCCTATGTCGTCCTTTTAACATCTCAGAGAAAAACCATCCATCAAAAAAGCCTCGCTTCCCATCATGGGATCACCATCATCGAATGACAATGCATCAAAGCACCACATCCCTGCCTCATGCCAAAAGAATTAGTCGAAGAGCCACCATGTCTAAACTATTGCCAAATGAACCATCATATTCTACTCCTCGAAACGTTGTCATTATCCATGTCAAATAGGCAAAAGTGGCCAATATTAATAGCAGTCGGATCGAACACTCTAGAGTAGTCGATAACGACCACTCCGATCATGAACTTAAACAAAATTGGTTAAATACACATCAAGTGAAAACGTTGGGCATTCATCGTGAAATCTGAACTTATCGCCAAGTACATCCTCTATCTTCATATCCTTCGCCAAACTTTAATGCTGCTCCATCGTCGAATCACTCGATATGCTACCATGCTCCTCCATCTTCAAATCAACCTGTACGATGTGATCTCTTTCGCGAATCTATCCCATCTATTCAAGTCAATCGTTGCTTTCATGCTCGATCGATGTGCATATCATGTATGTTCGATTAATATACATCAAACTCTAACATATATGATTTTTCTAGTCTTATTCCACCTAAAAACAAGTTTTCTACCAGACTACGCAAACATGCAACCAATAATCCTATTGTTGTCTAAAATAACAAACACGCATTCATAATAGCGTCCATAATATAAGTAGAAACCCATCAATAGTGACTGATGTGGGTTTGATGTCAAAATAGTTCAAATCTAGTAATAGTGTCAAGTAGTGAGTAATACCACATAAATGGGTAAAAAGATGATATTTAGGTTTAAATATATCAAATTACTTTTTATTTATTTTTCTTTCTTATTATTAACTAGATTTATATATCTTAGAAATTATATTTTGGACTATAAATCACTTTAAATGTTAGTTATTTATCATAAAACAACTACAGCTCAGTGAGAGATAATATAACTCACCTTAGCCAAATCAATACAAACCAGTGCCAATGCAAAAAAGCAATTCAATACAAGTCCAAGGAAGAAACTATTTCCAAAAGGGACATCGTATGCGAAAGTTACGCTACTTAGAACATTTGAATTTTGGACTTTTTCACAAAAGTCCAAATTCAATCTGAAATCTAAATCACCATTCATTGGAGTTTTTACATATCAAATCAAAGAGAAATCATGCATACAATCACATACATAAGAGCGAAATAATCATTCATTCAAATTCTCATAAATTTGGGATGATAGAAATATAGGACTTATGTGAAAAACTGCATACATCCAATCAATCAATTTGCATAGGTTTAGGTTGTTTAGATCTAAGATAAGAACCTAGGACTTATTTGCAAAATTGTATAATTATGTGATTCTAAGAATAAAAGGATTCCTAACAAGTTTTAATTCAAATTTAATAGAGATCTTAGATTTAAGAACACTATAATCAATAAGACATTAAATCACTCATCTTAACTTTCAAGTTCCAGATCTTAAAAACCCTTCCAAATCTGAGATGGAATAATAAACGAAATGGATTTCTTCCCTCCCAAAGAAGCAGATCTTTCTCTTTAGGTGCTGATCTAAATTATCTTATTTTAATTTTTTTTAATTTAGTTGAGATGTTGCAGTTTTTGGATGTATATTTAAAGATAATATTTTTAATGACGTTTAGAAAGGTTTTGGAAAGAAAAGAAATTAGGGAAATAAGGTTATAGTAACCTATTTTAGCCCCTTTCTCTCTTTATTCCAAAACTAAGAACAGACATCACTGTTAATGACCCTTAATTGTCGAATTATACTATTTAAAGTTCAAAAATCCTTTAAACATCCATAACACTTAAACGGTTAATCCGTTTGTAACATATAACCACTCTATGGATGAACTGATATTTCTTGATAAGCAAAATGATCACTGGAAAATCAAACAAAAATTATATATGTGGGAAATGCCCATATCAGCCCTAGAATATAGAATCTAATGGCCTCATATGAAAAATATATTTCTTAATTACACCTCAAAAATGCGCCAAACTGCAGCCATTACATTCTCTCCACCTTAAAGGATTTCATCTTCACAATCCTCCAAGATGAAACAATACCCAACACTCTTGAATAAGTGATGATACAAGACAAACCATCACTCACGCGCACAAGAACAACCACTAAAAGGGATCAAAACAAAACAAATAGACTCGAAATTTTTTGCGAAGTCATAACTCTTATTCCTAAGTACAATCACAATCAAATATGGGATTGATTTGGGCAAGCCAAAATGTAACACCCCGTATTTTCTGTAAGCACTAAGGTTACGAATTAAAGAGTAATTAATTTCAAATGTAAGAATTAAGGGAAACGGGTTACTCCATTGCGTTCATCTCAGAATTCTACTTGAGATAGAGTCCAAGTTTGCGTAAATCGAACTCCGTATGAAGGAGATATGGCCTTCGGCAGTTTTAGAATTAATTAAAAATTCAAACAGCTTGGTTCAGAATTTAAATTTAAAAATCAGAAGCAGAAGTGGGCTGGGCGGGAAATTTCCCGCCCAAGGCCAGGTCGACCAGGAGGTCGACCAAGGGGTCGACCTCCCCCAAACAGGTCGACCTAGGGGTCGACCTACCCCCCCCCCCGGGCAGATCAGAAAGATGACGACTTCTGACTCCCTGCTGAGTCATTAAGGATGATTTGGCTGTTCTATCTTGTCTGGATGGTCTTGATCGCTTTTGGGTTGATCCGACGGCTCTAAATTAATCAAACTTCTATATAAGCAACCTAAATCTAAATCCTAAGCAACACAAAAATATTCCTAGAGTCGTCATGCCGTCAATGGTGAACCTAGAATAGTCGTCATCTCTTTCAACTCAAAGGCAAGATAGAAGCTACATCAATATCAAATCAAAACGAAACCTAATCTAATTCAACTAAGAGAATTCAACGATCTACATCAAAGGCGAGCAATTCAATTTTAGAATACAGATCCCAGAAATCAAGTTTTTCCTTTTGTTGTAAGTGTAGTTATCTTTCAGATGTGAATAAATTAAAGACATGGTTTGTAATGAATTGTAAAATAGAATTGTATCAAGTTGTATGTGATGCTGATTAATGTTTATTCATGTCTATTCTATCATGTATGCCTATGAACTATTGTGGTCTATCGAACCTATCATGTTATGTAGAAATTGGTGAATAAACCTATGATGTTGTATAGGAATTTGGGAATGAAATTATCATATGTAAGTTGGTGATATTATGATACATACAAGTTTTAGGCTAAGTCATGTCGTTTATGCCTAATTGTTTAGATCCATTTTGCATACATGTTTAGATCTACAACTTTATATGTTAGATCCATATGCCTTTATGTTAGATCTACAACCTTGTATGATTAGATCTACAACTTTATATGTTAGATCCATATGCCTTTATGTTAGATCTATGTTAGCATGATTCAACCCCTATGCAAGTTCACTACTACATGCCAAGTTTAATTTGTATAGTTTTATGTAAGTTCATATGCTTGTGGTTCATGTTGCATAGGTCTAATTTTCTAGTTCACCACTACATGCCAAGTTTAATTTGTATAGTTTTATGTAAATTCATATGCTTGTGGTTCATGTTGCATAGATCAAATTTGCAAGTTCATAGTTAAAAGTATATTGTTCTATGCCAAATTCATGTGACATGTGTGTAGATGGATCCATACTTTTGTATGATGTTGGAATGTTGCAAAGTTCCTCTTTACCCCTTTTTGTTCGATAAGTTAGGCTAAAATATCGAGCCTAACATCCTATGTAATTTTGCGAACGTACAACGGGGGTAACGTTGGGGGAAAACTTGAAATTACATGTAATTGGCATGTTTGGCATAATCATGATAAATGGCATGAAAATGGTATATTTTTTATACCTAAAATTATTAACTTAATTTAGAGGGAAAGTGGGCCATGACAATAAACTGTTGACAAATTTACATATAAACATAAAAGGATAAATATGTAAATTTAGAAAAGACGAATATGCCTAACCCGAGGTTAGACTGAGTTGTGGTGTAAAACTGCCCGGAACCAACCGGCACATCCAGTGACCACAACAATACCTATCTAATGTGGGTGGTTAATGCATTGAGCCCAAAAAGGACCCTAGGTTAGACTGAGTTGTGGTGTAAAACTGCCCGGAACCGACCGGCACATACAGTGACCACAACAATGCCTGTTTAATGTGAGTGGTTGGTGCTTTAATAAAGCTAAGTCAAGATTGGTAGGATTAAGTCAATTAAGGAAACACTTAACCAATTCAACATGTTAACTAAACTGATGGGTGGGGTTAGGTAAATTTGGACACTTAACCAATTTAACATGTTGGCTAGAAAACCCTAGTAACGGGGACCCATTTCAGCAGTAACCCACATAAATGTATCATGGTACCTTGAACTAGGCAGGGTGGGGCATTATTACTAGGCTGAATTGTAAGCAGTCAAAACGTCGGCGGGTGGTGCGTCAGTGTAGGTTCCGACGGAGTACGGGCGTGCACTTACTCTGGAGTGGAAAAAGCAAGCACTAGGCATTAGTAGTCATACACTATGCATCTTGAATCGTGTTGGGTTGCCACCATAGGATTGATACACCCCATGGTGGGACCAGCACATGTATCTACAATCAAGCCGGGGCCGAATGACACACGTGATAAATGTATGTGAGTAGGAGCCGATCGATAAAAAGGGATCACTTCACCATGTATATGGGGTGCCAGTTGGGACAAGTATAAATATGTGTAGAGAAGTAAAATGGGTGCGATAGTATATTCGGTTTAAACTTCCTTATCTTGGTTTATGTTAGTTAGTTATTCTAGTATGGTCCTATTTTCAGTTTATTCCTATCATGGCCCTTTTCCTTATTCACACACTGAAGAATCACTAGACTTACTCAGACTTATGTCTGACCCATTTTTCTTTCTCTCTCTTTTCTTCCGTTTCTCCCCCCCCCCCCCACCCCAAGTACCCAAGGAGGGAATAGCTCAGCTTAATTTGGACCGTTCATCTTTCCAAGCTTGAAGACTCTGTGATGTATTGCTTGGAATCTCTTACCTTTGTCTATTGCTTTGGATACACTACTACTTGGGGATTTATGCAGTTTTATTTGTTTTATGCTTCTTTATGTAATAATCAAGACAGAGATTTTGATGTAATGATTCGGAAATTGGTTTGAAATAGTTTGTTGTAATGTTTTGTTATGAACCACGTTTGAAATAAAGTTTGTTTTTCCGCTGCTTATTTATATCTGTCTTGTAAATTATCTATGTCTTTTACCTATAATGCTCCACCAAAGTTAAGGCATTCCCTTTGTGGGTGACCTTAATGGAGGTAGGGTGTTTCACAAAATACCTAATTCGCACAATTATTTGTAAATGAATAAATAACGGAGAATAAAAGAGACAACTCCCCAATTAGAAGACAACTACACTAAGCAACTTCTCTTCAAACTTTGGCTTATTTTATGAAAAATTTCAACAACATCTCCTTTGTGCAGCTCGATGTAAACAAATTATAACTAGCCAAATATGGCTCAATTAAGAGAAAATAAAAGCCCAGTGTGGCCTTCCGTGTTTGGGGCATAATATCACCAAGAATGCACCAAGAGCATAAAACACACCTTAGTATCAAACATTTACTGTCAAGTCTTGTATGGAAAAAATAAATTATACAAAAATACAACTACCTTGCATGCCTAGTGATCATATTAGCCCAAACAGTCATGAGAACGTCAACAATCAAAATATATGGGTAAATAATAGAAATCATCATAAATAACATGCATGCCTACCCAAACATGCATAATGTCATTCTACCAAATATTATACATTAAGTAGCGCATCCAATCCATATATGACTTGACAAACTTGGTTGCCATCTCGTTAGAAATAAGGAATATAAATCTAACATATCTCGTCAACAAATCAGATATTACTTGAGTGTTATTGTACTATCCTCCACTCTCTAGCAACCCATCAATGAAACCATAATTATTCCTGCATTCTCCCACAAATCTCAAGTAGTTACAGGAGACTACTCAATGCTTCCTATTCAGTATTACTAGATGATCACCCGTCCATCTTGATGCGAATGCTCGATCACCGTCCTCTAACGACGTCGGGAACAACAAACACCTCTTCTTTATGGATCCAATTACCATGGTTAAGTCCATATCACATCACTCCAAGCTTTGGAGTCATAATGTAATGACCTGGATTTTTGGTCAATTAAACATTTAATATTGTTTTAAATGTTGAGTTGATAATATAAATGGATTTTTATATTGAGTTATCGATTTAATAATCGATTATGATTTAATTTCGGATATATCGAATTATCGTAATACGAAAACGATATATAAATGAATTTGAAAATAATACTGAATTTAAACAATTAAGATGGTCAATATAGAATTTTATTTGAATATAAATGATAAAAATAATTTATTATCAAAGAAATTAATTGTTTTTGAATTTAATTTATATTATATCGATTTAAATTGATATCTTCTCCATACGATCAAATGAGGCTTCGAAACCTGTTCAAGTGTGTTCAGAATAGTGGTATAACCCTACTAATGCCAGTTTCTATGTTCAAAAAGGAGTTCGAAAATACAAGATAATTTAAATTAAATAAATCCACATCGGTTCGAATCAATTTAACATCAATGAATATTATTTCCTTCTACCCTAAGCTACCCAACAAGAGTACACTGTAAGCCATGCCTATGCCTAACCCTACATGTATTAAGACATTTCCTTCCTTCCTTCCAAAGCTTGCCAAGGAAAGTACACAAGTCACCCTACCTAAGATATTACGCTGGCCTATTCTTGCAAACCTATGCTTGTACAAACATTGACAAATTCTCCTCTTCACACCCATGTAACAACCATTGCCTTTGTATTATTTTTGCCATTTCTTAAACCAACGAAACACCCAAATCGCTACTTCAATTTCTTTTCCCAGTCATAAATCGAAAAAAAAAACCAAATCATTCCACCGTTAAAAAAAAGAATAGAGATCACAATCAAAATCATGATCGAATATTTCTAGTCTCCTGAAGCTCAACGCACTCGCGTGAAGGGAGGAAAGGGGGTTGTCACGGTCGTGGGTATGTGCTAATTGCAAATTGGATATCGATGATGAGTTTTGTGAATGGAGGAATGGAGCAGCGATTTTGGTGGAAGTCAACGATGGTATTTTTGACTAGTGGGTGTCGTTCGAACTGGGTAAAACGGGATTGAGCGATGTTGATGAATGGGCTTCTCGAGGTTAGGTGATTCGGTGTGTGTAGATTCAGAGATACTTGGCAATGACATATGTTTCGATTTTCACTATAGTGCGCAGGATATGGAGAAGGATGGAATTTGAGGCGATATCGAGTTTGAATGGGGTTACAGGCATGGGTACGCTGTCAAGGGTTTCAATAGTATGTTGGTTTGCTGAGGCCAAAGGGGAAATTGAAGGTGAATTAAAGCTTGGGAAGGGAGAGGATGGACTAGTTAGTGATGTTGAGGTCGGGTCTATGGATGCAGGGGGTGACGAGGCTATTCTCGATCAGAGTTTGATGATGGATGTTTTCCAAAGACGGGTTCAGAGTGTTAAACTAAAAAAAGAAAGATATTAGAAATGATTAAGTAAGTTAATTAAATTTAGTTGATTAAATTTTGGTTGTTAATTTAGTTCATAAATTCCTTATAAATCTTGTATTTAAATAATACAAGGTTCTAAAATCTTGGAAACGAGATGCATTGTTTCGTGACTATGAGTTATTCGAGCTAGAAGTGGTGTAGAATTTGTGGGAGTTGGGAGAATTTTAATTTAAATTGAAAATTGTTTGATTTAAATTTAAAATTGGAACGGATCGAAGAAAAAAATCAAGGTGAGTAAACTCGCTCTCTGGATTCGTTTATAATTTATTATAGATGAATTTTTATTTAATATAATGTTATATGCTGGTTGTTGGTTGTTTGGATGCATTTAAATATTTTGTGGCTATTATATATATTAGTTATATTTAGGCTTGTTGTTTGTGGATATTATATATATATATATATATATATATATTGGTGGCTGGATATTTCCCGCAGTACTATAAGTGGATGCCCGCAGTATCATTAGCCGATGACCCTATGCACTCCACAATATATTATAGTGAATGACCTTCTATACCGCGATATCCTGCCTTGAAGCAAGATAGGTATTATTTATGTTGGCTGACATCTATGGATGTAGGAAAACAGGTTGAAGGGATCCAACTGGATTCCTAAAAATTTATTATTTGTTTGTTCTCATATGTATTATCATATATGATGGGT
Organism: Allium sativum; assembly: GCA_030737875.1. NCBI lineage: Eukaryota > Viridiplantae > Streptophyta > Magnoliopsida > Asparagales > Amaryllidaceae > Allium > Allium sativum. Next base: position 966,643,938 of record CM060922.1, on the reverse strand, counting down.
TAGAAAACTTATGATTTGATAATTGGGTGTTTCGGATGTTTGAGTATCACTGGACCTAAATATTGATATATAAAAATATCGTGAAATGGAATTTTGAGATATAAAAGGGAAAATCTATTTTTCTGAAATAGAATTTTAATTTCGAATGGGCTAGGAAATATTTACTTGTTTTGAATAATAAAAACAAGCAGTTCATTTATAAACGATGTTTATAAATGAAGTGAAATAAATTATCATTTGATAATGTGAGGAATGTAAATTCAAATGTGAATTTAAAAAGGCGAATTGAGATTTGTTTCAAAAAGAAACGATGAAATCTATTCTGATGTTCAGAATATAAATTGAATTAAAATAAATCTATATGTATTTATGATTGGAATTCGACTATGTCGGATTTATAAAAATAAGTTATTTCCAAATAGGATATTTAAATTGTTTTAGATAGAAACTGAAGTTGAATATGAAAATATATTCAACAAGTACATAAGTTATAATAATAAATTATTCAAAATAGGAATAGAATTTCAAAAGGATTTTGAAATGGGAACTTGTTTTAGTATATATAAAACAAGGAAAGAAAATTTATAAATGACGTTTATAAATAAAGTGAGATAATTATCATTAGATAAGTTTGGAATTTTAAATTCAAGCATGAATTTAAATGTGAATTGGAAATCGTATCGAAAATGGAATGATAGATTTTATTCCGAAATTCAGAATATAAACTGAATTGAGTTAAATCTAAGTAAGTTAAAATTGGAATTCGATTATATCAAACGTTATAAAATAATTTATTCCCAAATGAATTAGAATTTAATATATAAGATTAAGTTGCAAATAAATTATAACTGAATTATTGAAAAATTGATGATTAATGATAATCTAAATATTAAGTTGGATTTGGAAATCTAGATTAATTTATATTTTAAAAACGGAAGAATGGAAATGAAATTTATTAATAAACTAAGTTTAAATGTTTATATTTAAGTCTAATTAAAACAAACTCGCTGCAGCGCTGTAGTTCGTAATTTGACGTTTCGAACATCAATTGAGTACATAGAACTCGGTTTAAGTTGGAATTATTTGAAACAAGAATCGTCAGGACCGATTGAACAATAGTTTTCTACTAGAAGAGAAAAATCATGATTTCTTCTTATAGATTTTAAGTTATGTAAAAATCAAATTTTCAGAAAATCAGCGCAATAATTGTTTAAAAAACCAAAATGGTTTATTTAACAAAATAAAAGGATTTTAAGCAAATAAAAATTAGATTTCCATTAGAAAAATCCAGATTTGAGTTATAAAATAAATATGAACTCAAGTGGAGTAAATGGAATAATGTTTGAAACAAAAATTAGATTTTTAATTATTGGATAGAATTAACTAATTTGAAGAATAATTAGATAATGAAATTTTGAATTGAAATTGGGATTTGGATAAGGGAATGGGGTTTGTGAATTTATATTTGAAATGGAATATGAAACTTGAGCTGGAAAAGGAATTCGATTGGTTTATAAGTCAATTAAAAATATATTTCAACGTGATATGTTCAAACAAAAAATGAAATAGGTAAAAGAGCTAATTAAAGAATAAATTAACGAGTTAGGAGAAAAATGATTAGATTGAATTGGAATAAAGTAGGAATGGATGTATATATGTTAAACATGTATGGAATGAAGAGAATGAAGATTAAAATTTGAGTGCCCGACAAAAAAGTACACATTTAAATTCCATATGAGATTTTATGAGCCTATGGCAAGCCGCTTGACTTTTTAATTTTCTTTTTGAATGGAAAGGACCTAGAGAGCCGAGTTGGGGTTTGAGCTATTGAGTCGTACAAAGGAGGTGTGGGCGAAATTTTCCAGAAATTTAAAGATTTAGATTATTTTTAAGTAAATTGATAACCAGGAATCAATATATATATAATTAGATAAGGAAACGAACTTAAAATAGAACAATATAAACAAAAAGGAAATTTATAAATTAAAATCAGGTAAGAATAGAAAGAGAAACATATACATGTTTAAAAAATGGATAATTGGATTTTTTTATGATATTGATTATTCGAGACAAGTAGCCTTGTCCGTTTTGAAGTTAACAATGTTATTCAGTCAAGGTCTGAGAGGTAGTTATACCCCAACTTGATTGATTTCATTATTAACTAATAAATAGAAAGATTCAGACTCGAAGATCAATGTTTAAATAAGATTTAGTTGAATGTAGTATTTTGGGTTGTTGTAACGATGTTTTACACAACATTCGTTTTAACCCAAGTAAGAGGAATTTTGGAAATATAAAAATAAATATTTCCTAAGTATAGAAATAAATGATTTTGGGAAACAGATAAGTAATTGGAATGTTTTCTAATTAAAAATAGAAGATTTTTCTAAGTATATAAAATAAAAGAAGGTGATATACGAAAATGTTTTCCAAATAGCGTAAGAGGCCAAGATGATTGTTGAAAGTATTGGGTTAACAAATGTTGATAAGGAAATGAAGAAGTGATTTAATTAATGAAATATTAATTAAGGGGCACAGTGATTGTTTGAAGCTTTGGATGAATGTTCGTTTTTCTTTAATAGATAAATAACCGACTATCGTAGTATTGGCCAATATCATTGTTAATATGGAGAAGCCAGTTGGATTATTATCCAAGGACCACTCTATATTGGCAGTAGCGTTGCGAATCAAATTATATGAAGACAAATCGAAGACGAAGTAAAGTGCAAGGGTTTTTCTGTTAATCCTAGGTAGAAATTCCTAAGATGGATTAATGGAAATTGTGCCTTCGGTTTTGTTCAGTCCCAGAACGAACATGTATGGATGAATGTATGACAGAGTATTTCCCGTGATCGCATATGTTGGTCTGTACAAATATACATCTGGTGGCAGAGAATTTATTCTCTTAGCATAATATCCAGAATATCTTTGTGCAAATCAATTAGTGATTAACGGATCTGACAATGTGGCATTCAAAGTGATTGTGCTATAAATGAAAGGTAAGTAATCGTAACCTCAAGCCTCACAACCGGGAAATGGTATAAAATCGGGTAGGTCGCATGGCTAAGTAGGTCGCGCAGAATTAGGGTGTATTGTCACCTGATATATAGAAAATCCTTTTGCTTCGTTATCTTATCACTGTTGTTGCTTTGGAATGGTTGTTGATCCCAACCGTTGATGACAGTACATTCGGTACTATCAAGCGAAGAAAGGGGTCGGTCATGTTTAGCTTGGGTTGCAAAATGTTCTTGTTGAACCCGGTGTATTCCTCTCTAGAGATACACTACCGGAAGGTGGTCCCATACCTTTCTAATTGGAAATTCATTCTCTAATAAGAGCCCATGGTTTTGATTGTATTCTGTGTATATAGAGCATGAGATGCAAGCGTTCTACTAGATTGTTATTTATATGTTTTAGACACTAATATAATATCAGAAAAGTATTGATTTTAAAGGATGTTCTGTGTTATCGTTAGGTAAAACCATCCATGTTTATGTGTGGATCGGTCTTACGATTATCTTTTCTTTCGAAAAGAAATTTTTAAAAGTTAAACCAATGATTTGAGTTTACTCACACCATGTAACGATCTAGAATTTTTAACCAATTTAAAATTGGAATTACTATTACTTAATTTGAATTTAAATTTGAAGTTGACATAAATATATATGGTTAGGAATATTTAAAAATTTTGATAAGTTAGATGATAGATTTTATTTGAATTATAAATGAGAATGATTATTAATAAGTTTATATTTGTTGATACTATTTGTCGTTCGATCGGATTTATCAAACCATAACATGAATTAGTAGCATTAGAATTAAGTGTTGTCCTTGGTTTTCATAGCATTTTAAAGAAAATGCTACCAAAAGATCACTTTCCCTTCTTAAGACAAGTGTAAGGGCACTTGTATTTTTGCATGCCTACTTTCATGCATGCCTTACACTTGCCCCTTATGTGTCATTATCTCCTTAACCCTCCATTCCTATATAAGGAGGCATTTTCCCCACTTTTTTACCATTCCACTCAATTTTCTCCTTTTCATCTTCTTCTTAAAGCTTATGGTCGTGGTTTCCATGGCATAAGTCTTCCTCTTTTCCACCACCACCTTGCCAAAGTTTGCCGTCATCCTCCTCCTCTTATGATAGAGAGAGAGATTAGTATATATATTTTGGTGAAGAAGACATTGCGCTGAAATACTGTCCGACAGTTCGCTCAGCTAGGATCGCCTAGCGGGAAATTTGGAAAGGTGTTTGGTGAGAACTCTTTAACCACGGTTTTTATATTTGATTAGTAGTTAGACTAATTTAAATATAGTAACGAACGATTAGTGGTTAATGATGATTGATGTTTGTTGTGATGGATGATGGATGCGTAGTTTAGAAACACACATACACTATTAAGCTTTAGTGTTATAAAGTTTGTGCACAGTTATGATTTATTTAATTATGTTGATGATGGTTGCTATAGGTGTTTATAATGGTTGCTGATGTTGTTTTGCACACGCTATGACACAAGTATGGTATCACATTGGTGATCGACAATCTCCTTCGTAATTAGAAGCAATACCATATGTATGAATTCATATATATCGATAAAGTTTTTTAAATCAATAAATAAATACTGGAACATTCTAGGATGACAGAGAGGATAGTGTCTAGGATTGGGTTTGGAAAATATAGTTTCCTGCTCTCCCTGGCTATCCCTAACTGATCTGACGAATGGGATGGTTAATTTGAAATTATTTGAATTTAGAAATGAATTGGAATTTGATTTATTAAGTAAAAAATAAAAGTTGAATTTTGAACCCAAAATAAATTTGGAAAGTCAATGTAAATTACTTTAAATGGTTTTAGATGATTTACATGAGTATATAATGGTTTTCTAAGGTATTTTGAAGTACTGAAGAATAATTTTTATTTCGGTCAAAACAGAGCTTGTCGCACATTGATAATTTGCATATTTTAGTTACAACTTTAAACGCTTATAACTTTTGCTATCTAAATCGGATTTCCAGAAAATGAAAAACAATTGATTTATATTGACAAGAGCTTTTAAATGAGTGAAAGCGGATTTTAATTTCGGGTTATAATTTTCAAGTTATGTTAAAAACCGTTTTGGAAAAGGTTCTTGTAAGAGCAGTTGTCGACCATAAGTATAAACAACTACTTTAAATGTTTTTAAAAATATGGGAAAAACTTGTAAAATCATTATAAATTATGTGAAAGTGTTTTGAATCGTAAAGTTTAAGTTTTGGCTAAGATAAACGATATTTGGATCAAAGTAGTTAATATAGCTATTTTGTAACGCTTTTGAAACACTATGATAACTCTTTCTTTGAAAACAATCTATTTTGAAGTTGTAAACCGCGAGCTGTTTCCCTAACTATATGTAATCATTTGTAAATGATTGGTGGAATGTTTTCAAAGATTTAAAAGTATTGAAAATGTTTTATATGGAAATTAAATTGATTTATTTGATACTAAAACGTGGTTTTCAATTTTAAATAATTGGATATAGTTGAAGATAAATCTTCGGATGTTTGATATTAATTCGGTAGATGATGACTCTTACTATTTGAGGAATTTAAAAGGTAGTTCACCGTTATTCCGTTTATAGTGTGAGTTGGATACAGAGATTAATATTAAGTATAAGTGGATGATATTTCTATCCATATCTAATGTCAAAAAGTTGGATAAATCTTTAAATTAAGATATGGGTTTCCCAATTTGATTGGGATAAGTTGGATAGAAATAATCTTCGGATATTTGATATGAAATTCTTTGGTGTAAATGTATACTATTTGAGGAATTTGGAAGATATTATTATATCGTTATTCCACTTATAGTATTCATTGATTATGAGAATTGATATCGAATATAAGTAGATACAATTTATGTGTAACTTGTGTTCAATATCGATTGATTTGGGTTTTGTCGTGAATGATATCTTCAATAATATCATTCTTGAAACCCAATGAGATTGAGTTATGGAAATTCATATCGTAATTTGGGGATTTAATCAAATCTTTGATTTGAGGAAATTAAAAATAAGGAATTGGGAAGGAAGTATAATCTTTTAGTTAAGATTTAAAGAATTGAATGTCGGGAAACCCATTTAATTGGAAACTATGATCGAAATGTCTGGTAAGGATTTTCAAAGGAAAATGGGTTTTGATAACAAGTTATCAAATTGAAAATTAATTAAGGATTTGAGGCTAAATTATCTTTGAATTAAGGGATGTGCTTTAAAAGAGAAAGGTTAAATATGGATTTTGTTATAATTTGAGAATGGATTTAAAGAAGTTTAATTTAACAAAATTCAAGATGGAAGGAGATTTGGTTGAAAGCCCGTGTGTTCCGTAATTGTATTTTTTTTAAATTGCGCTTATTATTTGGAAAGACCGGGATTGAATATATGTTCGAAAACCACTCCAAGTAATAATACGACGTTAAGAAGCAATTAAAGACTTGTAAAACGACGAATGAAGATCGGGATTCTTTGAATTGTTTGAATTGATTGTTGATGTCTCGGTTGGGCTGATCCCCCGATACGAGGTTATAAGTGGCATGAGGTTTGAATATATTTGGAGATTTTCGGATTGGTGCTTCGTTCAGACCCAGAATAGACTTATATGGAATGTCGGTCAAACATTGTAATTGATTACGTAGCACTGATCTCTGTTAAATATATATCTGCTTAGTGGCGGAGAATTTATTCTCTTGCTTAACACCCTTCTCTAAGACGTATGAGCTTAGAGGTTATATATCGATAGAAATCAATGATGCATTGTGAGTGGACAATGTGGCATACTTAAGTTATGTGATGAGCTATGGATGATCAAAGAATGTCTTATTTAAGCGTAGCTTTGCGTATATCGTGTCCTCGGTAAACCTCACTCCTTGGTAAATGGCCAAAATAGGAAAAAATGCAGCAGGGTTATGGGGTGTTGTCTCCTTCTAGATAAAAGGTGTATTATGGTATGGAGCCTATGTATTAACCTATGTGGTAAAAGCATCTACTTTTGTGGTTGTTGTTGGTGCGCGCTCGGAAAGGTTGGTAACGACCGGGAGATGGCATACTCAGGCGTACTCTAAGTTACCCAGTTAAGGGGTAACCCGGCCTTGTGTTGGCATGAGGAGCATCACTGTTGATCCTCGGACATCCCTCTAGAGGTATTCAAAATTCGGTTCGGAAGGAAGTTCCTTTGCCTAGTCATTGTTGGAAACCCAATCTCCGCTACGAGCCCGTAGGATTTTAGTTGTATACCATACGTCAATATAGTATGTAACACCCCGCATTTTTAATAGACTTAAAAATGTACATAAATGTGTATATACATAGCTAGGTAAATAATGGTGATGTATAATGAAAAATTTATTAATATATGGAAGAGAAGGAAAAATTAATTCGATAATAGTGTACGTAACAGAGAAGACAATAAAATAAGGATACTTAATTTAAATATCAGGAATTAAGTAAAACAGACATCACCATTGCGTTCGTCTCGGAATTCTTCTTGGAATAGAGTCCAAGTTTTCGAAAATCGGACTCCGTATGAAAGAGTTATGGCATTCAGAAGATTCAACAAAAATTCAGAATTTGCATAGGAAAATACCCAGGCAGGTCGACCTACCCAGGGAGGTAGACCTAGGGGTCGACCTACCCTAATTATTTTTAGATCTGGGAAATGACGAATTTTGGTGTGCTGGACGGACCGGATGGCTTCTAGGGCGGTCTCATGGCTCTAAAACACTCTCTACACCTATAAAATAGCGCCTAGACCTAACCTAATTCATAAACAATTCCTTCTGACGCCTCCATGCCACCAAACTTCAACCAAACATGGCTGCCGCCTCAAAACCATAAATTAATTTGCAAGTTCTTCATCAACTTTGGAGTTTAATCAAATCAAGTAGCAAAGTTCTTCACCAACAATTCATGCTCTTCACCAATAATCAAATAAGAAGATTAAATCAGCGTTCTACATCAACGATTTTCTCCAATCCAGTCAAAGTGAGTGGATTTGAACTATATTTGTTGTATAATATTACTTCTATCGTTTACCATTCCCCATAATGTATATGATGATAATTTAATAAGATCAGTTATTTTATTTATGCCTATATTTGAGTTCTCTCCTTTTTTATTCTTTCCCCTTTTTATTTTTGGATCTAGGTTATCTCGAACCTAGACGAAATCTTATTATATATACGTACGATTGAAATATGGGAATATTGGGGCATAATTTATCTTATGCAATCGAGGAATATAACCTGTAATTTGGGGATTGTGGCATAACAATTATTATTGCAAATATTGGGACAATTGGCGAATTGTACATTGGGATTATTCAATGAGATAAAGTCGAATTGGGGATTTTGGAGCGTATTTCAATAATGAATCTTTGGGTATGCTTTGGAATCATGAATCTATGCTGAATAGTGCGGAACTATGAATTTTGATTTATGATGTTAAGATGAAATTGTGTAAATTTAATTGGAATTATTGGATATGGAATTGGTATAATTCAATATTAACAACATGTAATTGGATAACATGGAATTGGTGAAATTTATTTGTGACTTGAAAAGTAAGCCTAGAGGGTGAATTAGATTATATGTATGAACGTGGGAATGTTGGGATATATATATTGGGAAAATATTGATTATATGAAATTGGGGTATAATTGGATATTGGAAATTGGCATGTTTGGGTATGAATAACATGGAATTGATGAATTTGGCTATAATTGGATAATTTGGGTAATATGAAATTTGGCTAACTATTATGTAATTGGCGCAGTGGATGACAAATTGGAAATAGGCATAAAAATGAAATGTAATTAAGTTGAATTTGGAACATATGACATGAATTTGGGGTTTGGGTGAAAGACGATTGTTAATGAACGCCTATGACACGAGGTTAGACGCGTTTGTGATGTAAGACTGCCCGGAACCGCCCGGCAAATCCAGCAACCACAAGCGGACGTCTAATGTGAGAGGTCAATGGTAAGAACAACAGGCGTAACGGTTTATGACACGAGGTTAGGCGTGTTGTGGTATAAGTCTGTCCGGAACCGCCCGGCAAATCCAGCAGCCACGAACGAACGTCTAATGTGAGAGGTCATACATCGTTACAGCATTATAAATAAATTAAGAAATACTCACTACAACAAAACAGTCCTTTTACAACGGGCAAAAACCGTTGTAATATGCATTTCACAACGGGCATATGCCCATCTTAACATGCGTCGTTGTAATAGCTGCTAACTATTTGACAACGGGCAATGACTATTGTAAAAGACCGTTGTAATAACTTGCTCTGTCACGTGCAATGACTCTATGACAATGGTTATTAACCCGTTGTAATAGCTAATAAATTACAAGCGGCTTTTGCCCGTTGTAATACAGTATATTACAATGGTTTTTGCCCGTTGTAATAGCAAATTTAAATATAACTGCTAGGATATACATCCATAATAATAATGAATATTTTAACATGCAATAAATACTGTAATGCAACAATCAAAATCACATAATAACACATACTAAAAGACTGAAGCAAGAATCATAAAATTCCAAAACATTTTAAAAAGTTCGATAAGTTTATACTCCAAAAGACTAGATAAGTTTACATTCCAAAAGGTTATATAAGTTACGTCGACATAGTTCTAACATAAATTACATAACTAGTTTCATAAGTACCAACACTAGACCAAGGAAACATAATCTTTGTGCCACGCGACGGTAGATCCAACGGCCTATTGATCTTGAGTTTGCATATAGTTACTAGCACGGTGTGACTGTAAAAAAAAAAAGTTACAGAATGTAGAGAGAATATCTTATTATACACCATTCAAAACTTATTATACAACATTTCAGTTTTGCATTGCTGTAAGCTTACAGCCTTTGGTTCCATAGTCTTCCTACTTCAGTTTAGACACCACCATATCCACAGTTTGGAGTTGTATATAAGTAAAAATATTTGTATTTGTAACTGACATTATATACGAACTTTTATTTCTACAATTATATAACCAAAGGAATAATTAATTACATAATAGGCTTCTATTGAAAGTCCAAATATATGCAGATGTAGACTGGAACTAAGTTCACCTTTGAAAAAACATTGTGAATCTTTTATCTAAAATGTATTTAAAAACTCAGCTGAATACATATAAAACTGATCAAATACTTATTATATTTTATCATGTAAAATCAATTTATGTATGCATAGGGAACTCATGTACACCATGGAGCAAACTCAAAACTGCATTTAAAATTTATGTGTGCACATGAACCAATATCTGGAATAATTACACATCTAAAAATTCAGATTCTCAGATTTATACGGAAAAACCATTTTTATAGAACTTTGCATTCTCTTTCAAATCCATGAATGTGCGAAGCGTTTCACACATACAATTCAATATGTTTAAAACTGTGGAGATACTGTGTTTTCTCAACTCATTTTGGGGTAATATTCAAAACATGCTACGCACTAGAGGGGTAACGGTAAGTCATCGATGTTTGGATGATATATGAAGTAATAAATATATAAAAATTCTAATATATGTGTTAATATAGGTTTTCAGTAATAATATATGAAGTATATATTCTACTAGTGAAATATGTATATGCAACTTTGCAGGTCCAAATGAAGTATATGAAGTACATTTCCTTGTTTCTTTCTATCCCAGTGTACCCATTACTAATGGCCGGCTCAACATGGGAACTTGGCAGGTGTGAATTTTCTCAACTCTGACTTCAGAAATCAACTAATTATTTGTTCCATGCACGAGGAAATTGTTTTATATATCTACAATAATGGGGTGATCTCTATATGTGAGCACAACAGGATCGTTGAAGGAAAGGGAAGAAGAAACTTGCAGTAAAGAAATCCAAAAGTTCCCTTTTCGACGACCCCTAATTCCCAATGAATGTCACGACATAAACCTTCCAATCCCTTCGTGAATCCTGTCACCCACTACTGATTACAACGACAAGTCTTAATGTTTTCCTTTATTCTGAAATGCTGTAGTTGGTAAGTAATGAAATGCTGTAAGTCAGTAGTAACGTACCAGCAAATAGTTAAGTAATGAAAAATTTGTTGTAGTTGGTAAGTAATAAAATAAGGGCATGATCATTAAGTTCAAGATATTTGCTAATGCAAGGGAAAAAATGACTAATAAAATAAGATGTCCCAATAAGTATGACCATACCAGTAAAAAAATAACTGACACATACTAGTAAAAAAAAATGAGTTAAACAACTCTCAATTTGTTGCTCACCTGGTTGTAGTTTGTATTTCATTGGTTGTACGTTTACCTAAATCAAGAACAAAGGATTAAACTTTACTAATTGCAACGATAATGAAAATACGTTTTTATGGCTATTACCTTACTGAAATGAAATCTAGTACAATAGTTTGAGCCTCTGTTGGGCTAAAGTTAAAAAAGTATGTCATTTGTTGACCAATACAGAGAGCATGCAAGTTATATAGAGCTAATTATGGTTATTACGCTTATTCTCGGTTAAACATAAACAACATATAAATGAGGCACCTTAGTTTAAATCGAAGAAATAAAGCACTATTAATTCTTAAATCTTTTATCAGTTTGACCATTAAATTTTTTGTAGAGAGATTAACCATTATATTGAAATCTCAAATCCCAAATTGACCCATAAAACGAAAAAAAAGTACATCACAAAAACAATCATACCAAATGATGATGAAACAAGCACCCCTTGAATACAAACCCAAATAAATAGTAAACAAAGCTCACCTGGTCTATCTGTTGAAAAACTCAACAATGTTATCTTGACTTGCACCCAAAATCCAGAAACCACATCCGGAAGAATGCTTGCAAAGGTAGATACCGCTTTCAATCGCTAAGATGTACAAACAAAATATGTCACTTACGTCATGACGTAATACTCTATGAAGTCTACCGGGTATACTTGCTTCATCTAAAATCATCTATTCATTGGGAGAAAGACGAGTATTCAGTGAAGTCTAAACGGAATAAGAGGAACTTCAAAGTAACATGTTGCTGCAAGGGCAATTATCAAATAAACAAGTCAAGTGAAGATGAATATTCATTAGGAATCATATCCATGTCTTCATCCATTTCTTAAGAAAATCCCCAACTAGTAAATAATCTTTTTTTTTTTGATAACAAATCGAAAGTTCAAAGCATTAAAATGAAACCATTTTTCACAAGATACCATGTAGAGTTGCCATCTAAACAAAACTTTACGTTCCTGTTAACACAAAACTTGTCCAACATTTTAGAATTGACCACAAATAATAAGAACAGACCATATATGCATGTTAAAATAGTGTTTAAGTACAAAAAATTAACTAATAGTGACAATAGCATTAATGAAGCTTTTACCTCTTGGACCAAAACTTTCCATTTCCTCAAGCACACCCATCTTATTCCTAGCAGGTCGGACTGGCTCCTCCCCAAATGCTTGAGCATAAGGTTACATCTACAGTTAATAGTTAGCCTACAAAGTTTTACTCAGTCTCTCATAATCAGAATAATAATTTGGATAAAAGGGAAAGTGCGGATTCTCCTTGTACGAATGATATGGAGATTATGGTTGAGGAGCAAGTTATGCATGATGTCCCTGTTGGTCAAACATTTCGGTGATGCATTCTGAACCTGAAATAATAACAGTAATCAAAATTTAGAAAATAAGGTTGTAGTCTTGCTAAAACTCTACAGATGCACCAACTTAAAATTCACACAAAATTAGATAAAAGATTTTTAACTAGAAATATATTATCAACAACTATGATACGCAAAATGGTAAGGTGAACCCAAAATTTTGATTGTTACCTATTACAATTGTGAGCTCACTTCAGCAACTAACACCTAGATAATCCTCCCTACAACAACCCGGCTTTCTTCCTTCCCAAATCAACTACCTAAATCATATCGGTATCCTCTTGCAAACAACAAGTTTAAACCATATACCCAACATTATCATAAGTAAAATAAATTTAAGTTTGATGCTCACCAATTTTGTCATGTATGACAGTCTTGGTAAGCCTAGCCCATCCGGTATTTTTCATTTGCACGCTCCTTCCTAAGTATCCTAGCTAACAGTAAGGAGTTTAGACCATTTGTGAAGACACTACTTGCTCAATAATATAGACAAATTCTTAAGTACCCAAATAAACATGAAATTTCTTGAGCACCCTACTGCATATACTAGTAAATCAAGCTACCAACATGTAATTTATGTATATGTCAAAATTTTAATGATCATACTAAAAGAAAATGATAAATTTCACTAAAATCCAGTATACAATCCGCGCTTTCCGCAAATTCCATGGAGGCTTCATCAATCCATCCACTAGTGGTAGACCGCTGCTTGATGCGACCTTGTGAGTTCTACAATATACTTGTCACGTAGTCGGCTCTTTGTAAGCTCGTCCATCTAGAAAATAAAGACAAAAATAGAATAAGTATATAAATTTTGATGTAAATCAGCATTAAAATAAAAAATGAGTAAAATAAATATATAACTTTTGATGTTCAATTAGCTATCCTTATATAACAAGTACAGAAAAGGGGCAGTGGAATAATAAAGTTCAGATGTAGGAATGCATGCAAAATGAGTAAACAAGAATGTTGGCGTAAAATTCATGTATACAGAAAATTATTGAGTAAATATTAATTAATGTATATGTTAAACGGACCAGCAAAGAACAAAGATTCATGGAAGATAATATATATATCTCTTGTTTGCTGGTATGCACTATAACAAATTGTGCGAATACATAAATATGTAAGTACATATTAATTAATGATGCTTTACTAATTCAGCACTACCTACGTAGTTTGAAGCTACGACAAAAAGAACATAAATTTGTATTTAAAAAAATTCTACCTTAAGAACATCAAAGAAAAAATACAATAAAAATGTGAACATAAAATATTTATCTACACAAAATGGTTACTGAAGCAAAAATACTCAAGGAAAATTGAAGAAATACTAACCAACATACAAAAAAGGCAAACTGACTATGAAATTTTAGAGTGAAAATCTACCTGATATTTACTATAACTGGAATTTGATTTGCTTTACGGGGTTCAGATTAAGGAGAGGTACGACTCGCTTTACAGGTGAGAGGCAAGGAAATAGAGCCACAACGCGAAGATCTACAAGAAGAAGTGGGAAAGGGGAACTCACTGTGTGTTGAGATTAGGCGTTGAAGAAGAGCAGAAGCTGATACCAGAAAGCTACGAGCAAGAGGCGGAAGAAGCGGTAGCGAAGGAAAGGGAGAAAATCGATCTATCGGATTTCAATTTTGATTGATTTGATAATCCGTCGTGATGTAGTCGATGAGAATTTGGGTAATAAAAGCGTGAAGAAGAAAGAAAGTTTAGAGCCGGCTGCATCTGACGTTAAAGAGTAAATAAGGAAGCAGGGTCAAAATTAATGAGCGGTCAGAGCCAAAAATATTTGTTTTAGAGCCTAAACATGCTTTGGAGCCAATTTCTGATTATGGGAATGGCTTAATCAAAGACTTGGTAAATAAATCTGATTTAATTATAATTTTTGAAAACTTCTAAAATTAATAACTTTTACCGATGAGTTTTGTTTAAAACGTAATTTTTTTCATTGTGAACCTATTGAAGTGCTTTGCATAGAGTTGTTTTAAAATATATCAATCAGTTTAAAATTCTGCAATTTATTTGTTTGATTTTTTTAATAAAATTTTGCAGTTTGTTTTGTGTTATTTTCAATTATTAAACGCATATTGGACAATTAAAATAAATAATAAATTAATTATAAATCAATTAAATTAAAAATCACAAACTAAACACCTTGATTAAGTGCTCTTCTCAAATATCTTGTTCATAGCTACAAACTTAGGCTTCATTCACCCATTGTTCTTGCTTAAATGTATATAGCACACATATTAAAAAATATTCACATCAATTTGATCCTTTCCCTATGGCGAAGGTTCACTCGTAATTTTTGACAAAGTAAATCAATTTATAACAGTAGTAAATTAGTATTTATGACATTTATGAAAAAAAAAATGTGAAAAACTACCAAAAATATAAAAACTATGTTTTTACAACTGGCTATATGACTGTTAAAAAGTAGCATCTCTTACAATGGGCATAAGTAATTAGTAATTAGTAACATATGATTAATATAATATTATTAAAGATTAATTATGAAATATTATAAATAATAATTTTAATGTAATTGTCTGATTGTCACCAATTACAATAGGCATTTTTAGCCCGTTGTAAAACTTGACATCTATTACAACGGGCAAAATGTGAACGTTGTAAAATTGACTTCTGTTACAACGGGCATCAAAGGACCGTTGTAATAGCGATATATTACAACGGGCAGTCCTTGCCCGTTGTGAAAAAGACATTGTATAGAGCATCTATTACAACGGTCATGAAAGGACCGTTGTAATATCTTTCTGTTACAACGGGCAGCTAATGCTCGTTGTAAAATGGACGTTGTAATAGGGTATTTTTGTTGTAGTGACTAACCATAATAAGACATGTGGGTGACATGGGTATGGTTAGAGGGTTAAGTGGGTGATATAAATGACATGTAAAGCATGACTAATGTGGACTTAACCGTTGCAAGACATGTGATGTAAAACATGACTAAGGTAGACTTAACCATGGTAAGACATGTGTAAGATAGGGAAACTATAAGAAAGGGAGTTAAGTGGGAGACGGGTGACATATGAAACAAACTTTAGATATGCTTAACCAAATGGGACCCGTGACGGTATCATAAATTAATTGAATTGGGTAAATTTTAAGTAACGGGTTAAGTCAAATCTAAAATTAATGATAAGAAATGGGGAATGATAAATAACCTATTATGAATAAACTTGAATAAGGCAAGAAAGGATAATAGGTGGAAATTATAACTTATGGGACAAGATAAGTTATAGGAAATGATAAGGAAGATGAGATAACTTATATGTAAAGATATACTTAAATTAAGTGGTTTGGAAAGGAGAAATGTGAAATTAAAAATGATATAAGTTATATGAGTGGAAAAGAAGTAAATTAGAATCATATATGTTGGTTGGGTTGAGTAATTCTCTGGGTGCCAGTCTGATGTTGATTTAGGTCTTCGGGGCTGGTGTTTAGAGGGTTATTCTCCTAATCAGTATGTATGTGGGATAAGGCATACTTAACTATGAATTAAGTATAACATGTTGTTGTAATCCAAAAAGGGAATAATTTATGAAATTGAAAAATAACATGTTGTGGGCTTGTTAATTGTGACGGCCGCCCCGCACCAACCGATATTTACTCCAAAAGTGCGCTGTACACATGTCCAGTTAGCACGGAACGGGTCGTCAGAAGGAAAAAGGAAGAAGGAAATGAACTAACAAAGAACCTGTAGAATGTCTCACAGCGCATAGAATAAAATATAATAATAACATACTTGACATAAAACAGGTGAGACAGTGCATAAGCTGAAATAACTAACATGGCAGTGGAAAATGTAAGTACAGCTTATGATCCAAAGTTAAACATTATTACTACTTTTCAAACTGTCTCAAAGCAAAAGCAAGATAAAGGAGGCACACTACTAATGCCCAAGTAGCAACCACCAACGACACAGGGAGAATATCTATATAATACGTGAAAGCCTCCTGCCCGCCTCCGAATCAGCTACTTGCGCATCACCAGCTAACCTATCTCTAGTCTGCTCATGTGAGCACCCAGAGTAATAAGAGGAGACATAAAACTCTGGGTCAGACATAAAGCCTGGTATGAGCGATAAGCATCTAAAGTGAACAATAACAGGTAGACTAAAACATACCTGGACTTGGACCAGCAACCAAAGAGTTAACACTACATACTGTACAACACTCTAAGGTGCCATATCAAAAGGGGTAAAGATACGGAGGTGGAGGTGTGCATGTCATAGTAATGGCAAACAATCAAGCATAGCATCCATCCTCAAATCTCTCACTCAGTGCGTAAAGCATACGATATTCACCACTTCGATCACCCATCCTTGCTATGATCACTTTGCCCCATGAAGTCATGAATGGCTTCACTGCACTGATAACGTAGCCACTAGTCCTTTGCTATGTCCACTTGCCCCATGGAGTTATTCACCCCATCTGCACTGGCTCATAGCCTTACCAATCCTTTCTATGTCCACTTGCCCCATGGAGTTATTCACCCCATCTGCGCTGGCTCATAGTCTTACCAATCCTTTACTATGTCCACTTGCCCCATGGAGTTATTCACCCCATCTGCGCTGGCTCATAGTCTTACTACGCTTCACCTTGCCCCTCGAGTCGTAATGACTCTACTGCACTGATAACGTAGTCTTGCTACCATCACCTTGCCCCTCGGGTCATAATGACTCTACTGCACTGATAAGTAGCCCATCATCCATTTTTAGTGGTGAATCGAAGTTATGAACATCGACAACTCCTTAGCACACGTCCCACAGCAAAGCCCAACCATGAAGTGAACTCATCGGTTCCCAATTGGATCCTGAGCTCTAACTTCCCATATTGGACTACCTTTACATCTCGGGTTATTGGTCAATACTGGGTCGGGTCGGGTTCCTCTTCAAGCCATCGGTTCGGGTCGGGTGTCTTCGTTGAGTTGGTTCGATGTGTGTCTTCCCCTGTGGCGGTTCGGTTCGGGTTCGCAGTGTTACATCGGTTCGGGTCGGGTGTCCTTCTTCGGGTCGGGTCGGGTGCCATCTCCCATCGAGTTCGTGCTTCCGCTCCGGTCCGCTCCCTCGTTCTTCACGTGCTCCGATCCGATCCCTCCTCCTTTATCCGATCCGATCCCAGTTCAGTTAGCGTGGCCTTTCTTTTTTGCTAATTTTCTCAAGTGTCAGGTTCCGATCCGATCGAATCCCTTGCCCAGTTCAACATATCCGATCCGAGTCCCCCTATTCGATCCGATCCGGAACTTGCACTGTTTCCTGAAGCTTTTCCAGCAAGTGTTTACGCCATTCGACGACGTTTTCGACCATTCTAACTATTGAAATCAATCACAAAGCATATCATACAGTCATAGCAACATGCATAATCAACCACAAACATCAATATGATAGGTTAAAATGGATCAAACATACCCAAAACCCCATATTTCCCCTTAAGCATGTTTAGGTAAAACTAATGATAGGGTTAGCAAAACTTAACCAAATTAACCCAAATTCGTATCAGAGGTCTAAAACATCATTTAAGAATTTATGAACATTTTTCCAGAATTTTATCATGTTTAAATTCGCTAATTAACACTAATTACCCTTAATTAGCCATAATTAGTGCAAAACTATGCAAATCACTCACCTTAGCCACAAATAAACTAAGATCTGAAATAAATCTCTGATTTGATGTGAATCCCAATGCTAAACAGCAACTCCAATGTTGATTTGGTGTAGATCTCCCTTGATTAGATGTTGCTAAGCTTAATCCTTGATCAAAAGAGGATTTGGAGGTGATTTAGAGGTTGGAGGCCAATTTTAGGGTTCTTTGGTGATAAGTGGAGGCTAGAAAACTAAAATGGAATGATTCTCTACTTTATTTCAGCCTCCCCATAACCCTAATCCCGAAATGGGTTATGGGCCTACTCACTAATCACCCTATTTGGCCCGGTTAAGCAGTTTTTCACCTTCCAAACCTTTTTTCAGCCATATCTCCCAAACGGTAAGTCCGTTTGGCTATTATGACCACTCTACGGAAAGGTAAACCATCAAACGAATCTAATGGAAGAGGTTTCAGGTCAAAATTCCTTTCCAATCAAAAGTTATGGACAAAACGAGATCAACCAGGGGCAAAATTGTCATTTAAAAATCGACAAAAATTATGAACATGGGAAATGACTCTAATGGATGTTTCCCAAAGTTAAATGACCATACGACTTCACATGGGAAAGAAAGAAATATTCTACGATCCCCCGATGCGTAGAATACGGGTTGTTACACTCTCCCCCCCTTAAGAAATTTCGCCCCCGAAATTCCCTAACCAAAACACACAAAAGGGTCCCGCATGCCTATCAACCATAAAACAACCATCAACCATGCAAAACAAGTAAAATAAGTCTATCCTAGCATGCGGAATAACTAAATCGTAAAGTAAATCTTACCAGGCAAAGAGTTCTGGATACGCCTTCCTAATGCTCTCCTCTGTCTCCCAAGTACAATCATTCTTGTTCTCGCCCCACTGAACCTTGACTAGCTTCACTGCCTTCCTTCGAAGTTGCTTCGTATCGTGTCCCACAATACGAATCGGCTTGCGGTTCCCAACCGCCTCGGGTTCTACTTCGAAGTCCTCTAACTGATCAGGTGAAATAGTCATATCTGAGTCGTGAACGAACTTCCTTAGTTGGGAAACATGAAACACATTGTGAACTCCCGCCATTTTCTCTGGTAAGCCAACTCTATATGCCAAATTCCCGACTAGTTCAAGAACAGGGAATGGGCCAACAAATCTTGGTGCTAACTTGTCTCTCCTGCCAAATCGTATCACGCTCTTCAATGGAGAAATCTTGACAAACACCAAGTCACCAACGGAGAATTTTAAGTCTCTTCTTCTCTTATCAGCATAACTCTTCTGCCTATCTTGGGCAGCTTTCATTCATTGCTGAATGATCTTGATCTTATCTGAAGTTTCCCTCACCACATCTGGTCCAAGCATAAACTTCTCGCCAATCTCTATCCAACATGATGGTGAGTTGCACGGTCTTCCGTACAAAGCTTCATATGGAGCCATACTGATACTGGATTGGTAGCTATTATTATATGCAAACTCTACTAGATGCAAATGGTCATCCCATGATTCACCAAAATCCAATATACAAGCTCTCAAAAGATCTTCCAATATACGATTCACCCTCTCCGTCTGACCGTCGGTCTGAGGATGATATGCGATACTGAGATGTAATCCTGACCCTAGAGCCTCTTGTAAGCTCTTCCAAAACCCACTAGTGAACAACGGGTCTCGGTCACTTACAATGCTTTTAGGTACCCCATGAAATCTCACTACCCACTTCATATAAAATTCGGCCAACTTAGCTGCCGTTCTGGTCGATTTGACTGGTATAAATCTTGCACTCTTAGTCAATCGATCCACAATTACCCAAATGCTATCATGTCCCGATCTAGTCCTTGGTAAACCATCGATGAAATCCATCGAGATTTGCTCCCATTTCCATTCGGGAATTTCTAATGGTTGCAACAACCCACTAGGCTTCTTTTGCTCGGCTTTAACTAGCTGGCAATTCATGCATTTGGATATAAACTTCCCAACGTTTCTTTTCATCCCTTCCCAGTAGTAAGTTTGCTTCATGTCTCGATACATCTTATTACCACCGGGGTGTATAGTCAGTTTTGAGTGATGACATTCTCTAAGCACTTCATCTCTCAAACCACTCACGTTGGGTACAACTAATCTTCCATTCTTTCTAAGCCATCCATCTCGATCAAGCCCGTACACATACATCTCCTCACCGTCGATGTCCATCTCTAACTTGGAGATGATTTCCAATAGATTAGGATCGTCCCTCTGGCTGGAACCAATCCGCTCTATCAAAGTGGGTCTAATCGTCAAACTAGCTAGCATAACTGGATCCAATTCGCACTTTGGTCTGAAATCAAACCCCGCGATATACTCCTGTTGCTTCCACTCAAGAAACATTGCCCCTAAACTGGCATGTCTCCTACTCAAGGCATCGGCTACCGCATTACCTTTCCCAGGCGTGTATGCGATATCAAAATCATACGAAGCCAAGAACTCTAACCATCTCTGCTGACGGAGATTCAGATCCTTATGGGAGAAGAGATACTTTAACGATTTATGATCGGTAAACAACTCAAATCTTTCTCCCAAGAGATAGTGTCTCCACATCTTCAGCGCAAACACGATTGCTGCTAATTCCAAATCATGGGTAGGATACTTCTTCTCATGCGGCTTTAGCTGTCGACTAGCATAAGCTACAACCCTACCTCCTTGCATCAATACAGCACCAAGTCTGGTACCACAAGCATCCGTGTATACCGTCATCTCTTCATTCCCCTTAGGAATAACTAACACTGGCGCATGCGTCAACCTCTCTTTTAGACTCTTGAAGGCATTCTCACACACTCCGTCCCAGATGAAGGACTTATTCTTCTTAGTCAATTGAGTCAACGGTGCTGCTATCTTGGAGAAGTCCTGGATAAACTTACGATAATATCCAGCTAACCCCAAGAAACTTCTTACATCTGTTGCATTCTTGGGCGTAGGCCAATCTTGTACCGTAGCCACCTTCGCAGGGTCCACGGCAATACCATTCTCTGAAACAACATGACCCAAGAATCTCACTTCCCTTCTCCAAAAATGACACTTAGAGAATTTCGCTTTTAATTGGTGTTTCCTCAACACCTCCATCACTATCCTCAAGTGTCCCTTGTGTTCCTCCTCTGTCATTGAGTAAACAAGGATATCATCCACGAACACAAGAACAAACTTATTCAACTGATCTCTGAATACTCGATTCATAAGATCCACAAAATAGGCTGGTGCATTGGTCAACCCAAATGGCATAACCAACCACTCATAAAATCCAGACGGCGTCCTAAATGCCGTTTTCGGAACACTCTCATCTGCTACTCGAAGCTGATGAAATCCTGTCGCGAGGTCCAACTAGAAGAACACTCTTGCCCCTTCCAGTTGATCAAACAAATCATCTATCCGTGGTAGAGGATACTTATTCTTCCTCGTTACCTTATTCAACTCGCGATAGTCCACACACAAACGAAGGGAACCATCTGCCTCAGTGGAAAATACAACTGGTGCCCCCCACTCGGAGACACTTCTTCTAATAAATCCCTTCTTCAAAAGATTGCTGACTTGCACCCCGAGCTCTCGCTGCACCCTTGGTGCCATACGACGAAGTGGCATCACTATAGGTCTGGCATCTTTCACTAAATCAATACGGAACTCAATCTCTCGGTGTGGTGGAAGCCCGGTCACCTCCTCAAAGACGTCCGGATACTGGCCAACCACGGGCACATCTGACAACTCATCCTGCGGGATGTCGAGGGAATTTACAAAACTAGCCATAACCCCATCACTAGGTAGACTACCAAACACTACCCTCCGCCCATCATCCGCCCTCACTGTCACCAAAAAGCCCTCACAGTCTACCACCACCCCGTACCTTTGGAGCCAATCGACTCCCAATATAATGCCATACCCAGTAAAGCCCAAAACAAAGCAATCACAAACAAACATACATCCATGACTCGATAAGACCAAATTCCTGCAAATCATACTAAGGCTAGTCGAACCACCAATCGGGTTCGTCACAACCAATGGTCTATCGACTATCTCGGGTTACAGTCCCAACCTATCTACCAGGTCACTAGATATGAAGGAACGGGAAGCCCCAGTATCAAACAAAACTCGAACTGGTACATCATAAATAGAAAGCATACCTTGAATAACAACATTCTTTCCTTTCTCCGCCGCGGTTGGGGCATTCGACGAAGAAGGAACAGCATCAATAGCATATGCTTTCACAATCTGCTTCTCCTTAAGAGGTTGCAGACACTTATCCTTGAAATGTCCCACTTGACCACAGTTGAAGCACTTCTTATCTGCTGGCTTGGCCCGACAATCTTTAGCATAATGGCCCATCTTACCACAGCTGAAGCACTCAACATCCTTCTTGCTCTTTTTCTGGCCACCTTTAGATTGGTCCTGCTTCCTCTTATTCTGAGAGTTATTCTTGCCTCCACCGCCTGCTTGCGGCTTTGGCCCTTCTGCAGATGCAGCCTCACTCTTTGACTTCGGGTAAAGACTCTCTGATCTCAAAGCTTTCCCCACAATCGATTCAAAAGTCTCATCGATGTGATTGATAATCCTTTCCCCTAAGTATCCATCCAAACCAGTAATGAACTTCTCATTCTTCTTCTCAGGAGTATCGATAAGAGATAGTCCATACTTTGACAAAGTGTCGAACTCAGCAATATAGTCAGAAACTGCCCTACCACTCTGCTTGAGTTCCAAGAATCTCCTGAACAACACTGACTTCTGGGCAGCTGGAATGAACTTCTCGCTAAAGCGAGCCTTGAACTGATCCCACGTAACCTGATCTTCTGGAGTAGCTGTTCTAATGGCATTCCACCAATTCATTGCTCGCCCTTGCAGCTGACGAGACGCTAGCCTTCTCTTCATCGCACCCTCAAGACCCAAGTCATCGAAGATACGGTCATAGCTATCCATCCAGTCTTGAACATCTGTGGCCGGCTCCATCCCGTGGAACGGCTTCCTACCTTGGTTGGTGTAATCCTTACACAACTTGGCGAAATCGACCCTCGGTGCCTGCACTACTTGACCACCACCATTTCCGGGATTGGGAGCTGCCCCTTGCACTTTTCTAAGCATGTCCCTCATGAGGTCAGTAAACATCGCCCTCATGTCAGCAGCATTCCCATGGTTGGTTCCTCTACCAGCACCCCTCGTGTCTCGGCTCATCGTCAATCTGAAAAAGGGAAACGATTAACGACCCCATAGTGGTGCTAGTGCAGTGCGACTTCATTCTTATACTACTAATAGTATATACATATATAGATTTTGAAAACCAAAGTAATCACAAATACACGCTCTTATATACGTACTATCTCTCCCTGATGTCTTTCCCTAGGTTAACTACGCAACCTAGAGCTCTGATACCAAGTGTGACGGTCCGCCCCGCACCAACCGACATTTACTCCAAAAGTGCGCTGTACACATGTCCAGTTAGCACGGAACGGGTCGTCAGAAGGAAAAAGGAAGAAGGAAATGAACTAACAAAGAACCTGTAGAATGTCTCACAGCGCATAGAATAAAATATAATAATAACATACATGACATAACACAGGTGAGACAGTGCATAAGCTGAAATAACTAACATGGTAGCGAAAAATGTAAGTACAGCTTATGATCCAAAGTTAAACATTATTACAAATTTTCAAACTGTCTCAAAGCAAAAGCAAGATAAAGGAGGCACACTACTAATGCCCAAGTAGCGACCACCAACGACACAGGGAGAATATCTATATAATACGTGAAAGCCTCCTGCCCGCCTCCGAATCAACTACTCGCGCATCACCAGCTAACCTGTCTCTAGTCTGCTCGTGTGAACACCCAGAGTAATAAAAGGAGACATAAAACTCTGGGTCATACATAAAGCCTGGTATGAGCGATAAGCATCTAAAGTGAACAATAACAGGTAGACTAAAACATACCTGGACCTGGACCTGCAACCAAAGAGTTAGCACTACATACTGTATAACACTCTAAGGTGCCATATCAAAAGGTGTAAAGATACGGAGGTGGGGGTGTGCATGTCATAGTGATGGCAAACAATCAATCATAGCATCCATCCTCACATCTCTCACTCAGTGCGTAAAGCATACGATATTCACCACTTCGATCACCCATCCTTGCTACGTTCACTTTGCCCCATGAAGTCATAAATGGCTTCACTGCACTGATAACGTAGCCACTAGTCCTTTGCTATGTCCACTTGCCCCATGGAGTTATTCACCCCATCTGCGCTGGCTCATAGCCTTACCAATCCTTACTATGTCCACTTGTCCCATGGAGTTATTCACCCCATCTGCGTTGGCTCATAGTCTTACCAATCCTTTACTATGTCCACTTGCCCCATGGAGTTATTCACCCCATCTGCGCTGGCTCATAGTCTTACTACGCATCACCTTGCCCCTCGAGTCGTAATGACTCTACTGCACTGATAACGTAGTCTTGCTACCATCACCTTGCCCTTCAAGTCATAATGACTCTACTGCACTGATAAGTAGCCCATCATCCATTTTTAGTGGTGAATCGAAGTTATGAACGTCAACAACTCCTTAGCACACGTCCCGCAGCAAAGCCCAACCATGAAGTGAACTCATTGGTTCCCAATTGGATCCTGAGCTCTAACTTCCCATATTGGACTACCTTTGCATCTCGGGTTATTGGTCAATACTGGGTCGGGTCGGGTTCCTCTTCAAGCCATCGGTTCGAGTCGGGTGTCTACGTTGAGTCGGTTCGATGTGTGTCTTCCCCTGTGGTGGTTCGGTTCGGGTTCGCAGTGTTACATCGGTTCGGGTCGGGTGTCCTTCTTCGGGTCGGGTCGGGTGCCATCTCCCATCGAGTTCGTGCTTCCGCTCCGATCCGCTCCCTCGTTCTTCACGTGCTCCGATCCGATCCCTCCTCCTTTATCCGATCCGATCCCAGTTCAGTTAGCGTGGCCTTTCTTTTTTGCCAATTTTCTCAAGTGTCAGGTTCCGATCCGATCGAATCCCTTGCCCAGTTCAACATATCCGATCCGAGCCCCCCTATCCGATCCGATCCGAAACCTGCACTGTTTCCTGAAGCTTTTCCAGCAATGTTTATGCCATTCACGACGTTTTCAACCATTCTAACTATTGAAATCAATCACAAAGCATATCATACAGTCATAGCAACATGCATAATCAACCACAAACATCAAAACATCAATATGATAGGTTAAAATGGATTAAACATACCCAAAACCCCATATTTCCCCTTAAGCATGTTTAGGTGAAACTAATGATAGGGTTAGCAAAACTTAACCAAATTAACCCAAATTCATATCAGATGTCTAAAACATCATTTAAGAATTTGTGAACATTTTTCCAGAATTTTATCATGTTTAAATTCGCAAATTACCACTAATTACCCTTAATTAGCCATAATTAGTGCAAAATTATGCAAATCACTCACCTTAGCCACAAATAAACTAAGATCTGAAATAAATCTCTGATTTGATGTGAATCCCAATGCTAAACAGCAGCTCCAATGTTGATTTGGTGTAGATCTCCCTTGATTAGATGTTGCTAAGCTTAATCCTTGATCAAAAGAGGATTTGGAGGTGATTTAGAGGTTGGAGGCCAATTTTAGGGTTCTTTGGTGATAAGTGGAGGCTAGAAAACTAAAATGGAATGATTCTCTACTTCATTTCAGCCTCCCCATAACCCTAATCCCGAAATGGGTTATGGGCCTACTCACTAATCACCCTATTTGGCCCGGTTAAGCAGTTTTTCACCTTCCAAACCTCATTTCAGCCATATCTCCCAAACGGTAAGTCCGTTTGGCTATTATGACCACTCTACGGAAAGGTAAACCATCAAACGAATCTAACGGAAGTGGTTTCAGGTCAAAATTCCTTTCCAATCAAAAGTTATGGCCAAAACAAGATCAACTAGGGGCAAAATGGTCATTTAAAAATCGACAAAAAATATGAACATGGGAAATGGCTGTAATGGATGTTTCCCAAAGTTACATGACCATACGACTTCACATGGGAAAGAAATAAATATTCTACGATCCCCCGATGCGTAGAACACGGGTTGTTACATTAATGGACTTAAGTGGGTTAAGTATAAATTGAATTAATAAGCAAGGGTAACTTGGTGAATGCGAAAAAAAGGAAGCTAATGTGAATAACCAAGTTAAATGAGAGAGTTGACGAGGTGGCACAAGCGTGAAATAAATGGTTAGACTTAGGTTCTAATGACATATAAAACTAAGGCGCTTGAAGCAGTCCGTACGTTATAGGATGAATAACCCAACGACGTAGATCATGATGGGGTCATAAGGCACGAGGAGCGCACATTTGCTATTTTGGCGGCTCCAACGGACTGGAAGGGGAAGTATGCAGCTTCTTGAGACGTTAAAGGTGCTTCTGGTAGTCCTCTGTAGTGGTTTAGCTTCGGGCTAGGATTACAGAGGTTGGGTCTACGCGGAACTACCAGGTGGGTGGGCCTTGACAGCACAAGTAGGGGGCAGTTAGAATGCTGTACGCGGTGGCATTAAGGGTGGTTCAGTGATTGCCTTAGGCAGAGGTGGAGGGTCAAGACCAAACAATAGCAAGATCGTCGGACGCTTGTCACCAGCAGCCTAAGGAATGCGAAAAGATAAGAGCTAACCCATAGAGATCGTTAACCTTTGCTATCAAGGGACGGGTGCGGGGAGACCTCACATGGATGTTTAGATTGTTTGCTTGTTAGGGGTGGTCGCTTAGCTCATGTGGTCTTTACTAGTTGAGGGAGGGGCTGAGGTGGGGCCATAGCCACCATAGAAAAACCAGACCCGAGGGATATCTGTACATTGGACACTCTTAGAGGCGGGCCCATACAGATATAGAAAAGCTCCCGACCGAGTTCCGTGTTTTCTGGTGTAGCCCTGCCACGGAACTTGGGTGCACAAGTAGAGGTTATGTGCAGTAGAAACATCGAGTACGATTGATGATACGTACGTGAGAAAGTCTAGGTACAACCATGTCTGCTCTGGGTGGTGTATCGTAGACTAGAGGGCATTATTCGGTGATGGAACCAAACTCGATCGAATAGTTTGAGGATAGCAGTCAGTACGCTTACGTGGCACATCGATAGTGGTTCTATGCGGATGTAGCGTTGTACGTTACTATGGCATAGGATGAGGGACTGCGCATATTACTGTGGCGATACGGAGGAGACCGTGCGAGTGGGATATCACGGGGTGTACCTCAGTTTGGGGGTAGCTATCTATACACTATATTAGGTTAATCTACTAGGGGGTAGATGGGTTGACGTGTGTGTAAGCTTTGAGTGCTAATAACACGTATAACCTAATAAATAAGAAAGTGTAATTGAACGGTATATGTAGGATTATTCAAGAAGTGTAGTTTAAATTCATTCACACAGAACTTATGTTCTGACTCCTTCCTCATAACATTCGGAGGTTAGACAGAGACTTATAGCTTTGGGAATATTGATTTAGTGGTATTGTGATTAAGGTAAAGCTATGTTTTAAATATATTATATTTTACTCCTTCCGCTGTGAGGTGTTTTCCGAACTCTGACATATCTCTTTTCTCTGCCTTTTTCTACAGGATACCAGAGCAACCAACTCGGGTTTCGTTGGATTGGATTTATGAAAAAAAATCGGTCCGTCGAAATTTGGGTTGTTACATAGTATATGGTACCTATTGTAACACCCCGTATTTTTTGTGAACATATAAGTAACAAATTAAAGTATACTTAATTTTTAGGAGAAGAATTAAGGGAAACGGGTTGCGCCATTGCGTTCGTCTCGAAATTCTGCTTGAAATAGATTCCGAGTTTGCGTAAAATGGATACTGTATGAAGAAGATATGGACGAACGAAGTTAGGCAGAAAAACCGGAAACAGGTCAGAATACACTGGCGCACTTGTGAAGTGCGCCAGTACAAAAATACACTGGCTCACCTGCCAAGTACGCCCATACTGATCCAGCACAGAATACTGGAGTGTTCCGTGATGATGTGTCTTCTTCTGAGTGGCTGGATGACCTGTCTTCGAGCTGGGTGGTTCTGATGTCTTCTGGACTAATCTGAAGGCTCTAAATTACCCTATTCTCCTATTTAAACACCCCTAAACCTAGTTTTCTCTCCACACCAAACCATTGCAATGTTATGCTGCCTCCACCTTAATTAAAATAAATTAATGGCGTCTCTGCTCTGCTGAAACCTAAGCTAAGACTTGTGCTTCTTCTTCTTCTTCCAATTCTGATTTAGATTAAAAGAGAACAACTGCAACTCTTCTTCTAGAATCCAACCAAGGCAAGTATAGTTATTTTCTGGTATGAAATTTAATCATGATCTTGACATAATTATAAATCTGAATCTGAGATTATGCCCTTTTTCTATTTATCAGATATATTCCTCTGTTGTATTGTTATTATTCTGTTTATTCAGTATTTCTTCCTCCTTTCTTTCTTTTTGTTTGATAGCCAGGCTACCACGAGCCTGAGCCAAATCTCATAAGAGATGAACACATAAACGCTAAATTTGGGAAGAATATTGAATGAGGCATATTTAGGCATAATTGATTTGTAACTGATTTGAGGACACAACGCATGTTGTATTTCAGGACATAAGTTTGAGGCATATTGCATAAGATGATTTATGACTTGGAAGAAGAGGATTATTGTGACTTAGAACATAAAGAACATAAGTTGTAAATTTAAGATCTAGACCTGGGCATATTAAATCTGATAGTCTGTCATTTGGAAGTAGGAGAATTAATTTGCACATGACTTAGGTGTAAAAATCTATATTAAGGTTTGATGACTATTAAGTGTGAATACACCTAAATGGGGATTTTTGGATATGTGACATGCATTGAAATCAATGGCTATATTTGGCATAACTTATATGTGAACAATGATTGGGGTTTTTGGGGAATATTCTGTACCATGCTAAAATTTTGGCATATGTTATATTATGAATCATGACCATGATTTAGGCATGTGAATTTAGACAAAATTTATAATTGGCAAGATATATCAATGAAACTTTAAGGAATGTTTAAAATCTGTTATATTGCCTAATCTGCTAGATCTGTTATATTGCCTAATCTGCTAGATCTGTTATCTGCTAATTCTATTGAATTGCTTAATCTGTTGAAAGCTGAATAATTGTAATTTTGAGGCACGATCTAAAATTGAGCAAAACATGTTAATAGAACTTTGGATAATCTTCCGTAACTTGTAAAGAAGTTAAATATGCTAAATGGACATAATTAGTCTGATATTTTCTGTAATGGAATAAAGTGGCTATGACACGAGGTTAGACTCCGTTTGCGGTAGAAGCCTGCCTGGAACCAACCGGCTTAACCAACGACCGTAAACTGTCAGTCTAATGTGAGAGGTCGTAGGCATAACTAAAATATGCTTAGACACGAGGTTAGGTATGGCTTGTGGCAGAAGTCTGCCCGGAACCGCCCGGCATATCCAGCGACCATTAGCTACCGACCTAATGTGAGAGGTCTGTGCATTAATATTTAATCAATGCAAATCTGAGATAAATATGATGTCTAAAACGTGTTGGGTGGATCGGGTTAAATCAACTGGACTGATGAATTTAACAAACCCGTTTCGTGAATCTGTAGGCCCAATACAAAGTTAGACAATCTGTAAGTCTGTTAAATCTGTACATCTGATCCGTTAGTCTGAAAACTTGTTAACATGATTGTCTGATCGGTGAACTAGTAAATTTGAACTCTATATGTCTGAAACTTGTAAACAAGTTAATCTGAAATCTGTTAGTCTGGGGACACAAGGTTAGGATGGGTAATTACTTGTGTCATCTGTTGTGTGGGACCCATATTAGTCAGTAACCCTTTCTGGTATCAAAACTATGACCCAACAGTAGGTAGGGTCCGGGCACGCTTACTGAACTAATTATAAGCGGTTCATTCTGATAATGGTGATGGGTGTTGATGGTGCGTTCCAACCGGGTCATGTGCGTGCATGGATCCCGGTCTACCTCTGAGGATGTAAGACGCCGTGACATCTATAATTAGGTCTGTGTCATTCAAAGGTTGCCACTTTAGGGAAATGATACACCCTTTTGTGGGGTTGGCACAGGGTATTTATGTATTAGGGAGCCGATCGTGTGGGGCAGGATTTAGGGTACACTTAGTTATGTCTGTTCTGTGGGGTACCGTCTATTTCTGTTGGGTGGTAACACCTGTCAGTTTCTGCGTGGTACCGTCTGTTGGGGGTGGTAATGGCCCATTACTAATGTACACCTAATTCTAACATTCTGTTTCCGTAGGGATTATTCTGTTTCCGTTTCTGTCTCTGTTCGGGTGGTAAAGGCCCATTACTAGCATTCTGTTTCTGTACTTTCTGTTCGGGTGGTAAAGGCCTATTATTAGAATTATGTTTCTGTACCTTCTGTTAGGGTGGTAAAGGCCAATTATTCTGTTTCTGTTTCTGTTTAGACATTAGGGTTACACCTAATCCTGTTATACTAGTATTAGTGCAGAGAAGTGAAAAGTAATATCATCCTGTTTCTTCTGTTTAACCTAAGTATATCTGTTATTCCTGTTTTTCCTGTTATCTCTCATCTAGTTTTATTTGCATGCCATGACATTATTATCTGTTCATAACTGAAAGTCACTGGACTTGCCAGACTTTATGTTTGACCCTTGTTGTTTTGCCTCTTTTTTTCCGTTCCCCCCCCCCCCCCAGGTTTTTAAGGAGGGAATACTCTAGCTTGATCCGGATCTTTCTTCCTTCTTGTAGTGCTTGAAGTGCTTAAAGTATGGCTTGTCTTTTTCTGGCATATTCGGTGGGGATTATGATTTTAAAGTTTTTTTTTACTCTGATGGCTTTTGAACAAGGCTGATATATATGTACTTGAGTTTTTGGTAAAGTTGTAACCAAACTGATTTCTGTCCGCTGCAATAAAGTTATAAAGTTTTTCAAGTACTATTTTTATATCTGTCTTGTAATATTCTGTTCTGTTTACTAAAATGCTCCATCAAAGTTAAGGCGTTCCCTTTGTGAGTGACCTTAACGGACGTGGGGTGTTACACTTAGTATCAGAGCTTAAGGTTACCAGATTAGATAGAAGTTTTCGAAAACTATTTTCAATAAGGTTTTAAAAGGAAGTATTTTCAAAGTAAAGTTTATTTTGAAAAACATAATCCCCAAAAGCCAGATATCTTTCTTCCGATTCTTTGTTTCGAATCCCTTCCTCTTTCCCTTTTTAATCTCTTCTTCCGCGTATAGATGCTTTTTTCTAAGATACGTAAGAACTTCCGTACGGTGGGCGGAAAATCGCTTCATGGGACTGAGACGGTTATCAAAACTAGAAGGAAGGGGAGGACTTGTTGGTACCTTTGAGGTAGGAAAATTTCTGAGAAGGTTTAACTTCCTTATCTGATTAGTAAGAAGAACTCTTTCTGATTCTAGCATTTTGATTCTGTAGTTAAGTCTCTGCACTTTAATACTAGTCTTGTTTCTGATCCCGCTATAGTCTCAAACCCCATAAGGGTTACGACTCATCTGTTTGTGATAGGTTGGGTTTTGAGGGCATCTGTGTTAGGCGTTAAGATGACTGTGACGCATACATTTCGGGTTTTTTTGGGATATGGTTAGGCTTTCCCATGCTTAGTTTCCAAAAAATCATTTGATAATCAGATCTGTACCAGTAGTCTGCAAGTATCTGGATATTTCTGAAAAGGTTAGGGGTTTTTACTCGAAGCGTGAAGTAGATTTCCAGTTTGGCATTGTTTAATGGGAGTAATTCACTGGGTGTCAATCTGATGTTGATTTCGGTCTTCGGGGTTGATACTTAGGGAATTATTTTCTTAACCGATGTCTAATAGGAACAGAACTCTTGTTTTAATCATACTTGCTTCTATCACTCAGTTGTATCCTATCGATCGAGTCTTCGACCTTTAGGTAGAAACTAATGGGTGTAAACATGTGTTTGAGACATGTTATGTTTGATGGTTGCAAGTGGATGCAAGTGGTTGCTCGTGGATGCATATACACATACTAGGCACTAGATCGGCTCAAAAACACTCTCATACTGCATATGGATGTGTGCGCATTTTTCAATTTTTGTGGATGCAAAATGATTAACTCATCACATGGATGTTGCATTTGGATGATTGGTTATGCACACATATAGAAATGATGTGTATCAAATAGGATTTCCTGCATACATAATTGGACTCATGGCACCAACATGGTTTGCATTGAGGAGGTCAACTGAATCAGTAGACCACCTGATCTTTGCATTAGATAAGAGACATATACACACACTTTTGCATATACTCATACAACATTAGAAGTTTTCTAAGGACAATGGATGCTTGTGGATAATGGTTGAGTAGATGGATGATTGGATGGTAGGACACATTCTTCTTAACGTGAAGATTTCGGGGACGAAATCCTTTAAGGAGGGGAGAATGTAACACCCCGTATTTTCTGTGAACATATAAGTAACAAATTAAAGTATACTTAATTTTTAGGAGAAGAATTAAGGGAAACGGGTTACGCCATTGCGTTCGTCTCGAAATTATGCTTGAGATAGAGTCCGAGTTTGCGTAAAATGGATACCGTATAAAGAAGATATGGACGAACGAAGTTAGGCAGAAAAACCGGAAACAGGCCAGAATACACTGGCGCACTTGTGAAGTGCGCCAGTACAAAAATACACTGGCGCACCTGCCAAGTGCGCCCATACCGATCCAGCACAGAATTCTGGAGTGTTCTGTGATGACGTGTCTTATTCTGAGTGGCTGGATGACCTGTCTTCGAGCTGGGTGGTTCTGATGACTTCTGGACTGATCTGAAGGCTCTAAATTACCCTATTCTCCTATTTAAACACCCCTAAACCTAGCTTTCTCTCCACACCAAACCATTGCAATGTTATGATGCCTCCACCTTAATTAAAATAAATTAATGGCGTCTCTGCTCTGCTGAAACCTAAGCTAAGACTTGTGCTTCTTCTTCTTCTTCCAATTCTGATTTAGATTAAAAGAGAACAACTGCAACTCTTCTTCTAGAATCCAACCAAGGCAAGTATAGTTATTTTCCGATATGAAATTTAATCATGATCTTGACATAATTATAAATCTGAATATGAGATTATGCCCTTTTTCTATTTATCAGATATATTCCTCTGTTGTATTGTTATTATTCTGTTTATTCAGTATTTCTTCCTCCTTTCTTTCTTTTTGTTTGATAGCCAGGCTACCACGAGCCTGAGCCAAATCTCATAAGAGATGAACACATAAACGCTAAATTTGGGAAGAATATTGAATGAGGCATATTTAGGCATAATTGATTTGTAACTGATTTGAGGACACAACGCATGTTGTATTTCAGGACATAAGTTTGAGGCATATTGCATAAGATGATTTATGACTTGGAAGAAGAGGATTATTGTGACTTAGAACATAAAGAACATAAGTTGTAAATTTAAGATCTAGACCTGGGCATATTAAATCTGATAGTCTGTCATTTGGAAGTAGGAGAATTAATTTGCACATGACTTAGGTGTAAAAACCTATATTAAGATTTGATGACTATTAAGTGTGAATACACCTAAATGGGGATTTTTGGATATGTGACATGCATCGAAATCAATGGCTATATTTGGCATAACTTATATGTGAACCATGATTGGGGTTTTTGGGGAATATTCTATACCATGCTAAAATTTGGGCATATGTTATATTATGAATCAAGACCATGATTTAGGCATGTGAATTTAGACATAATTTATAATTGGTAAGATATGTCAATGAAACTTTAAGGAATGTTTAAAATCTTTTATATTGCCTAATCTGCTAGATCTGTTATATTGCCTAATCTGCTAGATCTGTTATCTGCTAAATCTGTTGAATTGCTTAATCTGTTGAAAGATGAATAATTGTAATTTCGAGGCACGATCTAAAATTGAGCAAAACATGTTAATAGAACTTTGGATAATCTGCCGTAACTTGTAAAGAAGTTAAATATGCTAAATGGACATAATTAGTCTGATATTTTCTGTAATGGAATAAAGTGGCTATGACACGAGGTTAGACTCCGTTTGCGGTAGAAGCCTGCCTGGAACCAACCGGCTTAACCAGCGACCGCAAACTGTCAGTCTAATGTGAGAGGTCAGAGGCATAAGTAAAATATGCTTAGACACGAGGTTAGGTCTGGCTTGTGGCAGAAGTCTGCCCGGAACCGCCCGACATATCCAGCGGCCACAAGCTACCGACCTAATGTGAGAGGTCTGTGCATTAATATTTAATTAATGAAAATCTGAGATAAATATGATGTTTAAACCGTGTTGGGTAGATAGGGTTAAACCAACTGGACTGATGAATTTAACAAACCCATTTTGTGAATCTGTAGGCCCAATACAAAGTTAGACAATCTGTAAGTCTGTTAAATCTGTACATCTGATCCGTTAGTCTGAAAACTTGTTAACTTGATTGTCTGATCTGTGAACTAGTAAATCTGAACTCTGTATGTCTGAAACTTGTAAACAAGTTAATCTGAAATCTGTTAGTCTGGGGACACAAGGTTAGGATGGGTAATTACTTGTGTCATATGTTGTGTGGGACCCATATTAGTCAGTAACCCTTTCTGGTATCAAAACTATGACCCAACAGTAGGTAGGGTCCGGGCACGCTTACTGAACTAATTATAAGTGGTTCATTCTGATAATGGCGAGGGGTGTTGATGGTGCGTTCCAATTGGGTCATGTGCGTGCATGGATCCCGGTCTGTCTCTGAGGATGTAAGACACCGTGACATCTATAAATAGGTCTGTGTCATTCAAAGGTTGCCACTTTAGGGAATGATACACCTTTTTGTGGGGCTGGCACAGGGTATTTATGTATTTGGGAGTCGATCGCGTAGGGTAGGATTTAGGGTACACTTAGTTCTGTCTGTTCTGTGGGGTACCGTCTGTTTCTGTTGGGTGGTAACACCCGTCTGTTTCTGCGTGGTACCGTCTGTTGGGGGTGGTAAAGGCCAATTACTAATGTAAACCTAATTCTAACATTCTATTTCTGTAGGGATTATTCTGTTTCCGTTTCTGTTTCTGTTTAGGTGGTAAAGGCCCATTACTAGCATTCTGTTTCTGTACTTTATGTTCGGGTGGTAAAGGCCCATTATTAGCATTATGTTTCTGTTAGGGTGGTAAAGGCCCATTATTCTGTTTCTGTTTCTGTTTAGACATTAGGGTAACACCTAATCCTGTTATACTAGTATTAGTGCAGAGAAGTGAAAAGTAATATCATCATGTTTCTTCTGTTTAACCTAAGTATATCTGTTATTCATGTTTCCTGTTATCTCTCATCCAGTTTTATTTGCATGCCATGACATTATTATCTGTTCATAACTGAAAGTCACTGGACTTGCCAGAATTTATGTTTGACCCTTGTGGTTTCGCCTCTTTTCTTCCGTTCCCCCCCCCCCCCCCCACAGGTTTTTAAGGAGGGAATACTCTAGCTTGATCCGGATCTTTCTTCCTACTTGGAGTGCTTGAAGTGCTTAAAGTATGGCTTGTCTTTTTCTGGCATCTTCGGTGGGGATTATGATTTTAAAGTTTTTTTTACTCTGATGGCTTTTGAACAAGGCTGATATATATGTACTTGAGTTTTTGGTAAAGTTGTAACCAAACTGATTTCTGTCCGCTGCAATAAAGTTATAAAGTTTTTCGAGTACTATTTTTATATCTGTCTTGTAATATTCTGTTCTGTTTACTAAAATGCTCCATCAAAGTTAAGGCATTCCCTTTGTGAGTGACCTTAACAGACGTGGGGTGTTACACCTATGCTGGCTAAGATTGATACATTTATTTTCGAAAGATTTTTCACACTATATTATAGTATTGAAAGAGGATTTTCACGTATCAAGCATTTTTTACTATCTTAAGGAGAAACCTCGCCCATGTGTGCGTTTGCATTGTGTTGTGCTGCGAGACCTTATGGTAGTTTCATTTTTCAAAAGTCATAGCAAATTTCTATGCATGGGAATTCATATGGAGTAAAACCGTTCCGCGTTAGCGGCGTGGTCCATTAAATTTCCCAACTTTAAAATGAATCCTAAATAAAAACTGTTTTTGAGTTCTCACACCAGTCCCACGATTGACCTGGAGTTTATTGTTCCCACACCTAAACTCTGGGTGACCATAATTTTGCACGGGCAACCTAGTAGTTTGGTTCGTAGATTTAGCCATGGAGTTGATTGGAGCGGGATACTGGTTTTAGCCGGAGCTATTATGTTTTGAAGCATTCACATTCTTTCGCTGAGTTAGTATTTCTTCTGCTGTACAATCAATGTACTCTGATGTATTCCTTGTAACTCTGATGTTATATTATGGTAATGAAATGAAAAGTTTTGTTATTTTTGTGCAAATATGTAAGTACCCATAACTATCTGTCTTTATGAACGGTTTAAGTTGGTTTAATTACTGGCGAAAACCGGTCAAAAAGCCAGGTCGTTACACACCAGTCCCATGACTGACCCAAAGTTTATTTTGTTTTGTTTTACTATAAACTCTTGGGTGCCCAAATTTGTATGGGCAGTCAAGTAGTTTAGGTATTTTCAGATATGCTTGAAGGATTTTGGAGTAGGAGATTTCAATATTAAATATATATATAGAGAGAGTTTATTCCGCTATGTTGTGTGTGTGATGAACAAATGTTGTACTCTCATCATGATACGTATATACAGTTAAAATTTTGTATTCCAAAAGTTGTTATATATATTATATTTTATTCCGTTGCGATATGAGATTTTGTGTTGTTTTTTATGTTCTTCTTCTATCTTTTTCTTCTTATTTCATAATGATTCATATTTCTTTGCAATTTGGGTTGGACGTGTGGTGTATTTAGTCAACTCAGATAGTACGAATTTGCGGGCCATTACACATAATTAGCAATTAATATGAGCAATGTCGATTAATATAATATTGATCCTGAACCGGTACACTACAACTCAAATGCAATAACTATACTATAAGGCTAGGAGCTCTGACCGTCACTACTTAAGAAGGTCAAGATCACACTCGAAGGAGAGAAAATCCAACGATGTGGCATCACCACTCTACTCTAGTTCCTTCCCTAATAACTAATTTCTCCAAATCTCTAAAGCGAATTCTATCGCCATCGACTCTGAATCGGGTGTTCCTACTTGTGTAGTTTTGGTTATCGACTAAAGATGCAACAACCTCGATTTCAACATTAACACCGCACCTACTAATGCAACACCAACAATTTGATGCTATCAACTTCTCACTCTTACAAGAAATGAGATATGTCGATACACTTACCAACTCCAACTAGGCTTCAAATATGCAAAAACCACATGTTAACTAAATTGCATATTTCCATAACCTTCATAGGATCAATAAGGATATCCTAATCAAGGGAATAGGAACTAAGCTTCTCACTTAAACCATTCTGAAATGATATTTTAATAAGCCAAACCTCGCTTGGTGTTTTCTCCATAACAACAATACAACATCGTCATTATTATAAGCTTTTTCTTCATCAATGAGACGACAAAATACGATCTTGAAGCACAAACACAACTCCTTAAAGTGATATCTTGGAACATGGTATAAGAGATTAATAAAACATACCGACTAGTTGTGAAACACCCCACCTCTATTAAGGTCACTCACAAAGGGAATGCCTTGACTTTGGTGGAGGTTTATAAGTAAAAGCCACAGATAAACTCAAGACAGATATAAATACACATATTTTAAACAGCGGAAACCAAACAAACTTTTATTTCATCAATACGTGTATCAAACAAAAGATTTCCATAATTGTCTCAAAATACTTCCAACATTACAACCTCATAACTGCCTTGATTATTAAAGAAGCATGAAAACATAAATAAAGTGACAAAAATCCCTATAGTGATATCCAAAGCCATTATCCGAGCGAGAAAGATCCAAATCATACATCTACGTTCTTGGTGCTTGTAAAGAGTCTGACTAAGTTGAGCTGTTTCCTCCCAGTGGACCTGGGGGGGGGGGGACGAAAGAAAAGAAGACAAAAAGAAAATAGGGTCAAACATAAAGCCTGAGTAAATCTAGTAACTCTTCAATATGTGAATAAGAAAAGGGTATGATGGATGTAAACTAAAAATAGGAAAGTATCACAAGCTAAGGAAGTTTCGAATGTACTATCACACCCATACTATATCTTTGCACCTACTTGAGTTTATTCTAACTGGCACCCCGTGGTGAGGGTGGAGTGATCCCCATTCTTATTAAAGATCGGCTCCTACTCGCGTTAACATGTGTCGTACGGCCCCCAAGAATTGTAGATACCTATGCTGGTCCCATCATGGGGTGTATCAAGACCCATGGTGGCGGCCCCGACACAAAACTAGAAGGCATAGGTTATACTACTGGTGTCCCCAATGCCCTGGTTGTCTGCTCCGGAGTGTGTGCACGCCCGCACCCTGTTAGACCTGCACTGTGCACCCACCGTCGTCGTTTGACCGCTTACAATCAGCTTAGTATTCGTGGCTCACCCTGCCTAGTTTCTGGGTACCGTTGATACCTAACTTTGGGTTACTGCTGAAACGGGTCCCTCGTTACCAGGATTTTCTAGTCAAACATGTTAAGTGGTTAAGTGTCCGTATTTACCTAACCCCACCCATCAATTCTTGTTAACATGTTAAATTTGGTTAAGTGTTATAGTTGACTTAACCCTACCACCTGTCCTTAGCCTCTTAGGAGCACCAGACCACTCACATTAGATAGGTATTGCTACGGTTACTGGATGTGCCGGTCAGTTTTGGGCAGGTTTACACCGTAGCTTAGTCTAACCTCGGGTCCTTATTGGGCTCAATGCTTAACCACCCACATTGGATAGGTATTGTTGTGACTACTGGACAGCTGGGCGGGTCCGGGCAGATTTATATCACAACTCAATCCAACCTCGGGTTAAGCATATCGTGTTTTCTATATTTACATATTTGTCTTTATTACTGAATATATGTAAATTTGTCAACAATTAAATATTATGGCCCACATTCCAAATTTAACATTTTTGGTATAAGAATTTATACCGTTTAAATGCCACCAATTTTGGCATGTAACAAACATGCCAATTTCATATATTTTTATGTCAAGTTTCAAATATTCCCAACGTTACCCCCTTTAAACATTAGGCTAACAATCTTAGCCTAATCTTCGTTCGCATAGTTTTTAACATATAATATTAGGCTAAAAACTTAGCCTAATTTAGCGCACACAAATAGGCATAAGGGAATTCATAAACGTAAACGTGACATAGGTGTAAACTTGGCATTTTTGGCATAATCAATATGAACATCATAGGTTTGAACTTGCAATTTGGCGATTTAACTAACATATAACATGGGTCATGTGAACTTGCATTCAAATCAAAGTTTGACTAAGTAGGTGACATATGAAATGGCATAGTTTAGGCAAATACAAACTTGTGTTTAAACATGTTTAACTTGGCATAATATCGACCACAAAACTAGCATGTTATATATTCATCAAAATGTACAATTTTTACATCTAATCATATAGCCTATTTCAACATGAACTTGCATAGTTTATGAAACCCAAACGATGTTTGACATAGAACCAATTATATTTTGCAAATAAACATGAACTTGCATAGTTTATGAAACCCGAACGATGTTTGACATAGAACCAATTATATTTTGCAAATAAACATGAACTTGCATAGTTTATGAAACATAGATCCAATTATACTTGCAAACATAGATCTAATTATACTTGCCAATAAACATAAGAATGATATCATAGGTTTTGGGTCATGTAGGCATAAAAGGTCTATAACATGTTTAAATAAATTCTAATTTAGACTAAGCGAATACACATAGTCCATGCCATCGACATATACAAAAAGGGATCAATTTCTAGTTTTTGCCACAAACTTGCAAGTGCCATTGTTTTCATATACAATTGTTCAATAGGCTTGCATCAATCAATTTATGCCAAAAACATCAATACACAAGTCATGATAGAACCATTACAATTCACAAAAATTATAACAACACGATTCTATTTTCATTTACATCGAATCACATCATAGTTTTTATTCATATTCTGAAAGGTCACTATACTTACAACGAATGCAGAATCTTGAATTCTGGATTCTGAATTCTGAAACTGAGATGCGCTCCTTTGGGTAGACTAACGTTGCGTTGATTGATTTGATTAAACTTTAATTTGATTCGTCTCTTAGGATTTAGTGTTGGCTTGTCTCTAGGCTTTCTAATTGACGGCCATTCCTAGTTCCTCTCCAGCAGCATGACGGCTTTTGTATTCTATTATTTGTGTGAATTTAGGGTTAGACTTGAGTTGTATTTATAGAATTTTAAATTGTTTTGAGCCGTCATATGAAGATAGGAGGAATCTAGACCATACAAATTTCAAAGAGCCAATCAAAAGGTGACACGTAAGCTCTAGTGACTCAGCCAAGCATCAGAATTCGACCAGACCCTGACCAGGCCAGCCAGGGCCTGACCAACAGGTCTTTCTGACCTGGGCGCACTTGGCAGGTGCGCCAAGCCAAAAATGTACTAGCGCACTTCCCATGTGCGCCAGTTCAACTTTGTTCTGACGCACTTCCAAGTGCGCCAGTGCATTCTGACCCATTTTCTGGGTTTTCTGCCTAACTTCGTTCGTCCATATCTTCTTCATACGTT
Source organism: Allium sativum (assembly GCA_030737875.1). Taxonomy (NCBI): domain Eukaryota; kingdom Viridiplantae; phylum Streptophyta; class Magnoliopsida; order Asparagales; family Amaryllidaceae; genus Allium; species Allium sativum. Next base: position 966,602,901 of record CM060922.1, on the reverse strand, counting down.
ATCCGTTTTACGCAAACTTAGACTTTATCTCAAGTAGAATTTCGAGACGAACGCAATGGCGTAACCCATTTCCCTTGATTTCATCATTAGAATTGATTATACTTTAATTTGTGAAGCTTAACGTTATAGAATTCACGGGGTGTTACATTCTCCCCCCCTTAAAAGGATTTCGTCCCCAGAATCTTCAAATTAGGAAGAATGTATATCCTACCATCCAATAGTCCGTCTACTCAACCAACAAACACAGGCATCCACTATCCTTAAAAGACTTCTAATGCTTCATGATCATATGCATAGTGTGTGTACATGTCCTTATCTAATGCAGAAATTAGGCGGTCTACTGATTCAGTTGACCTCCTTAATGCGAATCATGTAAGTGTCATGAATCCATTATGTATGCAAATTTTTTTTCCTACTCATAATTCTACATGAGTGCACAATTATTCATACAAATGCGACAACCATATGACAGCATATCAAGTTTTCAACCATAAACAAATAAGAATACATATATGCATATGCAGTATGAAGTGATTGAGCTGATCTAAGACCTAGATTGTGTGTGTATATGCATCCACGAGCAACCACTAGTAACCACTTGCAACCACTTGCAGCCATCAACCATAACATGTTTCAAATACATGTTTACATCCAACGGGGTTTCTACCTAAGGATAAAGGATAATATCGAGGAGATATACCTAAAAAGATAGATACAAGCACAACTTAAGAAAAAGAGAGGTCAAAGATGTACCCTCAAAAAGAAAAGGGTAGGCAGCGCGTATTCCATCCTCAGTTTCCCAAGTCGCGTCTTCCTCGGCGTCGCTCCACTGAACCTTAACGAGCTTCACTTCGCGGTTGCGTAGCTTTTTGATTTCAGTTCCTACGATTCGAGTTGGAACTCTCCTTACAGTTGCTTCACGTTCCACTTCGGCTTCTTCTAGAATGCTCGGCTCCACCACTTCCGCTGATTCATGTAGACATTTCCAGAGATGAGAAACGTGAAAGACGTTGTGAATTCCGACCAATCTTTCAGGCAGATCTACTCTACTAGCCATTTTCCCAATCTTCTCGATGATAGGGAACGGTCCTACAAATCTTGGTGCTAGCTTTCCTGCGGATCCAAAGCGAATGACGTTCCTTAAAGGGGATACCTTAAGGAAAACCCTATCCCCAACCTCAAACTCAAGGTCGGTCCTTCTTTTGTCGGCGTAGGATTTCTGTCTGTATTGGGCTGTCTTCATTCTGCTACGTATCAAGTCCACTTTCTCTGAAGTTTCTCGAATCATGTCTGGCCCAAGTATAAGCTTATCTGTGGACCCCCACCAACAAGTTGGTGATTTGCACGGTCTTCCATACAAGGCTTCGAAGGGTGCCATGCCGATGGTAGCTTGGTAGCTGTTGTTGTAGGCAAATTCCACTAAAGGAAGGTGATCCACCCACGTCCCTCCAAAGTCAAGAACGCAAAGTCTTAAAAGATCCTCTAAAACTCTATTCACCCTTTCCGTCTGACCATCGGTTTGGGGGTGATAGGCCGTGCTCAAACATAACTGCGTGCCTACAGCTTCTTGCAGACTCCGCCAAAACTCACTCGTGAAGATAGAGTCTCGGTCACTAACAATGCTGGAGGGTATCCCATGGAGTCAAACTATTTCCTTGAGATAAAGAGATGCTAGAGATGAGGCAGTCCTTCTACTCTTGATAGGTATAAAGTAGGCACTTTTGGTAAGCCTATCCACTATTACCCAAATGCTAGTGTTGCCTCTTCTCGACATAGGCAGTCCATCAATGAAGTCCTTTGAAATGCTATCCTACTTCCACTGTTGGACCTCTAGAGGGTGAAGTAGTCCTCCAGGATTCTTTTGTTCCGCCTTGACCCGTTGGCAGGTCATGCACTTAGAAACGAAATCTGCCACGTCTTGCTTCATGCCACTCCAAAAGAAAGTCCTTTTTATATCCTTGTACATCTTATCACCGCCAGGGTGTATAGTCATCTTGGAATGATGCGCTTCCTCGAGAACCTTCTTTGTCGACTCCCTTGCTTGTGGGACGCATAATCTTCCATCTCGCCTCAGCCAACCCTTATCATCGATGGCGTACCTACTGAGGTGACTAGAAGTCTCACCCCTAATAAGTTTATCAATCGCATCAACAAGCTGAGGGTCTTCACGTTGTGCAGCCCCTATTGAGTCCAAGAGAGTAGGGCGTACTTCGAGAGATGCTAACAAACCCGGTACAAAATCTGAGGAGGGCCTAAAGTTGAAACTGGCTATATACTCCAAGTTTTGCCTTTCCACAAAGAGAAGGCTTAGGGTCAGTTTCTTTCGGCTCAACGCGTCTGCTACCACGTTGCCTTTTCCGGGATTATAGGAAATTTCAAAATCATACGAGGCAAGAAACTCCATCCATCTTTGCTGCCTCAAGTTAAGATCCTTTTGGGAGAAGAGATATTTCAACGATTTATGGTCAGTGTATAATTCAAACTTCTCACCTAGGAGATAATGGCGCCAAGATTTAAGTCCAAAGACGATGGCGGCCAACTCAAGATCGTGGGTTGGGTAGTTTTTTTCATGAACTTTCAATTGTCTTCCGCCATACGCTACTACCCTTCCTTCTTGCACTAGAATAGCGCCTAGTCCCGTTCCACATGCATCCGTGTATACTGTGAACATTTTGCTTCCGTCAGGCAGAGTTAGAACTGGGGCTGTTGTAAGAGCCCTTTTTAATCGTTGGAAAGAAAACTCGCAGTCCAAATCCCAAGTGAGTGCCAGATTCTTCTTTGTTAGCCTTGTGAGTGGGGCTGAGATTTTCGCAAAATCCCTAATGAACTTTCGGTAAAAACCGGCTAGCCCAAGAAAGCTTCGAACTTTGGTTGCATTTCTTGGTGTCTTCCAATCTTGTACTGCCACCACTTTCGCGGGGTCCACAACCAACCCTTCTTTGGACACTATAAAGTGACACTTGGAGAATTTGGCTTTTAGTTGATGTGCACGGAGAGTATCCATGATTTCTTTCAGATGCTGAGCATGTCCTTCCTCACTCTTTGAGAAGATTAAGATATCATCTACGAAGACAACCACAAATTTGTTGAGGAATTCTCTGAACACCCTGCTCATTAGGTCTACGAAATAAGCGGGTGCGTTTGTCAAGCCGAAAGGCATGACAAGCCACTCGAAGAAACCGTCTGGGGTTCTGAACGTTGTCTTATCAATGCTGTCTTCAGCTACTCTTAGCTGATGGAACCCAGTTGCCAGATCAAGTTGGGAGAAGACCGTCGCACCTACAAGCTGATCAAACAAATCGTCGATTCGGAGAAGAGGGGGCCTATTTTTCTTGGTCAATTTGTTTAACTCCCTATAGTCGACGCAAAGGCGAAGCGAACCGTCTGCTTTGGTTGCGAACACCACTGGAGCACCCCATTCCGAAATGCTCCGTCTAATGAACCCCTTTTCGAGAAGTTCTTTAACCTGCTTACTGAGCTCCTTTCTCTCCCTTGGAGCCATGTGTCTGACAGGTAAAGCTACAGGCTTTGCGTTATCCACAAGATATATGCGGAAGTTTATTTCCCGCCTCGAAGGTAAGCCTTTCACTTCCTCAAAGACATCCGGATATTCCCGGACTACTCTAACTGATTGCAAATTCTCATCAGAAGCATCAAGCGACTCTAGATAACTAAGCATAACAGCATTCAAGGGATTACAAGAGATTTCTAGAGTGTTACCAAGCCGAGTCAAGAGCCTGACTGCTCTTTTCTCACAATCAAGAATGGCACTATTACTGGATAACTAGTCCATGCCTAAGATCAAACTATATCCCGAGAAGCCCAAAACAAAGGCACTACAACTAAACTCCATGCTGAGAATAGAGATTTTCAAACCCAAACAAACCATTGACAAGTAAGCGGAGCCCCCAATTGGATTTGAAAATACTAAGGGATCTTCTACGATACTAGTGTCTAGATGTAGAGATTCTACTAAGGCAGATGAAATAAATGAGTGTGATGCGCCAGAGTCAAAAAGTGTACGAACTAGATGATCACAAAGATAAACTAAGCTTTCTACAGAAATATTTCTACCTCGTTCTCAAGTTAGGATTGAGAAGATAAGCAAGGTAAAACAAAGCGTTTAGGAGAAGAAGTTAAAGAGGTACCCCTAGAAGGTCCTGCTTGCGGGCCTTGCCCTTGCTTCTTAGGGCAGTTCTTACTAATATGTCCAATATCACCACACTGAAAGCATGCCCCCATCTTCATCTTCTTCTTTCTACAATCCTGAACTATATGCCCAACAATGCCACAGAAATAACATTTCCTTTTCTCACATGTCTTGTTATTATCGTTGTGGTCCTTTCCTCGTTGATTATTATCCGTCTTCTTGTTTGACGATTCTTCTGTTTGTTGTTTCGCGCAGAGGAGGAGGAGGAGTAAAAGCGTCTGTAGCTGGGGAGTAATGTCCCCAGACATACTGAAACGGAAAGGAAAAATTCAAAACGAAGGATAGAGAGGGATAGATAGGGCACATGGCTTTGGGGGATTTTGTCTTTTTATAAATATAACACTTTTTCTAAAAAAATGCTTCTTTACTTTCTTTTTGAAAACAATTTTCAAAAACTTTTATCTTGTTTGGTAAACCTATGCTCTGATACCAAGTGAAACACCCCACCTCCATTAAGGTCACTCACAAAGGGAATGCCTTAACTTTGGTGGAGATTTATAAGTAAAAGCCACAGATAAACTCAAGACAGATATAAATACACATATTTTAAACAGCGGAAACCAAACAAACTTTTATTTCATCAATACGTGTATCAAACAAAAGATTTCCATAATTGTCTCAAAATACTTCCAACATTACATCCTCATAACTGCCTTGATTATTAAAGAAGCATGAAAACATAAATAAAGTGACAAAAATCCCCATAGTGATATCCAAAGCCATTATCCAAGCGAGAAAGATCCAAATCATACATCTACGTTCTTGGTGCTTGTAAAGAGTCTGACTGAGTTGAGCTGTTTCCTCCCAGTGGACCTGGGGGGGGGGGGGGGGACGAAAGAAAAGAAGACGAAAAGAAAATAGGGTCAGACATAAAGCCAGAGTAAATCTAGTAACTCTTCAATATGTGAATAAGAAAAGGGTATGATGGATGTAAATTAAAAATAGGAAAGTATCACAAGCTAAGGAAGTGTCGAATGTACTATCATACCCATACTATATCTCTGCACCTACTTGAGTTTATTCTAACTGGCACCCCGTGGTGAGGGTGGAGTGATCCCCATTCTTATTAAAGATCGGCTCCTACTCGCGTTAACATGTGTCATACGGCCCCCAAGAATTGTAGGTACCTATGCTGGTCCCACCATGGGTGTATCAAGACCTATGGTGGCGGCCCCGACACAAAACTAGAAGGCATAGGTTATACTACTGGTGTCCCCAGTGCCCTGATTGTCTGCTCCGGAGTGTGTGCATGCCCGCACCCTGTTAGACCTGCACTGTGCACCCACCGCCGTCGTTTGACCGCTTACAATCAGCTCAGTAATCGTGGCTCACCCTGCCTAGTTTCAGGGTACCGTTGATACCTAACTTTGGGTTACTGCTGAAACGGGTCCCCCATTACCAGGATGTTCTAGTCAAACATGTTAAGTGGTTAAGTGTCTGTATTTACCTAACCCCACCCATCAATTCTTGTTAACATGTTGAATTTGGTTAAGTTTTATAGTTGACTTAACCCTACCATCTGTCCTTAGCCTCTTAGGAGCACCAGACCACTCACATTAGACATGTATTGCTACGGTTACTAGATGTGCCGGTTGGTTCCGGGGAGGTTTACACCGCAGCTCAGTCTAACCTCGGGTCCTTATTTGGCTCAATGCTTAACCACCCACATTGGATAGGTATTGTTGTGACTACTGGTCAGCCGGGCGGGTCCGGGCAGATTTACATCACAACTCAATCCAACCTCGGGTTAAGCATATCGTGTTTTCTATATTTACATATTTGTCTTTATTACTGAATATATGTAAATTTGTCAACAATTAAATATTATGGCCCACATTCCAAGTTCAACATTTTTGGTATAAGAATTTATACCGTTTAAATGCCACCAATTTTGGCATGTGACAAACATGCCAATTTCATATATTTTTATGTCAAGTTTCAAATATTCCCAACGTTACCCCGTTTAAACATTAGGCTAACAATCTTAGCCTAATCTTCTTCGCATAGTTTTTAACATATAATATTAGGCTAAAAACTTAGCCTAATTTAGCGCACACAAATAGGCAAAAGGGAATTCATAAACGTAAACGTGACATAGGTGTAAACTTGGCATTTTTGGCATAATCAATATGAACATCATAGGTATGAACTTGCAATTTGGCGATTTAACTAACATATAACATGGGTCATGTGAACTTGCATTCAAATCAAAGTATGACTAAGTAGGTGACATATGAAATGGCATAGTTTAGGCAAATACAAACTTGTGTTTAAACATGTTTAACTTGGCATAATATCGACCACAAAACTAGCATGTTATATATTCATTAAAATGTACAATTTTTACATCTAATCATATAGCCTATTTCAACATGAACTTGCATAGTTTATGAAACCCAAACGATGTTTGACATAGAACCAATTATATTTTGCAAATAAACATGAACTTGCATAGTTTATGAAACCAGAATGATGTTTGACATAGAACCAATTATATTTTGCAAATAAACATGAGCTTGCATAGTTTATGAAACATAGATCCAATTATACTTGCAAACATAGATCTAATTATACTTGCCAATAAACATAAGAATGATATCATAGGTTTTGGGTCATGTAGGCATAAAAGGTCTATAACATGTTTACATAAATTCGAATTTAGACTAAGGGAATAGACATAGTCCATGCCATCGACATATACAAAAAGGGATCAATTTCTAGTTTTTGCCACAAACTTGCAAGTGCCATTGTTTTCATATACAATTGTTCAATAGGCTTGCATCAATCAATTTATGCCAAAAACATCAATACACAAGTCATGATAGAACCATTACAATTCACAAAAATTATAACAACACGATTCTATTTTCATTTACATCGAATCACATCACAGTTTTTATTCATATTCTGAAAGGTCACTATACTTACAACGAATGCAGAATCTTGAATTCTGGATTCTGAATTCTGAAACTGAGATGCGCTTTTTTGGGTAGACTAACGTTGCATTGATTGATTTGATTAAATTTTAATTTGATTCGTCTCTTAGGCTTTAGTGTTGGCTTGTCTCTAGGCTTTCTAATTGACGGCCATTCCTAGTTCCTCTCCAGCCGCATGACGGCTTTTGTATTCTATTATTTGTGTGAATTTAGGGTTAGACTTTAGTTGTATTTATAGAATTTTAAATTGTTTTGAGCCGTCAGATGAAGATAGGAGGAATCTAGACCATAAAATTTCAAAGAGCCAATCAAAAGGTGACACGTAAGCCCTAGTGACTCAGCCAAGCATCAGAATTCGACCAGACCCTGACCAGGCCAGCTAGGGCCTGACCAACAGGTCTTTCTGACCTGGGCGCACTTGGCAGGTGCGCCAGGCCAAAAATGTACTGGCGCACTTCCCAAGTGCGCCAGTTCAACTTTGTTCTGGCGCACTTCCCAAGTGCGCCAGTGCATTCTGACCCGTTTTCTAGTTTTTCTGCCCAACTTCGTTCGTCCATATCTTCTTCATACGATATCCGTTTTACGCAAACTTGGACTTTATCTCAAATAGAATTTCGAGACGAACGCAATGGCGTAACCCATTTCCCTTGATTTCATCATTTATAATTGATTATACTTTAATTTGTGAAGCTTAACGTTATAGAATTCACGGGGTGTTACAAGTTGGTCAATCAAAATAGCATAATTAATCAATCAAAATTAAAGCAATGTTTAAACATTATGATTGGCACCCTCCATCCGACTGCTCTTTGTTGACCAAATTTCCCTGGAAGAACAAAAAAAATGATTACCTTACTCCATAGGGCTGATTCAAGAAGTTATCTGGATTACCTTTCTCCTACTTCACGGGTTCCACATCCCCTTGAGGCATGATTATTGGTTCAACATCTAAAATCAAGTCAATATGGAACTTAACTCAACTCAATTGTGGTGGTTGTCTGTATACCTCATCGAATGTATCCTAATACTCTCAAGTTCAAGCTTGAATGGTGATCCACTACTAAAGACTCAATATCCCAGTCCGTTATCATCCAATCATAAGCGACTCGCCTACTGATAATCACGGTCTCAGTCCACTATCGCTAAATCAAGGATGACTCGCTATTGAAGAGCAGAAGGTCTTAGCCCACTACCGCCACCAATAACCTCTTATAATTATCGATGTTATGTAACCTCCAGCAAGTTGACTTCTAGAATGTAATATTTAATTAATTAAACCTAAAGCAATCGATAACAAACAGCTATAAAACAACAAAACATAACTCGATGAGATTAAGTTTTGATTAACCATGAATACTACAAAGTATAGACAACCCATGTTGTAATACTCCCCATCTCGAGGCCTGAAACTAAACGTTATGGATGCTATAGTCATTCATAGTATTAATCTCTGATGATCAAACATGGGATGTTGCATACACATAGTTCAATTGAGCTTTATACACGATAAGTCAAAATCAAAGCAAGTAAATGAATTAACTCGCTAGTCATAATCTCATTTCATCCATTAAACTGCAAAACCAAATGAAACCATGTAATCTGCACCCCAAAACAAAATACAACATAGAAAAAAATTGTTGGAAATCATATCCAAAGTGGTAATGTTGCTTCCTTTCTGTTTAATCGGGAGAGAACTCAAGGAAACGGGAATGACTATCAATGCACATGCTTCCACAATTGGTGCATATAAACATGACAACTCTCAACTTGGTACAAGCTTGAACATCGTGACCTCTCCTTATCAAGTCATCAAAGCCATCACTATTTCACCGAAAAAACCAGTCGCCTCTCAACCCAATCTTCTAACCCAATTATAAACTTCTATCTAACTTGCATGGAGTAATAATGGGGTAAATCTTACTCCGATAGCATATCATGTTCGACCACATACCCAAACACAGACGTATCTCCATGATCAAGATAACGAATTACTCATTAAACACTAACTTGAGAAGTTAAGATAGATTTCTTTGAAGCAAACCACAAACCGATGTCGAGTTGATCGATATTTAAGGAATCAAAACTATTAGAACTCTCGACCAATTTAGATGCAACCTTGGATTTTTCTAGGAGTAAACTCCTACCTCACTTCACCATCTGACTCCGAGTCGATGAAGAAATCCTCGCAAGAAACCAAACCAATCTTGCATTGTCATAGTCGACCCTATTCCAAGGTACAATTTAACTTATAGATACTTAGTTATGTATATATCTCGGTTTGGTTTACTCCCTGCACTTGAGTACCCAAATTAATTAGAGAAACCGGGACATCCCAAACAATGGTTAATACCACCATTATTGGGAACATACTATGTAAAGTAAGGATAATAGTCTTTCCCAACTCTAAACTCCAAAGATGTAATAATTAGTAGTATTTCTAGTTTGCTTGATCATCTCAAATAAGTGGTTAGGACGATCAGTGGATAATACAGGAAACTGTACCAATGACACTCTTATGCAAAAAAACCTATACTATATATATATATGCTACTAATAGTTTGAAACCATAAATATGTACAAATACATGCTCTCTCATATATGTTAACTCTCAAATTTGACACCGCTTAGTTTAAACAATGTAACCTAAGCTTTGATACTACATGTGACGACCGCCCTACATCACCGGTGTTTATATAACCTAACTGTATGTTGTACATGCCCCATATCAACGCAAGATAGTTGTCTAGGGAAAGAAATAGAAGAAATGAAGAGAAATAGAAAGGAAGAGAAGGAAATAGAAGAGAAGGGGAAGAAAGTAACACAATACATAAACACGGTACCTACCGTATATCTCACACCGCATTAGATAAAACATAATAGAAATCACAGATATAGAATAGATGAGACAGTAATAGCAATATAAAACATATAATCAGAGTGTATTGGCTCGTACAGTTACATGCGAGTAAAGTTCATTCAAGAGATAAATAAACACTAGCAAACTGTTTCTAATAAATAGTCAACATTGTCACGGCTTCATAGTGTCACTTAATGGAATAAACAATAGTACAAATATAAACATGAGAAAGCATCACCCCAAGCTAATACACTTATGCGGCTCCAGTTAGCACTTATACCTATAACCTAGCCTACTCATAGATATGGTTAATGAGTACCCAAGGTAATAAGAGAGAAAATAAAACCCTGGGGTCAGACATCGATCTAGTTTGAGTCATAAACAAATCTCAAAATACTATAAAAGTTATAATAGTATAAGGCACAAATGGTATGAAGAGTCATACTTGATCTTTTCCTGCATCCACAGAGTAAGCACATGACACTAGATACATGCTACCCTATGTCAAATGTAAGGCGTGATAGATGTACAAGTACTATAGTGGTGAAAAAGAAGTAAACATCTGTTGCAATCATCATCCATCCTCGTATTAACTCACTCACTCAATGCATCATGTATATATTATCCACTACTCCAGCTACCCAATTCAGTAAACCATTGGCAGGTTCTACATTGATGAACTCTACCAGACTACCACTACAGATTACATCAACGGACTATAGCAGATAACCTTACCCAGTCAAAATATATCAACATGCTCTAGGGTCTAGGAAGATCAGGTTCTACAGTAATGAACTCTAATGTTTCTTCGTTCCACCACCTCAAAGGTGTACCGAAGTCATGAATACTAACATCCCCTTTGCACATGTTCACCGCATCTGATTCCATCTTAAGGCTGTTCATAAGACCCTCGTCTTAAGTCATTTGACAAGTGGACTATCCTCAATGAATATCAATTGCCGTGAGACCTAATCAACTTCCCTCTAAGTCGCAACACCAGTAGGCCATCCATTGTCGTAGAATCTTATAATGTGTCTCCTATCCTCCTCTGGTAGTCACCTCAATATGACCTCATGTCATCCTCTCTACATCTCAAAGAAAAACCTTCACCTAAAAAGCCTCGCTTCCCATTATGAAATCACCATCTTTGAATAACGACTCATTACGTCGAAGCACCACATCCTTATCTCATGCAAAAACCATCGGTTAAAGATCCACCATATTGAAACCAAAGTTGAATGAACCATCATATCCTACTCCTCGAGTCCACGTCATCGTCTAAGGAAAATAGGCTAAAGTGGCCAACGTTAATAGTAGTTGATATCAGCCACTCCATAATAATCGATAATGCCCTCTTTGATCATGTACTTAACCAAGGTTGGTTAAATACACAACAAGTGAAAGTGTTTGTCTGTCATTCGTCATAAAATACGCTTGTCGCCAAGTGCATCCACCGTCTATAAATCCATCGCCAACCTTCAATGTTGTTCCGTCGTCTAATCTATTAGTACACTTTAGTGCTCTTTCGTCTTCAAATCGGCATGTGCACTGTAATGCTCTTTCATGAGTCTATCTCATCTATTCGAGTGTATTGTCGTTCATGTACTCAATCAATGTGCACATCATGTGCGTTTGATCAATTTACATCGAACCCGCTCCTAATCCTATATGCCTACGAACAATGTTTTCAACCAAACTACGCAAACAAACTACCTATAATTGTTTAAACTATCATACACACATCCATAATATAAGAACCTATCTATAGTGATCGGTGTGGATTTGATATCAAAATAGTTCAAATCTAGTGGTAATCTCAAAATAGCGCGTAATACCACACAAATGAATAAAAAGATGATATCCGGGTTTGAACTAATCAAATTACTTTTTAATTCTTTTATATATTATTAATTAGGTTCAATTATCCTAGAAATTATATTTTTAGTTTATAAATCACTTTAAAATGCCAGTTATCTACGTACAAATAATTACCTCTCAATAAGAGACAATATCACTTACCTTAGCCAAAGCAATCCAAACCAATGCCAATGGTAGAGCTCTTCAATACAAGTCCAAAGAAAGAAACCACATCCAAAACATTCCCTGTATGCAAAATTTACGCTAGTTAAAACATTTGAATTTTGGACTTTTTCACGAAAATTCAGACTCGATCCTAAATCTAAATTACCATTTATTAGCCTTTTTACACGTTAAATCAAAGAGAAATCATGCATACAATTATATATAAAAGAACAAAACCTTCAATCCATCAATTTTTCATAAATTTAGAATGTTTAGATCTAAGGTAAGAATATAGGACTAATATGAAAAGTGCATACATCCAATCAATCAATTTCCATAGGCTTAGGTTATTTAGATCTAAGATAGGAATCTAGGACTTATTTGCAAAGTGAATAACCATGTGATTCTAAGAATAAAGAGATTGTTACATGTTCTAATTCAAATTTTAATTAGATCTTAGACTAAAGAAACTATAATCAACAAAGGAGAAATTAAATCACTCACCTTAGCCTAAAAGTTCTAGGTCTAAGAAACCTTACCAAATTTGAGATGCGATAGCAATAAACAAAATGGATTTATTCCCTTCCAAAGTAGACCTTCCCTTCTAGGTGTATATCAAAATCATCTTCTTTTAACTTGTTAATTTAGTTTAGATTTTTCAGTTTTTGAATGTAGATCTGAATAGAGTATATCTAATGGAGGTTACGGAAGGTTATGGGTGAAAGATATATGGAGTAAATAAGGATACAATAACCTATTTCAGCCCCTTTCTCTCTTAATCCTGAAATCATGAATGTGCCCCACTATTAATGGCCTTTAATTGCTGAATTAGGCCATCTAAAATTCAACATACATTTAAACAGTCATAACTCTCAAACAGTTAGTCCATTTTTAACATATAACCACTCTAAGAAAAGGGAAATAATCGTCCCGATCCAATGGAAGTGGTTTCAAGTCCAAATTCCGCTCTAATCAAAAGTAATGGATGAAACAAGGTTTCTCTAAGGGTAAAATAGTCATTGAAAAATTTGACAAAAATTCTATATGTGGAAAATGTCCATATTAGTCATTCACTAAAACTATAAAATCATAGGACCTCAAGGAAAATAATATTTCTTGATTACGCCTTAAAAATGCATAAAACTACAAGTCATTACATCTTTAGTTCATAATATCATAGGCAAGTCAGGTATTTTCTCTGAACTTTGTTTTTTTATCTTCTAGATATTTCTTTTTTGCGTTGATGTTGTTGTAGTGTTTTTTCCATAGCTTGTGTTTTCGATGTTTGGTTTGCAAAATTCAAGATGCTATGGAAAATAGATTGAAATCTATATAAGTTTTATGTTTTGTGTTTTTGCAGATTCTGAAATTTAACAGGTGAAAAGCTACAATTCATTCAAAGAATTGTTTATAAACTGTTTTCAGAACTTTTTGACATAACTGTAGTATTTTGGTCATATCCTGAATACTCCATTTTTTTGAAGCTCAAGTAGTTCTAAAAAGCTGATGAATTATTCTATAACTTTACATTTTTGAGTTTTTGCTAATCATATTTGAAAAATCTTAAAAAATCACACACAATTTAGCATATGCTCAAAAAGTATTTCCAGTCTACATAAACAAGTTGTCGTGATAAGATGAACACTTATACTTCTGACATTGAAGACAACCGAAGAGTGCTGCTCAGACAGTGTAAGATAATCATCTAGATAGTAAAAGAACTAAAACTTCACAAAACTTGTGCTACATTTCAGAACATATGGAATAAAATATAATAGTAATGCATAACTGATGTAAAATAGATGAGATGTTAAATAACTGAAATGAATCCCATGATCAAAGCAATGGATCCAAAACATTAAATAATAATGTAATAGAGTAATATAACTCCAATATAACTCCAAATGAAGCAATATCTCAAATAATAAAAGAATTAGTAAGCCCTATAGTGCTGAACGTGGAAAAAGCATAAAATATAGTAATACGACAATAGCCTCCTACTCACCATCTGAATAACTCCACATGCTCATCTAACCTATCTCTAATATACTCATTAAAAAGCGCCTAGAGTAATAACAAGCAAAGTATTAAACTCTAAGTCAGACAAGATCTAGTGTAAGTGGTTGAAATCTCAAGTGCTAAAATAATTGGAGCACATAGCATGAAAATCCATACTTGCATCCATTGAGTTTTCCCATAATAGTAAATACTACTCCAAAACATTAATATCATGGATGTACCCTATGTCGAAGTACTCGGGTGCCTAAATGTCTCTATCAATACTATCTATATTTACATCAATGCTATCTACATCTAATGACATACCTAAGAGATATAAATGATTAAGAAAACATAACATACATCATTCATCCTTACATTCTCTCACTTAATGAGTTTGATGTATAATACTTGGTTTCCCGGAATCTATACCCTTTTTGAACAGCTCTGGGCTGAAATAACCTACTAATCTGGCTGACAACCTACATTTAGTTAAGAATGAGCATAAATAATTGTTAAATCCCCCTTGTGGAAAAAAAACATGTAGTCTAGTTGAATGTCCAACAGACGACCTATTAAACTGGCTCACAACCTATATGCGGTAGAGGGCTCGACCGACACTCAAGCCTTAGCTCTCCAACTACCCATCTGAACCTATATACTACCGATCTGTTTGCGTACAAATCTCTATTACAGAGAACGTCCTGCAACTGTCTTCATGAATCCCATCTAAAGTCTTCTATCCAAGACAACTCCTTTATCTCGACTTATAGTCCCACCATCCTAAATCATAGTCTCCTAATCTTCTCCTAGGAGTTTAACTGGTCTCTATTGGGGTTATTAGTCTTGAGTTTGAATAATCATTGAGCTGTGTAATTACGAAGCCTTCATGTCGACATCATTGCGAAGAAGAACCCCAATGGACAATTACGATCCCTCCAAGAAGACGCATCAACCCGTACCCCACTCTCTAGGGTCGCATGACCCCATACCCAAATATTCTTGGATTCATATTGATTCCAATACTTGGGATTAGTAACCAACCTGATCCGCAGTAGTGCATGCACACCGACCCGGTTCACCAGATCGATCTGATTGGGGTCAATGTATACGCATAGTTCGGACTATCTGTCATTAGGCCAACTCGACCCCTAAACTTCCCTGGATCCAAACCACTCCCTACCTTGCACTGATCTAAAGCTAGTCAATTCAAAGCACAGACATCAGACTAATTTGAACTTTCCACTATCATAACTCTATTGTAGTTACTTTAGTCGACTTAAAAATTTGGAATGTAGCATCCAAGGACCATCCTTTATCATCCATAAAAATTTCAAAAAAAATATGCAATTGAAATTTTGTGTTGATCCGGACATAATTAGCCATAACTCCTCTGTATGAACTCCAAAAGGACCCAATTTTTTTGCATAACCTTTGAAGACCTTCTAGCTTATCTCCTCGAAGTTTGAATTGAATCCAACCGTTTTTTATTTTTGAAATTTTCACAAAATCCTAATTCTAAATAACTATTCATCAGTTACTTCAAACAATCAAGCAAGCAATTAGTGCAATAACTCATCCAAAACAATACATAACAATAAAGTTTTCAATCAAATTATAGAATTCAGATCTAAAAATAAGAATATGAGTTTATGTAAATATACAAGTGATTTCATTAGAAAAATGTTACAATCTAATCCCTAATCATTTGGATTCATAGTCGTAATTTTAAATTACAAAATTCCTAATCTGTTTTCTTTTTTAAAATTGATTATAGGATAAGAAAGTATAAAAATCTATAAATGAGAATCAAATCACTTACATTGACCTATGAAAAGCTGTAGATCTAAAACAAATCTCATAAATCTGAAATGAAATTACTGAATGAAGATAGATCTTCCCTCCTAACAGTCTCACATTTGTTCTCCTTGTATACATCTACTAAATTCTCTATATTAATTTGGCAGGGAATTTTTTTGGATGAAGGAGTAATTTTTAATGAAGGTAGGACCCTGAAGAAGAAGGAAAGAAATAAAAAAGAAAGAAATGAGTTACGAAAACTCATTTCAGCTACTTTTCTCCTTAATCCCGAAACTAATCCCGAGTCCCTCTAACTATGGGCCTTAATTGCTGAATTAAGGCTGTTTGAAATTCAAAAATCCTTCAAACACCCATAGCTCTGAAACGGTTTGTCCGTTTTCAACATATAACCACTTTACAGAAAGAAAAATAAACATCCCGATCCAATGGAAGTTGTTTCAGGGAAAATTTCCATCCTAATCAAAAGTTTAGATAAAATAAGATCTTGCCAAAGGTAAAACAATCACTGAAAAATTCAGCAAAAGATTTAAATGTGAGAAATGTACCAATAGCCATTTTCCAGAATTATAGAAACATATGATCTCATATGAAAAAAATATTTCTTATTTACATGCTAAAAAAACAACGGGTTATTACATTCTTCCCCCCTTTAATAATTTCGCCTTTGGAATTCCACAAATAAGTCAATAGGGTCATCCCACATGCCTAACAACCACATACAATCATCAAAATAAAATATGCTTCCATAGAAAGCAATAGGGAAAGGAATAGTATAGTCCTATCCCAACATGAAGAATAATAAAACGTATTAATAACATCAACTATTTAGTAAAACCGAAATAGAAAATCTTATCAAGTAAAAAAGCTTTGAATTCAACTTTGTCACACTCTCCTCAGTCTCCCAAGTGTGATCACCCTCACTTTCACTCCATTGAAACTTCACCAACTTCACCACCTTCCTTCTTAATTTCTTCGTATTGTGTCCAACAACATGAATTGTCTTAGAGTCTCAAAGTTCTTAGTTTAATCTCGATGTCATCTAATCCGGTGTGATGGTTATATCAGAGTCATGCACAAATTTCTACAATTGAGAAATATGGAATAAATTGTGCACTCCAGAGAGAATATGAGGTAAGTCAATTCTTTAAGCAAGATTACTAAGTCTCTCTAAGATTAAAAAGTACCCACAAATATCAATGCCAACTTCCCTCCCCTATCGAATCGAACAATTCTTCTCAAGGGAGACATCTCGATAAAAACCATATCATCGATACAGAACTCCAAATCTCTATGCCTCTTATCAGCATAACTCTTCTATATGTCCTAATATGCCTTCATCTACTACCTAATCACCTCAATCTTCTCTAAAGTCTCCTCCCCATATTTGGCCCAAGTATCCATTTCTCGGTCGCCGTCCACTAATATAAGGGAGCATTGCACGGTCTCTCATACAATGCCTCAAATGGTTCCATACCCTTGTTGGACTTATAGTTGTTACTGTATGCGAATTCAACAAGTTGCAAATGATCATTCCATGAGCCTTCAAAAAGGTATAATTTGATAGTGTAGCTTACTTTGGGATTAGAGGTATTAAGCAGTGGAATCCACCTATTAGGTATTAAGTGATTGGGTTCACCCTTCCCCCTTAAGGGTAGGGTCATAGGGTCCAACCTTTTCAAGTATTAGGTAATCGTATAGCTCACCTCATTGTAAATAAGAAGTATTGTGTAACGACCCGGTTTTTAGCGATCTTGGTTATCCGATATATAACACATATCGAACATCCAAGGACCGAAAACAACCGAATAGTTAATGAAAGAAATTAGAGGGTGAGAATAGATAAGAAAGAAACTTAGAATAGAAGAAGAAGAAGACAACAACATCATCAGAGTAACACGAACCTCACAACGGAACGAATAAAATATAACATAACTTTGAAATATAAATCTGTACTTGAATATACATATCATTATCAAGTACAACACTTACAACACAGCGGAATAATAATTGCTATATAATCCTGAAGCCTCCTGCTCCAGCTCTTCAAGTATCTGTAAATCCCGACTACTTGACTGCTCGTACAAAATTGAGCACCCAAGAGTTTAGGGAAAACAAAACAACATAAACTCCAGGTCAGTCATGGGACTGGTGTGAGTAAAAACAGTTTAAAACAGTTTGAGCAACACAACGATATCTCATAAGACCACGCCGTATAACGGAACGAGTTTTTCCCTTATGAGAATCCAAAATAAACTTTATATCAAAACTCATTGATATTATAATAATGTCTATCAACCACAATATAATAATCATCTAGCAGAAACGCTTTCATCTCATGTTCTACATATAGAGTATACAATCAAAACCGCAAGCATGTATTGGGTAATGGATTTCCAACTATGACAAGGTATGGAACCACCTTTCGCTAGTGTATCTCTAGAGAGGAATACACTGGGTTCAACAAGAACATCTTGCAACCCGGCCACACATGACCGACCACTCATTTCGCTTGAGTGTATCGAATGTATATCACCAACGGTTGGGATCAGCAACCGTTTCCCGAATGGGACAGCATCAACAATAGATTTCTAGAAGTAAATGAAACTCTAGATCAGGTGATTATACACCCTAATAGGTGCGACCTACATAGCCATGCTACCTGCCCGATTTCTGTCATTTACCGGTTGATGAGGCTAGAAGCTACGCTTTATCATCACACCAGATTCACTTTGAATGCCACATCATCAAATCCATCAAATCACTGATTGACGTCCTCAACAATACATTATGTGTTAGCTAAAAGAAGTTTTCTTCTCCGCTTCCACTCTTGGTACGGTTGAAGAAATCAATGTACGTGACATTTCTGGAAATACTCTGTCAAACATTCGTTCTTCATTCACTTAGAATGTCACATCGTCATACTCGCCAAATCACAAATTGACTTATCCAAAAATAACACGGGTATACAGCTAAGAGAAACGAATTCCTCCGCCACCAAACGTGAATACGTTTGAAGAGATCAACTTACGCGATCCATTGGATATACTCTGTCAGACCTTCGTCCATACAAGTTGTCCTGGGACTGGACAAACCGAAGGCACTATCCAGTACATCCATCTTAGGCACTGTTATCTAAGACTTATACAATAGCCCTTGCACTTTACTCCGTCTTCAATTATCTTTGACATATATAATTCACAACGCTTATGCCAATACATAGTGGTTCTTTGGAAAATAATCCAACCGGTCTCTCCATATTAACAAGGTTAAAATGGTCAAAACTTTGATAGTCTGTGATTTAACTATCAAAGAAAAACAAGTGTGCAAACAACGATATTATTTCCAAATGGAAATTATATCGATCAATCATCATTAACCATATATATCCTCATTTTCTATGTTTAGAAAATATATGTTATTAACACTGGAAAACATTTCCATGGCTTACTTACGTATCACTATTCTTCCATATCTATCAGACTCTAACTATAAACTAACAAGAGAACAACTTCCTAAGTATAAACCCCGAAGGCCGAAACCAACATCAAATCGATACTCAGGAAACCATTAAACTTATTAATCTCTAGTCAGTTTCTAATTTCTGTTTAACTCAATTACTTTAACTCTATTCGATTATCTCTATTTGATTAACTCAAATTCGAATAACTAATATCTATTTTAACTTTATTTCGAATAACTATATTCGATTTAACTCCATTTTTTTACTAGCTCACTTTGATTATCTTAACTTGCTAACTCAAATTGAATGACTTAACTTGCTAACTCAAATTTGATTAACTCGACTAACTTCACCCATTTGGTTAACTTGACTAACTAACTCAATCAACTTGGTTTGATCAACTCTTTTAACTTGGTTTGACTAACTTATTTGACAAATCTGGTTTAACTAACTCATTTGACAAATCCCTTTTAATAATCCTATTTATTCCCTAAATAAATATTCTCCTTTTAAAATTCTATTTATTTCCTAAATAAATAATCCATCTAGATTCTTATTTATTTCTAAATAAGTATCTCCTTTATAACTTCTATTTATTTCTAAATAAATAATTCCTTTTATAACCTTTATTTGTAAAGGTTTTACAAATATTTCTCTTCCTATATTTGTCTATTTATTTTCTAAATAAATAATCCTCTTATACTTCTATTTATTTCTAAATAAATATTCCATTCAATTCAATTTATTTATCAAATAAATATTCCTTTTATAAAACTTTATTCGTTTTATAAATATTTTCCTTTTATCTTTATCCTGTTTATTTTCCCAAAATATTTCCTTTTTGATATTCTATTTGTCTTATAAATAAATAGCATCCTTTATAAACTCCTATTTATTTTCTAAGTAAATGTTCTCCTTTTTAAAATCCTATTTATTTTCTAAGTGCTTTATTTTCAAAATATTCCCTTTTATAAAATCGGATGATTTTATTAAATTCCTTTATTTCAATATACATTGAAATATTTCTTTTCACATCCCAGGGTCACTTATGATATTTAAAATGGCAAACCACAATGATCAATATCATTTAACACACATAATCAAACAGATTATAAAACACATCATATATTTCAATACATGAACAGAACAGTATTATAAATATAAGTGCACTTTTAAGTTCAAGTCCAAGTCCATTCAAGTCCATTAACATGGATCACATATGTCACTTACTTTTAAAGTAAGAATCAAGTTAACATTTTAACATAAGTTACCAACATTCAAGCAACTTTAAGCATAGTTAAAACATGCAAAAGGGTTTATGTTTGCTGTCCTAAATAGTGAGTAAACTCACCTTAATCCTTAGCAAATCCAAGATCCAAGAATAAGAATAAAGATCCAAGAATAAGAACAAAGATCCAAGCTAGTAACCTCCTTCCTTTCCTTGCTTTCACTTGCTTTTTCTTGCTTCCTCCTCTACCACCACCATTACTCAAGAAGAAGCCATTAATATAGCTTAAGAACAAGAAGAAGAAGAAAAGAAATTGTGTAGAATTCCTAAGGGTATGCCTCCCTTTATATAGCCTTAGGAATGTGAATGGGAAAATACCAAAATGCCCCTAAAATCTTAATCTTACATATGAAGTATTACTACTTTTGCTCATTTTCCTTATTGCTCATTTTTCCTTATTTGCTCATTTTCCTTATTTGCTCATTTCTTTCAAATGAAGTATTACTATTTTTGCTCATTTTCCTTATTTGCTCATTTTTCCTTATTTGCTCATTTTCCTAAATATCTTGCCTATGTCATGCATGACATCATCCAGATATTTAGTTAACCATAAATACTAAAAATATTTTTATTTGCTAATCACTTTCCTAATGATTAATTAGACATTCACTAAAATTTTCAACAACTTTTACTGAGAAAATAGCCATTTATTGATAAAACGATTTTCGCTCATTTTATCAATATTTTACCAAAAATATATTTTTGAAAGCATTTTTCCAAAACGAGTCTAGTATCATTAATTATTAATTAAATATTCCAAGTTATTTAATTAAACAACCGTTTAATCCTCTTAATCACCTTTTAAATAATTAAATAAATTAATTATTATATTGCTGAAAATGCGGGTCATTACATATTGAATGACTAATTGGGTACGAGATCGGTAATCTCCACAATAAATCGCCTCCTTTAGGTAGCAAGTGACTGGGTTAGAGTCCTACTTGGGATAAGGTATTAAATGACCGCCATAAAGGTGCCGTAGGTTTGTGTAACAACCCAAAAAATCTGAGCCAATTTAATTTTTTTATTTTGGCAATTTCGCTGAATTTTGAATATTTAAAATGAATTATTTTAAATAATAACGACAAGAAATTTATTTTGAATAGAATTCGAACGTATATATTTATATAGATCGTCGTTAGAATATAAATATTTTATTTTAATTATATAAGGAATTGAAAATGGCGCGGTAGTTCGAAAATTCAATTTCAAATTTCAAATTTCAAATTTCAAATTTCAAATGAATGTATAGGATTCAAAATAAACCGGATTTTAGCGAAACCAAAAATATTAGAATCTATTTGAGAATATCTTTCCAACGTATCCGAAAAATCAAAATTTCATAGCGGGAATCAAAAGTTATGCCCAGTTGAAAATTCAGAATAGTCGTTATGGAATTCTGGCCCTTAAAAATGGAAATTTTGCAAACGACCTCGGTTTTCGATGAAACCACTTTTGTTGGATCCGTAATGTCAAGTTATTGCTAGGTTTCAAAATTCGTAACTTTTCGTATCAATATGTGAGCGTGGCAAAGGAAAACGAGTTTGACCGGTTTTAGTTGATTTTAATCGACTGGAAAATGGCCATTTTTCAAACGGTCTTTAAATTTGACGAAATTAGTTTTGTTAGGACCGTATCGTCAATACGAGGTTAGAAAATATTTTTCGGGAATTTTTAGAGTACGTATGTGGTCCCGGTAAATTGAAATGTGTGTTTAAAATTGAATATATAGATTTATATTTTAATTTCAATCAAAACTGATCGAAATAGTCAAACTGGCTTATGGGACATATCCCATTGTGTTCGGAATGGGGGTAATTAGCTAGGGACGAAAGGCGGTGGGTCTCATTTCGAGTTCGAATTTAAAAGTTACCTTTTTAAAGATAATATAAAATAATATAAAATTGCATATAACTCCCCCTTCCTTTCTTTTCTCTCCTAACCTCGAGCCCTCCCCCAAATCAGAAAAAACTTCCCACTGCTCCCCCGTTCTGCCACCACCGCCCCGCCCACGCTGCCGCCACACCAGGGCCCGCCGCCACCTTCTCCTCTCCATTCTCTCTCTCTCTCTCCTCGCCTGATTGAAGCCCCGCGCTCTTTCTCTCCTCTGATTAGAAGACTCCGCTACCCAAAAACAAACCCGCCACCCCTTTCCCCTGACGCCGCCGCCCCTCCAGTCGATCCCGCCTCCTTCCCTTCCCTTTCTCTCCAGCGCCTTCGTGAAACCACACACCCCAAAATACAGCCGCCACCGCTGATTGCAGGCCCCACCTCGCCTGACCAAGGCCGCGCGCCACCTCCAACCACCAACGTCGCCGCCTCCCCCTTTGGAACCACCAGCAGTGGTGAATCCCTCTCCCCCCTTCGCGAAAAATTGTGAGTATTTATTTTAAATTAGCTATGTAATTAAAAATACTGTTTTTATTTTTATTGTATCCATGATTTTTTACAAAAAAATTAAGTATGAAAACATAGGATTCTTATTCATGAAAGCTAGGATTTTTCTATGTGAACATCGCTAGCAAGAAGAAGATTTGATTTAAAAGTGAAAAGATTATATTTTTATTTATAAAAATATAATTTTTATATTTTAGAAAGAATAAAAATGGCATCATCTTCCATAGCTCCTCAAAAAATTCCATCCCCTAAATCCGCCTCTTCTCCACCAAATCAGCCACCAAATCCGCCGCCAACACCAGTTCCTCCTTCGCCTGACCCACCTCCTCCCATCGCTCCTCCCCAAATCCCATTCCCTAAAACCACTGCTTCTCCACCAAATCAGCCACCAAATCTGACGCCAACGCTGGATCCTCCTTCGTCTGACCTACCTCCTCCACCTTCCCTCGATCCTTCCGACCCAGGCCCCTTACCGAAGCAACAATGGTCAACGTTATTCTCCTCGAAACCTATGAACGTTGGGACCTTCTCAGTGTCGGATCTTGTTCTGAATTTTGAGGGTGAGAACCTCGTTCCATCAGAGGATATCGTTCAAGCTAGCACTGAACAATGGAATGGCTACCTCGTCGGATTCTTTTTGGACTCCCCCTTGCCGTATTTCACCGTCGTTAACTACCTAAGGAAGCACTGGAATGCACAGGGATCGGTTGATTTCAAATCCAATGGTAATGTTTTCTTTTTTCAGTTTTCCTTGTTGGCTGACAGAATCAGAGTTCTAGAAGCTGATCCGGTGATAATACACAACAAATTATTCATAGTTAAACCGTGGAATCCTAGACTGAGTAATGTTGCGAATAGTATAAAATTGGTGCCTGTTTGGATCAAATTATTCAATATTCCGCTAGTTACATGGTCGAAGAGAGGTATAAGTTGGTTAGCAACAAGAGTTGGAAAATTTTTGTGTATGGATGCAAATACTGAAAGATTTGAACGATTGGAATATGCAAAGTGCATGGTTGAAGTTAACGCTGCTTCGGAGCTGCCTGATTCCTTCCTGGTTCGTAACTTGGATGGAACGATTCAAACAGTTAAAGTTCGCTACCTATGGAAGCCTGATCTTTGTACACAATGTAAAACATTCGGGCACTTGACTGAAAAATGTCAAATCCAGAAGCTTTCTGGAAAAACAAACGTGGGGCAAGGACATAATCCAGTTTTGAGTACTGCAAATAACAAGCCTGGTGATCAAGAGGACAAAGAGGATGGAAGTTATGATAATTCAAAGAAGCAACTAAAAGAGAATGGTAAGTCTAAGGAAATAAGAGCTTCTGCTACTGAAGGTTTTACAGAGGTTCCAACTAGCAAAACGTTCCAACATTCACGACAAATTGCAAAGGGGACTACTTGGAAAAAAGTAGTTAAGAGGAAGAGACCAGTCAGATTTGTCGTAAGAGATAAAGACAAAGGAAAGCAAGTCGTCATCGACAAGTCACCTCCTATGCTTGTCGCTGAAACTGTTGGCACCTCGAATCGATTCTCAAATTTACATATGAGCGAAGCGGAAAACACAGGATACGGGATCAACTACGATGTGGAAGAGGGTGAGATTGAAAATGTAGGAATGAATGTTAATAATGGAATGAATGGTAATGATGGAATGAATAATAGTTTTTATGGTTAAAACGACGATACAGTGAGCTGTGAAAATGCAACTAGCAAAGACCAAATATATCAGAGTGTTAAAATGCAAGATACGTCCAAGGTGGATGATGCACAAACATGTCGGATTGAATCAGTGGATGCTATTCTTACTAAGGAATTTGGGAGTCCCAGTGGTAAGAAGCTCGCAATTGAGCTGAATAATAAAGTTGCTGCTGTGACTAAAGCTCAAGTTGATGAAGTTACTGTTAATAAAGATAATACAGTGGCAAAATGCATGGAAACAAACAAGACATGCAG
Organism: Allium sativum; assembly: GCA_030737875.1. NCBI lineage: Eukaryota > Viridiplantae > Streptophyta > Magnoliopsida > Asparagales > Amaryllidaceae > Allium > Allium sativum. Next base: position 966,577,953 of record CM060922.1, on the reverse strand, counting down.
TTATGAACTATCGAGATCCGCAGAAAAGATTTTGCAACGAAATGAGACTTAGCCAAGTGCAATAGAATCTGCAAGATCTGCGCATATCGGAGCCATCAATGCGGACATACTAGCGATATCTGACTCCCTCCAGGCTGAACTTGCATGCAGGGAATTAAACTCTCCAGAATATACTGAAACTTTTAAGAAAATGGAGAATTTCAATTGCACCCAGCGCAGCGCAGCTCGACTCTGTCTCAGCTGTGCTACAGAGAACCATTGCTAGTGGAAAGAAGAAGTTGCGAAATTCACCAACAGCTAAAGACAAACCCGCTAGCCCGTGCACGCACCTAGCGCCCCCCGCTGCCTTCATGGCGAGACCACCTGATATCAACATTGATATTGTGACTTCTAGCTCCATCGAAAAAGCAGGGCCGAAAACCCATGTCACTAGGAGCATGAAGAAGGAGATGCTGGAAAATCTCCAGGAAAATGGCTAGCTATCCGCCTCTTAGTGGTGTAGCTAAAGGGGATAAACAAATTAGAAATCTAAAATGTAACGTGAATTCGAAAACAGTTATTGTAATAGTGGTACTCTGTCTTCCATGTGTGGAAGCCTTTAGCTGATATGTTTTTTGCATATCACCTGCCCCCGTTGTATTTCTTTATTTTTGAATAAAACAGTGTTACAGATCACTATAAAAACCGGTCGACCTTGCCAACAAAAATTCAATTTTTAATTTATAAAGATTAAAGATATGATTTTTTATATTATAGAGATAATAAAAATACGATTTTTATATTATATAGATAGTAAAGATTTGACCTTTATATATGTAGCGAAATAAAAATCTGATTTTTATTATATATATGTTGAAATAAAAATGTGATTTTTATAGCGATGATATAAAAATTCGATCTTTATATATGAAATAGAAATATAAAAATACAATTTTTGTATAGAATGAAGCAAAATAAAAATATATGAAGTAGAAATAAAAATATGATTTTTATTTATTGAAATGAAGTGATAAAAATATAATTTTTATTATGAACAGCGTGGTAAGGCCTGCATTGGAATTTCAAACAGATCCAGATGATTCATCAGTTCAAAAGTAACGCACGGCAGAGTGGAACCCTCTATGAGAAATTCTCATCTTTATTTTGATTTCTAGTTGAAATATATACTAGGATGCAGACGGTGCTTAGTAGCACCCGACACCCGTCGTCCACAGACCATGGATGACTTGTTTGTTTGCGTGCTGTGTTGTGAAATTTGATTGTGTGATGTGGAATGAAATAAAATATTTTATAGTGGGAAATATTTCATAGTTAAAAATATGATTTTTAACGTGTATATAAAATAAATAGTAATAAACAAATCGGACGATTAGTTTATATACACTGATTTGACTGATATTGATTAGGACAATAAATTTTACACATTGCCCAACTGCAAAAAAAAAATTTCAGTGTTTGTGGATTGAAACCCCACACGGGTGTTGGGATGATATTGACGTACACTAATACCAATAGTTTAGTAGTATGTCGACCGATGGGTTGATATACTGTGTAAGCGTTAATTATTTATATTTAATGCTTATGCAGTTGTGTGGTGCACACTGGATGATGGTTGATGATTTATCGTTGCTGTTATATTCATGTGTTGTAGAAAATCCATATAATAAACGTTATATGGTAATTGATTGGGCCTCATTCCAATTTGGAAAATAAGAAATATAAATTCATGTGTTGAATAGAAACATAAATTCATGTGTTGAATAGAAACATAAATTCGTGTGTTGAATAGAAATATAAATTCATGTGTTGAATAGAAATATAAATTCATGTGTTGAATAGAAATATAAATTCAAGTGTTGAATAGAAAGAAAATTCATGTGTTGAATAGAAAGAAAATTCATGTGTTGAATAAAATAAATATTCATGTGTTGAATAGAAATATATATTCATGTGTTGAAGAAAATATTCCTTTATTGAATAGAATAACGAAGTTATTAAAATATATAAAGCCGTGTTGGTTAGATATGCGCCATTTTGATGCGAACGATATTTATATCGATTATATTCATTTTTATAATGAATATAGAAAAGGAAGTGATTTCAAAATTTAACGTTTTGAAAATATTATCATATATATATATATATATATATCGATGATATGGAATATTCAATTTTGATTAGAAATTGAATATGACGTTGAAATCGTTTTGAAAACGAATTTAAAACGATTTATAAAATACGTTTTAAAAGGAAACCGACGAAATATAATATATATATATATATATTATATATAATGGCCTGAATAGAACGCGCCACGCTGCGGCAGTTCGCAAATTTCGACCATTGACTTCGAATTGACGTTGCGGGAGATCCGACCGTTGGATTCTCCTAAAGCCGGAACCGTTGGGTTCGTATTGAAATGTGCTTTCTAACGAATATAAGAAATTAGAAATCTAACAGTTGGATTTGGAATTATGTCCAAATCAAATTTGGAAAAGGTCGCTGTAAGTGCAGTTCGATGGCCGTTGATGGAAATCGACTATACGGGCCTTGATAAAATTATTAAAAATGGTAATAATTTGTGTAAAATCATAAGAAATGATTTGGAAAGAATTGGGATGAAAAACTCCATATTTGAAAAGATAAAAATAGATTTTTATCTAAATGAACTAGTTTTTAACTAGAATTAAAATCAATTTATTTTTGAAATAAATAAATTGAATTTGAAAGGGGTTTTAAAGGTAACCAGAATGTCCGATAATTGAATTGGAATGGATTTGAATCGAAATTGTCTTTGGAATATTTCGATGTTAGATTTCGTGATTATATAGATATTGTTATTGTAACACCCCGTAAATTCTATAAATTAAAGTGTAATTAATTCTAATGAAAGAATTAAGGGAAACAGGTTACGCCGTTGCGTTCGTCTCGGGATTCTGCTTGAAAAATAGTTCGAGTTTGCGTGAATCGGACTCCGTATGAAGGAGTTATGACCTTTGAAAGTTTAAGAATTAAATTTAAAATTCAAAACAGCTCAGTTCAAATTCGAAATTTCGAAAACGGACTCAAACTGGGCTGGGCGAGAAAATTCCCGCCCAGTGACCAGGTTGACCATAGGGTCGACCATGGTGTTGACCTGGTCACCCCAGGTCGACCATGGTGTCGACCTAGGTGTCGACCTACCAGTCGACCTACCTGGTCGACCTGGCTGGTTGGGTCTGGCTCTGGCTCGAATTTCTGTGGCTCGGTGTGTCATTAGGGCTGACATGTCACCTCTTGATTGGCTCTTTCGACTTTGTATGGTCTGGATTCCTCCTGTCTTCATCTGACGGCTCAAAACAATTTAAAAATCTATAAATACAGCCTAAGTCTCAACTAAAATTCACACAAGAAAATAAGATTGGAGTCGTCATGCTGCTAGGAATGAATTGAGCGTAGCCTTCAAGTGAGAGGAGCTTAGAGACGAATCAAATTAAGAAGAAAACTAAAGCTTAATCAAATCATTCAACGCAACTTTGCTGCCCAAAGGAGAGCATCTCCAAATCAGAATAACAGGAATCAGAAAACAAGAATTCATCACTCGTTGTAAATATAGTGATCTTTCAGAATATGAATAGAAACTGTGACGTGATTCGATGTAAATGAAAATAGAATTGTATTATTATAACGATGTGAATTCTGTGTATTGTAATGATTCTATCATGATTTGTGTATTGATATTTGTGGCATAAATTGATTGACGCAAGATTATTGGACATTTGTATATGAAAAATATAGCATTTGCAAGTTTGTGGCAAGAACTAGAAATTGATTCCTTTATGTTTACATCGATAGTATGGACTATATACATCCCTTAAGTCTAATATTTAGACTTATGTAACATGTTCTAGATTGAGACCTTTATGCCTATGTAACCTAAAAACCTATGTGTACATCTTATGTTCATTGCAAGTATAATTTGGATATATGTCAAGTATAGTTTGGGTTGCATAAACTATGCAAGTTCATGTTGAAATAGGGTGTATGATTAGATGTAAAAATTGGACATTTTGGTGAATATACAACATGCTAGTTTTGTGATTCACATTCTGCCAAGTTGAACATGTTTAAACCTAAGTTTGTATAAACCAAAACTATGCCATTTCATATGACACCTCTTTAGTTATATGCCTATCTAAATTGCAAGTTCACTCGACCTATTGCTTATGTTAGTTGAATCGCTAAATTGCAAGTTCATGCGCCACACACCCTTTTGTATTGTAAAATATTACATGTTCTTGATTTCCCCTTTTTACATGTTTATAAAGTTGGGTTGAATTGTGTCGAGCCCAACATTTGTTATAACGTTGCGAACATACAAACGGGGGTAATAGCGTTGGGTGTAAAACATGAAAATGTATATGTTGGCATGTTTGGTACATGCCAACGACTGTGACATTTAAACAGTATGAATTATTATACCCAAGAATAAAGGATATGACATTTACATATAAAATTGAGAAATGATAAAATATGTAAATTTAGAAAATACGATATGCTTAATCCGAGGTTGGATTGAGTTGTGACGTAAATCTGCCCGGAACCGCCCGGCTGTCCAGTAGTCACAACAATACCTATCCAATGTGGGTGGTTAAGCATTTATCCCAATAAGGACCCGAGGTTAGACTGAGCTACGGTGTAAACCTGCCCAGAACCAACCGGCACATCCAGTAACCATAGCAATAACTGTCTAATTTGAGTGGTCGGTGCTTTAAGAGGCTAAGGACAGATGGTAGGGTTAAGTCAAAGGAAAACACTTAACCAAATTCAACATGTTAACAAGAATTGATGGGTGAGGTTAGGTAAATACAGACACTTAACCACTTAACATGTTTGACTAGAAAACCCTGGTAACACGGGACCCATTTCAGTAGTAACCCAAATTAGGTATCATGATACCCTGAAACAAGGCAGGGTGGGGCATGATTATTGGGCTGATTGTAAGCGGTCAATAACGGCAATGTTTGGTGCACAGTGTGGGTTCTAACGGGGTGCAGGCGTGCACATACTCCGGAGCAGACAAACAGGGCACTAGGGGCACCAATTGTAACACCCCGTGTATTTTATAACAATGAAATTCACAAATTAATGTATAATAAATTTCAAATCAAAGTATTAAGGGAAATGGGATATGCCATTGTGTTTGTCTCGGAAAAATACGCGAAATAGAATCCGAGTTTTCGAAAAACGGAGCCCGTATGACCAAATTATGGCCCGATGAAGTTTCAGAAAATTCAAATTTCGAAAACAGATTTGAATTTCAGCCCAATCAGAGTAGGCGGGAAAATTCCCGCCCAAACCCAACAGGTCGACCTGGGGGTCGACCCTAGGGTCGACCTGCCAGGCCAGGTCGACCTGGGAGTCGACCTAGGTGTCGACCTGCCCCAGGCAGGTCGACTCTAGAGTCGACCTGGGGGTCGACTGGGGAGTCGACCTGGCCCCTGAGCCAGGTCGAACCCAGCCCACCCTGGCTGGCCTGGTCTATGTTTGGTCGATTTTCTGAGCCTTGCCTTGTCACTAGGGCTAGGTGTCAGCTCCTGGTTGGTCTCTCCTTTGAACGAACGGCTATTATTAAACCAAGCTCCATCGACGGTCTAAATTAACTCAAAAACTCTATAAAAAGGACCTAAGACTCACCCTAATACACACAAACAAAAATGGAGATTAGACCGTCATTCTGCTGAGGAGAGACGAGAGATAGCCGTCAGAAATAGAGAGACAATTAGGAGATAAATCAAAAGCTTAAAGCAACGTTAATTGAATCAAAGCAATGCCTACAACAAAGGATAGCATCTCCAAATTCAGAACTCAGATTCCTGAATTGAAGATTCATCATACGTTGTAAGTAGAGTGCTATTCCGATGTGAATTAAATAATTGTGTTGATTTGTGTAAAGTAAGAAATGATCATCTATATTTGTATGTTGCTTTGATGCTAAACGATTTGGGAATATTATGGTATACGATTGGATATTTGCAAGTACGTGATTTGCGTTGGAAGTTAACAACGAAATGGAATTGTGGCGATAATAATCTATATTTGTATGTTATTTTGATTCTAAACGATTTGGCAATGCTATGGTGTACGATTGGATTCATACAAGTATATGATTTATGTTGACAACCACATGTTGTGGAATTTTAATTGGGATCCATGCAAGCATATGATTCATATTGAAAACTACATGTTTGTGGTAGTTATTTACAACACCCATTTGATAACTGCAAGTATATGATTCATGTTGAAAGTGACAACTATATGTTGTAATAGTTTATTTGAGATTCATGTAAGTATATGATTTACTGTTATGCCAAAATGAGGTATAATTCTATGGTCATCTTTAGTGTAATTTGACCCATTTGAGTATTATGATTCATATGAAGTTATGTTGGAATTGGCATCATAGTTCAAGTATAAAAATCATGCTTTTGTGATAATGGGCCGCAAATATTTACATATAAAAAGAAAAGAGACAAAATATGTAAATGTAGAAAATACGATGTGTTTAACCCGAGGTTGGATTGAGTTGTGATGTAAACCTGCCCGGAACCGCCCGGCTGTCCAGTAGTCACAACAATACCTATCCAATGTGGGTGGTTAAACACGGAGCCCAATAAGGACCCGAGGTTAGACTGAGTTGTGGCGTAAGACTGCCCGGACCCAACCGGCAACAGGCAGCCACAACAATACCTGTCTAATGTGAGAGGTTGAGGCTTTAATAAGACAATTAAGGCTGAGTCAGGATTGATAGGATTAAGTAAATTATATTAATACTCAATCAAAATGGAACATGCTAAACTAAACAGATTGATTGGGAGTTAGGTTTATAAAACACTTAACCAACTTAGCATGTTGGCTAGAAGTAGAAAACCTAGTAGCGGGGGACCCTTTTCAGCAGTAACCCTACAAGGCGTATCATGATACCCTGAAACTAGGCAGGGTGGGGCACGATTACTGGGCTGACTGTAAGAGGTCAAATCGACGGCGGTGGTGCAGCAGTGTAGGTTCTAACGGGGTGCGGACATGCACACACTCCGGCGCAGAAAAATAAGGCACTGGGCACCAGTTGCATACCTGTGCATTCTAGGATTGTGTCGGGCCGCCACCATGGGACTTGATACACCCCATGGTGGGACCAGCACAGGTAACTACAACATCGGGGGCCATAAGACACATGTAACTATGCGAGTAGGAGCCGATCATCATAAAATGGATCACTTCACCCTGATTATGGGGTGCCTATTGGGAACTAGTTTATATGGGTACAGAGATTAATATGGGGTACGATAGTATATTCGACCCTAGACAATTTAACTAAGTTTATGGTGCTTTCCCATTTCCAGTTTATACTTATCATACCCAGTTCTTTATTCATAGACTAAATTGTTCTAGACTTACTCAGGCTTTATGTCTGACTCTACTTTTCTTTCGCCTTCTTTTCTTTCTCCCCTCCCCCCCCCCCCCAGGTCCACAGGGAGGGAACACCGCAGCTTGACCAGATTTCACATACATCTTGAAGAGAAAGAATGTATTGCTTGGATCTTTTCCGTTTTGGACTATGGCTTGGGACAACAATCATGGTACTTTTGCAGTTTATTTATGTTTTCTTTATGCTTCTTTAAATAATGTAATCAAGACAGTGATGATTTTGGAAGTATTGTAAGACAATTATGGCATGGTTTGTGTAACACGTATTTTGATGAAATAAAAGTTGTTGTTTGCCGCTATTCAAAAATATGTGTTATTATATCTATCTTGTATATCTGTGACTTATACTTATAAACCTCCACCAAAATTAGGGCATTCGCTTTGAGAGTGACCCTAACGGAGGTGGGGTGTTTCACCAATAGTATAACCTATGCCTTCTAGTAATTGTGTCGGGGCCGCCACCATGGGTCTTGATACACCCCATGGTGGGACCAGCATAGGTATCTACACTTCTTGGGGGAGCCGTAAGACACATGTGCGTGTAGGAGCCGATCTTTAGAAAATCTAAAAGGATCACTTCACCCTCAGCATGGGGTGCCAGTTAGAATAAATTCTAGTAGATGCAGAGATATAGTGTGGGTGTGATAGTATATTCGACTCTAGACTACACTCCCTTAGCTTATGATACTTTCCTGTTTTCAGTTTATATATATCATGCCCTTTTTCTTATTCACATACTGAAGAGTCACTAGATTTACTCAGCCTTATGTCTGACTCTATTTTCTTTCCGTCTTCTTTTCTTTCGTCCCCCCCCTAGGTCCACAGGGAGGAAACAACCCAGCTCAGTCAGACTCTTTGCAGCTTCAAGACCGTAGATGTATGGTTTGGATCTCTTTTGCTTGGATCATGGCTTTGGTTATCACTATGGGGATTTTGTTACTTTAATTATGTTTTATGCTTCTTTAATAATCAAGACAATATTGGGAATGTAATGTTTCTTTCTCTTGGAAGTATTATGAGACCATTATGGAAATGTTTTGTATGAACACGTATCTTGTGAAATAAAAGTCTGTTGTTTTCCGTTGTTTAAAATATATGTGTTTATATCTGTCTTGTTTTTATCTGTGACTTATACTTAAAAACCTCCACCAAAATTAGGGCATTCCCTTTGTGAGTGACCCTAACAGAGGTGGGGTGTTTCACTTGGTATCAGAGCATAGGTTTACCAGATAAGATAAAAGTTTTTGAAATTGTTTTCAAAAGAAAGTTTAAAGAAGCATTTTTCAAGAATAAGCGTTATATTTTTAAAAAGGCATAATCCCCCAAAGCCATGTGCACTATCTCTCTCTATCCATCATTTTGAATCTTTCCTTTTTGTTTCAACATGTCTGGAGACCTTAACCTTCCTGAAGGAGTGCCAATACCCAGCTGGTTTAGGAGGTACTTAGAAGCTAGGGCCAATGGAGCAGGCCCGGCGGACATTCCTCCTCCAGTGGCAGCGGTTCCTCCTGCTCCTCCTCATGGAAATGCCTTTGCAAAAACATGTAGAGACTTCAAGGCTATGGGTGGAAAAGACTTTTATGGGACAGAATCCTTTGTAGGGGCAAGAAACTGGCTAAAGGAGACCGAGGATCTATTTGTCATCTTCGGAGTTGATGACAGGCAAAAGTACAGCTAGCAGTGTGGTTGCTTAAAGATGAAGCTTCCTATTGGTGGGAAATTACCAATGCTCAGAGGGCAGTAGAAACATGGGAAGATTTCAGGACAAGATTTGAGATGAAATTCCTCTCCCAAGCTGAAAGAAGCCTGCAAATGGAGAAGTTCCTAACTCTGAAACAGGGAAGTATGACAATCAGGGAGTACGTTAATTAGTTTAATCAGCTGGCCAGATTTGGGCTGGACTTAGTAAACACCCAACATAAGAAGGCGCTTCGCTTCGTCAAAGGTTTGAATGAGCCTCTACACAACCTTGCGATGACCCATGTATCCACGGGTGCGGCTTATGAAAGCTTGGTGGACATGGCGTTGCTACACGAGGAAGACAACGGCAAGAAAGAGACTAAAGTGGAAGAAAAGAAAGAGGGTTTACAGCCTAAGAAAACAGAATTCAAGAAAGGAGGGAAGAACAAAACGTCCCATGAGAGGAGGAAGTGCAATTTCTGTGGCATTGTTGGACATATAGAGAAAGACTGCCGAAAGAAGAAGGCTAAGATGGGTGGCTGCTTCCATTGCGGAGAGACTGGGCACCTAACTAAGGACTGCCCAAAGAAGAGAGGGCAGGGACAGAAAGTCGGATCCACTTCAGGGGGTCAGGTTCATGCACTAGTGGCACCTCCACAGGAACGAGGTAGTAATATTTCTGTAGAAAGTGTAGTCTATCTTTATGATCATCCAGTTCGCACAATTTTTGATTCTGGCGCATTACACTCCTTTATTTCATCTGCTTTAGTAGAATCTCTGCATCTAGACACTAGTATGGTAGAGGAACCCTTAGTAGTTTCAAATCCAATTGGGGGCTCCGCTTACTTGTCAATGGTTTGTTTGGGTTTGAGAATCTCTATTCTCAATGTTGAGTTTAGTTGTAATGCCTTTGTTTTGGGCTTCTCGGGATATGGTTTGATCTTAGGCATGGACTGGTTATCCAGTAACGGTGCCATTCTTGATTATGAGAAAAGAGTAGGTAGACTCTTGACTCGGCTTGGTAACACTCTAGAAATTTCTTGTAATTCCTTGAATGCTGTTATGCTCGGTTATCTAGAGTCGCTTGATGCTTCTGATGAGAATTTACAGTCAGTTAGAGTAGTCCGGGAATATCCGGATGTCTTTGAGGAGGTGAAAGGCTTACCTCCGAGGCGGGAAATAGACTTCTGCATATATCTTGTGGATAATGCAAAGCTTGTAGCCTTACCTGTCAGAAACATGGCTCCAAAGGAGAGAAAGGAGCTCAGTAAGCAGGTTAAAGAACTTCTCGAAAAGGGGTTCATTAGATGGACCATTTCGGAATGGGGGGCTCCAGTGGTGTTCGCAACCAAAGCGGACTGTTCGCTTCGCCTTTGCGTCGACTATAGGGAGTTAAACAAATTGACTAAGAAAAATAGGCACCCTCTTCCCCGAATCGACGATTTGTTTGATCAGCTTGTAGGTGCGTCGGTTTTCTCCCAACTTGATCTGGCAACTGGGTTCCATCAGCTAAGAGTAGCTGAAGATAGCATTGATAAAACGACGTTCAGAACCCCATACGGTTTCTTCGAGTGGATTGTCATGCCTTTCGGCTTGACAAGCGCATCTGCTTATTTCGTAGACCTAATGAGCAGGGTATTCAGAGAATTCCTCAATAAATTCGTGGTGGTCTTCGTAGATGATATCTTGATCTTCTCAAAGAATGAGGAAGAACATGCTCAGCATCTGAAAGAAATCATGGAAACTCTTCGAGTTCATCAGCTAAAAGCCAAATTCTCCAAGTGCCACTTTTGGAGAAAAGAAGTAAGATTTCTTGGACATATAGTGTCCAAAGAAGGGTTGGCTGTGGACCCCGCGAAAGTGGTGGCAGTGCAAGATTGGAAGACACCAAGAATGCAACCGAAGTCCGAAGCTTTCTTGGGCTAGCCTGAAACACCCCACCTCCGTTAGGGTCACTCTCAAAGGGAACGCCCTAATTTTGGTGGAGGTTTATAAGTATAAGTCACAGATATACAAGACAGAAATAGGAACACATATTTTTGAACAGCGGAAAATAACAACTTTTATTTCAACATAATACGTGTTACATAAACCATGTCATAATTTGTCTTACAATACTTCCAAAAATCATAACTGTCTTGATTACATTATTTAAAGAAGCATAAAGAAAACATAAATAAACTGCAAAAATCCCCTAATTGTTGTCCAAATCCATAGTCCAAAACGGAAAAGATCCAAGCAATACATTCTTTCTCTTCAAGCTGGATGTGAAAATTGGTCAAGCTGCGGTATTCCCTCCCTGTGAACCGGGGGGGAACGAAAGAAAAAGAGGCGAAAGGCAAAGGGTCAGTCATAAAGACTGAGTAAGTCCTAGTGACTTTCAGTGTAAAAACGGTTAAAACAACATGTCATGTATGAACTGGAACTAAACTCAAGAAGGGTGTCAAGGTGGACAAGATAGACTAAGGTGATCATGATAAGTCAAGACAAGTCAAATAAAGCATCACATGTTCAAGATTCGTTGCATCGACTGTACTAGTATACTAAGCCCATGTCACGAGTTAATCATGAAATAAATCCCACGGCCCAATATCGTGAAACGACCCTGAAACGGGGTCTGACCCAAGTACGGGGCCCTACGGAGCGCTTACCTAGTCGATCGGCTCCCTACAAGTTCTAGCTCGTCAAGTGTCCGTGTCATACGGCTAATCACGAATGTAGTCACCTGTGCTGGGTCCACCTTTGGGTGTATCAGCCCTAGGGTGTCAACCCCTGACACGATTCAAGATGCATAGATAAATCTACAGATACCCAGTGTCTGCCCCGGAATACGTGCACGACCGTAGTCCACCGAACCTACACTGGCGTACCCCACTGCCGTCGTTCACCTCTTACAATCAGCCCAGTAATCGTGCCTCACCCGGCCTAGCCCCAGGGTACCTTGATACATCTAGAGGGTTATTGCTGAAAAGGGTCGTGTCTAGGGTTTCGCCTAACAGATTAGGTCATGTAATTCGTGACCTAACCCGCCTAACTGATTAAGTCATGTAATTCGTGACTTAATCCTTTTCCAGTCTAGTCATGTCAAGGTGGTTAAGTATGTCATTTCAGTTCGCGACTTAACCCGCCTACGTGTCATGTAAAGTTGGCTAAGTGTTGTCGTTTCCAGTTCATGACTTAGCCCTACAAATCGTGTTCAAGTTGGTTAAGTTGTCTTTCCATGTTCATGACTTAACCCTAATTGGCATTAATTGATTCGTTAATGCACCGAACCACTCACATTGGATCCTGTTGTTCGTAGCCACTGGATTTGCCGGGCGGTTCCGGGCAGGTTTACGCTACGAACTCAACCCAACCTCGGGTTTCAAGCGCGATGTGACCAACTACCCACATTGGATCCTATTATTTGTAGCAACTGGATTTGCCGGGCGGTTCCGGGCAGATTTACACTACAAACTCAACCCAACCTCGAGTTGGCCACTTTTTTGTTTTCTAAAGTCATGCCCATGTTCTTAGCAGATTCGTGCTATTTCCATATCATGTTCATATGTCAACTTCGTGCCCAACTAAGGCATGTTTCAAATCAAGTTATGGCATGTTCAAGTCAAGTTTTCGTGCTATATTTCATGTTCTACTTATGCCAAATTTCACGGTTTATGATTATAATTAATTCAAAATTTGCCTATTCTACCCAATCGTATCCCCCAACATATATAAACGTACTTCATTCTCAAGCATAAACAATTCAAGAGATAAAGGGGGATAACACCAAACATGTGATAGGCATATGTGACAATTCCAACATCACTTGCATAATAAACAGGCTATAACATATCACATGGTTTCAATACTAGCATGATGATAACTTGGCATAGTAATGGTTCCAACTTAGTTTAACATGATGATTTCAACCTTACATCATAGGCATAATAATCATTGCGGGCATAATAATTATTTTATTACAAACATGAAACATTAAAGGCATAGTAATCCTAATAGGCATAGTGGATTCCAATTTAGCATTTTTAACATAATGATTCTCATCTAACATTATAGACATAATGATTCCATGGACATGTATTAGTCCAACTTGCCATACAATTAAGCCCAAGTGATTCATAACAACATCAAAATCATGACAAGTTTAACTTGCAACGTTGCCATAGCAATATTCCCAAATTATAATTCAAAGTTAAACAATATAAACATGGATTAACAATAGTTCCTAAATCCGGTTTCAATTCATGGCATGTCCATATTGTTTTAGCGTTCTTGCCTAAAAAGTGACATAGAACTTACAATATGAAGAAAATAATCCAAATAAAAATCCCAAATCAAATAGCCCCAAATTCGTTGTCTACAGCGTCGTAGTTGTTGTAGCTTCTAGTTGTGGCCTTCAAGAATCGTCCTTCGTCTTCTATAATTTTGTTCTTTGTATTTTTAATTTAAAGCTCTAGGTTTAATGGTGGCGGCATGAGGCTGAAATGAAATAGTATGATTTAGGCTAGGTCTTAGGACCTTTTTATAGTGTTTGCAAGTTGATTTAGACCGTCGATGGAGCCTGATTCAATGATAGCCGTTCGTTTGAAGGAGAGGCCAATCTGTAGCTGACACCTAGCCCTAGTGACAAGGCAAGGCTCAGAAAATCGACCAAACACAGACCAGGCCAGCCAGGGTGGGCTGGGTTCGACCTGGCTCAGGGACCAGGTCGACACCCCAGTCGACACCGTGTCGACTTGGCAGTCGACACGGGTTACCCAGGTCGACTGCCCAGTCGACCTGGCTAGCCCCAGGTCGACTGCCAAGTCGACCTGGGTGCCTTGGGCGGGAATTTTCCCGCCCTGGCCAATTGGGCCCGATTTTTGAATTTTAAACTGAATTCTGAAACTTCCAGAGGCCATATCTTCTTCATACGGAGTCCGTTTTACGCAAACTTGGACTCTATCTCAAGCAGAATTCCGAGACGAATGCAATGGCGTATCCCGTTTCCCTTAATTCTTTGATTTGAAATTAATTATACTTTAATTTGTGAATTTCACTGTTATAGAATACACGGGGTGTTACATAGCCGGTTTCTACCGAAAATTCATTAGGGATTTCGCGAAAATCTCAGCCCCACTCACAAGGCTAACAAGAAAGAATCTAGCATTTGCTTGGGATTTGGACTGCGACATTGCTTTCCAACGCCTAAAAAGGGCTCTTACAACAGCCCCAGTTCTAACTCTACCTGACGGAAGAAAATTGTTCACAGTATACACAGATGCATGTGGAACGGGACTAGGCGCCGTTCTAATGCAAGAAGGAAGGGTAGTAGCTTATGGGGGAAGGCAACTGAAAGTTCATGAAAAGAACTACCCAACCCACGATCTTTAGTTGTCCGCTATCGTCTTTGCACTTAAGTCTTGGCACCATTATCTCCTAGGTGAGAAATTCGAATTATACACTGACCATAAATCATTGAAATATCTCTTCTCGCAGAAGGATCTTAACTTGAGGCAGCAAAGGTGGATGGAGTTTCTTGCCTCGTATGATTTTGAAATTTCCTATACTCCCGGCAAAGGCAACGTAGTGGCAGACGCGTTGAGCCAAAAGAAACTGACCCTAAGCCCGCTCTTTGTAGAAAGGCAAAGCTTGGAGTATATAGCCAGTTTTAACTTTAGGCCCTCCTCTGATTTTGTACCGGGTTTATTAGCATCTCTCGAAGTACGCCCTACTCTTGTGGACTCAATAGGGGCTACACAACATGAAGACCTTCAGCTTGTTGATGTGATTGATAAACTTATTAAGGGTGAGACTTCTAATCACCTCAATAGGTACTCTATCGATGATCAAGGTTGGCTGAGATGCGATGGAAGACTATGTGTCCCACAAACAAGGGAGTTGGTAAAGAAGGTTCTTGAGGAGGCACATCATTCCAAGATGACAATACACCCAGGTGGGGATAAAATGTACAAGGACATAAAGAGAGTTTTCTTTTGGAGCGGCATGAAGAAGGACGTAGCAGATTTTGTTTCTAAATGTATAATATGCCAACAGGTCAAGGCGGAACAGAAAAAGCCTGGAGGACTGCTTCACCCCCTAGAGGTCCCACAGTGGAAGTGGGATAGCATTTCAGTGGACTTCATTGATGGACTGCCTAGGTCAAGAAGAGGCAATACTAGCATTTGGGTAACAGTGGATAGGCTTACTAAAAGCGCCCACTTTATACCCGTTAAAAGTAGAAGGACTGCCTCATCTCTAGCATCTCTTTATCTCAAGGAAATAGTTCGACTCCATGGGAAACCTTCGAGCATTGTTAGTGACCGAGACCCTATCTTCACAAGCGAGTTTTGGCGGAGTCTGCAAGAAGCTGTGAGCTCACAGTTATGTTTGAGCACGGCCTATCACCCCCAAACCGATGGCTAGACGGAAAGGGTGAATAGAGTTTTAGAGGATCTTTTGAGACTTTGCGTTCTTGACTTTGGAGGGACATGGGAGGATCATCTTCCTTTGGTAGAATTCGCCTACAACAACAGCTACCAAGCCACCATCGGTATGGCGCCCTTCGAAGCATTGTATGGAAGACCGTGCAAATCACCAACTTGTTGGTGAGAGTCTACAGATAAGCTTATTCTTGGACCAGACATGATCAGAGAGACCTCACAGAAAGTAGACTTGATACGGAGAAGGATGAAGACATCCCAAGACAGACAAAAATCTTACGCCGACAAAAGAAGGACCGACCTTGAGTTCGAGGTTGGGGACAGGGTTTTCCTTAAGGTATCTCCTTTAAGGAACGTCGTTCTCTTTGGATCCACTGGGAAGCTTGCACCCAGATTTGTAGGGCCGTTTCCTATCATCGAGAAGATTGGGAAGATGGCCTATAGATTAGAGCTTCCCGAGAGACTGGCCGGAGTTCACAACGTCTTTCATGTTTCTCACCTTCGGAAGTGTTTACATGAGTCTGTGGAAGTGGTGGAGCCTAGCATTCTAGAAGAAGCCGAAGTGGAACGTGAAGCAGCTGTAAGGAGAGTTCCAACTCGCATCTTAGGAACTGAAGTGAAAAGCTACGCAATCGCGAAGTCAAGCTCGTCAAAGTTCAGTGGAGCGACGCCAAGGAAGACGCGACTTGGGAAACTGAGGACAGAATACGCGCCGCCTACCCTTTTCTTTTTGAGGGTACATCTTTGATCTCGCTTTTTCCTTAAGTTATGCTTTTATATATCTTTTTAGGTATATCTCCTCGGTCCTTTTCCTAAATCCTTAGGTAGAAAACAAATGGATGCAAACATGTATTTGAAAACATGTTATGGATGATGGCTGCAAGTGGTTGCAAGTGATTGCTAGTGGTTGCTCGTGGATGCATATACACACACACCCTAGGTTTTAGATCGGCTCAGTCACTTCATATTTGCATATGCATATATGTATTCTCAATTGTATATGGTTGAAACTTCATATGTTGTCATATGGTTGTCGCATTTGTATGAATAGTTGAGCACTCATGTAGAATTATGAGTAGGAAAATTTTGCATACATAATGGATTCGTGACACTTACATGATTCGCATTAAGGAGGTCAACTGAATCAGTAGACCGCCTGATTTCTGCATTAGATAAGGACATGTACACACACTGTGCATATAATCATGAAGCATTAGAAATCTTTAAGGACAATGGACACCTTTGTTTGTTGGTTGAGTAGATGGTCGATTGGATGATAGGATATACATTCTTCCTAACTTGAAGATTTCGGGGACGAAATCCTTTTAAGAGGGGGAGAATGTAACACCCTGTAAATTTTATAAATTAAAGTGTAATTAATTCTAATGAAAGAATTAAGGGAAACGGGTTACGCCGTTGCGTTCGACTCGGGATTCTGCTTGAAATAGAGTCCGAGTTTGCGTGAATCAGACTTTGTATGAAGGAGTTATGACCTTCAGCAGTTTCAGAATTAAATTTAAAATTCAAAACAGCTCAGTTCAAATTCGAAATTTCGAAAACGGACTCAAACTGGGCTGGGTGGGAAAATTCCCGCCCAGTGATCAGATCGACCATAGGGTCGACCATGGTGTCGACCTGGTCACCCCAGGTCGACCATGGTGTCGACCTGGGTGTCAACCTGCCAGTCGACCTACCTGGTCGACCTGGCTGGCTAGGTTTGGCTCTGGCTCGAATTTCTGTGGCTCGGTGTGTCATTAGGGCTAACATGTCACCTCTTGATTGGCTCTTTGGACTTTGTATGGTCTGGATTCCTCCTGTCTTCATCTGACGGATCAAAACAATTTAAAAATCTATAAATACACCCTGAGTCTCAACAAAAATTCATACAAGAAAATAAGATTGGAGTCGTCATGCTGCCAGGAAGGAATTGAGCGTAGCCGTCAAGTGAGAGGAGCATGGAGACGAATCAAAATAAGAAGAAAACTAAAGCTTAATCAAATCATTCAACGCAACTTTGCTGCCCAAAGGAGAGCATCTCCAAATCAAAATAACAGAAATCAGAAAACAAGAATTCATCACTCGTTGTAAGTATAGTGATCTTTTAGAATATGAATAGAAACTGTGACGTGATTCGATGTAAATGAAAATAGAATTGTATTATTATAACGATTTGAATTCTGTGTATTGTAATGATTCTATCATGATTTGTGTATTGATATATGTGGCATAAATTGATTGATGCAAGACTATTGGACATTTGTATATGAAAAATATAGCATTCGCAAGTTTGTGGCAAGAACTAGAAATTGATTCCTTTATGTTTACATCGATAGTATGGACTATATACATCCCTTAAGTCTAAAATTTAGACTTATGTAACATGTTCTAGATTGAGACCTTTATGCCTATGTAACCTAAAAACCTATGTGTACATCTTATGTTCATTGCAAGTATAATTCGGATCTATGTCAAGTATAGTTTGGGTTGCATAAACTATGCAAGTTCATGTTGAAATAGGGTGTATGATTAAATGTAAAAATTGGACATTTTGGTGGATATACAACATGCTAGTTTTGTGATTGACATTATGCCAAGTTGAACATGTTTAAACCCAAGTTTGTATAAACCAAAACTATGCCATTTCATATGACACCTCTTTAGTTATATGCCTATCTAAATTGCAAGTTCACTCGACCTATTTCTTATGTTAGTTGAATCGCTAAATTGCAAGTTCATGCGCCACACACCCTTTTGTATTGTAAAATATTACATGTTCTTGATTTCCCCTTTTTACATGTTTATAAAGTTGGGCTGAATTGTGTCGAGCCCAACATTTGTTATAACGTTGCGAACATACAAACGGGGGTAATAGCATTGGGTGTAAAACATGAAAATGTATATGTTGGCATGTTTGGTACATGCCAACGACTGTGACATTTAAGCGGTATGAATTATTATACCCAAGAATAAAGGATATGACATTTACATATAAAATTGAGAAATGATAAAATATGTAAATTTAGAAAATACGATATGCTTAATCCGAGGTTGGATTGAGTTGTGACGTAAATCTTCCCGGAACCGCCCGGCTGTCCAGTAGTCACAACAATACCTATCCAATGTGGGTGGTTAAGCATTTTTCCCAATAAGGACCCGAGGTTAGACTTAGCTACGGTGTAAACCTGCCCAGAACCAACCGACACATCCAGTAACCGTAGCAATAACTGTCTAATGTGAGAGGTCGGTGCTTTAAGAGGCTAAGGACAGATGGTAGGGTTAAGTCAAAGGAAAACACTTAACCAAATTCAACATGTTAACAAGAATTGATGGGTGAGGTTAGGTAAATACAGACACTTAACCACTGAACATGTTTGACTAGAAAACCCTGGTAACGCGGGACCCGTTTCAGCAGTAACCCAAATTATGTATCATGATACCCTGAAACTAGGCAGGGTGGGGCACGATTATTGGGCTGATTGTAAGCGGTCAATAACGGCAATGTTTGGTGCACAGTGTGGGTTCTAACGGGGTGCAGGCGTGCACACACTCCGGAGCAGAAAAACAGGGCACTGGGGGCACCAGTAGTATAACTTATGCCTTCTAGTAATTGTGCCGGGGCCGCCACCATGGGTCTTGATACACCCCATGGTGGGACCAGCATAGGTATCTATACTTCTTGGGGGAGCCATAAGACACATGTGCGTGTAGGAGCCGATCTTTAGAAAATCTAAAAGGATCACTTCACCCTCAGCATGGGGTGCCAGTTAGAATGAATTCTATTATATGCAGAGATATAGTGTGGGTGCGATAGTATATTCGACTCTAGACTACACTCCCTTAGCTTATGATACTTTCCTGTTTTCAGTTTATATCTATCATGCCCTTTTTCTTATTCACATATAAAAGAGTAACTAGATTTACTCAGGCTTTATGTCCGACTCTATTTTCTTTCCGTCTTCTTTTCTTTCGCCCACCCCCCCCCCCCCAAAGTTCCACAGGGAGGAAACAACCCAGCTCAGTCAGACTCTTTGCAAGCTTCAAGACCGTAGATGTATGGTTTGGATCTCTTTTGCTTGGATCATGGCTTTGGTTATCACTATGGGGATTTTGTTACTTTAATTATGTTTTATGCTTCTTTAATAATCAAGACAATATTGGGAATGTAATGTTTCTTTCTCTTGGAAGTATTATGAGACCATTATGGAAATGTTTTGTATGAACACGTATCTTGTGAAATAAAAGTCTGTTGTTTTCCGTTGTTTAAAATATATGTGTTTATATCTGTCTTGTTTTTATCTGTGACTTATACTTAAAAACCTCCACCAAAATTAGGGCATTCCCTTTGTGAGTGACCCTAACAGAGGTGGGGTGTTTCAGTTATGGAAATTTGTAAGATATATTTATATCGTTATCTCCAATACGATATTTGTTGGTCGTAGAATTTGGTATTGAACATAAGCCGATATATTTTCTATTCAGAGCCTTGTATTTAATATCAAATGTGATTTGGGTTTGTCGTGAATGGTGTCTTCATTAACACTGTTCTTAAACCCAGTTGAGAAAAAGATTAAATCTTTTTAGTTAGATTTAATGAAGTATACCAATTAAATGATGTTTAATTGGAATTGAATTAGATTGTGATTTTGGGTTTATTATGAACCGTGTTTTAAATGACATTGACTCTTTAACCCAGTTAAAGATAGGAGGTGATTTCCCAAGTTAAATAAACATTGATATTGATTTTTGGGAAGATTAAAACCAAGTGGAGTTTTAATGAATCTTTAATTAGATTGAAATAGTCGAGAATGGAGTATCACCAGTTTTGCTCCAGGCGATAGTTAAATCTTTAATTAGATTTGAACGTGAAATGGTAATTGAATTTATCGATAACACCGTGGTGTTAGATATGAAGTATGACTAGTTTTACTTCATGCGATGAATAGGTTGGGATTGGGAAATAAAATAAATGATTACTACGGTGTGGTTCGCTAATCCCGACTAGTTTGAATTGATATTCAAAGGAGATTAAAGAATAAATTTAAAGGATTTATCTTTGATAAAATTAATGGGAACCTTTCCCAAAATATAAGAATATTTGAATAAAAGAATATTCTGAATTGGAATGACGCGTATGTTGTGTTTGTGTAACACTTGTTTATTATATACGCGAGTTATTCAGAAAGACCGGGTTTATCCCATTCTGAATAACTGATTCGACGTGGTGTTGAGGATGAAGACGGTGGTCGAAGACCGGAAGTCTTCATGTTGTTTGGGTGATTATTGATGATCTTGATTGGGATGTACACCCAAGAGGAGGGAATCAGTTGGTGATCGTCAGTAACACCCCGTATGTTGAATAACTTGTTATAATATAAATCAGGGCAGAATTAAATTTTAAAATCTGAATCAGGGGAAACGGGCTATGCCGTTGCGTTCGTCTCGGAAAAATACGCGAAATAGAGTCTGAGTTTTCGAAAATCGGAGTCCGTATGACCCAGTTAAGGCCCGAAGAAGTTTCAGAAAATTTAAAACAGATTTTAAATATGAAAATTTCAAATTTCAGAAGTGGCGGGAAAATTCCTGCCAGACCCAGGGAGTCGACCTGCCCACCAGGTCGACAGGGTGTCGACCCTAGTGTCGACCTGGGGGTCGACCTCCCTGGTCGAGCCCAGGTGACCTGGGTGCACCAGTTTGGCTTTTGGGCTGTGTTTTGGTGGTTAGGACGAGATCTGACGGCTCTAATCTGATTCAGGGTTAATCTAATGGCCTAAAACACTTAACTACTCTATAAATACACCCTAAGACTACCCTAATTCATACTAAAAATAGATACAATGTCGTTATGCCGTCAAAATGCAGCTTGAAGGAGCCTCCATCAAATTAAAGAGGAAGATAGCTTCTCAAATCAACTTCTAATCAACTCTAGCAACTTAATCTTCTTCTTAGGAGTGCTAATCAACAAGTTGTGAGATTTCTATAGCCTTAATGACTAATTGTTGAAATGATTATGATAGGATATAATGAGGTTATGGCTATGAATGTGGATCAATGCAAGATTATGTTATCATATGCTATGTGTTTGTGATGTTATGCAAGTTATGTGTTATGTGTTCATGATGTTATGCAAGTTATGCAAGTCATATGCTATGTGATCATGATGTTATGTAAGTTATGCAAGTCATATGCTATGTGATCATGATGTTATGCAAGTTATATGCTACATGTTCATGATGTTATGAAAGTTATGCAAGTGTTAGGCTATGTGTTCATGATGCTAGTTATGCAAATTGCTATGATAAACATTGATCCATTATGACACCATGTTATGCAAGTTTGGTGTTTGATTATATGCAAGTTCATATATGATATGTTATGCAAGTTTGGTGTATGATTATATGCAAGTTCATATATGACATGTTATGCAAGTTTGGTGTTTGATTATATGCAAGTAACATGTGCAAGTTTACACCTTTGTATGAGATGCATACATATGCAAGTTAACCCCTTTGTATGTCATACATACATATGCAAGTTTATCCCTTTGTATGACATAAGTAACTTATGCAAGTTAACCTCTTTATGACATATGTGATTCATGCAAGTTTGGGTTGATTATTTATGCTAGTTGGGTTTGATGCTATATGCATGTTGACACCTTTAAACCCATGTTGATGCTAATGTTATGAAAGTTGAACCCATTGTATTTGTGATGAATCTTCCCTTTTATGTCATGTTAGCGAATTACGTGGGGAACGATGGGGTTAATATACATGTTAATGAAATGGTGTGAAGTTGGTATGATTATGCATACCATAAAGTGGATGGACATAATTGAGTCAATTATGTACATCGTTAAAATTGGAATTAATTAGGGAAAATTAATTCGAAATATGGGGGTGATTAATTAGGTGTAATTAATCGACTAAGACACGAGGTTGGAACCTTTTGTAGCATAAGACTGCCCGGAACCGACCGGCAAATCCAGCGGCTACAAATGATTGGCCCAATGTGAGAGGTCTTAGGCACAAACTTAATACATGACAAGTGTAAAGACACGAGGTTAGACTCGGTTATGGCGTAAGGCTGCCCGGACCCGACCGGCAAATCCAGCTTCCATAAAAGATAGTCTAATGTGAGAGGTCTTTACAACGGTTACGTTCTTAATCAATTAAGAAACACTTAACCATATTAGCATGTAGAGGGACATGAGGGGTTAAGTGGGTGCCTTGGGTGGCATGTGGAAAAATCTAGTGGTTGCCTTGGGTGGCAATAGAAAATACGATTAGAATACTTAACCAAAGTGGAACATGTAATTAAACATGATTAAAGGGTTAAGTAAGTGCCTTGGGTGGCATGGGGAAAATCTAGTGGTTGCCTTGGGTGGCAATAGAAGATACGATTAGAATACTTAACCAAAGTGGAACATGTAATTAAACATGATTAAAGGGTTAAGTAAGTGCCTTGGGTGGCATGGGGAAAATCTAGTGGTTGCCTTAGGTGGCAATGGAAGATAAGATTAAAATACTTAACCAAAGTGGAACATGTAATTAAACATGATTAAAGGGTTAAGTAAGTGCCTTGGGTGGCATATGGAAATCAAGTAAGTGCCTTGGGTGGCATGGGGAAATCTAGTGGGTGCCTTGAGTGGCAATTGAAATATGATTAGATGACTTAACCAAACTTTAAACATGTAAGTGGACATGATTATTAAAAAGGGTTAAGTGGGATGCACTAGAAAAAAATGACAAGCTTAGGTGGGTAGCTTGTGGGGGCCCATTTCAACCAGTAACCCATATGTATCTTATTAGGCTCGACCCATGTCGAGGACGGGACACGCGTACTGGGATTGACTATAAGAGGCCAAAAACGGGTTAGCGGTGGCAACGCAAGTCCAACGGGTTTCATATGCGTGTGTGGACCCGGGCTGGTAGGTAAGACGTTGTTGCATCGTGTAGGTATAAGCCGTGCACCATTGATTGTATCGGGTTGCCACTTTGGGGAGTGATACACCCCACTGTGGGGCCAGCACGGGTATCTACGTTAGGGAGCCGATCGAATGGGAGTAGTGGGTACACCTAGTGGAGATAGGGGCAGACGGCACCTATGTAGTCAGCTGGGGGTGCACGATACTACTATTAAAATTACTAAGTTGTGGGTACACCTAGTGGAGATAGGGGCAGACGGCACCTATGTAGTCAGCTAGGTGTACACGAAACTACTATTAAAATTACTAAGGACACTTAGTGGGATCAACCTTTAAGTAGGAATTACCCTTGGGTGGGTAGATCTGGTGTGGTGCAGTGTAGGAATTACCCTTGGGTGGGTAGATCTGGTGTGGTGCAGTGTAGGAATTACCCTTGGGTGGGTAGATCTGGTGTGGTGCAGAGTAGTATTTATCCTTGGGTGGATAGGCGCGTCTTTACCGTTATCTTAGTTCATCCTAAGTCTAGTTGGCTGCTTAGTGTAGTCATTTATCCCCAGTCGTACCGTACCAGGTTTATATCATACCCTAATTACTTTAATGATTGTATTGTTAAAGTTGTAGGGCTCACTCAGACTTATGTCTGACCCCGTTGTTTTTATCTTTTTCCCCAACCCTCAGGTTCTCAGAGTGGGCCTAGCACTAGTGGGCTTTGATCAGATTGTTTTATCTATCTTTTGGAGCTTGGACCGTGATGTAAAGCCCAGCTTATCTTTTCTATTATGGCTATTAGTAATTAGTGGGATTATGTATTCTTGTTTTATCAAGATGGATACTATGTACTTGACTCTTGTTTATGGTTTAGTGATGTAACCAAACATGTTTTACTTTCCGTTGAAATGAAATGATGTTTTTAAAATTCTCAAGTATTGCTTATATCTGTCTTGTTGAATTTTTTTTGTTCTATATTCACTTAATATACTCCACCGAAGTTAAGGCATTCCCTTAGTGAGTGACCGTAGCGGGTGTGGGGTGTTACACGTGGTATCAGAGCTTAAGGTTACCAGAACAGATAAAACTTTTAGAAAAATTATTTTTCTGAAAACATTTTTGGAAGAAGTATTTTCAAAAACATGTTTTGAGAGAAAAGTTTTTGAAAGAAAAGAACATAATCCCCAAGAGCCATATATCCTTCCTTCGATTCTCCATTTTGAATCTCTTCCTCTTTCTCTTTTCGAATTTCCCCTCCGTGTATAGATGTCTTTTAAGATAAATAAGGACTTCCGTATGAAGGGCGGAAGAACCACTTCAAGGGACTTAGATGTTTGCCGGGCTAAGAAGTTAGTCCAAGGAGGTGGAGGGCTTAAGGGTACCTTTAAGATGGACGAGAGAGGAAGGTTCAAATAGTTGTTAGGTAAATAAAGGACGAAATCTTATCGTGGTAAGGAGGCCACGAAAGGAGAATGTGAAGGGGAAGGCTAGTTGTCTTGGAGAAATAGGACACCTTATTAGGGTTATCCAAAGAGGTAAGGACGAAGTACATGATCTTCTGGAGGGTAGATGACTTCCCTCACGACGGGTATACCTAATGGGGGTAGGACCGTCTAAGTTGAAATTTGGTTCTCTCGATCATCCTGTTCGAACTTTATTCGACTCTGGTGCATCACATTCGTTTATCTCATCATCATTAGTTAAGTCACTGCACCTAGACACCAGTTTAGTAGATGATCCCTTGGTTGTTTCAAACCCAATTGGGGGCTCCACTTATTTGTCCATGATATGTTTGGGTTTGAAGATCTTCATACTTAGCGTTGAGTTTAGGTGTGATGCCTTTGTTTTGGGCTTCACGGGCTATGGGTTGATTTTGGGCATGAACTGGTTATCCAGTAATGGTGCCGTTCTTGACTGTGGAAGGAGAGTTGTTGGGCTTATGACCCGCTTGGGTAACACTCTCGAGATCTTTTGAAATCCCATAGATTTTGTTATGCTAAGTTATCTTGAATCGCTTGATGCTTCGGTCGAGAGTTTGCGATCTGTTAGAGTGGTCCGGGAATACTCGGATGTGTTTGAGGAGGTGAAGGGCTTACCTCCGAAGCGGGAGATTGACTTCCGAATATATCTGGTGGATAATGCTAAACTAGTTTCTTTACCACTGCGCCACATGGATCCTCGTGAGAGGAGGGAACTCCATAAGCAAGTAGGGGAGTTGCTTGAGAAGGGGTTCATAAGACGAAGTATATCAGAGTGGGGTGCTCTAGTAGTTTTTGCCACGAAGGCAGATGGGTCCCTCAGACTTTGTGTAGACTATAGAGAACTCAACAAGCTCACAAAGAAGAATAGACACCCATTGCCAAGGATTGATGATCTTTTTGATCAAGTTGGTTGGCGCCTCAGTGTTTCACAATTGGACTTAGCCACGGGGTTTCATCAGTTGGGAGTGACTGAGGATAGTATAGAGAAGACCGCCTTTAGGACTCCGGATGGTTTCTATGAGTGGCTGGTGATGCCATTTGGTTTGACGAACGCCCCGCATACTTTGTTGGTTTGATGAGTAGGGTGTTCAGGGAGTACCTAAATAACTTCGTAGAGGTCTCAGTGGATGACATCTTGGTCTTTTCTAAGAACGAAATAAGTTTTCGTATGTGCTTAATAGGTTAAGCAAAGCCAGTTATTTGATCAATGGTGGTTTTGGAGCGAGACTGGCAAGGATATCCAGAGTTGGACAAGGGCTTAATTATTTAGCCGTTTTTACTAGTATCATCTCACGTAGGTCGTCTGAATTCGAAGGAGGTATCCCTTGGGTGTTTGTCTGATATTAGTTTAGGCCTTTGGGGCTTGCACTTGGGGGATGTCGAGTTCGACTAGGATGGTCTGCGTGAGAGATGGATAGTTGTGACGATTTTGTATGGGAGAATATCTTGGTTTTCTCTAGAAAAGCATGCCCTACATCTTAGGGAAGTGTTGGAGACTCTTCGAGCGCATAGTCTTGAGACAGCAAGGTGGATGGAGTTCTTGGCATCCTATGATTTCGAGATAGCGTATAACCCTGGCAAGGGTAACGTGGTGGCGGACGCCTCGAGTAGAAAAAGGTTGTCCTTGAATCCATTGTTCGTGGAACGACGAAGCTTGGAATTTATCTCGATGTTTGATTTCAGACCTTCCGTTGACTTTGTACCCGGTTTGCTAGCATCCTTAGAGGTCAGACCTACTCTTTTGGGACGGATTGGCGAGGCACAGCGGGACGACCCACAGTTGGTTGAGTTGGTATAGAGGCTCATAAGGGGGGAGTCGTCCAGCCATTTGAGTAGGTACACCCTAGACGATAGGGGGTGCTTGCGTAGAGACGGTAAACTTTGTGTACCACAAGACGAGGGTTTGATGAAGGCTATTCTTGATGATGCACATCGTTCTAGGATGACCATTCATCCCGGTGGGGACAAGATGTACCAAGACATGAAGCGAGTTTTCCTTTTGGGCCGGTATGAAGAAAGATGTGGCCGAGTATGTCGCTATATGCTTGGTGTGCCAACAAGTGAAAGTGGAGCAAAAGAAACCAGGTGGGTTGCTTCACCCATTGGAAGTTCTGCAATGGAAGTGGGATGGCGTCTCGATGGATTTTATTGATGGGTTACCTAGGTCGAAGAAGGGTAATACGGGAATTTGGGTTGTGGTAGACAGACTTACTAGATTGCCCATTTCATACCCGCGAAGAGCAAGAGGACTGCTCCATGACTAACTTCGGTTTATCTTCGAGAGATAATTCAGTTGCATACGGAATATGACGTATTCCATGTGTCACATTTGAGGAAGTGCCTATATGAGACCGCAGAGGTGGTAGAGCCGAGCTTGCTTAGAGAAGTAGAGGTAGAGCGTGATGCGACTATTCGACGAGCTCCTACCCGCATCCTTGGGTCAGAGATTAGGAAGTTGAGAAACAGAGAGGTTCGACTAGTCAAAGTGCAAAGGGGAGAAGATGAGATCAATGCTACTGGGGAGACAGAAGCGAAGATGCGTTCATTGTACCCATTCCTTTTTGAGGGTATGTCTTTTAACTTCTCCTTTGTCGTTTGTCTAGTTCTTATCTTATCTTTAGTATGTCCTCTCATTAGTACCTTTGACCTTTAGATAGGGTAAACCTATGGTTGAAACATGTGTTTGAGACATGTTATGCTTGATGGATGCGTGTGGATGCAAGTGGTTGCTCGTGGATGCATATACACACACTTTAGGCACTAGATCGGCTCAATCACTTCATATTGCATATTGCATAAAATTGTGTGTAGGTAGCTATATTAATGGATGTATAATGGTTGTGCTATCATATGGATGATGCATTTTGGTGAATGACTGTGCACTCATGTAGAAATAGTATGTGTCTATAGGGTTCTTTCGCATACATATTGGATGCATGGCACTATCATGGTTTGCATTAAGGAGGTCAACTGAATCAGTAGACCGCCTGATTTTGCATTAGACAGGGAACATATACACACACTCTTTGCATATGTTCATACAGCATTAGAAACTCTAAGGACATGGATGCCAGTGTTTGATGGTTTGAGTAGATGGTTGTTTGGATGGTAGGATACGTTCTTCTTGACTTAGAGATTTCGGGGACGAAATCCTTTAAGTAGGGGAGAATGTAACACCCCGTATGTTGAATAACTTGTTATAATATAAATCAGGGCAGAATTAAATTTTAAAATCTGAATTAGGGGAAGCGGGCTATGCCATTGCGTTCATCTCGGAAAAATACGCGAAATAGAGTCCGAGTTTTCGAAAATCGTAGTCCGTATGACCCAGTTAAGGCCCGAAGAAGTTTCAGAAAAATTAAAACAGATTTTAAATATGAAAATTTCAAATTTCAGAAGTGGCGAGAAAATTCCCGCCAGACCCAGGGAGTCGACCTGGGGGTCGACTGGGGAGTCGACATGCCCACCATGTCGACTAGGGTGTCGACCCTAGTGTCGACCTGGGGGTCGACCTCTCTGGTCGAGCCCAGGTGACCTGGGGGCACCAATTTGGCTTTTGGGCTGTGTTTTGGTGGCTAGGACGAGATCTGATGGCTCTAATCTGATTTAGGGTTAATCTAATGGCCTAAAACACCTAACTACTCTATAAATACACCCTAAGACTACCCTAATTCATACTAAAAATAGATACAACGTCGTTATGCCGTCAAAATGCAACTTGAAGGAGCCTCCATCAAATTAAAGAGGAAGATAGCTTCTCAAATCAACTTCTAATCAACTCTAGCAACTTAATCTTCTTCTTAGGAGTACTAATCAACAAGTTGTGAGTTTTCTATAGCCTTAATGACCCATTGTTGAAATGATTATGATAGGATATAATGAGGTTATGGCTATGAATGTGGATCAATGCAAGATTATGTAATCATATGCTATGTGTTTGTGATGTTATGCAAGTTATGTGTTATGTGTTCATGATGTTATGCAAGTTATGCAAGTCATATGCTATGTGATCATGATGTTATGTAAGTTATGCAAGTCATATGCTATGTGATCATGATGTTATGCAAGTTATATGCTACATGTTCATGATGTTATGCAAGTTATGCAAGTGTTAGGCTATGTGTTCATGATGCTAGTTATGCAAATTGCTATGATAAACATTGATCCACTATGACACCATGTTATGCAAGTTTGGTGTTTGATTATATGCAAGTTCATATATGATATGTTATGCAAGTTTGGTGTATGATTATATGCAAGTTCATATATGACATGTTATGCAAGTTTGGTGTTTGATTATATGCAAGTAACATGTGCAAGTTTACACCTTTGTATCAGATGCATACATATGCAAGTTAACCCCTTTGTATGTCATACATACATATGCAAGTTTACCCCTTTGTATGACATAAGTAACTTATGCAAGTTAACCTCTTTATGACATATGTGATTCATGCAAGTTTGGGTTGATTATTTATGCTAGTTGGGTTTGATGCTATATGCATGTTGATACCTTTAAACCCATGTTGATGCTAATGTTATGCAAGTTGAACCCATTGTATTTGTGATGAATCTTCCCTTTTATGTCATGTTAGCGAATTACGTGGGGAACGATGGGGTTAATATACATGTTAATGAAATGGTGTGAAGTTGGTATGATTATGCATACCATAAAGTGGATGGACATAATTGAGTCAATTATGTACATCGTTAAAATTGGAATTAATTAGGGAAAATTAATTCGAAATATAGGGGTGATTAATTAGGTGTAATTAATCGACTAAGACACGAGGTTGGACCCTTTTGTAGCATAAGACTGCCCGGAACCGACCGGCAAATCCAGCGGCTACAAATGATTGGCCCAATGTGAGAGGTCTTAGGCACAAACTTAATACGTGACAATTGTAAAGACACGAGGTTAGACTCGGTTATGGCGTAAGGCTAACCGGACCCAACCGGCAAATCCAGCTGCCATAAAAGATAGTCTAATGTGAGAGGTCTTTACAACGGTTACGTTCTTAATCAATTAAGAAACACTTAACCATATTAGCATGTAGAGGGACATGAGGGGTTAAGTGGGTGCCTTGGGTGGCATGTGGAAAAATCTAGTGGTTGCCTTGGGTGGCAATAGAAAATACGATTAGAATACTTAACCAAAGTGGAACATGTAATTAAAAATGATTAAAGGGTTAAGTAAGTGCCTTGGGTGGCATGGGGAAAATCTAGTGGTTGCCTTGGGTGGCAATAGAAGATACGATTAGAATACTTAACCAAAGTGGAACATGTAATTAAACATGATTAAAGGGTTAAGTAAGTGCCTTGGGTGGCATGGGGAAAATCTAGTGGTTGCCTTGGGTGGCAACGGAAGATAAGATTAAAATACTTAACCAAAGTGGAACATGTAATTAAACATGATTAAAGGGTTAAGTAAGTGCCTTGGGTGGTATGTGGAAATCAAGTAAGTGCCTTGGGTGGCATGGGGAAATCTAGTGGGTGCCTTGAGTGGCAATTGAAATATGATTAGATGACTTAACCAAACTTTAAACATGTAAGTGGACATGATTATTAAAAAGGGTTAAGTGGGACGCACTAGAAAAAAATGACAAGCTTAGGTGGGTAGCTTTTGGGGGCCCATTTCAACCAGTAACCCATATGTATCTTATTGGGCTCGACCCATGTCGAGGACGGGACACGCGTACTGGGCTTGACTATAAGAGGCCAAAAACGGGTTAGCGGTGGCAACGCAAGTCCAACGGGTTTCATATGCGTGTGTGGACCCGGGCTGGTAGGTAAGACGTTGTTGCATCGTGTAGGTATAAGCCGTGCACCATTGATTGTATCGGGTTGTCACTTTGGGGAGTGATACACCCCACTGTAGGGCCAGCACGGGTATCTACGTTAGGGAGCCGATCGAATGGGAGTAGTGGGTACACCTAGTGGAGATAGGGGCAGACGGCACCTATGTAGTCAGCTAGGGGTACACGAGACTGCTATTAAAATTACTAAGTTGTGGGTACACCTAGTGGAGATAGGGGCAGACGACACCTATGTAGTCAGCTAGGGGTACACGAAACTACTATTAAAATTACTAAGGACACTTAGTGGGATCAACCTTTAAGTAGGAATTACCCTTGGGTGGGTAGATCTGGTGTAGTGCAGTGTAGGAATTACCCTTGGGTGGGTAGATCTGGTGTGGTGCAGAGTAGTATTTATCATTGGGTGGATAGGCGCGTCTTTACCGTTATCTTAGTTCGTCCTAAGTCTAGTTGGTTGCTTAGTGTAGTCATTTATCCCCAGTCGTACCGTACCAGGTTTATATCATAACCTAATTACTTTAATGATTGTATTGTTAAAGTTATAGGGCTCACTCAGACTTATGTCTGACCCCGTTGTTTTTATCTTTTTCCCCAACTCTCAGGTTCTCAGAGTGGGCCTAGCACTAGTGGGCTTTGATCAGATTGCTTTATCTATCTTTTGGAGCTTGGACCGTGATGTAAAGCCCAGCTTATCTTTTCTATTATGGCTATTAGTAATTAGTGGGATTATGTACTCTTGTTTTATCAAGATGGATATTATGTACTTGACTCTTGTTTATGGTTTAGTGATGTAACCAAACATGTTTTACTTTCCGCTGAAATGAAATGATGTTTTTAAAATTCTCAAGTATTGCTTATATCTGTCTTGTTGAAATTTTTCTGTTCTATATTCACTTAAGATACTCCACCGAAGTTAAGGCATTCCCTTAGTGAGTGACCGTAGCGGGTGTGGGGTGTTACATCGTCCAGACGTACTTGGAGATCGATCGATGTGCGAGGTACAAGGTGCCTCCGGTTTCGTTCAGACCTAGAACGGACTGGTAAATGGACTGTGAGTCTGACATTGGATATCATTCTGTGTGATTGATGGATATCGGTTGCATGGAGTGGTTTGCCTGTGTGGCATGCTAAGATGCAAATGATCAAGGCTTTTGTTGAAAAGCAAAGTTTTTTGGTTGATGATCAAAGCACCGCCTGTGTGGCATAGCTTTGTGTAATGTGAATTTGCGAGCCTCACAGCCCGGTTGTGAACCAGAAACGGGAGAGGACCTCAGGGAGGTCATGCGTTTCCTTCTAGCTAGGGTGGTGTTAGTGACCTACCAGCCCTGACATTTATATTATTTTCACCTGTGTGGTTGTTGCTGTTGCGAGGCGCCTCGGATATATCGGTGACTGTGTGGAGCCGATGGAGTCATTTGGCTCATTTACGCCCCAAAGGGTGGGGAACGCAGTGTTCAGGATTTAAGTTTAATCCACATCGGTGGACCGACCCTGACGATCCAAGGGCTCACCTGTGTCTGGGTCCTGAGGCTCGGGCTAGAGAGTCTCGAATCGGTGAGGACTATCTTTTGCCTCTGTTCATAGATGGAAATCCAGCTTCCAATACGTGACTTTGCGGTTTTAATTGTAGAACTAGTATGGCAACAAGATATATGGTACCCATGCCGTCTATGATTGATACTTATGATTGAAATTGTTTTGACACTATACACTTATAGTAATAATAAAAGATGAAATTTAGCGTATCAAGCATTCTTTGGCTATTATAAGGTAAAACCCTTTCCTCCGGCTTGTGTTGCATTGTGTGATGGGACCTGGGTCTTATAATAGCTTCATTATTCTTTATTTAGCATTGCGCTGTTGTTTTATGCACTGGTATTCTTGGGAGGAAACCCGTTCCGTGTTATACGATGTGGTCCCTTGATTTACCTGACTTTAAAATAAAGATTAATAACTGTTTTAGTTCTCACACCAGTCACATGACTGACTTGGAGTTTATTGTTTTAACCTAAACTCTTGGTGCCCCTATTTTCTGCATGGGCAGCTAGTAGTTTTGGTTTTGCAGATTAATATTCACAGGAACCTGGTTTATAGCTGGAATGATATCCAGAAAGCTCTGTATCCGTATATCTCCTTCAGTTGTGTATTGTATTATTTTCCGCTGCTATATAATGTATTGTAATCTCTGATATTTTATAATGTGTAATATTGATTTATACTCTGTATATTCTTGTATTCTGATGGAATTGTTGTAATTAACAATGAAATGTTCTTCTGTTTGTGTTCGAATTTGTCGTGTTCTCAAAACAATCATGGGTTTTGAACGGTCTTGGTCAGTTTAGCGACTGATTCGGATCGAGCGAAAATCCTTTTCGTTACATTTGGTATCAGAGCTTTGGTTTACAAAGCTCAGAGAACAAGACACATTAGAACCATACGAAAGAATTCATCAGAGATTGGATTAGTAATATCCAGTAAGAATGGCTCGTTAGAGATGGGATCAGTAGCATCTAGAACGAGTGTGAAGAGTATATTTTTAAAATGAAAACAAGCTTTGTTTTGTAAATTTAAACCATATTCAACGTATTTGAATATTTATTTGTATTGAATTTGGACAATGAAGTATATAAAGATTTTGTGTATACGTCTGATCCACGTGTATTTGAAGTTTTAATATATTGGATAGATATAGAATCACACTCTAGTCGCTCGGGGATGATTTTGATGATGGAGCTCCATCATCAGAATTTATGTTCGTGTTTCGAAAGTGGGATTTCTATATATTTCCAATTGACTGGTGTGAGAACCAAAATTAGATAGGGCCTATTGTTGTGAATTGGCCTCAAAAACATGATTTTCTACATATGTATTAAAATTATGAATTTGAAAAGATAATCAACTAATTGATTGCTGATTGTGTTATTTGATTATTGTTTGATTAATTAAATGTTGAACCTTTAGCCAAATTGAACCAAATAGTGAGTTGTATTGAAAATTAGTCGCATTTGCATGCATATACATGTACTTACATTGAACAGGTCATAGCAAGGAGGCTAGAGAAGAGGAATAAAATTGTTTGCCCGACAAATAGGTACATGTTTATTGTATTTCTTGGGTTTTGGATGATTTTATGAGCCGATTGGCTAGACGCTTGGCTTTTTCTTTTTCTTTTGGATTGGTGAGGGCCGTGGGAGGCTATTTGAAATATCCCGAAGCCCCCGGTGCAGGGGAGGTTATGGCGAAATTTTTCAAAAATTTAGGGTGTTAGCCAAATCTTTGAAAAATTTGAAAAGTTCTTAGAAATTGAAAAGTTGAAGAACTTAAGCCGTAAAGAAAATAATGAAAGTTGAGTTGATTAGTTAAACAACTTTCGGCTTCGTTCCTTTTCGGGGACGAAAAGTTTTAAGTGAGGGAGATTGTGACAACCCGGAAAATCTAAGGCAATTTAAAAATTTTATTTTGGCAATTTCGCTGAATTTTGAATATTTAAAATGATTTATTTTAAATAATGACGACGAGAAATTTATTTTGAATAGAATTAGAATGTATATATTTATATAGATCATCATTAGAATATAAATATTTTATTTTAATTATATAAGGAATTGAAAATGGCGCGGTAGTTCAAAAATTCGATTTCAAATTTCAAATGAATGTACAAGATTCAAAATAAACCGGATTTTAGCGAAACCAAAAATATTAGAATCTATTTGAGAATATCTTTCGAACGAATCCGAAAAATCAAAATTTCATAGCGGGAATCAAAAGTTATGCCCAGTTGAAAATTCAGAATAGTCGCTATGGAATTCTGGCCCATAAAAATGGAAATTTTGCAAACGACCTCCGTTTTCGACGAAACCACTTTTGTTCGATCCGTGATGTCAAGTTATTGCTAGGTTTCAAAATTCGTAATTTTTTGAATCAATATGTGAGCATGGCAAAGGAAAACGCGTTTGACTGGTTTCAGTTGATTTTAATCGACTGGAAAATGGCCATTTTTCAAACAGTCTTTAAATTTGACGAAATTAGTTTTGTTAGGACCGTATCGTCAATACGAGGTTAGAAAATATTTTTTGGGAATTTTTAGAGTCCGTATGTGGTCCCGGTAAATTGAAATGTGTGTTTAAAATTAAATATATAGATTTATATTTTAATTTCAATCAAAACTGATCGAAACAGTCGAATTGGCTTACGGGACATTTCCCATTATGTTCGAAATGGGGGTAATTAGCTAGGGACGACAGGCGGTGGGTCTCATTTCGAGTTCGAATTTAAAAGTTACCTCTTTAAAGATAAAATAAAATAATATAAAATTGCATATAACTCCCCCCTTCCTTTCTTTTCTCTCCTAACCTCGAGCCTTCCCCCAAATCAGAAAAAAACTTCCCACCGCTCCCCCGTTCTGCCACCACCGCCCCGCCCACGCTGCCGCCGCACCACCAGGGCCCGCCGCCACCTTCTCCTCTCCCTTCTCTCTCTCTCCTTGCCTGATTGAAGCCCCGCGCCCTTTCTCTCCTCCGATTGGAAGACTCCGCTACCCAAAAACAAACCCGCCACCCCTTTCCCCTGACGCCGCTGCCCCTCCAGTCGAGCCCGCCTCCTTCTCTTCCCTCTCTCTCCAGCGCCTTCGTGAAACCACACACCCCCAAATACAGCCGCCACCGCTGATTGCATGCCCCACCTCGCCTGACCAAGGCCGCGCCCCACCTCCAACCACCAACGGCGCCGCCTCCCCCTTTGGAACCACCAGCAGTGGCGAATCCCTCTCCCCCCTTCGAGAAAAATTGTGAGTATTTATTTTAAATTAGCTATGTAATTAAAAATACTGTTTTTATTTTTATTGTATCCATGATTTTTAAAAAGATTTTTAAGTATGAAAACATAGGATTCTTATTCATGAAAGCTAGGATTTTTCTATGTGAACATCGCTAGCAAGAAGAAGATTTGATTTAAAAGTGAAAAGATTATATTTTTATTTATAAAAATATAATTTTTATATTTTAGAAAGAATAAAAATTCGATTTTTAATTTATAAAGATTAAAGATATGATTTTTTATATTATAGAGATAATAAAAATACGATTTTTATATTATATAGATAGTAAAGATTTGACCTTTATATATGTAGCGAAATAAAAATCTGATTTTTATTATATATATATATATATGTTGAAATAAAAATGTGATTTTTATAGCGATGATATAAAAATTCGATCTTTATATATGAAATAAAAATATAAAAATACAATTTTTGTATAGAATGAAGCAAAATAAAAATATATGAAGTAGAAATAAAAATATGATTTTTATTTATTGAAATTAAGTGATAAAAATATAATTTTTATTATGAACAGCGTGGTAAGGACTGCATTGGAATTTCAAACAGATCCAGACGGTTCAGCAGTTCAAAAGTAAATCACGGCGGAGTGGAACCCACTGTGAGAACTTCTCACTTTTATTTTGATTTCTAGTTGAAATATATACTAGGATGCAGACGGTGCTTAGTAGCACCCGACACCCGTCATCCACAGACCATGGATGACTTGTTTGTTTGCTTGCTGTGTTGTGAAATTTGATTGTGTGATGTGGAATGAAATAAAATATTTTATAGTGGGAAATATTTCATAGTTAAAAATATGATTTTTAACGTGTATATAAAATAAATAGTAATAAACAAATCGGACGATTTGTTTATATACACTGATTTGACTGATACTGATTGGGACGATAAATTTTACACATCGCCCAACTGCACAAAAAAATATTCAGTGTTTGTGGATTGAAACCCCACACGTGTGTTGGGATGATATTGACGTACACTAATCCCAATAGTTTAGTAGTATGTCACCCGATGGGTTGACAGACTGTGTAAGCGTTAATTATTTATATTTAATGCTTATGCAGTTGTGTGGTGCACACTGGATGATGGTTGATGATTTATCGTTGTTGTTATATACATGGGTTGTAGAAAATCCATATAATAAACGTTATATTGTAATTGATTGGGCCTCATTCCAATTTGGAAAATAAGAAATATAAATTCATGTGTCGAATAGAAACATAAATTCATGTGTCGAATAGAAACATAAATTCATGTGTGGAATAGAAATATAAATTCATGTGTTGAATAGAAATATAAATTCATGTGTTGAATAGAAATATAAATTCATGTGTTGAATAGAAAGAAAATTCATGTGTTGAATAAAATAAATATTCATGTGTTGAATAGAATAACGAAGTTATTAAAATATAAAAAGCCATGTTGGTTAGATATGCGCCATTTTGACGTGAACGATATTTATATCGATTATATTCGTTTTTATAATGAATATAGAAAAGGAAGTGATTTCAAAATATAACGTTTTGAAAATATTATCATTTATATTTATATCGATGATATGGAATATTCAATTTTGATTAGAAATTGAATATGAAGTTGAAATCGTTTTGAAAACGAATTTAAAACGATTTGTAAAATATGTTTTAAAAGGAAATCGACGAAATATATAATATATATATATATTATGTATATAATGGCCTGAATAGAACACGCCGCGCTGCGGCAGTTCGCGAATTTCGACCATTGACTTCGAATTGACGTTGCGGGAGATACGACCGTCGGATTCTCCTAAAACCGGAACCGTTGGGTTCGTATCGAAAAGAGCTTTCTAACGAATATAAAAATTAAGAAATCTAACGGTTAGATTTGGAATTATGTCCAAATCAAATTTGGAAACGGTCGTTGTAAGTGCAGTTCGATGGCCGTTGATGGAAATCGACTGTACGGGCCTTGATAAAATTATTTAAAATAGTAATAATTTGTGTAAAATCATAAAAAATGATTTGGGAAGAATTGGGATGAAAAACTCCATATTTGAAAAGATAAAAATAGATTTTTATCGAAATGAACTAGTTTTGAACTAGAATTAAAATCAATTTATTTTTGAAATAAATAAATTGAATTTGAAAGGGGTTTTAAAGGTAACCAGAATGTCCAATAATTGAATTGGAATGGATTTGAATCGAAATTGTCTTTGGAATATTTCGATGTTAGACTGATTATACAGATATTGTTATGGAAATTTGAAAGATATATTTATATCGTTATTTCCAATACGATATTTGTTGGTCGTAGAATTTGGTATTGAATATAAGCCGATATATTTTCTATTCAGAGCCTTGTATTTAATATCAAATGTGATTTGGGTTTGTCATGAATGGTGTCTTCATTAACACTGTTCTTAAACCCAGTTGAGAAAAAGATTAAATATTTATAGTTAGATTTAATGAAGTATACCAATTAAATGATGTTTAATTGGAATTGAATTAGATTGTGATTTTGGGTTTATTGTGAACCGTGTTTTAAATGACATTGATTCTTTAGCCCAGTTAAAGACAGGAGGTGATTTCCCAAGTTAAATAAACATTGATATTGATTTTTGGGAAGATTAAAACAAGTGGAGTTTTAATGAATCTTTAGTTAGATTGAAATGGTCGAGAATGGAGTATCACCAGTTTTGCTCCAGGCGATAGTTAAATATATAATTAGATTTGAACGTGAAATGGTAATTGAATTTACCGTTAACACCGTGGTGTTAGATATGAAGTATGACCAGTTTTACTTCATGGGATGAATAGGTTGGGATTGGGAAATAAAATAAATGATTACTTCGGTGTGGTTCGCTAATCCCGACTAGTTTGAATTGATATTCAAAGAAGATTAAAAATAAATTTAAAGGATTTATCTTTGATAAAATTAATGGGAACCTTTCCCAAAATATAAGAATATTTGAATAAAAGAATATTCTGAACTGGAATGAGGCGTATGTTGTGTTTGTGTAACACTTGTTTATTATACACGCGAGTTATTCAGAAAGACCGGGTTTATCCCATTCTGAATAACTGATTCGACGTGGTGTCGAGGATGAAGATGGTGGTCGAAGACTGGAGGTATTCACATCGTTTGGGTGATTACTGATGATCTTGATTGGGTTGTACACCCAAGAGGAGGGAATTAGTTGGTGATCGTCCAGACGTACTTGGAGATTGATGGATGTGCGAGGTACAAGGTGCCTCCAGTTTCGTTCAGACCTAGAACGGACTGGTAAATGGACTGTGTGTCTGACATTGGATATCATTCTGTGTGATTGATGGATATCGGTTGCATGGAGTGGTTTGCCTGTGTGGCATGCTAAGATGCAAATGATCAAGACTTTTGTTGAAAAGCAAAGTCTTGTGGTTGATGATCAAAGCACCGCCTGTGTGGCATAGCTTTGTGTAACGTGAATTCGCGAGCCTCACACCCCGGTTGTGAACCAGAAACGGGAGAGGACCTCAGGGAGGGCATGCGTTTCCATTTAGCCAGGGTGGTGTCAGTGACCTACCAGCCCTGGCATTTATATTATTTTCACCTGTGTGGTTGTTGCTGTTGCGAGGCGCCTCGTATATACCGGTGACTGTGTGGAGCCGATGGAGTCATTTGGCTCATTTACGCCCCAAAGGGTGGGGAAACGCAGTGTTCAGGATTTAAGTTTAATCCACATCGGTGGACCGACCCTGACGATCCAAGGGCTCACCTGTGTCTGTGTCCTGAGACTCGGGCTAGAGAGTCTCGAATCGGTGAGGACTATCTTTTGCCTCGGTTCATAGATGGAAATCCAGCTTCCATTACGTGACTTTGCGGTTTTAATTGTAGAACTAGTACGGCGACATGATATATGGTACCCATGCCGTCTATGATTGATACTTATGATTGAAATTGTTTTGACACTATACACTTATATAATAATAAAAGATGAAATTTAGCGTATCAAGCATTCTTTGGCTATTATAAGGTAAAACCCTATCCTCTGGCTTGTGTTGAATTGTGTGATGGGACCTGGGTCTTATAATAGCTTCATTGTTCTTTATTTAGCATTGCGCTGTTGTTTTATGCACTGGTATTCTTGGGAGGAAACCCGTTCCGTGTTATAAGGCGTGGTCCCTTGATTTACCTAACTTTAAAATAAAGATTAATAACTGTTTTAGTTCTCACACCAGTCACATGACTGACCTGGAGTTTATTGTTTTAACCTAAACTCTGGGTGCCCCTATTTTCCGCATGGGCAGCTAGTAGTTTTGGTTTTGCAGATTAATATTCACAGGAACTTGGTTTACAGCTGGAATGATATCTGAAAAGCTCTGTATCCATATATCTCCTTCAGTTGTGTATTGTATTATTTTCCGCTGCTATGTAATGTATTGTAATCTCTGATATTTTATAATGTGTAATATTGATTTATACTCTGTATATTCTTGTATTCTGATGGAATTGTTGTAATTAACAATGAAATGTTCTTCTGTTTGTGTTCGAATTTGTCG
Source organism: Allium sativum (assembly GCA_030737875.1). NCBI lineage: Eukaryota > Viridiplantae > Streptophyta > Magnoliopsida > Asparagales > Amaryllidaceae > Allium > Allium sativum. The sequence continues at coordinate 966,537,815 of CM060922.1, read as the reverse complement.
TGTTCTCAAAACGATCAGGGGTTTCGAACGGTCTTGGTCGGTTTAGCGACTGATTCAGATCGAACGAAATTCCTTTTCGTTATAGTTTACCTATCCATTGGGAAGTATTAAGTGACTCAGGGATTATATAATAGGTTCAGCTAGACAGTAACACATGGGTCCGCCAGGGGAAGGTCATAAATAACGATTAGTTGTCTACCTAGACGGTAGGTAATAAGTGACTGCTTACTCTCTCTCACACACCTTATGTGGGGTTGGCATGTGCGCAAATGACGGAAGTCTTAGTTAGTAGGATTTAGTAAATAGTATCCTTTAATTTATAGCAACGTATTGTAATCCACCTTATAAGGTATTAAGTGATTAATGGTTCCACGTAATGCCTTAAGTGATAATGGGAATCCACCTATATATATTATGGGTGAGGCCATAGGTGGCTTTAAAAAAAATGATTTGGGTGAAACCAAACATGATAAACTTATATATTATGGACAGTGTTATACATCTTCTACTAACCAAGACTTGTTTTTTTTTTTGGGGCCCCTTCTCCTAACAACTCTTAGGTTTATCTTGGGAAAGACAAGTCTCTGCAGGTATTCAAGTTTGTTTTTCTATTCTTGTTCTCTCGTGCTCGTTATTGATGTGGCAATTAGCTATTAAGGTAGTTGCCTTAGTAGATACTTGTTACCTTATCTTGTTTCCTTTGTGAGTTATTTTTATTGTACTTTGATTATGCTCGTGCTCGTTATTTGCAGGTACCATATTTACATAATCCATGCCTGGATGAGTTTGAGTTATAGTTTTTGTCGAAATTTGCAGTCAAAAAAGATATGGGGTGTTACATTTGGTATCAAAGCTTAGGTTTCGATAATCAGAAGAATTAATAAATTAGGATTTAGTGAGAGAATGCTACTTGACTCTAAATAATTTCGACGATGAAGAAATCACGAGCCTATTTATTTAAGATGGGTTTATGCGACTAGGAGGCAAAGATATTAGTGAGCTCTAGTTTCTTGCCAACTCTGATTTATCCCACGGTGCGGTTGGCGATCTGTCTTAAAGAGCACGAGGACGACATATGATGAAACTCGTGGACTTAAGCTTTATGACTAGATGAAAGTCTAGTTACAACTAAGATAGTCACGATTTCTTGGTTTTGGTATGGGATTTCCAGTTGAAAACCTTTTCTTAGTTTCAGGGTCAAACGGAGATTCGTGTCAATATGTCGTATTAGTTTAGAGACGCTTAAATTAAGTACATGCATTTGATATTTTGTTACGGTAATCCAAATATTCTTTTGTTTTAAAAATATATCTTTGAATTCTTGGTCTTATAGTCGGGAGATATTCTACTACTAACTTGTTTTTAGGAAAGAAAAGGATTTCGAAGATTTTTAATTATTTTTCTAGAAAATTCATTTTCAAGCAAACAAGATTCGGTTTTAAAAGTAATAATATTATATAAATTCATAGTATGAGACCCTTACTTTATAAACAAGAATGAATTTCAAAAAAGTTTTCTAAAATTTTCTCTCGATTGGCTAAGAAAAGTTCTATTTAGCTTGAGGTATTTGCTTGTTAAATCTTGGGTTAACCCGTTAGTTGGAAAAAGGGATAAGTTAGTATTAAAGTAATATGAAATATTAGCTAATATATTTTGGGTATTCTTGAGATGATTGTGTGGTCCCAGCCTTTTGTTGAGACAAATCACATGTTTATATAAGCATCAAATAATTGCATGCTTATGGATATGCTATGCTATGTTGTCCTCTTTATATGCTATGCGGTGTAGTCCATACATGTTTACTATCCTGTAGTGTATGTTTAATTTCACACTAGAATCCATTACAGCGCATCCAATTCACTCACAACAATATAATAATAAAATTGCGCAACCAACTAAATAAGGTGCACTTGTTTGTCGGGCAAGCAATTTATTTCTCTACTCAGCATTAAGTCAATAACCCGTTCGACATATGTATGTATGTATGTATATATATATATATATCCAATTCCAACTGATTTTAAATTCAGTTTAACTAAACTCAATTCAAACAAATAATAAGTGTTTTTTTTTCCATATATTCACAGCCCAATATAGCCGAAGATTCCGTCTAATTTATCTAGATCAGAAGTCATAAGTAATTAAACAGGAAATCAAACAATCACACAAACAATCAATGGATTAATTAACTTTCTAAGCATATAACTTTTATATACTCAAAAAAGATTTTCTAAAATCGGATTATATATATAATCACAAATACGTTACTTATAAATGTGTCACCCTCAACTCATTCTAGGGCATTTCTAACCCCATCTCTAACGGGTTTCTCATTCTAGGATACTACTGATCCTATCTCTAACGAGTATTTCTAAATAGAATGTTACTAATTCAATCTCTGATGAATTCTTTCGTTCGATTCTAAAGTATCTTGTTCTTGATCTTTGTAAACCAAAGCTCTGAAACCACCCTGTCGCAACCTGAAACCCCCGGCCGGCCTAGACTAAACGAGAACACAGATTGTTCGAGAACACGACGCATCGGAATAAAGAACAACAGAACATTTCATTTTTATTATAACAATATTACATTAGAGTATAAGAATATCAAAGTGCGAATAAATAATATACACAACTGAAATACAATACCAGAGAATAAATTACGTAGCAGCGGAAATAAAAATGTACAAATACAATGCATAACGGAAATACATCAACTAACACAACTGGAAGAGATACATGGATTCAAAGCTTCCGAATATAGCTCCAACTGTAAACCAGGATCTTGTTAAATAAGCATCTGCAAAACCAAAAGTACTAGCTGCCCGTGTGGAAAATATGGGCACCCAGAGTTTAGGTGAAAACAATAAACTCTAGGTCAGTCATGGGACTGGTGTGAGAACTTAAAACAGTTATTAAACTTTACTTTAAAAGTTAGGAAAAATCATAGGACCACGCCATATGATACGGAATGGATTTATTCCACATGAATATCTGTTTAAAATAAAACAAAGCAATGCATTTTGAAAAAATGAAGCTATTATAAGACTCAAGTCCCATCACATAATGCAACGCAAGTCGGAGGATAAAGTTTTACCTTATAGTAGTCAAACATGCTTGGTACGCTTTAATACAAATAATTATGATATTATTATATAAGTATGTAGTGTATAAAATAACTTCGAATATACATGTATCAATCATAGACGACATAGGTACCATATATTATGTCACCATATAGGTTTACAACTAAAACCGTAAAAGTCACGTATTGGAAATCGGATTCCATCTATGAGTCGAGGCAAGGGATCTTCCTCGCCGATTTCGATACACTCTAGCACATGCCTTAGGATCACACCCTTAGTAACCCTTGGAACTTCAGGGATGATCCACACTTACTTTTGTGGATTGGTTATTCTTAAACAATATGTTTCCCTGTTTTATCGGACCTGTCACCTGGTCAGTATGTCAACCAATCATATCAGACGGCCCTTGCATCCATCATCCACATAAGTAAAAATTTTGGGCTCCATACCATGACATCACTTCTAGCTAGAAATAAACACATGCTCTCCCTGCAGTCAATAATCTCGTTCTTGACTCATACCGAGTGTGAAGCTCACGAATTAATGCTAGCTGTACTTTGATCATCATCCACAAGGCCCTGCTTTTCAACAAAAAAAACCTTACTCATTGCATCTTAGCATGCCACATTGTTAGTTCATACCATGCAACTTATGTCTACCGATATATAACCTCTGAGCTCATACGTCTCAGAGAAGGGTGTTAAGCAAAGAGAATAAAATCTCCACCACCAAACAGATATATATTTAGTAGAGATCAACTGATATAGCAAAAACTACGATGTCAGACACACAATCCATTTGCAAGTTCGTTTTGGGTTTGAAAGAAACTGGTGGCACCTTATTCATCATCCCATATGCCCAATACAGGAGAGAGCCTGGACAATCAAAAAGTATGTCCGGACAACTACCACTATAATCCCTTCAAGGCAGCAACTCCAATCAAGAGCATCAACAGTAATCCTTTCGATGTGATGATTACCGGTTTTGCACCATCTTCATTATCTTTGACTTTTAATCGTCGTAACAGTTATTTATAATGGTTTAAACCCGGTCTTTCCGAATAATTTTTGCATCTTATAATCAAGTGATATATATAAACACATCATGCGCTTCATTTCAATATAGAATATTCATAATTCTGGGAAAGGTTCCCACTAATTTTATCAAAGATTTACATCATTTAAGCCTTTGTTTAATCTTCCTTTGGATATCATTTCAAAGGTTTTATCATGTCTTTTCACTACTTAAACTAAATTAAGGTTTATATAATTATTCGAGATTATCCAGCCTTACCGAAGTAATAATTTATTTCACTTATTCCAATCCTAACCTATTCATCACATGGAGCAAAACTGGTGGTACTCCATATTAACATCCATAATGTTATCGGTAAATTTAATTACCATTTAACGTTTCAAATTTAATTAAAGATTTAACTATCGTATGGAGTAAAACTGGTGGTACTCCATTTCGAACAATTCTCGAATTTGATAGGTTTAATTACTTCTTTTTACATTTCAATCTAATCAAAGACTCATTAAAACACCAGCTTAGTTTTAATCCCAAAAATCATTAGTTAATGATTATTCAAGCTTTGGAAATTAATCTTGTCTTTACTTGGGTTAAAGAACAAATGTCATGTAAAACGAAAATCATCTTCCATTTAATATGGAATCTTCACAGGAATCTGAACAATTTATAATCGGAATAAATTTCCGTATCGGACTAGTACTATAAATGAAATAACAATAAAGCCTTTTAAATTCCATAAACAGTAAATGTCTTCCTTCAAAGAAGCTCTCTCGATTATTATCAATCGAATTCCTTTCAATTCCAAATTTATTAAATAAATCGGAAATCTTTATTAAATCTTGATTAAAAGATTTCTTCCATAACTCACATATCAACATGGTTTAAGAACAGTGATATTTAAGCCACCATTCACAACAAAACCCAAATCCAATTTGATATTAAATATAAGGTCTTAAATGGAAATTGTATCAACTCTCATTCAATATCAAATCCTGAAACCAATAGACATCGTTTTGGAATAACAATATCAATATCTTCCAAATTCCTCAATGATATCCGTATAATCACGGAATCCAATATCGAAAATATCTAAGGATAATTTTCATTCAAATTCATTCCAATTTATATGTTGGAAACTTCTGGTTATGTTAAAATCATTTACCATCCAATTTATTATTTCTAAAAATCATTGGATTATCATTCTAGTTCTTAACTACTTCATTCAGTTGAAAATATCTTTTACCGTTTAAAATATGAAAATTTAATCCAAAAATCTTACCAAATCATTTATTATTATTTTTCATAATTTATTCATATTTTTATAATTTTACCAAGGCCTTTATAGTCGATTTCCAATGTCGGCCATCAAACTGCATCCAAAGCGACCTTTTTCAAAACTAATTTGGACTTAAATTAAAATATAACTGTAGAATTTCAGAAATTCTCAAAATTATTGGAAATCTCATTTCAATACGACTCCAATGGTTCTAGTTCCAGGAAAATCTGACGGTCGGATCTCCTGGTACGTTAATCCGAAGTTATGGGTTGACGTTCACGAACTGTCGCTACGCGACGCGTTCTATTCAAGCCCGAATACGATTAATAAATTTTAATAATAAATCGAAACGCTTCAAAACCATTTTTATAAATTATATAAAATATATAATCATCATTGAAAACTCGTTTCAGTCATTCATCTTTAAAATTGCACATTTCACTATTCATTAAATTTTAATATTTTTGTGCCCATCCAAAATCAGACATCAAAACCAAACTTTAACTGTTAACTGAATATTATATTAAAATATTCATTTTATTCTGGATTGAAATGAGATTCAATTAATTACCATATAATTTTAGTATATGGATTTCATACATCGCATGTATTCAACAATAATTATAAACAACTATTAAACATCCAGTTCACATACAAAGTGCGCTTACATCCATATAAGCCTTAAATAATTATTTAACGCTCATATTGGTATGTCAATCAATCGATTAACATTCAATCTAAATATTTGGGATTAGTGTAAATCAAATATCATCCCAAAATGCGTGTGGGGTTTACAACCAACAATTAATTAATAAATTATTTATTCCATCTAATCGATATTATTTAAATAGGTTAACTTAAACAAGTCGTTCGACCTGTAAAAGAATTTTTTTAATCGAATTTCACCTACCACAAATAATTTAACATTGTTTTTAACATGTTAATTATTTAAAATTCGCATTCAAATCATAACATAAATAATCATCCATTCATCCATGGATTTGCAAACAACTGTGATATGAGGTACCAATCACTGTATAACAATTTATGATATAATAACTGAACAAAATAATCGAGTGAGAGAGTTCTCACCAAGATTTTTGATCGTTATAATAACAATCACTTTTGAGTTAAATTAAACGTGGATTTAATTTAACCCAAATTTTCAGCTAGCTCCAAATTTGACCAAATTAGTTTTATCATGAAGCCTTCATCGTCATGGTCCTAATGCATCTGAAATCATCGAATTCCGATCTCGTATGAAAAAGTTATGCTTTTTATACGTTTGTGTACATAAAAATGTCATTAACTTAAATAATAATTAATTAGTATCCTAATTAATCTCTCCCTCCCTAATCTCTTTCTTCCCCTATCATTCTCAGGAACCACATGCACAAAGAAAACCGCCCCCTCTCCAAAAATCGCACCACCATCCGCTCCTCCCAGTACCGATCAAAATACACCACTTCGAAGCTCCTTTCTTCCTCCTTCATCATGGGTAGCTTTGAATACAAGCTCCCCTATGGCCATGAAAAATGCAGCCAACTGCAGCCCTTGGGGCTCGAGACTAGCGAAAAATATCACCCTAAACATGATCTTAACCGTATGGATTTGTAGAGCATGTGAATCTCTACAATTTTCAAGTAGAAATCATCTTCTAATTCGTGATGGATTGAGAGAAAAGAGGGGAAGAAATTCGGATCATTTCAGCCATTGAAATGAAACCAGCGGCTAGGGTTTTGTGAATTAGGTTTTGGGCTGAAAATGGGTATTTATACCCTATTTTATATTATTATTTAATTCCGTTATCTACAAAAAGTGAGATTTTGCGTCTAAACTCCAAACAAACCCAACGACTGTCGTTCCTAATCAAATACCCTTATTCCATACATAATGGGATAAGTTTCGGAAGCTAATTCAATCGTTTTTATCAGTTTTTATCAAAATTAAAATATAACATTAAATATTGAATTTGAACGTACGTTTTAATTTACCGTGACCACATGCTAACTCCAAAAATTATGAAACTTTAAATCTGGCTATGTTCCAATAATACGGTTCTAATAGACCTAGTGTCATCGAATTTGTAGACCGTTTGAAAAATGACTCATTTTCTAGCATATTGAATTTTAACTGAACTTGAATGCGCATTTATATTTACCACAACTACATACTCATTTCAATTGGCTTGAAATTTTAAACATGACAATAATTTGATATTCTGGATCCAAAAAAGTTCGTTTCATCGAAAACGGAGGTAGTTTGCAAAATGCCCATTTTTAAGGGCAATGTAATATTAAAATATTAATAAATTTAAAAACAGTTTAAATTAATAATGATAAATTAATATTATCATATATATCCAAATAAAGTATCATATAAATGTAAAATAAACATACTTGAGTTTATAACTCAATATTACAATTTTCTAGTCAAACGGTGTTCAATTTACATGAAAATCCTTTTATTTAAAAAAAATAAATCGTTATATATTATAAATGATTTATAGCGACTATTTTAAATTTTAATTTAGATATAACTTACTATTTATAACTTGAAATCTCAATTTCTTACATTCGTTGGAAAGATATAATTGCATAGATTGTAACATTTTATGTTTCATCAAATTATGATTTATAATGAACACTGTACATTCATTTAAAGTTTAAAACTAAAATTTCAGACTACCGCGCTATTATGAGCTTATTTTAATTAAATTATAAATTTATATGTTCAAACTTCATTTTAAATAAATTCTAAGTCGTTTATTCTCAAAATAAATCATATAAAATATTTAATTTCTGTTAAAATCAATTAGAAATAAATTTTAAATTGGTTCCAAAATTCCGGATTGTTACACTCAGCAAGACTAAACACAGAAAATTTGTTCTAGTCATTAGTTTGGACTAGAATGTAAAATAATAAGAATTTAAAATAGGGACAGTTTGGCTCATCTCGGTTTAAGTTTCACAATACAAAAAAACTCTTTGTTGTGAAACTTTATAAATTAGGTTCTGGTTTTTTGAAAATCATCAAAAAAACAAGGTAAAAATTTACTAAACCTCAAAATTCAATTCAACGCATAATCATCTTCATATTCATGTAAAAAAACTAAAAAACAATGATTGAAAAAAATAAAAAAAATCATGTAATAACGAATTACCTTAACTTTTTGAAAAATTGCAGAAGTCACAACAATTACATTAAAATATTGTTGTCTTTAATGTAATTTTTGCTACTTTGCTTTAAATTTTCAAACTCAAAACCTACACTTATTAGGACATCAATGTATTGCAGAAAAATCATCAAAAAAATTATTAAATTTGCATACAAACGAAAATTAGTTCATTTCCAGTAGAGTTGGAGAAAAAAGCCATTATTTGCAAAAATGGCAGGCATGGCGACAATTTTTCACATACTAACAAATATATGAAATACACTGTAAAATAGTCGCATATACTTCTACAACCATTTTGAACAAGTGCAGACATTGTTGCACCAGTTCTTTCCTTCTTCAATACCTATAATGCACTATATGAATAATTGCAAAAATGTATGTACTTATTCATAAATAATACAGACATTGGTGCAATTTTTTTCTCAGAATCCTTCCGTTAATGGTAATAATTTTTGAATTTATTTTATGCAGCTGTGCAAAAAAAAAAACATGCAGCTATATTGCCATAGTCAAACAGGGACCCGATTTGAATTGAAACTCAGGGAGCGAGCCGCATTATATTTAGTTTCATTTTAGGGACGCCTGCCTAGTTTCCACTTTAAAATAATTAGTAAGTCCATAAATATTGCGCTATATATATATAACATTACAGTATAAATCTATCCATCCAAAACTTTATTATTATCATTATTATTATTAACTAGGTAAACGTGCATTAAAGCTTTGAATTTGAATGATTTTTCATTTATGATGGGCACATAGTAATATTTTCCACAATGAACGGAAATAAATGTTTGTAACTGTTATGTTTATTAGCAATAAATGTGGAGTTAATAGTTGTATTCAAAAGACTATGTGACAACCCGAATTCTGACAGACCGAATTTTTTTCAAAATTCTAATCTATCGAAACTCGAATGGGTTTGCTCTGGTATCCTGTAGAAAAGACAAAGACATAAAATATGTCAGAGCACAGAAAATATCTCACAGCGGAATGGATAAAATATGATATAATCAAAATATAGCCTTACCGTATTAACAATACTTCCCAACCAGTGTCCAAGGCTATCATGTCCCCGCCACAAATCTAACCTGCGAGTATGTTGTGAGGAGGGGGTGAGAACACAAGTTCTGGTGATTGGATTTAAACTATACACTTCGGATAATCCTACATATATCGTTCAATCATATTTTCTTATTTATTAGGTTACTTGGGTTAACAGCACTCAAGGCTTACACACACGTCGTACCCATTTACTTCCGAGTGGATTAACCTACTACAGTATATGTGTAGCTACCCCCAATATCAAGGTACACCCCATGGTACCCCACTCGCACGGTCTCCACCGTAATGCCACCAAAATGCTCACAGTCCCTCATCCTATGCCAGAGTGACGTACGGATCTCTATATAACTATGTTACGATCAGCGTATATCTGCCATCAATACGCTATGTAATCGTACGGACTACCACCCTCGATCGAATCAGATCTCATATCGGAGTAATGCCCTCAAATCTACGATACACCACCCAGAGCAGATATGCATGTATCTAGACTGTCCCTCGTACATACTGTTAATTGTAGCTCGGTGCCTCAATCGCACGTCCTCTAATGTGCACCGAGTTCTGTAGCAGGGCGATACAAGAAATACGGAACTTAGTCGGGAGCTTTTCCATATCTGTATAGGCCCGTCTTTAAAGAGCCTCTATATACAGATATACCTAGGGTCTGTTTTCATGGTGGCTATGGCCCCACCTCGGCCCCTCCCTCAACTAGTAAAGACTACAAGAGCTAAGCGACTATCCCTATGCAAACAATCTAAACATCCATGTGGCGTCTCCCCTCAACCACTTACCCCGATAGTGAAGGGTGAATGGTGTCTTGGGTTTAGCTCTAGTCTTTTTGCATCCCACTGGCTGTCGATAACGAGTATCCGACGATCTATTATCCTTGTTGGTCATGACCCTCCGCCACCCCGTGAGGCAACCGTCGAATCACCCTGGTGTCACTGCGTCACAGTATTCTGACTGCATAGCTAAATCTGTAGTCAAGGCCCACCCACCTAGTAGTTACGTGCAGACCCATCCTCTGCGTGCACAGCCTAAGGCATTTGTCACCTCACAGAGGACTACTAGGAGCACCTTACGTACCTCAGGAAGCCGCGTGCTTCCCCTTCCAGTCCTTTGGAGCCGTCAGAACAATTAGATGAATGTGCGCTCCCCTCGTGCCTTATAACACCTCAATGATCTACCCTGTTGGGTAATTCACCCTCAACCGTACGGACAGGTCTAAGCGCCTTACTTTAGTATGTTGTTAGACACTATGTCTAAACATTCTTTTACGCGCTTGCCTCACCGCATCAGGTTTCCAGTTAACTTGGTTATTCCCATTCATATTGAATTCTTATTCAAATTACCAAGTTTCTCTTGCTTAGTCATACAACTTAATTCATTTAAGTTTATTAATAAGCCCACAACATGTTATTCTCTAGATTGTGGCCCAAGGTCTGTAATCCACAATCTCTTTTATATTCCTATTTGATTTCATCATTACAATAACATGTTTTACATAATATGTAATTAAGTATATCCAATTCACATGTTTTCTAATTAACATGTCACTTACCATTTATGATTAAATATAACTTATTTCATAAGTTTTCCTCATCCTTTCTCATTTAATCATAATTCCATTTTACATTGTCAATACAACTTATCGTTGTTTACTTATTAACTTAGTTCTATTAACTAAGGTCCATTGATAAGTTTCTCTACCCTTTTATTATAACCTATGTTATAATTTCCTCTTGTACCTAGGACAAGCCTAAACATTCTAGGCATAAGTGCAGTTACAATTTCCTCTTGTACCTAACCTCGTGCCTAAGTGCAGTTACAATTTCTAATTGTAATCCTAGGCATATTCAACTTCATTCAATCATTTATGTTCATATCAAATTGCGCTCCCAAATTAAAGTCTCAAAACATAATATATGTTATGTTCCAAAATCCCATTACAAATTATGCCCTAAGTTCCAATATGTGTCGCATGTCTTTCTACATGTAATGAACTTTATTTAAAATAAAGTGTAATTCTCCAATAGTGTATCATTTACCCAAAATCTCAATTATCCCAATTGACAAGTTCATAAAATAGATCTTTACAACAATATTCATACACATCTCAACATGTTAACTAATTGAACATATTATCCATTTTAGCGCAATAATTCATTTCATCAAATTAAATCTTCCAATATGTTCATTGTGTATGTTAATGGGGAATGGCAAACGATAAACATACTATTATTCAAAAAGTATATTTTAAACCCACTCACCTAAAAGCCTTCCAAATCTTGAATCTGATCCAGATCTATTCTTCCATGGTTTTTGCCTTTTAATTTGATTTGAAACCTAACGAACATGGATTTATTATTTTCAAGAAAAGAGAAGGGAAAGAGAAATAATTTAAATAGATTGGTCTTAGAAGTTCACCTTGCTTTCATGATTCAATAATCTTTCTATTAACGTTGATTCCCTCTTCCAGATTTAAATTCATAATTTTCCTAGGCTAATATTTCAATTTTCAGGATAGATTTGAGAAGATAGAGAGGGAGAGTAATGGCAGAGCTCCAGCGTAGCCGCCAAATTATGAGGGATAGGGTTAGGTCTAGGGTCTTATTTATAAGAGTATGGAGCAACCAGGACCCTCAGATTTGCCCAAAAGCCATCCAATCGTCAAAATATCAAAAACCCTAATATGCCAAAATCTGCTCCAGGGGGTCGACACCCCCTTGATGGGGTCGACACCCACTTGATGAGGTCGGCCCTTATGGGTCGACCCTCCAATGAAGGGGTCGACCCCCATGGGTCCGGGGGTTCAGAATTGGTCTGGGCAGTTCTTGTTTTCTCTAACAGACTTCAGCCGCCCATAACTTCTTCATACGATGTCTGATTTACGCAAACTTGAACTCTATCTGAACCAGAATTCCGAGATGAACACAATGGTACAATCCATTTTACTTAATTCTAAATATTTGATTAAGTTATTCTTATTTTATTATCTTAAGTTAAAAATGCGGGGTGTTACATTATCCCACCGTTAGGAAAATTCGTCCCCGAAATTTGATAAGGGTAAAATCAATTAACCCCTCGCATAAAATACATCCATCTTGTGTTTATCCAATTTTTGCAAATATTGTGCACATGTGCAAAGTGGAATACATCATAGTAATGCATGTATGCCTAAGCGGTACCTCCTATGCGTATGCAAATTTCTTAAAATTCCTTTTAAAATATGATGCTCACATCCTAAATATACTGGCAGTTCTCCATGAATGTAATATTTTGAAAATCAAAATGCTTTTTCATCCAAATTTTCCCACACTCTTACAGAGTAAGAGCGTTGTTCATCCAATTGTTGCATCCAAAATCCTACCAACCAACTTTATTTTTCAAATTTTAGAAAAATCTAATTTCCTAAATTCGATCTCTTATGTTACAAAAAGGTGGAAAATGGAAAACTCCGCATCTTCTTTTTTCTTTTTCAACCTTTTTCTAACCGTACTTAGATTTTTATGCAACTATTTATAAAGATTCCTTATTTTCCTATCCAAGCACAGCCCACATAAGAAAATTTTCTTTGTTACTGATTTTCTTTTTCATCTTATCTTGGAAATTTTTATTCTTATCCATCTTTTCTCATAATTTTCCATCTTTATTTCTTTACTGAATTTTCTGTTTCCTTTTTAGTTTTACTATTTTTTTTCTTAGCTTATTTAATCATATGATATTAGTTTAAATTTAAATAAGCCTCTAGTCTTTCAACTAAAATATGGGAACATACACCCTACACAGCTACTACTAAGGGCCAAGAATCTCGGGACTATGTCCCCCTCTTTCAGAAAAGTCCAAACCATGGGATCCACGACAAGTTCAGGTGTTATCCTAACTTCCCAACAAGAACAATATAATGGAACGATCCCAACCGAAATGTAGTAACGGGTTTTACCCCTAAACTGAAAATTAGTAATTGGGTCTAAACACTTACTTGCTCATTTATATCTAGTAGTCGCTACTAACTCCGGCTGTGTACATTTAATTATTTCAAGCAACATCCTTGACTTTCAATGCTTATGCATTATACGGGAACTCACTATTATCCCAAGATAATTCTCGCTATCTGCTTCGTAGCCTCAAAACTTTTCCCGTCTCCCCTAGGCACTAATCCTTACCTACTCCATATTTTTAAGACACGGTTTGGACCTTTTTCATTTAAATTTCCTTCCAAAAACTAAAAGTGTCAAAACTTTATTTTCCCCATAAAAACTTTCTTTTGCCAAACCATAAAAACATGTCATCTTGAGAAAAAAATGTAAATCACCATTCTTTTTCAAATCACAAAACTGGAGTAGATACGGACAACTATTTTCTCAATCGGGTTTATGACTTGTTTTAACCTATAAGGTCGGCTACAAGGTGCTAACATCTACTCTATTTTTATTTTCTACAACTTATTTTTTCCACCCAACAAATTATCTTATTAAAAAAATTTATCAGAAAGGGTTGTCATAAGAACACGGATTTCAAATCTTTCATTATTAAAAATTCTTGCATGAAATATAACAAGAAAACTAGCGAGCTATATATGCTCTATAATATGCACTTTTTATTGAGAGAATTTTACTTTAGTCAAAATTTTTGCAACAAATCACTATTTGCTAAATATACCCCATTTTTCTTCAAAACCCTGTATGTATACTTTACATTTTTAAAACTATAACTTTTAAGATTAAAACTTGAAACACCATAAACCATTTTCCCAAAAGTTTTATAATGTCAAGTTCTTAAAAGTTAATGATGGGGTTAGAGTCAAAGCGGGTTTCCAATTTTCTTCTAGGCTTTCCTAGACACCCCCCCCCCCCTAAGATCAGTTCTCTCGACTATATATATTCCTAATCCATTTTTCTCTTTTTAACTTTTTCCAATTTATAAGGTTTTCAAGCCCACTAACCCCAAATACTAATCATATGGGATTCGCCTTCCTTCCATACAAATACATTGTACAATACCCAAATTACCTAAGGGTCTCATATTCATTCCCTTAGTGTACAAAACAAACATCTCAATTCTTATCATATTACGCCCTTTCTATTTAGTGGGTTTCCATATGGATCTAGGTATATATATACATATATTTTAAAATACAAATACGTTCTGTCACTATTTATATAGGAATCCTAAACCTAAGCTCTGATACCAGATGTGACAACCCAAATTCTGACAGACCGAAATATTTTCAAAATTCCAATTTATCGAAACTCGGATTGGTTTGCTCTGGTATCCTGCAGAAAAGACAGAGAAATAAAATATGTCAGAGCTTAGAAAATATCTCACAACGGAATGGATAAAATATGATATATTCAAAATATAGCCTTATTGTATTAATAATACTGCCTAACTAGTATCCAAGGCTATAATGTCCCTGCCACAAATCTAACCTGCGAGTATGTTATGAGGAGGGGGTCAGAACACAAGTTCTGGTGACTGGATTTAAACTATACACTTTGGATAATCCTACATCTACCGTTCAATCATATTTTCTTATTTATTAGGTTACTTGGGTTAACAGAATCCAGAGCTTACACACACGTTGTACCCATTTACTTCCTAGTGGATTAACCTATACAGTATATGTGTAGCTACCCCCAATATTGAGGTACACCCCATGGTACCCCACTCGCACGGTCTCCACCGTAATGCCACCAAAATGCTCGCAGTCCCTCATCCTATGTCGGAGTGATGTACGGATCTCTATATAACAATGCTAGGATCATCATACGTCTGCCATCACTACGCTACGTAAACGTACAGACTGCCACCCTCAATCGAATCAGATCTCATACCGGAGTAATGCCCTCAAATATACGATACACCACCCAGAGCAGATATGCACGTATCTAGACTGTCCTTCGTACATACTGTTAATTGTAGCTCGATGCCTCAATCGCATGCCCTCTAATGTGCACCGAGTTCCATAGCAGGGCGATACACGAAACACAGAACTCGGTCGGGAGCTTTTACATATCTGTACTGGCCCGTCTTTAAAGAGCCTCTATATACAAATATACCTAGGGTCTGTTTTCATGGTGGCTATGGCCCCACCTCGGCCCCTCCCTCAACTAGTAAAGAATACAAGAGCTAAGCGACTGCCCCTACGCAAAAAATCTAAACATCCATGTGGCGTCTCCCCTCAACCCCTTATCCCGATAGTGAAGGGTGAATGGTATTTTGGGTTTAGCTCTAGTCTTTTCGCATCCCACTGGATGTCGATGACGGGTATCCGATGATCTACTATCCTTGTTGGTCGTGACCCTCCGCCTCCTCGTGAGGCAACTGCCGAAACACCCTGCTGTTACCGCATCACATTATTCTGACTGCGTAGCAACATCTGCAGCCAAGGCCCACCCACCTAGTAGTTACGCGCAGACCCAACCTCTGTGAGCACAGCCTAAGGCATCGGTCACCTCACAGAGAACTACTAGGAGCACCTTACGTACCTCAGGAAGCCGCGTGCTTCCCCTTCTAGTCCTTTGGAGCCGTCAGAACAATTAGATGAATGTGCGCTCCCCTCATGCCTTATTACACCTCGATGATCAACTCCGTTGGGTTATTCACCCTCAATAGTACGGACTGGTCTAAGCGCCTTACTTTAGTATGTTGTTAGACCCTATGTCTAAACATTCTTTTACGCGCTTTCCTCACCTCATTAGGTTTCCAGTTAACTTGGTTATTCCCATTCATATTGAATTCTTATTCAAATTACCAAGTTTCTCTTGCTTAGTCATACAACTTCATCGATTTAAGTTTATTAATAAGCCCACAACACGTTATTCTCTAGATTGTGGCCCAAGGTCTGTAATCCACAATCTCTTTTATATTCTTGTTTGATTTCGTCGTTACAATAACATGTTTTACTTAATATGTAATTAAATATATCCAATTCACATGTTTTCTAATTAACATGTCACTTATCATTTATGATTAAATATAACTTATTTCATTTCATAAGTTTTCCTCATCCATTCTCAATTAATCATAATTCCATTTTACATTGTCAATACAACTTATCATTGTTTACTTATTAACTTAGTTCTATTAACTAAGGTCCATTAATAAGTTTCTCTACCCGTTTATTTTAACCTATGTTATAATTTCCTCATGTCCCTAGGACAAGCCTAAACATTCTTATCAACGGGTTTCAGACTTCCAAGCTTACAGATTACTTAATTTATAATTAAGTACAACTTCTTATATTTCATATATTTTCCTCCTTTTCTCAACTAGTTTCCGGCTTTCTCCATTTACTACTTACTTAATTTACAATTAAGTGTCCCTTAACTCATTTCACCAGTTATCCAATTTCCCAATTAGTTTATTATAACCGAAGTTATAATCCCCACTTGTCCCTATGACAAGTCCATTTATTATACAACATTTTCATTAATGATATTTATTTATAATAGGTGATTATCATTCCCCTTTTAAATCATTTTCTTTTACTATTGTATTCTAGTATTTTTTTTCATCCATTGTAATATATATTCCTTATTTTAATTAAGGAAAACACTTCATGCACCTTATTAGTTTGATGAAGGAATCAGTGACTTATTTACATAACGTATTCCCATCTAAATCCATGGTAGCAAATGATTTCTTTACTCTTCTTATTTTAGTTATTTTGGCTTACTTGCAACCACCTTCTCAGAAATAGGTCATTTAGGGAAATACATCACTTTTCCCTCGTATCACACTAACTCGGTTCACTACATCCCTTCCTTTCTTATCTTCTAAGTTTGACATTTAATTAACATCATTGCCATTTATTTATATCTTGTTATATACATATATATATAAGCACTAGACCTCTCACATTAATCCTACACTTGTGAACGTTGGATTTGCCGGGCGGGTCCGGGCAGACTTCTACCACAAGTTGACTTAATCTCGTGTCTTAGCACCATTACATGTTTTTAATTTTGCACTTAGGCCTCTCACATTAGGTTCATTAGGGGCTGCTGGATATGCCGGTCAGGTCCAGGGACACTAATGCAACATAACCTCATGCCATAAGTGCAGTTACAATTTCTAATTGTTATCCTAGGCATATTCATCTTCATTCAATCATTTATGTTCATATCAAATTGCGCTCCCAAATTAAAGTCTCAAAACATAATATATGTTATGTTCCAAAATCCCATTACAAATTATGCCCTAAATCCCAATATGTGTCGCATGTCTTTCTACATGTAATGAACTTTATTTAAAATAAAGTGTAATTCTCCAATAGTGTATCATTTACCCAAAATCTCAATTATCCCAATTGAAAAGTTCATAAAATAGATCTTCACAACAATATTCATACATCTCAACATGTTAACTAATTGAACATATTATCCATTTTAGCGCAATAATTCATTTCATCAAATTAAATCTTCCAATATGTTCATTGTGTATGTTAATGGGGAACGACAAACGATAAATATACTATTATTCAAAAAGTATATTTTAAACCCACTCACCTAAAAGCCTTCCAAATCTTGAATCTGATCCAGATCTATTTTTCCATGGGTTTTCCCTTTTAATTTGATTTTAAACCTAACAACCATGGATTTATTATTTTCATGAAAATAGAAGGGAAAGAGAAATAATTTAAATAGATTGGTCTTAGAAGTTTACCTTGCTTTCATGATTCAATAATCTTTCTATTAATGTTGATTCCCTCTTCCAGATCTGAATTATTAATTTTCTTAGGTTGATATTTTAATTTTCAGAATAGATTTGAGAAGAAAGAGAGGGAGAGTAATGGCAGAGCTCCAGCGTAGCCGCCAAATATGAGGGTTAGGGTTAGGTCTAGGGACTTATTTATAGGAGTATGGAGCAACCAGGACCCCCAGATTTCCCCAAAAGCCATCTGAATCGTCAAAATATCAGAAGTCCTAAATCTGCCAAAATCTGCCGCTGGGGGGTCGACACCCCCTTTATGGGGTTGACCGCGGGGTCGACCCCCCCCCCCTTGAAGGGGTTGACCGTCTTAGGTCCGAGGGTCCAGAATTGGTCTGGGCAGTTCCTGTTTTCTCTGATAGACTTCTGCATCCCATAACTTCTTCATACGATGTCCGTTTTACGCAAACTCGAGCTCTATCTGAACCAGAATTCCGAGATGAACACAACGGTACAATCTATTTTACTTAATTCGGAATATTTAATTAGGTTATTCTTATTTTATTATCTTAAGTTAAAAATGCGGGGTGTTACATTCTCCCACCCTTAGGAAATTTCGTCCCCAAAATTTGACAAGGGTAAAATCAATTAACCCCTCGCATAAAATACACCCATCTTGTGTGCATTCAATTTTTGCAAACATTGTGCACATGTACAAAGTGCAAAACATCATAGTAATGCGTGTATGCCTAAGCGGTGCCTCCTACGTGTATGCAAATTTCTCAAATATCCTTTTAAAATATGATGCTCACATCCTAAATATACTGGCAGTTCTACATAAATGCAATATTTTGAAAATCAAAATGCTTTTTCATCTAAATTTTCCCACACTCTTACTGAGTAAGAGCGTGGTTCATCCAATTGTTGCATCCATAATCCTACCAATCAACTTTATTTTTTGAATTTCAGAAAAATCTAATTTCCTAAATTCGATATCTTATGTTACAAATAGGTGGAAAACGGAAAACTCTGCATCTTCCGTTTTTCTTTTTCAACCTTTTTCTAACCGTACTTGGATTTTTATGCAACTATTTATAAAGATTCCCTATTTTCCTATCCGAGCACAGCCCACATAAGAAATTTTTCTTTGTTACTGATTTTCTTTTTCATTTTATCTTGGAAATTTTTGTTCTTATCCATCTTTTCTCATAATTTTCCATTTTCGTTGCTTTACTAAATTTTCTGTTTCCTTTTAAGTTTTACTAATTTTCTTTTCTTAGCTTATTTAATCATCTGGTATTAGTTTAAATTTAAATAAGCCTATAGTCTTTCAACTAAAATAGGAGAACAGACACCCTACACAACTACTACTAAGGGCCAAGAATCTTGGGGCTATGTCCCCCTCTGTCAGAAAAGTCCAAACCACGGGATCCACGAAAAGTTCAGGTGTTACCCTAACTTCTCAATAAGAACAACATAATGGAATGATCCCAACCGAAATCTAGTAACGTGTTTTACCCCTAACCTGAAAATTATTAACTAGATCTAAACACTTACTTGCCCTTTTCTATCTAGTAGTCACTACTAACTACATGTAACGACCCGGATTTTTGATCCATTTATTTTAAACATTTAATATCATTTTTAATATTTATTTGATAATATACTTGAATTTTTATATTTATGCTATCGATTTAAATATCGATTTCGATTTAATATCAAATATATTAAATTATCAAAATATGAAATATAATTGAAATCGGAGTTAAAAACTGAATCAAAACCGTCCAGATGACCGGTATAAATTCTATTTGAATATATATTTATTTTTGAAAAATTTATTTGTTTGAATGTAAAATTATATCATACAAATTTATTATGGTTGTTTTATATATATACGTTCAGATTAAATTTCAGAATATATTCTGTTGAACTCAGAATATCGTTATTTCATTTAATTGACGGTCTATACGCTAAATAGCGTTTCGTGATTTAAATTAATAAACCCCGAGATATTTGATTGTAGATAAGCTTGTAATCAAATCAGAATCAATTTAAAAAGGATAAAAATCTCTCGAAATCAAATCACATTAAATTAGCCTACAATAGTTTACATCAGCTACCTGTACCCGTCCTCAGGCCTATTCCTTCAGGGTGAAGTATTCATCTGTATAAATCGCGACCTTCACCTCCTTTATTTCATTCTTCTGGAAAATGGAAACAAAAATTTTGTAAACAAATTAAAAGGTCCGACCCCCTTCCTATTTATTTTCTTAATGAAATCGATATCCTCTTTCTAATTGGTGTCTTCTAAAATCAATAATCAATTACTAAAAGGGGATCGAACTCAATTCAAAATCCGTCGCTCCAATTTCTGAGAGGTAACTGATATCACGTTGAGGGAGAGGGTTTGCATGAAGTCGCAGTTTAAGGATTTAAGGGTTTGGATGGTCTGGGCTCGCGATGGCGGCTACAAGGATGGGTTAACAAGAGGAGGATAATGGGTTTTTGCGGGAACTATAACCGCGAATTCACCGTTGAGGAACTTCAGAAAGATGAAGTCGCAACTATTAAGGTATAGGGTGACTTCGTGGAAGCAAGCGACACCTTCTGACATCATGGGTGGGATGTCCGATCATTGGAACCGTGACATGTACTGGGAAAGCAATCGGTTTTGGCAGGAGGTCGGTTTCAGATGGAAGTTCAGTGAAGAAAGTGCGATGCACAGTGTTGAGGTGTAGTGGAGGCTGACGACTTAGTATAGTTCGATCTTCTGGTGGTGGTCGAGTAGTTGGGATTTTGTTGATGATGTACAGGGTTTGATTTTGACGGCTGGATATTATGCGATAAAATCTAGGATATTAGGATTATTCAAAACAAATGAGATTACTGTTAGATGAGATTATTAGTTTATAGTTATAATCAAGAAAATCCAACTTTAGTGTGAGATTATAATCTGTGAGGCTATTGGTTTTGTGGCGGTTGTGGCGAATTAGATGTTGTAGTTCGGTTCAGTCATAAGTGAAGTTTGGTGCTGAAGTAATGTTAGTAGAAGCAGGAACAGGAAGGGTTTAGTCGGTAAATTGTTGAGCATGCTTCATAGTGATCGGGTCTGCAAGAAAGTAAGGTATACGTTATTTTACCTAATTTAAAAATACATCAAATAAGTTATTTATTTATTTATGTTAAGTAGTCAGTTTAAATTAATAATCGTCTAATCGTTAAATATAAATAAATAATCGTAGGTGTGAAATAAATTTCATTCGCATGATTCGAATAGATTCGAAGCCAAGGCGATATGGAATTAAGCGGATATTCAGTAGTGGGAAATTTCGGTGAGTAAATCTCACACAGTTTACTTATTTTGAATTATTTTTAGTCGTTAAAAATAATTGGTGGTTGTTTGGTTGCACTGAAATATTATTCTGGCTATAAAATATATATTAGTTATTTAGGATTGGTGTTTGTGGTTATTATATATATATATATATATATTGGTGGTTGGATTCCCGCAATACCATTAGCGGATGCCCGCAGTATCATTAGCGGATGACCTTATACGCCCCATGCTATGATAGTGGATGACCTTCTATACCGTGATATCCTGCCTCGAAGCAGGATGGATATTATTTATGTTGGCTAACGTCTGTGGATGCAGGAAAACAGGTTGGAGGGATCCAACTGGATTCCTAAAAAATATTATCATTTGTTTGGTTTCATATATGTTATCTTATATGATGTGTTAGAAAAAAAACCGTGATTGATAATTTGGTATTATGGATGTTTGAAATATCACTGGGACTAAATGGTCATTTATAAAAATATCGTAAATAGGGTTTTGAGATTTAACAAGGGAAATAACTATTTTCTAAAATAGAATTTGAATTTTGAATGGGCTAAAGAAATATTAACTTGTTTGAATAATAAAAACAAGTGAAGAAATTTATAAACGATGTTTATAAATTGAATAATGCGGGAATTAAAGAAAATTGTAAACGATGTTTATAAATTAAACAATACAGAAATTTGAAGTAAAATTATAAATAGTGTTTATAAATAAAATGGAATGATTTTCATTAGATAATCAGGGAACTAAAGTGAATTTATAAACATTGTTTATAAATGAAGTGAAATGAATTATCATTGGATAATTGGAAAAATGTAAATACAAGTGTGAATAAAAAGGGAAATTTATTTTTTCAAAGTAGAAATTATAATTTCAAATGGAATTGAAATGAGACTTGTTTAAATATATAAACAGGTAATATAAACGATGTTTATAAATGTGGAATGTTAAATATAAAGAAATGATTTGTAAGTTTAAATTCAAGTATGGATTTAAAAATAGAATTTGAAATCATTTCGAAAAGGAAACAACGGTTTTTGTTCTGGAATTCAGAATGTAAAAGGAATTGGATTTCAAATGGAATTTGAAATGGAAAACTTGTTTTAATATATGAAACAAGGAAGTTGAATTTATAAACAGTGTTATAAATTTAGTGAAATAAATTATCATTTGATAATTTAGGAATTTAAATTCAAATATGAATTTAACAATGAATTGGAAATCGTTTCGAAAAAGGAACGACAGGTTTATTTCGGGAATTCGGAATATAAACTGAGATGAGATAAATCAGAAGGATTTATGATTTGAAATTCGATTATATGGAATTTTATAAATAAATTATTTATAAAGGAGTTAGAATTTAATATAGAAGATTGAATTATAAATAAATTTATAACTGAGATACGAAATAATTGGCGATTTGGGATAATCAGAATTATTAAGCTGAATTTGGAAAAATTGGATTTAATTTATATAAAAATATATTAGAATGGAGTTGAAATTATTATAAACGAAGTTTAAACATTTATATATTTAAATATAACTAAAACAAACTCGCCGCAGCACGGCAGTTCATAAATTGGCGATTCGAACTTCAATCGAGTATATAGAACTCAATTTAAGTCGGAATCCTTTGAAACAAGAATCGTCAGGACCGATTAGATAATAGTTTTCTAATGGAAGAGAAAAATCTGAATTTCATCAAATAGATTTTGAGTTATGTCAAAATCAAATTTTCAGAAAAGCAGTGCCATAACCATTATATAACCATACCGATTTATTTAAATGAATAAAAGGATTTTAAGTAAATAAAATCCGAATTTCCATTAGAAAAATACGAATTGGAGATGTAAAATAAATATCAAGACAAGTAAATGAAATGATTTTCAAAACAAAAATCATATTTTTGAGTATTGAATAGGATTAACTAATTTAAATAATAATTCATTAATCGAGTTTTGAATCGAAATTGGCGTTGGATAAGTATATTGGTTTTTGTGAATTCATATTCAAAATCGAATATGAAACTCAAGTTGGAAATGAAATTCTACTTGTTTATAAGAAAATTAAAATATATTTGAACATGATATGTTCAAAATAAAGGGCTTTGGCAAAATAGCTAATTAAAGAATAGATTAGCCAATTTGAGTTAGGAATGACCGGATTGAGTTGGGTTAAATCGGAAAACAGGTGAACATAGATTAGACAGGTTTGGAGTGAAGTGTATGAAGATTATAATTTGTGTGCCCGACAAAAAGGTACACGTTTAAATTCCATATGAGATTTTATGCGCCGAATTGGCAAGCCACTTGGCCTTTTGATTTTCTTTTTGAATGGAAAGGGCCTAGAGAGGCGAGTTTAGGTATGAACTATCGACCAGTACAAAGGAGGTTATGGCGAAATTTTCCGAAAATTTAAGGGGTTATAATATTTTTAAGATAATTTGATAACGGAAAATCAATATATCAATATATATTGAATTCGATAAGGAAACGAATTTAAAATAGAATATTATAAATAAAAAGGAAATCGATAACTTGGTAATAGAAAGAGAAACGTATATACATTTTGAAAATGAATAATTGGTTTAATGATGTTGATTATTCGATGTAAGTGGTCTTGTCTATTTTGACGATAAAGATGTTATTCAGTCAAGGTCTGAGAGGTAATTATACCCCAACTTGATTGATTTCATTATTAATCGATAAATAGCAAGATTTAGTATCGAGTGTCAATGATTGAATAAGAGTTAGTTGAATGCAGTGTTTTGGGTTGTTGTAACGATGTTTTACACAACATTCGTTTTAACCCAAGTAAGTGGAAATTTAGAAATATAATAAATAAATATTTCCTGAGTGTAGAAATGAACGGGCGTGAAAGAGATAAGTAATTGGAATGTTTTCCAGTTATAAATAGAAGATATTTTCTACGTATAGAAAATAAAAGGAGGCGATATATGGAAATGTTTCCAAATAGCGAAAAGGGCCAAGATGATTGTTAAAAATATTTGGCTAACAAATATTGATAAGGAAATGGAGTAGTGATTTAATTAATGAATGAAATATCAATTAAATGGCCCAGTGATTTGTTTGATGCCTTGAATGGATGTTTGTTTTTCTTCGATAGTTAAATAACCGACTATCGAAGTGTTTGCCAATATCGTTGTCAATATAGAGAGACCGGTTGGATTATTATCTGAGAACCACTCCGTATTGGCAGTAGCGTTGCAGATCAGATTATATGAAGATAGTCGAAGACAGAGTAAAGTGCAAGGGCTTTTTCTATTAATGGAAATTGTGCCTTCGGTTTCGTTCAATCCCTGAACGAACGTATATAGACGAATGTCTGGCAAAGTATTTCCAATGATCGCATATGATTGTTCTGTACAAATATATATGGTGGCGGAGAATTTATTCTCTTAGTATAATATCCAGAATATATTGTGCAAATCAATTAATGATTAACGGATCTCACAATGTGGCATTCAAAGTGATTGTGCTATCAGTGAATGATAAGTAATCGTAGCCTCAGGCCTCAACAACCGGGAAATGACAAAAATCGGGCAGGCAGCATGGCTATGTGGGTAGCTCCCATTAGGGTGTATTATCACCTATCTAGAGAAATTCATTTAATTCCTTATTCTATTCGATGCTGTCCCATTCGGGAAACGGTTGCCGATCCCAACCGTTTGTGAAATACATTCGATACACTCAAGCGAAATGAGTGATTGGTCATGTGTGGGCCGGGTTGCAAGATGTTCTTGTTGAACCCTGTGTATTCCTCTCTAGAGATACACTATCGGAAGGTGGTTCCATACCTTGTCATAGTCGCAATCCAATCTCCAATAAGCGCCCTGCGGTTTTTGATTTTATATTATATATGGAGCGTGAGATGCAAGTGTTCCGCTAGATTGTTATTTATTTGATTTAGACACTATTATAATATCACTGGATTTTCGTATCAAAGTGTTTTGGGTTATATTAAGGTAAAAACCGTCCATGTTTATGTGTGAGCTGGTCTTACTATTATCCTTTCTTTCGAAAGGATTTTGAAAGTTAAACAAATGATTGGAGTTTACTCACACCAGTCCCATGACTGACCCAGAGTTTATTTTGTTTTTGTTTTCCCTAGACTCTCGGGTGCCCAAATTTGTACGGGCAGTCAAGTAGTCGGGATTTTTCAGATTCACTTGGAAGAGCTGGAAGCAGGAGGCTTCACCAGTTAGCTATAGACCATCTTATTTCCGCTGTGTACTATGTTGTATCTGGAAACAAGTGTTTATAACTGTTCCAGGAATAACTGTTGTGCTCTGATAATGGTATGTATATATAGTTACTGATTTGTATTTCAAAAGTGATGTTATTTAATATATTTTATTCGTTCCGCTGTGAGATTTGTGTTCTTCGTTTTTCTTTTATTCTAACTTTTCTTTCTTTCTATTCCTCATCCTTTAACTACTTTCTACTAATGATTCGTATTTCTGCGTCATTTGGGTTGGACGCGTGGTGTTATTAGTCAACTCAGATAGTACGGATTTGCGGGTCGTAACACTACAGTTGTGTACTAATAATTATTTCAAGCAACATCCTAGGCTTTCAATGCTTATGCATTCTACGGGAACTCACTATTATCCCAAGATAATTCTCGCTATCTGCTTCATAGCCTCAAAACTTTTCCCGTCTTCCCTAGGCACTAATCCTTACCTACTCCATACTTTTAAAACACGGTTTGGCCCTTTTTCATTTAAATTTCCTTCCAAAAATTAAAAGTGTCAAAACTTTATTTTACTCATAAAATCTTTCTTTTGCCAAACCATAAAAACATGTCATCTTGAGAAAAAAAATGTAAATCATCATTTTTTTTTCAAATCACTAAACTAGAGTAGATACGGACAACTATTTTCTCAATCGGGTTTATGACTTGTCCTAACTTATAAGGTCGGTTCAGTCTCTTACTACAAGATGCCAGCATCTACTATATTCTTATTTTCTACAACTTATTTTGTCCACTCAACAAAATTATCTTATTAAAATAATTTATCAAAAAGGGTTGTCATAAGAATAGGGATTTCGAATCTTTCTTTATTACAAATTCTTGCATGAAATATAACAAGAAAACTAGCGAGCTATACATGCTCTATAATATGCACTTTTTATTGAGAGAATTTTACTTTAGTCAAAATTTTCGCAAGAAATCACTATTTTCTAAATATACCCCATTTTTCTTCAAAACCCCATATGCATACTTTACATATTTAAAACTATAACTTTTAAGATTATAACTTGAAAACACCATAAAACATTTTCCCAAAAGTTTTATAATTTCAAGTTCTTAAAAGTTAATGGTGGGGGTTTGACACAAAGCGGGTTTCCAATTTTCTTCTAGGCTTTCCTAGACACCCCCACCCCCAAAGTCAATTCTCTCAACTATATATATTCCTAATCCATTTTTCTCTTTTTAACCTTTTCCAATTTATAAGGTTTTCAAGCCCACTAACGCAAAATACTAATCATATGGGATTAACCTTCCTTCCATACAAAATACACTGTACACTACCCAAATTACCTAAGGGTCTCATATTCATTCCCTTAGTGTACAAAACAAACATCCCTTTTCTTATCATATTACGCCCTTTCTATTTAGCGGGTTTCCCTATGGATCTAGGTATGTATATAAGAATACAAATACGTTCCCTCACAATTTATAAAGGAATCCTAAACCTAAGCTCTGATACCAGATGTCACAACCCGAATTCCGACATACTGAATTTTTTTTCAAAATTCCTATCTATCAAAACTCGGATTGGCTTACTCTGGTATCCTACAGAAAAGACAGAGACATAAAATATGTCAGAGCTTAGAAAATATCTCACAACGGAATGGATAAAATATGATATAATCAAAATATAGCCTTACCATATTAATAGTACTGCCTAACTAGTATCCAGGGCTATCATGTCCCTACCACAAATCTAACATGCGAGTATGTGATGAGGAGGGGGTCAGAACACAAGTTCTGGTGACTGGATTTAAACTATACACTTTGGATAATTCTATATATATCGTTCAATCATATTTTCTTATTTATTAGGTTACTTGAGTTAACAACACTTAAGGCTTACACACACGTCGTACCCATTTACTTCCTAGTGGATTAACCTAATCAGTATATGCGTAGCTACCCCCAATATCGAGGTACATCCCATGGTACCCCCACTCGCACGGTCTCCACCATAATGCCACCGAAATGCTCGCAGTCCCTTATCTTACGCCGGAGTGACGTACAGATCTCTATATAACAATGTTACGATCAGCATATATCTGCCATAACTACGCTATGTAAGCAAACAGACTGCCACCCTCGATCGAATCAGATCTCATACCGACGTAATGCCCTTAAGTATACGATACATCACCCAGAGCAGATATGCATGTATCTAGACTGTCCTCCGTACATGCTATTAATTATAGCTCGATGCCTCAATCACACGTCCTCTAATGTGCACCGAGTTCCGTAGCAGGGCGATACAAGAAACAAGGAACTCGGTCGGGAGCTTTTCCATATCTGTACGGGCCTGTCTTTAAAGAGCCTCTATATACAGATATACCTAGGGTTTGTTTTCATGGTGGCTATGGCCCCACCTCGGCCCCTCCCTCAACTAGAAAAGACTACAAGAGCTAAGCGACTACCCCTATGCAAACAATCTAAACATCCATGTGGATTCTCCACTTAGCCCCTTACCCCGATAGTGAAGGGTGAATGGTATCTTGGGTTTAGCTCTAGTCTTTTCGCATCCCACTGAGTGTCGATGATGTGTATCCAACGATCTACTATCCTTGTTGGTCGTTACCCTCCACCTCCCCGTGAGGCAACCGCCGAATCACCCTAGTGTCACCGCGTCACAGTATTTTGACTGCATAGCTACATCTGCAGTCTAGGCCCACCCACCTAGTAGTTATGCACAGACCCAACCACTGCGAGCACAGCCTAAGGCATATGTCACCTCATAGAGGACTTCTTGGAGCACCTTACGTACCTCAGGAAGACGCGTGCTTCCCCTTCCAGTCCTTTGGAGCCATCAGAACAATTAGTGAATGTGCGCTTCCCTCGTGCCTTATAACACCTCGATGATCTACCCTGTTGGGTTAGTCACCCTCAACAGTACAGACTGGTCTAAGCACCTTACTTTAGTATGTTGTTAGACCCTATGTCTGAACATTCTTTTACGCCCTTGCCTCACCTCATCAGGTTTCCAGTTAACTTGGTTATTCCCATTCATATTGAATTCTTATTCAAATTACCAAGTTTCTCTTGCTTAGTCATACAACTTAATCGATTTAAGTTTATTAATAAGCCCACAACACGTTATTCTCTAGATTGTGGCCCAAGGTCTGTAATCCACAATCTCTTTTATATTCTTGTTTGTTTTCATCATTACAATTACATGTTTTACTTAATATGTAATTAAGTATATCCCATTCACATGTTTTCTAATTAACATGTCACTTATCATTTATGATCAAATATAACTTATTTCATTTCATATGTTTTCCTCATCCTTTCTCATTTAATCATAATTCCATTTTACATTATCAATACAACTTATCATTGTTTACATATTAACTTAGTTCTATTAACTAAGGTCCATTAATATATTACAACCTATGTTATGATTTCCTCATGTCCCTATGACAAGGCTAAACATTCTTATCAACGGGTTTCACACTTCCAAGCTTACAGATTACTCAATTTATAATTAAGTACAACTTCTTATATTTCATATATTTTCCCCCTTTTCTCAACTGGTTTCTGGCTTTCCCCATTTACTACTTACTTAATTTACAATTAATTGTCCCTTAACTCATTTCACAAGTTATCCAATTTCCCAATTAGTTTATTATAACCGAAGTTATAATCCCCACTTGTCCCTAGGACAAGTCTATCTATTATACAACATTTTGATTAATGTTATTTATTTATAATAGGTGATTATCATTCCCCTTTTATACCATTTTCTTTTACTGTTGTATTCCAGTACTTTTTTCATCCACTGTAATATATATTCCTGATTTTATTTAAGGAAAACACTTCATGCACCTTATCAGTTTGATAGAAGGAATCAGTGACTTATTTTCATAACGTATTCCCATCTAAATCCATGGTAGCAAGTAATTTCTTTACTCTTCTTATTTTAGTTACCGTGGCTTACTTGCAACCACGTTCTCAGAAATAGGTCATTTAGGGAAATACATCACTTTTCCCTCGTATCACACTAACTCGGTTCACTACAACCCTTCCTTTCTTATCTTCTGAGCTAGACATTTAATTACCATCATTGTCATTTATTCATATCTTGTTATATACATATATTTATATATATATATATAAGCACTAGACCTCTTACATTAAGCCTACACTTGTGGACGCTGGATTTCCTGGGCGGTTCCGGGCAGACTTCTACCACAAGTTGACTTAACCTCGTGTTTTAGCACCATTACATGTTTTTAATTTTGCACTTAGGCCTCTCACATTAGGTTCATTAGGGGCTGTTGGATATGTCGGTCAGGTCCGGGCAGACTTCCTCCACTAATGCAACCTAACCTCGTGCCAAAAGTGCAGTTACAATTTCTAATTGTAATCCTAGGCATATTCATCTTCATTCAATCATTTATGTTCATATCAAATTGCGCTCCCAAATTAAAGTCTCAAAACATAATATATGATATGTTCCAAAATCCCATTACAAATTATGCCCTAAATGCCAATATGTGTCGCATGTCTTTCTACATGTAATGAACTTTATTTAAAATAAAGTGTAATTCTCCAATAGTGTATCATTTACCCAAAATCTCAATTATCCCAATTGACAAGTTCATAAAAAAGATCTTTACAACAGTATTCATATACATCTCAATATGTTAACTAATTGAACATATTATCCATTTTAGCACAATAATTCATTTCATCAAATTAAATCTTCCAATATGTTCATTGTGTATGTTAATGGGGAATGGCAAACGATAAATATATTATTATTCAAAACGTATATTTTAAACCCACTCACCTAAAAGCCTTCCAAATCTTGAATCTGATCCAGATCTATTTTTCCATGGTTTTTCCCTTTTGATATTATTTGAAACCTAACGACCATGGATTTATTATTTTCATGAAAATAGAAGGGAAAGAGAAATAATTTAAATAGATTGGTCTTAGAAGTTTACCTTGCTTGCATGATTCAATAATCTTTCTATTAACGTTGATTCCCTCTTCCAGATCTGAATTCATAATTTTCCTAGGTTAATATTTTAATTTTCAGAATAGATTTGAGAAGAAAGAGAGGGGGAGTAATGGCAGAGCTCTAGCGTAGCCGCCAAATATGAGGGTTAGGGTTAGGTCTAGGGTCTTATTTATACAAGTATGGAGCAACCATGACCCTCAGACTTCCCCAAAAGCCATCTGAATCGTCAAAATATCAAAAACCCTAATCTACCAAAATCTGCCGCCGGGGGGTTGACACACCCTTGATGGGGTCGACTCCCCCTTGATGTGGGTCGACCCCCCCCCTTGAAGGGGTTGACCCCCTTAGGTCTGGGTGTCCAGAATTGGTCTGGGCAGTTCCTGTTTTCTCTGATAGACTTCCACAGCCCATAACTTCTTCATATGATGTCCGTTTTACGCAAACTCAGACTCTATCTGAACCAGAATTCCGAGACGAACACAATGGTACAATCCATTTTACTTAATTCTGAATATTTAATTAGGTTATTCTTATTTTATTATCTTAAGTTAAAAATGCGGGGTGTTAAATTCTCCCACCCTTAGGAAATTTGTCCCCGAAATTTGATAAGGATAAAATCAATTAACCCCTCGCACAAAATAAATCCATCATGTGTGCATCCAAGTTTTGCAAACATTGTGCACATGTGCAAAGTGCAATACATCATAGTAATACGCGTATGCTTAAGCGGTGCCTCTTACGTGTATGCAAATTTCTCAAAAATCCTTTTAAAATATGATGCTCACATCCTAAATATACTGGCAGTTCTACATAAATGAAATATTTTGAAAATCAAAATGCTTTTTCATCCAAATTTTCCTACGCTCTTACTGAGTAAGAGCGTAGTTCATCCAGTTGTTGCATCCATAATCCTAAAAACCAACTTTATTTTTTGAATTTCAGAAAAATCTAATTTCCTAAATTCGATATCTTATGTTACAAAAAGGTGGAAAACAGAAAACTCCGCATCTTCCGTTTTTCTTTTTCAAACTTTTTCTAACCGTACTTGTATTTTTATGCAACTATTTATAAAGATTCCCTATTTTCCTATCCGAGCATAGCCCACATAAGAAAATTTCCTTTGTTACTGATTTTCTTTTTCATTTTATCTTGGAAATCTTTATTCTTATCCATCTTTTCTCATAATTTTCCATTTTTGTTGCTCTACTGAATTTTTCGTTTCCTTTTTAATTTTACTATTTTTCTTTTCTTTGCTTATTTAGTCATCTGGTATTAGTTTAAATTTAAATAAGCCTCTAGTCTTTCAACTAAAACAGGAGAACATACACCCTACAAAACTACTACTAAGGGCCAAGAATCTCGGGACTATGTCCCCCTATGCCAGAAAAGTCCAAACCATGGGATCCACGACAAGTTCAGGTGTTACCCTAACTTCCCAACAAGAACAATATAATGGAACGATCCCAACCAAAATGTAGTGACGGGTTTTACCCCTAACCTGAAAATTAGTAACTAGATCTAAACACTTACTTGCCCTTTTCTAACTAGTAGTCACTATTAACTACAGCTGTGTACGAATAATTATTTCAAGCAACATCCTAGGCTTTCAATGCTTATGAATTCTACAGGAACTCAATATTATCCCAAGATAATTCTCGCTATCTGCTTCATAGCCTCAAAACTTTTACCGTCTTCCCTAGGCACTAATCCTTACCTACTCCATACTTTTAAAACACGGTTTGGCCCTTTTTCATTTAAATTTCCTTCCAAAAATTAAAAGTGTCAAAACTTTATTTTACTCATAAAATCTTTCTTTTGCCAAACAATAAAAACATGTCATCTTGAGAAAAAACATGTAAATCATCGTTTCTTTTCAAATCACTAAACTAGAGTAGATACGGACAACTATTTTCTCAATCGGGTTTATGACTTGTTCTAACCTATAAGGCCGGTCCTGTCTCTTATTACAAGGTGCCAACATCTACTCCATTCTTATTTTCTACAACTTATTTTGTCCACCCAACAAAATTATCTTATTAAAATAATTTATCAAAAAGGGTTATCATAAGAATAAGGATTTCAAATCTTTCTTTATTAAAAATTCTTGCATGAAATATAACAAGAAAACTAGCGAGCTATACATGCTATATAATATGCACTTTTTATTGAGAGAATTTTACTTTAGTCAAAATTTTCGCAAGAAATCACTATTTGCTAAATATACCCCATTTTTCTTCAAAACCCCATATGTATACTTTACATATTTAAAACTATAACTTTTAAGATTAAAACTTGAAAACACCATAAACCATTTTCCCAAAAGTTTTATAATTTCAAGTTCTTAAAAGTTAATGATGGGGTTTGACACAAAGCGGGTTTCCAATTTTCTTCTAGGCTTTCCTAGACACCCCCCCAAGGTCAATTCTCTCAGCTATATATATTCCTAATCCATTTTTCTCTTTTTTAACCTTTTCCAATTTATAAGGTTTTCAAGCCCAATAACCCAAAATACTAATCATATGGAATTCACCTTCCTTCCATACAAAATACACTATACACTACCCAAATTACCTAAGGGTCTCGTATTCATTCCCTTAGTGTACAAAACAAACATCCCATTTCTTATCATATTACACCCTTTCTATTTAGTGCTAGGTATATATACATATATATACAAGTACGTTCCCTCACTATTTATATAGGAATCCTAAACCTAAGCTCTCATACCAGATGTCATAACCCGAATTCCGACAAACCGATTTTTTTTCAAAATTCCAATCAATCAAAACTCGGATTGGTTTGCTCTAGTATCCTGCAGAAAAGACAGAGACATAAAATATGTCAGAGCTTAGAAAATATCTCACAACGGAATGGATAAAATAGGATATAATCAAAATATAGCCTTACCGTATTAATAATGATGCCTAACTAATATCCAAGGCTATCATATCCTTGCCACAAATCTAACCTGCGAGTATGTTATGAGGAGGGGGTCAGAACACAAGTTCTGGTGACTGGATTTAAACTATACACTTTGGATAATCCTACATATATCATTCAATCATATTTTCTAATTTATTAGGTTACTTGGGTTAACAACACTCAAGGCTTACACACATGTCGTGCCCATTTACTTCCTAGTGGATTAACCTAATACAGTATATGCGTAGCTACCCCCAATATCGAGGTACACCCCATGGTACCCCCACTCGCACGGTCTCCACCGTAATGCCACCGAAATGCTCGCAGTCCCTCATCCTACGCAGGAGCGACGTACAGATCTCTATATAACAATGTTACGATCAGCATATATCTGCCATAACTACGCTATGTAAGCGTACAGACTGCCACCCTCGATCGAATCAGATCTCATACCGAAGTAATGCCCTCAAGTCTATGATACACCACCCAGAGCAGATATGCATGTATCTAGACTGTCCCTCGTACATATTGTTAATTATAGCTCGATGCCTCAATCGCACGTCCTCTAATGTGCACTGAGTTCCATAGCAGGGCGATAGAAGAAACACGAAACTCGGTCGGGAGCTTTTCCATATATGTACAGGCTCGTCTTTAAAGAGCCTCTATATACATATATACCTAGGGTCTGTTTTCATGGTGGCTATGGCCCCACCTCGGCCCCTCCCTCAACTAGTAAAGACTACAAGAGCTATGCGACTGCCCCTACGCAAACAATCTAAACATCCATGTCGAGTCTCCCCTAACCCCTTACCCCGATAGTGAAGGGTGAATGGTATCTTGAGTTTAGCTCTAGTCTTTTCGCATCCCACTGGGTGTCGATGATGTGTATCCGACGATCTACTATCCTTATTGGTCGTGACCCTCTGCCTCCCCGTGAGGCAACCGCCGAATCACCCTGGTGTCACCGCGTCACAGTACTCTGACTGCATAGCTACATCTGCAGTCAAGGCCCACCCACCTTGTAGTTATGCGCAGACCCAACCTCTGCGAGCACAGCCTAAGGCATCTGTCACCTCACAGAGGACTACTAGGAGCACCTTACGTACCTCAGGAAGTCGTGTGCTTCCCCTCCCAGTCCTTTGGAGCCGTCACAACAATTAGATGAATGTACGCTCCCCTCATGCCTTATAACACCTAGATGATCTACCATGTTGGGTTATTCACCCTCAACAGTACGGACTGGTCTAAGCGCCTTACTTTAGTATGTTGTTAGACCCTCTGTCTAAACATTCTTTTACGTGCTTGCCTCATCTCATCAGGTTTCCAGTTAACTTGGTTATTCCCATTCATCTTGCTTAGTCATACAATTTAATCTATTTAAGTTTATTAATAAGCCCACAACACGTTATTCTCTAGATTGTGGCCTAAGGTCCGTAATCCACAATCTATTTTATATTCTTGTTTGATTTCATCGTTACAATAACATGCTTTACTTAATATGTAATTAAGTATATCCAATTCACATGTTTTCTAATTAACATGTCCCTTACCATTTATGATTAAATATAACTTATTTCATTTCATAATTTTTCCTCATCCTTTCTCATTTAATCATAATTCCATTTTACATTGTCAATACAACTTATCGTTGTTTATTTATTAACTTAGTTCTATTAACTGAGGTCCATTAATAAGTTTCTATACCCGTTTATTATATCCTATGTTATAATTTCCTCTTGTCCCTAGGACAAGCCTAAACTTTCTTATCAACAGGTTTCAGGCTTCCAAGCTTACAGACTACTTAATTTATAATTAAGTACAACTTCATATATTTCATATATTTTTCCCCTTTTCTCAACTGGTTTCCGACTTTCCCCATTTACTACTTACTTAATTTGCAATTAAGTGTCCCTTAACTCATTTTACCAGTTATCCAATTTCCCAATTAATTTATTATAACCGAAGTTATAATCCCCACTTGTCTCTAGGACAAGTCTATCTATTATACAACATTTTGATTAATGTTATTTATTTATATTAGGTGATTATCATTCCCCTTTTAAACCATTTTCTTTAACTGTTGTATTCCAGTATTTTTTTCATCCACTGTAATATATATTCCTTATTTTAATTAAGGAAAACACTTCATGCACCTTATCAGTTTGATAGAAGGAATCAGTGACTTATTTTCATAACGTATTCCCATCTAAATCCGTGGTAGCAAGTAATTTCTTTACTCTTCTTATTTTAGTTAATGTGGCTTACTTGCAACCATGTTCTCAGAAATAGGTCATTTAGGGAAATATATCACTTTTCTCTCATATCACACTAACTCGGTTCACTACAACCCTTCCTTTCTTATCTTCTGAGTTAGACATTTAATTACCATCATTTCCATTTATTCATATCTTGTTGTATGCATATATATATTTATATATATATATATGCACTAGACCTCTCACATTAAGCCTACACTTGTGGACGGTGGATTTGCCGGGCGGGTCCGGGAAGACTTCTACCACATGTTGACTTAACCTTGTGTCTTAGCACCATTACATGTTTTTAATTTTGCACTTAAGCCTCTCACATTAGGTTCATTAGGGGCTGCTGGATATGCCGGTCGGGTCAAGGTAGATTTCCGCCACTAATGCAACCTAACCTCGTGCCATAACTGCAGTTACAATTTCTAATTGAAATCCTAGGAATATTCATCTTCATTCAAACATTTATGTTCATATCAAATTGTGCTCCAAAATTAAAGTCTCAAAACATAATATATGTTATGTTCCAAAATCCCATTATAAATTATTCCCTAAATGCCAATATGAGTCGCATGTCTTTCTACATATAATTAACTTTATTTAAAATAAAGTGTAATTCTCCAATAGTATATCATTTACCCAAAATCTCAGTTATCCCAATTGACAAGTTCATAAAATAGATCTTTACAACAGTATTCATATACATCTCAACATGTTAACTAATGGAACATATTATCCATTTTAGTGCAATAATTCTTTTCATCAAATTAGATCTTCCAATATGTTCATTGTGTATGTTAATAAGGAAT
Organism: Allium sativum; assembly: GCA_030737875.1. Taxonomy (NCBI): domain Eukaryota; kingdom Viridiplantae; phylum Streptophyta; class Magnoliopsida; order Asparagales; family Amaryllidaceae; genus Allium; species Allium sativum. Next base: position 966,500,948 of record CM060922.1, on the reverse strand, counting down.
GGAAAACGATAAATATACTATTATTCAAAAAGTATATTTTAAACCCACTCACCTAAAAGTCTTCCAAGTCTTGAATCTGATCCAGATCTATTTTTCCATGGTTTGCCCTTTTAATTTGATTTGAAACCTAACGACCATGGATTTATTATTTTCATTAAAATAGAAGGGAAAGAGATATAATTTAAATAGATTGGTCTTAGAAGTTTACCTTGCTTTCATGATTCAATAATATTTCTATTAACGTTGATTCCCTCTTCCAGATCTGAATTCATAATTTTCCTAGGTTAATATTTTAATTTTCAGAATAGATATGAGAAGAAAGAGAGGGAGAGTAATGGCAGAGCTCCAGCATAGCCGCCAAATTATGAGGGTTAGGGTTAAGTCTAGGGTCTTATTTTTAGGAGTATGGAGCAACCAAGACCCTCAGATTTGCACAAAACCGATCCAAATCGTCAAAATATCAAAAACCCTAATCTGCCAAAATCTACCACCGGGGGGTCGACACCCCCTTGATGGAGTCGACCCCCCTTGAAGGGTTTGACTCCCATGGGTCCTGGGGTCCAAAATTGGTCTGGGCAGTTCATGTTTTCTCTGGCAGACTTCTGCAACCCATAACTTCTTCATACGATGTCCGTTTTACGCAAACTCGGACTCTATTTGAATTAGAATTCCGAGATGAACACAATGGTACAATCCATTTTAGTTAATTCTGAATATTTAATATAAGTTATTCTTATTTTATTATCTTAAGTTAAAAATGCGGGTACAGATTAAAAATAAATAAAAAGGGAATTAAGATTGTAACCATGAATGTTGTAGGGGAAATTAGTAAGGAAATAAATGTCAAATGGTTGCAATTCACAAATGAATAGTAATAAATGTTGTAACTCCAATTAAGGAAATTTATGTAGTAAACTGATAAAGTAAATAACCATAGTTAAACCAATGGAAATTACAATAAATAGAATTATTGTGATTAAATGAGACTTATACTAATGACATTTTATAGGTTGACCATTGCCTTAGGAACTGTGACTGTTATGGTCATTAATGGCATGGGACCTTTGCAGAATTTAGCAGAGTGTTAATTGCCTTAGGGAATATGACCGTTATGGGCTTTAGTGGCATGTGGGCGGTATAATAATTAATTGAATTAATGGGAATTTAATGGAAAATTTGGGTATTAATTGTTGTAGTTAATAATACGTCCAATAAGTAAATAAATGAATAAATAATCCTAGATTTGTGAACCTTAGGAAAATCATTCTTATCTTGTTTCTAGTTTAATTCTATAAACAATATCTGTAAATTAAAATAAGGACTGGACTTAGTAGGTTAGTGATGTGAGGTCAATTGCGTTATTTGGTAGAAATTTGCACTTTCCAACAGTCAGATATATGTAAAACGGATGTGAGATACCAGTGACCGTAAGAATCTGTGATGATAATTAATTGCATAACATGAATTTATCCTAAAGGTTTACTTCAAGTTTTGAGGTATTAAGTGGCTATATGGTCCGCCTTCCTTCTGAAAGAAGAAAGTAAAAAGAAATAACTCGATAGTGTAACCTACTTCGGGATTTGAGGTATTAAGTAGCGGGATCCGCCTATTGGTTGTTAAGTGATTAGACTCACCCTTCCCCATAAGGGTGGAGTCATGGGGTCCGCCCTTATCAAGACTAAGTGACTGAATAGTTCACCTTCCTATAAATAAGAAGTATCAAATGGCTAATTGGGTACGAGATCGGTAATCTCCACGATAGTCCACTTCCTCTAGATAGTAAGTGACTAGGTTAGAGTCTGCATTGAGATAAGGTATTAAATGACCGTTACAGAGGTACCATAGGTTTTCCTATTCTACGAGAAGTATTAAGTGATTTGAGGATTATTAAATATGGTCAGCTAGATAGTAACATATGGTTCCGCCTGGGGAAAGTCATAAATGGCGATTAGTCATCACCTAGACTGGAAGTAAAAAGTGTCTGCTTACTATCTCTCGCCTTATGGGGGTTGGGATGTGAGCGAATGATGGAAGCCTTAATCAGTAGGACGTAGTATCTAGTGTCCTCTAATTTATAATTGTGTGTTGTAAAATACTAGTATGGTATTAAGTGATCAATGGATCCACCTTGGGCCTTAATTGATCATGGGAACCCCCCCTCTCCATATATATATATATATATATATATAATATTGTGAGTGAGGCCATAAGTGGCTATATATTACCCACCTTGTCTGCCTCTTAGTTTTAGTATTTGTCTGTGTGGTGGTTTAAAGGCTTTGTATTTATGCGTAAAGTTCTATCTTGGTGTATTACATTAGTCTATCTTTGGGAAGTGCTACATTAGGTATGATAGTTAATCGTCATGTGTAATCCTTGCAAGGTTAGGTTAGAATTACTAGCCATGTCAAACATACGATTTGGTTAAAATCGAATGGGATAACTTTGTGTATTATGGACAGTGTTATACATTTTATACTCATAGGACTTATTGTGCTGACTACCTCATCATAACAACTCTTAGGATTATCTTGGGGAAGACAGGTCTCTGCAAGTATTCAAGTTTGGTTTTCTATTCTTTTCTCTCATGCTCGGTATTGATGTGACAATTCACTACTAAAATAGTTGCCTTAGTCGATACTTCTTATCATATTTTGTTTCCGTTGTAAGTTAATTTTATTGTACTCTGATTATGCTCATGTTCATTATTTTCAGGTATCAGATTTACACTGTCCATGCTTGGATAGGTTTGAGTTCCGATTTTTATTGAAGTTCAGGCTCAGAAAAGATATGGGGTGTTACATCCATGGATGCAGGGACAGGATATGTATGATTCTCTATACCCTTTGTTCTGTATATTATTACGACTTTTATAATACATTGATATTTGTTTACCACTCACACTAGACTATTGTTTGACCCAAGATTTCATATTTTATCTTATCACCTTGAGTACTCACCAAGATGTAGATGAGTATACTAGGTAACAGGTGTGTGACATCCTTTCATATTGCAGCAGAAGTTGACACCTTTTTCATACTATACTTGTATTATTGTTGCTTATACGGTTGTATGACACTATGGAGCTTTGACTGTGTTGGCTATATATTATTAGAGACAGCTTGTCAGTTGAGTTTGTTTACCTCTTGCATAAACTATTACTGTTATGTATTGTTTGAGCCTATATACTTTGATTGGTTTATACAATTGTTACTGTCTCATCTGTTTTATTTATGTGATTATTATTATATATTATCTGATGCACTGTGGGATGTACGACAAATTCTGTGATTGTGTTTTGTATTTCTTTCTTCATCTTCTCTTTTATTTCCTTCTCTTCCTTTTCATTCCTCTTATTGTCTTCTATTTCTTTCTCTTGAAAACTATTTTTGAATCGATCGATGTACAACGAACTATTAGGTTATATAAGTATTGATGATGTAAGGCAGTCATCACACATTCTCGGGCTTTATTGGCAGTAGGCTTCTGACCCAATATCTCTTTACATTTATAAATACAAAACCAAGGGCTGTTGGAAAATGAAATTTTGGGAGTTGTCCTCCATTACTATATAGATATCATTCTTAATCTTGTTCCTTCGTATCATAGCAATATATGATATTATTGTTGGCATCCTTAGCCAGATCCCAATACTTGTGACTTCTCTAGTGTGACGCTTCATCCCTAGACCTACACTAACAAAGAGTACTACAAAGTAGTAACGTCTACAGGTGTCGACCATAAGTAAGTTTTGTCTAAAATGAGTATCAAATACATTGATTTGGAGCTTTATTTTTTTCTTACCTCATGTAGATCGACAAATCCGAGTCAAGTTTAACGCAAAACTACAGTGGCTAAGGATATATCTTTAATAATAATAATAATAATATGATATAATAAAGTTCATAGAATGGCGTGCGAGCACACACACATATATACATATACATATACATATACATATACATATATATATACACACACACAATAGAAATACAAAATATAAGAGTCACATAAGTGATTGATTCTTACGAACAATATAAATATCAAGTACTCAAAAGAGTATATATACATCAGAATACTCTAAAATAACTACATGAAACTTGCACTAGTATCAGAAAAGATGATAGGATAGTCCCAGCTAGAAGCATAACAAAGTGGGAATCTAACGAAAGTGGCTAACTTGTAATAATTCGGTCTAACCCGAGTACGTGAAATGCATGGGTCAGTCAAGCTTAAACAAGATGATTAATGCATGATAAGTGAAGGTATTAGCACATAAAAGATAATTCTTCTCAATATAGGAGGAATACTGCAAGCACATAACAACATAGCATACATGAGGTAGGTTCACTAATTCACAGTTAACTTATCATGTAAGGTGATATCGACAAAATGCAAATATTTCCATTAACCCAAATAACCATACCTCAAGGCTAAGGTATGTATAGAAATCTCAAATTACACAGAAACATAAGATGGAAATCATAAAAATATCAATACATAGGACTTGATTAAGAGTTCGCCACACAGAAATGTAATCATCATGTTACACATCATCAAATAGCTCAATGGATATATATAAAAAATCGGCATTCGTAGAATAATAAAAACATTATAAAATCACAAATTCTAGAAATCTAGAAATAATAAAATGTAAAAAAATACCACATAGATTGGATCCAAACAGGAGAGTCCAACCTATGCCTACATGTGCAACACACAGAAATGACCACAGTTACCATGTATTATCCACATAGATTTGGCGCCTAACTCAAATGACCCGAAGTTCTAACATAAATGGCTTGAAATCCCCACACAAATGACCCGAAGGTGTAACACAAATGACCCCGATCTAGTGCTGACAATACAGGTGACCGGAAGGTCCATAGAATGTGTCACAAACTTCCTAATGGTAACCTAACTAGTGACAACAACACATCTCATTTCACACGTTCTCACTTATCGGTTTACTATAAATAAGTCAACTTTATACTAGTGTTGCTTCAATCGTACAAGTCCAAAATAACCGATTTAGCAAACCTATGTTTCCCATACCACATGATTTATTATATTGTTTAAGTCGCTTCCTCGTTCTCTCGAAAAGTGCAAAAACGGGTCGTTTTATAGAAAAATACTTATTTCGAGAAAAATGAGCTTTAAAACAATTTTTGAAAACAATTCAGAAATTATTTTCTTGAAAATCTATTTATAATATATATAATAGCTTGGAAATAGATATATTTTTATTAACCCGATTTATGAAATACTTGTTTCAAAGCGAATTTGAAATCAAGCTTCTTTTGAAATTGGTTTATGAAACACGTGCATGAGATCAGCAAAACCTATAGAAATTCAATGAAATCAGCATACCAAAATTTACAAAAAATCTTGTCAATCTGAGGTACGAATTGGCCTTAATGTAATAACCTGCCTTTTCGACCACTCCAAGTCGGTAACTAAACTAGCTCAAACCGTTCGAAAGAGAAAGATTGTTATTGCTTATCAGGTTTTAACAAAATCAAACATAGAATCACAGAATAGAATAAATACAACAATATCTCACAATGGAATATTTTATTACCAAATTTGAGTTTATACAATATTTTTACAGCAAAAGATTTAATACATACACGATAATTAAAAATAAAATTTTATAGATTTGACGAACCCAAAGCGAGCGTATTCTTCACACTAACTCCAATAACTGAAGTCTTTATATCTGTAACACTCGGGTCTGACCTGAGCGTTTCACGCAAAACAAAAAACATTCGAGTTAGGATTAAATTTATTTAAGTAAATTAACTTCAATTAAACACTAAAATAAAATAGTAAATCCTAACTTCAGGCATATGTCATATGCAAAATATACAGTTATGTAGTGTCCATTCTATACTTGCTTTATTTAAGGGACAAGTGGTCATGAGAGCATGCATGTACATACGTGCACATGTACACATATGTACTTCCACAACATCCCAGAAACCAGGAAATAACAAGTGCAGACCGAGATAAAAAGGATAGTAGTAGAAGACATATAGGTAGCAATAATGCAATGTAAAGTGCACAAAATCAACTGAGTAACACAGAAGCCCCAAAGCTACGAACGAGTGCATAGGTATATGCAACAAGACCAATTTATATGCAGCAAGACCAAAGTTTGGCAAAATGTTTGTGACACCCCACGTCCGTTAATGTCACTCTTTAGCAGAATGCATTAAGTTTCGTAAAGAGTTATAGGTAAACAGAACAGAATCTCACAAGACAGATATATATAAAATAGTAGCATAAATTTAAAACTTTATTTTCCAACAGAAAACATCGTGGTCTCAAACTCCAGTTGCAACATCAGACTGAAATACTGGAATAATATACGTCAAATAAAAACATCTGTCTTGCACCAAAAACCATCAGAGTACAGAAGTAAAAAGCCATAGTCCCCATAAGTAGCCATAAACAAGTAGACAAATAGTCAAAGCGATACATCGAAGAAAATCCAAATCCAAGCAGAAACAGAAGAGAGAGTCCTAATCAAGCCTGAGCATCCCAACCCTGAGAACCTGGGGGGAAAGGAAGAGAGAGGAAAGGAAACAAAATGGGTTAGACCTAAAGTCTGGCGAGTCCAGTGACTTTTAGCATATAAATAAGTAAAAGTATCATGACAGGCATATAAACTGGATGAGAGATAACAGCATCATATAATAGGTATGAACAGGCTGAATAGAATAAGCAGGATAAGCAGAGTAGATTATGCTTCTCAAATACCTTTCTTTGCACCAATACTAGTATACCAGATTAAGTGTTTTCCAATTACTTAATAGAAACAGAATGATCATAACAGAAACATATGGTAGACTTAGGTGTACTTCTAGTAACGGGTTTTACCCCCAAACAGAAATAATAGGTACTTAAACAGAAATAATGGGTGTTACCCCAACTAGAAATAACCGGTACATAAACAGGACTAGATGTACCCTAATTACTAACCCCAGGGATCGACTCCCTACCACGTAAATACCCTGTGTCGGCCCCATAGTAGGGTGTACTACTTCCTAAAGTGGCAACCACCAGAAGGAAACAGACCTATTTACATGTGTTACAGCGGCTTATTTTCCCGAGCAAGCCAGATCCATGCACGCACATGACTCCGTTGGAATGCGACATCAGAACACCTCTCCCCAAATGAACCTCTTATAATCAGTTCAGTAAGCGCGCCCTGACCCTTACCCAGTGCGGGCCCCCCTTTAATACCAGAATTGGTTACTTACTGATATGGGTCCCACACAACAGATGACACAAGTCACCCCTTAGGCTTGTATCCCCAACTTACTAGGATTTTGACAAGTTATGCCAAACAGATTAACAAGCCCGCATAACCACAACAGATAATGCAGGTTAAGTTTAACTGTTTGTATAACCCCCCACAAATTTAACAGATTTACTTAAACCCATAAATTAAACAGGTTTACTTAACCCCACCGTTTCAACATGTTTACTTAACCCCACCCATAGATTAAACAAGCCACGGCTTAACAGGTTTACATGTATATAAACCCCACAGATTAAACAGGTTAAGTATTACAAGTTAACAGGTATGCATAAACCCCAACATGTTTCACAAGTTACTTACAGTTTCATTAACATATTCCGCCAAATCTTTATATTAAGCCTACAGGTTTATATGTCCCAAAACACAAGTCATGATTCACAGTCTAAGATATACCCCCAAATTCTAGTCATATTCCACAATATAGCTTATGCCCCCAAATCCCAGTCATGATTCATAGTACAAGTTATGCCCCCAAATTATCATTCCCAATTTAACCCCATTTCGTTCGTACGCATATTTTAGCGGTATTGGCTTAAGCTCGAAGATAGCCTAGGCTATAAAAATAAAAAGGGAATGAGAGAGAGAGGAACATAATAGGCATAAAACAAAATAAGCATATAATAGCAAAGATGGGCATATGATCGCAGAAATAGGCATATAAGAACTGAACAGCAGATTAGGTGTACATGCAATAGCAGGACTGATTAGGTATGAATCAGATTCTTAACAGGTATAGGTTTTGGTCTAGATTTATAAACAAGTCAGGATTACTTGTTATATGTTTATATCTAAAAGTAACATGAACTCACAGAGATTGGATCTAAAGAACATAAAATAATATGCTGAAGTTGTAGAAGAAATTATTATATGCGTATAAGCCGTTGTCGAAGAAAATAGGTTAATTCAATCCAAGCTGGGGCAACATCTCGTTGTCTCCATTGTTTTAGGTGAATAAAAACAATAGAAATGTTGTCCTAAATATAGTCTACCGCCAACGAACCAATCCATTAAAATATCCACGTTCAGCAAAACGAATTTGCCCGGATCCACGTTGGGTCGACCCACCCTCACCTGGGTCGACCCACGTGGCCTTGGGTCAACCCATAGGTCGACCGAGCCCGGGTGTGGGTCAAACCCAGCGGTCTTGTTCCCGCTTGGTTCTCCCGCTCAATTCATTTGATTTTATTGGAATTTTCTGAGTTGATATATATATATATATATATATATATAATTCTCTTATATGTATACAAACTTCTAACCTTTAAAACTACCTCATACGATGTCCGTTTTACGCAAACTCTGAGTCTATCTTAAGTAGAATTCCGAGATGAACGCAATGGTATAGTCCGTTTTACTTAATTCCAAATATTTAATTAAGTATCCTTTAGTTTATTGTTACAATGTCTTTTAAAATTATGGGGTGTTATATTATTTCACCAATCGTGCCGCCAATATTGATAGATAATGACCTAAAATAAACTCTTATCAATCTCCAAGTAACAGGTCAATCTGTATGGCGTAGAAGTGCTACATAGTAATAATTAAACCAAACATGAAAAGTTTTTGAGTTTCAAACTTATATATACCAAAATTTCACTATAGAATGTATATATCTTGTTTTAAAACAACAATAGTCTTTATCCAGGCAACAAGATAATGGCCAAGAAATATGATACAAATGTAATAGTAAAAAGCCATAAGCAGTTTAGAGTTTGATTATGTATATACCAAACGATTAAAATAAGGTAGAACAAAGGTATTGAAATAAGGCAGTGGTATGTCACCCATATATGGATCAAAATGTCTATGTTCACGTACAAAATAAGATTCACCGCTGCATAAATTAGGAATTCCATATGTGTGTCCAAATTTCCAAGCATAAATTTGTTGAAACCAATATACAACAGTTTTTTGGTTTGCGAAACAAGGCAGGGTGAATATACACAACGCGGCTAGTAGGGTGTAACCCATGTATTTTTCCCAACATGTCCACAGGTTACCAGTATAAGAAGTGGACATGAATGGAGCTAACTGTCAAATTATGGATGGTGGATTTTAATCACTACAGCAAGTTAACAAAATGCCAAGGTTTTTAAGTAACAACATGGCCATTACTAATCAACCGAGGTCAAAAACAAAATCAAGTTTAGGCAGCAATAAGAGAGCATATTACTAATATATGTAAACTATAAGTAGACCACGATTTCCAGATTTAATTTTAGATTCAAAACAAAAGCATAGATTTCATGATGCAACATGCATTGAGAGGATAGAATCCTTTAAATACAAGGCATGTATTTCGAATAACAAGGTGCATGGTACATTATTAAAGTATAACAGCTTGTATGGCAGTCACTTTAATGTGGTCACAAGGAATTATACAATTGTGCTACTTCACAAAATCGAAACCAAAGGTATTGCAATTTTACATGTTTACAAAAGTGAACCCAGGAAAATAAATATACCCAACAAGCATAGTATATTCATAACACAACAAGGGGTGCATAATATGACATGAAACGGTCAAGGCAGTGTGTGCATGCAATGTATAGGGCTGGGCAAGAACATGACACTAATTTTTTTTCCCAAAAAATAAACAGGGTGCTTATTCGCACCAATATGCGTTTGTCTTCAAAACAAGGCTGTAGTTGTACGCATGACTGAGATCAGGAATGGAACAACTGTGTATTTCAGATTTTCAAAGCAAGGAATGAAAATCAACATGCATTCAATGATTCAAAACAGGCAAAGCATATGCCCAAGGTGACAAATAGCCCAACAACAAAACCAACACTACAAGAAAAACCATAAATAACGGCAAATTTTTAGCAGTGGAAAATTCCATCGCAAATTACCGACAGATTATCATGGAATCTGTAAGGGATATTATCTAGGATTTTTTATTTCAATTTTTTTTAAATATTACCATCGAGTTTTGATTTCAGTTGTTAAACCACAGCAAATTGCAATGGCTTAACGTCATCATTTTTTCGTCGCTGAATTCCATTGCAATTTGAGACGGTTTACCATCATGTATTTTTTGAAGCTAATTTGCAGCTGGTTTTCAAGGGGATTTGCAAGGGATTGGTATTCTTATTCTTCATAAAATGTTTTACTTTTATATTTTTATCAAGTAATAAGTAAAAATAAATTTAAATAATTAATGTTAATAATAATATATAAATAATGAAAAATAAATAATTAGTATTAATAATTAAATAAAGTTCAATAGTTAGAATTGATTAATTAATAATTACTAAATAATTAAGAGGTAATAATAGTTAATAATATAGATTGATATGTAATCTTTAATAATCAATTATTAATAAGTAATTTTAATAATTAAGAAGTAAAATTTATTATCTATATCTAAAATTCAATAATTATAATTGATAATTATGTTTAATACGTATTAACTCAAAAAACTAGAACTTTCGTATTTTCTAAAATATAAAGTTTAAATATAAACTTTTGAAGTTTTCATAATTTTGAAATAAATATAAAGTCATAACAAACAGATTTTAACAATACTTTTTTTCCGCTAGTTGCAATAAACAAACTTTTAACAAACTTCGTTTTGTTACCGGTTGAAATAAACATTTTTTTACAAAAAATTATTAATATTAAAATAATAATATTATGTGGTTAGTTGGTTCACATGGTGTATCTGTGTAGATGGTAGAAAAGAAGTTGGCGCCCATCGTGTCCATAACAACATATCCAAACGACTCTTTTTTTATAAATGGGAAAAAAAACTATTTTGGACCTTCTAACGGCATTTAAAACATATAGAATATACATATAAGCTCCGATTAAATTGTTATTTGTTTAGTCTCCAATTAATGTGTACAGTTCTTTTATAGAAATATAAGCTCCGATTAACTGGCTATATTGGAGATAAACATGATGGTACATTATCATTAATAGACATTATCGGTAAACTTTAGTCTATAAAATTTATTGTCACTACAATAAAATCAACTATTTACAATGTTTTTTTACAACGATTAATAATAAAACACTTTGAAATATGTTATTTTATAACGTTTTTGACATAAAATTTAAAAAACTAGTTTTCAGAACATTTTGTTTAGAAATGTTGTAAAATATATATTTTTACAACATTTTCACATAACACAGTAAAGCAGCAAGTTATGACAACATTTGTTCCCGATAATTATCTATTAACCTTTTAATAGCTATTCAAAAAGTTATTAAAAAAACATTGGTTCCAACTAGATATTAAGTTACTACGAATTGTTTAGAAGTAATTTTACTTTATACATAGGTTTGTGGTAAAAATTAAATATATTTATTATTTCTTAAAATATTATAGTAACAAATAATTTATAGTCAATAACAAATATTAACTATACAGTTAAATAATTTATAAATGGTAATTAGAAATTTATAGTTCAAAACTTAGAAGGGTTAATTATCCCTAATTTATAATAAATGATTACAAATAAATAATTATAAATTATACTTATTTTTTATAATCAGTAACTAAATTTAAAATTATTGTTTTATTGTGGCTAATTTAATAGCTTATTACAACTGTTCTTTTGTGTTAGTTGCAATAGATGCCTATTTTGAACAACAAATGTTTTTTGTACGTAGTAGTAGATAACCATACAACCTTTATTTATTTACCAGTTGTAATAGATGCGTATTTTTAATAATTAATATTCAATAATAACTAAAAAAATTAATAATTAATATTAACTATTATTAATAAGCAAAATTTAATATTTTAATAAAAATCAATTCTAATCCATCTATATTTAATATAATTTTTTTACTTCTTAGTTCTAACTTATAACATCTAATTTTGTACATTTTGATGAAATTTTGATTAAGATAGTTGAAAAATTGGTTGCCATGAAAAGTTAGCGTGACAAGATGAAATTTAGGAGCGAAATGCGAAAATTTGGCTCTAAAGTAAACAACACCTTCAGTTTTAGTCCCTCACGCTTCTTCTAGTCCCTCATGCGACTTCTCCTCGTACTCCTCCCTAAATCTAGATCGATCCCCAATTCTTCCTTCCCCAAAGTCGCGCCTCAAAAACTCCAATCGGTATTGTTAAATATTGATTGATCCACTAATTTAGCGATTTGAAGACGATGTAATTTTCGTGTATCAGGCAAAAGGGTATCAGGCGTATTCTTTTTTCCCCAAATTAAAAACAGATAAAAAAAGATCAATGTTTATTGAATCGCCACCATCTCATGAAGCTTTTCCTCCACGTCGTCATCTCGCACCGCAACTGCTTTTCTGATTACTCGGCAATTGCAACTGTTTCTAATGTTGGCGCATTTGTGGGTCATGGCCGTTTTTTGGTGGTCGTTGTCACCGATTCATTTCAGGTTTGCATTTCATTCCGATTTGTACTCCGTATTGATTTCGTTGGGTCGTATTTAGGTCCAAGCTTTCATTCCAGTCCATGCTTTCATTACTCAACTCATTCAACTCTCTGCCTTTTTAATCAGCTGTAGATTGGTTGATAATTGATAAATTGCAAACAATTTTGGATCTTAACGTGCTTCAGTGGAGTAATTTCCAAATGGAATATGACACGTATTTTTTTAATAGTTGTTTGTGTTCTTCCTATAGCTTGAGTTCACGTGTTCTATCATCTTTTCATACAATTTTCAACTACGTTCTTTTAATAGTTGTTTTCTAAATCATAGCATATCATTTTTATTGCCACCATCTAATAAAATGACAATGAAAGTTTACTCTTGAATTAGTTGCTTGCAATTTTGAAATCTACTGACGGTTTGTGTGGCGTTGATGTCAGAGGTTGGTACTTGCAGTATGATGTAGGTGGTTTTTTGTCATTTTAATATGGGTTGGTATTTGCAGTATGTCATTTTAATATAGGTTGGTATGTGGTATTTGCAGTATGATGTATGATGCATGAGTATGCTTTGTTTTACTAGCACTTGAGTGAGTGGAGTACGTAGCCAATATGCATGCCTGAATTATGTATGCATCGCAGTGACATGATAAGTATTGCACTGTTTTTGTTAACCACGAGGGTTGCTTTGTTTACAGATGGTGCTTGTCCAAGCTGATGGTTTGTGATCTCGCCTGTGTGTATATATTTCCTTTGTGCCCTTCCCTTTTACAATCTCTATTATAAATTGCTAGATCTTGAATCTAATCGTCTCAGGTAATCCCCGTCCAACCTAAAATCTTTATTTTGGTTTATTTCATTTATGATTTCAGTTCTTTGAATCCTTTGGGTACGTTTTTGTTCTTCAATGTATTGTTTGAGCCAAAAGCTGAAAGGAACAAGCCCAATTCCATTGCTATCTAGCTGCAAATCTTTGGTTTAAGTTATGGGTTGTGTTGAGAGAGAGAAAGAGATGTACTTAGAGGTACATATCTTTTATATTTGTCAAGAGATTTTATAAATACTGTGAATATATAATTTATTTTAGTTTTTTAATGGTTGAGAGTATAATTGTATATGCATTGCATTGATTGTAAGTGACGTGTATTATTGTACTATTTGTGTTAAATAGTAATAAATTTGTGTATTGTATTCAGAACAACATTCATTGTTCTTTATTGATTGTTGAACGATAGCATTTGGTAAAGCTATAAGCAAGAAACGTGAAAGAATGTTTATTGGGAGAACAGAAAGGAAATAACAACAAATTACCTACATAAAACGTTTGATCTAAAAAATATTTTATCGCTAATCCCTTACTAATTAGCAAGGCTTTACCGATGTTTTTATATAAATAATAAATTATTATAAATTACTTATCCGTCGGTAAATACTCAATAAGTAAATTAAAAATAAAATTATATTTTTATTATAAAAATAGTGAAATGACGGAAAACTATTGGAAAACTCTTGCTATATTTCGTCGCAAAATCTGACACAATTACTGTCATGATTTTTGCCGACCATCATGTTATGCAGGAAATCCGTCGCTAAAGCCAATATAGCGACGGATTAGAAGCGGGCTATGTCGCTGCTATATGCGGTTTTTCTTGTAGTAAAACCAAGTTAAAGCCATGATACAAGTTATAGGTTCAAACATTTTGATTTGTATACGAACAACAAAGGACAAAATCACGCTACAACAACGGTAGCAAATAACAAGCAAGAACTTGACCATTATATTTTAGTTTATAATGATGTCGAATTACTTGAAATAAAACAAATCGTGAGAAGGTACTCACCATATTGCCTTTTTTCCTAGCGTTGATGAACACGCGGACATGCTTTGACTTGGGGTGCTCGAAAGCTGGAGGCACAGGCCTGAATTAGTGATTAAGGAGGCAGTGATGATTACGATGAGGGAGGAACGATTTTTAGGGTGTACACTATTATCGATTTGAGAAATGGGGTTTTCTTGACTGAGGGGAAAAATGAATATGAAAGGGATGGCGGAAATAAAAAGAAAAGGAGATAGGGATTATCAACAAGAACAGGTGTTAAATAGTTCAGCAAGACTTTTAGAAGTGTCATAATTTATTAAATAATTATTTTCAAGTGTATGTACAGTTTATTTTATGGGTCAGTTAGTCATACATCCCTAAAAAGTTTGGAAATACAAACGACATCCCCCTAAGTATTATTCCAAAGCGGGTGCCTATTTTCTTACATGTTTTCCAAAAAAAATGTGCTGCTTGTTAAAAAAATTGGCAAATATTCCCAGAAGCATGCAGAAAAAACTTTAAAAAATTCGTCTAATTATGCAACTATTACCAAAATATGCATACATATATGCATATATTCATCCAGAGTTTATATTAAAAATATGGATGAATATATGTATACATAAATGCTTGTATTGTTAATGGTTGCTGAGATGTCTGCATATAAAGACAAACAAATCTGTATGTGTTACAAATTGTTGTAGAAATGCATGCATTTATTCTGTATAACTACTGAAATGTATGCAACAAAGTTAAAAAGGATGAAAGTTTATGAATATGTTTAGAAATGTATGCATTAATTGCTTATAAATGCTGAAGTGTAAGCAATAATGCTTAAAGTAGGTGCATAGTTGAAAAAACATGCAAGGTCTGAATTATTGCATCAAATGATGCATTTATAGTTGTATTACTACATACATTTCTGCATTTATACTGCAGTTTGATGCATAACTGAAATATATGCTGAAAGGTATGCAACAATTGCAAATAAGTGCATCGTTTGATGCATAATACTGCAGATTCGCTGTTTTTTTTTGTTATTTTGGTTTTTGAATTATTTTTTGGTAGTTTTGACACTTGAATTTGATGACAATTAGTTGTTGTATTTAATTATGAATTTACGTGATTTTTTTTATTTTTTGCTTATTTTTTATGATTTTTCGAAAAATAGGGACCTAATTTATAAAAATTTAAGATAAGGATGTGACATGAATTTCCAAACCTTTTAAGGACCTGAGACTAATTTTCACTTATTTTATGCTCTAAGTATAGAATAATATAAGTTTATTTCAAATACATTTCTTAAATAAAATTAAAAAAATTCAAATAAAATAAAATAAAACAAATTAGATTATACTTCTCATGTTAAATTTATATTTAATAATCAAATCTACAAATTTCCACATAATATATTTCAATTAGTTCAAATACTAATAACGTTTAAATTTAACAAAACCACTTAGATTCAAATATTGAAATTAAATTTAAACTTACAAGATTAATTCAGAACAGGTTAAAATTGACTAGATTTAAAATTCTTAACGAATTTCGTGATGTACACATTAATTTTAACACTAAAAATATAAATTACTACATATTTTAAACGTCGAAAATCTTGGGTTGTTAAAGTCTCCCTCCTTAAATGATTTTCGTCCTCGGAAAGGAGAGGTTGTAAAAAGAACCATACTTATGAATACAATAAAATACTTACTAATACCAAATTTAGTTTAAAACAAAGTATCAAGAGAATTTTAAAAACTTGAAAATTTTCATATAGATTAAATTCATCAAACTATTTTTATTAAAACCAAATTTCAAATAAAACTTGAAGTCAAAGTATAAATAATCTCTTCGACTTAAGATCCAGGTTTTATTTTCCAAATCATTGAAATACTATTTTTCTTTCATATTAAATCATACTTTACTTCGGGATTTCTGTAATAACCCGGAAATCTGGGCCAGTTTAAAATTTTTATTTTGGCAATTTTAGCGAATTTTGATTATTTAAAATGAATTATTTTAAATAATAACGACGAGAAATTTATTTTGAATATAATTAGAACGTATATATTTATATAGATCGTCGTTAGAATATAAATACTTATTTATATATATAAAAGGAATTGAAAATGACGCGGTAGTTCGATAATTCGATTTCAAAATTCAAATGAATGTACCGGGTGCAAAATAAACCGGATTTTAGTGAAACCAAAAATATTTGAATCTAATTGAGAATATCTTTCCAACGAATCTGGGAAATCAAAATTTAATAGCGGGAATCAAAAGTTATGTCCAGTTGAAATTTCAGAATAGTCGCTATGGAATTTCGGCCCTTGAAAATGGCCATTTTGCAAACGACCTCGGATTTCGACGAAACCACTTTTGTTGGATCCGCGATGTCAAATCATTGTTAGGTTTCAAATTTCATAATTTTTAGAATCAATGTGTAAGCGTGGCAAAGGAAAACGCGTTTGACCAGTTTCAGTTGATTTTAATCGACTGGAAAATGGCCATTTTTCAAACGGTCTCAGAATTTGACGAAATAAGTTTTGTTAGGACTGTATCGTCAATACGAAGTTAGAAAATATTTTTCTGGAATTTTTCGAGTTAGTATGTGACCCCAGTAATTTGAAATGCGCGTTCAAATTCAATATATAGAGTTATATGTTGATTTTGACGAAACCTGATCGAAACGATCGAATCAGCTTACGATACATAGCCCATTGTGTTCAGAATAGGGGTAATTAGCTAGGAGCAACAGTCGTTGGGTCTCGTTTGGGGGTACGAATGAAAAGTCAACCCTTTAGAAGAGAAATAAATAAATATAAAAAATATATATAATTACCTATAGCCCCCCTCCTTTTCTCTCATTATCCACGAGCCCTCTCAAATCAGAACCCGATCCCCCTTCTTCCATCGACATTGCTCCCTCCAGATCTGCGCCACGCGCTGCTCCGCCGCCACCAAAGCAGGCGCGCCCCCTTCGACGCCTCTCTCTCCTCCCTTCACTCTGCGGAAACCCACATCCAAACCCTAGCGCCGCCAGGAGCAGTTCGAGCTCGACTTGGTTCAGGCTATGGAGGGGCTGCGCTGTGGGCTACGTCGCAGTGGTGTCAGGTTGGAGGCTAGGGCATCGGAGCGCGTGCGGTTGGTGAGGATTGAAGTCGACGGTGGTTGAAGAATCATCCAGGAAGAAGACGCGCGGCTTAAACCCCTTAACGCAGGATTAACTGATTAGCAAAGGTGATTGTCTTTGTTTAAATACAGCATTATTTTAAAATCATTTTTTTTAAATATAATTAACATAGTTTAAAAATCAGTTTTCAAAATATAATTAACATAGTATAAAAGGAAACATAGAAACAAAAAAATCTACTTTGTTTTAGAGAAAAAAAATACTTTGTTAATTTTTATATGAAGTACTTAGAGAGAGAAAATATATAAAAGTAGAATGATTTTTAATTATTTAACATCGAGTTAAAAGAGTTGATTTTTTTAACATCACAAAAGAAGTGATTTTTTTTATCGAAAAAAGAAGTGATTTTTAATCGAACAAAAGAAGTGATTTTTAATCGAACAAAAGGAGTGATTTTTAATTATATAAAAACATGATTTTTATATAGTAGTGAATATAAAAATATGATTTTTATATAGTGGAGAATATAAAATATGATTTTTATAAGATAGGGAAAGTAAAAATTCGATTTTTATATATTGAATAGCAAAGTAAAAAATACGATTTTTATATATTGAATAGCAAAGTAAAAATTCGATTTTTATATATTGACTAGCAAAGTAAAAATTCGATTTTTATATATTGAATAGCAAAGTAAAAATTCGATTTTTACATATTGAATAGCGAAGTAAAAAAGTGATTTTTTACATATGTAGAGAATACGGGCAAAGAAAGTGACAAGAGGCGAGAACGGCGAAGATTTTCTACTTAAGAAGCGTGATGGCGTTTGGATTAGCTATTGGTGAGAAGTTCTCACCTTTAATTTTATTTTTCTAGTTAAAATATATACTAGGATGCAGACGGTGTTTAGTAGCACCCGACACCCGTCGTCCACAGACCATGGACGGCTTGTATGCTTGATTGTATGATTTTGATGTGTAGTTGATTGTGTTACGTGATGTGAAATGAAATAAAATATTCATATAGTTGAAAATATTTTATAGTTAAAATGGAATTTTTAACGTGTATATGAAATGAAATGAAATAAAAATAAACAAATCTGACGATTTGTTTATATACACACATTGGACTGATATTGATTGGGACGATAAATTTTACACATCGCCCAACTGCACAAATAAAATCTGTGTTTGATCGTTTGAAACCCCACACGGGTATTGGGATGATATATGACATACACTTATCCCAATAATTAGTTGTATGTCGATCGATTGATTGACAGACTGTTATAAGCGTTAAATATTTATATTTGATGCTTATACAGTGTAGAACGTAATTTGGATGATGGTTGATGATTTATCATTGTTGTTAAATATGTGTGTTGTAGAAAATCCATATAATTAACATTATATGGTAATTGATTGGGCCTCATTCCATATTAGAAAAAGAAATATTTAAATAGAATATTTGAAAAAGGAATATTTGAATAGAAATATTTGAATAGAAATATTTGAGATAGAATATTTGGATATAGTAATATATGAAGCCGAGTTGATTAGATTGACGCCATTTTGACGTAAACGATATTTATATCGATTGTATTCGATTTTTAAGGAATATTGAAAAGTGATTTCAAAATCGAATATTTTAAATTGAAATTCGAACCGAATTGAAACGAATTAGAATTCGAATTGAAATTGAAAAGAATTGAATTGAATAGAAAATGAATTCGAATTAAACTGAATAGAATTGAAATTCGAATTAGATTGAAATAGAATTGAAATCTTTTTGAATTGAATTTAAAACGTATTGAAATTGAACTGAAAATAGATTTGAATTGAAATCAATTTGAAACGAATTTAAAACGAATTTGTAACGGAAAATTCAATTTTGATTTGAACTTGAAAAAGAAGTTGAAATCGTTTTGAAAACGAATTTAAAATGATTTATAAAATTCGTTTTAAAAGGAAATCGACGAAGTATATATTATATATATTATATATATATATAATATAATGGCCTGAATAGAACGCGCCGCGCTGCGGTAGTTCGTGAATTTCGACCATTGACTTCAAATGGATATTGCGGAAGATCCGACCATCGGATTCTCCTAAAACCGGAACCGTTGGGTTCGTATCTAAAAGAGCTTTCTAACGAATATTAGAAATTAGAAATCTAACGGTTGGATTTGGAATTATGTCCAAATCAAATTTGGAAAAGGTCGTTGTAAGTGCAGTTCGATGGTCATTGATGGAAATCGACTGTACGGGCCTTGATAAAATTATTAAAAATATCAATAATTTGTGTAAAATCATAAGAAATGATTTGGGAAAAATTGGGATGAAAAACTCCATATTTGAAAAGATAAAAATAGATTTTTATCAAAATGAACTAGTTTTGAACTAAAATTATAATTCTATTTATTTTTAAATAAATAAATTGGATTTGAAAAGGGTTTTAAAAATTACCAGAATTTCCAATAATTGAATTGGAATGGATTTGAATCGAAATTGCCTTTGGAATATTTCGATGTTGGATTTCGTGATTATACAGATATTGTTATGGGAATTTGAAAGATATATTAATATCGTTATTTCCAATACGATATTTGTTGGTCGTAGAATGTGATATTGAATATAAGCCGATATATTTTCTATTTAGAGCCTTGTATTTAATATCAAATGTGATTTGGGTTTTTCATGAATGGTGTCTTCATTAACACTGTTCTTAAGCCCAGTTGAGAAAAAGATTAAATCTTTTTGTTTAGATTTAATGAAGTGTACCAATTAAATAATATTTATTTGGAATTGAATTAGCATTGATTTTTGGGTTTATCGTGAACAGTGTTTTAAATAACGCTTGTTCTTTAACCCGATAATTAATAGAATGTGATTTTGGGTTGTCGTGAAAGGTATCTTCAATAATACTATTCTTAGACCCAAAAAGGAGTTAAGAAAATCAGAAACTAACTGGAGATTAGTTAAGTTGAATGGTTTCTGGGGTATTGATCTGATGTTGGTTTCGGCCTTCGGGGTTAATACTTAGGGAATTGCTCACTTGCTAATTTATGGTTAAGGACTGATTGAATGTGATGTGATTTTGGGTTTATCGTGAACTATGTTTTAAACGACACTGATTCTTTAACCCAGTCAAAGATTAAAACTAAGTGGAGTTTTAATGAATCTTTAATTAGATTGAAAAGATCGAGAATGGAGTATCACCAGTTTTGCTCCAGGCGATAGTTAAATCTTTAATTAGATTTAAACGTGAAATGGTAATTGAATTTACCGATAACACCATGGTGTTAGATATGAATTATAACCAGTTTTACTTCATGGGATGAATAGGTTGGGATTGGGAAATTAAAACAAATGATTACTTCGGTAAGGTTCGTTAATCCCGACTAGTTGAATTGGTATTCAAAAGTGGATTAAAGAATAAATTTAAAGGATTCATCTTTGATAAAATTAATGGGAACCTTTCCCTAAGAATGTGAAATTTAGAAACTAGCTGTAGATTGGCTAAGCAGAGTGATTTCCTGGGTATTGATCTGATGTTGGTTTCGGCCTACGGGGTTAATATTTGGAGGATTATTCTCTTGATTAATTTACGGTTAGTGACTGATGAATTGGAATTAGGCGTATGTTGTGTTTGTGTAACACTTATTTAAAGTATACGCGAGTTATTCGGAAAGACCGGGTTTATCCCATTCTGAATAACTGATACGACGATAAGTCAAAGATGAAGACGGTGGTTGAAGACCGGAGGTCTTCATGTCGTTTGGATAATTACGGATGATCTTGATTGGGCCGTACACCCAAGAAGATGGAAACAGTTGGCGATCGTCCAGACGTACTTGGAGATCGATGGATATGCGGGGTACTAGGTGCCTCCGGTTTCGTTCAGACCCAGAACGAACTTGTAAATGGACTGTGTGCCTGACATTGGTTTTTAGTCTGTGTGATTGATTTCTATTAAATATATATCTGTTTGACGGCGGAGAATTCATTCTCTTGCTTAACGCCCTTCTCTGAGACGTACGAGCTCAAGGGTTATATATTGATGGATATCAAACGCATGGAGTGAATTGCCTGTGTGGCATGCCTAAGTGGCAAATGATCAAGGCTTCTGTTGAAAAGCAAAGTCTTGTGGTTGATGATCAAAGCACGGCCTGTGTGGCGTAGCTTTGTGTAACATTGATTCGCGAGCCTCACACCCCGGTGTGAACCAAAACGGGAGAGGACATCAGGGAGGGCATGCATTTCTTTCTAGCTAGAAGTGGCGTCAGTGGTTTTACACGCCCTGACGAGTTTGACTTATGTGGTTGTTGCTATTGCGAGGCGCCTCGGTTTGATCGGACGATCCGGGTCCGATGGAGTCATTCGTTGGCTCATTTACGCCCCATAGGGCGGGGAAACGCATGTTCAGGGTTTAAGTTTAATCCACATCGGTGGACTAGCCCTGAGGAACCAAGGGCCCACCTGAGTCTGGGTCCTGAGGCTCGGGCTAGAGAGTCTCGAATCGGTAGAGGACTATCTTTTGCCTCGGTTCATAGATGGAAATCCAATTTCCAAATACGTGATTCTGCGGTTTTATTTGTAGAGCCTAGTATGGCGACATAGTGGGATGGGGCGCTTATGCCGTCTATGATTGATACTTATGATTTGAAGTTGGTTTATACACTATGCACTTATAATAGTATCAAATGATTTGTTTTAAACGTATCAAGCATTCTTGGCTGTTATAAGGAAAAAACCCTATCCTCCGGCTTGCGTTGCATTGTGTGATGGGAACTGGGTCTTATAATAGCTTCATTTTTCTTTATTTAGCATTGCACTGTTTGTTTTATGCACTGGTATTCTTGGGAGGAAACCCGTTCCGTGTTATACGGCGTGGTCCCTTGATTTGCCTAACTTTAAAAATAAAGATTAATAACTGTTTTAGTTCTCACACCAGTCACATGACTGACCTGGAGTTTATTGTTTTGACCTAAACTCTGGGTGCCCTTATTTTGACACGGGCAGCTAGTAGTTTTGGTTTTGCAGATTTATATTCACAGGATCCTGGTTTACAGCTGGAACGATATCCGGAAAGCTTTGTATCCGTATATCTCCTTATAGTTGTGTTTTGTATTATTTTCGCTGCTATGTAATTTATTGTAATCTCTGATATTTTTCTGTGTAATATTTATTCATACTCTGTATATTCTTGTATTCTGATGGAATTTTTGTAATATACAATGAAATGTTCTTCCGTCTGCGTTCTATTTTGTCGTGTTCTCGAAACAATCAGGCGTTTTGAACAGTCTAGATCGGTTTAGCGACTGATTCGGATCGAGCGAAATTCCTTGTTGTCACAGTTGGCATCATAGCTTTGGTTTACAAAGCTCAGAGGACAAGGCACATTAGAACCATACGAAAGAATTCATCAGATACTGGATTAGTAATATCCAATGAGAATGATTCGTTAGAGATGGGATCAGTAGTATCCTAGAACGAGTGTGAAGTGTATATTTTTAAAATGAAACGAATTTTGTTTTGAAAATTTAAAATCAATTATTCGTATTTGATTATTTATTTCATATTGATTAGGAAAATCCAATATATAAAGATTTTGCGTATGCGCCTAGCTAGCGTCTACTCGAAGTTTTAATATACTGGATAGATATAGAATCACACTCTAGTCGCCCGGAGATGATTTTGATGATAGTTCGAACATCATCAGAATTGGTATTCGAGTTTCGAAGGTGTAATATCTATATATTTCCTATTGACTGGTGTGAGAACCAAAATTAGATAGGACTTATTGTTGTGATTTTGCATCAAAAATCTGATTTTTAGACTATATATCAAAATTATAAATTTGAAATGATAATCAACTAATTGATTGCTGATTGTGTTGTTTGATTATAGTTTGATTAATTAAAATGTTGAACCATTTAGCCTAATTGGATCAAATATTGAATTGTGTGGAAAAATGATTGCAATTGCATGCATATACATGTACTTACATTGAACAGGTCATAGCAAAGAGGCTAGAGCAGAAGAATAAAATTGTTTGCCCGACAAATAGGTACATGTTTAACATAATTTACTGTTTTGTTTGGGTGATGATGATTTTATGAGCCGATTGGCTAGCCGCTTGGCCTTTTCTTTTTCTTTTTGAGATCAGAGGGCCTATATGGCAATTTCGGGAATTTCCCGGTGCTCCCGGTGCAGGGGTGGTTATGGCGAAATTTCTCAAAAATTTAGGGTGTTAGCCAAATTTTTGAAAATTTTGAAAAGTTCTTAGAAACTGAAAAGTTGAAGAACTTAAGCCGTAATCAAAATAATGGAAGTTGAGTTGATTTGTGAAACAACTTTCGGCTTCGTTCCTTTTCGGGGAAGAAAAGTTTTAAGTGGGGGAGATTGTAATAACCCGGAAATCAGGGCTAGTTTAAAATCTTTATTTTGGCAATTTTAGCGAATTTTGATTATTTAAAATGAATTATTTTAAATAATAACGACGAGAAATTTATTTAGAATAGAATTAGAACGTATATATTTATATAGATCGTCGTTAGAATATAAATATTTATTTATATATATAAAAGGAATTGAAAATGGCGCGGTAGTTCGATAATTCGATTTCCAAATTCAAATGAATGTACCGGGTGCAAAATAAACCGGATTTTAGTGAAACCAAAAATATTTGAATCTAATTGAGAATATCTTTCCAACGAATCCGGGAAATCAAAATTTCATAGCGGGAATCAAAAGTTACGTCCAGTTGAAAATTCAATGGAATTTCGGCCCTTGAAAATGGCCATTTTGCAAACGACCTCGGATTTCGACGAAACCACTTTTGTTGGATCCGCGATGTCAAATCATTGTTAGGTTTCAAATTTCATAATTTTTAGAATCAATGTGTAAGCGTGGCAAAGGAAAACGCGTTTGACCAGTTTAAGTTGATTTTGATCGACTGGAAAATGACCATTTTTCAAATGGTCTCAGAATTTGACGAAATTAGTTTTGTTAGGACCGTATCGTCAATACGAAGTTAGAAAATATTTTTCTAGAATTTTTCGAGTTAGTATGTGACCCCAGTAATTTGAAATGCGCGTTCAAATTCAATATATAGAGTTATATGTTGATTTTGACGAAACCTGGTCGAAACGATCAAATCAGCTTACGATACATAGCCCATTGTGTTCGGAATATGGGTAATTAGCTAGGGGCAAGAGTCGTTGGGTCTCGTTTGGGGTACGAATGAAAAGTCAACCCTTTAGAAGAGAAATAAATAAATATAAAATATATATATAATTACCTATAGGCCCCCTCCTTTTCTCTCATGATCCACGAGCCCTCTCAAATCAGAACCCGATCCCCCTTCTTCCATCAACGTTGCTCCCTCCAGATCTACGCCACGCACTGCTCCGCCGCCACCAAAGCAGGCGCGCCCCCTTCGACGCCTCTCTCTCCTCCCCTTCACTCTGCGGAAACCCACATCCAAACCCTAGCGCCGCCAGGAGCAGTTCGAGCTCGACTTGGTTCGGGCTATGGAGGGGCTGCGCTGTGGGCTACGTCGCAGTGGTGTCAGGTTGGAGGCTAGGGCATCGGAGCGCGTGCGGTTGGTGAGGATTGAAGTCGACGGTGGTTGAAGAATCATCCAGGAAGAAGACGCGCGGCTTAAACCCCTTAACGCTGGATTAACTGATTAGCAAAGGTGATTGTCTTTGTTTAAATACAGCATTATTTTAAAATCATTTTTTTTAAATATAATTAACATAGTTTAAAAATCATATTTCAAAATATAATTAACATAGTATAAAATGAAACATAGAAACAAAAAAATCTACTTTGTTTTAGAGAAAAAAAATACTTTGTTAATTTTTATATGAAATACTTAGAGAGAGAAAATATATAAAAGTAGAATGATTTTTAATTATTTAACATCGAGTTAAAAGAGTTGATTTTATTTTTAACATCACAAAAGAAGTGATTTTTTTTTATCGACAAAAGAAGTGATTTTTTAATCGAACAAAAGAAGTGATATTTAATCGAACAAAAGGAGTGATTTTTAATTATATAAAAACATGATTTTTTTATAGTAGCGAATATAAAAATATGATTTTTATATGGTGGAGAATATAAAATATTATTTTTATAAGATAGGGAAAGTAAAAATTCGATTTTTATATATTGAATAGCAAAGTAAAAATTCGATTTTTATATATTGAATAACAAAGTAAAAATTCGATTTTTATATATTGAATAGCAAAGTAAAAATTTGATTTTTATATATTGAATAGCAAAGTAAAAAAATTCGATTTTTATATATTAAATAGCAAAGTAAAAATTAGATTTTTTATATATTGAATTGAAAAGTAAAAATTCGATTTTTATATATTGAATAGCAAAGTAAAAATGTGATTTTTTACATATGTAGAGAATACGGGCAATGAAAGTGACAAGAGGCGAGAACGGCGAAGATTTTCTACTTAAGAAGCATCGTGGCGTTTGGATTAGCCATTGGTGAGAACTTCTCACCTTTAATTTTATTTTTCTAGTTAAAATATATACTAGGATGCAAACGGTGTTTAGTAGCACCCGACACCCGTTGTCCACAGACCATAGACGACTTGTATGTTTGATTGTTTGATTTTGATGCGTAGTTGATTGTGTGACGTGATGTGAAATGAAATAAAATATTCATATAGTTGAAAATATTTTATAGTTAAAAATGGAATTTTTAACGTGTATATGAAATGAAATAAAAATAAACAAATCTGACGATTTGTTTATATACACACATTGGACTTATATTGATTGGGACGATAAATTTTACACATCGCCCAACTGCACAAATAAAATCTGTGTTTGATCGTTTGAAACCCCACACGGGTATTGGGATGATATATGACATACACAAACCCCAATAATTAGTTGTATGTCGATCGATTGATTGACAGACTGTTATAAGCGTTAAATATTTATATTTGATGCTTATACAGTGTAGAACGCACTTTGGATGATGGTTGATGATTTATCGTTGTTGTTAAATATGTGTGTTGTAGAAAATCCATATAATTAACATTATATGGTAATTGATTGAGCCTCATTCCATATTTGAAAAAGAAATATTTAAATAGAATATTTGAAAAAGGAATATTTGAATAGAAATATTTGAATAGAAATATTTGAGATAGAATATTTGGATATAGTAATATATGAACCCGAGTTGATTAGATTGACGCCATTTTGACGTAAACGATATTTATATCGATTGTATTCGTTTTTTAAGGAATATTGAAAAGTGATTTCAAAATCGAATATTTTAAATTGAAATTCGAACCGAATTGAAACGAATTAGAATTCGAATTGAAATTGAAAAGAATTGAATTGAATAGAAAATGAATTCGAATTAAACTGAATAGAATTGAAATTCGAATTAGATTGAAATAGAACTGAAATCATTTTGAATTGAATTTAAAACGTATTGAAATCGAACTGAAAATCGATTTGAATTGAAATCAATTTGAAATGAATTTAAAACGAATTTGTAAGGGGAAATTCAAATTTTATTTGAATTTGAAAAAGAAGTTGAAATCGTTTTGAAAACGAATTTAAAATGATTTATAAAATTCGTTTTAAAAGGAAATCGACGAAGTATATATTATATATATAATATAATGGTCTGAATAGAACGCGCCGCGCTGCGGTAGTTCGTGAATTTCGACCATTGACTTCAAATGGATATTGCGGGAGATCCCACCGTCGGATTCTCCTAAAACCGAAATCGTTGGGTTCGTATCGAAAAGAGCTTTCTAACGAATATAAGAAATTAGAAATCTAACAGTTGGATTTGGAATTATGTCCAAATCAAATTTGGAAAAGGTCGCTGTAAGTGCAGTTCGATGGCCATTGATGGAAATCGACTGTACGGGCCTTGATAAAATTATTGAAAATATCAATAATTTGTGTAAAATCATAAGAAATGATTTGGAAAAAATTGGGATGAAAAACTCCATATATGAAAAGATAAAAATAGATTTTTATCGAAATGAACTAGTTTTGAACTAGAATTATAATTCTATTTATTTTTAAATAAATAAATTGGATTTGAAAAGGGTTTTAAAAGTAACCAGAATTTCCAATAATTGAATTGGAATGGATTTGAATCGAAATTGTCTTTGGAATATTTCGATGTTGGATTTCGTGATTATACAGATATTGTTATGGGAATTTGAAAGATATATTAATATCGTTATTTCCAATACGATATCTGTTGGTCGTAGAATGTGATATTGAATATAAGCCGGTATATTTTCTATTCAGAGCCTTGTATTTAATATCAAATGTGATTTCGGTTTGTCGTGATTGGTGTCTTCATTAACACTGTTTTTAAGCCCATTTGAGAAGAAGATTAAATCTTTTTGTTTAGATTTAATGAAGTGTACCAATTAAATAATATTTAATTGGAATTGAATTAGTATTGATTTTTGGGTTTATCATGAACAGTGTTTTAAATAACACTTGTTCTTTAACCCGATAATTAACAGAATGTGATTTTGGGTTGTCGTGAACGGTATCTTCAATAATACTGTTCTTAGACCCAAAAAGGAGTTAAGAAAATCAGAAACTAATTGGAGATTAGTTAAGTTGAATGGTTTCTGGGGTATTGATCTGATGTTGGTTTCGGCCTTCGGGGTTAATACTTAGGGAATTGCTCACTTGCTAATTTACGATTAAGGAATGATTGAATGTGATGTGATTTTGGGTTTATCGTGAACTGTGTTTTAAACGACACTGATTCTTTAACCCAGTCAAAGATTAAAACTAAGTGGAGTTTTAATGAATCTTTAATTAGATTAAAAAGATCGAGAATGGAGTATCACCAGTTTTGCTCCAGGCGATAGTTAAATCTTTAATTAGATTTAAACGTGAAATGGTAATTGAATTTACCGATAACACCGTGGTGTTAGATATGAAGTATAACCAGTTTTACTTCATGGGATGAATAGGTTGGGATTGGGAAATTAAAATAAATGATTACTTCGGTAAGGTTCGTTAATCCCGACTAGTTGAATTGGTATTCAAAAGTGGATTAAAGAATAAATTTAAAGGATTCATCTTTGATAAAATTAATGGGAACCTTTCCCTAAGAATGTGAAATTTAGAAACTAGCTGTAGATTGGCTAAGCAGAGTGATTTCCTGGGTATTGATCTGATGTTGGTTTCGGCCTTCGGGGTTAATATTTGGGGGATTATTCTCTTGATTAATTTACGGTTAGTGACTGATGAATTGGAATGAGGCGTATGTTGTGTTTGTGTAACACTTATTTAAAGTATACGCGAGTTATTCGGAAAGACCAGGTTTATCCCATTCTGAATAACTGATACGACGATAAGTCGAAGAGGAAGACGGTGGTTGAAGACCGGAGGTCTTCACTTCGTTTGGATAATTACTGATGATCTTGATTGGGCCGTACACCCAAGAAGATGGAAACAGTTGGCGATCGTCCAGACGTACTTGGAGATCGATGGATATGCGGGGTACTAGGTGCCTCCAATTTCGTTCAGACCCAGAACGAACATGTAAATGGACTGTGTGCCTGACATTGGATTTTGGTCTGTGTGATTGATTTCTATTAAATATATATCTGTTTGGCGGAGGAGAATTTATTCTCTTGCTTAACGCCCTTCTCTGAGACGTACGAGCTCAGGGGTTATATATTGATGGATATCAAACGCATGGAGTGAATTGCCTGTGTGGCATGCCTAAGTGGCAAATGATCAAGGCTTCTGTTGAAAAGCAAGGTCTTGTGGTTGATGATCAAAGCACGGCCTGTGTGGCGTAGCTTTGTGTAACGTTGATTCGCGAGCCTCACACCCCAGTGTGAACCAAAACGGGAGAGGACGTCAGGGAGGGCATGCGTTTCTTTCAAGCTAGAAGTGGCGTCAGTGGTTTTACACGCCCTGATGAGTTTGACTTATGTGGTTGTTGCTGTTGCGAGGCGCCTCGGTTTGATCGGACGATCCGGGTCCGATGGAGTCATTCTTTGGCTCATTTACGCCCCATAGGGCGGGGAAACGCATGTTCAGGGTTTAAGTTTAATCCACATCGGTGGACTGGCCCTGAGGATCCAAGGGCCCACCTGAGTCTGGGTACTGAGGCTCGGGCTAGAGAGTCTCGAATCGGTAGAGGACTATCTTTTGCCTCGGTTCATAGATGGAAATCCAATTTCCAAATACGTGATTCTGCGGTTTTATTTGTAGAGCCTAGTATGGCGACATAGTGGGATGGGGCGCTTATGCTGTCTATGATTGATACTTATGATTTGAAGTTGGTTTATACACTATGCACTTATAATAGTATCAAATGATTTGTTTTAAACGTATCAAGCATTCTTGGCTGTTATAAGGAAAAAAAAACCTATCCTCCAGCTTGCGTTGCATTGTGTGATGGGAACTGGGTCTTATAATAGCTTCATTTTTCTTTATTTAGCATTGCACTGTTTGTTTTATGCACTGGTATTCTTGGGAGGAAACCCGTTCCGTGTTATACGGCATGGTCCCTTGATTTGCCTAACTTTAAAAATAAAGATTAATAACTGTTTTAGTTCTCACACCAGTCACCTTACTGACCTGGAGTTTATTGTTTTGACCTAAACTCTGGGTGCCCTTATTTTGACACGGGCAGCTAGTAGTTTTGGTTTTGCAGATTTATATTCACAGGATCCTGGTTTACAGCTGGAACGATATCCGGAAAGCTTTGTATCCGTATATCTCCTTCTAGTTGTGTTTTGTATTATTTCCGCTACTATGTAATTTATTGTAATCTCTGATATTTTTTTGTGTAATATTTATTCATACTCTGTATATTCTTGTATTCTGATGGAATTTTTGTAATATACAATGAAATGTTCTTCCGTCTGCGATCTATTTTGTCGTGTTCTCGAAAAATCAGGCGTTTCGAACGGTCTAGATCGGTTTAGCGACTGATTCGGATCGAGCGAAATTCCTTGTTTTCACAGCTGGGATCAGAGCTTTGGTTTACAAAGCTCAGAGGACAAGGCACATTAGAACCATACGAAAGAATTCATCAGATATTGGATTAGTAATATCCAATGAGAATGTCTCGTTAGAGATGGGATCAGTAGTATCCTAGAACGAGTGTGAAGAGTATACTTTTAAAATGAAACGAATTTTGTTTTGAAAATTTAAAATCAATTATTCGTATTTGATTATTTATTTCATATTGATTAGGAAAATCCAATATATAAAGATTTTGCGTATGCGCCTAGCTAGCGTCTATTCGAAGTTTTAATATACTGGATAGATATAGAATCACACTCTAGTCGCCCGGAGATGATTCTGACGATAGTTCGAACATCATCAGAATTGGTATTCGAGTTTTGAAGGTGTAATATCTATATATTTCCTATTGACTGGTGTGAGAACCAAAATTAGATAGGACTTATTGTTGTGATTTTGCGTCAAAAATCTGATTTTTAGACTATATATCAAAGTTATAAATTTGAAATGATAATCAACTAATTGATTGCTGATTGTGTTGTTTGATTATAGTTTGATTAATTAAAATGTTGAACCATTTAGCCTAATTGGATCAAATATTCAATTGTGTTGAAAAATGATTGCAATTGCATGCATATACATGTACTTACATTGAACAGGTCATAGCAAAGAGGCTAGAGCAGAAGAATAAAATTGTTTGCCCGACAAATATGTACATGTTTACCATAATTTACTGTTTTGTTTGGGTGATGATGATTTTATGAGCCGCTTGGCTTTTTCTTTTTCTTTTTGAGATCAGAGGGCCTGTATGGCAATTTCGGGATTTTCCCGGTGCTCCCGGTGCAGGGGAGGTTATGGCGAAATTTTTCGAAAATTTAGGGTGTTAGCCAAATTTTTGAAAATTTTGAAAAGTTCTTAGAAACTGAAAAGTTGAAGAACTTAAGCCGTAATCAAAATAATGGAAGTTGAGTTGATTTGTGAAACAACTTTCGGCTTCGTTCCTTTTCGGGGACGAAAAGTTTTAAGTGGGGGAGATTGTAATAACCCGGAAATCTGGGCCAGTTTAAAATTTTTATTTTGGCAATTTTAGCGAATTTTGATTATTTAAAATGATTTATTTTAAAAAATAATGACGAGAAATTTATTTTGAATAGAATTAGAATGTATATATTTATATAGATCGTCGTTAGAATATAAATATTTATTTATATATATAAAAGGAATTGAAAATGGCGCGGTAGTTCGATAATTCGATTTCAAAATTCAAATGAATGTACCGGGTGCAAAATAAACCGGATTTTAGTGAAACCAAAAATATTTGAATCTAATTGAGAATATCTTTCCAATGAATCCGGGAAATCAAAATTTCATAGCGGGAATCAAAAGTTACGTCCAGTTGAAATTTCAGAATAGTCGCTATGGAATTTCGGCCCTTGAAAATGGCAATTTGCAAACGACCTCGGATTTCGACGAAACCACTTTTGTTGGATCCACGATGTCAAATCATTGTTAGGTTTCAAATTTCATAATTTTTAGAATCAATGTGTAAGCGTGGCAAAGGAAAACGCGTTTGACCAGTTTAAGTTGATTTTAATCGACTGGAAAATGGCCATTTTTCAAACGGTCTCAGAATTTGATGAAATTAGTTTTGTTAGGACCGTATCGTCAATACAAAGTTAGAAAATATTTTTCTGGAATTTTTCGAGTTAGTATGTGACCCCAGTAATTTGAAATGCGCATTCAAATTCAATATATATAGTTATATGTTGATTTTGACGAAACCTGATCGAAACGATCGAATCAGCTTATGATACATAGCCCATTGTGTTTGGAATAGGGGTAATTAGCTAGGGGCGACAGTCGTTGGGTCTCGTTTGGGGTACGAATGAAAAGTCAACCCTTTAGAAGAGAAATAAATAAATATAAAATATATATATAATTACCTATAGGCCCCCATCCTTTTCTCTCATGATCCACGAGCCCTCTCAAATCAGAACCCGATCCCCCTTCTTCCATCGACGTTGCTCCCTCCAGATCTACGCCACGCGCTGCTCCGCCGCCACCAAAGCAGGCGCGCCCCCTTCGACGCCTCTCTCTCCTCCCTTTCACTCTGCGGAAACCCACATCCAAACCCTAGCGCCGCCAGGACCAATTCGAGCTCGACTTGGTTCGGGCTTTGGAGGGGCTGCGCTGTGGGCTACGTCGCAGTGGTGTCAGGTTGTAGGCTAGGGCGTCGGAGCGCGTGCGGTTGGTGAGGATTGAAGTCCACGGTGGTTGAAGAATCATCCAGGAAGAAGACGCGCGGCTTAAACCCCTTAACGCTGGATTAACTGATTAGCAAAGGTGATTGTCTTTGTTTAAATACAGCATTATTTTAAAATCATTTTTTTTAAATATAATTAACATAGTTTAAAAATCAGTTTTAAAAATATAATTAGCATAGTATAAAAGGAAACATAGAAACAAAAAAATCTACTTTGTTTTAGAGAAAAAAATACTTTGTTAATTTTTATATGAAGTACTTAGAGAGAGAAAATATATAAAAGTAGAATGATTTTTAATTATTTAACATCGAGTTAAAAGTGTTGATTTTATTTTTAACATCACCAAAGAAGTGATTTTTTTTTATCGACAAAAGAAGTGATTTTTAATTGAACAAAAGAAGTGATTTTTAATCGAACAAAAGGAGTGATTTTTAATTATATAAAAACATGATTTTTATATAGCAGCGAATATAAAAATATGATTTTTATATAGTGGAGAATATAAAATATGATTTTTATAAGATAGGGAAAGTAAAAATTCGATTTTTATATATTGAATAGCAAAGTAAAAATTCGATTTTTATATATTGAATAGCAAAGTAAAAATTCGATTTTTATATATTGAATAGCAAAGTAAAAATTCGATTTTTATATATTGAATAGCAAAGTAAAAATTCGATTTTTATATATTGAATAGCAAAGTAAAAATTCGATTTTTATATATTGAATAGCGAAGTAAAAATGTGATTTTTTTACATATGTAGAGAATACGGGCAAAGAAAGTGACAAGAGGCAGGAACAGCGAAGATTTTCTACTTAAGAAGCGTCGTAGCGTTTGTATTAGCTATTGGTGAAAACTTCTCACCTTTAATTTTATTTTTCTAGTTAAAATATATACTAGGATGCAGACGGTGTTTAGTAGCACCCGACACCCGTCGTCCACAGACCATGGACGGCTTGTATGCTTGATTGTTTGATTTTGATGTGTAGTTGATTGTGTGACGTGATGTGAAATGAAATAAAATATTCATATAGTTGAAAATATTTTATAGTTAAAAATGGAATTTTTAACGTGTATATGAAATGAAATAAAAATAAACAAATCTGATGATTTGTTTATATACACACATTGGACTGATATTGATTGGGACGATAATTTTACACATCGCCCAACTGCACAAATAAAATCTGTGTTTGATCGTTTGAAACCCCACACGGGTATTGGGATGATATATGACATACACTAATCCCAATAATTAGTTGTATGTCGATCGATTGATTGACAGACTGTTATAAGCATTAAATATTTATATTTGATGCTTATACAGTGTAGAACGCACTTTGGATGATGGTTGATGATTTATCGTTGCTGTTAAATATGTGTGTTGTAGAAAATCCATATAATTAACATTATATGGTAATTGATTGGGCCTCATTCCATATTTGAAAAAGAAATATTTAAATAGAATATTTGAAAAAGGAATATTTGTATAGAAATATTTGAATAGAAATATTTGAGATAGAATATTTGGATATAGTAATATATGAAGCCGAGTTGATTAGATTGACGCCATTTTGACGTAAACGATATTTATATCGATTGTATTCGTTTTTTAAGGAATATTGAAAAGTGATTTCAAAATCGAATATTTTAAATTGAAATTCGAACCGAATTGAAACGAATTAGAATTCGAATTGAAATTGAAAAGAATTGAATTGAATAGAAAATGAATTTGAATTAAACTGAATAGAATTGAAATTCGAATTAGATTGAGATAGAATTGAAATCGTTTTGAATTGAATTTAAAACGTATTGTAATTGAACTGAAAATTGATTTGAATTGAAATCAATTTGAAATGAATTTAAAACGAATTTGTAAGGGAAAATTCAATTTTGATTTGAATTTGAAAAGGAAGTTGAAATCGTTTTGAAAACGAATTTAAAATGATTTATAAAATTCGTTTTAAAAGGAAATCGATGAAGTATATATTATATATATAATATAATGGCCTGAACAGAACGCGCCACGCTGCGGTAGTTCGTGAATTTCTACCATTGACTTCAAATGGATATTGCGGGAGATACGACCGTCGGATTCTCCTAAAACCGGAACCGTTGGGTTCGTATCAAAAAGAGCTTTCTAACGAATATTAGAAATTAGAAATCTAACGGTTGGATTTGGAATTATGTCCAAATCAAATTTGGAAAAGGTCGCTGTAAGTGCAGTTCGATGGCCATTGATGGAAATCGACTGTACGGGCCTTGATAAAATTATTAAAAATATCAATAATTTGTGTAAAATCATAAGAAATGCTTTGGGGAAAATTGGGATGAAAAAATCCATATTTGAAAAGATAAAAATAGATTTTTATCGAAATGAACTAGTTTTGAACTAGAATTATAATTCTATTTATTTTTAAATAAATAAATTGGATTTGAAATGGGTTTTAAAAGTAACCAGAATTTCCAATAATTGAATTGGAATGGATTTGAATCGAAATTGTCTTTGGAATATTTCGATGTTGGATTTCGTGATTATACAGATATTGTTATGGGAATTTGAAAGATATATTAATATCGTTATTTCCAATACGATATCTGTTGGTCGTAGAATGTGGTATTGTATATAAGCCGGTATATTTTCTATTCAGAGCCTTGTATTTAATATCAAATGTGATTTGGGTTTTTCGTGAATGGTGTCTTCATTAACACTGTTCTTAAGCCCAGTTGAGAAGAAGATTAAATCTTTTTGTTTAGATTTAATGAAGTGTACCAATTAAATAATATTTAATTGGAATTGAATTAGTATTGATTTTTGGGTTTATCGTGAATAGTGTTTTAAATAACACTTGTTCAATGTGATTTTGGGTTGTCGTGAACGGTATCTTCAATAATACTCTCTTAGACCCAAAAAGGAGTTAAGAAAATCAGAAACTAACTGGAGATTAGTTAAGTTGAATGGTTTCTGGGGTATTGATCTGATGTTGGTTTCGGCCTTCGGGGTTAATACTTAGGGAATTGCTCACTTGCTAATTTACGATTAAGGAATGATTGAATGTGATGTGATTTTGGGTTTATCATGAACTGTGTTTTAAACGACACTGATTCTTTAACCCAGTCAAAGATTAAAACTAAGTGGAGTTTTAATGAATCTTTAATTAGATTGAAAAGATCGAGAATGGACTATCACCAGTTTTGCTCCAGGCGATAGTTAAATCTTTAATTAGATTTAAACGTGAAATGGTAATTGAATTTACCGATAACACCGTGGTGTTAGATATGAAGTATAACCAGTTTTACTTCATGGGATGAATAGGTTGGGATTGGGAAATTAAAACAAATGATTACTTCGGTAAGGTTCGTTAATCCCGACTAGTTGAATTGGTATTCAAAAGTGGATTAAAGAATAAATTTAAAGGATTCATCTTTGATTTAATTAATGGGAACCTTTCCCTAAGAATTTGAAATTTAGAAACTAGCTGTAGATTGGCTAAGCAGAGTGATTTCCTGGGTATTGATCTGATGTTGGTTTCGGCCTTCGGGGTTAATATTTGGGGGATTATTCTCTTGATTAATTTACGGTTAGTGACTGTTGAATTGGAATGAGGCGTATGTTGTGTTTGTGTAACACTTATTTAAAGTATACGCGAGTTATTCGGAAAGACCGGGTTTATCCCATTCTGAATAACTGATACGACGATAAGTCAAAGATGAAGACGGTGGTTGAAGACCGGAGGTCTTCACATCGTTTGGATAATTACTGATGATCTTTATTGGGCCATACACCCAAGAAGATGGAAACAGTTGGCGATCGTCCAGACATACTTGGAGATCGATGGATATGTGGGGTACTAGGTGCCTCCGGTTTCGTTCAGACCCAGAACGAACATGTAAATGGACTGTGTGCTTGAATTTGAATTTTAGTCTGTGTGATTGATTTCTATTAAATATATATCTGTTAGGCGGCGGAGAATTTATTCTCTTGCTTAACTCCCTTCTCTGAGACGTACGAGCTCAGGGGTTATATATTGATGGATATCAAACGCATGGAGTGAATTGCCTGTGTGGCATGCCTAAGTGGCAAATGATCAAGGCTTCTGTTGAAAAGCAAAGTCTTGTGGTTGATGATCAAAGCACGGCTTGTGTGGCGTGGCTTTGTGTAACGTTGATTCGCGAGCCTCACACCCCGGTGTGAACCAAAACGGGAGAGGACGTCAGGGAGGGCATGCGTTTCTTTCTAGCTAGAAGTGGCGTCAGTGGTTTTACACGCCCTGACGAGTTTGACTTATGTGGTTGTTGCTGTTGCGAGGCGCCTCGGTTTGATCGGACGATCCGGGTCCGATGGAGTCATTCGTTGGCTCATTTACGCCCCATAGGGCGGGGAAACGCATGTTCAGGGTTTAAGTTTAATCCACATCGGTGGACTGACCCTGAGGATCCAAGGGCCCACCTGAGTCACGGTCCTGAGGCTCGGGCTAGAGAGTCTCGAATTGGTAGAGGACTATCGTTTGCCTCGGTTCATAGATGGAAATCCAATTTCCAAATACGTGATTCTCGGTTTTATTTGTAGAGCCTAGTATGGCGACATAGTCGGATGGGGCGCTTATGCCGGCTATGATTGATACTTATGATTTGAAGTTGGTTTATACACTATGCACTCATAATAGTATCAAATGATTTGTTTTAAACGTATCAAGCATTCTTGGCTGTTATAAGGTAAAAACCCTATCCTCCGGCTTGCGTTGCATTGTGTGATGGGAACTGGGTCTTATAATAGCTTCATTTTTCTTTATTTAGCATTGCGCTGTTTGTTTTATGCACTGGTATTCTTGGGAGGAAACCCGTTCCGTATTATACGGCGTGGTCCCTTGATTTCCCTAACTTTAAAAATAAAGATTAATAACTGTTTTAGTTCTCACACCAGTCACATGACTGGCCTGGAGTTGTGACGGCAAGGAATTTCGCTCGGTCCGAACCAGTCGCTAAACCGACCCAGACCGTTCGAAAACGCCCTATCGTCTGAGAACAAGACAAAACAGAACGCATACCAAAGAACATTTCATTGTATATAACAACAATGCATCAGATTACAAGAATATACAGAGTATGAATGAATAAACACAGAAATATCAGAGATTTAAATTACATTTAAATACATAGCAGCGGAAAATAATACAATACACAACTAGAAGTAGATATGCGGATACAAAGCTTTCCGGATATCATTCCAGCTGTAAAACCAGGATCCTGTGAATATAAATCTGCAAAACCAAAACTACTAGCTGCCCGTGTCAAAATAAGGGCACCCAGAGTTTAGGTTAAAACAATAAACTCCAGGTCAGTCATGGGACTGGTGTGAGAACTAAAACAGTTAATCTTTATTTTTAAAGCTAGGTAAATCAAGGGACCACGCCGTATAACACGGAACGGGTTTCCTCCCAATAACACCAGTGCATATAAGTAAACAACGCAATGCTAAATAAAGAAAAATGAAGCTGTTATAAGACCCAGGTCCCATCACACAATGCAACGCAGCCGAGGATATGGTTTTCCCTTATAACAGCCAAAGAATGCTTGATACGGTTAAAACAAATCGTTTGATACTATTATAAGTGCATAGTGTATAAAACAACTTCAAATCATAAGTATCAATCATAGGCGACATGAGCGTCCCATGCCACTATGTCGCCATGTATAGGTTTACAAATAAAACCGCAAAGTCACGTATTTGGAAATTGGATTTCCATCTATGAACCGAGGCAAAAGATAGTCCTCAACCGATTCGAGACGCTCTAGCCCGTGTCTCAGGAACAGCCGCAACTGCCCCTTGGATCCTCAGGGCCGGTCCACCGATGTGGATTATTATGCCTGAACACTACGTCTCCCCACCCTATGGGGTGTAAGTCTGGTCCGTCAGCCGACCAGAATGCATCGGCCGAAACCGATATAACCGAGGCGCCTCGCAACAGCAACAACCACATAAGTCAAACTCGTCAGGGCGTGTAAAACCACTGACGCCACTTCTAGCTAGAAAGAAACGCATGCCCTCCCTGACGTCCGTCTCCCGTTTTTGGTTCATACCGGGTGTGAAACTCGCGAGGTAAACGTTACACAAAGCTACGCCACAAAGGCCGTGCTTTGATCATCACCACAAGACTTTGCTTTTCAACAGAAGCCTCGATCAATTGCCACTTAGGCATGCCACACAGGCAATTCACTCCATGCGTTTGATATCCATCAATATATAACCCCTGAGCTCGTACGTCTCAGAGAAGGGCGTTAAGCAAGAGAATAAATTCTCCGCCGCCAAACAGATATATATTTAATAGAGATCAATCACATGGACTAAAATCCAATGTCAGACACACAGTCCATTTACAAGTTCGTTCTGGGTCTGAACGAAACCGGAGGCACCTAGTACCCCGCATATCCATCGATCTCCAAGTACGTCTGGACGATCACTAACTGTTTCCATCTTCTTGGGTGTACAGCCCAATCAAGATCATCAGTAATCACCAAAACGACGTGAAGACTTCTGGTCTTCGACCATCGTCTTCATCTTCGACTTATCGTCGTATCAGTTAATCAGAATGGGATAAACCCGGTCTTTCCGAATAACTCGCGTATATTTTAAATAAGTGTTACACAAACACAACATACGCCTCATTCCAATTCATCAGTCACTAACCGTAAATTAATCAAGAGAATAATTCCCCAAATATTAACCCCGAAGGCCGAAACCAACATCAGATCAATATCCAGAAAACCATTCTGCTTAGCTAACCGACAGTTAGTTTCTGATTTCACATTCATAGGGAAAGGTTCCCATTAATTTTATCCAAGATAAATTCCTTGAATTTATTCTTTATTCTATTTTTGAATCTCAATTCAAAATAGTCGGGATTAACGAACCTTACCGAAGTAATCATTTGTTTTAATTTCCTAATCCCAACCTATTCATCCCATGAAGTAAAACTGGTAATACTTCATATCTAACACCACAGTGTTATCGGTAAATTCAATTACCTTTTCACGTTCAAATCTAATTAAAGATTTAACTATCGCCTGGAGCAAAACTGGTGATACTCCATTTTCGATCATTTCAATCTAATTAAAGATTCATTAAAACTCCACTTAGTTTTAATCTTCGACTGGGTTAAAGAATCAGTGTCATTTAAAACACGGTTCACGATAAACCCAAAATCACATTCCATTAATTATCGGGTTAAAGAACAAGTGTTATTTAAAACACTGTTCACGATAAACCCAAAAATCAATATCAATTCAATTCCAATTAAACATTATTTAATTGGTACACTTCATTAAATCTAAATAAAAAGATTTAATCTTTTCTCAATTGGGTTCAAGAACAGTGTTAGTGAAGACACCATTCACGACAAACCCAAATCACATTTGATATTCAATATAAGGCTCTGAATAGAAAATATATCGGCTTATATTCAATATCAAATTCTACGATTAACAACTGTCGTATTGGAAATAACGATATAAATATATATATCTTTCAAATTTCCATAACAACATCTGTATAATCACGAATTCCAACATCGAAATATTCCGAAGACAATTTCGATTCAAATCCACTCCAATGCAATCATTGGAAATTTTGGTTATTTTCAAAACCATTTCAAATTCAATTTATTTATTTAAAAATAAATAGAATTGTAATTCTAGTTCAAAACTAGTTCATTTCGATAAAAATCTATTTTTATCTTTTCAAATATGGAGTTTTTCATCCCATTTCTTCCCTAATCATTTCTTATGATTTTACACAAATTATTACTATTTTTAATAATTTTATCAAGGCCCGTACAGTCGATTTCCAACAGGGGCCGTCGAACTGCACTTACAGCGACCTTTTTCGAATTTGATTTGGACGTATCTCCAAATCCAACCGTTAGATTTCAAATTTATCACATTCGTTAGAAAGCTCTTTTCGATACGAACCCAACGGTTCCGGTTTTAGGAGAATCCGACGGTCGGATCTCCCGTAATGTCCGTTTGAAATAAATGGTCGAAATTCACGCACTGCCGCGGCGCGGCGCGTTCTATTCAGGCCATTATATTATATATATAATATATATTTCGTCGATTTTTATTTAAAACGAATTATATAAATAGTTTTAAAATCGTTTCAAAAGCAATTTCAACTTTCTTTTCAATTCAAATCAAAATTTAATTCTTCTTTATAAATTCGTTTTAAAATTCATTTCTATTCAATTCAAATTTCAATTCAATTTGAATTCATTTCAATTCAATTCATTTCGAAATCGTTTTCAATTCAATTCATTTCGAAATCGTTTTCAATTCAATTCATTTCGAAATCGTTTCAATTCAATTCATTTCGAAATCGTTTTCAATTCAATTCATTTCGAAATCATTTCAATTCAATTCATTTCGATTTCATTTCAAAATATGCGTTTTCGAAATCACTTTTCAATATGCATTTTAAAATGAATTAAAATCGATATAAATATCGTTCCCGTCAAAATGGCGTCAATCTAACCAACACGGCTTCATATATTTCTATTTTCAAATATTCTATTCAACAAATGAATATTTATTTTTGTCAACACACGACTAATCTCAACGAATGAGTACTGTCCACGTGTGACAATTTTTGTTAAATTATTTCGTTCAACACATGACTAATCTCAACGAATGAGTACAGTCAACACATGAACTTTTATTTTATATTGATAAAGATGCAAATTTTATTATTAAAATATTTCGTTCAACGCATGACTAATCTCAACGAATGAGCACAGTCAACACATGAACTTTTATATTATAATATTCTTTATTTTCTAAATTGGAATGAGGCCCAATCAATCACCATATAAAATTAATTATATGGATTTCCATACAACACATGTATATAATAGCATTGAAAAATAATCAACCATCAACCAAAGTGCACTACACTGTATAAGCATCAAATATAGATATATAACGCTTATACAGCCTGTCAATCAATCGATCGACATATTTAATCAAGTAGGATGAGTGAACTTCATATTTCATCCCAACACCCGTGTGGGGTTTCAAACAATCAAATAAATATTTTATTCGTGCAGTTGGGCGATGTGTAAAATTTATCGACCCAATCAATGTCCTTCAAATAGGTGTACATAAACAAACCCTCTGGTTTGTAAATGAATATTTATTTATCCACATTCACGTTAAAAATTATATTTTTAATGATAAAACATTTTATTCCAACATATGAATTTCTATTCAGTTCATTCTTTAAATAAAATGATATTTTTATTTTTCTAACATATTTTAGAAAATTTCGGCGGCATAACGGCACGATACTAGAAACGGGACGAGGCCTAGCCTTATCCCCGGTCTAGTGAAGGCCCACGCCATTCACACATCAATCAAATTCACCAAACAACCAAATTCAAATCAAATATCCAACTAATCTATGCAACCAAACAAACAAGTCCATGGTCTGTGGACGATTGTGTCGGGTGCTACTAAGCACCGTCTGCATCCTAGTATATATATATAACTAGAAAATGAAATTGAAAGGTGAGAAATTCTCACAAATAGCTATCCAACCATCTCGACTCTTCTTCTGCAGAATTCTTCGTCGTTCTCGCTTTTTTGTCACCTTCGTTGACCGCTTTCACTACCTATGTAAAAATCGAATTTTTACTTCGCTATTCAATATATAAAAATCATATTTTTACATCGCTATTCAATATATAAAAATCATATTTTTAACTTCTCGCTTATATAAAAATTAAATTTTTATATTTCTACTATATAAAAGATTATATTTTTATACTTCAGTTCTCTATATAAAAATAATATTTTTATAGCACCACTATATTTATAAAAAATCACATTTTTATTTTGCTACTATCTACATAAAATTCACTTCTTTTTTAGAACTAGAAATCATATCTTTTTAGAACTAGAAATCATATCTTTAAATATATATATATATATATTCCTTTTAACAATCCTATATGTATTTTATATATATAAAAAAAAACAATCCTATTTTTAACAATGACATTTATTTAAAATTTCAGATTTTAACTAAACTATAAAGAAAATAATCACCAAATTTTTATATAATAAAAATCCTACTTTTATAATAAAATCACGTTTTTAATCACAATGTTATTTACATATAAATTCTATTCTTATATTTTTATTTTTAAAGTTATCATATTTTTAAATACAAAGCTATTTTATATTATTTTTTTTTTAAA
This sequence comes from Allium sativum, assembly GCA_030737875.1. Classification (NCBI taxonomy): domain Eukaryota; kingdom Viridiplantae; phylum Streptophyta; class Magnoliopsida; order Asparagales; family Amaryllidaceae; genus Allium; species Allium sativum. The sequence continues at coordinate 966,457,775 of CM060922.1, read as the reverse complement.
AAAAAACAATCTTTTAACCAAAGTATAAGTTAAATAAAATAAATAAATAAAACAAACCTGTCACTGTATAAACGTTCTTCCAGGCCAATACCGCCCTTTGTACCTCTTGGAGCTCGCTACCTAGGGCTGCAACGCCCGCCTCCCCTAGTTCCTCTGAGCACCATTGTCGGCCACCACGAGGAAGGGCTTCACGGCGCCGACATCCTCCACGAATTCCGATCAAATCGAGGTCTTTCAACGTCTGAAAAAGCCACCCAATCGCCGGCGGTTTGAAGCAGGAAATTGGCCACAACTTTGAATAAGAAATGATCATAACCGATCAAGGTTTGGAACTCGTCGAGCTGAGGGGCTTCCTCGTTCGAGATTCTGGAAATTGTTTATTCGATTGGAAGAAAAATGAGGAGGAGGGTCGGGTGGTTTGGATCGCACGCCGTTTGCGATGGAGATGGTGGCGGCATTATTTAATTTGACCAGAGAATTATATGTTGACCGATTCCTAGGGTTGAGAAATCCTTTTGTAATTTTATTTCTATATTATTTTATTTCGAAAATATCTTGTTTACAAATCCGAGCCCCAAATCAAACCCAACGACTGTCGCCCCTAGATAATTACCCCGATTCCGAACACAATGGGATATGTTTCGTAACCCAATTCGACCGTTACGACCAGTTTCTCTTAAAATTAAAATATAAATCTATATATTCAATTTTAAATGTACATTTCAATTTACCGGGGCCACATACGAACTTTAAAAATTCCAGAAAAATATTTTCTAGCTTCGTGTTGACGATACGGTCCTAACAAAACTAGTTTCATCGGATTCTGAGACCGTTTGAAAAATGACCAATTTCCAGTCGATTAAAATTAACTGAAACTGGTCAAACGCGTTTTCCTTTGCCACGCTCACATATTGATTCGAAAAATTATGAAATTTGGAATCTAGCAATAACTTGACACTGCGGATCCAACAAAACTGGTTTCGTCGGAATCCGAGGTCGTTTGCAAAATGTCTATTTTTAAGGGCCTGAATTCCATAGCGACTATTCAGAATTTTCAACTGGACATATCTTTTGATTCCCGTTATGAAATTTTGATTTTTCAGATTCGTTGGAAAGATATTACCAATTAGATTCTAATGTTTTTGGTTTCACTAAAATCCGGATTGTTTTGCACCCGGTACATTCAATTGAAGTTTGAAATCGCATTATCGAACAACCGCGCCATTTTCAATTCTATTTATAATTATATATAAATATTTATTCTAACGACGACGCGTATATAATATATACGTTCTAATTATATTGAAAATAAATTTCTCGTCGATATTATTTAAAATAAACTATTTTAAATATTCAAAATTCGCTAAAATCGCCAAAATAAAAATTTTAAACTGGCCCAGATTTTCCGGGTTATTACAGGAGTTTATTGTTTTGACCTAAACTCTGGGTGCCCTTATTTTGACACGGGCAGCTAGTAGTTTTGGTTTTGCAGATTTATATTCACAGGATCCTGGTTTACAGCTGGAACGATATCCGGAAAGCTTTGTATCCGTATATCTCCTTCTAGTTGTGTTTTGTATTATTTCCACTGCTATGTAATTTATTGTAATCTCTGGTATTTTTCTGTGTTATATTTATTCATACTCTGTATATTCTTGTATTCTGATGGAATTGTTGTAATATACAATGAAATGTTCTTCCGTCTGCATTCTATTTTGTCGTGTTCTCGAACAATCAGGCGTTTCGAACGGTCTAGATCGGTTTAGCGACAGATTCGGATCGAGCGAAATTCCTTGTTGTCACAATTTCAAAAAAAAATCACTTTTGAAAATTTCAAACATAGTATGATAGAATCATATCAACACATATGTTACCCATTCGGGAGGTTTTCCCTAATTACAAGGCCTAGGGACGACCTATCACACACATTCAATATCGATACATGATGTCTCTCTGAATCTCAAAGCAGACCATCATCAAGGGCTCTTACCAACCCTAATCATATACCCATCCTTTTGTCATGGGTTACCCGAATTCATGGTAATATAACAAATCGTTTCATTTCCCAAAGTTATAAATCGTTTCACAATCAATAGTTTACAATTACTTTTAATCTAGTTTTGTTGTCTTTAAAACATTTCAAATATTGGGATTCAAGTCTTCGAAATTTTCTTTGTTTATAAAGTACTTTTATAAAATATTCATCATATCCAAATAACTTGGAAAATCAATATCCCTTTTCAATAATTGGATATCTAAATTTGATCAATACGATTTTCTATCTTTCAAAACAAGTATCATACAAATTCAAGCTTTTCAAATTCCAAATCAAAGGCTTTAGAAAATCTATATAAGTCATATCAAATTTATTTAGATCGAATTTCATTTTGAATATTTCAAGATTTCCGAATAATTTCTATTTTAATATAAGATATTTTTTTTAAAGAGATTGAATCAATATCTTAGAAATCATTTATGATTGATAAAGTCGAATATCCTTCCTTTTCAAAATCACTTGGAAATTTCCAAAATACTTGGTTAAATAACCGATTCGTTAATTCACTTTTATATTTTCTTTGATAAATTTTTGAGCAACTCGACAATGGATTTCGAACTGAATCGGGATCTAAGAAGATCATTTTGAAAGGGCTATCGAAAACATGGATTTGAAAACGAATTTTAAATTTTTGTAGCACTCTATATTTTCAAAATAATTTATCTTTCAGATTACGCTCTTTCTAGAGTGATTGATTCCACTCATTCTAGGGTGTCACCACCCTTTCTCTAATGAGTTTTTAAACCTAATAAACTACCGTGAAACCAAAGCTCTGATACCAAATGTAACGACCTGCCTTCTCGACCGCTTCAAGTTGGTAATTAAACCAACTCGAACTATTCAATAGCGACAGATTGTTATTGCTTATCACTATTTAAACAAAATTAGACATAGAATCACATAACATAATAAATATAACAATATCTCATAACAGAATATTTTATTACCAAATCAGATTTTATACAATATTTTTATAGTGGAAGATTTAATACATACATTAAAATTAATAATAAAATTTTACAGATTTGACGAACCCAAAGCGAGCGTCTTCACCACTTTAACTTCAATAGCTGAAGCCGATAAATATGCAACACTCGCATCTGACCCAAGCGTTTCATGCAAAATCGAAACACTCGAGTCAAGATTAACATTATTCAAGTAAATCAACTTTAATAAAACACTGAAATATAATAGTTAATCCTAACTTCAAGTATATGTCATATGCAAAATATACAATTATGTAGTGCTTGTTCTATAACAACTTTATTAAAGGGACAAGTGGTCACAGGAGCATGCATGTACACGCGTGTACATGTACACATGTGTACTGCTTCAGCATCCTAAAACCAGGAAATAACAAGTGCAGGCCGAGATCACAAGAATTGTGGTAGAATACATATAGGTAGCAATAATGCAATGATAAAGTGCACAAAATCAACTTAGTAACACAGGTACCCCAAAGCTACGAATGAGTGCGCATGTATATGTAACAAGACTAATTTATATGCAGCAAGATCAAAGTTTGGCAAAATGTTCTTCGAACCATGCTACCAATATTGAAAGATAATGACCTAAAATAAACTCTTATAGATCTCCATGTAACAGGCCAATCTGTATGGCATGGAAGTGTTATACAAAAGTAATAATTAAACCAAAATTTAACAATTTTTGAGTTTCAAACTTATATATACCAAAACTTCACTATAGAACGTATGTATATACCTTGTTTTAAAACAACCATAGTGTTTATCTAGGCAACAAGATGATGGCTAAGAAATATCATACAAATGTAATAGTAGAACCAACCATAAGCAGTTTAGAGTTTGAATATGTATATACCAAACGATTGAAATAAGGAAGCACAAAGGTATTGAAATAAGGTAGTGGTCTCTTACCCATATATGGATCTAAATGTCTATGTTTACATACAATATAAGATGCACTACTGCATAAAATTATGAATTCCAAATGTGTGTCCAAATTTCCAAGCATAAATATTTGAAACAAATATACAACAGTTTTTTGGTTTGCAAAACAAGGCAGGGTGAATATACACAACGTGGCTAGCAGGGTGTAAACCATGTATTTTCCCAACATGTCCACAGGTTACCAGTATAAGAGGTGAATATGAATGTAGTTAACTATCAAATAAAGGATGTAGGCTTTTAATCAACAGCAAGTTAGCACATTGCCAAGATTTATAAGCAACAACATGGCCAGTACCAATCAACCAAGGTTAAGAATGAAATCAGGTTTAGGCAGCAATAAGAGAGCATATTACTTATATATCTAAACTATCAGTAGATCATTATTTCCATATTTAGTTTTAGAGTTAAAGCAAAAGCATAGATTTCATGATGCAGCATGCATTGACAGGATAACATGCTTCAAATACAAGGCGTGTATTTCGAATAAGAGGGTGCAAGATACACTATTAAAGTATAACAACATGTATGGAAGTCACTTTAACGTGGTGACAAGGAATAACACAATTGTGTTACTACACAAAATTGAAACCAAAAGTATTGCAATTTCACATGTTTACAAAAGTGAACCTAGGCAAAGAAATATACCCAGCAAGCATAGCATATTCGTAACACAGATGGGGTGCATAATATGGCATGAAACGGTCAAAGCAATATGTGCATGCAATTTATAGGGTTGGGTACAAACATGATATTAGATTTTTTTCTATTAGAAAATAAATAGGGTGCTTATCACACCAATATGTGTTTTTTTTCAAAACAAGGCTGCAGTTGTATGCATGACTAAGATCAGGAATGGAACAATCATGTATTTCAGATTTTCAAAGCAGGGAGTGAAAATCAACATGCATTCAGTGATTCAAAATAGGCAAAGCATATGACCAAGGTGGCAAACAACCCAACAACGAACCCATACAGGTTGAATCCATGATACAAGTTATAGGTTCAAACATTCAAATTTGGATACAAATAACAGAGGATATGTAATGACCTGAAAACCCCTGCCTTTCGAATCGACCGAAAACCACACTGGACCGATCCAAAAGACAGAAATTTTCAAACCATTAACTTTGGGCATACCACGCATCAGACAAAAACCGAAGAACTTTACATTGTTATTATAATAATTTACATCAGAGTACAAGAATATCAGAGTACAAAACACATCACAGCGGAAAAATATCAAAGAAATAAATTATAATGCAGCAGAAATATAAAATTACAATCAACGGAAGACTTATAGATGCTCTAGGCACAACTTTAAGCTTCAATCCAGAATCCTGCTCCAAATATCTGCAAAACAAACTACCCGGTTGCCCATTTGGAAATAATGGGCAGCAGAGTTTGCAAGGGAAAAACAAACTACGGGTTAGTCATGGGACTGGTATGAGAAACCCTACAATTAACTTAACTTACTATAAAGTGAGGCATATCATAGGACCACGCCGTATAACATGAAAAGGGTTTCTCCACACAAATGAAAGTGCACAAACAACTACCAAAAATAGACTTATGTAGCCTATGATGCATCAAACAACATGCAATACCTTAAACTACCCATTTAGGCTTAATTCCCAAAACTGATTTTCAAAATCAAATTATCTTTACAGAAGTTATTTCTTTGGACTTTATTCTCGACGATTTCATATTTCAAATCATTTGAAATACATATCTAGCTTTCATATCAAAGTGGATTTTACTTCGGGATCTCAAACCAAAACCTTTGGAAATATTAATTCCAAAATTTCACAATACATGCATAACAATACTTATGCAACCAAATATCGGGAGGTTTCTCCCATCAATAAGGAAAATGGCACGCACCTTCTCTTTCGATATATATATATATATGTGTGTGTGTGTGTGTGTGTGTGTGTGTGTGTGTGTGTGTGAATATGTGTGCACCTCTCACTAACAGAGCAGGCTACACCGACCACTGACCATTTAAGGTACCGGGGTCCCGTCCATACTTTTAGTCCTTAGGGTTACCCAAATCTTTAACCACATACTAAATCATTTTATATCCCAAAGTGGGAAAACCATTTCGCAACAATAATAATCACAAGTACTTTCAAACCATAGTATTTCACATTGTCGATTCACACATATGATCAGTTTCTGTTAATAATATAACCTTCGAGCTCATACGTCTCGAAGAAGGGCGCTAAACTAAGTGAATAAATTCTCTATCACCAAACAGATATATCATCAGCAACAACTAATCGGTTATGTGATGAAATACAATGTCAAACACATAATTCATTTCCAAATCATTTCGAAAACATCGGGTTTAGACCTCGAAATCCTTTCTGTTTTATAAAACATTCCCTATCTAAAATCGGGAATACATTTTCTTTTACTTAAGAAAACTCAATTCAAAAACCATTCACTAAAATGGAATGAATCAAACAACATCGGTAAACACCTCATAGTCAAATCATGAAATAAAACACAAGGTGTTAGCATACAAGTATTTTCTACCCAACCCAATGCCAAATATAAAAGCATATTTGCTCATAAACTGGTCGAGCAAAATCAAAACAATCAATCGACCACAATAAATATCAAAAACCAAGTATATTTGGTTTATAACTCTTTCAAATCATTTATTATGATTTAACATAATTTTCCCATATTTTTTAATAATTTTAATATGGCCTCTACAATCGGTTTCCAATTCTGGTCGCCAAACTACATTTACAACGACCTTTTCAAATATTGATTTGGACTTAACTTGAATTCTAACCGTTTGTTTTGCTGAATTCCGATAACGTATGAAAAAGATATTACTTTTACAAGTTTGTATACATATATAAGGTCATTAACTCAACTAATTAAAAAATCTTTTAACCTTAATCACGTTTAAAGCTCCGAACCTCCCTCTTATCATCTTTGTTCCTCCACGCCTCCTGTAGAAAACCGCACATACAATGGCCATAGCCGCACATCCCTTCACCTCATTCTCTTTCGTTTCTTCATGGAAATTCAAATAAAAATCACCAACACATCGATAGTTGAAAATTTGACAAGTAACCACATCGACATAAAATTTCCCGAAATCACCCCAAATTTTGCACGCAGACACTAAACTCCATGCTAAACCCCAGAACAAGCTCAAATTCGTGAATTAAAGCCTCATACTCCTTTAATTATGTGAAAACCCGTAACTTCCCCGTAAAGGAAAGTGTCGGATAGTTCGAGAACAAGCCACAAAAGAACGCATACAAAAGAACATTTCATTGTATATTACAACAATGCATCAAATTACAAGAATATACAGAGTATAAATGAATATTACACAGAAATATCAGAGATTTAAATTACATTTAAATACATAGCAGCGGAAAATAATACAATACACAACTAGAAAGAGATATACGGATACAAAGCTTTCCGGATATCGTTCCAGCTGTAAACCAGGATCCTGTGAATATAAATCTGCAAAACCAAAACTACTAGCTGCCCGTGTCAAAATAAGGGCACCCAGAGTTTAGGTTAAAACAATAAACTCCAGGTCAGTCATGTGACTGGTGTGAGAACTAAAACAGTTATTAATCTTTATTTTAAAGTTCGGTAAATCAAGAGACCACGCCGTATAACACGGAACGGGTTTCCTCCCAAGAATACCAGTGCATAAAACAAACAGCGCAATGCTAAATAAAGAAAAATGAAGCTGTTATAAGACCCAGGTCCCATCACACAATGCAACGCAGTCGAGGATAGGGTTTTCCCTTATAACAGCCAAAGAATGCTTGATACGTTTAAAACAAATCGTTTGATACTATTATAAGTGCATAGTGTATAAAACAACTTCAAATCATAAGTATTAATCATAGGCGGCATGAGCGCCCCATCCCACTATGTCGCCATACTAGGCTCTACAAATAAAACCGCACATGTCACGTATTTGGAAATTGGATTTCCGTCTATGAACCGAGGCAAAAGATAGTCCTCACCGTCTTCGAGACTCTCTAGCCCGAGCCTCAGGGTCAGAGCGCATCGACCCTTGGATCCTCAGGGCCAGTCCACCGATGTGGATTAAACTTAAACCCTGAACATGCGTTTCCCCGCCCTATGGGGCGTAAATGAGCCAACTAAATGACTCCATCGGATCGAGAACGACCGATCAATCCGAGGCGCCTCGCAACAGCAACAACCACATAAGTCAAACTCGTCAGGGCGTGTAAAACCACTGACGCCACTTCTAGCTAGAAAGAAACGCATGCCCTCCCTGACGTCCTCTCCCGTTTTTGGTTCATACCGGGTGTGAAACTCGCGAAGTAAACGTTACACAAAGCTACGCCACAAAGGCCGTGCTTCGATCATCAACCACAAGACTTTGCTTTTCAACAGAAGCCTCGATCAATTGCCACTTAGGCATGCCACACAGGCAATTCACTCCATGCGTTTGATATCCATCAATATATAACCCCTGAGCTCGTACGTCTCAGAGAAGGGCGTTAAGCAAGAGAATAAATTCTCCGCCGCCAAACAGATATATATTTAATAGAGATCAATCACACGGACTAAAATCCAATGTCAGACTAACAGTCCATTTACAAGTCCGTTCTGGGTCTGAACGAAACCGGAGGCACCTAGTACCCCGCATATCCATCGATCTCCAAGTACGTCTGGACGATCACTAACTGTTTCCATCTTCTTGGGTGTACAGCCCAATCAAGATCATCAGTAATCACCCAAACGACGTGAAGACTTCCGGTCTTCGACCATCGTCTTCATCTTCGACTTATCGCCGTATCAGTTATTCAGAATGGGATAAACCCGGTCTTTCCGAATAACTCGCGTATATTTTAAATAAGTGTTACACAAACACAACATACGCCTCATTCCAATTCATCAGTCACTAACCGTAAATTAATCAAGAGAATAATTCCCCAAATATTAACCCCGAAGGCCGAAACCAACATCAGATCAATATCCAGAAAACCATTCTGCTTGGCTAACCGACAGTTAGTTTCTAAATTTCACATTCATAGGGAAAAGTTCCCATTAATTTTATCCAAGATAAATTCCTTGAATTTATTCTCTAATCTTCTTTTGAATTTCGATTCAACTAGTCGGGATTAACGAATCTTACCGAAATAATCATTTGTTTTAATTTCCCAATCCCAACCTATTCATCCCATGAAGTAAAACTAGTTATACTTCATATCTAACACCATGGTGTTATCGGTAAATTCAATTACCATTTCACGTTCAAATCTAATTAAAGATTTAACTATCGCCTGGAGCAAAACTGGTGCTACTCCATTCTCGACCATTTCAATCTAATTAAAGATTCATTAAAACTCCACTTAGTTTTAATCTTTAACTGGGTTAAAGAATCAGTGTCATTTAAAACACAGTTCACGATAAACCCAAAATCACATTCATTAATTATCGGGTTAAAGAACGAGTGTTATTTTAAAACACTGTCCACGATAAACCTAAAAATCAATATCAATTCAATTCCAATTAAATATTATTTAATTGGTACACTTCATTAAATCTAAATAAAAAGATTTAATCTTTTCTCAACTAGGTTCAAGAACAGTGTTAGTGAAGACACCATTCACGACAAACCCAAATCACATTTGATATTCAATACAAGGCTCTGAATAGAAAATATATCGGCTTATATTCAATATCAAATTCTACGATTAACAAATGTCGTATTGGAAATAACGATATAAATATATATCTTTCAAATTTCCATAACAACACCTGTATAATCACGAATTCCATCATCGAAATATTCCGAAGACAATTTCGATTCAAATCCACTCCAATGCAATCATTGGAAATTCTGGTTATTTTTAAAACCCTTTTTAAATTCAATTTATTTATTTAAAAATAAATAGAATTATAATTCTAGTTCAAAACTAGTTCATTCCGATAAAAATCTATTTTTATCTTTTCAAATATGGAGTTTTTCATCCCAATTCTTTCTAAATCATTTCTTATGATTTTACACAAATTATTACTATTTTTAATAATTTTATCAAGGCCCGTACAGTCGATTTCCATCAACGGCCATCGAACTGCACTTACAGCGACCTTTATCAAATTTGATTTGGACGTAACTCCAAATCCAACCGTTAGATTTCAAATTTCTAATATTCGTTAGAAAGCTCTTTTCGATACGAACCAAACGGTTCCGGTTTTAGGAGAATCCGACGGTCGGATCTCCCGTAATGTCCATTTGAAATAAATGGTCGAAATTCACGAACTGCCGCGGCGCGGCGCGTTCTATTCAGGCCATTATATTATATATATAATATATATAATATATACTTCGTCGATTTCTATTTAAAACGAATTATATAAATAGTTTTACAATCGTTTCAAAAGCAATTTCAACTTTCTTTTCAATTCAAATCAAAATTGAATTCTTCTTTATAAATTCGTTTTAAAATTCATTTCTATTCAATTCAAATTTCAATTCAATTTGAATTCATTTCAATTCAATTTGAATTCGTTTTCAATTCAATTCATTTCGAAATCATTTTCAATTCAATTCATTTCGAAATCGTTTCAATTCAATTCATTTCAATTCAATTCATTTCAAAATCGTTTACGTAAAAATGGCGTCAATCTAATCAACACAGCTTCATAAATTTCTATTTTCAAATATTCTATTTCAAATATTTCTTTTTCAAAATAGTTGTTATTATCAAAATATTTCGTTCAACACATGACCAATCTCAATGGATGAGTACTGTCAACACATGAACTTTTATTTTATATCGATAAAGATGTAAATTTTATTACTAAAATATTTCGTTCAACACATGACCAATCTCAATGGATGAGTACTGTCAACACATGAACTTTTATTTTATATCGATAAAGATGTAAATTTTATTACTAAAATATTTCGTTCAACACATGACCAATCTCAATGGATGAGTACTGTCAACACATGAACCTTTTTTTTATATCGATAAAGACGTAAATTTTATTACTAAAATATTTCGTTCAACACATGACCAATCTCAATGGATGAGTACTGTCAACACATGAACTTTTATTTTATAATATTCTTTATTTTTCAAATTGGAATGAGGCCCAATCAATTACCATATAAAGTTAATTATATGGATTTTCATACATTACACACATATAATAGCAATGAAAAATAATCAACCATCAACCAAAGTGCACTACACTGTATAAGCATCAAATATAGATATCTAACGCTTATAACAGCCTGTCAATCAATCGATCGACATATTTAATCAATCAGGATGAGTGAACTTCAAATTTCATCCCAACACCCGTGTGGGGTTTCAAACAATCAAACGCATATTTTATTTGTGTAGTTGGGCGATGTGTAAAATTTATCGACCCAATCAATGTCCTTCAAATAGGTGTACATAAACAAACCGTCTGGTTTGTAAACGAATATTTATTTATTCACATTCACGTTAAAAATTATATTTTTAACGATAAAACATTTTATTTTAACATATGAATTTCTATTCAGTTCATTCTTTAAATAAAATGGTATTTTTATTTCTAACTTATTTTAGAAAATTTCGGCGGCATAACGGCACGATACTAGAAACGGGACAAGGCCTAGCCTTATCCCCGGTCTAGTGAAGGCCCACGCCATTCACACATCAATCAAAATCACCAAACAACCAAATTCAAATCACATCATATAACTAATCTATGCAACCAAACAAACAAGTCCATGGTCTGTGGACGATTGTGTCGGGTGCTACTAAGCACCGTCTGCATCCTAGTATATATATATAACTAGAAAATGAAATTGAAAGGTGAGAAATTCTCACAGATAGCTATCCAATCATCTTGACGCTTCATTTGCAGAAGTCTTCGTCGTTCTCGCCTTTTTGTCATCTTTGTTGCCCGTAGCCACTACATATGTAAAAATCACACATTTTTATATTTTGATGTCTTTAAAATAAAAATCACATTTTTATTTTTTCACTTTCAATTTGAAAATCATATTTTTATAATCGCTTCATACATTTAAAAAATCGAATTTTTTCTTTGCTATTCAATAAATAAAAATCAAATTTTTACTACGCTATTCAATATATAAAAATCGAATTTTTTCTTCGCTATTCAATATATAAAAATCAAATTTTTACTTTAAAGATTTCTTCTTTTCAAATTCATAGACTTCGCCTTTTCAAATACAAAGATTTTACCTTTACAAATACAAAGATTTTACCTTTTCAAATACAAAGATTTTACCTTTTCAAATACAAAGATTGAATTTTTATCTTCACTACACGTATAAAAATTATATTTTTAACCTTTACCTATAAAAAAACATCGCTAATCTTCATATAAAAACCACATTTTTAATCGATGAGATTACATAGAAAAAAAATCTAATCTTCTTCATTATAAAAATATAATCTTTTTATAAATAAAAATTATAACTTTATACAAATCAAAATAATAACTTTCCTATTATAAAGATTACACCTTTTCTAACTTAAAATCCAATCTTTTTGTAAATAAAATCTCAACTTTATATATTGAAAGAACCTAACTTTACATACATAAAAATCTCATCTTTTCATGATAAAAAAAAATCGTATTTTAATCGTATCAAACAAATAAAAAAATCACACTATTAAATTTGTTAAACAATGTATTTTTATACATGCTATTCTATTCTATTTTTTTTTTTACCATTCATATAGTAAGTAAATAAAATAAAATAGAGAAGAAACTACCTTAATCACGTTTAAAGAAATAAAAGCCGATTCTTTGTTCTTCTTCTTCCAGGCTCTATTCGAACCCAATGCCCCAATCTAGGTCTAGAAACCGCCAGTCCCCTGAGCCGTCGGATGTTGATCGCCCTCTCCTCCTCGAATCGCCGGAGTGCCGCTCTTCCATCACCATGAACGGCAGCCAGTTCGAACCACTGGGGCTTCTGGCGCGGTCTAGGGTTCCAGCGGGCCAGAATAGAAGAGGAAGAGGAGCGAGCTCGAGAGGAGGAGGAAGCGTGGTGGCGCCATCAGTCGCTGGGGGGGGGGGGGGATGGAGGGTCAAGGCGGCGGTCGCCATTTCCGATCACGAAGGAGAGAGTGAGGGTATCGGGAAAAACTGATTTGGGGGGAGGGGTTTTAATGTAAAAGGTTTTATATTTTATTTTATTTATTAATTAATTTTTTTCTCCTTTTAAGTTGCTTTTTAAATCGAACTGCAAATCGGACCCAACGATTGTCGCTCCTAGCTAATTACCCCCATTCCGGACGCTATGGGATAAGTATCGTAAGCTGATTTGATCGTTACAATCAGTTTTCATTGAATTTACATTTAAATCTATATATTCTATTTTAAACATACATTTCAATTTACCAGGGTCGCATACGAACTCTATAAATTGCAAAAAAATATTTTCTAGCTTCGTATTGATGATACGGTCCTAACAAAACTAGTTTCGTCGAATTCTGAGACCGTTAGAAAAATGGCCAATTTCCAGTCGATTAAAATCAACTGAAACTGGTCAAACGCGTTTTCCTTTGCCACGCTCACATATTGATTTGAAAAATTATGAAATTTGGAATCTAGCAATAACTTGACATCACGGATCCAACAAAAGTGGTTTCGTCGAAATCCGAGGTCGTTTGCAAAATTCCCATTTTTAAGGGCCTGAATTCCATAGCGACTATTCCGAATTTTCAACTGGACATATCTTTTGATTCCCGCTATGAAATTTTGATTTTTCGGATTCGTTGGAAAGATATTCTCAATTAGATCCTAATGTTTTTGGTTTCACTAAAATCCGGATTGTTCTGCACCCGGTACATTCAATTGAAGTTTAAAATCGAATTATCGAACTACCGCGCCATTTCAATTCTATTTATAATTATATATAAATATTTATATTCTAACGACGACGCGTATAAATATATACGTTCTATTTATATTCATAATAAATTTCTCGTTGATATTATTTAAAATAATTCATTTTAAATAATCAAAATTCGCTAAAATTGCCAAAATAAAAATTTTAAACTGGCCCAGATTTTCGGGTTGTTACAAATTATAACCCTAGGAGATAAACATACACTGTAAAGAAAAACAATGAATCAAAATCACCGCTAACCAACTAAATCTTATATAGAAACGAAGAGAATCTCCCATGAATCCAAAGATACTTGTTTTGTGATTTTAGGATTTTATTTGGAATTTTAAGCCTCATGATTTCTAGGTTTAGGAAAGAAAGGGGGCCACGTGGTTTCGTTGACTGAAGAATGGATTTTTTTAGGGGTAAGGGATGCTAAGGTAATATGTAGGGTAGGTAAAATGTTTCTTTATTCAATTAATTAATTAATTTTATTCAATCATTGCTTACATTCATCGTTTAAAAATACGTATGATCATATATGAATCCTGTTTTCGATGAAAATTGACATGCAACTATATCTTGACATTACGGACCCAACGAAACTTGTTTCATCAAAATCCAAATCTCTTTGCTCTAACAACGTATTTTTAAAATCAAATTATTGATCGTTTCACTATTAAATTGCGCATGGTCATATAATAACTTCGAATGGCATGAAATTTGAAATCTAGGATAATTTAATATTCCGGATTCAACAAATTTGGTTTCATCGAAAACGGGGATCGTTTACAAAATAGCTATTTTAAGGCGTATGTAATATTATTATAATATTATTAAATTCCAAAATTATTCAAATTAATAATAAACTAATTATTATTATCGCATATATCCAAATGAAATGTCGTATAACTGTAAAATAAACATACTTGGGTTTTATATCTTAATATTTTAGTTTTCAAGTCAAACAGTATTCACTTTACATGAAAATTCTTTTTATTTATTTAATAAATCGTTATAATTTATAAACGATTCCATAACAACCGTTTGAAATTTTGATTTGGACATAACTTATAATGTATAACACGAAATCTAAATTTTTTTACTTCTGTAATTTGATATATCATAACGTTTCATGTTTTACAGAAATCCGACTTAAATTGAATTTTGTATATTCATTTGAAATTCAAAACGAAATATTTAGAACTACTGCGACATTACAAGTTCGTTTTATAATTAATATAAACTTATATGTTCAAACTTCGTTTTAAATAAATTCCAAGTCGTTAATTCTCAAAATAAATCGTTCTAAATATTTAAAAGCCATTAAAATCAATTAAAATTCATGTTTTAAATTGACTAAAAATGTGGGTCATTACAGGATAGAATCACACAACAACAAAATGCATCAAACAACAAGCAAGAACTTAAATGTTATATTTTAGTTTATACTAATGCCGAATTACGTGAAATAGAACAACTCGTGAGAGGGTACTCAACATGTTGTCGTGTTTCCTAGCGTTGATAAACGCGCAGACATGCTTCGACTTGGATTGCCCGGAAGTTGGAGGCGCTGGCCTGAATCCACGATTAAGGAGGCGGTGGTGATTACGATGAGTGAGGAGCTATTTTTAGGGTGGACGCCATTATCAATTTGGGAAATAGGGGTTTCTCGGCTGAGGGAAAAACGAATATGAAAGGGACGGTGGAAATAAAAAGAAAAGGAGATAGGGATTATCAACAAGGACATGTGTTAAATAGTTCAGCAAGACTTTCACAAGTGTCATAATTTATTAAACAATTATTTTCAGGTGTATGTATAATTTATTTTATAATCTAAGTATACAACAATACAAGTTTATTTCTAATACATTTTCAAATACATCTCTTAAATTAAATAAAAACGAATTTCAAAGTAAATAAAATAAATTAGATTATACTTCTTAAGTTAAATTTATATTCAAAAATCAAATTTACAAATTTCCACATAATATATTTCAATTAGTTCAAATATTAATAACGTTTAAATTTAACAAAACCACTTAGATTCAAATATCAAAATTAAATTTAAACTTACAAGATTAATTCAAAACCAGGTTGAATTAGAATAAAATTAAAATTTAAACGAATTTCTTGATATAAACATTAATTTCAACACTAAAATTTAATTTACTACATATTTTAAACATCGAAAATCTTACGTCGTTACGCTTAATGTCAACTTTCTTTTTATAGGAATTAACCTACTAAAAATAACTTCAAACATTATAGAAAATCATAATAAAAACTTCAAAGAAATTAGAAAACTAAGCATCATGGAACCAAAATCACTTATGCCAGGTCAACCTATACTGATGCATAGGTTGACCCTACAGAAGCTCAAGTCGACCTTGAGGTCCCGAATTGTGCAGGCATATTTGTCTGCTTCGTATCTAATCTCTAAACAGATTTTGATATAGTTTCGGTTAAGCTAGGAGTTGAATTCAAACAAATACAAAGAACAACATGCAACCAACGATTCGGAAAAGTTTCGACAGAAATCAAGTAAAAAATGAGGGGTAACAAGCTTACAAAGACAAACTTAAGCACAAAATTACTGTAAATATGGAAGACACAGAAATCGTTTATATTAAACCAATTTAACAACGGAAGATCATAATTTAGAGAGATGCACATAGGTTTAGGCTAGAAGAGTGAGTGGAAAATCACCTTATAATTATTAGCAGCGATTTATCGTAGATTTGAGAGCTCAGTTAGAATTGTTGAGCTTCATATAGGCTTCAAAAACTTGGTACTTTACAAAGGATAGACATACAACAAGGAAGTAGAAACTTATAGTGAATTTCTTTTATGCCTAAGAAATTGGTGAAAACTATGGATTTAGTTTGATTACCTACAAAAATCAAGATTAGCAAGCTTTTTCTCTTATTTATAATTTGAATTTTACTTGGATTTGCAAATTTTGAAGAGGGGTGCTAATTTCTTTCTCAGGCTATTAACAGAGAAGAGAAAGAGGAGGAGGAAGGAAAATACGTACTGTGATTTTCCTCCTTGCCATCTTAGTTTTCAACAATTTGGATTTGGGTTTAGACCCGTTACTTACTCAATAACCCAAACATGGTCTTGTTTAGCTTAATTATGTCATTTGCCTAAATCAACACATTGTTTTCATCTAATTTAACACAAAACAACTAAATAATACACAATCCTTATGTTTTTACTTTATCACAGAATATATTGTAACATGTTTAGAATCACTCATAACCTTTTAAACATGATTTTTAATATAAACACAATAGAACATAGATTTCTTTCTAAAAGTTTATTTTACGTTTCCTTTTGTTTAAAACTAACACTTTTACTTCCAAACTTTCTCAAAATTCATTGTTTTGTCAAAATAAATGTACTAGCCACGTTAAAATATTTTAAAACTAAAATATCAATTTTTAATAAACATTTCACTTATTATATTTTTATTTGCAACTCAATTAAGTTTAAAAATACGTTTTTTACAAATAAAATTTACCGTTAGCAATTCTTTACATAATTATTGCATTTATCACTAATAATTTTTTTTAACACATGTTTTTACCACAAACTCATATTATAAAGTTTCTAAAATTTTATTCTCTTTATATTTAAATTTATTCAACGAACTAAAATGAATTATTATCTTATTTTATTTAATTCAATCTCAAATCACCATATTTCTTTATATTTACCCAAAACTTATAGTTTATTCAACTCAAATGATTATATGAGTTATTATCTCCAAATTTATATTTATTTTCTCACTTAACAAATTATAATCATCACTCTAATTTGTTTACACAAATATTCAAAAACCAGGGTTGTTACATCTAATTCATTTGTAACCTTATAAAGTGGATGTAGACCAAGTTTACTCAAATAACTATAAAAAATTATGCGTTTCTGCTTGTTTTTTCCTTTTACATTTTCTTATTTACTACTAAATTTAAACTCTACGATCTTTTCTTGGATGTAGACCACGTTTGGTCTAATTTTAAGGTTGGCTAATATATTTAGTAACAGATACAGATACGAAGACATCCACATTCAAAAAGGGATTTTTAGGCATAAGGACAAAGTCAAACAAAAATTTATCCATAAGGACGGTCAACAAAATTTTTATTCTCAAGGACAATTTTACACTGGATAGTGGAATTCAGGGGCCCATTAGCATTATATAGTTTACTCTAAACTTTGTCCTTTTGGCTAATATTTTTGCCTGAATTTGAATTTGAATTGTTAAAAATTCCAATTTATATTTAGAGAATAAGATGATTATCATATATCCATCATCCACGAATGTGGATATTTGGAAAATATTTCGGATGTGAAAGCGGATATGACACCTCCATTTAAAGAAAATTCATTGATTACTCTATATAGATATCGATCGATCATGATGATATTTTAACCTAAAAATTTACTACCATTAACATCTCAGTCTTCATTTTATTTTAGTATTATATAAAGGGGCAACTATTTAAACAAAAAATTAATCATAAATTAGTGGACATAAAATTTGGACCGTTGGATCATTTTATCTTTATATAAGGGGTGGAAGTCATGGAGCAATCCGACGGTGGAGATTGATTATGTTATTGTGTTTAAATAGACTTTTATTTATGTAAATCTAAGCCCAATTCAAGAACATTGAGGCGCGAAATGGGAGAATCGATGGGCCTTCTGTTCTTCTTGGCCCGATTTAAACATACGGACGCTACAATTCCTGGTTACCATTAGTGCATCTGAGCTCTGCTGGGCTTCTCAAAAGTTCGAGACCAACGGATGCGGATTTGTTAAACTATGGATCAGTGTCAATGGTTATCGGTTAATTCTTTTCAAACTCTGATCTTCTACATTCCCAAAAAACCAAAATACAAAAAATGGATCGATTGAAATCGTTACGAACACGGCAAGAAGAAGAAGGACATTGTGAAGAGTCAATTGAAGACGATTCCGGAAACAGCGATGATAAGGCTCAGCTGCCACCGTTCATGGGTTTAAAAGTTGGACGAAGAGCTTACATGCAGCGTGAATGCATCGATGGCGATTACATTGGAATCGACTCTGATCCTTACCTCTCCAAACTATTATCCAAACAAGGTGTATTTTTTTATATTTTATATTAGATTTTTGTTCCAATTTATCAGAGTTTTGTGCTTAATCTTGGTATCGATTTAAATTTTCGTCATAACGAGTGTCTAGCTGGAAAGAAAGTAAGTAGCCTTTTGTGATCATAGTGTAATCTCATCACTAAAATGCAGCTCTATTATTTGCGTTGTTGTTTGTGCTGCAGTCATCGATTCATCGAGATACGTGGTAGAAGGCATGGGAAATAATTACATTTTGGGTACGTCTATTTCCACCCCAGTAATTGCTCTTCACACCCCGATAATTTTTTTTCAAATTCAATATCAATTATACCCTTTAATAATTTTCTAGATAACATGTTTAAACTTATTGATTAAAACAAAAAGATATCAACGTCTCCATTAAGCCTGTTCATTAAAAACAACATAATATTTCATTAAGCTTCAATTCAAAAAAGAAAATAATCTCATTCATCAGTATAATCCATTCAGATTTTTATGTGAAATGTTTATGGTTTAGCTATATAAGTAAGGGAAAGATAAATTTAATCACAAATGCATGAGGCATGGTCATTCCTGCATAACTTTTTTGTGTCAAAATCACATTTTTTGTTTTGTTTTGAAATTTTGGGTTTTGAAAACGGGATGGGGAGCAGACAATGTATTGAAAAGAAAGGGGCAATTCAGGTATAAACGGGGTGGGACGAGTAAATAGAGGGGGATGACTTATTTTTTTAAATTTCTGGGGTGTGAAGAGTAAATAATGGGGGGATGAATAGACGGACCCTTACATTTTTTGTATTTTCTCTTTATTTTTTCACTTTGACAAATTTTTGGTGGAGTTGCTGATGACACACTTAGGGCATTCCCAATTACCACGAAAGGTTGGGAAACATCACTTCAATCAACTCAACTGGGCCAACTAGCAAACCCACACCCAACGCAGAAAGTTGCTTTATAACTTAGCCGGCCAACAATTAACCCTTTAAGCTGTTGCTCAATTTTCCCACCTTTGATTGCGATCCATGTGACTGACGGGGAGAAATCTAACCGTGTTTGCTTAAACGGCTTTTAAAATGACGGCTAAACAAGCAACCTCATGGTTGCTTTGGCAACCTCGCGGGTTGCCAGAGCGACACTAACATAGCCAACTGACCCCCTGTTGGGTCAGTTGGTTACCAACCCGACACTCGGTTGGGGTTGCTCTTAGTGTCGTTGATGTCATGGTAAAACAACTAAAATGGTAGGGCTTCATAGAAAATGTAGAGAGTGATTAAATTTTGAGGTGGCAAAAGCCGTGCTGAATCTACGTACATGTGAATGGTTCAGTCGATGCCCTCAATCTTACAAAAACTGTTACAAGAGATCTATATGTAAGAAGCGGCCCCTTTCAAATTATAAGTATTCCAAGGAGTTTTCTAGAAATTTATACTTATGCCTGTTTCTTCCTTTTCATATTGGCTTCGAATAGAATTTATTATCGCAATGAAGGCTGTAAAGGATTCGCTATGTGATCTAAATCCCAAACTATTGTAAAAGGGGTGTTTAGAAAATTAGCAGTGAAGCTATTATGCAATAGTTTCATTGGATGGAATATTAAGGAGAGGGCCACAAGCGAAACTGATATTTCAATGTAACAAACCTTTATTTTATCAGTGTATTTTGTTTTATGTATGGTTATCATTTTTATTTTACCATCCCTCTGTAAAAACTTTCTGCCTTCACCCCTCGCGAAAGGGTGTGAGGACAAATGACGAATGTGAAATGCTGAAGCTGAAAGGGATGGTGAAAATATCTTTTGGTTGGTAATACATAGGTACTTATCCACAGGTCATAACTTCAGGCATGGCACAATGGTTTACGTTTATGGTTGATAAAGTTTGAATATTTAACCCTCTCTGGATACCCAGAGCCCTAAAATTGGAACATCTAACGGTTTGTATTCCCACTACCCTCTGGATTGTGCACCAGTGCACATTGTACTTGCACCTTTATCTTAAATTGTTGGGTTTTGTTGTATTTACAAAACCATTTTTATTAGATTTCATGTTTAATTATCATTTGGACACTGGGATTTAATGCAACAGATTATTCTGAATCTCTGACTCATGTAATAGAACAAGTTTTCTCAAAAGTTTGAGCCATTTAGTAACCTTTAGAGGACTTGTTTGGCATCTGAGTTCATCTCGTCAGACAGTTCTTACATTTGTCAAATTTTAAGTCTAGTTACATTTGCCATGGAAAATAGTATTTCCCTTTCAAATTGAGGGGCTTACGTTACTGCGTTATAGATTGAGTTAGGGTTTTAGTACTGAAGAAGGACTTTATTTCCAATATAAAACATGTTTCATGTTGGAATTTTATAAATTCTCATCCCATCTCAAATCCAAAACCATTTTAAAATTAAAAACAATGGTTTCTCCATCTTCGACTTCGACTCACCCAATTTTTGTACATACCAATGAATTGACATATATCTACATCATAATCATGTAGGAGTTACAGAAGAAAATTTTCTTTTAAAATAATAATAATAATCCAGACTTGGCGACCGACTTTCATTCCATGTTTGTTGTTTTCTTTGCTTGGAGAATTGAGAGGCGTTGAACAGGTCGGGTAACTTGATGTGAGAATCATGGTAGTTCGGTCACCTGCTAATGTCTGAAAGTGCCAATGGCACGTGCGCGCACACATTCAGAGACAGAGTTTTGAGCTACAGTTAATACTAGGGTCTGGGATTTGAATGACAGTTTCAAAAAGAATATAGAAGTAGAAAGTGCTATGTTTTTTATGGACACATTTCTAGTTTTTAGGGAATGCCCATTGATTAACAAATGGTCGGATGTAGTAATCCAACTTCTACCTATAACATGAGATAGATGCTGAAATACAATCAAAGCAATACCAAAGTAGATATGTATACTGGTACTTCTCCTTCTCTGGTTAAGCTCGATCTCTTGCTCGAGCTTTTGTCAATTTCGAGGCTTCTATATGTTGTCATTTGTGGTGCCTAGCAGACCTGCAATGATTTGCGTCCTATCGGGACTTCAATATGGTGCAAGCTGCTAAAGTGCTTGAATTACCAAATTCTTTGAACCATGCGATGTCTGTGAGTTCTAATGATCAGTTTACGGATGCAGTCCATATTTTGATTGATGAGTTAGAGGTCCACATTCATAGGTGCATCAAAAATTGGTTCTGCATCTTATTTTATATTCCATTCCGTTGAAATAAAATCATAGCTGTGAAAACGTTTTAATTTATTACTTGCTTATTTATAGTGTTGAAATAATTAATTGAACATTCATTTATTTTAATTAACTAAATATTTAATTAATTACAATATTCACTAAAGCATAAATAGATAGATATCATAACAATACAATTAAATTAATACAAGTATAACTAATTTTTACTTCCTGTCTCGATTTCAAACTCAATATCTTGGAACACTTTTATCCATCAAACTTTGCGAATACTAATTCATGAACGCCAATTCGAAAACGTTGCTTTCAAATGTACTTGTCATTTGCACGCTATGAAACAAACCACTAAATTTCTCTTTTCTGCACAATTTTTTGTAAATCGTTTCCAAAATTAAATCACTCAAATTTTGGAAAAGTTAGTGGTTCATTTATTAAGGGAAGTTACCTTAATTAATCTTCTCACTTTTATATAACTGCCCATTTCTCTCACACGTTCTCAACGGCTCTTTGATAACAAAAGCAGTATAAAGGAGAATTTGAGTCTAATTTTTCTGACAAGGTCACTAAGCCTACCCTCTAAAAGAAAATACACCATTTAATTGAAGAGTGAAAGTTTGACACTATATCGGAAACTATGGCACAAATTGGACGGGTTGCAGATCCATTTACTCTCAGTTTTCAAATTTGATTCGTTTTCATACCCTTAACGAATTCAACATCAATGGCTGGAGGTAAATATTTTTACAGAAGCAATCATGTTGTCTATACAAACTGAAAACATGCAAAACTAAAGATTTAGGGACGAAGCTATAATTGAGATCGATATATTTACCTCCAACTATTGCTCTCGAATTCGTAAAGGGTATGAAAACGAATCAAATCTGAAAATTGAGAGTAAATGGATCTGCAACCCGCCCAGTTTGTGTTCTAGTTTCCGATACAGTGTCAAACCTTCACACTCTTCAATTAGATGGTGTATTTTATTTTAGAGAGTAGGTTCAGTGACCTTATCAGAAAAAATAGACTCAAGTTCTCCTTTATATTGCTTTTGCCATCAAAGAGCCGTTGAGAACGTGAGAGAGAAATTGGCAGTTATCTAAAAGTGGGGAGATTAAATAGGGTAACTTCTCTTAATAAATGGACCACTAACTTTTCCAAAATTTGACTAAGTTAATATTGGAAACGGCTTACATTTCTTTTCAGAAGTAGTAAGATTCACTTTTTCATCCTCCATCATCAATCTTCCTTCTTCTTGAACACACATGGTCATAAA
Source organism: Allium sativum (assembly GCA_030737875.1). Taxonomy (NCBI): domain Eukaryota; kingdom Viridiplantae; phylum Streptophyta; class Magnoliopsida; order Asparagales; family Amaryllidaceae; genus Allium; species Allium sativum. The sequence goes on along the minus strand of CM060922.1, from coordinate 966,434,303 downwards.
TTCATTAATTGACCATTTATCCTTATGTGTATTGTAAGATACTTTAAAAGGACCATATTGATGGGGAAGAGTGCATAAAATGAAATGCACAAAAAAAGACTCGGACATGGTAACTTCTAAGTTATTTAGTTGAGCCACAATGTCTCTCATGCGCATGATATAATCACGCACTCCTTTAATCTCAGTGAGCTTCATGGATGAAAACTGCATTATTACGGTTATAGCAAGAGCTTTGTCTGAAGTAGCAAACTGCTCATCGATGGCTTTAAGAAGATCTCTGACTTTAGTGTGCTGATCAGCAGAACAACGAATACTAGCACAAATTTTAGGCTTTATGAACATAACAGAGAGACGGATTGATCTCTCCTACTTTTCATAAAACACAAATGTAAGTATTTTAACAAAAGCAATCATGTTGTCTATACAAACTGAAAACATGCAAAACTAAAAATTTAGGGCGGAAGCTATAATTGAGATTGATATATTTACCTCCACCATTGCTGTGGAATTCGTGAAGGGTATGAAAACGAATCAAATCTAAAAATTGGGAGAAAATGGATCTACAACCCGTTCAGTTTGTGCTGTAGTTTCCGATATAGTGCCAAACCATCGCACTCTTCAATTAAATGGTGTATTTTTTTTTGAAAGTTGGATCAGTGACCTTATCAGAAAAATTAGACTCAAGTTTTCCTTTATACTGCTCTTGCCATCAAAGAGCCGTTGAGAATGTGTAAAGTACGTGAGAGAGAAATGAGTAGTTATCTAAAAGTGGGGAGATTAATTAGGGTAACTTCCCTTAATAAGTAAATCACTATAACTTTTCCAAAATTTGACTCAGTTAATTTTGGAAACGGCTTACATTTTTCATTTGAACCAAACTGCTCTTACTGCTCTGAAGAAACCCGCTTTGGTTCACGGGTAATTTTATCCAGATATTGATGACTTGAGATGCGTAAGCCAAGTGCTGTACAGTTGTATTCGTTGAACTACAGCTTTAACCCGATTTTTCTTTTCTTTTTCTTTTTCTTGTATCTTGTCTGTGTTTTTTAGCTGTCAGGTCTCATGGGCTTCTCACAATGTCGTACAATAATTTTACCGTTTCTATTATGGAGTTTTACATGACACTATTAGGATGTAATGTATCCCAAACAACCAATATTCATCTGCTATTTGTTTTTTAAAACCTTGGTTAACAAACTTTCAAGTTTAAAATTAATTTTTTTTCTTAACCACATGCAAGAAACTTACTACGCTAGCTTTAAGTACCTTTCGGCTCTCAGATGTTCTTAGCATTTTGTTATAGCTAATTTTGATATTTGCATACATTTCATGCAGGCGACAAAACGGTTTTGTTTGCAGACACAGTTATGAGGTTAACTGGATCAGGAAAGCTGAAAAGACGTATTTTGTTGATTACTGATTTCGCCATCTACTTGGTTGATCCTGAGACTGATTCACTAAAAAGACGAATAGCACTCGCTGCTGTTGATAGAGTGTGTATGAGTGAGCTAAACGATAATTTCTTTGCGATTATCATTCTTACTGAATATGATCTACTCATGGCTAGCACTCGAAAAAATGAAATTGTTTCTGTACTAATTGAAGCTACAAAAAGCACAACCGAAGAACTCGAAGTTGTTTGTTCTAACAGGTAAGAGGAGAAGTTTCATTTATGCTATTTTGGACTCTAATCTTTTTTCACATGGCCTATCATATCTGAAATATTGATTACGTGGTGTAATATATTTATTATTTGTTGAGAAAAATATGAGAGAAGAAACATATGCAGTTATTACTTGTTAATAGCGGAGGTAGAAATTTCTACTACACCTTGTTATTCCTTCTATATGACAAAATTGGTTAACTGATTTGCTACAAGACAACAGAAATTATAAATTGAGAATTGTTATAACCGGATTTCAAAATTTGTTCCCGGTTATAGCCCAATGGAATATCAACTCAAATCTCCTCCTTTATCTATTGCTGGTATCTTGGTGTATGTGCATATCTGAGTTGTAAATTCTACCATACGTAGAAAATTATGCTGATATACAAACCATTTCATTTTTGAGTATTTTAAATGTTTTTGTACATGCTATAAGTTGAATTGTCTAGATTCTCAATGATATAAAATGCTATACTCGCTACAGATATGAGTATAATGCTGCTGCTGATATGGTGAAGGAAGTTGTATCTGAGGAAGTAGATGGTAACTTCTAACATCAATATAATTTTCTACAATTAAAAAATTATATTGATCCGTTTATAACTGCTGCAGGTGGCATCAAAACAAGGATCGTAAAGAAATAAAAGCCGAAGACAAATGAATTTCCCTATTTTCAGAGATTCTTTACAAGGCAACTGTATTTCATTCATTCATTTCAGAGATTCTTTACAAGGCAACTGTATTTCATTCATTCATTCATTTCACGTGTTAGAGTTACAAGCAGGTATAAACCTTTAAATGTAACCCATACCATTTTATATTGTTTACTACTCCATGTCGAAGTGGGCATGACATCGTGAACCATAAACTATCTTTCATTTATTTCAAATTTGGTATACACAGGTTTATTTGAGCTTCCCTTGTAGGTTTTGTTTTCACCTTTAATGGCATGGTTCTTCCGGTTTAATTTCAGTAGTCTGGCCAAATACCATTTATTGTTTATCAAGTTAATGACTTCAATTGTATTTGGTAGAAAATGAAAATAAGACCTTTCTTTGCTCGAGATCTTGAGCTTACTGATTTTTAACGAACACAGGTTAGATAGAATTCTTGTAAGAATTAAAGAAAAATAAGTACTTGTGATCAGAGCTACTAAAATGATAGACAGCAAAATATTTAAAAAAAAAAAAAAATCAAAAAGTCCTTGAAACCGAAAAGGATTTGTGATGCGCTAGAAGTTTTAAAACTCTGAAGTTGTCAAATTTTAGAAACCGACGAGGATTGCGTTTTTGAACGAGACGGTCGGATAGAGTATGGGTTTTCTATCATGTAACAAACTAAAAGATTGAAAAAAAAAAAAAAAAAAAAAAAAAAAAAAAAAACCAGAAAAACCCGTTGTTAATTTCACTAGAAAAAGCATTGGTAATTATTATAAAGTTACCAATGTAAGATTATTGCTGAAACAAAAGCTACATCAAAATGCATAAAGTCGGTGTATTTTTTTTAGAGCATGACAACAAATAGCTCAAAATTTCTGTTTCTCTTTTACCTGTATTCATGTGTCGTATGCGTCTTGGATGAGTATAGTAGTTTATATCGCAACGGCTATAAACATTTTCTTTTTCCCATTAACGAAACACCCCCGTTTTCTTCGCTCCTCCGGAACCGCTACAGAAATTGGTGCTTTTTCTACTTAGTGACTGGTGGGTTTTCGGGAAGACCTATGCGGGGTATCTTTCGGGTGTGGGATGCTCGTTTCCTTGCCGAAGCTTGATCCAACTTACATCAATTTCATGTGAATCAGAACGCTAGGCATACCAGTTATTTCTACTGGAAGTGGAAGTGGCCGGCAGTAATATACCTCTCCTCTCTTAGCGGGATCGATTAGACCTATCCACTAAGCACCAATATATTAGCTCGTTAATTAATACCAAGCGGGAGACTAAAAGGAGAGACCGACGACAGCTTTGTACGAGTGCTATCTGTCGTCCTACCTATAGTTGTGTCCTCGGTTCGATTTACATGTCTGATCCATTGTAGGTGACCGATCCAAACTATTCCAAGCGGAACCAGGCAATCCAACTATTATAACTTCACCAGCAGCAGAAGCTTCAACACATTCTGATACATTAGCTGCTGATTCTGGTCTCTAAGGCTCATCATGAGAGCGACAAGTAGAACAAAACAGTAAGTACTTCCGGCTCCTCGGGATGGATGATTTATTGAATACAAGTACTTGGCATGCACCTTTTTGATGATTTTCAAAGAATAAGGTTATAGTTTATAAAGTTTTGAGGCGAAGTTTTTTTTGTATTTTGAAACTTAAATTGGACCTGAGCCAAACTATCACTTTGTATTATGTAACAAACGAAAGGTAAGATTGGAATTTTTTTTTTTTTCTTCTTCTTAGAAATAGCCGTTGTTAGTTTCAGTAGAAAGGAATTGGTAATTATTATAAGTTACCAATTTAAGATTATTGCTGAAACGAAAGCTACATCAAAATGCATAAGGTCGGTGTAACTTTTTGGAGCATGACAACAAATAGCTCAAATTTTCTGTTTCTCTTTTTGCCTTATTCATGTGTCATTTGTCATATGCATTTCAGCCATCCATTTTTTATTATCAATTATTCATATTACATGATGGGTTGTACTGAATCATTATTCTGTCGTAACGAATGATTTAGAATTTTTGTGTCACATGGAGACTTGTAGAAACGGGATGGGAATTGAACACAACTAATGAGGCTGTCAGAATACATCCATTTAGGGAATAATGTTTTATATTCCAATCTTATTTCGACTCTGTGAAAATCCATCCATCTAAATTTAGGGAATAATGTTTGACATTATGTTCTAGGAAAAATCCATTTTGAAAGTAGAACGCTAGAGGTAGAAACAGGGTCGGCCCCAGGTCAAGGCATCTGAGGCGACCGAATTGAGCAACGCACCTTAGTCGGGCAACCATCAGCTGGGAGGAGGTGGTTTAAATATGGAAGTATTGAACTGAATAAAGATATGTAGAAAGCTGTAAAGCAATGTAGCTGTAGGCAAGATGGTCGTATGTGCATGTTGGCATTGGTTAGGTTTGTGGTTTGAGTAGAGGCAGCAGCAACAGCCTTGTTTACGTTCATTTTTGCCCCCTTTCCAAGGGCAGGTCACCAGCAGTTTTTGGACAGCGCTCTCTCCCTTTGCCCTCCTGCCTAGAGCAACCCAACCCTTAGGGGCGACATTGGGTAAAAATATAGGAGAATAGGGAGACACAAAAATTATTCCTGATCATTCTTCTAACCTTTTCCACTCCATTTTGAATAGGGGAATTACTTCAGACGTATTATATAAGAAATGCTATTTTTGACTAGCGTTTCCAATGTCTGGGGCCTTATCAAGTAAGATTCCTGTTTTATATATCTTGTGCTACTGCAACAGGTTAGCTGTATTGGAAGCTTGGTCTGATCGTCTAATCTTTTGCTTGTAGTTTTTATTTTTATAAAACATTACGTGTTAGTGTTTTAAAGAGTTTCATGAAATATTTCTTAATTGAATATTTATTGATGAACAAAACATTTCATGTAATTTTTTTGAGAAAATACAAGGATAATAGCTATTAGGATTGCCTCGTACGTTCTTAAGGAGGAATGATGGTTTGGATACAATAGTCCCACATCACAGAATATGTTGAAGGAATTGTATACAAATATGAACTGGTAGACACGTAATATTATGAATTTTTTTTGTTATACGGGAGTTGTGTGTCAGCTCATATGTGTGCAAAGAAGGGAGACTTTGTTCCGACCGTCGTTACATGACAGTGGTATCAAAGTCGAAGGTTACGGACTGGGCCATGCGGGCAACGCAGTGCTCTCGAAAGATACTCGTAGGATGTGAGTCAAGGGGGAGACTGTTAGGATTGTCTCGCATGTTCTTAAGGAGGAATGATGGTTTGGATACAATAGTCCCACATCACATAATATGTTGAAGGAATTGTATACAAATATGAGCTGGTAGCCACGTAACATTAGAGATTCATTTTGTTATATGGGAGTTGTGTGTCAGCTCATATGCGTGCAAGGAAGGGGGCTTTGTTCCGACCGTCGTACATAACAATAACTTGTATACAACCAATTATTATCCTTACAAGAAAATTGTAACGCATATACCAACACTACAAGAAAAGCTGCCGATAGTGACAACTATAAACTGACGCTAGCGTCCCAATCCAAAAGGTTTATCGATCTCAAGGGGTGTAGATTCATAATAGACATCTAGAAATTATTGTATGACAAGTAACATCAAAAGTGTTAGTTTCAGAAGACGGAATGTCTAATGTTTTTTCGCCTGGAGAATTAATCGGATTGCTGCGAGCAGAACGAGCAGGACGTGCTTTAGATGAAGCGATCTGTTATCGGGCAATTTTATTAAGAATAACGAGGGCGTCTCTGAATACTCAAAGCTTCATATCTGAAGCAAGTTTTCAAGAAATCGCTAGAGTTTTAGCAAAAGCTGCTTTACGGGGGCATATTGATTGGTTGAAGGGTCTGAAAGAAAATGTAGTTCTGGGGGAATTATCCCTATCGGTACCGGATTTAAAAAATTAGTGCACCATTCAACGCAAGACAAAAACATTCATTTTGAAATAAAAAAGAAAAATGTATTCAAGTTGGAAATGAGAGATATTTCGTTACACCATCGAGAACTTTTTTGTTCTTGTAGCCCAAAGAATTTCCATGACACATTAGAAAATTCATTTACGCGATTTCATAATTCCTAAGCAGAGATTTTTTTCTTTTTCCTTTCTATTTTTGTAAAATTAAATAATAAAATGAAGTAAATAATAAATAAAAATTACGGACTATGTATCAATGGTCAACCTCGTTATAAGGTTCCGTAGGAACAATTAGTTATTTCTAAAAAAAAAAGCGCGGGAAAAATGACAAGAAGGTATTGGAACATCCATTTGGAATAGATGATGGAGTCGTGAGTTCGTTTTGATCATGTACTAAGAACCGTTACTATATAACTAGACACAAACAAAATTGTGTCGACCTTAGTGACGACTGTCGTAGTCGTATTAGCGATGGCTGGTCGGTTAAATAAGACGCGTGGGATGTTGTGGGATGTTGAATGTTTGTCACTAGCCATCGCTAAATTACACAAGTCTGTAAACATAATTTGTCACTAGTCGTTGCTAATCGATGCAAGTCTGAAAATATTATCTGTCACTAGGTGTCGCGAGCCTACACCAATAAACCTCCTCAAACAGTCGTTAAACTGAAACATATTTTTTGTTTTTCATCTTTAATATTGCCTTCAGCTCACACATTTTATTGTTATTCTCATATCCAACCATCCTAATATATATATATATATATAGACACACACACACTTCGTTCCACGACATGTATTCATATCCAATAATTTCATAACATATTTATCATCAATTCCACAACACATATTTATATAAATATAAAAAATAAAACGCATATACCACAAAATATCACGTATACCGCAAAAACCAACATACCGTATTCATATACTAAATATAAGTATCTACAACAACTCGTATCTACTAAAAAAACATACATACACCAATATTCTAGTAAACCGTGTTTATATTTATAAAAAACAAAACGAAAAAAATGACAAGAACCTACTTGTCACCATTATCATCCTCATTTTCATCATCATCTCCATCTACAAACCCATCTAGATGTCCAAGTATCCTACCGTGCTATGATAGGTATGCGACAACTCGCTCATCCAATATGATAATCAATCCGTTTTTTCATCACTCATGAAACTCGACCATCTACTGATGGTGCAGAGCTATCTCCTTCTTCTGGGATCTCCTATAAGCGGATCGAGTCATCAATGCCTGTAATTTATTTTATTGTGAGTGTTAATTTAGGATATATGATTAAATATAATTTATAATTAAGTTAATGAAACATTTTACCTCCTGCTTACCGAAGTCATAATGCGTATTCCGAGTAGGTGGGTCAATGATAGTCATCCAGATACGATTGCATTAGCCTAAGATCAACTCACGGTCTGTGGACCGTGCACTCGAGCGACCTCAGTCTAGTATCTCTCGTGCGATGACGAACAATAAATTCATACAATAAATATTCAGTTTAAAAGTAATCAAGTGTGAGATACGAAAAATAAGAATGCTTACCGTTGTCGCCTGAGATTTTGCGTCCGTCCAAGTATAAGAGACATTACTGTCCTCATCTGTTTGCTTGGCAGTGTGAGTGTAAAACCTTAGCGAGTGTAGGCTCATGATGTAAACTCGATATCCCAAGTTATACGAATGAAAAATGTTACAAATATGATTAAATAATGTTACAACTATTTATAAATACAATTTATGATACTTTCCATTTCCCGTCGATGTTACTGGATGGACTTAGAGTCAGAACGGTGCAAAGCAGGATCTTTATTCTTGTTTGTCTGGTTCCGCTCTAAAACCTCCTGTAAATTTGTGTATACAATTAAATTATTTATATATGAAACTTAAACAAAATAGAATCTAGAAATGAGTTTATATGACGTACTCTCGCCTTGGGAGTATCGCACAGTTGAAGAAACTGTGATTATACCTTGGCGCTCATTCAGATCGGCTTCTTTCCTGCATTTTTAGCTTTGGATATGGAGTCCCTGTAGTTTTTTCACATTCTTTTATTCCAGTGGTTGACAAAGACATCTGTATCCTACGGGCCAACGCAAATAGTAGCATACGTATTGACAAACAAAACGATTTGGACTATATATATTAAATTAATTTTCAAATGAATTATAAATTTATAGTTACTGTCATTTCAGCGAATATGACATTCTTGATATGAGCAGGGTTGTTGTCCCAATGAGCCTAGCAGGCTGACATCCTGCTCTTGTTGGTCTGCTTGGAAATCTATAAAACAAAATCTGCGGGTTGGATCTCGAAACTCCTGTAGAAATAATGATGTACATACTATGGAGTTAATGTCCCGCTATTACCTCGCTATATCATGTAGCGGGTTACTACTGCTACGCTTTTCCCAAATAGTCTATAATATAGCCTTTCCGCTTTAACCCTCGTTATATTAGGCTATTCTCGATATATCATGTTATTTTCGCTATATTACGCTATTCTCGATATATCTTTAATGAAAGAAATGAACTGGAAAATGACATTTATAAATTATAAAAATTATGAAATTAGATATTTTAATTGAATTTTTTAACATATATTTAGAAACAAAAACACGTTAATATTCAATTAAATTTAATTACGTTAAAGTCATTTCCTTTTATTTACGGATGTTTGCACATATTTTATTTAAAATTAAGAATGTATTAATTATAGTTAAATTGACTGTTATTTTTTCATTTACTTATGGTTTATATATTCGTAAAAATTTAAGAACGAGTTATATGTGCAATTTTATAGTCATCCGCTATATCCCGTAATTTCCTTGTTTTATTTGCACTATGACTTTTTGGATCTCCGCCGTATTGGGTCTGCTAAGCGCTTTGATTGCACAGTGTACGTATTTAATAAAATTTAAATAATAAACATTTAACAAATTAGATATTTATCCTACACTCTTAGGCACGAGCTCTGCGACCGAGCGTAAATCTGACGCTGTGCCGCTAGTACCTGCATAAGGAGAAGGTTGAGAGTTGGTGGAATGTTGCCTGCGCATATCTATTACAAGCATCTCAATTCATATAATGATAACACACACACACACACACACATATATATATATATATATATATCAGTTGATAAACTCAAAACATATATTTATTATCACATTCATTATCACGTATATGTTTATACAACAACTGATACAAATATCAGTCCACAAACTCAGAGCATACAATATATCAATTCATAAACTCGGTACATAATATCAGTTCATTTTTAGAAAACATACCATTGTACAACATAACTCACAACATAGTCAAAGTTCAGAATATATTTTATACAAGTTATATAAATATTCATAATTATCAGTCTTCATCGTTTTTTGATGTAGTCTCGGTCTCATACTCTATTTCATTTTCTTTTGTGCTCTCAAATGCGTCTATTAAAATGTTTAATTCATTATTCAGCGATCCTAAATCAATAACATCAGTTATTATTATTTATTCATTTTGCTTTAGGTCCGTCTAATACGCTGCTTCTTCTGAAATATTAATTCCTTCAAACATAAATTTTGCCTTTATTTTAAAAACAACAGACCAATCCGCTTCATTTCTTTTTAAGGATGGATACGAAGCAAAATAAACTTGTAATGTTTGTTTGGTTAATATGAAAGGATCATACTTATAATAATATGAGATTTTTTTTTATTTCTATAAGTTTATAATCTGTGTACGTTGATTCCAGAATTAGGAACTTTGTTGAATCAATTGCACTTGAATAAACAATTTTTTCTACAGGTTGATTTAAAACCCGTGTTAAGACGTCGTAAAAGTCTTTTATATGCTCATCTAGATCGTCACTACCTTTGACAAACACATCACTGTCATATGTTAATTTTTTAGTACAATGGTCTTTGGTGTTAAATTTAAATCCATTGACGAAGAATATTGGATAAGTCTTGACATTTCTTTTTGGTTCGAGCGCAAGATGTTGCAACCCTTCATCAATAACGCAATTTGTTGGGTCATAAACGTAGTTCAAAAACCATTTAGTAAAATCTTTACTGAGATTGCCCGATGAATGTTGTGATTCGTAAATCCATATATGAGTTTATATCCCCAAAGAAAATGTTCATGTTTCTTTCATGTAACGAGGACAAGCTAGGCGATCGGTCGTACTCCAACCTAAAAGTATCGCATATGCTGGAAAATTACTAATAGTCCATGATAGGGAAGCGAACATACGAAAATTCTTTTTTCTGAAATGTCATATGTTTTAGCTCCTTTAACCCATAGTGTTTTCAACTCTTCAATTAAGGGTTGTAAATGAACATCGATTTGAGTCGGATCATCAAGGCTAGGAACGACAACAGTGAGAAACATATATGATGTTTTCTTACACATCCACGAAGATAAATTATAAGGAGTAATGATAATAGGTCAAGATGAATATTTACTATCAAACTGATAGAATGGTGAAAACTCATCCACACATAAACCATGTCTGACGTTACTGCTCTCTGCGACAAATATAGGATATGTCCTATCAAAATATTTCCATGTTTCTCCATTTAATTAATGTATCAATGTTTCATCTTCCTGTGTTTTCACACTGTGTCATCGTATATAACGTGTCATGGCCATAGACGCATATAACTTTTATAGTCTACGTGATGGGTAAATAATGCATTTTTTGTATGAAACTTCCTTTCCTTTATTTTCTTTAGGTTTGTACCTTTCCTCACCACATCTTTTGTAGTTCCTACGATTAATATCATCTTTTCAATATAACATGTGACATTTGATACAAATATCTATTTTTTGGTGCGGGAGACCAAAAGCAGACTTTAGTGTTTTCGCTTTGTAATGACTATCGCACGTCAGATTATTTAGTGGCATATGTGTTTTTGCAGCTTGTACAACCATTATAAATTCAATATCTGTAGAATTGAATTTTGATTTTATAGTGATGTATTTAGTGGTTTTTGGGTAATTCAATTTCGCTTTAACAACCATCCCACAACGGCCTCTTAGCCGATAAATCATAATTTTTTTCGCTTTCGCATTTAGTTCTTCTTTGATATTGATGACATTATCGTCAACTTGAATGGTAGGGAACATTGATCGTGCTGCATTTTCTACTATATTTTCTATTGGATTCGTCATAACTAAGTCAGCCTCAGACATTGCGAGATTTACTATAGGTGCACCAAGTTCTCCATAACGATCTCATAAATAATAATTTACGCTGTAACGACTTAATTTTTTTAATGTTTTAAATTAAATAGCGACTCGAAATTTAACAATGAAATTTGGTATTTGTAATACGTTTAACTAAACGTAGCAAAAAAATAAATTTCGTACTCAAATACGTAAGTTTCATTTTATTCGCGAAATTTAGTTGAAGATTACAAATCGTTGAAATAAAATGTTTTCGAAATTTTGGTGTTTCTTTTTTTATAATATTAATAACGCTAACGTTAATTGCTCGGAATCTCCTATTTTGTCTATAAAAACGTGCAAAACTGACAAAATAACTTGTTTATATGTTTGGTCATCCTGTTTGTACATTTTTTTGAATCTTTTAGAAGGAATAAATATTAATTGGCTTGATAACTCACACAGGGTTAGCCAGATTTAATTTTTGTGTTTTGAAAGGCGAAATCAACTCGTATTTCCATATGTTTCTTCATTTTTGCGTTGATTAACCTCGTTCTTCTCTTCTCCTTGTTGCTTTAAATTTAACATCTGAACTTTCATTTATAAAGAGAAAAGAAAAAAGCTCAGATTCGGCCCTCTCCACTTCTTCACGCAAATAATTATTAAACCCAGTCTCTCTCCTTCTCTGTACATCTATCTTCTGTCGTAAAAGTGAAGAAAAAATAAACACAAAGCAATCAAAACCAAGCTTCCTTTTTCCTAAATCCCATGACTCTTCATTTTCACGTTTTTTGTTTTGTCCTTAATCAAAACCCACACCGCTTCATTTCTTCCTTTCTCTTCATTAAATCGATAATTCCAAAATCAACGTCATTCTACTTGCAAAAGTTCCCTGAGCTCTGGGAAGTTAAAGCGTTTAGCAGTTCTATAATGGTAGAGGTGCAAAAAGGTGTAGCGAGGATAAAACGGGGAAATAGCGGAGGCGCAAAAATGTTCATTATATGTAAAACATAATATTTAAAATTGATTAATTATCGTTTTTACATTATGTGTAGAAGAAACTATCATCAATTAATCTTATATAACAAAATCAAAGAATATTATGGTTACACATGCTAGATCTAAAGATTATAATAGATTTCTATTATATATTGAACACTTATATTTTAAAATTAGCTCTTTACATTAACTTTATTGATTTAAAAAAAACAGAGAACTAGTCAAATCAAACTAGATATATTAATATTATAATGTTGGCGCTAAAAGGCCTTAATTTAGCTGAGGCGACGGGAAATAGCAAGACTAAAAGTGGATTTACTGTTCATTAGCGTTAAAATGAAATAGCGTAGCGGTTGAAGAGCGCTACAAGCTATAGCGGAGATTTTATTGGGCTTTCGCAGGGCTTTAACTGCATAACATGGGACACACAGCCTTGGCCTCCAATCCACCCTTTTCCTTTTCGTAATCATGAACTTTTCTTTTCATAAATTAATCCTAATCACTACTCTGATCACGCCATCACCGTACGCGCACAGATCCACAACCGCTACATTGACCCACTTTGTGACCTCACCAGACCCGCGATACCTTATGTAACACCCTTAAGTCCCACATCGTGGAACCCTGTGTGAAGTGGGTACTTATATAGTAGACCCCATCTCTTACTAACGTCGAGGCCTAGTGATGGAAAACCCTACATCTGAGAGGTGGCAAAAGTAGGGACAATATCGGTGTTAGTAGGGAGGTTGGCTTAGCCTGTGTGGCAACGCCATGTGTTGGCGGATCTCGAAACTTAGCCGAGGCCTTTTGAGGAACAAAACCCCACACCTGTACGGTGGCTAAGTTGGGGACAATATCTTGCGTGAACGGAGGTGCGAGTTGTTACAGTGGTATCAGAGCCAATACCCAACTGTAATTGTGGCTCCTGTGTGGACCACAGCGCCTGGGTGAGGTGTTTGTGAGCCAATGGGGACGTTGGGCTCTGTAGGAGGGGAGAATGTAACACCCCTAAGTCCCACATCGTGGAAGCCTGTGTGAAGTGGGTACTTATATAGTAGACCCCATCTCTTACTAACGCCGAGACCTAGTGATGGAAAACCCTACACATGAGAGGTGGCAAAAGTAGGGACAATATCGGTGTTAGTAGGGAGGTTGGCTTAGCCTGTATGGCAACGCCATGTGTTGGCGGATCTCGAAACTTAGCCGAGGCCTTTTGAGGAACAAAACCCCACACTTGTACGGTGGCTAAGTTGGGGACAATATCTTGCGTGAACGGAGGTGCGGGTTGTTACACCTTACGAGTTGAACCCACGATCGTCTTTACTAAATCACAACTCCACAGCCGTGGGCTACCATAAATCCGCCGCTACCTTACACCCAGATCCGCCACTTTTGGCCTCACTAACCGACGTGCCTCCATAGGCCACCCGATGCAATCAAAGTCGGCCAATGACAACGCTTGAATCACAGCCCTGGTGCTTGCTTTGGCATATTCATTGAATGATTTTGTTCCTTGTTTTGAGCAAAGATGTGGTTATGTTTGTGGTTGAAAGCGAGTTGTGTCCGTGAGGGAAAGAGTTGTCCATGTTATGGGGAAAATTGGAATGTTTTGAAGTTGTAGGCGAACTTGAGAAATCTTCTGGCTGAGATGCGTGGTCGCTCGTCTTTCGAATGTGAGAAGTCAGTGTTACAACTCACGATTTACATTATTATGCAAATTAATCATCAAATTCATGATAGGTAGGTTTCTACGCTAGTTAATTTGTTGGTTGGAGAATTTGAAATTTATATTGACACAGTTGACACCCGACATTGAACTGAGTTGATTGAATGTTAGTAAATTGGTTGTTGATCTACTTGATAGTTTAATAATCACATGAAATAATAGTGATTGCTTCATGTATCATGCTTGTCATTATTGTTATTTGTATGTATGTTTATTTATTTGTCATCATCCCTATTAACCACACTGCAAAATCCTGATATTTTTAAATTGTATACGAAACCATTATGAAATTAAATTGGGATATGGGTCAAAATGGATAAAATTTAATGTTTAAATTAAATTGTTAATTTGAATTAATTAATATGAACAATTTTTTTAAACCATTAAACTGAATCTATTCATGAAAGCAGTTTAGAATTGGAATTTGACTGTATATTTTAAACTTGAACCATTTAAGCTTTAAGTTGGTTTGAAACCTAAATTAATGTTAAGTTAAGTTATGTAAATATTGGATATTTGGATTGGATTATGGGAATGTTTTAATTTAGTATTATTTTATATTAACTATTTAAACTAATTTCTTCTTCACTATTTATTTTTATATTACTATTTATATTATTCTTATATATAGGTATAATAGATCATGATTGTAACAACCTGAAGTTTTATTTTTTTTCAAATGATTAATTAATTGAAAATTAAGTTTTCAAAAAAAAAAATTAAACAAAATAAGAGTTAATTTATTATTGAATTAAATGAAATAAGTGAATTGGATACATATGTACAAACATGAATAGGGTTAATTTACACTACTACAAAATAGGTCATTTGCACCGGTTGTTTACCCCCTGTTGCTTCGGTTCTACAACCGGTGCAAATACAGATGATGCAAAAAGTTCTTCACTTTTGCACCGGTTTTAGAACTGAAGCAAAAAAAAGGTTTTTGCACCGGTTGTCAGTAACAGCTGGTGCAAAAAAGGAGTTTTTGCATTGACCGTTGCCAAAAACTGGTGCAAAAAATGTTTTGTTGCTTAAAAAATCTTATTTTTTGTATCGGTTGTTTTCTACAACCAGTGCAAGAGATGGAAACGTAGCACCGGTTGTTGATTATTAAAAACAACCAATGCAAATTCCACCTGAAGCATATATATATATATATATATATATATAATATATATATATATATATATATACATACATACATATATATATATAATCATGTTGTTTTAAAACTTGAAAAGGTTTCAAATTATTCATAAATGCTTATTACTACAAATCTTATCAAACAAACAATAAAATCATATCATATAATGAACAAAAAGAAATCAAATAAATATTATATAAGATTGACAAATAAATGCATTCACAAACAAATATAATATTAATACAATGCACCGATTATTCCCGATTTATTGAACCCTTCCTTTTCGTTTTTCATGTTTCCTGCTTGTAAAAGTCTTAGACAACTCCTCTTTCATCCTCATGCTTGCAGCTATATTTCTACGTGCTTGCTCTCGTGTTAAGCGGTCTCTTATAGGCTCAGGCATGGATTGTTCTTCCCGTGCATAGAGATCTAGATTTGACGATAAATGATCCCATAACCTACAAGAATATAATATTAATTATTTGTTATATAAACCAGTAATGGGGAACAATCATCTTGACTTCAGGTAATATGTGAGATATTTGAATGACCTAAATAATTCAAATGCTCCTATATCTTAATTGTTTCAATGAATAAATCAACGGCCTAAATGAACAATAATGTAAGAGATAGACCTGTTATAAAAGACGAGAGATAGGGTATTATATATTAGATTCATCGACTTATTTAATTAACGGTCAAATTATATGAATTATGAAATAAAGGGATTACTGCTTATGTCTATGTGGTGCTTTTGAGTGTTGTAAATGAAAGTTATCCAGTATGAAGAAAATGATAATCTTACCAAGCATGCAGTTAAAGCCCAGCTAAAGCCCCGCAAAATCCTCGCTATAGTCCGTAGCGGCCTCTAGCCGCTACACTATTTCTATTTAGTGCTAATGAATAATAGATCCGCTTTATTCCCCGCTATTTTCCGCTGCACCCACTAAATTAACGCTTTATACCATCCGCTTTAGCAATATTAATATATGAAGCTTGATTTGGCTAGTTCTCTTTTAAAACTAATCAATAAATTTAGTGAAAAGAAATAATTTTAACACATAAGTGTCTAATATATAGTAGAAATCTATTTTAATGACCATTTCTAATGTGTGTAACCATGGTATTCTTTGATTTTATTATATAATTTACTAGATATTAGTTTCTTCTACACAAATGATGTGAGAATAATAATTAATTAATTTTAAAATACTTATTTTTACATCTAGTGCAACTTTTTGCACCTCCGCTATATCCCGCTATTTTCCCGCTTTATCCCCGCTACACCTTTTTGCACCTCCACCGCTACAGAACCGCTGAGTGCTTTAACTGCATAGTTACCAAGACACAAAAAATATGCTATCATCATCCACTAGAAATATAGTTAATACTCTGGCCGTCTCATCTTTGTTGCTTCCATTTATAGTTGAACATCTAGAGTAAATGATTTCAATTGGAAGCAATATTAACATGATTTCTAAAAAAGAGAATTCTTAACTGAATTTTTTTAGGTAATCACAATTAATGCTTACCTTCCCTGTAAAGCATCATGTCCTCAATGCAACTCTTGGCACTATTGACCAGAGAAACTTTGGTCATGAAACTGAATTCCTCCAACATAGTCTCAAAGCACAGCGCAACATACCACTCAGGCGATACTTTGGAAGCTCCGGTAGTTTCTAAAATAGTAAGTAACCATCACACAATAAATTCAAAGGTCACTAATGTGCTTGATTTATCAAACTTAATTTACTAATTATAGAATTACAAGAAGCACAGGAACATCATTTAACTTGCAGCGAGGAAAAGTAATATCGAGTCCCAAGTGGAAAGAGCTAGTGCTTAAAAAGCTTAAGAATTTTTTTTAAGAATAAGATGAAAATATTATAATTGTTCTCAATGACTCAAATTCTAGGATCTTAACATCACTTAATTAATGTTGAAAACACTTTTCAACATGAATGGTGTAGTGTGTGTGTATGTATATCTAATTACAGTTCACAAACACATGCGTATATACCAGTTCAAACAACAACGAATGTATTTGCACAAGACTGAAAAATCAGGTATGACGTAAAATATAATCATATTCCCATTGCACTAATGAAAGGCAGTCAATTTTCTGCTGTTTAGAGATAATTTTCTTCTGCTAGAAAAGATGCATACTGAAAAAGGCTTGATGTTAGGTGTGAAACTAGTAGTCCGCATGTATATAAAATATTGTAAGTAGATAAGCAGTGATTAATATTCTAAGGCATTCAACAATCATTGGTATACTGGCTAGTAATAGATAATCAACAGCTTACGCACTAGTTTTTAAGTTTCTAACAAACTTTCCTAAATGATACTGTGCCGGTAAATATGCAGGTGAAACTAATCAAAATACATAATATTAAGTTTCCAACATAATGGAAAAATGATACCACTATGCGATACAAACTTACAGTGACATTAGAATATGCAAAAGGACCTATAAAGGAGCGATATGAAGTGCTGGATTATGGATTGTGACAATTGCGCTCATAACCTTCTTTTACATGATCTTGTATTCTCTTCAAATGACCTCACCCTTATGATGCTACAAAGAATCCTTCTGCCCTTTTACAATTAATAAAGTGGATCCTACAATTTGTCCTTCATCTCGCATATATTGTTCTTAGGGCTGTCAACGGATACTTTCGGATACGGATAGTGCCATATCCGTATCCATATCCGAATGTGACGGCCCGCCCCGGACCAACCGACATTTCTTCGAAATGCGCTGTACTGATGTCCAACTAGCACGGGACGGTCGTCGAAAGAAAAGAAAAGAAAAGAATTTGAAACTATGAACTAACAAGGAACCTGTAATATATCTCACAACGCATGGAATAAAATATAATAACAACATAACTTTGACATAAAACAGGCGAGACAGTGCATAAGCTGAAAACTAAATCATCATAGCAGCCGAATCCATAATACAGCTTATGATCCAACATCATTATTACAACTTCAAATTACTGTCTCTAAAGCAAAAGAAAGAAAAGGTACACTACTAATGCCCAAGAAGTGACCAGTAATAACACAGGGAGAATATATATATATATATATATATATATATATCTCATACGTGAAAGCCTCCTGCTCGTCTCCGGATACCACCTAACATGTCTCTAGTCCGCCCATTTAAGAGCACCCAGAGTAATAAGAAGAGACATAAAACTCTGGGTCAGACAAAAGTCTGGTATGAGCGATAAGCAGCAAAACAAAACAATAACAGGTATAATCCAATCATACCTGAATCTGGACCTGCAACCAAAGAGTTAGCACAACATGATGTACAATACTCTAAGGTGACACTAACACATGCAGTGAAAATAATGGGGGTGGGGGTAATGGTGATAGCAAACATCAAACATAGCAATCATCCTCACATCTCTCACTCAGTGCGTAAAGCATACGATATCTACCACTTCGACCACTCAATTCTTTGCTACGATCACTCTGCCCCATGGAGTCATAACGGCTCCACTGCACTGATCCATAGCCACTAATCTGCCTCTCAGTGGTGAGTCAAAGCTATAGGCATCGATAACCCCTTAGAACACGTCCCGCAACAAAGTCCAATCATGAAGTTAACTCGTTGGTCCCCAACTGGATCCTGAGTAAAACTTCCCATTTGGACTACCTTTGCATCTCGGTTTTGGTCTCCTCCGGATCGGTTTGAATGCGCGTAGTACCCCAGTTATCATCGGTTCGATTGAGCCATCCTGGTTCGATTCGTGATGTCCTTTCCATAGCATCAGTTCGGTTCGGCTCGTAGCGCCCATCTTCGGTTCTGTTCGCGATGTCTTCACTCGAGCGGTCGGGGTCCTCCATTGGCTCGTAGGTCGAGCTTTCATCGATTCGGGTTCGAGCTCCGGTTCGGTCGCTCGCTCCTTCTTCCACGGGCTCGCTTGCATTCATATGGATCAGATCTCATTATAGTCGCTCCCCTAGAAATCACTCGCTTCCTCACAGTCGCACTCCGAGGAATCGCTCGCTCCCCACAGTCGCTCTCCTAGGAATCGCTCGATTCCTCACAGTCGCACTCCGAGGAACCGCTCGCTCCCCACCGTCGCTCTCCTAGGAATCGCTCGATTCCTCACAGTCGCACTTCGAGGAACCACTCGATTCCCCATAGTCGCACTCCTAGGAATGCTCAATTCCCCACAGTCGCACTCCTAGGAATCGCTCGATTCCCCACAGTCGCACTCCGAGGAACCGCTCCGTTCGACCCAAAACCTGCACCACTTCCCAGCAACCAATTTTCGCCTCTCGACGGTGTTTTCGACCATTCTAACTTTCCTATGCAACCACAAAACATTCCAAATAGTAATAGCAATATGTATAATCAACCATAAACACCAAAACAACAACTTGACATGATAATATGGATTAAACATACCCAAAACTCATGTTTTCCGCCTTAATCCCCTTAATCATGAATTAACCATACGATTAGCAAAACATGTACAAATTAGCCCAAATTTCAAACAGAGGCATAAAATAATGTTTACGAATTTATATTTTTTTTTATAGAATTTTAGCATGCATAATTTCATTAATTAACACTAATCACCCCTAATTCGCCGTAATTAGTGAAAAACAATCTAAATCACTCACCTTAGCCATAAATAATTTATAGATATGAACTTGTCTACTATTATGGGTCGAATTCCAATGCTTAGCAGCAGACCCAACTCTGATTTTCCACTAGACTTCTTTGATTTGATGTTGCTTAGCTTAATCTTCGATTAGAAAGCGATTAGGTGATGTTTAAATGAAGAATTTGAGAGTGGAGGCCATTACTTGGGTTGAAGGAATGAAAGTGGCGGCTGCAAAAATGATAAAGAAGGGTTTCTCTAGTCCCTTTCAGTCCTTAAATACCCCTAATCTCGAAATCCCCCAATGGGCCTAGCTGCTAATCACCTGGTTAAGCCTAATTAAGTTGTTTTTCACCTTCTAAACCTTAATTCATCCATATCTCCTAAACGGTAAGTCCGTTTGATTAATGTGACCACTCTACAGAAAGGTAAACCATCATCCGGATCTAATGAAAGAGGTTTCAGGTCAAAACTCCTTACCAATCAAAAGTTATAGGCGAAACAAGATTCGTCAGGGGCAAAACGGTCATTTTAAAAATCAGCAAAAATTATGAACATGGGAAATGACCCCAATAGTTGTTCCCCAAGGTTACACGACCATACGACTTCGTATGAAAATGAAATAAATATTCTATGATCCTCCGATGCGTAGAATGCGGGTCGTTACATTCTCCCCCCTTAAGAAATTTCACCCCCAAAATTCCTTAACCAAAACATAGATAGGATCCCGCATGCCTATCAATCATTTGCAACAATAAAACATACATAACAACACAACAAGCCTATCCTTGCATACGGTTTACTAACAAGGGAGTAACTTTAGCTATTAAAATCTTACCAGCAAAAAGTTCTGGATACAACTTCATTATGTTCTCCTCTGTTTCCCAAGTACAGTATTTCTCATTCCTATCCCACTGAACTTTGACTAGTTTCCCCGTCTTCCCGAAGCTGCTTCGTATCGTACTCAGCAATATGCATTGGTCGGCGGTTTCCAACCACCTCAGGTTCTACCTTGATATCATCTAACTGGTCTGGTGAAATAGTCACATTAGGGTCGTGCACAAACTTCCTTAACTGGTGAACATGAAATACGTTGTGAACTCCAGCCATCTTGTCAGGCAACTCAACTTTATATGCCAAATTCCCAACTTGTTTGAGAACTGGGAATGGACCAACAAATCTTGGTGCTAACTTGCCTTTCCTACCAAATCGAATCACGCTCTTTAATGGAGAAATCTTGACAAATACCAAGTCACCAACGGAGAATTTCTATTCTCTTCGTCTCCTATCAGCATAACTCTTCTGTCTATCTTGAGCGGCCTTCATTTGCTGTCGAACTACCTTGATCTTGTCAGAAGTTTCTCTTATTACTTCTGGTCCAAGCACATATTTCTCACCGGTCTCTAACTAACATGACAGTGAGTTGCACGGTCTTCCGTACAAAGCTTCAAATGAAGCCATACCAATACTAGATTGATAACTGTTATTATATGCAAACTCTGTTAGATGCAAATGGTCATCCCATGATCCACCAAAATCCAATATACAAGCTCTCAAGAGATCCTCTAATACACGATTCACCCAAATACCATCATGATCCAATCTAGTCCTTGGTAAACCATCAATGAAATCCATTGAGACTTGTTCTCACTTCCATTCGAGAATTTTCGACGGTTGTAACAAACCACTAGGCTCCTTTTGCTCAGTTTTAACTAACTGGCAATTCATGTACTTCATCTCTCAATCTATTAACATTGGGTACAACCAATCTCCTATTCTTTTAAAGCCATCCTTCTCGACCAAGTCCATACTTGCTCATCTCCATGCCATCGATCTCCATTTCTACATTGGAGACGATTTCCAATAGGTTAGGATCGTTCCTCTAACTGGAATAAATCCGCTCAATCAAAGTCGGTCTAACCATCAAACTTGCTAACATTTATGGATCCAATCCATACTTACGTCTGAGATCATATCCCACGATATACTCTAGTTGCTTCCATTCAAGAAACATAGCATCTAAATTGTCATGTCTCCTATTCAATGCATCAGCTATCGCACCTAGTCCGATAGCACAGGCATCCGTGTATGCCGTCATCTCTTCATTCTCTATTACCAGAATCCTACAGGTGATAGTCTACTCAAGGGAATAAATATAGGAACAAACATAGCAACCATAGAATCCATCAAACATGTCATATCCATCACCTGCTAAATCCACACACACGTCGATACCTACTTGACTGGTCCAACCAATCCCAAGGCTAATGGAAGTCCCACCTCCATACATACGTCGATAACTACTTGACTGGTCCAACCAATCCCAAGGCTAATGGAAGTCCCACCTCCATACATACGTCGATACCTACTTGACTGGTCCAACCAATCCCAAGGCTAGTGGAAGCCCCACCTCCATACGGACTACCGTACGTCCAATGCACGTTTATCCTCCAAGGATAACTAGATCACGTCCAACGGATCCAAGGTAACGGGCGTCCCCAGATACCCATGTTTCGAGTCCGCCTAGAACACTCTAAGTATCGATGATTTCTTGGTACTCTCATCAGAAGAGCTACCCACATACTCTGACCCAGTCTCGAGTATCTATTACTGACAAATCTCAAGTCCAACATGAATCGTCTCTCTATTCGTTGCATCTCGAAGATCAATGAACAACCATTTTCCCTTTTTTCGAGTTCAAGTCCAACTTGAAACTCTCGTACATTCGCTGAATCTCCAAGATCAACGAACACTCCACAATGTTCTAAACATACTTCAAATCTAACATGACGTATCTTCACATTCGTTATATCACCATGACTAACGAACTCGTCCCATCCAACGTATACTCACCTCCCAGAGATAAGCTAGACTCATCCAATGAATCTAGGTACCCTACCTATAGGTCCTAAACAATCCATTACCTTGCAGATTTCTCGAGTCCCACTCGATCCATCTCCTAACCCTATCAAATCCAAATCTCTCGAGTCTCACTCGAGTCATCCCATAGTCATATCGAGTCCAACTCGGGGCAGTCTACGTCATCGAACAGTCTTATCATGTCCCGTCTGCCCATCACTCCTCGAGTAAACTAAGATATCATCCAATGGAAATCACAACAACTACTTATATCTCACGCAAACCATCCTAGTCGAACTCGACATTCCCTAAGCACAAGCCCCAAAGGCCTAAACCAATATCATACAAGCACTCAAGAAGCATCTCCTCCGAATTTAGACAATCTACGTGAGATGATACTAGCAAAGGAAAACTAAGCAATCACAAGCAAACATACATCCATGATTCGATAAGACCAACTTACGACAAATCATACAAAGGCTGGTCGAACCACCGATCAAATTCATCATAACTAAAGGTCTACCGACAATCTCGAGTTCCAATTCCAACCTATCTACCAGGTCACTAGATAGGAAGAAATGGGAAGCCCGATATCAAACAAAACTCGGACATGAACATCATAAATAGAAAGCATACCTTGAATGATGACATTCTTTCCCTTCTCCGCCGAAGTTGGGGCATTTGACGAAGAAGGAACAACACTGATAGCATATGCTTTCACGATCTACTTCTCCCTAGGAGTTTGCGGACATTTATCCTTGTGATGTCCCGCTTGGCCACAATTAAAGCACTTCCTTTCCCCAAGCTTTTCCTAACAATCTCTGGCATAGTGGCCCTTCTTGCCACAACTAAAGCACTCGCCATCTTTCTTATTCTTCTTATTATGACCATCCTGGGTTTGGTTCTGTTTCCTCTTATTTTGGGACTTTTCTTTGCCTCCACCGCTTGCTTGCGGCTTTGGCTCCTCTGTAGATGCAACAACAACTTCAGTCTTTGGCTTAGGGTAAAGACTCTCTGATCTCAATGCCTTTCCCACAATGGATTCAAACTCTCGTCAATATGGTTTATATGCCTTTCCCCTAAGTACCCATCCAAGACAGTTATGAACTTCTCGTTCTTCTTCTCGGGAATGTCAATAAGGGATAATCCATATTTCGATAAGGTGTCGAACTTAGCAATATATTCCGAAACTTCCCTACCATTCTGCTTAAGCTCCAAAATTTTCCTAAACAATTCAGATTTGTGAGCAGTTGGAATGAACTTTTCGCTGAAACGAGTCATAAACTGATTCCAAGTAACTTGATCTTCAGGAGTAGCTGCTTTAATAACATTCCACCAATTTATAGCTCGTCCTTGAAGCTGACGCGATGCTAACTTTCTCTTCATGGCATCATCAATTTCCAAGTTCTCGAAGATGCGCTCACAACTGTCCTACCAATCTTTAACATCCGTAGCCGACTCCGTTCCGTGGAACGGCTTCCCGCCAAGACTAGTATAATCCTTGTTAAGCTTGGAGAAATCGGCCCTAGGCGCCTGCACTACTACACCACCACCGTTAGCAGCATTAGGAACTGCTCCCCAAGCATCCCTAAGCATCTCTCGCATGAAGGTAGTAAACATCGTCCTCATATCAGGAACATCCCTATTGTTTGCTCCTGAACCTGTACTCCTCGTATATCGGCTCATCGTTCAGTCTGTAAAGAGAAAATGATTAACCATCTCAATGTCGTGCCAGTGCAGTGCGAGTTCCTCCTTAGATATATTAATAGTATATATACATATGTATAGCTTTTGGAAACCAAAATATCACAAGTATGCGCTCTCATATACGTATACTATCTCTCCCTGATGTCTTTCCCTAGGTTAACTACGCAACCTAGAGCTTTGATACCAAGTGTGACGACCCATCCTGGACCAGCCGACATTTCTCCGAAATGCGCTGTACCGATGTCCAACTAGCACGGGATGGTCGTCGAAAGAAAAGAGAAGAAAGGAATTTGAAACTATGAACTAACAAGGAACCTGTAATATATCTCACAGCGCATGGAATAAAATATAATAACAACATAACTTTGACATAAAATAGGCGAGACAGTGCATAAGCTGAAAACCAAATCATCATAGCAGTGGAATCCATAATACAGCTTATGATCCAACATAATTATTACAACTTCAAATTACTGTCTCTAAAGCAAAAGAAAGAAAAGGTACACTATTAATGCCCAAGCAGTGACCAGCAACAACACAGGGAGAATATATATATATATCATACGTGGAAGCCTCATGCTCGTCTCCGGTACAGCTACTCGTGCATACCACCTAACTTGTCTCTAGTCTGCCCGTTTAAGAGCACCCAGAGTAATAAGAAGAGACATAAAACTCTGGGTCAGACAAAAGTCTGGTATGAGGATAAGCAGCAAAACAAAACAATAACAGGTATAATCCAATCATACCTGAACCTGGACCTGCAACCAAAGAGTTAGCACAACAAGATGTATAATACTCTAATGTGACACTAACACAGGAAGTGAAAATAATAGGGGTGGGGGTAATGGTGATAGCAAACATCAAACATAACAATCATCCTCACATCTCTCACTCAGTGCGTAAAGCATACGATATCTACCACTTCAACCACCCAATTCTTTGCTACGATCAATCTGCCCCATGTAGTCATAATGGCTCCACTGCACTGATCCATTGCCACTAATCTGCCTATCAGTGGTGAGTCAAAGCTATAGGCATCGATAACCCCTTAGCCTACG
Source organism: Allium sativum (assembly GCA_030737875.1). Taxonomy (NCBI): domain Eukaryota; kingdom Viridiplantae; phylum Streptophyta; class Magnoliopsida; order Asparagales; family Amaryllidaceae; genus Allium; species Allium sativum. Next base: position 966,408,725 of record CM060922.1, on the reverse strand, counting down.
TCCCGTAGCAAAGTCCAATCATGAAGTTAACTCGTTGGTCCCCAACTGGATCCTGAGTAAAACTTCCCATTTGGACTACCTTTGCATCTCGGTTTTGGTCTCCTCCGGATCGGTTTGAATGCGCGTAGTACCCCAGTTATCGTCGGTTCGGTTCGGCCATCCTGGTTCGGTTCGTGATGTCCTTTCCATAACATCAGGACGGTTCGGCTCGTAACCCCTATCTTCGGTTCAGTTCACGATGTCTTCACTCGAGCGGTCGGGGGTCCTCCATTGGCTCATAGGTTGAGCTTTCATCAATTCGGGTTCGAGCTCAGGTTCGGTCGCTCGCTCCTTCTTCCACGGGCTCGCTTGCATTCACATGGATCAGATCTCATTATAGTCGCTCCCTTAGGAATCGCTCGCTTCCTCATAGTTGCACTCCGAGGAATCGCTCGCTCCCCACAGTCGCTCTCCTAGGAATCGCTCGATTCCTCACAGTCGCACTCCGAGGAACCGCTCGCTTCCCACAGTCACTCTCCTAGGAATCGCTCGATTCCTCACAGTCGCACTCCGAGGAACCGCTCGATTCCCCACAGTCGCACTCCTAGGAATTGCTCGATTCCCCACAGTTGCACTCCTAGGAATCGCTCGATTCCCCACAGTCGCACTCCTAGGAATCGCTCGATTCCCCACAGTCACATTCCAAGGAACCGCTCCATTCGACCCTAAACCTGCACCACTTCCCAGCAACCAATTTTCGCCTCTCGACGGCGTTTTCGACCATTCTAACTTTCCTATGCAACCACAAATGAAAGTTACTAAGCAGCGGTAGGATCGTATGGAGTGGAATATGAATATAATAAAGATGTATATAGCAAAGTAGTAGCTGTAAGTAAATTCACACAGTCAATTTATACTGGTTCGAACCACTGTCCTACGTTCAATCCCAGACTTTCTTTTGGTATTTCGCTAACACAAACACCATCACTTTACCTGGAGAAACAGGTTCACGATTACCCGAACAGCCGAACGAGATTTATTACCTCAACCGCTGAAGAGGACTTTCTCAATACAAAATAGTTGATGACTATGTATGTTCTTGATAACACGAATATGTCAATATGAAGTACACCCTTCCTATAGTCTTTCCTTGATGATAAACGTGAAGTTCATGAAAGATTATGGAAGATTAAAATCTCAAGTAACTGAAGATAGAGTGCTTTTAGAGATTACAGAACTTTGAGTAATATAGAGAGAGTTAGAATAAAATTCGGTGATTGGATCAGTTAATCAAGTCTCTATTTATAATATACAAAGAGTTACATCTAATCACGAAGAGATTTGATCAAGAGATATGAGTTAGAAAGTTGTGACTCTTCATAATAGGTTGCAACTCTTCATAATCAGATGTCTGAATATAAATTTTAGATGTTTGTTTTGATTTGGATAACAGAACAACAAGGAAATAGTGTATTTCGTAGCAGATTCAGACGTCTGAAAATTTCAGAACAGACGTCTGAATATTGTATGAAAATAAAATTTGTTTCAACAAACAGACGTTTGTCTGAAATATTTCAGACGTCTGTTTTCTGGGACAAACTTATTCCTTGCCTATTTCATTTGAAAACATTTATATATAAAAAAATATGTGTGTGTGTAATCATCAAGGAAGACTTTAACATATAAATCTAAGACTAACAGACTCTTACAACATATATAATCTTCATTTCGTGTTCTTGAATCTGCTTGTCGAATTTCTTCTTGCAAAACCGAGTTAGCCGATACATTATATATGCTTATGTATAGTTGTCATAGTCAAAACGACAAGATTCAACAACTATGACACAAAACACAAAATTTTGTGTACTGTATAATACGGAAGAGATAATGAATCACTCACGATGCATTTATTTGTGTGCGACACACAATTTTACTGAAATATGGTCTTAGAGTTCATGTTTGAATTAAGTGATCAACTTAAATTATAAATTAATCTAAGTTAGCAAATGATAGGCACTGTATAAAATTCCAAGTACTAATCTGCAACACATTAAGAAAAACATAATTTAGAGGAGGTCCAAACACATACTATATGCAAAGAACACTGATTTTAGCATACAAATTTTCTAAAAATGAATGGAAAAAACAAAATTACTAAAGGATTTTGAAATTCAAGCCTACCCAATGCTGTTATACAACATAAATGTCGGCTGGACGTCGGAAATTATATGTATTCTAATAATAATACATTTGTATGGTATAGGATATGAAGATGAATGCTACACTTTAGCTTTAGGTTTTATGTATGTTGATTTTCTCATTGCATGTGTGCGTGTAAACAAAAAAGTGACATTATTTTCAAGTAAAAACTACATATACGATAAGAATAGTTGAGGCTATAAATATATTTCCCACCGTTTCTTATCACATTATCAGGAGCATCATATTGTTGGCACATAATCCAAGGTACCCTTATATTTGAGAAAGAGCCATACTAGCCGCCCGCATTGTATATGGGTTTCCTCCATCTCCGTATACCTTTTCAGTATTTCCATACCCATTTTCAACCTCAACCAAAGATTAAAAAGACTTGTCTTCCGAACCGTTTGTTAACAAAAGCACTTAGACCATAAAATCTAAAGTGGGGAAACATCAAACTTCCTTACAGCATACAACAATTCAAAAGTTGCATTTTTTGCAATAAAAGAAGAAGCCTCTGAAATGTAATATATTTATCAATATGAATAATACTTCGTCTTGCAATCGTGTACTCCAGAGTGTGTAATTTTTCTCTAGTCGAATTAATTGAAGTGGATGATCCAATCCACCAAAATAACCAACAACAAAAATAAACAAACCAACCAACAAACAAATATGTAGATGGTAATAGATAAAATAAATAAATTATCCATGCTAAATTTTGAACATAAAGTAGCAAAGTACAGGATATGCTAAAACACAGAGTACAAGGGGTAGAGAATCAGGCCTTTACCTAAGCTAAAATGATATGACCACCCTGAGAAGCAAATGATTTCTCTGCTTTCATCATGCTGACAATATACATTGTAAAGTTTTGCATATGTTTCTGCATAAAATCATATGATTTTACTATGGAAACCATCAACCTAACCAGAAATGAAAGAAAATACAAAAGTTTTAATGCTTTGTTTAACTTCAAGGATCCCCTCAGAATTACACTTCTCTTAGAATAAAATTCCAACCACATGTAATAGATTTTACTTTTAAAGTAATATACTTCTCTTAGAATTATAGGTACTTATATCTCTCCAAGGATCCTTTAAAGGTTGTAGGTATAGGAGGATATCATGCTCTCTCTCTTTTTTTTGCTATATAAGCACTTCAGATCTCAATTCTTATTTTTTTGTTTCCCCTTTGGAATCAAGGAAGAAAATTGCAGTTAGTTGTTGATGTAAGAAACCGAGTTGTTGTGTATAGAGAAAAAAGAGAGGGGCTAACTCATTTAAATTAACACAAACACCAGCTGGAATGAGAAGAAATATGGAAATAAAACATACAATAATCTGTTGTATTAGTCCACATTACCTCTTAGTCCATAGTTGGTAGATAACCAACTTAAAGTGAAGCACAAATCATCCTTCCCCACTTTCCTTCACAAATATCATTTCATTTTAGGTTAGGAACATAAATTCGTATGCAGTTAGTTGCTGGAATGTTAGTCAAGTCAAAGACAATTGGATTCAAAGATATTATGACAGTAAAACCACTGTTAACATTTTCTAGCTATGAAATATAGCGCGTTTGTTCTATTTTCAATTTCTAGATGTGTGTAACTTCTTAATATTACTAATCCACCTTCGTTTGCTATCATCCTATAGGGACCACCATATTATCTAGTTATCCGCCCTTCCCATAGTAACTTAATGTATATAACTTGATGCCCTTTAGGTTTTTTATAATCAAAGCCTGTAATGAAATAATAGAACAGAAATTATAGTCCTGACATATTTATTTCCCTGATTAATAAATAAATACTACTCATCGTGTAATGTAATCAAATTTGGGTTTTAAGCCATGCTGTCATTACATTTTCATCAAAGTAGAACTATGAACAATCATGTTTAACTCCAAAACAAAGTGATAAAGATGCTTGAATGGAGTAAAATGCAGTTACATATGAAATAGGGAAAAATCATTCAGGTGCAATTGTAATAGAAAAACAACAACAAACTAATGAACTGCGTATGTTGGTAGTCAGAAGGAATCTATAGTTAATCAACCTATGCATCTCAAAACACCAAACTACAGAAATATACCTGATTACGACCAAAAATTATTCATAGATCAATTTGAAAGAAATTTTTTCCAAAATAGGAACTTTCTTGTAATCAGACCACTTGATATCTTTCCTACTCAAAGGGTTAACCTCCACAACCTTATACTTTATATCATGATAATCCAAAAATGCTCTTACTTTATTGCAAAAAGGACATGCCTCGTATTGGTACAACACTACATCTTTCAGCAAAAGATCGCCACGTAGAGTCTGGGAATTAGCCTTCACCATGGCCGCTGAAGAGAATAAAGAGAGTGACAGCGCCCCAGCAATTCTAGCAAAGTATGACCTAGGAGCCTCTGCTGGAGCTAAGATATTTGTGTGCCTGCCTGCACCGGCGGTGGTGGAAAGTGCAGTCGAAGATGAACAAAGAGTGGTGTAGAGGAGACATGGAGATCGGCGGAGAAGGAGCAATATTTTTGGGAATCGGGTGAAACTGGGGGTATAGAATCCCTAATGCTTTTGTTTAATCCATGGACTTTTTTCCTTGAGAAAAAGACGAGCGAGAGAGAACTTTGGTTGGGTCGAAATAGAACTCTTTGTTTGTTACTATTCAATTGCACTGGTTGGTAGAAATCTATTGGGGAACCGATGCAAACATAATACTTGCACCGGTTTCACATATAACCGGTGCAAATAAAGGTATTTGCTTCCCCTTATTTGCACTGGTTTTCAATTAAAACCGAAGCAATTTAGTTTTTCCCCAATCTTATTGCTTTTTCTGTGTCAATTGCACTGATTATTATCCTAGAACCAGAGATAATTGTATTTACTTTGGTTGTTGACACAACCAGTGCAAATGAGGCGAAACAACATATATGATTTGTAGTAATGTTAACAATGAGAATTAAATGGTTCTTAATGCAAACCTTAATTGTGTGTTAAAATGATTTATATTAGTATTCGAATATAAGACCATTCTTAAAATTAAATTTAAATACTAAACTTTTAATATTGAGACACATGTTTGCCAAAATATTGAAATAGAACTTCTTCTATAAAAGTCAATTTAGGTCAAAATTTGAATTGAAATTTCAAATGTTTGAAAATTTGAAAATTTTCCTCTTTTATGATTTTTCTTTGAATTTAGAGTCGTCTAACATTTTTCGTTTCGTCAAAATATGCTTTCGTTTGCTTTAAATATGAGTTTTTCAATTAAAAGTGCGCAAAATAAATGGTGTTTGGTGTTTGTGTGATTTTACTGTTATTCTTTTCTAAATAATTTATTGTATCCTTCATTTCGTTTCTTGGAAAAGCTTTTCCACCTCATACCACATTAATATTTGCGTTTGAATTTTAAAATACGGGTAAATTAAGTATGTATTTTCTTTCTTAGCACTCCTCATTTCTTTTTCACCATGATAATCTCTCCTTCATCTTCCTCCGTGAATCATTCGTTCTGAAAGTTTTCATGGCCTCTCTCTCCGTTTAGATTCACAAATTTAAATAATTTCCTAGATCTCTTATCCTATCTCAGTTCCTAGAAATCTCAAATCTCAAAACATAGAAATCCTAAAACCTAGATTCATTTTCTCTTGACACCATTTGTTTCCTTCTTCTGAGCAATCAAAACCTACCACCAACCACTCAACCAGCCACCACCTAGCCTCTATGCCAACATGCTAGCATATGGAACCACTTAAGCCCTATAGCACTCGCTGGTCACACGACACATCCGTGACCTAAATCCAAAATCCACAAACCCAAACCCTATTACACATGTTTCGATTCTCTATTTTCTTTCTTTAGAATTCACAGATTTCCCGTGGCCGTAACTTGCTTATAGGTAACTCGAATTCACTTTTTCTTTTTTTGGGTTGGGTGAAATTTAAAGAGCTACAATATTCATGTTTTCAACTTTTTCATATTTTGTGATTTTCTATCTAGATATCACAAATTTTCCAGAGCTGTTTTTATATCCAGATTTCTAACCTGAAAATGGTTTGTTAATGTTTTAGCCTTTTCTCCCTCAAAATTAATCTAAATCCTATTTTTCGTTTTCTTTTTAATGAAGAGTAAAGAGTTTCCTAAAACTTTGGTGTTGACCACATTTTCCAATTCAGCAGTTAGCATATCCAAAATTTTGTTTTAAGAATGTCCAAAATCATGTTCTGTTTTGTAAATTTTGTGAAAATCAAGATCCATCTTCCTTAATCTAAACCCTCTACTCCCTTCTTTTTAAATTTCCTGGGGTATTGATTTATGAATTTAATTGTGCCATTGTGTTAGAGAGAGTGTAGCTGTGCTTGTAGCCGGAGTTGTGCATCTTGCTTTCCGTGTCCATTCATTTGTCATCTCCATTCTATGTCATGAAAGGTGAGTTTTTCTCACACTTGACTAACATTTTATGAAAGTGTTATTCAACAAATGTGAATGGTTATATTGAAATGTTAAGATTGTTTTAGCTGACATGACTATTATGTTAAATTTAAATTTGCATTAATAACATGAAATTGTGTTATTTTGTGATATATATATTTATTTGTGATATGTATGATATGCCTTGACTGTTATTAACAAATGACATGATATGAATGTGCTATATGATATATTAGTAATTTTTTGTTTTAAATTTATGTTCTCACACTACACGTTCCCTGTAGATTTAGGAAAATCATTATTGAGTTAAAATGATGGATACCCAAATCATTATACCTTTTAATATTGAATTCGGATGCATTTTGAAATGATATATTCCCAGAAATTTAACTAAACGGGTTGAAATGATACATACCCGATTCACTTAACCATATGATAGAAAATTATATATGGATACCGTTGAAATGATACATACCCAATTCACTTAACCATATGATGCAAACCTTTGTAATAGTTGACGAGCTTTCAGCCTACAACGCTTTTCTTGGAAGACCTACTCTGGCTGGATTCAAAATTGTGCTAGCTTCATGGTGTATGACCATGAAATTTCCAACAAAAAATGGAGTTGGCGTGATAAAAGGAGATCAAAAAGCAGCCAGAGAGTGCTACATGGTAGAGCTAGTCGAAGTCAGGAAAAGGAGACAGGGAAGAATGCGGAGGCTCCGCTCAGCATTCGCGACACCGCCTTAGGGCAACTAGGGCGGGGCCCTTACACTGGCGAGCACAGTGGAGCTCAAAAAGAAATGGACCCGAGGAAAGCCAGTGCAGGGGAGAGCAGAGCGGCACCAGCTGAAGCCATAATCTTGATTCCAGTTCATGACAAAGATCCTGACAAAGTATTGAAAATAGGTTCTCAGTTGGGCCTGAAGTTGCAAAAAGACTTAACTATGTTTTTAAAAGCGAATTTGGATGTTTTTGCTTGGAATCATTCTGATATGTGTGGAATTTCATCTGATGTAATAGTGCATAAATTCAATATTAATCCAAGTATGACTCCAATAAAGAGAAAAGATGAACTCAAGGACCCGAAAGATCTAAAGCATTAAAAGAAGAAATTGATAGTTTACTCAAAAACGACTTTATAAGAGAATCCACATATCCTGATTGGGTCTCTAATCCGGTCATTGTTAAAAATTCCAATGGTAAATGGAGGGTATGCATCGATTATTCAGACCTTAATAAGGCGTGTCCTAAGGATAGTTTCCCATTGCCTATAATTGATCAGCTTGTTGATGTGACGACAGGGCATGAACTATTATCTTTTATGGACGCCTACTTTGGATATAATCAAATAATGATGTATAAGTCGGATGAGGAAAACACAAGTTTCATAACAGATAGGGGCATATATTGTTACAAGGTCATGCTGTTCGGACTAAAAAATGCAGGAGAAACATACCAGCGCCTTGTGAATTCCATGTTCGAATCTCAAATTGGGAAAACAATGGAAGTCTACATAGACGATATGCTGGTAAAATCAAAAAAAGCTGGCGATCACTTAGAGAACTTGGAGGAAATGTTCTGTATCCTCAAGAAGTATGAGATGAAGCTGAATCCACTCAAATGTTCATTCAGAGTCGCATCGGGAAAGTTCCTTAGATTCATTATCAATGCCAAGGGTATAGAGGCCAATCCTGCTCAAGTTATTGCTTTACGAGAAATGCGAGCTCCCAGAACAAAGAGAGAACTTCAAAGTCTAAGTGGAAAGGTGGTTGTGCTTAATCGATTTATCTTTAAGGCCACAGATCAGTGCATTCTACTCTTTGATGCTTTGAAGAAAGGAAAGAAAGATTTCCAATGGAATCTTGAATGCCAAACATCCTTCGAAGAGTTGATCAAACACATGGAGTCACCACCGATGCTATCGAAGCCTAGAGTTGGAGAAGAATTGTTACTATACATGGCTGTCTCATCTCACGCTTTAAGCGTTGCACTTGTCCGGGAGGATGCGAAGGTTCAAGGGCCAGTTTACTACATCAGCAAAAGGCTTGCTGGGGCAGAGCTGAATTATCCTAAGTTGAAGAAGCTTGCATATTGTCTGCTCATCGCCTCAAAGAAGCTAAGGCCATACTTCCAATCCCCCTCTATCAAAGTTCTTACCGATCAGCCGCTAAAGCAAGTTCTCTTCCGCCTAGAAACTTCGGGAAGACTATTGAAGTGGAACATTGAGCTTAGCCAATATGACATCACTTATCATCGTCGAAGAGCTATAAATGGGCAAGCTTTAGCCGATTTCATCACTGAATTCACTGATAGTGGGGAAGAGAAGGAGGAACCAGTTGAAGCAATCGTGAGATGGAAGCTGTTCATTGATGTGTCCAAGAATGATTACTGCTCAGGGGCAGGAGTGGTTTTAGAAACTTCTGAAGGCCATCCTTTATGCTACTCTTTAAGATTGGAATTCCCATCAACCAACAATGAAGCCGAGTATGAAGCTCTAATTATAGGATTGAAGCTGGCAAAAGAGTTAAACTTGAAATCCCTGCAGATTCTCAGCGACATCCAAATAGTAGTTTATCAAGTCCAACGAGAATTCCAAGCCAAGGTTGGAAATCTTCCTGGTTATCTTTCTAAAGCTTGGGAACTACTTGGTGAACTTGATTACTACACAATATCTCATAGTCCGAGAGAAGAAAATATGAGAGCTGACTCACTCGCCAAATGTGCCAGTTCCGAAGATGCTCATATATTGGGACTAGTGCCCGTTGAAGTTCTTTCAAATCCCAGTATCGAAGATGCATATGTCGATTGGGTCATGCAGACTGATCAAGAGCCAATCTCATGGATGAACCCATTCAAAAAGTATCTCCTCAACGGGACACTTCCAGAGGATTTTAAAAAGAGACGATTTTTTTTTTTTTTTTTTGCGTAAAGCTTCATTATATCTCATCCAAGATGGAAGATTGTACAGATGAGTCTTTTCCACGCCCCTGCTTCGATGTCTGACTAAAGAAGAATCCAAAGCAATCCTGACAGAATTACATGAAGGTGAATGTGGGGGACACACAGATGGATAGACATTAGGCAAGAAAGTTATGTGATATGGTTACTTCTAGCCTGATGTGAACCTAGATGGTATGACTTAGGCTAAAAAGTATGACAAATACCAGAGATTTGCAAAGGTTCCAAGAGCGCCACCTACAGAATTGACCCAAATGGTCAGTCCATGGCCATTTGTTGTCTGGGACATCGATCTGATCGGAGCTTTACCTACAACCAAGTCGAACATGAAGTACACCATTGTAGCCATCGATTATTTCAGCAAGTGGTCTGAAGCAGAGCCATTGGCCACCATCACCTCGAAGAAAGTTATCAACTTTGTCTTGAAGAACATCATCTGTAGATTCGGTGTGCCAAAAAAAATAATCACAGACAATGGGACTCAATTCGAAAGTGACGAGTTCAAGAATTTCTGTGCCAAATACAAGATTAAAAGAGTTTTGCAGTCGTCGCTCATCCGCAGGCCAATGGGCAAGTTGAAGCAGTGAATAGAATCATAAATTCAACCATCAAGAAACGCCTCGAGAAAGCTAAAGGTGGTTAGGTAGAAGAGCTTCCGTTTGCACTATGGGCATATCGTACAACTCATAAAACTACGACTAGGCACACTCCGTTCTCCCTTGCATTTGGATTCGAAGCTATGATTCCGGTAGAGTTGGAAGTACGCATTCACCGCAGAATTCATTTCAATCAACATGAGAACGAGAAGCTGCAACTTGAAGCACTGGATTTGCTTGAGGAAAGAAGGCGAGAGGCAAAGCTCAGAATCGCTGCTCATTAAAGAAGAGTTGCCGGGCATTTCAATTCTAAAGTCAAATAAAGGACCTACGAAATTGGGGACCTTATTCTGAAAAGAGTCTTGACAGGGACTGGTGTTTTCGGACCCAATTGGGAAGGACCTTACATAATAAGCCAAAATATCTTAGATGGCACCTTCAAGCTAAAGATGATAGATGGAATTGAAATTGCTAGGGCCTGGAATAACGTTCACCTCTGCTGATACTCTCCTTGAAATTTCTTTCATATGTCCTATAAATGTTGTAAATATTCTGCAAGTATAGTAGACAAACTTTGTACATATTAATGAAAGAAATTTCCTTGCTTGCCTGAATTGTACATTTGCAAATTCTTGTTAATTATTTACAAGTAGCTAAAATTCGATTTTGGTTGCAGGTCCCTTAAAAGAACGCTGACACATCCATAGCCTAGTAAAGCCTGGTGACCTTTATAGCACATCCCGATTGGGACAGCTCAAGCGCTTAGTGCTCTAAACATCATTCGCAACAAATACGAAGGTGTGAAGCACGACATTGTGTATAAAGGACACTAAGAGCCGAATGGTCAAATGTGCAATGTTTAGACTAAAGACAAAGTTGTAAGTTTCGCTGTAGGGGCACCTTCTTAACTGCAAGGTCCAAGACCCTAATTCTATAAATCGTGATAAAAACCGATAAATGAACTAGCGTCCGCCCCGTGAAACGATGCAATCCCAAACCAAAGACCTGTCCGGGGGCACCCAGTCGATCCTCCGTGTTAGAAAATACCCACTACAACAAAATGACCATATTACAACGGTGGAATAACGTTGTAATATACATTTAACAACGGTGGGCTAACCGTCGTGTATTAAGAAGTTGTAATATACTAAAACCTTTTACAACTTTTTTGCACCGTTGTAATATGTATATTTTACAACTTTTTTCCACCGTTGTAATAAACTTTATTACAACAGTTATGCACCGTTGTCGTTGTAATTTTTACAACTATTTATAACCGTTGTGATATATTTTGTTACAACTTTTATTTTATAGATGTAATATATCCACAAATTATATGCATATGAATCTATATATAATATATATGTGCAACAATATATAAATCAATAAATAAGAAATAGATGTAAGTTTAAAGGCATCATGATCCATTCATTGATAAAAATCACAACTTTTTATTCATAATACAAATTATAAATCATATACCACATAAAAAAAGTACAAAAATACAATTGTCCTCATTTGCCTCTGAAAGGCTTTAACCCAATTACAAAGCATATTTCCCTCTGAAATGTAATTGGACTTCACATAATGCTATCCTCATTAACTTCTATTCACATCAGAAATTGCCTCTAAAATCTACCAAGATCATTTGCCTCTGTAAGTTATGAAACCTACAAAGTTAAATTATAAATACAAATAAATATCTTGGTGTTTTTATTCAACAAGAATCAACGCTAAAAAAGAGGAAAATTCTGGAAGACTCAACAAAAGTTCTTAACAATCAGTACAAAGTTTGCCAAGAATGTTTCTACTAGCATGGTTAATTTGACCCAGATTTTTCCATCCTAATCAGTATGAGAATATAGGCAAATCATCGATGAACATAGAAGAACTATACATTGTCTCTAAAATATGTCTTAGCTTACCAAATGGGTAGAAGGCATCACCAGCCAGTGCAACACCCTTAGCTTCTTCTCCATCTTTCCTAAATGCTATCCTTAAGCTCTGAACCCTATTTGGTTGCCCACTTCCAATTCCTAGCAAACAATTATTCTGGAAAAAAAATTTCTATGTGAAATGCAGTAGTCAACACAACCATAGTTTAAAAGCTGTTGCGAAGCAAGTGATCAAAGACAGAGAAAGCAAGGCCTTTCTTTATTAATGCAATCACAAAAATTAATATTATATATAGGCAATAACTGGGGCATTTTCCTAAAGCGGCACCAAAATGGATGGTCATCTTTAATGTCATCGCATATATATATATATATATATATATATATATATATATATATATATATTTGAAACTTGGTATGCTTCAACCAAAAATGGTTGGTCAGTTTTAATGTCACTTTGCTTATTTGCCATTAACCAAAAATCATGTAATACTCTTGCACCACTAACACTCCACATATAATGCAACACGTTATTCCACTTCATTTACTAAACTCCCAAATAAAACCAGATACATTTTCCATAATTTCAGCACCATAAACACCACTTCTTACTTCTAGTGTAATTGGTAGTTTCAGTTTGGAGCTTAACAAAACATTCAAGTTAATTTAGTAGGTGAAAGGATTTTGTAACGTCGGCATACTAACCCAGTCACTCTAATGAAACAACTTTCTATTACTCCTTCCCAGACCCATAATAGGCATGAACTGGAAAAGCAGAAGTACAAATTGTTATTAATATATAATTGTTTTGCTGGGTTTCTTCTCCAACAACCAAACAATATCATGTAATTAAATGCAGACAATGCAGCGTTCAAATATCAACCACCATCCTTTGTAACAAATTGTTACTCGCGAATTAATGCCAAATCTCAACATGTGAACATGCTTAAAAGCCAACTTGAAATTCGTCACCAATTTTTTTTTTTTTTTTAAATTAGCAAGGATAGTTCTTACCCATTGTAAATTGATATATATATATATATAACCAGAAATTATGATATTCATATTATTGAAATACATATCTAGACCACGGTAAAAGGTAAAATTTTGCAGAAACTCTTGGTTATACTACTATTGTTGTAGTTATTTTATTTTCGTTTCATATGAGAACTATTTCAAATTGAAGATTTGCTTGCTGCTTTATGCCATAGGATTTGAAACATGAAATGAGATTACTGAACTGTCTTCATGGTGATACACTAACAGCAAAGAAAAACGAACCTTAACAGCATTACTCTTGGCGTGTCTGACACAAAGCCAAGCAAACTCAGCATCACGAATTGGATTTTCATCTGGAATGGTCTCTGATTTCACTTCAAATTTGATATCTTCAAGAGGCTTATAATCATATCATACACTAACATCCCAGGATGCACAGTCAACAACTGAAAATTGAAATTGAAAACCAATACGTTATCAAGTTGGCACGGAAAAAGAAATGTCATGTTGGTGATTTTTATTTTACTTGTTACAGAAAAAATGAATAAAATTGACAGTTAAAATCATCATAATTTTGACATAATTTTTTAGCTAGTACTAATAAATAGACCAAGATGATATAAGAGATTCAAATTTTAGACATCCTACCACCCTTGTACATAATGTTTTTGAGTTACATCATGATGTAAATGAGAAAAGCTAAAATATCCACTGATTACAGTAGAAAAACATGTGTGTATACCCTGTGACACCATAGTAGGAAATATCATCATACCTGAATTATTAAACACTGACATGTGCAAGCTCCCAAGCTTTTCAAGAAAATCCGATGATTCAACTTTTGACTTGACAAGCTCTCTTAACTGCTTGAAGAGAGCACAATAAACTTTGCAATAAGTATACTACTAAACAAAATCTAATGCATGTGTAAATACGGAGATGATCTTCATATAACAAATTGTAACAGAAGATTTAAGAGTATTCATATAAAAAGAGGACTGAAGGTATGCTGATTTGGGGTAAACATGTAACAGTGGCTTATGTAGCAGTACTAGAAACATATTGAAGTTGTCAAACATAGTAAACACTCAGATACAGTAAATCTAATGTCAACAATCTGCAGCATGAACAATTTACAGCTGAATTATGTTTTTTTTAGTAAATTAGCTTTCATAGCAAAAGACCTATTACATGTTAATAAAATAATTAACAAAGTTCATACTCTATATAGAAAAGATGAAAGATTAGTGTCATGTACTTCAAGATCACAAAATGTCATAAGAAAAAAAGAAAAGAAAAAAAGACGGACTTTGACTAATTTGCTTGCTGAAACTTTCGTATATTTCGCTTACCCAGTTAATATAAATATCCGAGTTTTAGGGCGAAGCAGTGAACTGTTGCAAGTCATTCCAAGCAGAAACGCCATTACTCCAATTCACAGTAGTGCTACTGCCATTAGCACCATTAGGAAAAACGCTATAATTAGCAGTAACAGTACCGTGATGATCAAGAAACCAAGAAGTTGTAGCTGCAACAACACTAGAATTATTATTAACCAAACTCTTAGTCCCTTCTTCCACTCTATAAGAGCCAAGCCTTAGCTGAACATGATTCACATTCTCTGTAGCAAACATAGCCAACTTTTGCTGCTGCATACTCCAGTGTAGATCCTGATTCATTGAACTCAACGTCTCAAAAGCAGCAATATTATTATTAGTATTGCCATTGTTGTAGTTGAACTGATTATTGTTATTAAAGCAACAACAACGAGGTAATCAAAGCCTATTTACCATTAGGTTAAACATCCAATGCAAACATCATAATCAAACAAACTGTGGTAACATTGAAAATGCATCATTCTTCATTTATTCTAAAATCAAAAGCACGTATCTGGATTACATTTATCATAGTAACTAACAATCACATAAGACAAACATCCTCACATAAAGGATTAATTACATGTCCAGTAAAAAGCAAAAGCTCCAGTCCTATCTTTTCTAAGAGACAAATAATAAAAAAAATATTGATTTAGAAATTGGTACTAGAAGATCTGAATTACAGCCCGAAAACCTAACTACAATATGGGAAGAAATCAACAAATCACAAAAAAAAAAGCTGAAACACAAAATCCAAAATCCATAGTCAATTTAGTATACTTACCAAAAATAAATCAGCATATTGTTCAGTCCATCCATAAATTGAAATCAATTTGCAGAAAATAGGACATAGATGGTCGTTTAGATGGTTTTGAAGGCGTCAGATCTGGTGGATTTGAGATGCGGGGCACTTCTATCTATGCGGCGGTGGTGATGCATGTCTCGGTGGGGTCGAGGGTTTCGATGGCGGCATGAGATAAGCACGACTGGGGGTGGAGATGCGAGAAGTGAAGCATACGAGATGGAGGCACAACTAGGTTTTTTTTTTTCATTTTTGGATTTTGTTGAATGGAGGGAAGATGAAAATTTCAGCCCATACTAAAAGCGGGCTTAGAGTGGAGAACGAAAATTTTGGTATAGAAGGAATGCGGACTTGCAGGGAAACGAAGCGTTGTTGATGTTAATGGTTTAATAAAAACAATATTCATTTATACACACAATGAATAGATTTTTTTTCTTTTTTTTGAGGAAGGAATAGAATTTTCTATTTGTTTAGTTATTATTTATTTTCAAACTTTTTTTTAATTATTAGTTACTATTATTAATTACTTATTTAAATAAATAAATAATCTATCAAAAGCACGAACAAGCGGTTGATAACTGCTTGATAAACATGTTGCCAAAATTTTATTTATTAAAATTGCTGAAATAGTTGCTACCAAATCAAATATTACTTATTAATAATAGTTATTATTTAACTTTTACTTATTTCTACTTAGTAATAATCGATTAATAATTATTAAAAGCATTAACTATTAAAAATAAATTACAACTTATTAAATATTAAATATTAACTATTTAATAATAATTAATAATAAATATTGATTCCTAAGTTTACTATGAATTATTATTAGATATTAATATAATTATTTACTAAATATAGATATTATAAACATGAAGTTTGTAATAGGCATCTATTACAACTAACAAAATGAAAAGTTGTAAAAATATGTTTATTACAACTTTAGGGAATTGACTGTTGTAAAAAACATTTATTACAACTGTGCTTTTCCCACAGTTGTAAATTAAAGTTGTAATATGGTGTTTTTGTTGTAGTGACCTGACCTGATTGCGACATATACTGGGCAAAAGACCTCTTCAGGGGCATCCGACCATAAGTCGGGTCTTCCAAATTCGGTTTGTGGCGGACTCAAAAGACCTCTTCGGGATCATCCGACCATAAGTTGGATCTTCCAAATTCAACTAGTGGCAGACTCAAAAGACCTCTTCGGGGGCATCCGACCATAAGCCGGATCTTCCAAATTCGGTTAGTGGCGGACTCAAAAAATCTTTTCGAAGGCGTCCGACAAATTCGACAAGTGGATGAATTTTTCAGTCACAACGAATAACGGATTTACAAAGACCTTTTCGGAGACACAAAAATCCAAGACCTCCTCGGGGGCATGTATTCGAATCTAATCTCCGAAGGACCTGGACTGCCAGGTCAGCGAGAAACATGGTTGGATATGTTAAAAATATAAGACCTCTCAAGCAGGGGCACAAAAACAAAAGTTCCTTTCCATTAAAAGGTACGAGCCTGATTGACTAAGCTATAAATCCTTGGATCATGAGCAAACCAGGAAATCCTGAATGTGATGGCAAAAGCGATATACTTAGTTGTTACAACTGGAATTTTTTATGTTTCAGCCATAACCAAGAGATTCTAAATATAGTCGGTGACACCTAATCTATAAAATTTGTGACAAACTTTGGTATGGAGACATCACCATCGCATTAAGATAAATCAATAATGCTCACTAAAGCATACCATAAGCTCGTCACAACTTTACACCAAACAAAAAAGGCTTAGCGCTTGCAAGGACTACTTCGATCAACAAAGTTGAATCCCTTGGAATGGCTAAGGCAAACTCAAGGACTTCAACACAGTGGTAAATACAAAAAGTGGTTATTCACACAGAAAAGAAGTCTCGAGTGCCGCCCTAGTCAAAATCAAAAGAATCCAATAAGGTTGATCAAGTGGACCCAACTAGTAATGATCTGTGGCTACAACTGAAAAAATAATATTTACAAAAACATACCACAGGGTCATTATAGCACCAGGCATTGCAACAACAAAGGACTTGTAATATAGAAAACTTGTGTGGAATGCAAAACAAGAAAGTGTGACAAAGCTAAAGTAAAAAAGCTTAAGTACAACAAGAAGAACACATTTTCATTACAGAAACACAAAGTCAAATCATAGAATCACAAGTCAAGCACGAAAGTTTCAGACATAGAGTAACATAGAGTAATAAGCGGGGACCGACACCCACATATACAACCGATCTGAATAGAACACATAAAAGGGAGTAGTCAGGAAGTAAAACAAGCTGATGTTGAGCACTATTTCTTCTTCTTCTTATCACTGGACCTTAGAATTGGTTTGTTGGAAGGAGGAGGAGTATCTGCCACATCACTTGGACTTTTCGGAGAAGAAAAAGTAATAATTCCTTTCTTCTGGATAGTACGCTTCCCTCTCTAGCATTTCAAAGATGATGAGGACTTGGCTTTCTCCTGGGCTTTCATCTGTTTCTGTAGCTTCGGAATCATCACTAAGAGTGTAATCGACATCTTCCAAGTCTAAAAGTGCACTAATTTTAGCATCTTGTTACCCAGGAGCTGTAATGGCAAGTAGGGATGTGTCACCAGGTGAAGGGGTGATAACTGAGGCAAAGAGGAACCGTCATCAGAGTTGAGTCAGTTATAACATCTTCAGTTGTCGTTGCCTTGCATATAACAGGAGAAGATAGGGGTGAGATTAAACCTAAAGCAAATGAATAATGAGCTTGGAAGGCAAGAGAACCAGGAGAACTAAAAAGGGAATCTAGGAGTGACACCGTATAATCTATCTCGGTTTTACCTGTAGCTAGAATATTCTCTTGAATATTTCTGTGCTTAATTTCCAACTTATCGAGGTTATCATCATTCCCTTCACCGTCTCCATCATGTTCCTAAGCAATAGCTTCCTCAGCAGGGTGCTCTTCGGTAGTCGATGTCTTCTCTTTGTCAATAGGACAAGGATCAGTAGGAAGGTTAATTGGAGTTTGAGAACCTGAAGCCTCAATATTGACAAAGCTTGTAGAAGCATCAGTAGTAGCTACTTTCTCCCCGGAGAATTCGGCTCGCTGTTCCACAAGTTGTTTCTTGCCTTTAGCTAAGGCTTCGCGGGACTCTTGATCTAGAAAGTTTTTCAATAAGATCGTCTTCATTATGATCATTGCCGGCAATCTCAAGCACTCGTTCCCAAACCAAAGCCAGTGTAGTTGAAAAGTTGTCCCGCAAATAATGCAAACATCCTCAGCTCATGACGCTGAAAACATAAAATCTGAAAAGATCGGCATTAGCGTCATCCATAGCCTTCTTAAGAGTTTCTTCAACGGCTTCTTTATCCTTCTCAAGAGCTTCAACTTTAGTCGTTAATATGGAATTGGAAGTTTTCAAAGAGGTGTTAATCTCACGGAGTTGGGCAATTTCGTCTCGGTATTGCTTAGAGACATCCTTCTCCGCAGATAATATGACTTCGACATTGTGTTTGGCAGACTGAGCTTCCTTCTCTCTTTGCATAGCAGCCGCAAGTTCCTCTTTAAGCTTCTTGTTTTCGGCATCTAGCCCCTCCAATTCTAGATTTCTTTTAGTAAGGGATGCAATAGTAGCCTCCCAAGAATTCAGTACTTCTTCCCACTTAGCTTTATCACTCTCCAAAGCAGCAATCTTGGCAAGATTAACGTCATTACGCTTTTGGAGATCATCTTCAAATTTATGCCATCTACTCAACTGCTTCATAGCATGGCCCTTGACAATACCCATCTTCGTGTCGAGCTGTCTTTTAGCAGTGTCAAGTTGGGTATGCATCTAACTTATTATGGCATCTATTTCCTTAGCTATGTCCTCGCTATCAGATGGATTTACACTACGGTCAAAGAGTAACCCTTTCAAATTCCAACCCTTGAATCGTCCTGCAAGAGTAGAATATTCCGGTTTGGGTTCATTGCGAAGCTTGTGAATAATCGAATGAATTTTCGCAGAAGGGCCTGGAGGACCAGTAGGTGGAATTGATCGGGGAACAATAGGAAGCTTGTCCAAACCGAGGGCGCTTGTGAGAATTATCCCTGCCCTGATCATCTTTGCCTCACTTCCTTTCGCGACTCTCGTCATCATAAACATCATCGTATTTTTGCCCAAGCCAAGTGCGTCGCCTTCTTTCCTCCTCGTCTTCCTCATGTTTCCTTCGCCTCTGCTCATCAGTTAATTCATGCTCAAATGCTTACGGAGGCTTGTCAGAAGACCGCGGATGCTATGGGTGATAAGATTTCTGGGAATGTAGCTATTGTCGTGAGTGATAGGGTACTAAGAGATTCTTTGGATTGTAGTGAGTACTTTTTTGCTGAAAATCTAGCAAGTGTTGCCCGTGCATTTCTGAACCTGAAATAAGATCAGACAGATTTTCAGTACTAAGACCGGAAAGTGCTAAGGCAAATTGTGAAAGTTATAAAGAGATTAAAGAAGTATATGCGTATTAGGAATATTTTCTAAAATGCATCTGATAACGAACCAATCTTTATAGCCGGTTCTAAAGAAATTCCTAGAGCCGCAAGCAATTTTCCTGGTCGAATGATGGGAGCATCCATTATGTTAGTACCTATTTTTATGGTTTGAGGTTCAAGTGATTTGGTAAGGTATCGCCCTGGCTAAGATACTTAGTCGAATTAATGTCACCTAAACCCTCAAACGTACCTATAGAGATATCCTCCGGCGCATTTTTAATAAGAGGGTCCTCAGTCATCGTCTCTACATTCAGATCAATTTCTAAAGTACTTTCATCTTCACCGACATGCTCGGTTTCATGTACATGATCTGGAATGGTGCTCTCTCTCTTAGTTTGTTCAGCAGAAGTTGAGGGGCCTTTACCTTCACGCTAATTAAATGCCTCTTCCTCAGTAGGATTCAACTTAGATTTAGAAGGCGACTCATTGCCACTCGCAGGCTCGGAACACTTTTTCAGTAAAGTTTCATTTGTTTGGCCTTCTGTGGCATTGTCATCGCCAGAAGTACCAACACTGGGTTGAGCAGGTTTAAGTTTGGGCGTGCGAGGTCCTCCTTTAGAAGGAAATTTCCTTGAAAAATGAAGTAGTCCATATTTGCAAAGAGAATTTTATGTTATGACATACCGTCTTAACCTGTG
The DNA here is from genome assembly GCA_030737875.1 of Allium sativum. Lineage (NCBI taxonomy): Eukaryota > Viridiplantae > Streptophyta > Magnoliopsida > Asparagales > Amaryllidaceae > Allium > Allium sativum. The sequence continues at coordinate 966,388,323 of CM060922.1, read as the reverse complement.
TGATTCAACAACATTGTGAATGGATTCATAAATGGCTTATAAGGGGCAACCATCTTTGTCCTTGATAGGAGCTGGAGTAACCGAAGAATTGAAAAATAAAGTTCAGTAATCAAATCCCATAATGAAATTAGGCAAGATGTTCTACAAAAAAAATAATTTACCTCCTTTTGTCCAGTTCCCGCGAAAAGTTTCAGGACGGCAAACAAAGAAGAATTGAGTTAGAAATCCCAAAACACTGTCTGTTAAATCGAGTATAAGTTTCCGGTTCTGAGCTCCTTCGACGTAAATAATGGAAAGGGTGTCTTTTCTAGTCTTAAATGAGCATAAATAACGAATCTCCTGGAAAGTAGGCTCATGTCCCTCTCTTTCCGTCGCAAGAATATAAAGCCCTAATAAGACTATATAACCGTTTGGGTGAAGCTGGAAGGGAATGATTGCTAAGTGATTCAGGATTCGTTCCAAGAAAGGGTTAAATGGAGGGATGAGACCACTGGCAAGCATGTGACGATTCACAGCCACATAACCATCCGGGGGTCTATCCGCAAATACGCCCTCATTCGGCAATATCGCATCTATAATAGGAATTCTGTATTGACCACATAGTTGTTCAAATTGATCTTGGTTCAATGTAGTAGAATGCCTCTCTTGATCCCTGGCATTAATTAGGTGAAGCTACGGGAATGGCTGTGGAAGAGCTTGACGAGAAGTTGTGGTAGTTATAGTTTCAGGGGCAAGGGAAGAGGAGGTGTTGATTTGAGCAGAAGAAGTTCCTTCGGTTCGAAGGCGAGAACTCTGCCTAGTAGTCATTCTACACAAATATACTTGTTCGTAAACGTGTCGCAGGCAGGAAACATGGCATAGAAACATTTGGTTTCAAGAAAAAAGCTATGAATTACTAATTGCTGGAGTGCTCAAAAGTTGCTTAACAATTTAATTTTCATCTCATGTCGGCCTAACCATTAAGGTATTTAAGACTTATACTGTAGTAGGACTTAAACCGCAGTAAGACTTAAGTCGTTCGAGACTTAAGTCATAATATGGCTCAAGTCACAGAATGACTTATGTCGAAGAAGACTCGAGTCACATGAGGCTCAGGCCGATAAATGACTTAGGTCACATAATACTCAAGTCATTAAGGACTTGTGTTGGAAAAGATTCAAGTCGTTAAATGACTTAAGTCGTTAGAGACTCAAGCCGATCACGACTTAAGTCACCTGAGACCCAAGTCATTAAACGACTTAAGTTGCAACAAGGTTTAAGTCGTTAAACAACATAAGTTTTAGCAAGATTTATGTTGTAAAAGGTCTAAGTCGTTGAAGTCTTGAGCCGTCTTATAGTTAAAGTTGCATTACAACATGGTCATCAAGTCGCAACCAAGGACTTAAGTCAATGGAAAGCCAAGCCGTGCAAACATCCTCAGAACACCAAGTCATTCCAAGCGACATGGGAACTCAAGTCATTCGCATGACATGGCATAACGTACGGCTTAGATTATAGTCGCGGCTTGATAACTCAAGTCGCCACACGACATGGGATTTCAATATGTTTCAGCAATTTGGAATTGTAACGTTCAAGCGAGCAAGTTTAAAGCGCACCGCAAATTCATGCTTAATCGCACTATCAACAATTCGACATTGTGAAAAATGGAAGCAAGTTTCAGTTACCACTTCATACACAAGGTTACGAGTTATCAATTCAAACAATGTTGTGCAATTGGCCTAAAGCTATGTTTGCAAGATAAGACAAGGTGTGTAACATATTTAAAGATCAAGTCGTCCACTTAATTCAAGACTCAAGTCATTCTAGACTTAAGTCGTTGTATGGCATGAAAATTCACCTTGTTTCTATGACTTGGAAATTGGTCAGATCCTACGGCTTGATGACTTATCTCGCTCTATCGGCTTGGGGTCCTATGTCGGTTCTACGGCATGAATTTATGATTTGCAAAGCCGTACTGACGGCATAAAAATGGGAAGCCAATTCAATTGTGATAAAGGAAAACAGATTTTATCATCAACAATCAAATCCAAATATGCAAGTAAATCAGCAAAAACATGTGAAATTTTGTGTCTCAGGCATATCAACAAACAAATTGTGTGCATTAATCCAAAATCAAGTTTTAAAAGGGTCGTGGCACTTCAAACACCTCATACACAACCTTAAATCCATTACAATCCGATTCAATCCCAATTCACATCATTTCAAAACAAACAAATAACCAAAATTGGTCTTAATCATCATCAGCAGTTACTCAGGTTTCAATGCCAAATTTACACTCCGAAACCCTAAAAACATAGGCAACAAAATAAAGCTCAAACCTAAATTCTGAGCAGATGTTGATCGACGATGAAGCGACACTTCGAACTCGGAGAAATTAGTGTTGAGTCGAATTGAATCAGTCTTGATTAGTGGTTCGATTAGATTTATTGAAGCTCGAGTTTTGATCAGAATCTGGTCAGTAATAATGAGGACTGATGAAATGAAGAGCGATGTCTTTTTCTCAGAGCAAAACCACCATTAATGAGTAAAAAGCTTCAAACGCAAGAAGAATGTGAATGGGCGGGTGGTTTGCGGAATAATGTAAATGCACAGGGACAATTGGGCCGAAGCGGATATATTTAAAGCCCAACACGATATCAATCTTCGAACGACATGGGACATGCCGATGGCATATGACGACTTGCAACATGGAAGCTTGAACGAGTTAACTTTTCGCAAGCTACGAACGACTTAATAAAGACACGTTTTAGCCAACATTGAGAATTGTAGTTCGAAGCTCGCATTATTTATAATAATGCGAACTTCGAGGGGAAAATGTTAACCCGTAGAAGTACGGGTTTAGAATAACATGAAGATGTTGTTTAAATCATGACGTCAATGATCAAGTCATTAGGCTCATTTTTAAAGAAACTAAAACGACCTCAAACCATATCAATGTGTTCAGCTCCATGCCGTTAAAAACCATGTCGTCATTAAGCCATGACGTAGGATCAAAATAAAGTCATCTCGCATGACTTCAGGATGCCTCCAAGTCATACCAAGCTCAATTAATATCGTGTAGACCAAGCCACTGAAGTCCATCTCGTCCCAAGGCTAAAGGAGCAGCATAAAGCCAGAATCATGTCGCCGGAGTCAAGCCGCATCCAGCCATGCCATAGCCGACATGAATCCATATCGCAATCGTCCATATTATAACCAATATGAATGTAAAGTTGCATATACCATGTCGTAGCCGACATGAATCATGTCGTTACTAGCTGGATCCAAGCTGTTGCCAGTTGTCCTGTAACACCCCGAATTTTTAACGACATAAAAGAGAATAAATTAAAGAATAATTAATTTAATATTCAGAATTAAGGGAAATGGATTACGTCATTGCGTCCGTCTCGAAATTCCGGTCAAGATAGACACCTCGTTTGCGTAAAACGGGTAGTATATGAAGAAGTTACGGACGATAAAAATTTGAAAATCAAAACTGGGATAACTGGCGCATTTAACAAGTGCGCCAAGGAAAATTTACACTGGTGCACCTGTAAAGTGCACCCGGAATAGTTTTTGGGTATTCGGGCCTTTTTCAAGTGGGTGGCGACCCATGACCCAATTCCTTTAGGGCTGAGGTGGCATCCGAATTCTGTAACCTAGCAGCTATAAATATACCTCAATTCTCTTGTTTTCTTCACAAAGAATCAATGGCGGCCAAACTCTGCCGCTGTATGAATTGAACTGGATCCCATATCATCTTCTATCAATTAAGGCAAATCAAATCCAGAAATTCAAGATCCATTCTCTCTATTCTCTAAGCTTAACGCTGTGAGTTTCTAGATATTTTTAGGTTTAAATGAAAGAAGTAAATTATGAAAGACTGTGATTTGAATACATTGTAAACCTTGAATCTATGCTATTGTTAGATCTGATACTATGACATGATAGATCTAATTCTTTAGATCTAATGCAATTGTGGTTATTATATTGTACTGCCTATGTGGATCTTGATTTGTAACTATGCTGTGGTGAATGTAAATCTATTTATTTTGGTAGTTATATCATTGGATAGATCTAATCATTTATGTAAATCATGAACATATGTCACCTTGAATTGGTTAGGATTGGATCTAAATCTTTGTCTTAATTGTAACTTCTATGACATGCTATAATGTGGATTTGTGTAGATCTATTTCTAAACTAGTAGATCTGATTTATGTGGACATTGAAACTATTAGTCAGATCTAGATTATCACTTTGTGTTTATCATGTTAGATCTATTCTAACCTCTAGATCTGAATTATGTGATCTAATTTATCACCTTGTGTTATCATGTTGGATCTATTTTAACCTCTAGATCTGAATTATGTGATCTAATTTATCACCTTGTGTTATCATGTTAGATCTAAATCGATTGGACATCTAAATTGCTAATTTAGATCTTACTATGTTTATTGTGACATCATAGTTATGTTAGAATCAATTGAATGCCAACCATTCATTAGTGTTTACACCAAAATTGGTCTAAACACCCAAGGTACTAAGCTGTACTTCACCAATTGTGGTAAGAAAATATATGGAGCCGTATTTAACAACAATTGAAATAAAAATGCAGAGAAGGTAAAGAAGAAACAGTATTTAGAGTTGTTCAGCTGCAAATTAGGCTTACGTCCACTATGAAGGTAGTTTGAATTCTTATAATGAGGATTACAAAGTACATAAACTCTCTTTCTTCACCCATTTCTATATTCACTCAAAATACTTTTATTCATACTAATTACAAGAGAATAATGACGTTTGAGGAGGGAAAGGATGGATAAGTGATTGAGAAGGAAGATGTCTTTGTCTCATGATTACAGGACTATGCTTGACGCCATGGCCAGATGAATGATGGAGCTTCGAGCTACCGAAATGATGAGTACAGAACTTAGCAGCACTTCGTGGTTTTGAAGATTCGATCCCCTGTACGTTGGTAGCCATGTCGTATTTATAGGTGAGCTCTCCGCAGGAAATGATCTGAAATCTGTATATGCCGGCTACCAGTCGCTCATTACATCAATTACACTTATGCCACCGCCTGGTTGTAGCCAGTTGTCCTTAGCTAAATCGAGTTTTCATGCGCGAGTAGTTCCATAAGAGCGAACGTTTTGAGTAGTTGAGCGGGCGAATTTAGTTGGTGTTCTTCGGGCACGGCTATATCTGGCAAATGATGAGTGGGTATCTGATTTGCTTGATGGTGAAGCGAGCGGGCGAACGATCATAGTTCCCTAATGTGGTTATGTCTGATCCGGAGTAAGCGGGCGACGACCCTTTTAACCTGGATGTGACTGACTAAGGCTGGTATTTCTAGATGTAAGTGTGCTCTTTCTAATAACTGACGTATGACCGACCGATAGGTGTTATCTGACCAAAGTGTTGGTGTTTGATTAGTAAGGACATAAGAGCGATAAGAGTTGCAATTTGCAAGCAGTTGTTAAGTATATGCACGACCTTGACTCCTGCCCTTTATCTTTATTGAGCCGTCTAAATGCCTTGAACAAAACTCTGCGCGATCGACCATGAAGGTGTTTGTTCTGTAGCTCCCACTCAGATCTTATAACTCGATGTGCTTATGGATTTTTTGAGGGATTAACACTTGCCCCTCGAAGTCCGTGATTTCTTTTTAGCAAGGAATTACTGGCTTCGACATGGTTGATCGCAACAAAATTTGGCAGGTTTAACCTGGCTCATCGAAGGGTCGGTCGTGTAGAGATTAATATTGCTTTATTGGGGTTGATTGGTGTCGTCTCCTCCAGGCGAGAAGTTTGATGTATTATTGCGTGAATAGTTGAATTACGGGACACCAACTGGAACTTGATGGGACATTTACTTGCGCATTTGAGCATTAAACTGACGTGGTGAGAACGTTCTGAACGAACGTCTTTTAATTTTCACCCTTATTTCCTTACCTGTGCACATTTGATTGGTTCTACACGTATTTCTATATGCGCTTGTTTTGAAAGACTCCCCAATTGCTCGACTGCTGAGTTTACTAGTCCGAACACAAAATCGCTTGTTTGCATATCACGTACAAGCGATCTGGTGGATGTACTATTTCGGTTTGCTACCCCTTTTGTCTGTCTCTTATATATTGTTTTGCTGTCTTTTTAAAGAAGAAATCTCTAATGGTGGCACCGTTCTAAGCAATCCTCTTCATTGTTTTGATTCTTTTCATAACTTCCGATTACTCCAGCTCTTTCGTTGCTCTGATTTGCATCTGTGTATGGCACTCTCATCAAGGCTTCTGCGATCTCGAGATCGATTTGGCTAGCCTGTTCGCCTAGATTTAAGACTGTTCACTTGCCTATAAGTAGGTTCTTCTCCTTGATTTTATCTTGTCCTAATTTGAAGCCTGAATTTGATCATTTTGAATGCGGTTTTGGGGTTTCTGAGTGTTAAATGAAATTATCCCTTGCAGATTCCTTAAAGGTTCTCACAACCCTAACTAAGTTGTCGCAGGGTTTCCAGGTAGGTTTTTCCTTTCTTTTTTGCAATAATTATTCTCAAGTTTATTCGGGTTTGAACAAAATGCTCTCCTTTGACCTATAATCTCACAATTTCAGGAAGCAACTTATGTCTGACCAAGTCGGAAAATCTGATGAAGTAGGAAGTTCTGATCAAGTTGTGTCTATACCCAATGTTGTCTCTTCGATAAATGTTGCCCAGGATTTCCCATAACCTCGTGCACTTTCTTATGTACCTTGTGAGAGGCACCCGGTGGAGCTTTCCTTCAGCTCGTTCCAACAACTGTGCAATCAATTCGGTATTTCAGAAAAAGAAGAGGCCAAGCTGCATGGGGAGAAGGAGTTCGCAGATATTCCTCCCAAAGGATATGTTGTTTTTAATCGTGGCATGTTGATAAGTGGAGCGGTTCCTCCCTTTAATCCTTACATAGAAATGATTCTTCGGAGCTTGGCTATTGCCCCGTACCAGTTACATCTGAATGGTTGTGCGATTTTGATAATCCTTAACATCCTTTTTGTAAGGGAAAAACATCAGGCTCCTTCGTTTAAGGACATATGCTCATTATATGCTTTCAGAAAAAGGAACCAGCGTCCTTCGTTTATCTTTGTGGAAAGCCGGGGTTCAAAAAATAATCACTGGCTTAGTGGACAGTGTACGAGGATTTCCCAATCATTATTTCTTTGTCCGATGTCCTAACAATTTCTGTGGCTTTTGGATGGAAGTCAGTAAGTATTTTTTATTTCTTCAAACTTCTTCTTGCCCCTCTTCTATTATAAAAGAAAAATCTTTTGGTTATACTACAACCTAACCTCGTGTCACAAGTACAATTACACTCAGACTTAGCTAGGACTCAGATATCATCTTGTTAGGAGCTACTTCTGCAGTATGGCTCAAGTTCTTGTCTCTACTATGGCTTAACTTTTTCAATTGGGGAATTATGTTTTTATATTCTTATGTACTCTGATGATGCAAGACAGAAGTTATTTTATTGTAATGGTTTTTGTGACTTATGGTATTGTGGACCACAGTATTATAATTTATGTTGAAATAAAAATTTAAATTTCCGCTATTATCTTATTTATATCTATCTTGTAATTATTCTGTATCTGTTTACCTATAACGCTTCACGAAACTTAATGCATTCCCTTAGTGAGTGACATTAACGGACGTGGGGTGTCACATGTCCTTTGCCAAGCTGTTGCCAGCAATACCCCAACCGACATTAGTCATGTCGCACCTGCGACATGGTTTCCTACACTTCATATCTCCATTCCACACTCATTCCTATAAATACCCCATGACCTCTTCATTAATGTGGACCGAATTTTGAGACCCCGAAAGGATGCCTAACTATTTCTTCAACCATTCTAAGTGATTCTAACATCTTTGTAACACCCCGAATTTTAGTTAATACTAAAATTCACTAATCATAGGATAAATAATCTCAGATGTGGGAATTGGGGGTAACGGGCTGCGTCGTTGCGTTCGTCTCGGAAAAATACGCGAAATAGAGTCCGAGTTTTCGAGAAACGGAGTCCGTATGGCCCGGTTATGGCCCAAAGAAGTTTGCAGAAAATTTAAAGCTAAAAACAGATTTAGAAATTTAAAATCAGATTTTAAATTAGAACCAGCGGGGCCAGGCGGGAAGATTCCCGCCCTAAGCATGTCGACAGGGCTGTCGACAGGCCTGTCGACAGGGGTGTCGACTTGCCTGTCGACTTGCCTGTCGACACGGCGTCTCGAGCCAGAAGTCTGGGTGCACCAGATCTGGTTTTCTGGCTAGGGCTGGGCTTGGTTCTAGAGATTTCCTAAATCTAACGGACCTAATTTAATCTAGGGTTAATCTAAGGGCCTAAAACACTCTCCTAATCTATAAATACACCCTAAACCTACCTTAATCCATACTAAAAATAGAAATGAAGGCCTCATGCCGCCAAATTAAATCCTAGAAGGAGTCTCCACTAATCTAAGAAGGAAGTTGCAAGCTAATCCCTCTCAAATCATTCTCTAATCATCACCATCTTAATAATTAGCAACTAATTCCACTTCATAAGTGGGTTAATTTTGGGTTTGGTGAGTTTCTATCACTTTAACATCAATTGTTAAAGTAAGTAGATTGGGTGTAATGAGACTTATGGTCTTAAATGCGGATTAGTGAGTTTGAATCATTTATAATGATATGTTACTCTATGTTGTTCTATGTTTATGCATGTTTGATAAGTTGGTTTATGCATGCTTAATAAGTTGATTTATGCATGTTTAACAAGTTGGTCTATGCATGTTTAACAAGTGGGTTTATGCATATTTAATGAGTGGAATTATGCATGTTTAACAAAGTGAGTTATGCAAGTTAAGTATATGTTTAAATGCAAGTTTAATGTGATATGCAAGTTATGCATGCTTATGCAAGTATATGGATGCTTATGCAGGTCATGTATATGTTTAAATGCAAGATTTATGTGATATGCAAGTTATGCATGCTTATGCGAGTATATGAATGCTTATGCAAGATATGTATATGCTTAAATGACATGATATACAAGTTATGCATGTTTATGCAAGTATGTGAATGCTTATGCAAGTATGTGGATGTTTATGCAAGTATGTGAATGCTTATGCAAGTTATGTGTATGCTTAAATGCATGTTTAACATGTTATGCAAGTTATGAGAATGCCTATATGCAAGTTCAACATGTTATGCAAGATATGTGTATGGTAATATGCAAGCTCATATGCAACAAGTTATGCAAATCATGTGTATGATAATATGCAAGTTTGGGTAAAATGTAGTTGGGTTAATATGTGCTCATATATGCAAGTTGACATCCTCTTAACCCATGACAAAGTTATATGCTAAACCCATGATATTTGTGATGGATCTTCCCCTTTTATTTTGTCATGAAATGAGAACGATTTACGTGGGGAACGATGGGGTTGGTAAATAAGTTAATAAATGAATGATTGGGTATGATTAAGCATACCATAAAAATAAATTACCATAAGTGGGAATTTACCTATTGAGTTAGGTCTACCCCATGGGAATTTACCTATTGAGTTAGGTCTACCCATGTTATGGAAAACTTGATATTAATTAGGGATAATTAATATGGGGGTGATTAATTAGGTGTAATTAATCGACTAAGACACGAGGTTGGACTCATTTGTAGTGTAAAACTGCCCGGACCCGACCGGCTTAACCAGTTGCTACAAATGTCAGCCCAACGTGAGAGGTCTTAGCCATAAATTAAATACGTGATTAAAGTAAAGACACGATGTTAGGCTCTGTTATGACGTAAGACTGCCCGGACTCTACCGGCTTAACCAGGCGGTCATAACAGCCAGTCTAATGTGGGAGGTCTTTATGGGAGATCACGATCTTAATTAAGAAACACTTAACCATATTAGCATGTAGTGGGACATGAGGGGTTAAGTGGGTGCCTTGGGTGGCATGTGGAAATTTTGTGGTTGCCTTGGGTGGCAATAGAAAATACGATTAGAATACTTAACCAAGTGGAAACATGTAATTAAACATGATTAAAGGGTTAAGTGGGATACACTAGATATATGACAAGCTTAGGTGGGTAGCTTGTGGGGGCCCATTTCAACCAATATCCCAAACGTATCTTTGTGGGCTCGACCCATGTCGAGTGACGGGACACGCATATTGGGCTTGATTATAAGAGGCCAAAACGGGTTAGCGTTGGCAACGCAAGTCCAACGGGTTTCATATGCGTGTGTGGGCCCGGGCTGGTAGATAAGCCGTTGTTGCATCGTGTAGATATAAAGCCGTGCACCGTTGATAGTATTGGGTAGCCACTTTAGGGGAGTGATATACCCCACTGTGGGACCAGCACGGGTATCTACGGTAGGGAGCCGATCGATGGGGAGTAGTGGGTACACCTAATAAAGATAGGGGCAGACGGCACCTATGTAGGGGTACACGAAACTACTGGGTAAAAGTTGCTAAGTACACCTAGTGGAGATAGGGGCAGACGACACCTATGTAGTGGGCTAGGAGTACACGAAACTACTGGGGAAATTTTCTAAGTCTTTGGAAGGGATCAACCTTTAAGTAGGAATGAATGGTGTGGTGCAGTTAGTAATTATCCTTAGGTGGGTAGATGCGTCCTGACGGTTATCTTAGTTTATTCTAAGTCTACCAAGCTGCTTAATGTAGCCATTCATCCCCAGATATTACCATAGGTCAAGTTTATGTCTTCTCTGGTTACCTTAATGATTGTATTGTTAAAGTTATAGGACTCACTCGGACTTATGTCTGACCCCGTTGTTTTTATCTTTTTCCCAACCCTCAGGTCCTACGGTGGATCCTAGCGGTAGTAGAGCTTGATCGGATTGCTGTTCCAGTCTTTAGGAGCTTGGGTAGATGTAAAGCTCCAGTTATCCAGTTATCTTTTCTTTTGTTATGGCTATTGTATAAGAGAGAGTGGGATTATGTACTTCTTTATTTTGATGGATATTGTACTTGACTTTTATCATGGTTTTATGATGTAACCAGACATGTTTATTTCCGCTGTTGTGAGATGATATTTTTAAATTTCAAGTACTAATTATATCTGTCTTGTTGTAATTTTTCTGTTCTATATTCACTAAAATACTCCACCGATGCTATGGCATTCCCTTAGTGAGTGACCATAGCGGGCGTGGGGTGTTACACGTGGTATCAGAGCGAAGGTTACCGGAACAGATAAAATTTTTAGAAAACTATTTTTCTAAAACATTTTTGGAAAAGATATTTTCAAAAACATGTCTTTTAAGAGAAAAGTTTTTGAAAGAAAAGCATAATCCCCAATAGCCATATCTATATCCTTCGAATTCTCCGTTTTGAATCTTTCCTTTTTCGTTTCAGCATGGCCGAGAATCTTAATCTTCCGGAAGGTGTGACGGTACCAGTATGGTATAGGAGATTGATGGAGGCTAGGGCCACCACTACGGGTCCAGCAAATGTTCCTCCACCAACCGTAGCACCCGATCTTCCTCCTCCCCCTCCTCCTCGCATGGATACTTTTGCTAAGACTTGCAAGGAATTTAAAGCTATGGGAGGGAAACCTTTTCAAGGATCTGAAACTTTTGTGGAGGCTAGAGATTGGCTTAAGGAGGTGGAAGAGTTGATAGATATCTTTGAGATGGAAGAAGGAAAGAAAGTCAAGTTGGCTGCTTGGTTAATGAAGGGAGAGGCCTCATTCTAGTGGGAGGTCACTAATGGAGAACGCCCCGTTGACTCTTGGGCGGATTTTAGGCAAAGATTTGTGGCAAAGTTTCTCTCAAGGGCGGAGGAAAACTTGTATATGGAAAGATTCTTGACTCTAAAGCAAGGAAATCTCTCGGTGAAGGAATATGTCAACAAGTTTAATCAATTGGCAAGGTTTGGCCTAGATATGGTGAATACACCGGAGAAGAAGGCTTTGAGGTTCGTGAAAGGCTTGAATGAACCGATGCATGGGTTGGCTATGACTCATATCCCTATGGGGGCCACCTTTGAGAAGCTAGTTGACATGGCACTCATGTATGAGGAAGAGAAGGGTCCTAATGCTAATAAGGCACCCGAGAAGAAGGGAGATTAAAAGAGACCTCAGCAACAACAACAAAGCAAAGGTGGGAAAGGCAACGGTGGCAAGGGCAAGAAGAAGAAGTGTTTCAATTGTGGGACACCTGGCCACCTAAGCAAGGATTGTCGCAAAAAGAAGAAGACTGGCTGCTTCCACTGTGGCGAAGCAGGGCATTTAGTGAAGGATTGCCCTAAGAAGGGGCAAAAGACGGGGTCTACCTCAGGAGGACAGGTGCAAGCTCTTATGGCACCGAGTCAGGCTAGGGGGCAAGTACAGGCTCTCGCGGTTCCACCAATTCAGGAGAGAGGTAGAACTATTTCCGTTGAAAGTCTGGTTTTTCTATTTGACCATCCTGTCCGTACATTGTTTGATTCAGGCGCATCGCATTCGTTTATCTCATCATCATTAATTGAGTTACTGAACTTAGACACCAGTCTGGTAGATGATCCCTTGGTTGTTTCAAACCCAATTGGGGGCTCCACTTATTTGTCCATGATATGTTTGGGTTTGAAGATTTCTATACTTAGCATTGAGTTTAGATGTGATGCTTTTGTATTGGGCTTCACGGGCTATGGGTTGATTTTGGGCATGGACTGGTTATCCAGTAATGGTGCCGTTCTTGATTGCGAAAGGAGAGTTGTTAGGCTCATGACCCGCTTGGGTAACACTCTCGAGATTTCTTGTAATCCCAGGGACTCTGTTATGCTAAGTTATCTTGAATCGCTTGACGCTTCGGTCGAGAGTTTGCAATCTGTTAGAGTGGTCCGGGAATATCCGGATGTGTTTGAGGAGGTGAAGGGCTTACCTCCGAAGCGGGAAATTGACTTCCGAATATATTTGGTGGATAATGCTAAACCGGTATCTTTACCAGTGCGCCACATGGCTCCTCGTGAGAGGAGGGAACTCCATAAGCAAGTGGGGGAGTTGCTTGAGAAGGGGTTCATAAGACGGAGCATATCGGAGTGGGGTGCTCCAGTAGTATTTGCTACAAAGGCGGATGGGTCCCTCAGACTTTGTGTAGACTATAGAGAACTCAACAAGCTCACAAAGAAGAATAGACACCCATTGCCGAGGATTGATGATCTTTTCGATCAGTTGGTTGGCGCTTCAGTATTTTCTCAGTTGGACTTAGCCACGGGGTTTCATCAGTTGAGGGTGGCTGAGGATAGCATAGACAAGACTACCTTTAGAACTCCGGATGGTTTTTATGAGTGGCTGGTGATGCCATTTGGGTTGACGAACGCCCCTGCATACTTTGTTGATTTGATGAGTAGGGTGTTCAGGGAGTTCCTTAATAAATTCGTGGTAGTCTTTGTGGATGATATCTTAGTATTTTCTAAGAGTGAAGAAGAGCATGCCCTACATCTTGGGGAAGTATTGAAGACTCTTCGAGCACATAGCCTTAAGGCTAAATTCTCTAAATGTCACTTCTGGAGGAAGGAAGTACGGTTCTTGGGACACGTGGTCTCCAAGGAAGGGATAGCTGTGGATCCCGCGAAGGTAGTATCAATTCAGGATTGGAAAGTTCCGAAGAATGCTACCGAAGTAAGAAGTTTCTTGGGGTTGGCGGGTTATTATAGGAAGTTTATTAAAGACTTCGCAAAGATATCAGCCCCATTAACCCGCTTAACAAAGAAGAATCTTGTTTTCACATGGGACGTAGATTGTGATGATGCGTTCCGACGGTTAAAGAGAGCTTTAACCACGGTTCCAGTTTTAGTATTGCCAGATGGGAGCAAGCCATTTGTTGTCTATACCGATGCCTGTGGGACAGGACTTGGCGCAGTCTTAATGCAAGAGGGAAGGGTAATAGCCTATGGTGGAAGGCAGTTGAGGGCACATGAGAAAAATTACCCTACCCATGATCTAGAGCTGGCCGCTATTGTTTTTGCGCTTAAGATTTGGCGCCATTATCTTCTTGGTGAGAGATTCGAGTTGTTCACTGACCATAAATCATTGAAGTACTTGTTCTCTCAGAAGCATTTAAACTTAAGACAGCAAAGGTGGATGGAGTTCTTAGCATCCTATGACTTCGAGATATCGTATACCCCTGGCAAGGGTAACGTGGTGGCAGACGCCTTGAGCAGGAAGAGGTTGTCCTTGAATCCATTGTTCGTGGAACGACAAAGCTTGGAATTTATCTCGATGTTTGATTTCAGACCTTCCGTTGACTATGTACCCGGTTTGCTAGCTTCTTTGGAAGTTAGACCTACTCTTTTGGGGCGGATTGGAGAAGCACAGAGGGGCGACCCACAGTTGGTTGAGTTAGTAGAGAAGCTCATAAGGGGGGAGTCGTCCAGCCATTTGAGTAGGTACACCCTAGACGGTAGGGGGTGCTTGCGTAGAGACGGTAGACTTTGCGTACCGCAAGACGAGGGTTTGAGGAAGGCTATTCTTGATGACGCACACCGTTCTAGGATGACCATTCATCCCGGTGGGGACAAGATGTACCAAGACATGAAGAGGGTTTTCTTCTGGGCCGGTATGAAGAAAGATGTCGCCGAGTATGTCGCACGATGTTTGGTGTGCCAGCATGTGAAGGCGGAGCAAAGGAAACCAGGTGGGTTGCTTCACCCATTGGAGGTTCCGCAATGGAAGTGGGATAGCGTCTCGATGGATTTTATTGACGGGTTACCCAGGTCGAGGAAGGGTAATACAGGAATTTGGGTGGTGGTAGACAGACTTACTAAGAGCGCCCATTTCATACCTGTGAAGAGCAAGAGGACTGCTCCATGGCTAGCTTCAGTATATCTTCGAGAGATAGTTCGATTACATGGGGTACCCTCTAGCATAGTAAGTGATCGAGATCCTATCTTCACTAGCGAGTTCTGGAGAAGTTTGCAAGAAGCAGTGGGGACTCAATTGTGTCTGAGCACTGCATATCATCCTCAGACGGACGGCCAGACTGAGAGGGTGAATCGTGTTCTAGAAGACCTTTTGAGGCTTTGTATCTTAGATTTTGGAGGTACATGGGAAGAGCATCTTCCATTGGTGGAGTTCGCATATAATAACAGCTTTCAGTCCAGTATTGGTATGGCTCCTTTCGAAGCTCTCTATGGAAGGCCTTGTCGATCACCTACGTGTTGGTGGGAATCTACGGATAAGATCTTGCTTGGGCCCGATATGGTTAGGGAGACTTCTGAGAAGATTGACTTGATTCGAAGAAGGATGAAAGCAGCGCAGGATAGGCAAAAATCTTATGCGGACAAGAGAAGGACGGATCTTGAGTTTGAGGTTGGGGATATGGTTTTTGTTAAGGTATCTCCGTTGAGAAATGTTGTTCGCTTCGGATCCGTTGGGAAGTTAGCACCGAGGTTTGTTGGGCCATTTCCTATCAAGGAAAGGATTGGACGGATGGCATATAGGGTGGAGTTACCCGACAGACTTAGTGGTGTTCATGATGTATTCCATGTATCACATCTGAGGAAGTGCTTACATGAGACGGCAGAGGTGGTAGAGCCGAGCTTGCTTAGAGATGTAGAGGTAGAGCGTGATGCGACTATTCGACGAGCTCCTACTTGCATCCTTGGGTCAGAGACTAGGAAGTTGAGAAACAGAGAGGTTCAACTAGTCAAAGTGCAATGGGGAGAAGATGAGAGCAACGCAACTTGGGAGATGGAAGCGAAGATGCGTTCATTGTATCCATTTCTTTTTGAGGGTATGTCTTTACTTTCTCCTTTATCGCTTGTCTAGTACTCATCTTATCTTCGGTATGTCCTCTCGTTAGTACCTTTGACCTTTAGATAGGGTAAACCTATGGTTGAAACATGTGTTTGGGACATGTTATGGTTGATGGATGCAAGTGGATGCAAGTGTTTGCTAGTAGTTGCTCGTGGATGCATATACACACACTCTAGGCACTAGATCGGGTCAGTCACTTCATATTGCATATTGCATAAAATTGTGTGTAGGAAAATATATTTATGGATGTATAATGGTTGTGTTATCACATGGATGATGCATTTTGGTGAATGATTGTGCACTCATGTAGATATTGTATGTGTCGATAGGGTTCTCTCGCATACATAATGGATGCATGGCACTATCATGGTTTGCATATGTTCATACATTAGATAGGGAACATATGCACACACTTTTTGCATATGCTCATACATCATTAGAAACTGTTTAAGGACAATGGATGCCCGTGATTGATGATTTGAGTAGATGGTTGTTTGGATGGTAGGATATGCGTTCTCCTTAGCTTAGAGATTTCGGGGACGAAATCCTTTAAGGAGGGGAGAATGTAACACCCCGAATTTTAGTTAATACTAAAATTCACTAATCATAGGATAAATAATCTCAGATGTGGGAATTGGGGGTAACGGGCTGCGTCGTTGCGTTCGTCTCGGAAAAATACGCGAAATAGAGTCCGAGTTTTCGAGAAACGGAGTCCGTATGGCCCGGTTATGGCCCAAAGAAGTTTGCAGAAAATTTAAAGCTAAAAACAGATTTAGAAATTTAAAATCAGATTTTAAATTAGAACCAGCGGGGCCAGGCGGGAAGATTCCCGCCCTAAGCATGTCGACAGGGCTGTCGACAGGCCTGTCGACAGGGGTGTCGACTTGCCTGTCGACTTGCCTGTCGACACGGCGTCTCGAGCCAGAAGTCTGGGTGCACCAGATCTGGTTTTCTGGCTAGGGCTGGGCTTGGTTCTAGAGATTTCCTAAATCTAACGGACCTAATTTAATCTAGGGTTAATCTAAGGGCCTAAAACACTCTCCTAATCTATAAATACACCCTAAACCTACCTTAATCCATACTAAAAATAGAAATGAAGGCCTCATGCCGCCAAATTAAATCCTAGAAGGAGTCTCCACTAATCTAAGAAGGAAGTTGCAAGCTAATCCCTCTCAAATCATTCTCTAATCATCACCATCTTAATAATTAGCAACTAATTCCACTTCATAAGTGGGTTAATTTTGGGTTTGGTGAGTTTCTATCACTTTAACATCAATTGTTAAAGTAAGTAGATTGGGTGTAATGAGACTTATGGTCTTAAATGCGGATTAGTGAGTTTGAATCATTTATAATGATATGTTACTCTATGTTGTTCTATGTTTATGCATGTTTGATAAGTTGGTTTATGCATGCTTAATAAGTTGATTTATGCATGTTTAACAAGTTGGTCTATGCATGTTTAACAAGTGGGTTTATGCATATTTAATGAGTGGAATTATGCATGTTTAACAAAGTGAGTTATGCAAGTTAAGTATATGTTTAAATGCAAGTTTAATGTGATATGCAAGTTATGCATGCTTATGCAAGTATATAGATGCTTATGCAAGTCATGTATATGTTTAAATGCAAGATTTATGTGATATGCAAGTTATGCATGCTTATGCGAGTATATGAATGCTTATGCAAGATATGTATATGCTTAAATGACATGATATACAAGTTATTCATGTTTATGCAAGTATGTGAATGCTTATGCAAGTATGTGGATGTTTATGCAAGTATGTGAATGCTTATGCAAGTTATGTGTATGCTTAAATGCATGTTTAACATGTTATGCAAGTTATGAGAATGCCTATATGCAAGTTCAACATGTTATGCAAGATATGTGTATGGTAATATGCAAGCTCATATGCAACATGTTATGCAAATCATGTGTATGATAATATGCAAGTTTGGGTAAAATGTAGTTGGGTTAATATGTGCTCATATATGCAAGTTGACATCCTCTTAACCCATGACAAAGTTATATGCTAAACCCATGATATTTGTGATGGATCTTCCCCTTTTATTTTGTCATGAAATGAGAACGATTTACGTGGGGAACGATGGGGTTGGTAAATAAGTTAATAAATGAATGATTGGGTATGATTAAGCATACCATAAAAATAAATTACCATAAGTGGGAATTTACCTATTGAGTTAGGTCTACCCCATGGGAATTTACCTATTGAGTTAGGTCTACCCATGTTATGGAAAACTTGATATTAATTAGGGATAATTAATATGGGGGTGATTAATTAGGTGTAATTAATCGACTAAGACACGAGGTTGGACTCATTTGTAGTGTAAAACTGCCCGGACCCGACCGGCTTAACCAGTTGCTACAAATGTCAGCCCAATGTGAGAGGTCTTAGCCATAAATTAAATACGTGATTAAAGTAAAGACACGAGGTTAGGCTCTGTTATGACGTAAGACTGCCCGGACTCTACCGGCTTAACCAGGCGGTCATAACAGCCAGTCTAATGTGGGAGGTCTTTATGGGAGATCACGATCTTAATTAAGAAACACTTAACCATATTAGCATGTAGTGGGACATGAGGGGTTAAGTGGGTGCCTTGGGTGGCATGTGGAAATTTTGTGGTTGCCTTGGGTGGCATGTGGAATCTAGTGGGTTGCCTTGGGTGGCAATAGAAAATTCGATTAGAATACTTAACCAAGTGGAAACATGTAATTAAACATGATTAAAGGGTTAAGTGGGATACACTAGATATATGACAAGCTTAGGTGGGTAGCTTGTGGGGGCCCATTTCAACCAATATCCCAAACGTATCTTTGTGGGCTCGACCCATGTCGAGTGACGGGACACGCATATTGGGCTTGATTATAAGAGGCCAAAACGGGTTAGCGGTGGCAACGCAAGTCCAACGGGTTTCATATGCGTGTGTGGGCCCGGGCTGGTAGATAAGCCGTTGTTGCATCGTGTAGATATAAAGCCGTGCACCGTTGATAGTATTGGGTAGCCACTTTAGGGGAGTGATATACCCCACTGTGGGACCAGCACGGGTATCTACGGTAGGGAGCCGATCGATGGGGAGTAGTGGGTACACCTAATAAAGATAGGGGCAGACGGCACCTATGTAGGGGTACACGAAACTACTGGGTAAAAGTTGCTAAGTACACCTAGTGGAGATAGGGGCAGACGGCACCTATGTAGTGGGCTAGGAGTACACGAAACTACTGGGGAAATTTTCTAAGTCTTTGGAAGGGATCAACCTTTAAGTAGGAATGACTGGTGTGGTGCAGTTAGTAATTATCCTTAGGTGGGTAGATGCGTCCTGACGGTTATCTTAGTTTATTCTAAGTCTACCAAGCTGCTTAGTGTAGCCATTCATCCCCAGATATTACCATAGGTCAAGTTTATGTCTTCTCTGGTTACCTTAATGATTGTATTGTTAAAGTTATAGGACTCACTCAGACTTATGTCTGACCCCGTTGTTTTATCTTTTTCCCAACCCTCAGGTCCTACGGTGGATCCTAGCGGTAGTAGAGCTTGATCGGATTGCTGTTCCAGTCTTTAGGAGCTTGGGTAGATGTAAAGCTCCAGTTATCCAGTTATCTTTTCTTTTGTTATGGCTATTGTATAAGAGAGAGTGGGATTATGTACTTCTTTATTTTGATGGATATTGTACTTGACTTTTATCATGATTTTATGATGTAACCAGACATGTTTATTTCCGCTGTTGTGAGATGATATTTTTAAATTTCAAGTACTAATTATATCTGTCTTGTTGTAATTTTTCTGTTCTATATTCACTAAAATACTCCACCGATGCTATGGCATTCCCTTAGTGAGTGACCATAGCGGGCGTGGGGTGTTACAATCTCCAATCATCTTCAATCAAAGATCTAACATCGAATTCGCCATGGAATTGTTGAAATCCATTCAAGTGCTCAAAGAATCATAGATCTACATCATCACTTGCTATGCTTAGAGATTTTATCTAGTTCCTTGGTTAAATTGTATAGGTTAAAGAGAAGAACTTGTGAGAGAGAAAATGAGCGTAATGAGAGAGTGTTCATTCTTTGTAAACATGAATACGATAATGGAAGTTATTCTCATAGTGGATGTAGGCTTTGACTTAGCCGAACCACTTTAAACTTTGTATTCCTTACTTTTTCCTGCTTAGTTGTGATTGTGGCTCCTTTTTTGTATTTCTAACCATTTGGTGAAGTACTTCTGAAGTACCTTTGGTGTTTAGACCAATTTTGGTGTAAACACAGAAAAAATTATTTTAAACTCTCTCCTTCTTCTCTAACCATTCCTTATCTATATAATCAAAAAACGGCTAATCCTATTCACAATTTAAGTGAAAACCTTGAAGAAACTCTCAATTTCTTCAAGAATATCTTTTCTATAATACTTCGTAATCAGCGCCACTTAGAATTGTGTCAAATAAAGATGGTTGAACATCAAGAGAAACACTTTGATGTCATTCGTTGGTTAATCTCTTCTCTTTTCAGAGACGAAGACAATAACCTCGCTAAATCACCACTCACCAAAGATGAAGATCTGGAAGTCATCAAGAAGGATCCAATCTTTGGAGGAGGTGGATAAGTGGAACTTCCGAGAGACGTTTGAATTTGTTTGAATGGTATGCTTTGTTTGAAATTGTTTGAATTTGGTTGAATTTGTTTGTATATATTGATTGGTTTGATATACTTGAATTGATTGATTGTAAGTATTTGAAAAAATTGTTTGAACATATCTTATTGGATTGCTTGAATATACTTTTGTTTCTTTAGTATTGTAATAAAGTAAGGGGGAGTTATTAGATATAGTTTAGTTTAGTATAGTAATAAATAGATTTAGGGGGAGTATAATTTAGTTTATATTAGTTTAGTATGTCTACTATAGGTATAGTATAGTTTTGTTTTTTATAATGACAAAGGGGGAGAAATTGTAAAATAAGAAATAGGCATAGTTTAAGGGGGAGTTAGAAGGAATTCATGGAGAAAAGAGGAGCATTCGAAGAATCAGACTTAAAGGTAATATCAGGTATGAAAAACCGAGGTTGTCATCATCAAAAAGGGGGAGTTTGTTGGAGAATGAAATTTTGATGACAACAACCTTGTTTCAATTATTTACATTATTGATTATAAAATATATACTTACATCTTCTGTTAAGAATATATATATATATATATATATATATATATATATATATATATATATTTGCAAGATATATATGTAGGATATAAATATTGAAGACTGTACAGTTTTAGAGATTCAAGATATCAAGGAATTAAAGACTCATGAGTATCAAGATAATCAAGATTTCAAGAGCTCAAGATTATCAAGTAATAAAGTCTAGTATATATGTAAAACTCGGGTTAACACTTTCAAACCTTGTTTTCAAATTCCTTTTCAAAATTATTTCAAACTCCGTTTCTAAAATGATTTCAAATTATTAAGATTTTACTTATGATTTCATATATATATATATATAAATATATGTATGTTTAAAGTCTATAAAGTTTTATAATATACGTAACGACCCGGCTTTTTGCCCGGTTTCGCCTGTAATTAAACCAACTTAAACCGTTCGTAAGGACGGATTGTTAGGGTTACTTACACATTTGGACAAAATAAAAAGAACTTTTCCATTACCATTACAATAATATTACATCAGAGTTACGGGAGATACATCAGAATGCATCGATTACACAGTGGAAGAGATACTAAACTCAGCGGAAGAATATGCATGCTCCAAGATATAATAGCTCCAGCTAAACCAGTATCTTTCTCTAACCAACTCCAAGACTAAATCTGTGAACCAAACAACTAGGATGTCCATGCAAAAATTATAGGCACTCAGAGTTTAGGTGTAGGAACAATAAACTCCAGGTCAGACATGGGGCTGGTGTGAGAACTCAAAACAGTTGTTTTTAGGGTTTATTTTAAAGTTAGGTAATTCATCGGACCATGCCACTAATGCGGAACGGGTTTACTCCATGTGTATACCAGTGCATAGAAATTCGCAATGACGTTTTGAAAATGAAACTAACATAAGGTTTCGCGGCACACACACAATGCAAATGCACACATAGACGACGTTTCTCCTTATGCAGTCAAAAATGCCTTTGATACGTAAAATGCTCTTTCAATACTATAACATTGTGTGAAAAACCTTTCGAAAATAAATGTATTAAAATAGCCAATATAGGTATCATATACTATACTGACATATGGTATACAATCAAAATCCTATGGGCTCATAGCAATGATTGGGTTTCCAACAATGACCAGGCAAAGGAACTTCCTTCCGAACCGAATTTTGAACACCTCTAGAGGGATATCCAAGGATCAACAGTGATGCTCCTCATGCCAACACAGGGCCGAGTTACCTCTGTAACTAGGTAACTTAGAGTACGCATGAGTATGCCATCTCGCGGTCGCTACCGAACTTTCCGAGCGTGCGCCAACAACAACCACAAAAGTAGATGCTTTTACCACATAGGTTAATACCTGAGCTCCATACCATAGTACACCTTTTATCTAGAAGGAGACAACACCCTATAACCTTGCCGCATTTCTTCCTGTTTTGGCCATTTACCGAGGTGTGAGGCTTGCCGAGGTCACGATATAGACAAAGCTACTGTAACACCCCGTATTTTCTGTAAACATAAGAGTTAAAAATCAAGGTATAATTAATTTTTAGGAGAAGAAATAAGGGAAACGGGTTGCGCCATTGTGTTCGTCTCGGAAAAATACGCGAAATAGAGTCCGAATTTGCGTAAATCGAAGTCCGTATGAAGAAGATATGGACGAACAAAGTTAGGCAGAAAAACCGGAAACAGGCCAGAATACACTGGCGCACTTGTGAAGTGCGCCAATACAAAAATACACTGGCGCACCTGCCAAGTGCGCCCATACAAATCCAGCACCGAATTCTGGAGTGTTCTGAGGTGACGTGTCTTCTTTTGAGTGGCTGGATGATGTGTATTCGAGCTGTACGATTCTGATGACTTCTGGACTGATCTGAAGGCTCTAAATCACCCTATTCTCCTATAAAAACACCCCCAAACCTCACTTTCTCTCCACACAACTTCATTCTACCTATACTCTGCCTTTATTCTAACTAAAATAAAATAATGGCGTCGCTACTCTGCTAGAATCAAAACTAGAAGATAATCAACATCAGCCTAAGCAACTCAATTCAAACTAGAGATTAAAGTTTCTGCAAAGATTCTACAACAAGTTAAAGTTCTTTCTTTAATCCAATCAAGGCAAGTACAGTTATTTTCCGATATAAACGTTAATTCTGATTGTGACATGAATTGTAAATCTGAATATGAGATTATATCTGTTCTTTTCTGTTCTGTTTGGATCTATCTTATCTCTTTCCTCTTTTTGTTCTATAGCCAGGCTACCACGAGCCTGAGCCAATCTCATAAGAGATTAACATACGCTAAAATATTTGGCACAAAAAAATGAATGATGCATAATTGGACTGATTTGTGACTGATTTGAGTGAATGACATAGGTTGTAAACTAGATCTAGATCTATGCATATATGAAAATTTGGGATTATCATATGATAATATATGACTTGTAAATCTGGAATATAAGGCATGTTAAAAATTAAGATCTGAATAGAAAGACATAATACAGGTTAGATCTAGATCCTTGGGCATATTTTATATAATGGACTATGACTTTAAAAAAAAAGGGAATATGGCTTAGGTAGAAAGATTTACATGGAAGTAGGATATCTATTATGTAAATAAACACCTAAGTAAGGGATCTTTGGGATATATGACATGCATAGTAATCTATGGTTATATTTGGTATAATCTATATATGGATCTTCTGTACTTTGCAAGTTTAATAAAAAGGGGAACATATGATATATGGTAAATTATGACCATAATCTGTGCTATGTGAATTTAATGCAAACATGGGATAAATGATCATATTGGGAATCATGACTATTATTTATGCATGTGAACTTAGGCAAGATTTATATTTAGGCAAGATATGTTGTGAAACCTTAAGGAATGATTAAATCTAATATATTTGCCTGATTTGCTAGTTCTAATCTGCCAATTCTGCCTAAACTGCTAATTAGATTGAGATGCCTAGTCTGTTAAATTTGTCTGTTGAGATGCCTAATCTGTTATATGCTAAAATCTGCTAGTTTGTTTAATCGGCTAAATCCGTTAAGTCTCCTAATCTGCAAAACTTGTTATCTGCTATATCCGTTAAGTTGATATATTCAGTCTGTTGTTGTCATTAGCTATGAATAATTGACATGTATATTAGGCATGAGTATAAATGGTAAATCATTAATTAATTGGCCGCAAAGATAAACATGGCTAACTCGAGGTTAGAATGAGTTTGCGATGTAATTCTGCCCGGAACCGCCCGGCATATTCCAGTGGTCGCAAACAATAGGTTCTAATGTGAGAAGTTAGTCATAACGTGCTTGAAACCCGAGGTTAGACTCAGTTTGCGACAGAAACCTGCCCGGAACCAACCGGCCTAACCAGTAGCCGCAAACTGTCAGTCTAATGTGAGAGGTTTGGGCATTAATATTTAATTAATGAAAATCTGAGATAATTGTGATGTCTAAAACGTGTTGGGTAAGGTTAAACCAATTGGACCAATGAATCTGATAAACCCGTTTCGTGAATCCATAGGCCCAATACAAAGTTAGATAATATGGAACCAGTTAATCTGTAAGCCTGTTAATCCGAACATCTGATCCGTTAGTCTGAAAACCTGTTAACTTGATTGCCTGATCTGTGAACTAGTTAATCTAAATTTTGTATGTCTGAAACTTGTAGACAAGTTAAACTAAAATCTGTTAGTCTGGGGACGCAAGGTTAGGAGGGGAATTACTTGTGTCATCTGTTGTTTGGGACCCATATTAGTCAGTAACCCTTTCTGGTATCAAAACTTTGACCCAACAGGAAGTAGGGTCCGGGCACGCTTACTGAACTAATTATAAGCGGTTCATTCTGATAATGGCGAGGGGTGTTGATGGTGCGTTCCAACCGGGTCATGTGCGTGCATGGATCCCGGTCTGCCTCTGAGGATGTCAGACGCCGTGACATCTGTAAATAGGTCTGTGCCAATTGGTTGTCACTTTAGGGAGTGATACACCCTATTGTGGGGCCGACACAGGATATTTATGTATTAGGGAGCCGATCGCTTGGGGTAGGGTTTTAGGGTACACTTAGTTCTGTCTGTTTCTGTTGGTACCGTCTGTTTCTGTTGGGTGGTAACACCTGTCTGTTTCTGCGTGGTACCGTCTGTTCGGGTGGTAAAGGCCCATTACTAGTGTACACCTAATTCTACATTCTGTTTCCGTAGGGATTAATCTGTTTCTACTTCTGTCTGTTTCTGATCGGGTAGTAAAGGCCCATTATTAGCATCCTGTTTCTGTTAAATTATTCTGTACCCGTTTCCGTTTCAGTTTAGACATTAGGGTGACACCTAATTCTGTTATACTAGTATTAGTGCAGAGAAGTGTAAAGCAATAGTCTATGTCATTCTGTTCTTCTGTTATATCTGCTATACCTGTTACAGTTATCTCTCATCCAGTTTTATGTTCATGTCATATTATTATTATCTGTTCATATGCTGAAAGTCACTGGACTTACCAGACTTTTTGTCTGACCCTTGTTGTTTCACCTCCTTTCTTCTGTTTTCGGGGACATCCGATAAAATTGGAACGATACAGAGAAGATTAGCATGGCTCCTGCGCAAGGATGACACGCACAAATCGAGAAATTGGACCATTAGCTCAGTTGGTTAGAGCGCCGAGCTAAGTAACGTGAGCTTGTGACAAAGTGGGGCATTAATGTGATGTTTTGTTGGAGAAGTGTTACCAGGTCAAGGATAGGCACAGAGCACAGCAGTCCGTTATCACCATAGACAGACCTTTCAGGCTGGCCACGCCAACTGCTCAACAACTTGGATCGGGCGAGCGAGCAAGTTGTGCAATGTACCCGAATTTGATAACATCACCCAACATTTCATCAGTTTAGGGTCACTCTCAAAGGGAATGCCCTAATTTTGGTGGAGGTTTATAAGTATAAGTCACAGATATACAAGACAGATATAAGAACACATATTTTTGAACGTGACGTGAATCGAACACACAATCTTTTGATCTAGAGTCAGGCACGCTACCATTGCGCTACAGATCCACTTGCAACCATCATCCATAACATGTTTCAACTACATGTTTACATCCAAAAAGATTCTACCTATGGTTCTCAAGATAGGATCGAGGAGAGAAATAGGATAGATTCAAAACGAAGGATAAGAGATAGTACCTATGGCTTTCCGGGGACTTTGCCTTTTTTTTTAAGTGAAACACCCCATAATCAGGGTGAAGTGATCCATTTTATAATGATCGGCTCCTACTCGCATAGTTACATGTGTCTTATGGCCCCCGATGTTGTAGTTACCTATGCTGGTCCCACCATGGGGTGTATCAAGTCCCATGGTGGCGGCCCGACACAACCCTAGAATGCACAGGTATGCTACTGGTGCCCAGTGCCTTATTTTTCTGCGCCGGAGTGTGTGCACACCCGCACCCCGTTAGAACCTACACTGCTGCACCACCGCCGTCGATTTGACCTCTTACAATCAGCCCAGTAATCGTGCCCCACCCTGCCTAGTTTCAGGGTATCATGATACCTTGTAGGGTTACTGCGAAAAGGGTCCTCCGCTACTAGGTTTTCTATTTCTAGCCAACATGCTAAGTTGGTCAAGGCTTTAATAAGACAATTAAGGCTGAGTCAGGATTGATAGGATTAAGTAAATTATATTAATACTTAATCAAAATGGAACATGCTAAACTAAACAGACTGATTGTAACACCCCGTGTATTCTATAACAGTGAGATTCACAAATTAAAGTATAATTAATTTCAAATCAAAGAATTAAGGGAAAACGGGTTACGCCATTGCATTCGCCTCGAAATTCTGCTTGAGATAGAGTCCGAGTTTACGCAAAACGGATAACGTGTGAAGAAGATATCTTTAATTTAAATATCGCAGCAAAACATGAAAAAAAAAAGAATGGGAAACGAATAATGTTTAGCATTGTTCTAGGGTTTGTAAGCAAAAGACTTAGTAGCTCATTTGGTTGGAACACATGACTTGCATACAAGAGGTACAGAGTTCGATCCCCGCCAGCGCCCTATTTTTGTTTTAGGGGAATGGCTTAAAATAGCCTAGTGTGAACGCAGTTCAAAAAGTGGTTTAGTGTGAAAATGGGTAATTGGGAAGATAGAGAAAAAAATGTATATATATATATTATATATATATATATTCATTTTTATACTTGAACTATGATGCCAATTCCAACATAACTTCATATGAATCATAATACTTAGGTGAATCAAATTACACTAAAGATGACCATAAAATTTTACATCATGTTGTCATAACAATAGTTCATAGACTTGCATGAATTCCAATTAAAATATCATAACATATAGTTGTTAACATGAATCATATACTTGCATGAATCTTAAATAAATTATTACAACATATAGTTGTTAACATGAATCATATACTTGCATGAATCTTAAATAAATTATTACAACATATAGTTGTTACTTTCAACATGAATCATATGCTTGCAATTATCAAATGGGTGTTGTAAATAACTACCACAAACATGTAGTTTTCAATATGAATCATATGTTTGCATGAGTCCCAATCAAAATTCCACACATGTGGTTGTCAACATAAACCATATACTTGTATGAATCAAACCATAGCATTGCCAAATCGTTAGAATCAAAATAATATACAAATATAAGTCATTATCGCCACAATTCCATTTCGTTTCCAACGCAAATCGCGTATTTGCAAATATCCAATCGTATACCATAATATTCCCAAATCGTTTTGCATCAAAGCAACATACAAATATAGATTATTATCGCCACAATTCCATTTCTTACATTACACAAATCAACACAATTATTTAATTCATATCGAAATAGCACTCTACTTACAGCGTATGGCGAATCTTTAATTCAGAAATCTGAGATGCTATCCTTTGTTGTAGGCGTTGATTTGATTTAGTTGTTGTTGCTTTAAGCTTTGATCTTCTTTTAATTTGATTCGTCTCTTAGGCTTGTTGGCTTGTCTCTAGGCTTTCTAATTGACGGCCATTCTTAGTTTCTCTCCAGCAGCATGACGGCTATTGTATTCTATTATTTGTGTGAGTTTAGGTTAGGTTTGAGTTGTATATATAGAATTTTAGGATTAATTTAGGCCGTTTGATTAATCCTAGAAATGACCACAACCGTTCAGTCAGGATAGAGTTATCCTATTGACTCAGCCATGAGTTAGAAATGACTCAGCATTGACTCAGCGATGAGTCAGAAATGACTCAGCGTATTAAATGTTCACCAATTCAAACATAAATACGTATTTAATAGATACATTTTCCCCTTTACCGTATTAATTACCCATATATAAATATTTATTTATATATGAATAAATATTTTCTTACCTTTAATTTGTCATAATTAAAAATTGGAGAAGGCTCTAAAAATAAAAAGAAAAAAACCATCCTTGACAACCAAAAATGCGCAACGTACGCCAAAAATGACCTGCTTGTCAGGTCTGGTCAAGTCTTGGCTGGCCAGGTCTGCGTTTGGTCGATTTTCTGAGCCTTGCCTTGTCATTAGGGCTAGGTGTCAGCTCCTGGTTGGTCTCTCTTTCAAGTGAATGGCTACGATTAATCCAAGCTTCATCGACGGTCTAAATCAACTCACAAACTCTATAAAAAGGACCTAAGACTAACCCTAATTCACATAAACTAAAATGGAGATGAGACCGTCATGTTGCTGAGGAGAGACTAAGCATAGCCGTCAGAAATTGAGAGGCAACTAAGAGATAATTCAAAGCTTAAAGCAAATCAAATCAAAGCAACGCCTACATCAAAAGGAATAGCATCTCCTGAATTGAAGAATTCGTCACACGATTGTAAGTAGAGTATTATTCCGGTATGAATTAAATAACTGTGTTTGGTTTGTAATGTAAGAAATGGAATTGTGGCGTTAATAATTCATATTTGGGCGTTGCTATGATTCTAAACGATGTGATATAACGATGTGATATTCGCAAGTATGTAATTCATGGTTGTTTAATTGAGATTCATGCAAGCATGTGGTTTTGCTACTATGCCAACATAATGTATATTTTGTACAAAAATCACTTTTGAATAATTGGATCAAATTTGGAGTATTATGATTCATATATGTTGGAATTGGCATCATGATCTATGTATAAAACCATACTTTTGTATTAGAAACAAAAGTAAGCCTCTTTGTGAACTTATGTTAATTTTTATAAATATGACTAGGCTATGTTTGGTATTATGCCAAATTGAAAAATATGTTAGACCTATGTTGTTAACAAGAATTATATAATATATGTGATACATAGCTAAGTTAGATTCACATTCTAGTTGCAAGTTTGCATGAATAAAGTAAAAACCGCCATTTCATGTTTGGGTATAATTGTGCCATGGTTATGTGAATAGATTAAAAATCATGATTAAGTTGGAATAATTCTAGTTGAACTATACTAAGCACCTTTGTAGACATATGGTAATTTTATAAACATGATTTGCTTATGTTTGACATTATGCCTAAGTAAAAATATAGGTTTATGTTGTAGTTAAGACTATGTGTCAATAATGAGATCTAATTTAGTTAGATTCTTAATTTAACTACAAGTTTACATGGTTTGGTTTATGTCACTTATGCTTTATGACCAAAATATATGTCACCCCAATACAAGTACACCAGTTTCTATTTTGTAGTTCCAACGTTATGTTGCAAGTTCATGCGTTCACATTTCCCTCTTTGTGTATGTAATCACGTTTTAAGCCTCCCCTTTTTCACGTGGCTAAGTTGGGCTTAAAGGGCTAAGCCCAACATATATTATGATAAACGAACGTATTAAACGGGGGAAATAGCGTTGGGCCAAATTAATTAATAAATGAAAATATAAAAGTGGAGGGGCCCAAATCCAAGAATGGGTTGGGCCCATGATTGGTGTAAACCCTTACACCATTAATTTATTTTGAATAATGGGCCGCAAATATTTACATATAAGAAAATAAAGAAAAGTGACAAAATATGTAAATGTAGAAAATACGATGTGTTTAACCCGAGGTTGGATTGAGTTGTGATGTAAACCTGCCCGGAACCGCCCGGCTGTCCAGTAGTCACAACAATACCTATCCAATGTGGGTGGTTAAACATGGAGCCCAATAAGGACCCGAGGTTAGACTGAGTTGTGGCGTAAGACTGCCCGGACCCAACCGGCAACAGGCAGCCACAACAATACCTGTCTAATGTGAGAGGTCAAGGCTTTAATTAAGACAATTAAGGCTGAGTCAGGATTGATAGGATTAAGTAAATTATATCAATACTTAATCAAAATGAAACATGCTAAACAGACTGATTGGGGGGTTAGGTTTATAAAACACTTAACCAACTTAGCATGTTGGCTAGAGATAGAAAACCTAGTAGCGGAGGACCCTTTTCGCAGTAACCCTACAAGGTATCATGATACCCTGAAACTAGGCAGGGTGGGGCACGATTACTGGGATGATTGTAAGAGGTCAAATCGATGGCGGTGGTGCAGCAGTGTAGGTTCTAACGGGGTGCGGGCGTGCACACACTCCGACGCAGAAAAATAAGGCACTGGGCACCAGTAGCATACCTGTGCATTCTAGGATTGTGTCGGGCCGCCACCATGGGACTTGATACACCCCATGGTGGGACCAGCATAGGTAACTACAACATCAGGGGCCGTAAGACACATGTAACTATGCGAGTAGGAGCCGATCATTATAAAATGGATCACTTCACCCTGATTATGGGGTGCCAGTTGGGAACTAGTTTATATGGGTTCAGAGATTAAAACGGGGTACGATAGTATATTCGACCCTAGACAATTACGGAACACACAGGCTTTCAACTAAATCTCCTTTCATCTTGGATTTTGTTAACTTAAACTTCTTTAAAGCCATTCTCAAAATCCATATTCTAACCTTTCTCTTTTAAAGCACATCCCTTAAATCAAAGATTATTTAGCCTCAAAGCCTTAATTAATTTTCCGTTTGATAACTCGTTATCCAAATCCGGTTACCTTTGAAAATCCTTACTCCACATTTCAACCATAGGTTCCTATTAAATCGATTTCCCAACATTCAATTTTTTAATCTTAACTATAAGATTATACTTTCTTCCCAATGTCTTATTTTTAATTTCTTCAAATCAAAAATTTGATAAAATCCCCAAATTACGATATGAATTTCGACTACTCAGTCTCATTGGGTTTCAAGAATGATATTATTAAAGATACGATTCACAACAAAACTCAAATCAATCGATATTGAACATAAGTTACACAGAAATTGTATCTACTTATATTCGATATAAATTATTATAATCAACGAACGCCATAAGTGGACTAACGATATAATAATAATATCTTCCAAATTCCTCAAATAGTATACATTTACACCACATAATTTCATATCAAATGTCCGAATATTATTTCTATCCAACTTATCTCATTCAAATTGGGAAACCCGTATCTTAAATAAAAGATTTATCCAACTCTTTGACATTAGATCTGGATAGAAATATCATCAACTTATCCTCAATATTAATCTCTGTATCCAACTCACACTATAAGATTAACAATGGTGAACTACCTTTTAAATTCCTCAAATAGTAAGAGTCATCATCTACCGAATTAATATCAAATATCTGAAGATTTATCTCCAACGATATCCAATTATTTAAAATTGGAAAACCCATTTTAATATTAAATAAATCAATTTAAATTTCATATAAAATATTTCCAATACTTTTTAACATTTGAAAACATTCCTCAAATCATTTAAAAATGATTACTTATCATTCAGAAAATAGTTTCCGGGTTAAAACTGCAAAACAGATTGTTTTCGAAGAAAGCGTTAAAGAAGCGTCACAAAAGTGTTACAAAACAGTTATCTTAACTACTTTGATCAAAATATCGTTTATCTTAGCCAAAGCTTAAAATTTACGATTCAAAACACTTTTACGTAATTTATAATGATTTTACAAAAAAATCCATATTTTTAAAACATTTAAAATAGCTGTTTATAGTTATGGTCGACCACTGCTCTTACAGCGACTTTTTCCAAAACGGTTTTAAACATAACTTGAAAATTATAACTCGAAATTAAAATTTTCTTTCACTCATTAGAAAGCTCTTGTTAAAAGAAATCAAACATTTTCTATTTCATGGAAATCCGATTTAGATTGCAAAAGTTATAAGCGTTAAAAGTTTGCATCTAAAATATACGAATTGCCATTGTGCGACAAGCTCTATTTTGACCATAATAACCATTATTCTGCGATACTTCAAAATACCTTAGAAAACCATTATATCCTTATATAAACCATTTAAAATCATTTAAAGTAATTTACATTGCTTTCCAAATTATTTCGTGTTCAAAATTCAACTTTTATTTAAATCAAATTCCAATTTATTTCTAAATTCAAATAATTTGAATTAACCATCCCATTCGTCGGATCAGTTAGGGATAGCCAGGGAGAGCAGGAAACTAGAATTTCCAAACCCAATCCTAGACACTATCCTCTCTGTTATCCTAGAACGTTCCAGTATTTATTTATTCATTTAAAGAAACTTTATGAATTCATACATATGTATCTTTTCCAATTATTAACCTTCAATTTCAATAATAATATTGCTTCTAATTACGAAGGAGATTTGTCGATCTCCAATGTGATACCATAATTGCAGTGTCATAATGTGTGCGAAACAACATCAATAACCATTACAAAACATTCATAGCAACCATCATCAACATAATTAAATAAATCATAACTGTGCACAAGTGTTATAACACTAACATTTAATAGTGTGTGTGTTCTAAACTACGCATCCATCATCCATCATAACAATCATCAATCATCGTTAACCACTAATAACTCATTACTTGTTGGCTAGCTTTTTGACCAAGCCACCAAGGTCCACACACGAGGAAGACATGATGCTTCATTCCTTTGATCCCTGAAGTCTCGATCGCGATCGCTCCACCCACATCGGTTCGCTATGTCTCCTCCAGCTCGCGATCACCCCTTGTAGCCTCGAATCGATCCGTCCTCAGCAACTCGATCCGATCCAAGCCCAGGAGACAAGGAGATGGCCAAGACCAAGTCATTCACGATCCGAGAATGCAGGATCTCGCGACACCTGTCCACAACTGTCATATTGACCAATTCTCCATCAAGCCACGAACCG
The DNA here is from genome assembly GCA_030737875.1 of Allium sativum. Lineage (NCBI taxonomy): Eukaryota > Viridiplantae > Streptophyta > Magnoliopsida > Asparagales > Amaryllidaceae > Allium > Allium sativum. The sequence continues at coordinate 966,355,221 of CM060922.1, read as the reverse complement.
GTCTGAGATTCTCGAGATTTGTGCCATGTATGACCGCGATCCGCCTGAAGAAATCAGCTGTAAATAGCCCCAAACTTGACATTTTTGGGGATCTTTTGGCAATTGAGAGCTCTGATTCCACCATTATCATATCTCCTTTGTTTCTACTTATAGTTTTTTCGAAATTACTGAGAGAATCACAATTGTAAGAGTGAGATTGAGTGAAATCATTGATTGTACCTGCATTCAGCATATAATCAACAACATATAAAGTGGACGTAGGCTCGTTAACGTCGAACCACTATAAATCCCGTGTCTTTTCTGTTCTTTTTCCTCATATCTTAGATATAATCCTTTACATATCAGAACAATTTGGGTGTTAGAGCCAATTTCGGATCTAACATTTTGGTGCTTTCACTGAGAACGAATCCTCAGTATATTGGATTGTTGTTCCGTTGTTTGGATACTCAAGTCCAACGAAAACAGTCCAAAACTCCACTGTTTCGGTTTTTGAAGATTTCAGCGAAGTTTAGATATTATGGCTGGAAAGAAGTCTAAGGAAGTACGAGCTTTGCAGGCGAACGAAGCTGAAAACGAAGCAATCGAAGAAAGTGTGCACGAGCAGGTCGAGGAGGAGCCCTCGGATCGCAGAGAGGAGGGGGCGAACCGATCTGTTGAGGGGATAACGATTCAACCAGCTAAAGGAGTTACCACTCGCTCCCGCGACCTCGTCACGAACCATCCCACCAACACTTCCACGATCCGGTCCCGGGGGGAGCTCCGAGCCACCGAGGTAAGGATTCCACGATCCAAAGAGACAAGCAGACTACGACCCGACCCGGAAAGGAGGTTATGGCTCGTTCCTCTCGTGCTGGTACATCTGCTCGACCTGGCTTAAGCTCTTTACGTATAAGAGAGAATGCTGGTAACCAATTTGATCCTTCTGCCCCGGCTACTGAAGGGGATCTTTCTCGCATCATTGACATGTGGGACAAACTATTTGACGAGTTAGCTACTCAGAGGCAAGAGAGTTCAGTGTTGCGACAGAATCTGACTGCTATGGACAGGCAATTAATGACCTTATAAGGCAGAAGGTCTCCTCACCAACCCGGCTTCCATTCCCGGAACACACATTCTCGTCCGAGGAACCCCAAAGAAACCGACGATGGCCCCAGCTAGAAAGGGCTGAGAACATAGAGCAGCTTCGATTTGGGACGCTGCCATCTTGGGAAGAAGAAGCGCTTAACCAGGGAACTAGCAACCGTAACTTGAATGAACCTACTTTACCGCCGAGGAATGGAAACGTTGTTGACCCTGCTCAGAATCGACCCATTCCCCCCGCTCGTCGCCTAGTTGACCTCAGCAACAGGGGGTAAGGAAGCTCTGCCCGGATCCCAGACTTCGTAGCAGCACGCCAAAGAAATGTCGAAGAAGCTCATCGGGCAAGAAGTGCCGATCCAGAGTCCACCTTGACCCGGGAAGATGTTGAAGCAATGATCAGGCAGAACATGATAGTTAGCCGTGGGCACAGGGACAAAGATTGGGGCATAGATCGCAGTCATACGCCTTTTACCGATGATATATTGGAGGTTACATTCCCGAGACGTTTTAATATGCCGACAATGAATCGCTATGCGGGCAAATCTGACCCGATCCAGCATCTGATGCGATATTCTTGGTCCATAAATGCCGCTGCGGCTACAGACGAGATAAAATGTAAAGCATTCCCTATATTTCTGGAAGATGTGGCATTAGTGTGGTTCACCCGCTTGCCAGCGCGGTCGATATCTAGTTTCAGGGAACTGAGTGAGAAGTTCGTGAACCAATTCCGCCTTCACGCTCAGAGATCTAAGAATGTGATTGAGCTATCTCTTATTAAGCAAAGATCGGACGAAAGCCTAAGGTCATACTTGGATCGTTTTAATCTAGCTGTCACAGAAGTCAAAGATCCGCATGAGCAAACTGTGTTGATGGCCCTGATTGACGGCGTTGATAAAGATATCGAGTTTGGAAGGTATTTGGCCGGCAAGCCACCTCCGACTAGAGAAATATTTTATGAAAAAGCTAATGTTCTCTTACGTCAGGAAGAGATATATGCTAACAGAAAAAGGAAGGCTACTGGTAAGGAAGATATCCAAAGCAATGTGGCCATCAAGCAGACAGGAGATAGCTCAGGAAAGGTTGAAGTCAATGTTGGGAATAAAAATCAAGGAAATGGCCGCCAACCGGGGAACAATAATAGCAATAATCGGAAGAGAAATCGAGGAAATGATTCTCAGAGAAGATCTCGACCCAGGCCATTTGAGAGTTTCACGCCGTTAAACGATACATTGGAGAATATCTTCCTAGATACTTATAATGTCCTTCCATACAAAAGGCCTCCCCCGAGAGAGTCGACAGAAAAGGAACGCGAAACTGGAAAATTCTGTCTATTTCACCAAATCCATGGTCATTCCACAAATGAATGCCGTCATCGGAGAGACTTGGTCGAGAGGCTACTCCGAGAAGGAAAACTCGATGAGTACAAGGTCACTCCTAGGGATAGGGGGCAAGCTGCACCATCCCCGAAACAAAACCAAAATCAAAGCCAACCTGCTACCAGACTGACCGCTCAGCATAAAGGGAAGAACCTTGTGATCAACACTATAGTCGGGGGGCTACATCTAGTCGGGCATAGCTTCAGGGCAATGGACCAGTATGTTAATGCAGCCAAACAACCCCTTGAAGTAGGAGAATGCAGCAATCCTGAGAACATTGCTCCCACCAAACAACAAAGAACGATGACTGATGACATCATATTTCACGACCGAGATGGTATTGGTGTTCACTCCCCAACTGAAGACCCATTAGTAATCACAGCCACAATTGGTCCGGCCATAGCCCATAAAGTTCTGGTAGATAACGCAAGCTCGGATAACATTTTGTTCAAGAAAACATTCGACCAAATGAAACTTGAGCCGAAGGATTTAAAACCATGCGAAGGGTTGATACGTGGATTCAATGGAGCCTCAACTGCTCCAATGGGATACGTAGAGCTGTCGGTAACCCTTGGCGAAGGGGAGTGCCGGAGAGTAAGAAACCTTCCTTTTGTGGTTCTGCACGTTGAATCTCCATACAACGCATTTTTAGGCCGACCGGCCCTAGCAAAGTTTAGAGCTTGTATAGCCCCTTGGTGTTTATTAATGATGTTCCCGACTGATGCTGGTATAGGCATAATCAGAGGAGACCAAGTTGTTGCCCGAGCATGCTACATTGCAGAGTTGAAGATGCTCCGCAAAGGAAGAGAGGTAGAGACCAAAGGCACTTCCACCCCAGCGAGGGAGGAAACGCCATACCAACTAAAGAAAACAGCTATGGGAGAGCCGCCTAGAGAAATGCCCGAGGACATAGATCCCAGAGAGGACGAAGAGCCTGGGGACAGAATGGCGACTCCCAATGAATCGACTGTGGATGTACCAATCGATGATAGCAACCCGGAGAAGGTCTTGAAGATTGGATCCCAGTTGGACCCTATTCAAGCCAGAGAGCTAACAGATTTCTTTAAAGCTAATTTGGATGTATTCGCCTGGACCAACTCAGATATGTGTGGGATATCTCCTTTAATTATGAGTCATTCGCTAAGCATCAATCCGAAGCATCCTCCTGTCAAACAGAAAAGGCGAATTCTTGGCCCAGAGAGGTCAGCTGCTTTGAAAGAGGAAGTTGAAAAATTGAGAAGTAATGGGTTCATCAAAGACTCAACATACCCGGATTGGGTTTCAAACCCGGTCTTGGTAAAAAAGGCCAATGAAAAGTGGCGCACCTGCATTGACTTCTCAGACTTGAATAAAGCCTGCCCAAAGGATAGTTTTCCGTTGCCAAGAATTGACCAGCTAGTGGATTCGACAGCTGGCCACGAACTCCTCTCATTCATGGATGCTTACTCGGGGTACAATCAGATCCCTATGCACATCTCGGACCAATAACACACAAGCTTCATTACATATTTGGGATTGTATTGCTATGTGGTGATGCCTTTTGGCCTGAAGAACGCCGGTGCTACATATCAGCGACTGGTGAATAGAATGTTTTACAACCAGATTGGGAAAACGATAGAGGTATACGTTGATGACATGTTGGTGAAATCCAGACAATCATCCGACCATACTGCCGATTTAGCAGAAATGTTTGGAATTCTCCGGAAGTATGGAATGAAACTAAACCTTTTGAAATGTTCATTTGGGGTAGCATCGGGAATTTTTTTAGGATTTATCGTCAATTCGCGTGGGATCGAGTTTAATCCAGACCAGATCACGGCAATCCGAAATATTCAAAAACCTAGACAAATCAAGGATGTGCAAAGCCTCGCAGGGAAAGTAGCAGCATTGAGTAGATTTATCTCCAAAGCTACGGACAAATGCATTTTGTTCTTTGAGTTAATAAAGCGAGGAAAGCGCAACGTCAAATGGACCCCTGATTGTGTTGAAGCATTCCAGAATCTCTTGAATCATTTAGAAAGACCCCCGATATTATATAAGACCGTGGATCATGAGGAATTATTCGTATACTTAGCAGTGTCACCCAATGTGATCAGTTCAGCGTTGGTTAGAGAAGAAGATAGGGTGCAAAGACCAGTATACTACGTGAGTAAGAAGTTGGCAGCAGCCGAGCGAAATTATCCAAGGATAGAAAAGCTTGCGTACAGTTTGTTGATTACATCGAGAAAGCTTCGCCACTATTTTCAAGCTCACCCGATTACTGTTTACACTGATAACCCGCTAAAACAAGTTCTTCAAAGGCCGGAGGCATCGGGAAGATTACTTAAGTGGAACATTGAACTAAGTCAGTTCGATTTGAATTTTCAACCCCGGCGATCGATAAGGGGGCAAGTGTTGGCAGACTTCATAGCAGAGGTTACCATCCCAGAAGACGATGTAATGAGCGAAGAAGCTGATCCCTCAAAGCTACTCCTCGATCCCAGTTCCTGGAAGTTATACACTGACGGAGCTAAGAACGATAGACGATCTGGTGCCGGAGTGGTGCTCGAAACTCCAAAAAAACGGCCGATATATTATGCTCTCAGATTGGAGTTCCGCGCCACTAACAACGACTCATAATATGAAGCCCTAATTGCTGGTCTGAAACTCGCAAAGGAGTTGGAGATTACGAAGTTAGACATCGTTTGTGACTCCAAAATAGTCGTGAACCAGGTTACAGGAAAGTTTCAGGCCAAAAGTTCTAGGCTGATATCATATTTAGAAAGAGTGAAGAAGTTGCTGGATGATTTTGATCACCACACCATATCCCATATTCCTCGAGCAGAGAACCAAAAAGCGGATAAGTTGGCGAAGATGGCTAGTTCTGATAATCCTGAAAATACAGAACTGGTCCCGATTGAAGTCCTACAGTCACCTAGTATAGATCAAATGTAAGTCGATACGGTACTAGACATTGAACCTGAGAGGGAGTCGTGGATGACTCCTCTGAAGAATTTTCTGATGGATGGAATGCTTTCTACAAAGAAAAGTGAAAGGCGTGCAGTAATTCATAAGGCCTCCCGATATGTTTTGCAGGGGGGAGTCCTATACAGACAAGGGTTCTCAATGCCCCTCCTCCGGTGTATTGCCCACGGCGATATCCAGCGCGTATTGCAAGAAATACATGAAGGCGAATGCGAAGATCACACGGGAGGACAAACACTGGCAAAGAAAATATTATGGTATAGTTATTTCTAGCCGACCGTAAGTAAGGATGCGGCTAAATACGTGCGATGTTGTGACGCCTATTAGAGATTTTCTAAGATCCATAGGGCACTGTCAAGTCAGTTAAAGACAGCGACGAGTCTGTGTCCCTTCGCTATGTGGGAGATTGATATCATTGGAAGCCTCCCCATAGCAAAGGGCGGAGAAAAATTCACTATCGTAGCCGTGGATTATTTCACCAAATGGGTAGAAGCAGAGCCATTAACCACAATAACAACCAAGCGAGTAATCAACTTCGTTGTTAGAAACATTATATGCCAGTTTGGGATTCCAAGAATTGTCATAACAGACAATGGAACTCAGTTTGACAGCACTGATGTAACGACCCAGAAAATCTAAACCAATTTAAAAATTTAAAATTGGCTAAAATAATGGATTTTAAATATTTAAAATAAATATTTTAAATAATAGCAATGAAAATTGAGTTAGAATCGACAATTGAAAACGAATATAATTAATTATAATTATAAACAAGGCCTGAAATTGCGCTGCGGTTTCAAAAAATTGAATTCAAACTTTGTCGGACTGTACCGGGTGCAAAACAAAACGAATTTTAGCGAAACCAAAAATATTTAAATCTGTTAGTGAATACCTTTCTAACGAATCTGAAAAATCGAATTTTCATAGTGGAAAGCAAAAGTTATGGCCGAATGAATTTTCAGAAAGGTCGCTATGGAATTTATATAGCCCGTGAAATTGGCCATTTTGCATACGATCTCGGAATTCGGCGAAACCACTTTTGTTGGATCCGGAATATAAAGTTATTGCTAGGTTTCAAATTTCATAATTTTCGAAGCTAGTATGTGAGCGTGGCGAAGGAAAACGTGTTTTGGCCAATTATAGTTAAATTGGATCGACCAGAAATGGGCCTTTTTGCAAACGGTCTCAGAATTTGACGAAAGTAGTTTTGTTGGGACCGTATCATCAAAACATAGCTAGTTTTATTTTTCTGGAATTTTTCGAATCAGTTTGTGGCCCTGGCAAATTGAAATGCACGTTCAAATTAAATATTGAACGTTTTATATTTTAATTTGAAGGAAAACTGGCTGAAACAGTCGAATGGGCCCACGAAACATATCCCATTGTGTTTGGAATGGGGGTAAAACGCTAAGGACGAACGTCGTTGGGTTTGAATTGGTGTTCGTCTGTATAAGGGGTATTTTAGAGATTTTAAAATAAATAAATTAAAAGAAAAAAACTATTGGGCCAACTCATCATTTCTCTCTCCCCGCTGGACCGATTAACGGCGGAACCCCTTCCCACCTTCTCTCCTCAAATCCGGAGCCTCCGTTCATCGTTGACCAGCGCCACCACCCAGAATCGAACCGCCTCCCTCCCCTCTTCAAATCAAGACCGACCTCGTCCTTCACCGTTGCTCCATCATCGAGCACGAGCTCCACAAAGTCCGCCCGCCTCAAGTCGATTTTCTCCTCCGCCGTGGCATCGGACCGGACCCCACCACCACCCCTGGACGCGGATTTCGAGGCTCAACTGCGTAGTGCTAGTGGATCGGCCTCATACTACATCGTTCGATCGCAAAATGGAAACCTAGTTTCGAAGTTTTAACGAGGTAAACAGGTTTAAATTTCAGAATGGAAAAATAACACTTTTTAGTGTTGCAAATCTTGTCTTTCGAATAAAAATCATATCTTTTTGCTGTGTTAACGAAATTCGATGAAACAGGAAACATCATGTCCGTGTGGACGTCTTCTACATTTTAGAAGAGACCGCATATTTTTCTGAGCCTTCTGCTATTTTTGGTGGAGTGGAACCCAATGTGAGATTTCTAATTTATAAACAATATGGAAAATGACGATGTATAAATTATATAGTCGATGTATGAGTTATATAAGCATTGTACACCTCTTGTATAAGCTTTGTATAAGTTGTATGTTCATGTATAAGTTGTATGTCCAATGTGAAAATTATATATGTGTTGAAATAGAAGTGAATTGCTGTATATATATATATATATATATATATATATATATATATATATATATATATACGCCCCTCGTCCACAAACCATGAACGATATTTATTGATGGTGATTGGTGTGAAAATTGATTGATAGCGAATGGTTGTTTGGGATTGTTTGTGGTTGATATTGATTGATTGTGGTTGAAAAATACCCATTTGTGGTTGAGAAATATTTGGTTGAAACCACATAGGATTAGTTTGTGGAAATGAAATAAATATATACATGTCGCCTGCGTGCGAACTAGATGCATGATCCCCATTGTCAAAAACCGCGAGGTTTTAAGGTAGAGCGAGGAGCCGTACTAGGAACGGTCCCGATTTTAACTACTCTGCCGTTATGCTGCCGAAATTTTGAATAATATTCATGTGTTTGAATTATTTTCATTTGCCGAAACTATATTTATTCATTGAATAGAAAACCTTCATGTGTTGAATCGATATTCATTCGTTGATTAGAAATTCATGTGTTGAATGGTATTCATATTTTGAAATAAATTGTTTGATAATAAAAATCACCTTTTATCGACTATATGGACTATGTAAAATAACCTCGTTTTAAAAGAAATTGTTTTATAATAAAAATCCTATTTTTATCACCTATATAAACTACATAAAATAATAGTGTTTTGAAATGAATTGTTTAACAATGAAAATCACATTTTTATTATATACACGAATTGTTGAAATGTGAAGTGTTAAAAATAGCCACTCGTTCAAATAAATATATATGAGTTGAAATATTCATTAATTAGCTAATGATATGATTTTTGCCTATGCATGCAACATTAGAATGAATGGTGTTTTTAAACCAAATGGAATCAAATATGAAGTTGAATGATAAATGATAAGAACTGTATATATGTACATGCATATTTATTGAACAGGTTATAGCAAAGGGGCTAGAGAAGAGGAATAAAATTTTGTGCCCGACAAATAGGTACACATTTACTGTTTTGTTTGGGTGATGATTTTATGGGCATGTTGGCTAGCCGCTTGGCTTTTTCTTTTTCTTTTTGACAAGAGACGCCCGTGTGGCTATTTGAGAATTTTCCCAGCCCCTCCCGTACGAAGGAGGTTATGGCGAAATTTTCTAAAATTTAAAGGCGTTAGTGAAATATTTGAAGTGAAAACGATATTGAAATTGTTGAATGAACTATATTTATTTAAATATATAAATATAAATAAAATTAAAACGAAACGTGGCCTTGCAGTTCGTATTTTGAAACCGTGATTTCAAACAACTAGTGCGGGAAATCCGACCATTGGATTTTCCCGAAACCGCAACCGTTGGGTTCGCCATGGAAATATCTTTCCAACGGCACCAACTTCGTAAAAATCCAACGGTTGGATTGTCTGGAATGTTTAATTCAAATCTGAAGAAAAACAGCGCCAGAAACGATTATATTTTTATATATATGTAAATATAATTATATTTAATCGAATAACGACGCTGCAGTTCGTAATTTGAAATCGAAACTTCAAACGATTGTACCGGGAGATCCGACCGTCGGATTTTCCCGAAACTGGAACCGTTGGATTCATTTTGAAAAGACCTTTCTAATGATGTAAATTTTGTGAAGATCCAACAGTTAGATTTTCAGATATGTGTAAATCAAATCTAAAGAAAAACAGCGCCACGGCCGCGTTATGGCCCGAAGCGTCGTTTTGACTAAATTGGCTATTTTAAAATAAATAAAAATAGCGATAAATCGTTATAAAATATCATAAACGATATGGAATGGAAATAAACTTAATTTGCTGGATTTATGTGGTATTTGATGGTTGAATGTGTTTGGTGTGAAAATTACATTAAAGAACAAAATTGGTGTTGTCGAATGATTTAACCATTGAAATAAATCGATTTGAAATTCTAAATATACGTGAATTATTTGAAAATGCCGAGTTAATTCTCATTTCAAATAATTGTCCGACGATTGAAAGTCGAAGATGAAGATGGTGGTCGAAGACCGGAGATCTTCACCTCGTTTGGATGGTAACCGAGGTCCTGATTGGGAGGCATCCTGAAATATGGATAATGAGCGGTGATCGTCCAGACGTACGTGGTGACCGATGGGTTTGCGAGGTATTTAGTGCCTCTGGTTTCGTTCAGAACCAGAACGGACTTGTAAATGGACTGTGTGTCTGTCATTGGATTTTATTCTGTGATTGATTGATCTCTGTTAAATATACATCTGTTTGGCGGCGGAGAATTTATTCTTTTGCTTAACGCCCTTCTCTGAAATGCACGAGCTCAGAGGTTGTATATCGATGGACATCAGTCGCATGGCATGAATTGCTAGTGTGGCATGCCTAAGTGGCAAATGATCAGGGCTTCTGTTGAAAAGCAAAGTCTTGTAGTGATGATCAAAGCACCGCCTGTGTGGCGTAGCTTTGTGTATAATGTGAATTCGCGAGCCTCACACCCCGGTATGAACCAGAAACGAGAGAAGGACCTCAGGGAGGGCATGCGTTTCTTTCTAGCTAGGGTGGTGTCAGTGACCTACCAGCCCTGACATTTATATACTTTTCACCTGTGTGGTTGTTGCTGTTGCGAGGCGCCTCGGATATATCGGTCGATCCGGGACCGATGGAGCCATTCGTTGGCTCATTTGCGCCCCATAGGGCGGGGAGACGTATTGCTCAGGCATAATAATCCACATCGGTGGACCGGCCCTGACGATCCAGGGGGCAGTTGCGGCTGTTCCTGAGACATGGTAGGCTAGATTGTCTCGAATTCGGTAAGGACTATCTTTTGCCTTGGTTCATGACGGAAATCCAATTTCCAAATACGTGATCGTGCGGTTTCGATTGTATAGATATTTGGCGACATAGTGGCATGGGACGCTCATGTCGTCTATGATTGATAGTTATGATTTGAAATTGTTTTCGAAACATATAAACACTAGTAGTAATATCAAATGCCTTTATTTTATTCGTATCAAGCACATTTTGGCCGTTATAAGGTAAAAACTCTATCCTCCGGTTTGCGTTGCATTGTGTGATGGGAACTGAGTCTTATAATGGCTTCATTTTTATAAAATGCATTGCGTTGTTTAAAAGAAAGATTTGTTTTAAAGCACTGGCAATCCAATGGAGTAAACCCGTTCCACGAAAGTGGCGTGGTCCTATGATTGCCATATGATATATGTGTTGAGTAGATTTCTCATACCAGTCCCATGACTGACTCGTAGTTTGTTTCACTTTCAAACTCGGGTGCCCCTTTTCCTACACGGGCAGCCTTGTATTCAGGTTTAGCTGGTTCTTTCTCTGGATAGCTGGAGCTGAAGATGGATTCTATCATTTATCTCTTTTTATGCTGTTCAGCTCCTATTGTACATATTTTGTTTTTTTTTCCGCTGTAGACATTTATGTATAGCTGAACTGAAATTGTACTAAGTAAGATCCTGTATACTGTGTAACTCTAATGATTATGTTTATCCAGTATATCGTATTGTTCATTATCTGGTGTATTTATTTAATTTTGTTCTGCTATTATCTGTTTCTGTGTTATATTCCAAAGATAACCCTCGCCACTGTCAGTACGGGGTTTGGGGTTGTCTCAATTTGGTATCAGAGCTTTGGTTAAGCTTAGTGCTGGAATATAACATATTAACGAACTCGTCAGAAATATAACCAGTAGTGTTCTAGGAAAGGTAACTCTATACAGATAGGATCATTAATATCCTAGTATGAGTAAAGCAGAATGAAATTACACCTCGATAGACACATTTACATTTGAAGTATGTGTTTCTATATTTTAAAATACCTTTTCTGTGACCTGACACTTGATCTGCCATTTGCAGAAGTACTAGAAAACGAGTGCTAGAAACAGAAGAAGTGATACTGACCCGGATATAGAAGCCATATATATGAAATACAGAAATATGGGTGGAAAGCCGTTCACGGGCGAAGAATTTATTATGAAGACACAAGCCTGGATTCGTTCGGTTGAGAAAATCTTTGAAGGATTAAAGCTGAGGGATGACCAGAAAAGATTACTGGCCTCCTGGGCACTCAAAGACGAAGCTTTGTTCTGGTGGAATTCAGTTATTAAGGATAATCCAGAAGGTGATATCACCTGGGATAGATTCAAAGTGATTTTCCTGGAAAGATTTACTCCTCCAGAAGCGACTGAACGATTATGCGATGAATTTTCTTATTTGATACAAGGAGATATGACAATCCCAGAATATCATAAGAAATTCAACGAACTTTCTCACTTTGCTCCCCATCTAATTCAGAATACGAGGAGAAAGAATCTGAGATTTATTTACGGGCTTCAAAGGAAATATCAGAATAAAGTAATGGGGCATGTGAAGCTTCCTTTCTCGGAAATGATTTATATGGCTTATCAGTATGAAGATCTCGATAGGAGAGGTATGTTGCAAGACGAAGAAGAAATCAGTTCTAGCAGCAAAAGAAATTTCGAGGTTGATAGCCCTGAGACAAGTGTGCAGCCTAAGGCAAGTACAAAGGCTGAGATCAGGAAGAGGCCAAAGGTCAGTCAGAAGAAGGTAAAGGCAGTCGTCTGTCTAAAGTGTAATCAACAAGGGCATTTGATGAGGAACTGCAGATCTTCGAACAGACGTAAGGACGGTGGGTCTAAATCCGGGATGAATTTTCAAGAGAATAGAAAGTGTGGTCAATGCCAACAGGCTGGTCATGTAAAGCAAGACTGCTGGCTATGGAAAAAGACCAAAGAGGCTCAGGTAAATGAAGTGGCAGAAACTTCTGAGCCCTCAGCTATTCAGGAAAGGCCAGATGTTTTTGAAGGCACACTTGCTGTCAAAGATATTCCAATTAAAGTATTGTTTGACACAGGCGCGTCACGAAGCTTCATTGCAAAGGATGCAGCTAAGAAACTGGATTTGAATTTGAAAAAGCTGAAGGAACTAATGACTGTTCAGAATCCGGTTGGGGGTTCCATCGATCTCAGTTGGGTTTGTGGAGTGCCGGTTTCTTTCTCTCGTTATCGGTTTCCCACCATTGCGGTCGTCATGAATTTTAAAGAGTTTGATTTTATCTTGGGGTTAGACTGGTTGACTAAATATGAAGCTGAAGTTAAATGCGCTGACAGAGTCGTAAAGGCGAAGATTAAATCAGGTGATTATATAACTATCCCCTGTGAAGGTCAGAATGCTAATAGAAAAGACTTCTGGGCAGCTTTGAATGTTTCTCCAGCCCAAATAGAAAATATCCCAGAAGTCACAGAGAATATTCCTGACCTCATCAAAGACATTCCTGTCATCAAGAACTATGCAGATGTTTTCGAAGAAGTTGTTCGCTTACCTCCGCAGAGAGAAATATATTTCAAAATTGCTTTAATTTCGAATGCAAGGCCGGTAGTTCACGCTATTCGAAGAATGTCCTTGAAAGAGAAAGAGGAATTAGACAATCAAACACGACAGCTAGTATGGAAGGGTCTGATCAGGCCTAGTTTCTCTGATTGGGGAGCAGCAGTGGTGTTTGTCCCAAAATCTGACGGTACTCTACGGCTATGTGTGGATTATCGTGATTTGAACAAACAGACAATAAAGAACAAATATCCATTGCCGCGAATAGATGATTTGTTGGATCGTCTAAATGGAGCACAAGTATTTTCACGAATGGACCTAGCTACAAGCTTCCATCAACTTCGAATTGCCAAAGAGTGTGTTCCAATGACAGTATTCAGAGCTCCAGACTTGTTCTACGAGTGGTTAGTAATGTCGTTCGGCTTATGTAACGCTCCTGCTTACTTCGTCGATCTAATGAACAGAGTATTCAGAGGAGTATTGAATAAATTTGTTCTGGTTTTTATTGATGATATTCTAATCTTCTCTAAATCAAAGGCCGAACATGAAAAACATTTGGAACAAGTGTTAGAAATGCTCAGAAGGAATATATTGAAAGCAAAGTTTTCCAAATGTATATTCTGGCAAGATGAAGTAAAATTTCTAGGCCATGTCGTATCGAAAGAAGGAATCGCTGTGGATCCAAGTAAAATCACAGCTATTCAGAACTGGAAGCAACCTAGCACCCCCACTGAAGTCCGCAGTTTTCTCGGATTGGCTAGCTATTACCGGAAGTTTGTTAAAAACTTTTCGAAGATATCTGGTCACTTAACGAAACTTACGAAGAAGTACTCTAAGTTCAAATGGACTCCAGAAAGTGAGGAGGCTTTCGAAGAGCTAAAGTTAAGATTAACGACAGCTCCAGTGTTAACCATCATCGATGGCAACCAGGATTTAAAAGTATGGACTGATGCTTCTAGAGAAGGCCTTGGCGCAGTGTTAATGCAAAGGGGTCAAGTGATTGCTTATGCTAGCCGTCAGTTGAAGCCACATGAAAAGAACTACGTAACTCATGATCTTGAGTTATTGGCTATTGTGTTCGCTTTGAAAATCTGGAGGCACTATCTTCTGGGTGAGAGATTTGAACTGTTTACAGATCACCAGTCGCTAAAGTATCTGTTCACTCAGAAAGACCTGAATCTGAGGCAACAACGTCGGCTGGAGTTCCTTGCAGCATATGATTTTGAGATTCTATACACTCCAGGAAAAGCCAATGTCGTGGCCGATGCGTTAAGCCGAAAGAATGAAATGATCGCCAGTTTTATCATTGCGACTTCTTTGATTGACAAGATATCGGCCCTCCAAAAAGACGACCAATTTATCAAAGGAACGAGTCAGCGAATTCGTGAAGGCAATGCTTCGGATTTCCAGCTAGACAGCGAAGGGATTCTGAGGTTAAAAGGACGAATTTGCGTTCCAGAAATTCCTGAAATCAGAAGAGATGTGCTTGATGAATGCCACAAATCTAAGCTCAGTATCCATCCGGGGGTGAGTAAAATGTATAACGATATCAAGCGCACATTCTTGTGGAAGTCGTTAAAGAGAGACATCTCGATATATGTTAGTCGATGCCCTACTTGCCAACTAGTCAAGAGCGACCAACAGAAATTGGCTGGATTGTTACAACCACTAGAAGTTCCTGGTTGGAAGTGGGAACATATTTCCATGGACTTCATTGATGGTTTGCCCAGAACCAGGAAAGGGAATGACAGTATTTGGGTGATCGTAGATCGCTTCACGAAGACCGCCCATTTCATACCTGTCAGATCAAACAGAACTGCTCAGAGTCTGGCGCAGATATACTTCAGGGAAATAGTTAGACTGCATGGAGTGCCGCTCAGTATAGTCAGTGATAGAGATACAATATTCACTAGCAAATTCTGGGAGGCGTTTCAAGTCGAGCTGGGAACGAAGTTGAACTTGAGCACCGCTTATCATCCTCAGACAGATGGTCAGACTGAGGGGGTGAATCGTATTTTAGAAGATCTATTGCGGGCTTGTGTTATAGATTTCGGTGGATCATGGGAAGACCATCTGCATTTGGCTGAATTCTCTTATAACAACAGCTACCAGGCGAGTCTGACAATGTCGCCATTCGAAGCATTGTATGGTAGACCGTGCCGATCTCCTTCTTATTGGGTCGAACCCGGAAATAGACTCGTGTTGGGTCCTGATATGATCCGAGAAGCTGCCGACAAAGTCGATTCTATTAAGAAGCGATTACTCGCCGCTCAAAGCCGACAAAAGAGCTATGCCGATAGAAGAAGAAGAGATATATCCTTTGCTGTTGGCGACTATGTATATCTGAAAGTATCGCCGATGAGAGAAGTTATCCGGTTCGGTAAAACTGGAAAGTTGGCGCCCAAATTCATTGGTCCGTTTCCTATTCTGGAACGGATCGGAACTCTCGCTTATAGGGTCAAATTGCCAGATTGCTTGCCTAGAGTTCATGATGTATTTCACATATCTCAACTTCGAAAACACGTTCATGATCCAGACTTGATCGTCGAAGAAGCAGCTCAACAGGATATTGAAATTACTCCAGAATTAGCTGTGAGACGAGAGCCGCTAAAGATTATCGGCAAAGAAACCAAAGAGCTGAGGAACAAGAAGGTTCACTTAGTCAAAGTGCAATGGAGTGGAGATCCGCGAGATTGTACTTGGGAAACTGAGGAGAGCATTCAGAAAGCCTATCCTAGATGCCAAGTAGATATCTCTGATTGACTCCGGTGCAAGGTATATTTACCATACTTTGCATTACCATTTAATTCTCTACTCTGTTGTTATTTTCTTTTCATGGATGTGCACTTTTAATTCTATAGTCTGAATGGTTTTAAAAGAATATAGAAATTAATTTGTATGGTTTTGAAAGGTTGAAAACAATTGGATTGGTTGTTGTGTTGTGTGATAGTAGATTTATCAAACCACTTTCGACTTTGTTCCTTTTCAGGGACGAAAAGTTTTAAGTGGGGGAGATTGTAACGACCCAGAAAATCTGAACCAATTTAAAAATTTTAAATTGGCTAAAATAATGGATTTTAAAAATTTTAAATTGGCTAAAATAATGGATTTTAAATATTAAAAATAAATATTTTAAATAATAGCAATGAAAATTGAGTTTGAATCGACAATTGAAAACGAATATAATTAATTATAATTATAAACAAGGCCTGAAATGGCACTGCGGTTTCAAAAAATTGAATTCAAACTTTGTCGGACTGTACCGGGTGCAAAACAAAACGGATTTTAGCGAAACCAAAAATATTTAAATCTGTTAGTGAATACCTTTCTAACGAATCTGAAAAATCGAATTTTCATAGCGGAAAGCAAAAGTTATGGCCGAATGAATTTTCAGAAAGGTCGCTATGGAATTTATATAGCCCGTGAAATTGGCCATTTTGCATACGACCTCGGAATTCGACGAAACCACTTTTGTTGGATCCGGGATATAAAGTTATTGCTAGGTTTCAAATTTCATAATTTTCGAAGCTAGTATGTGAGCGTGGCGAAGGAAAACGTGTTTTGGCCAATTACAGTTAATTTGGATCGACCAAAAATGGGCCTTTTTGCAAACGGTCTCAGAATTCGACGAAACTAGTTTTGTTGGGACCGTATCATCAAAACATAGCTAGATTTATTTTTCTGGAATTTTTCGAATCAGTTTGTGGCCCTGGAAAATTGAAATGCACATTCAAATTAAATATTGAATGTTTTATATTTTAATTTGAAGGAAAACTGGCTGAAACAGTCGATATCCCATTGTGTTCGGAATGGGGGTAAAACGCTAGGGACGACAGTCGTTGGGTTTGAATTGGTGTTCGTCTGTATAAGGGGTATTTTAGAGATTTTAAAATAAATAAATTAAAAGAAAAAAACTATTGGGCCAACTCATCATTTCTCTCTCCCCGCTGGACCGATTAACGGCGGAACCCCTTCCCACCTCTCCTCAAATCCGGCGCCTCCGTTCATCGTTGACCAGCGCCACCACCCAGAATCGAACCGCCTCCCTCCCCTCTTCAAATCAAGACTGACCTCGTCCTTCACCGTTGCTCCATCGTCGAGCACGAGCTCCACAAAGTCCGCCCGCCTCAAGTCGATTTTCTCCTCCGCCGTGGCATCGGACCGAACCCCACCACCACCCCTGGACGCGGATTTCGAGGCTCAACAGCGTAGCGCTAGTGGATCGGCCTCATACTACATCGTTCGATCACAAAATGGAAACCTAGTTTCGAAGTTTTAACGAGGTAAACGGGTTTAAATTTCAGAATGGAAAAATAACACTTTTTAGTGTTGCAAATCTTGTCTTTCGAATAAAAATCATATCTTTTTACTGTGTTAACGAAATTCGATGAAACAGGAAACATCGTGTCCGCGTGGACGTCTTCTACATTTTAGAAGAGACCGCATATTTTTCTGAGCCTTCTGCTATTTTTGGTGGAGTGGAACCCAATGTGAGATTTCTAATTTATAAACAATATGGAAAACGACGATGTATAAATTATATAGTCGATGTATGAGTTATATAAGCGTTGTACACCTCTTGTATAAGCGTTGTATAAGTTGTATGTTCGATGTATAAGTTATATATGCGTTGTAAAAATTATATATGTGTTGAAATAGAAGTGAATTGCTATATATAAATATATAAATATATATATACATGCCCCTCGTCCACAAACCATGGACGATATTTATTGATGTTGATTGGTGTGAAAATTGATTGATAGCGAATGGTTGTTTGGGATTTTTTGTGGTTGATATTGATTGATTGTGGTTGAAAAATACCCATTTGTGGTTGAGAAATATTTGGTTGAAATCACATAGGATTAGTTTGTGGAAATGAAATAAATATATACATGCCACCTGCGTGCGAACTAGATGCATGATCCCCATTATCAAAAACCGCGAGATTTTAAGGTAGAGCGAGGAGCCGTACTAGGAACGGTCCCGGTTTTAACTACCCTGCCGTTATGCTGCCGAAATTTTGAATAATATTCATGTGTTTGGATTATTTTCATTTGCCGAAACTATATTTATTCATTGAATAGAAAACCTTCATGTGTTGAATCGATATTCATTCGTTGATTAGAAATTCATGTGTTGAATGGTATTCATATTTTGAAATAAATTGTTTGATAATAAAAATCACCTTTTATCGACTATATGGACTATATAAAATAACCTCGTTTTAAAAGAAATTGTTTTATAATAAAAATCCTATTTTTATCACCTATATAAACTACATAAAATAATAGTGTTTTGAAATGAATTGTTTAACAATAAAAATCACATTTTTATTATATATACGAATTGTTGAAATGTGAAGTGTTAAAAATAGCCACTCGTTCAAATAAATATATATGAGTTGAAATATTCATTAATTAGCTAATGATATTATTTTTGCCTATGCATGCAACATTAGAATGAATGGTGTTTTTAAACCAAATGGAATCAAATATGAAGTTGAATGATAAATGATAAGAACTGTATATATGTACATGCATATTTACTGAACAGGTTATAGCAAAGGGGCTAGAGAAGAGGAATAAAATTTTGTGCCCGACAAATAGGTACACATTTACTGTTTTGTTTGGGTGATGATTTTATGAGCCTGTTGGCTAGCCGCTTGGCTTTTTCTTTTTCTTTTTGACATGAGACGCCCGTGTGGCTATTTGGGAATTTTTCCGGCCCCTCCCGTACAAAGGAGGTTATGGCGAAATTTTCCAAAATTTAAAGGCGTTAGTGAAATATTTGAAGTGAAAACGATATTGAAATTGTTGAATGAACTATATTTATATAAATATATAAATATAAATAAAATTAAAACGAAACGTGGTCGTGCAGTTCGTATTTTGAAACCGTGATTTCAAACAACTAGTGCGGGAAATCCGACCATTGGAATTTCCCGAAACCGCAACCGTTGGGTTCGCCTTGGAAATATCTTTCCAACGGCACCAACTTCGTAAAAATCCAACGGTTGGATTGTCTGGAATGTTTAATTCAAATTTGAAGAAAAACAGCGCTAGAAACGATTATATTTATATATATATATAAATATAATTATATTTAATCGAATAACGACGCTTCAGTTCGTAATTTGAAATCGAAACTTCAAACGATTGTACCGGGAGATCCGACCGTCGCATTTTCCCGAAACTGGAACCGTTGGATTCATCTTGAAAAGACCTTTCTAATGATGTAAATTTTGTGAAGATCCAACGGTTAGATTTTCAGATATGTGTAAATCAAATCTAAAGAAAAACAGCGCGACGGCCGCGTTATGGCCCGAAGCGTCGTTTTGACTAAATTGGCTATTTTAAAATAAATAAAAATAGCGATAAATCGTTATAAAATATCATAAACGATATGGAATGGAAATAAACTGAATTTGCTCGATTTATGTGGTATTTGATGGTTGAATGTGTTTGGTGTGAAAATTACATTAAAGAACAAAATTGGTGTTGTCGAATGATTTAACCATTGAAATAAATCGATTTGAAATTCTAAATATACGTGAATTATTTGAAAAGGCCGAGTTAATTCTCATTTCAAATAATTGACCGACGATTGAAAGTCGAAGATGAAGACGGTGGTCGAAGACCGGAGATCTTCACCTCGTTTGGATGGTAACCGAGGTCCTGATTGGGAGGCATCCCGAAATATGGATAATGAGTGGTGATCGTCCAGACGTACGTGGTGACCGATGGGTTTGCGAGGTATTTAGTGCCTCCGGTTTCGTTCAGAACCAGAACGGACTTGTAAATGGACTGTGTGTCTGACATTGGATTTTATTCTGTGATTGATTGATCTCTGTTAAATATACATCTGTTTGGCGGCGGAGAATTTATTCTTTTGCTTAATGCCCTTCTCTGAAACGCACGAGCTCAGAGGTTGTATATCGATGGACATCAGTCGCATGGCATGAATTGCTAGTGTGGCATGCCTAAGTGGCAAATGATCAGGGCTTCTGTTGAAAAGCAAAGTCTTTTAGTGATGATCAAAGCACCGCCTGTGTGGTGTAGCTTTGTGTATAATGTGAATTCGCGAGCCTCACACCCCGGTATGAACCAGAAACGAGAGAAGGACCTTAGGGAGGGCATGCGTTTCTTTCTATCTAGGGTGGTGTCATTGACCTACCAGCCCTGACATTTATATACTTTTCACCTGTGTGGTTGTTGATGTTGCGAGGCGCCTCGGATATATCGGTCGATCCGGGACCGATGGAGTCATTCGTTGGCTCATTTGCGCCCCATAGGGCGGGGAGACGTATTGCTCAGGCATAATAATCCACATTGGTGGACCGGACTTGACGATCCAGGGGGCAGTTGCGGTTGTTCCTGAGACATGGTAGGCTAGATTGTCTCGAATTCGGTAAGGACTATCTTTTGCCTTGTTTCATGTCGGAAATCCAATTTCCAAATACGTGATCGTGCGGTTTCGATTGTATAGATATTTGGCGACATAGTGGCATGGGACGCTCATGTCGTCTATGATTGATAGTTATGATTTGAAATTGTTTTCGAAACATATAAACACTAGTAGTAATATCAAATGCCTTTGTTTTATTCGTATCAAGCACATTTTGGCCGTTATGAGGTAAAAACTCTATCCTCCGGTTTGCGTTGCATTGTGTGATGGGAACTGAGTCTTATAATGGCTTCATTTTTATAAAATGCATTGTGTTGTTTAAAAGAAAGATTTGTTTTAAAACACTGGCAATCCAATGGAGTAAACCCGTTCCACGAAAGTGGCGTGGTCCTATGATTGCCATATGATATATGTGTTGAGTAGATTTCTCATACCAGTCTCATGACTGACTCGTAGTTTGTTTCACTTTCAAACTCGGGTGCCCCTTTTCCTACACGGGCAGCCTTGTATTCAGGTTTAGCTGGTTCTTTCTCTGGATAGCTGGAGCTGAAGATGGATTCTATCATTTATCTCTTTTTATGCTGTTCAGCTCCTATTGTACATATTTTGTTTGTTTTCCGCTGTAGACATTTATGTATAGCATAACTGAAATTGTACTAAGTAAGATCCTGTATACTGTGTAACTCTGATGATTATGTTTATCCAGTATATCGTATTGTTCATTATCTGGTGTATTTATTTAATTTTGTTCTGATATTATCTGTTTATGTGTTATATTCCAAAGATAACCCTCGCCACCGTCAGTACGAGGTTTGGGGTTGTCTCAACTGAGTTCAGAGATTTTTGCCAGAAATACCACATCGAGAAAAGGTATACCTCTGTGGCACATCCGCAAGCGAACGGCCAATTGGAGGCGGCGAACAAAGTGATTAAATCCATCCTGAAGAAGAGATTGAAGCGGGCCAAAGCCATGTGGGTTGATGAATTGCCCTTGGCATTATGGGCCTATAGAACAACCTATAAGTCGGCAACGGGCCATACACTGTTTCCCTCGCCTTTGGAACTGAAGCGGTCATCCCGGTCGAGTTAGAAGTACCTTCTCACTGAGTTATCTATTATGACCCGATGACCAATAATGAGTTGCTCCTTGAATCCTTGGACATGATCGAAGAAAAGAGGGACGAAGCCGACTTACGTGCCTTAAGGCATAAGCAACAGATAGCTCAGTATTACAACAAAAAAGTCCGAGCACGAACATTTGAACCCGGAAACTTGGTTCTAAAATGTGTCTTCCCATACTCAGTGCATATGGGTCCGAAATGGGAAGGACCGTATTCCATTCTATGAAGGCTTGATAATGGAACCTTCAAGCTAGCAACCGTGGATGGAAATGAAATCCCCAGAGTGTGGAACACCCAGCATTTGCGGCCTTACCTGACGTGAAATCGTCAGTTTTATTCTTTTGTTTTTTAGGACCATGTAAAAAGGCATGACTTGCCTACAATAGTCTAGTTACTTGAGCAAAAGATTATAAAGTGGATGTAGGTCATGATCCGATCGAACCGCTATAAAAATATCATGTGTCATTTACCTTTACTGCACCATTACCTAACTACTTTATCTCAATCAATATAAATTATTGTTGTTTTTTGGGTTTGTCACAGATTATGCAGCAATATCGAAACATCTAATGCATTGTGCCGCCTATAAGGTTGAAAGAGGAACAATAACCGAGGTCCACAAGGTGCAGCTAAGTAAATCACACTACGTTCAAACTCTAACTCACCAGATTCAGGAGAGAGTATAAAGGACGCGAAGATGACGTCCGCAAGGCGTGAAGGTGCACCATGATAAAACCGCCTTGCCAACACTCTAACCCGCTGAAGGATCGGGAGAGTATAAAGGCGCCAGAGACTTAGCGCCCCCAGAACTTATGCCCCGCTGAAGGATCGGAGGGCAGCTTAAGAACCGAGCTCGGACTCTAACCTACTGAAGGATCGGGAGAGTATAAAAGTACTAGAGACTCAGCACCAAAAGAATTCTTATCCCCTCATTCTTGAGAATAGGGGGCAACACACGCATGACCCTAATCAATCCTCAATAAGCCCTGGCCAGGCAGCATATTAATGATTGATTGGGAGGATTATACACACACATCTCTACACAGAAATTTTAAATTTTTTGTTGTTATTATGATTCATGGTCTAACTTTTGATTAGTTATGATTTAACTGTTTATGACTAATGCAATAATGTAAACTTGCAGGTATGCAGGTCTAGTTCCACTTCCATGTGACTGATTTGTCTGGAAGGGAAAGTCTTGCCCGTATCACAGGTGGGATGAAAGTCAAGGCTGATGGAAATGAGTCATTCCCTTCCGCTGTTATGCTTGCTGCTCAAGATGTTACACAGAGAAGCAAGGAACTTGGAATCACTGCATTGCATATTAAATTAAAGGCAACAGAAGCCAATTTTTATTTACTGAGATGCAAGGATACAAAACAAGACAGCTAAACAAAAGTGAGGGCCACTCTCACAATTACATTTCTTAGCCAGTGGAAAGCCTAAAAGTCTAAGAACAAAATATTAATTAATAACTGCATCCTACTAGTGCTTGGGGAACTATTTTGACTTTTTACCCTTCTTCTGCTTCCCTGTCTCCTCCTTATCAACATCAGAACGGTCACCTTTTTTCCTCTTCCTCTTATCGATAAGAGGCTCTGGAGAGGAATTAGAAGATTGAGAGGCAAGTTGTGAAGTTATTGATCTGGAGGAGAATCTTATAACCAACCCAGTTTTGGGATCGACTTCAGAGATGGGGGCATATATACTGGGTCATGTTCCCTCTTCCTAAGAACAAACTGCTTCTCTTCCCTAGCCTGCCTATCAGCCAAGGTTTCATTACCATCACCCCTGAGTTCATCTATAATGATAACGTCATCCTCCTCATCTCTGTGACCACCATCTGTGTCCTCCAAAGCAGCAATAACCTCGGCATCCGCAGGAGCGTCAGTGCTGGATACCATAGGTGTCGCGGTGACCTTTTCACCACCCTCAGTCCGCTTTGGAATCTCAGAAATTTCAGCATCAGTACCTGAGGGAACGTCAACTTTCTCTGCCTCTGCCTTCTCTTCTACCTCTTTTTCGGTCAGCTTGTCACCTGTATTATGAGAGGCACATGTTATTAATTCAATGGGCTGCTCCGCAGAACGACGACAAGTCATAACTGCTTTGACAAATTGCGGGGAAAATATGGAAATACCTTCAGCCGACCCTTCATCCAAATTAACAGCGGAAGCTCCAATGACTGGAGGAGTTGGAAGCAGAGGAATCAAGGGATCATTAGGATTATACTCCTCTACTTCGGAAGCCTTGGGTTCCGCCACTGAGCTCGAGCCTTCGTCAAGTTTGCTTTTGCCCTTGGCCTTAGTCTTCTCCCTTTCAACCTCTTCTTGGATTAAGCGTCTGCCCTTCTCCAAATCCTTGGGTTCTTTACCTTTGAGGAGTGTCTGCATTAGCTGGCCTTCGTCAATCTCATCAACCTCTAACCGTTGCTTCTCATCCTCGACTATTGCATCCCATATATTGGCCAAAGTAACGTGATAGTCCGGAATCCAAGAGATGTCTCGAGTTTTGATGACTTGGCCCAAGAAGTCGAATATCAACTCTCCAAAACCTCCTATCTCTTTTTCAGTTGCGGCAAGCTTCTCAGCAGTAATGGAAGCCGATTCAAGAACCTTGTTAGTGTTACTCTCAGCAAGAGCCGCACGCCCTTCGGCTTGGACAAGTTGGTCACTTATGACTTCTTTTCCTTTTTCCGCGAGCACGAGTCTGTCTTTCAAGCTCGCTCTTTCCTTCTCCCAGGCAACTCTCTCAGCTTCAAAGTGGCCTTATGTCGTCTTTAAATCAGTGCTGGCCATCATGAGATCCTCTATTTCCTTTTTCAAAGACAACCGTTCTTCGCTATTTGAGTCAAGCTCGGTACGAAAGCGCTTCCTAGCGTTCTCCAATTCTATCTTGTAGTTTTCCGCATCTCTCCGAGCTAGAGCCAGTTGGGCCTGTGCATCTTCCAATTCTTTTTCCATTTTGCTCCTGGCCCTGTCATTATTCTTAATTCTCACCTTGGATCTGGCCGCGTCCGTTTCTAGGTGACGGATGGCATCTGAAAGGTTAACGGCGTGCTTTTTCATTACCTCGTACTGTTTGGCCGCATGGCACACATACCCTATCACATCAGTATCCTAGTCCCTGGGAACCGGTTCTAGATCCGGTACAAATATCATCTTCTCAAAGTAAATATCAGGGAATTCCTTGCGCAAGCGCTCCAGCTTAGCCTGATTTTCGAGGCTATGGGCAGCATCCCGCGTAGCAAGACTATCTGAATCGTGATCACCAGAGGAAACCAGAATCTCCTTCCCCTTCTTCACAATTTTTCCCTGATCTCTACTCTTGTCCTCTGGCTCATGTTGTTTCTTGGAAGATTTGACATGAGAAGGCGTACTTTTCGGAGGGGTCAATTCCCTAGGAAGTTGCTTACCCCCAACCGGTGGTAATGGGCGACTGTGAGGCTTTCCGGAACCTTGCTTGGAAGGAGATCGGGATCGTGTAGAATAAGTCTGAGGAGGGTCATGAGGCCGATAACTATCTCTTCCCCGACTATCACTGCGAACATGATCTGAATTTGAATGAAGACTGGATGTACCCTCACGGAGGGAGCGATAAGAATAAGATCGTTTGCGAGTCATCTTACCTGCAAAAGAAACAAGTACGTATTAAAATCTTGAATACTAATGGTATATAAGTATGATGTCAAACGGTGCATGTGATTTGTGCATCCCGTATAACCCCCCTAACAGACCAGGGCCCGAAGTTAGGCTCGTCTGTGTGGCTTCTCGTTCCTCAAATGGAGCATTCGTTTCCTCGGAGATAGGAAAAAATGCTCCACTCTAAAATCTTCCTGTGTATATACATCATCGGGTATAGGAATCTTGTTCAATTCCTTGAATAGCTGCTCCTCTGTTAAATCATCGGGAGTGACAGGCTCAACCGACAGTGAGGCCCTTGAGGGAGAATTCCTCGGAGAGGCTGGGATTTCCTTAGGCTCATCAGCCCGGGCCTCATCTCCTTTAAATACATTTAAATCTTTATCGTCCTGGTCAATCATCGGTGAAGGACTCTTATGAAGTTTGGTTGTCTCTGTTGCTTGTGACGTTCCTTCTCCTTCAGCCGGGGGCATATACTTGTAAGGTTTGCCACCCGCGCCAAGTCAAAATCTTATATCCAGAAGATGGTGCATGTGAAGATTCTCGTCAGTAATACATTTCTTGATCCTTAAGAAGTAAAACTTGCTTTTAAGAAGAAGGGATAGTCGATTGCTATATACCGAGCCTTCTGTCTTTGGAAAAGTGTGATCTGCATAGAGAAAAGAAACATGTTAGCGTTCCGATTTCCTAAACGGTTACTCATCCAAAGGCTCAAAACTTACTTGATTTAAGCCATCTTCTCGCACACCCAACCGGTCGCTTTATATAAAACCAATCGGCCTTGGGATCCCCTATGTTGCTATAACCATCAGACAAGACCTTTCTGTTGACTACCGACTCGAAGAAAGAGAAATTTGGGGTTGCTGTAGGACGATGCTTGAAAAGGTAATAGAACTTCAAGTCTTTAAACGTGAGCTCAGTTTGCAGGATTTCCGCATACGCGATGTATAAAGTGTACAGGGCTGCGTAGGCACTGATATGAAGCTGCATTGGAGCAATACACAATCGTATTAAGGTTTCAACAATGATTGGAGGAAACGGAGGAATAGCGCCTACCCCGCACATGAGTCGGCTGACTGTCATATACCCTTCAAGAGCAAGATGAGGTCTATCTTCGCTTTCGGGTGTTTTCACATCATCCCAGGGGATCCCGTGTTTCAAGCAAATTTTCTTAAGTTTTATGTCGTCTAGTTTGGAAGCTAAAGAGTCAGTGAATTTCTCAATTTCTAGAACACCAGGAATCTCATTAGGAGCTCTGTCATCCACTTCGGACTCCTCATCGAGCGAGGTACTCTCAGATGAATCTGATTCTGTCTCTGCCTCATATTCGGATTCAGAATCCTCACCCTCTGGATTAATTGGAAGAACCTCGGGATTATGGTGTTCTGTCATCACAGGGTCCACCTCTGTTTCAGATCTTTTAGGAGAACGATTACCCGACATTACTGTTTAGGCGAGCAAACATGAGAAATTAGAATATGATTACCCGTCCCCCGTGTGTGTAAGTGCAAGTGTGTGCCTGTGCATACATAGGAGAAAAGCATGAAGATTAGCTAAATAAGCAAGATATTGGTCAAAATGTGCTATCAAGTTATGCTGTTATTCAGTCCAGAGGGATCGTCTTAAGGGCTCTAGCCTAACTGTCCATTTGTATATCAGGGTTACATCGTATTATTTAGTCAACATGTCCATCGGATCATTCATTGCATTGGCTCATGAGATAGGGACCGAATCGTCATGCAACGTCAGATCGTGAAGCATGTACTGGATCGTGAAGAAACTTCGGATCGTGGAGGAGCTTCAGAAAGCGGAGCGCTGGAATTCTTGATCTGTTATGCTTTACCAGAGTAGATCGTGACAACCCCTCGCGAACATCTTTACTTCGTGTTTCCACAAACCGATGTTCCTCCATATCCACGATCCGATCCGCTAGGCGAACCAACAATCCATCCATCTACCCTCCTCATGAACCATTGCCCAGCTACCTCCACGACTCGATTTACTGTCCAGAACTACTCCGTCCCTTCTTCCTCCATCTCGCCACCACCACGAACTGACCCAGTTTGCTTCTTCGTCTTCCTTATTCTCCTTCTCCTCCATGGATTCATGAAACCGAATCCAGTTAAACCCATTTCTGTTGCTAAATCCAACACCCTCGTTGCTCACGCTGAAGACTCAACGGAAGTAAAAGAGAAGCGAGAGAGAATCCAAACAAAATGGAAAATAAGATTCACGCCATTACCTTCTAATTAAATTTTTGATGAAGGTCGGAATTAGGGTTATTGAACTAGGCGGCGGCGGCTGCAAAAAGAAGAAGGAGAAAGGTGGGGGAAGACCTGACTTATATAGGCAAAACGGTGTCTGTTCATATCCCCTTCTTTGTCTTATTTGAAGCAAACGGGCCACGAGCAGAAGCCCGCATCGGCCTGGGATGTGATCCGATCCGCGAGGGGTTCGCGACTGGAACCAATAAGCCCATCATAACTCAAAAGAAGGCCCGCTCTGCTATGAGTTCGTGATGGATGTTGTATCCACGAGCCGCGGAGAAGTATAACGATCTGAGCCCGAATGTGATTAATGGATCAGAAATGACAGAATTCCATATTTGCAGAAACCAAAAATTATGATGACTACCTATGATAAAAAGCTTTAAAAATTACTTGGTAACTCGATAACAATATTTCCAAGAAACTTGAGAGACGAAAACTATCTGGCGAACAAAGAAATAATGGATGAGTTGACTTGGTATTTATACTCGTCAAGGGACGCGATTTCTTGAAGTAGTACAACCATTCAGAGAGACACGACTGCTAATTCGCATCGCTTTATGAAAAGATGTCTCTGCAGTTTCAAAGCATGTTCCATCCTCGATAAAACATACTTCAAGGGGGCAAAATGTTGGCTAGCTTTTTGACCAAGCCACCAAGGTCCACACACGAGGAAGACATGATGCTTCATTCCTTTGATCCATGAAGTCTCGATCACGATCGCTCCACCCACGTCGGTTCGCTATGTCTCCTCCAGCTCGCGATCGCCCCCTGTAGCCTCGAACCGATCCGTCCTCAGCAACTCGATCCGATCTAAGCCCAAGAGACAAGGAGATGGCCAAGACCAAGTCATTCAAGATCCGAGAATGCAGGATCTCGCGACACCTGTCCACAACTGTCATATTGACCAATTCTCCATCAAGCCACGAACCAGTCCGAGATTCTTGAGATTTGTGCCACTTATGACCGCGATCCGCCTGAAGAAATCAGCTATAAATAACCCTAGACTTGACATTTTTGGGGATCTTTTGGCAATTGAGAGCTCTGATTCCACCATTATCATATCTCCTTTGTTTCTACTTATAGTTATCTCCAAATTACTGAGAGAATCACAATTGTAAGAGTGAGATTGAGTGAAATCATTGATTGTACCTGCATTCAACATATAATCAACAACATATAAAGTGGACATAGGCTCGTTAACGCTAAACCACTATAAATCTCGTGTCTTTTCTGTTCTTTTTCCTCATCTCTTAGATATAATCCTCTACATATCAGAACAATTTGGGTGTTAGAGCCAATTTCGGATCTAACATTACTATATTTAAATTAGTCTAACTACTAATTAAATATATAAATTGTGGTTAAAAAGTTCTCACCAAAAAGCTTTCCAATCTTCACGGTAGGCGAGCCTAGTTGAGCGAACCGTCAGACAGTATTTTGGCGCACCGTTTTCTTCACCAAAATATATATAATATAATATATACTATTCTTTCTCTCTCTATTATAAGAGGAAGAGGATGACGACGAACTTTGGAAAGGTGGTGGTGGAAAAGAGGAAGACTTATTCCATGGAAACTATGGCCATAAGCTTTTAGAAGTAGGTGGAAAGGAGGAAATGGAGTGAAATGGTAAAAAAGTGGAGAAAAGACCTCCTTATATAGGAATGGAAGGTTAAGGAGGTGATGATACATCAGGGTGCAAGTGGAAGGCATGCATGTAAGGAAACATGCAAAAATACAAGTGTCCTTACAATTGTATTAAGGAGGGAAAGTGATCTTTTCGTAGCATTTCCTTTAAAATGCTATGAAAACAAAGGGCAACACTTAGTTCTAATGCTACTAGTTCATGTTATAATTTGACCAATCCGATCGAATGAAAAATAGTATCAATAAATCCAAACTTATTAATAATCATTCTTATTTATAATTCAAATAAAATCTATCATTTAACTTATCAAAATTATTAAATATTCTTAACCATTTATATTTATGTCAAATTCAAATTTAAATTCAAATTAAGTAATTAAGACTCTAATTTTAAATTGGTAAAAATTCTGTATTGTTACATTCACCCCTCTTAAAACTTTTCGTCTTCAAAAGGAAAGGGAATCGTAACTACCCATTCGACATCTTGTAAATTTTCAAACTCAAGATTAAAATTCTTTATACCAAAACTCCCTGTTCCCATAATGAATATACCGGGTAGAATATTCTAACATACATATTTACGGACAACCATATCTACCATGTCCTTCAACGATAACTTCCAGTTACCCGTTATATTTGATTCATTGTTTACTGGGCCAATTACTTATGCTCAACCATTTACCGCCTTCAAGAAAATTCAGAATTATAAATTATTCTCTTGGATCTTATCTTGCAAAGGTTATGAAATTTATTCCTTTTTATTGGCTTATCCTCATTACAGGTTTACCTGATATATTTCTTATAACTCCATCAAAATACCAAGATCTCGCTTATTTATTCGAATTCACATCAATTTACCAAACATTTTCAAACACTAATCTAAAATGGTTTAAGTATATATCGATGTTTTAATTGGAATCATATAGTCATCCCACTTTCGAAACATGATAATACATACTGATGATGATCCAGTCATCAACAGAATCATCTTCAAGTGACTAGCGTGTGATTCTGTATCTGTCTAGTATACTTAAGACTTCTTATATACGTTAGCTAGGCGTATATTCAAAATCTTCTTATACTTGATATTCCGGCCTCAACATCGAATAAAATACTCAAACGCTTATAATTTATTTTGATTTTGAACCATATTGATTAATTTCTTTAAAGGAGAATTATCTTAATAAATTTGATCCAAGTTTATCCCTTAACAATTGATCCATTATAATCTTACCAATATTTTGAAATGTTACCCAATAGTGAAATTAAATCCAAATGGCATTTGTACTCGAATCATTTTCTTGATCAGTGGAAGGGGCTTAATTATCATGCCATAAGAAGTATTTTATGTGTAATTATAATCACAAAATGTAACTTAACCTTAATTGTTTGATTAATTATCCAGATTATAGTTAACTGTATACTTTAAAAATATTTATTTCTTTCTTAAAATATAACTTTTCAAAACTCATTTCATATTTTAAATACGCTCTCTCAAATATCATACTCCAAAATCTCATTCTGGCGCATTACTAACCCTATCTCTAATGAGATATCATCACTCTGATGGGTCTTTCCTTTTGTTCAAATGAGTCGTGCCCCCATAGCTTTGTATAAACCAAAGCTCTGATACTAACTGTAATGACCAGTCATTTTTCCCGGTTTTCGCCGATAATTAAACCAACTTAAACCGTTTATAGAGACGGATTGTTAAGGGTACATACACTTATGCACAAAATAAAAAGAACTTTTCCATTATCATTACAATAATGTTATATCAGAGTTAAGTGAGATACATCAGAGTACATCGATTACACAGTTGAAGAGATACTAAACTTAGCGGAAGAATATGCAAGCTCCAAGATATAATAGCTCCAGCTAAACCAGTATCCTGCTCTAACCAACTCCAAGACTAAATCTACGAACCAAACTACTAGG
Organism: Allium sativum; assembly: GCA_030737875.1. Taxonomy (NCBI): domain Eukaryota; kingdom Viridiplantae; phylum Streptophyta; class Magnoliopsida; order Asparagales; family Amaryllidaceae; genus Allium; species Allium sativum. The sequence goes on along the minus strand of CM060922.1, from coordinate 966,324,204 downwards.
CTGCCCATGCAAAAATTATGGGCATCCAGAGTTTAGGTGTGGGAACAATAAACTCCAGGTCAATCATGGGACTGGTGTGAGAACTCAAAACAGTTGTTTTTAAGGTCTATTTTAAAGTTAGGTAATTCATCGGACCGCGCCGCTAATGCGGAACAGGTTTACTCTATGTGAATACCAGTGCATAGAAATTTGCAATGACTTTTTGAAGATGAAACTAACATAAGGTCTCGCGGCACAAACAATGCAAACGCACACATGAGCGAGGTTTCTCCTTATGCAGTCAAAAATGCCTTTGATACGTAAAATCCTCTTTTCAGTACTATAATAGTGTGAAAAACCATTCAAAAACAAATGTATTAAAATAGCCAGCATATGTACCATATGTTATATTGACATATGGTATACAATCAAAATCGTACGGGCTCATAGCAGAGATAGGGTTTCCAACAATGACCAGGCAAAGGAACTTCCTTCCGAACCGAATTTCGAACACCTCTAGAGGGGTGTCCGAGGATCAATAATGATGCTCCTCATGCCGACACAAGGTCGGGTTACCTCTGTAACTAGGTAACTTAGAGTACACCTAAGTATGTTATCTCCCGGTCGTTACCAACCTTTCCGAGCGCGAGCCAACAACAACCACAAAAGTAGATGCTTTTACCATATAGGTTAATACATGGGTTCCATACCATAGTACACCTTTTATCTAGAAGGAGACAACACCCTATAACCTTGCCGCATTCTTCCTATTTTGGCCATTTACCAAGGTGTGAGGCTTGTCGAGGTCACGATATAGACAATGCTACGCTTAAACAAGCCATGCTTTGATCATCTATAGCTCACCACACAGCCTAAGTATGCCACATTGTCCATTCATAACACTTAACTGACTTCTATCAATATATAACCTCTAAGCTCATACGTCTTAGAGAAGGGTGTTAAGAAAGAGAATAAATTCTCCGCCGCTAGGCAGATATATATTTAACAGAGATCAGTGCTACGCAGTCAATTACAATATCAAACACACAATCCATACAAGTCCGTTCTGGGTCTGAACGAAACCACAATCCGGAATTCCTTCACATATGTTCGTGCATCTTGCCACTTAGCTGATGTAAAATCCATCTGCAAATGGGAGCTACCCATTTGAGACATTCAACAAGTCTTCCTTAAGATATGAAGGGTCCCGGTCTTCAACGTCTTCAATTGCTCCACGACATCGCATTATTACTTGGAATTGTTTTCGGATATAAATCCGATCCCGGTCTTTCCAAATAATAAGCACAATTTTAAATACGGAACACAAAGGCTTTCAAAAAAATCTTCTTTCGTCTTGGATTTTGTTAACTTAAACTTCTTTAAAGCCATTCTCAAAATTCATATTCTAATCTTTCTCTTTTAAAACACATCCCTTAAATCAAAGATAATTTAGCCTCAAGGCCTTAATTAATTTTCCGTTTGATAACTCTCTTTCCAAATCTGGTTACCTTTGAAAATCTTTACTCCACATTTCAACCATAGTTTCCTATTAAATCGATTTCCCAACATTCAATTTTTTAATCTTAACTACAAGATTATACTTTCTTCCCAATGTCTTATTTTTAATTTCTTCAAATCAAAGATTTGATTAAATTCCCAAATTACGATATGAATTTCGACCACTCAGTCTCATTGGGTTTCAAGAATGATATTATTAAAGGTACGATTCACAACAAAACCCAAATCAATCGATATTGAACATAACTTGCGCAAAAATTGTATCTACTTATATTCGATATCAATTCTCATAATCAGCGAACACTATAAGTGGATTAACGGTATAATAATAATATCTTCCAAATTCCTCATATAGTATACGTTTACACCACAGAATTTCATATCAAATGTCCAAAGATTATTTCTATCCAACTTATCTCTATCAAATCGGGAAACCCATATCTTAATTAAAGATTTATCCAACTCTTTGACATTAGATCTAGATAGAAATATCATCAACTTATCCTTAATGTTAGTCTTTGTATCCAACCCACACTTTAAGCGGAATAACAGTGAACTACCTTTTAAATTTGTCAAATAGTAAGTCATCATCTATCGAATTAATATCAAACATCTGAAGATTTATCTCCAACCATATGCAATTATTTAAAATTGGAAAACCCGTTTTAATATTAAATAAATCATTTTAAATTCCATAAAAAAATATTTCCAATACTTTTTAACATTTGAAAACATTCCTCAAATCATTTAAAAATGATTACTTATCGTTCGAAAAATAGTTTGCGGGTTAAAACTTCAAAATAGATTGTTTTCGAAGAAAGCATTACAAAAGCGTCACAAAATTGTTACAAGACAGTTATCTTAATTACTTTGATCAAAATATCGTTTATCTTAGCCAAAAATTAAACTTTATGATTCAAAGCACTTTTACATAATTTATTATGATTTTACAAAAAAATTCCTTGTTTTTAAAACATTTAAAATAGCTGTTTATAGTTATGGTCGACCACTGCTCTTACAGCGACTTTTTCCAAAACGGTTTTAAACATAACTTGAAAATTATAACTCGAAATTAAAATCTGCTTTCACTCATTAGAAATCTCTTGTTAAAAGAAATCAAACGTTTTCCGTTTCATGGAAATCCGATTTAGATTGCAAAAGTTATAAGCGTTTAAAGTTTGCATCTAAAATACACGAATTGCCGTTGTGCGACAACCTCTACTTTGACCATAATAACCATTATTCTGCGATACTTCAAAATACCTAAGAAAACCATTATATCCTTATACAAACCGTTTAAAATCATTTAAGTAATTTACATTGACTTTCCAATTTGTTTCGGGTTCAAAATTCAACTTTTATTAAAATCAAATTCCAATTTATTTCTAAATTCAAATAATTTCAATATAACCATCCCATTCGTCGGATCAGTTGGAGATAGCCAGGGAGAGCAGGAAACTAGAATTTCCAAAGCCAAGCCTAGACACTATACTCTTTGTCATCCTAGAATGTTCCGGTATTTATTTATTCATTTAAAAGAAACTTTATGAATTCGTACATATGTATCTTTTTCTTTTATTAACCTTCAATTTCAATAATAATATTGCTTCTAATTACGCAGGAGATTTGTCGATCACCATTGTAATACCGTAATTGTTGTGTCATAATGTGTGCGAAACAACATCAACAAGCAATATAAAACATTCGTAGCAACCATCATCAACATAATTAAATAAATCATAACTGTGCACAAGCGTTACAACACTGATGCTTAATAGTGTGTGTTCTAAACTACACATCCATCATCCGTCGTAAAAATCATCAATTATCATTAACCAATAATAACTCATTGCTATATTTAAATTAGTCTAACTACTTATTAAATATATAAATTATGGTTAAAGAGTTCTCACCAAACAGCTTTCCAATCTTCACGGTAGGCCAGCCTAGTTGAGCTAACCGTCGGACAGTATTTCGGCACACCGTTTTCTTCACCAATATATATATATATATAATATACTATTCTTTCTCTCTTTTATAAGAGGAGGATCACGACGAACTTTGGCAAGGTGGTGGTGGAAAAGAGGAAGACTTATGCCATGGAAACTATGGCCATAAGCTCTAAGAAGAAGGTGGAAAGGAGGAAATGGAGTGGAATGGTAAAAAAGTAAAGAAAAGGTCTCCTTATATAGGAATGGAGGGTTAAGGAGGTGATGACACATCAAGGGGCAAGTAGAAGGCATGCATGTAAGGAAACATACAAAAATACAAGTGTCCTTACACTTGTCTTAAGGAGGGAAAGTGATCTTTTGGTAGCATTTCCTTTAAAATGCTATGAAAACTAAGGACAACACTTAGTTCTAATGCTACTAATTCATGTTATAGTTTGACCAATCCGATCGAACGACAAATAATATCAATAAATCCAAACTTATTAATAATCATTCTAATTTATAATTCAAATAAAATCGATCATTTAACTTATCAAAATTATTAAATATTGTTAACCATACATATTTATGTCAAATTCAAATTGAGTAATAAAGATTCCAGTTTTAAATTGGTAAAAAATTCTAGATCGTTACAATACACACACACGCACACGCGCGCACACACACACACACACACACACACACACACATATATATATGTATAATATATGCTTAATAGTCTTATATCATATAATTTTATAAATATATTTATATCATATATTACTATGTTTTTATATGTTTTTACACTTTAGAAAATTCATTTTGAAATATTACTTTTGATTCTAGAATTACCAGAATATATATATATATATATATTAGTTTTAACACTTGAAAAAATGATTTTAAAAATCAAAATAATAAGTATATGTAGACATACATGTTTGAGCATGTCGACATGTAACTGTCATATTTTCAATTTTCAAAGGAAGTTTTTTTTTTTCATATTTTGAAACGGTTCAGAAACGTTGCAACCTTTCAAACACTATAAATAGGGGTAAAATTCAATTTTTTTTATCACTTCTTCTCCATCTTCATCCTATCATATACCACCATTATCATACATTAATTTTTTGATTTCTACACTTATACTCTGCCGATTTCAACAAATATTATATCGTTTTCTTTCCCTTCTCAATCTCTATCAATACTATTTGTTTGGAAGTTTTGTTCAAGAGTTCTAAGGATGTTGTAATCATTTGGGAATTGTTTGGGAAAATATGTGTTCCTTGTAGCCCAGAAATCAAGGAAAGGGAGCAGTGTGAACCTTATAGCCGTGAAATCAAGGGTAGTGGAATCGGTGTTAACCTTGTAGCCGTGAAATCAAGGATGTTGTAAAGATTGATACTAGTATGAATAAAATTTTGCGCAATCCAGTGTTGTGTGGGACTGGACGTAGGAGTTATCTGAACCAGTATAAAATCTGGTGTGTTCTTTCATTTCCTACATTTTATATTTACTTATATCTGTGTTTCTGATTGTTTCTGTGTTTGTGATCATTTCTGGTGTGATAATCATTGTGTGATTCATATAGTAGTTCAATATTGTTTAAATTTTCCAAAATTTCATTAAAACACCATTCACCCCTTCTAGTGTTAGTTTTTCCTTAAAATCCTTAATCTACAACCCCTAATATTTTTCTGTTTTTGTGGTGAAGTTCTATCTCTTCCTTCTTCGATCGCAGATATGGAGAATTGTTTATTTTGGAACATTAGAGGAATCAGCAACGATGCCTCTCTCACGCATCTTAAGCACATCATCATAAAGCACTCTATTTTTCTGATGGCCCTTCAGGGACAATTCATGGATTCTGAAGTGCTCTCCAACCTTGTTCTGCATTTTAGCTTTAAGGAGGGTTTTACCAACGTTTCCAACAAGATCTGGATTCTTTGGGCTAAAGACGTCTTTATGAGGCTTTTCTTCGATTCTCTACAACTCTTGTCTGTTGAGTGTTCAACTCCTTCCTTTCCTTCCTCTTTTCTCTTCTCTGTTGTTTACGCCAAATGTGATCGCTTCAAGCGATCATGATTGTGACAAAGATATTATGTCCTTTCCTGTGCATGGATTTAGTGCCTTTGTTGTGGGGGGTGATTTCAATGTCGTTTTGTGCGAGGCGGAGAAGTGAGAGGGATCCTCGATCAACAAAACGACGGTGGAGGATTTTAACTCTTTCATTATCTAATTTGGATTATCTAAAGCTTCTTTTTTTTGTTCAACGTTTACCTAGTGTTATAATCATGGCGGCCCTAACAGAAACCTTGCTCATCTCAACCACATGTTTGGTTGGGAGAGGTGATTTGACCTTTCCTTCTCTTTTTCTAGTTTCCATCACCACCATTCAAACTCAGACCGTGCTCATATGATTCTACGGTCCTTCCATTTTCTTTATCTGGGCACTCTTCGTTTCCCGTCCACGTGGCGATCTCATCATTCCTTCATCCCTTAGGTAGAGGAATCTTGGTCTCTCCTTGTTGTAGGCTGTCCTATAACAGTTTTCTCTTTCAAGCTCAAGCATTTCAAATATAGTATGAAAGATTGGAATAACCAGGTGTTTAAAAATATTTTTGATCGTGTTCGCTTGGAGGAAGAGATTTTTATACTAGCGGAAGCCTCTATAGATAGGGTTCAAGCTCATATTGCCTTTTCCTCTGAGTTGCGAATAGAGAATGATTTTCTTCGTCAGATGGCGAGACTCAAACAGATCATCGACGGCGACTCCAACTCGAAGTTCTTTCACTCTACGATTAGAAAAAAGAACAATATCCTGTTTATTAGTCTCCTTTTCTGATCCGATCTTACTTTGGCCTCGACCACAGCTTAGGTAGAAGAGACGAGATGATCATTTCCCATTTTCGTAAGTTCCTTCGATGTCCTTCTGTCGATCAGGTTGTCTCAGTTATCTTACATACTATTCCTCTTTTGGTGCTTCTAGAAGAGGCTTCTCCCTTTGCATCTCTCCTTCGCTGGAAGAAATTCGTTCTTGTATCTCTACGCTGAGCAAGGATAGTGCACGTGGTTCGAACGACTATAACGGTGATTTTTACCGTTGTACCTGGTCGATCATTCATCGTGACTTCTCTTTGGCGATCCATCTTTCTTTTTGGAGATTTTCTCCCCAAGGGGTGGACGTCCACCAATCTTGTTCCCATTCCTAAAGTCGAGAATCCCTAGTCCTATGCTAACTTTAGACCGATAAGACTGTGTAACTTTTTGAACAAAGTAATCTCTAAGTTTTTGTCTTTGAGGCTAGCTCTGATTCTTGACCACGTTATCTCATCGTCTCGGGTTGGTTTTGTTAAAGGTTGTCTAATAACTGACAATGTCCTTCTAGCTCAAGAACTTATCTATGATCGATGTTAAGATTCTTGGGTCTAATGTCGTGATTTAGCTTGATATGACGAAAGCTTATGATCATATGTCTTGGATTTTCATTATTCAGGTTCTTCGAGCCTTTGGGTTTCCTAAGGCTCTAATAGATTTTATTTGGAGACTCATTTATGACTGCTGGTACACTATTCTTATCAACGGCTTGGCTAAGGGTTTCTTTCGATCGGGCAGGGGTCTTCATCAAGGCGACTCGCTTTTCCCAACGCTTTTTGTCATTGTTGCTAAGACCATAGTTCAAGGGGTGCATTCCCTTATGATTGCGGGACAAATCTAGTGATTTGGTATCCCTGGTGGTTATCCTATTATTTCTTCGTTATCGTTTGTGGATAACGTAGTCTTCTTCACAAATGGGAATAGGTAATTCGTTCGTCGTCTCCTTTCTTTTCTTCATATTTATGAACCCTGTTCGGGGAAGTTAATAATGCTTCGAAAGGATGTTTCATCCCCAACAATTCTACAACACCTAGAAGGATTGCATGGATTGAATCCTTCGTTGGATTTCGAATCACTTCTCTTCCCCTTACTTATCTCGACATCGTTCTTTATTGAGGTTGCAAACTTAATGCTTTCTTTGATTCCGAGACTGACAAAGCAAAGGGGAAGATTTCGGGATGGAACTCTTCTCTTATTTCTCAAACAGGGAGACTGGTTCTCCTTAAATCTATCCTAGATTCTATTGGGTCTCATGTCTTCGCAACTATGACACCCACTTCCTCCTTTTTTTGATTGTGTTGCTCTTTGGCTTCGTCGTTTTTCTAGGGGAACAAGGACGAAGCGAAGAGGCATCATTGGGCTTTCTAAGATAACATTTATCGTTCTAAGCGCGAGGGTGGCGTGGGCTTGAAGAACCCAAGAGACGTTTGCAAGGCATACGTCTGTAAGCTCTAGGTTGGATTTCTTTATAACAACTCCCTTTGGGCGTCGTTTTGTCGTGTTAAATACCGACGCCTCTTGCCATCAGATTTCACAGGAATAACATCTTACGCTAGGGTGATGTGGGAACGTATACAATCAGCTAAGGCTTTTTTTGATTCCCACGGTTAGGGTATTTGCCGGAATAGGGGTTTGTTCTCTCTACGGGCTATGTAGAATTCGGTCTGAATTCCTATGCCTAGAAATCTTGATTTTGCTTTCATTTGGGATAGTCACATCTCTCCCAAAGTATCCGTTGAGATGTGGAAAGTCCTACATAATGGCCTTCTGCTTGATGACAACCTTATGAGGATTGGCATCCCACTTTTGTCTAGATATAGGTGCTGCGATCCTGGTGCTTTGGAGACGCTTCCTCATTTATTCATGTCAGGCTAGTTTGCTCGAGTAGTTTGGTCTTACTTTGGGGACTTGGTTCGACTTCGAGGGGCCATGCTTCGCTGGTTGAGTTGCTTCGTGCCTGGTGGGTTAGGGGGATTAGGAAAGGATCTAAGATTGATCCTTCTCCGTTTAATCCCTAGCCTTATTTGATGGCATCTATGGTGTTCTCAAAACAAGGTGAGTTTCGATGAGTCACCGATGAGGTGGTCTTCCATCATTTGTTTGGTGATGGATGATGCCTTTTTTGCTTTTAGAGGCAGACCCTTTTGTGATAACCTACTTTCTATTTCTTTGCATTTGGCATGCGTCTTTTCTATTACTCGATCCTCTCATCCGAGAGCGGGTATGGGGTGAATGCTTTTTTGTTACTAGTGGTTTTTTCAGGAGCTCGTCGAGTATGAGTTAGGCGTTGAATTGCTTCGTAGGCTAGCTAGAGAAGCTTTGCTTAGTGATCCTTATACCGCCATAGTCCTTTAGTTGGTTGGGGTGAGACGTGTGCTCATGCTTTTTGGAGCTTCCTTGGTTCTGATGTATGTTTTTAGTTGTTCCATTCTTTGTTTCTGCTCCGTATGAAGGAAGGGTTTGTTGTTGCTTTGGTTTGTCCTCTTTATTGGACTTGTTTTACCTTAGTGTTTGGTTGTGTGCACTACGCCATAGATTGCATACTGCAACATCAAAGAAGTGATGCAGGAAGTACCAAAAAATGTTGGTATAGGCCAAAAATTATATGTGGCAACACTTTCTTGGTGTTGCGTTTTTCCGCGTTGCCTTAGAGTCAAAGGAAACATCTTTGCGACCCTAAGACAACATTGGTACAGGTGTTGCCACAGGTACTAAATTTACAAAAATGTGGGGCCCACTAAAATCTGCATTTCTGGGTTAACGAAATCCTGTTGTGCCACTAAAATCTGTGGCTGGGTTCATGGAATCCTATTGTCGTGCCCACATGCATTAATCTATGGCAACACTTTTACCATCCAATGGCAACACTGTATCATAGCCACGCCAACATTTAACATCATATACTGCAATATTATATCATAGCTATGGCAACATCATATAACATACTGCAACATAACAGCAATTAACATCACACACTGAAATTAATAAAAATCTTTTCATTTCAAACCAAGTACTACTTAATCAATTACAAAATAACAAAACATAGCCAATAAATTCAGTTTTACAGAGTACTTACAAATACGTCCAGTACTAAATTCATGTTTACATCAAACTAAAATAGTTTCAAAATATAGTGCGAGCCTCTAGTGCGTTCAGTACCTCAGCTGCTTCCAGTACTCTAGTGCCTTTAGTAATAAGTTCTTGAACAACTTCATCACTGCCTTCTTCACCTGCAAAATAAATCAGTTTCAAAAGTCATGCATTTCAGCAAAGCCTTTAGTACAACTAATGCATTCACTACTACAAAAGTGGGCATATTCGACACTAATTTGTGTGCATTGCATGAAAAGTGTGGCGAAAGCTATGCTTTCTTTGATCTTCTGCAACAACATTCATATGTTGTTGTAGATATGAATGCAGTGTTGCGGTTGGAATTCTTGTGTTGTGAGTTGCAATGCCAGTTCAAAGTGTTGCTTTACATAAATACATGTCGGGTCAGCGATCCGTGTTATCAGTTTAAACAAATAAATAACCGTAGATGTTTGATTAATCCAATGGTTCAAACGTAACCCTGCTTCAGTTTAGTGAAAATTTGGCACGACCTTTTCCCCATTCACAAAATACTTCCCCCCAAAACAAATTTATTCCGTACTCCTCCTTGTGTCTATTTCTCTCTCCATCCGTCCGCGAAGACCTCTGATTGCTACTCTACCGTCATTACAAACTATAAACCTTTGATTGCTCCTATTTTACAAACTTTACACCTACGGTTTGGATCATTTAGGAAAATTACAGGTAGTTAGGGCTTCATCATTTCGGTTTTATTTAGATGATTTCATCTCTAAATTATTTTGGTCTACGTTCAAAGTCTTTGGGTGATTTGGGGATACCGATTGCCTTAAATTAGGGTTTTTTATACTTGAAGTGTTGTATTTATATGTTTGCATGTGTTGAAATTGTGCAAGTTCTGTATTTTTATGTTTGCCGAACCATTGATGTATTGGTAAATAATGCTTATTTCGACAGGTGGAATCAAAATTTAGAGAACAAAAGAAATCCAATTTAAATGTTTAAATGTCTATTTTTGTTTGTAGTTAAATAATGCCTATTTCTCTTCCTACATCGTATGACCACAAAGATACCCTGGGCATGGGTGATCTACGACTGTCAAACCCATCATCACCAGAAACTCCTATTGATTTTTATGTAAAGATGCAAGAAAGGAACTACGATGATTTGCTTGAGTATGAACTAGAGAAAGAAGAACTCTGAAGACAATGGCAACAAGAAGAATGACATGAATAAAGGGCGATGCGATGGCATAGTCGTGTTGCCTTGCGTCGTCAGTGTCAAAACAACCAAGTGGTTAACGAACAGCAGGTTGACTCACCAATCATAATGTGTGATTGTGGGTATGCCGCTGTAGAAGATGTTATTTCGATTGGATTCAACATTGGTCATCGTTATTTTAGATGTCGTGTTTATCCCATAGGGTGTACCTTTTGGCAGTGGATTGACCAACTGTTTCCAAGTCGAGCCGCTGAGTACGCAAATGAATTACAACATCAACTTACAACGCTGCAAAATCGAGTTAATGGTTTTCGAACTGACGTTAGTAGACTTAACGACCAGCTTCATGGGCTAAACATTAGGAGGAAAAAATAAATTATTGCATCGTTCTTTGTATTAGGTACAACTGTATCGTCTTTGTATCACCTGTATAGTCTTTGTAACTGTACTATTTTGTTTTGGTGTAGTCATGTAATGTGATGAATTTGTGTTCCGTATCCTTAGTTGCTTGTTTTATGTATTCTCCTGATAACTGATCAGTTCAAAAAGTTAGTGATAATTCATATCAAAACAATCATCTTTGTATCATCACACTGATTATGTATATTTGTAAATTATTAACTTGTTTTATTTTTATTTCTAATTTAGTCAAACCTTACAGGGTAGCCCTTGTTCATGTCTCGAAACTATTAGTGGTATCAAATTTGGTCTTACTAGGTCGTGGTTAGATTGTGGCAATGGATAATGAGTATTACATATGGATCAGAATTTCGAGATCGAGTCCAGAATATGTAAGAGAGGTAACAAATTTTCTAAGAAATGCATTTCCCATTTATAAAGTAGGTGATGAGATGAAGTGCCCCTGCAAAAAATGTACAATACGTAATTGGTATTGTGAAAATGTCATATACGATCATCTTATTTTTAATGGCCCTTCTCTATTACATACCGGGTGGATTTGTGAAGTTTCACAGACAAAATTAATAGGTGTTGATGACCATATAAATTGTGCAATGGAGATGGATTTTGAGGATAATTTAGATGTGATGTTCAAATGTGCGGGTTACAAATTTGGTCAAAATACCAGGGACTTTGTAGTAGGACCAAATCTAGAGGCCGAGAAATTTTATCGCCATGTTAAAGAAGGAAAAAAACCGTTATATCCTGGCTGCACTAAACTTTCTCGACTAAGTTTCTTGATCAGGCTTTATCATTAAAGTGTGCTTATGGAATTAACGAGTCTACGTTTGGGGAATTACTAAAGCTTATAAAAGAAGCCTTTCCTAATGCTTAGCTGCCTTTGTCTTCCTACGCTGGAAAGAATGTCATCAAGGATTTAGGTATTGATTATCATAAAATACATGCCTGTCCAAACCATTGCATGTTATATTCGGCAGAGAATAAAGATAAAGAGGCTTGTGACATTTGTGGTTTTTCGAGGTGTGCTGTAAAAGAAAAAGAAGACATCGTTGATAATAATAATCCACCAAAGTTGTTTCCGAAAGTGCTGGAAAATGTTATGAGGTACTTTCCTCTAAGACCAAGGTTACAAAGGATGTTTATGTGCAAAGAATTTTCCAAATTTATGAGATGGCACCAAGTGGAACGAAAAGCAGATGGAAAACTAAGACATCCGGCTGATGGTGTGTCATGGAAGATGATGGATACTCGTTATCCTGATTTTTCATCAGAAAATCGTAATGTTAGATTGGGTCTAGCATCTGATGGATTTAATCCATATCGTTCAATGAATTCAAGTTATAGTACATGGCCAATTGTGTTGGTAAACTACAATCTTCCGCCTTAGTTATGTATGAAACAAGAGAATTTGATTCTTTCAACATTAATATCTGGTCCAGATTCTCCAAAGAACAGTATTGACGTATATATGCAGCCTTTAATTGCGGAATTGAAAGCGTTATGGACTGTTGGCGTCGAAACATATGATTCCTTGACTGATGGGAATTTTAATTTACGTGCAGGCGTCTTATGGACCATTAGTGATTTTCCAGGATATGCTATGTTGTCAGGTTGGAGCATGTCCAGTATGCCATTATGAAACTTCTTTAAATTACTTGAAGTATAGCAAAAAAATGTGTTATATGCACCATAGAAAGTTTCTTGATCCGAGACATAAGTGGAGGCTGGATAAGAGGAGATTTAATGGCGAAACTGAAATGGGAAGCATTCCAGAAATATTAACAGGAACTGATATTGAAGAGTTATTGTAGGGGTTCAAAAATCGGTTTGGGGATAAGATGTAGAAACCTGGTAAAAGTGATGGCTCTTTTAAAAATAGGTCAATACTGTTTGACTTACCATATTGGTGTCATAATCCCTTTCGACATAACCTGGATGCCATGCACATAGAGAAGAACATATGTGACAAAATATTAGGTACTTTACTTAATATAGGTCGCATGTTGAAGGATCACCTAAACGCTCGTTGGAATTTATAGGAACTGGGCATAAGGAAGGCCTTTCATCCTGTTGAATGTGGTGATGGAAAGCATGTTGAAATTAGAACTGCAATATTTGATATGACAAATAGGGGTGAGCATTTGGTTGGTTTCGTTTATCCGATGATAAATTTGTCAAACCAAACTAAAACCAATAAAAATGAAAACCAAACCAAACCAACCAAATTAAGTTTGATTGGTTCGGTTGGTTATCCGATTAAAATGAACTAAAAATGTTTTACACTTTGTGTTTCTAATATTCACTATAATTTGAAATAAATAATAAATATATGATTACAGTATTATTATTTTGGATTTTCATGCTTTTTAATATTAATTTTGACATATAGGTGATGATTAATATACACTTAAATAACTAAACTAACCTATAATATTTATTATAATACCGATAATTTTGAAAATATAGTAAAAATTCGGTTAATTTTAAACCGGTAACCGAACTTAATATTTTTTTGGGCCGATTACAAATCGATTTAATTTCAAAACCGAACCAAACCGACCAAAATAAGTTGGTTTGGTTGGTTTATTTGGTTTAATCGAATAATGCTCACCCCTAATGATAAATAAGGAAAAAGAAATCTTTTGCTCTGTATTGAAGAATGCCAAACTTCCCTACGATTGTGCCTCGAATGTTAGTCGGTACATGCACATAAAAGAGAGAACGGTTGTGGGATATAAGAGCCTTGATGCTCATTTCTACTCCACTATTTGTTATAATTTGCCATGAAGAAAGCATCAAAACCCGAGGTAGCGTTATCAATGATCAGATTTAGTGCATTCCTTAGAGGACTATGGAGCAAGGTTATCGAAGTGGATGATACCAAGAGGCTGCAATAAGAAATTGTCGAGATACTTTGTCATTTTGAAATGATTTTTCCACAGGCTTTTTTTGATATAATGGTACACTTGCCTGTTCATTTATGCAGAGAAATCGAATACGGTGGGCCTGAACATCTTAGATGCATGTATCCAATTGAGCGATATCTAGGAAAGTTGAAATCTTATGTGCGAAATAGAAACAGACTGAAGGTTCGATTGCAGAAGGTTACTTGGCAAAAGAGTGTGTGACCTTCTGTTCAAGATTTTTAAGCATTGATGGAGGAACAGAAAACACGTCGATTGATTTTGGAAGATGTCCAACAGATTTGGAATATCATATTGGAACTAAGAAGAATAAAGATGGGAAGATGTTCAATTTGAAAGATGCAGATTGGAAGGCAACGCATCGTTATATTCTGTCCAATTCTGGTAATAAAGAAATTGAGAGTTTGATCGAGTAAGTTCTTAAGTTCCTATATCATTTTCCTTAAATATAAATTAATATCTGCATTTGTTTTTTGACCTTAATTAGTATTTAGGGTTCATCGAGCTTTTGTGGATGGTCTTGCAAATCCAAGAAGATACAAGAGGGAACGAGAACATTTCGAAGAGTTTTGGAATTGGCTTAAAGAAGAGGTTCTGAAAAAGGACAGTATTTCAACAGATTTAGAGGAGTTTGCATTAGGTCCTAATCGAGTAACTAGGAAGTTTACCAGTTATATAGTAAATGGATATAGATTCCACACAAAATTTAGAAACTCGATGTACCATACAAAATATTAGTGTATTTTTGACTGCCAAAACCACCAGCTTTGCAAGTTCGAAAGACCAAAACCCAATAGTGGGTGATGTCAATTACTACAGATCAATCGAAGAAACTTTTGAGCTTAATTATTAGGGAGCTTTCACAATGGTCCTTTTTAAGTGTTGCTGGTACCAAGAGGAATAAGATTCATATGGTCTTACTCGAGTAAATTTTAGCAAGTGCCATAAAACTGATCCTTATGTCCTGTCTTCGCAAGTGCAACAAGTATTTTATGTGGAAGATGTACTTGAAAAGAACAGTCATTACGTTTTTAACACTACAACAAAATGACCCTATTACAACGGTGGAACACCGTTGTAATATACATTTTACAACGGTGGGCAAACCGTCGTGTATTAAGAAGTTGTAATAGACTAATATCTTTTACAACTTTTCTGCACCGTTGCGACATCGTTGTGAAATGTATATTTTACAACTATTTTCCACCGTTGTAGTAATACATATTACAACATTTTTTCACTGTTGTAGTAATACATATTACAACTTTTTTCACCGTTGTAGTAATTCCTACTACAATTAATTATAACAATATGATTTTTGTTTCGTTATACATTACATTTCATATAAAAATAAATATTTATATTGAATAAAATGATACTACTCTGAACTGAAATAATCAATTAAATAATTTATTTCAATATTTGAATTAGTACAACAATACATACATTCCTCACTACAAACTTGTGACGGCCGGGAATTTCGCTCGATCCGAATCAGTCGTTAAACCGATCTAGACCGTTCGAAACCCCTGATCGTTTTGAGAACAGGGCAAATCAGAACGCAGACGGAAGAACATTTCATTGCTATTACAACAATTCCATCAGATACAAGAATATACAGAGTATAAATGAATATATTACATTCGATAAATATCATAGATTACAATAAATTACATAGCAGCGGAAAATAATACAAAGCACAACTGAAGGTGATATACAGATACAGAGCTTTCCGGATATCATTCCAGCTGTAAACCAGGATCCTGTGAATATAAATCTGCAAAACCAAAACTACTAGCTGCCCGTGTAGAAAATAGGGACACCCAGAGTTTAGGTTAAAACAATAAACTCCAGGTTAGTCATGTGACTGGTGTGAGAACTAAAACAGTTGTTTAAACATTTACTTTAAAAGAGAGTAATTCAAGGGACCCCGCCGTATAACACGGAACGGGTTTCCTCCCAAGAGTACAAGTGCATAGAATAAACAGCGCAATGCTTTTTCGAAAAATGAAGCTATTATAAGACCCATGTCCCATCACACAATGCAAGGCAAGACGGAGGATAGGGTTTTACCTTATAATAGCCAAACATGCTTGGTACGTTTAAAACAAATCATTTGATACTATAATAAGTGTATAGTGTCAAAATAATTTCAATCATAAATATAAATCATAGACGGCATGGGTACCATATATCATGTCACCATACTAGTTCTACAATTAAAACCGCAATACACGTATTGGAAATTGGATTTCCGTCATGAGTCGAGGGAAGGGGCAAGCTCCTCTCCGCTTCGAGACACTCTAGCAAATGTCTCAGGACTACACACTCTGGGCAATCCTGGATGCTTTAGGGCCGGTCCTCTCTTACGTTTGAGGATTGGCAATTCCTAAACACACGTTTCCCGGTCCTTACAGACCTAAAATCGAGGCGCCTCATCCAACAACCACATAGGTGATGTAACACCCCACACCCGCTACGGTCACTTTCTAAGGGAATGCCATAACATCGGCGGAGTATTTTAGTGAATATAGAACAGAGAAATTACAGCAAGACAGATATAAGTAATACTTGAAAGTTTAAAACAACATTTCAATGCAGCGGAAAGTAAAACATGTTTGGTTACATCACAAAACCATAATAAGAGTTAAGTACAAATATCCATTCTTGCTAAATAAAAATACATAATCCCAATACATGAACTGATAGCCATAAAAGAAAAAGGGTAAGCTGAGCTCTACATCTAGGGTCCAAGCTCCAAGAGAGTAATAAAAGCAGCCTGATCAAAGCCCACTCGTACTGGGCCCACTCTGAGAACCTGAGGGTTGGGAAAAAAAAAGATAAAAACAACGAGGTCAGACATAAGTCTGAGCGAGTCCTATAACTTTAATAATACAATCATTAAAGTAACCAGAGAAGACATAAACTTGATATACGGTAGTGTCTGGGGATGAATGGCTACACTAAGCAGCTTGGTGGACTTAGGATAAACTAAGATAACCGTAAAGACGCATTTCCCCACCCAAGGATAATTACTACACTGCACCACACCGGTCATTCCTACTTAAAGGTTGATCCCTCCCAAGGACTTAGAAAATTTACCCAGTAGTTTCGCGTACCCCTAGCTGACTACATAGGTGCCGTCTGCCCCTATCTCCACTAGGTGTACCCACTACTCCCAAGTGATCGGCTCCCTACCGTAGATACCCGTGCTGGCCCCACAGTGGGGTGTATCACTCCCCAAAGTGGCAACCCGATATAATTAACGGTGCACGGCTTATATCTACTCGATGCAACAACGTCTTACCTACCAGCCCGGGTCCACACACGCATATGAAACCCGTTGGACTTGTGTTGCCACCGCTAACCCGTTTTGGCCTCTTATAGTCAAGCCCAGTACGCGTGTTCCTTCCTCGACATGGGTCGAGCCCAATAAGATACATATGGGTTACTGGTTGAAATGGGCCCCCACAAGCTACCCACCTAAGCTTGTCCCTTTTTCTAGTGCATCCCACTTAACCCTTTAATCATGTTTAATTACATGTTTCCACTTGGTTAAGTATTCTAATCGTATTTTCTATTGCCACCCAAGGCAACCCACTAGATTTCCACATGCCACCCAAGGCACCCACTTAACCCCTCATGTCCCTCTACATGCTAATATGGTTAAGTGTTTCTTAATTAATTAATTAAGATCATGACCTCATAAAGACCTCTCACATTAGACCATCTTTTATGACTGCTGGATATGCCGGTTGGCTCCGGGCAGACTTCTATCATAAAAAGGGTCTAACCTCGTGTCTTTACTTTAATCACATATTTAATTTATGACTAAGACCTCTCACATTGGGCCAATCATTTGTAGCCGTTGGATGGCCGGTCGGTTCCGGGCAGACTTCCGCTACAAAAGGGTCCAACCTCGTGTCTTAGTTGATTAATTACACCTAATTAATTACCCCCATAATTAATTATCCCTAATTAATTACACATTTTTAAGAATATGGGTAGACCTAACTCAATAGGTAAATTCCCAATTCCTTAGTATGGGTAGACCTAACTTAATAGGTAAATTCCCAACGCCATAATGTGGGTAGACCTAACTTAATAGGTAAATTCCCAATTATGTCCATTCATTTTATGTTATGCTTAATCATAACAACTTTACACCTTTTTATAATCATGCATATTAACCCCATCGTTTCCCACGTAATTCGTTTACATAACACGTCATACATAGGGACAACTTTGCATATGTTATGCACATCATAGAAAGAGACAAACTTGCATATGAACTTGCATATAAACTTGCATAAAACTTTTATATGAACTTGCATATAAACTTGCATAAAACTTGCATATGAACTTGCATACAAACTTGCATAAAACTTGCATATGAACTTGCATACAAACTTGCATAAAACTTTTATATGAACTTGCATACCATGTCATATCACAAAGGCAAACTCGCATATGTTATGCACATCATAGAAAGAGGCTAACTTGCACATGAATCTTGCATATAAACTTGCATATCATGTCACATCACAAAGGCAAACTCGCATATGCTATGCATATCATAAAAAGAGACTAACTTGCATATGTGTTCATAGGTTACACAAAAGGGTGAACTTGCATGTCATAAGGTATGCATAAAACCAACCACCTAGCATGCATGAAATCAAGTACTTAGCATGCATAAAATCAAATACTTAGCATGCATAAAATCAAATACTTAGCATGCATAAAATCAAATACTTAGCATGCATAAAATCAAATACTTAGCATGCATAAAATCAAATACTTAGCATGCATAAAATCAAATACTTAGCATGCATAAAACCCACCACTTATCTTGTATAAACCCACATACTTAACTTGCATAAACCCACATACTTAACTTGCATAAACATAGGGTTAACATTAAACATAGATTAGCAAACTAACATCATATCATATGACTCAAAACCCACTAATTCGCATACAAAACCGCATGATCTCATCATATCTCATCTACTTAATTTAGCAATTGGCTATTAAAGTGATAGAAACTCACCAAAACCAAGATTAGCAAACTTATGAAGTAGAACTAGTTGCTATATTTGAAGATGGTGATGATTAGAGGTTGATTAGCTTGCAACTTTCTTCATAAGCTAGTGGAGGCTCCTCTTAAGTTTGATTTTGGCGGCATGATGGCATCATTTCTATTTTTAGTATGGATTAGGCTTGCATTAGGGTGTATTTATAGGATTAGGGTGTGTTTTAGACCATAGGATTAACCCTAGGTTAGATTATGTCCGTCAGATTTAGGAAGTCTCCAGAACACAGCCCAACCCTAGCCAGAAAACTAAACCTGGTGCACCCAGGCCACAAGGCTCGACACCCCGTGTCGACCGGCAAGTCGACAGGGCAGTCGACCTCCAGGTCGACAGGCCTGTCGACATGGCTAGGGCGGGAACTTTCCCGCCTGCCCCGCTAGCTCCAATTTCGAAATCTGGTTTTGAATTTCTAAATCTGTTTTTAACTTAGAATTTTTTGCCAACTTCATTGGGCCATAACTGGGCCATACGGACTCCGATTTACAAAATTTCGGACTCTATTCTGCGTATTTTTTCGAGACGAACGCAATGACGCAGCCCGTTTCCCCCAATTCTCACACCTGAGATTATTTATTCTGCAATTAGTGAATTTTAGCATTAACTGAAATACGGGGTGTTACATTCCCCCCTCCTTAAAGGATTTCGTCCCCGAAATTTCTAAGCTAAGGAGAATGCATATCCTACCATCCAAACAACCATCTACTCAATCCATCAATCATGGGCATCCATTGTCCTTAAAACAATTTCTAATGATGTATGAGCATATGCAAAAAGTGTGTGTATATGTTCCCTACCTAATGTATGAACATATGCAAACCATGATAGTGCCATGCATCCATTATGTATGCGAGAGAACCCTATCGACACATACAATATCTACATGAGTGCACAATCATTCACCAAAAATGCATCATCCATATGATAACACAATCATTATACATCCATAAATATAGCTTCCTACACACAATTTTATGCAATATGCAATATGAAGTGATTGAGCCGATCTAGTGCCTAGAGTGTGTGTATATGCATCCACGAGCAACCACTAGCAAACACTTGCATCCATCAACCATAACATGTCTCAAACACATGTTTCAACCATAGGTTTACCCTATCTAAAGGTCAAACAGTACTAACGAGAGGACATACTAAAGATAAGATAAGTACTAGACAACGATAGAGGAGAAAGTAAAGACATACCCTCAAAAAGAAATGGGTACAATGAACGCATCTTCGCTTCCGTCTCCCAAGTTGCGTTGCTCTCATCTTCTCCCCATTGCACTTTGACTAGTTGAACCTCTCTGTTTCTCAACTTCCTAGTCTCTGACCCAAGGATGTGAGTAGGAGCTCGTCGAATAGTCGCATCACGCTCTACTTCCACTTCTTTAAGCAAGCTCGGCTCTACCACCTCTGCGGTCTCATGTAAGCACTTCCTCAAATGGGACACATGGAATACATCATGTACACCACTAAGTCTGTCGGGCAACTCCACTCTATATGCCATCCGTCCAATTCTTTCCTTAATGGGAAATGGCCCTACGAACCTTGGTGCTAACTTCCCAACAGATCCAAAGCGAACCACATTTCGTAACGGAGACACTTTGACAAAGATCATGTCCCCAACTTCAAACTCAAGATCCGTCCTTTTCTTGTCCGCATAAGATTTTTGTCTATCCTGCGCTGCTTTCATCCTTCTTCGAATCAAGTCAATCTTCTCAGAAGTTTCCCTAACCATATCAGGCCCAAGCAAAATTTTATCCGTAGATTCCCACCAACATGCAGGTGATCGACAAGGCCTTCCATAAAGAGCTTCAAAAGGAGCCATACCAATACTGGACTGAAAGCGGTTATTATATGCGAACTCCACCAATGGAAGATGCTCTTCCCATGTACCTCCAAAATCTAAGATACAAAGCCTCAAAAGGTCTTCTAGGACACGATTCACCCTCTCAGTCTGGCCGTCCGTCTGAGGATGATATGCGGTGCTCAGACACAATTGAGCCCCCACTGCTTCTTGCAAACTTCTCCAGAACTCGCTAGTGAAGATAGGATCTCGATCACTCACTATGCTAGAGGGTACCCCATGCAATCGAACTATCTCTCGAAGATATACTGAAGCTAGCCATGGAGCAGTCCTCTTGCTCTTCACAGGTATGAAATGGGCGCTTTTAGTAAGTCTGTCTACCACAACCCAAATTCCCGTATTACCCTTTCTTGATCTGGGTAACCCGTCAATAAAATCCATCGAGACGCTATCCCACTTCCATTTCGGAACTTCCAATGGGTGAAGCAACCCACCAGGTTTCTTTTGCTCCGCCTTCACTTGTTGGCACACCAAGCATCGAGCGACATACTCGGCCACATCTTTCTTCATACCGGCCCAGAAGAAAACCCTCTTCATGTCTTGGTACATCTTGTCCCCACCGGGATGAATGGTCATCCTAGAACGGTGTGCATCATCAAGATTAACCTTCCTCAAACCCTCGTCTTGCGGTACACAAAGTCTACCGTCTCTACGCAAGCACCCCTTATCGTCTAGGGTGTACCTACTCAAATGGCTGGACGACTCCCCCCTTATGAGCTTCTCCACCAACTCAACCAACTGTGGGTCGTCCCTCTGTGCTTCTCCAATCCGCCCCAGAAGAGTAGGTCTGACCTCCAAGGATGCTAGCAAACCGGGTACATAATCAATGGAAGGTCTGAAATCAAACATCGAGATAAATTCCAAGCTTCGTTGTTCCACGAACAATGGACTCAAGGACAACCTCTTTCTGCTCAAGGCGTCCGCCACCACGTTACCCTTGCCAGGGGTATACGCTATCTCGAAATCATAGGATGCTAAGAACTCCATCCACCTTTGTTGTCTCAAATTCAAATCCTTCTGAGAAAACAAGTACTTCAATGATTTGTGGTCAGTGAACAATTCGAATCTCTCACCAAGAAGATAATGGCGCCAAATCTTAAGCGCAAAAACAATAGCGGCCAACTCTAAATCATGGGTAGGGTAATTTTTCTCATGCACTCTCAACTGCCTTCCACCATAGGCTATTACCCTTCCCTCTTGCATTAAGACTGCGCCAAGTCCTGTCCCACAAGCATCGGTATAGACAACAAATGGCTTGCTCCCATCTGGCAATACTAAAACTGGAGCAGTGGTTAAAGCTCTCTTTAACCGTCAGAACGCATCATCACAATCTACGTCCCATGCGAAAACAAGATTCTTCTTCGTTAAGCGGGTTAATGGGGCTGATATCTTCGCGAAGTCTTTAATAAACTTCCTATAATAACCCGCCAACCCCAAGAAACTTCTTACTTCGGTAGCATTCTTCGGAACCTTCCAATCCTGAATTGATACTACCTTCGCGGGATCCACAGCTATCCCTTCCTTGGAGACCACGTGCCCCAAGAAACGCACCTCCTTCCTCCAGAAGTGACATTTAGAGAATTTAGCCTTAAGGCTATGTGCTCGAAGAGTCTTCAATACCTCCCCAAGATGTAGGGCATGCTCTTCTTCACTCTTAGAAAATATTAAGATATCATCCACAAAGACCACCACGAATTTATTAAGGAACTCCCTGAACACCCTACTCATCAAATCAACAAAGTATGCAGGGGCGTTCGTCAACCCAAATGGCATCACCAGCCACTCATAGAAACCATCCGGAGTCCTAAAGGCAGTCTTGTCTATGCTATCCTCAGCCACCCTCAACTGATGAAACCCCGTGGCTAAGTCCAACTGAGAAAATACTGAAGCGCCAACCAACTGATCGAAAAGATCATCAATCCTCGGCAATGGGTGTCTATTCTTCTTTGTGAGCTTGTTGAGTTCTCTATAGTCTACACAAAGTCTGAGGGACCCATCCGCCTTCGTAGCAAAAACTACTGGAGCACCCCACTCTGATATACTTCGTCTTATGAACCCCTTCTCAAGCAACTCCCCTACTTGCTTATGGAGTTCCCTCCTCTCACGAGGAGCCATGTGGCGCACTGGTAAAGATACAGGTTTAGCATTATCCACCAGATATATTCGGAAGTCAATCTCCCGCTTCGGAGGTAAACCCTTCACCTCCTCAAACACATCCGAATATTCCCGGACCACTCTAACAGATTGCAAACTCTCGACCGAAGCGTCAAGCGATTCAAGATAACTTAGCATAACAGAATCCATGGGATTACAAGAAATATCGAGAGTGTTACCCAAGCGGGTCATGAGCCTAACAACTCTCCTTTCGCAATCAAGAACGGCACCGTTACTGGATAACCAGTCCATGCCCAAAATCAACCCATAGCCCGTGAAGCCCAAAACAAAAGCATCACATCTAAACTCAATGCTAAGTATAGAAATCTTCAAACCCAAACATATCATGGACAAATAAGTGGAGCCCCCAATTGGGTTTGAAACAACCAAGGGATCATCTACCAGACTGGTGTCTAAGTGCAGTGACTCAACTAATGATGATGAGATAAACGAATGCGATGCGCCTGAATCAAACAATGTACGGACAGGATGATCAAATAGAAAAACCAGACTTTCAACGGAAATAGTTCTACCTCTTTCCTGAATCGGTGGAACTGCGAGAGCCTGTACTTGCCCCCTAGCCTGACCCGGTGCCATAAGAGCTTGCACCTGTCCTCCTGAGGTAGATCCCGTCCTTTGCCCCTTCTTAGGGCAATCCTTCACTAAATGCCCTGCTTCGCCACAGTGAAAGCAACCAGTCTTCTTCTTCTTTCTACAATCTTTGCTTATGTGGCCTGGTATCCCACAATTGAAGCACTTCTTCTTCTTGCCCTTGCCACCGTTGCCTTTCCCGCCTTTATTTTGCTGTTGTTGCTGAGGTCTCTTTTGATCTCCCTTCTTCTCGGGTGCCTTATTAGCATTGGGACCCTTCTCTTCTTCATGCATGAGTGCCATGTCAACTAGCTTCTCGAAGGTGGCCCCCATAGGGATATGAGTCATAGCCAACCCATGCATTGGTTCATTCAAGCCTTTCACGAATCTCAAAGCCTTCTTCTCCGGTGTATTCACCATGTCTATGCCAAACCTTGCCAATTGATTAAACTTGTTGACATATTCCTTCACTGAGAGATTTCCTTGCTTTAGATTCAAGAATCTTTCCATATACAAGTTTTCCTCCGCCCTTGAGAGAAATTTTGCCACAAATCTTTGCCTAAAATCCGCCCAAGAGTCAACGGGGTGTTCTCCATTAGTGACCTCCCACCAGAATGAGGCCTCTCCCTTCATTAACCAAGCAGCTAACTTGACTTTCTTCCCTTCTTCCATCTCAAAGATATCTATCAACTCTTCCACCTCCTTAAGCCAATCTCTAGCCTCCACAAAAGTTTCAGATCCTTGAAAAGGTTTCCCTCCCATAGCTTTAAATTCCTTGCAAGTCTTAGCAAAAGTATCCGTGCGAGGAGGAGGGGGAGGAGGAAGATCGGGTGCTACAGTTGGTGGAGGAACATTTGCTGGACCCGCAGTGGTGGCCCTAGCCTCCATCAATCTCCTATACCATACTAGTACCGTCACACCCTCCGGAAAGTTAAGATCCTCAGCCATGCTGAAACGAAAAAGGAAAGATTCAAAACGGAGAATTCGAAAGATAAAGATATGGCTATTGGGGATTATGCTTTTCTTTCAAAAACTTTTCTCTTTAAAGACATGTTTTTGAAAATATCTCTTCCAAAAATGTTTTTAGAAAAATAGTTTTCTAAAAATTTTATCTGTTCTGGTAACCTCGCTCTGATACCACGTGTAACACCCCACATCCGCTACGGTCACTCTCTAAGGGAATGCCATAACATCGGCGGAGTATTTTAGTGAATATAGAACAGAGAAATTACAGCAAGACAGATATAAGTAATACTTGAAAGTTTAAAACAACATTTCAATGCAGCGGAAAGTAAAACATGTCTGGTTACATCACAAAACCATAATAAGAGTTAAGTACAAATATTCATTCTTGCTAAATAAAAATACATAATCCCAATACATGAACTGATAGCCATAAAAGAAAAAGGGTAAGCTGAGCTCTACATCTAGGGTCCAAGCTCCAAGAGAGTAATAAAAGCAGCCTGATCAAAGCCCACTCGTACTGGGCCCACTCTGAGAACCTGAGGGTTGGGAAAAAAAAAGATAAAAACAAAGAGGTCAGACATAAGTCTGAGCGAGTCCTATAACTTTAATAATACAATCATTAAAGTAACCAGAGAAGACATAAACTTGATATACGGTAGTGTCTGGGGATGAATGGCTACACTAAGCAGCTTGGTGGACTTAGGATAAACTAAGATAACCGTAAAGACGCATTTCCCCACCCAAGGATAATTACTACACTGCACCACACCGGTCATTCCTACTTAAAGGTTGATCCCTCCCAAGGACTTAGAAAATTTACCCAGTAGTTTCGCGTACCCCTAGCTGACTACATAGGTGCCGTCTGCCCCTATCTCCACTAGGTGTACCCACTACTCCCAAGTGATCGGCTCCCTACCGTAGATACCCGTGCTGGCCCCACAGTGGGGTGTATCACTCCCCAAAGAGGCAACCCGATATAATTAACGGTGCACGGCTTATATCTACTCGATGCAACAACGTCTTACCTACCAGCCCGGGTCCACACACGCATATGAAACCCGTTGGACTTGCGTTGCCACCGCTAACCCGTTTTGGCCTCTTATAGTCAAGCCCAGTACGCGTGTCCCATCCTCAACATGGGTCGAGCCCAATAAGATACATATGGGTTACTGGTTGAAATGGGCCCCCACAAGCTACCCACCTAAGCTTGTCCCTTTTTCTAGTGCATCCCACTTAACCCTTTAATCATGATTAATTACATGTTTCCACTTGGTTAAGTATTCTAATCGTATTTTCTATTGCCACCCAAGGCAACCCACTAGATTTCCACATGCCACCCAAGCCACCCACTTAACCCCTCATGTCCCTCTACATGCTAATATGGTTAAGTGTTTCTTAATTAATTAATTAAGATCATGACCTCATAAAGACCTCTCACATTAGACCATCTTTTATGATTGCTGGATATGCCGGTTGGCTCCGGGAAGACTTCTGTCATAAAAAGGGTCTAACCTCGTGTCTTTACTTTAATCACATATTTAATTTATGACTAAGACCTCTCACATTGGGCCAATCATTTGTAGCCGCTGGATGGCCGGTCGGTTCCGGGCAGACTTCCGCTACAAAAGGGTCCAACCTCGTGTCTTAGTTGATTAATTACACCTAATTAATCACCCCCATAATTAATTATCCCTAATTAATTACACATTTTTAAGAATATGGGTAGACCTAACTCAATAGGTAAATTCCCAATTCCTTAGTATGGGTAGACCTAACTTAATAGGTAAATTCCCAACTCCATAATGTGGGTAGACCTAACTTAATAGGTAAATTCCCAATTATGTCCATTTATTTTATGTTATGCTTAATCATAACAACTTTACACCTTTTTATAATCATGCATATTAACCCCATCGTTTCCCACGTAATTCGTTTACATAACACGTCATACATAGGGACAACTTTGCATATGTTATGCACATCATAGAAAGAGACAAACTTGCATATGAACTTGCATATAAACTTGCATAAAACTTTTATATGAACTTGCATATAAACTTGCATAAAACTTGCATATGAACTTGCATACAAACTTGCATAAAACTTGCATATGAACTTGCATACAAACTTGCATAAAACTTTTATATGAACTTGCATACCATGTCATATCACAAAGGCAAACTCGCATATGTTATGCACATCATAGAAAGAGGCTAACTTGCACATGAATCTTGCATATAAACTTGCATATCATGTCACATCACAAAGGCAAACTCGCATATGCTATGCATATCATAAAAAGAGACTAACTTGCATATGTGTTCATAGGTTACACAAAAGGGTGAACTTGCATGTCATAAGGTATGCATAAAACCAACCACCTAGCATGCATGAAATCAAGTACTTAGCATGCATAAAATCAAATACTTAGCATGCATAAAATCAAATACTTAGCATGCATAAAATCAAATACTTAGCATGCATAAAATCAAATACTTAGCATGCATAAAACCCACCACTTATCTTGTATAAACCCACATACTTAACTTGCATAAACCCACATACTTAACTTGCATAAACATAGGGTTAACATTAAACATAGATTAGCAAACTAACATCATATCATATGACTCAAAACCCACTAATCCGCATACAAAACCGCATGATCTCATCATATCTCATCTACTTAATTTAGCAATTGGCTATTAAAGTGATAGAAACTCACCAAAACCAAGATTAGCAAACTTATGAAGTAGAACTAGTTGCTATATTTGAAGATGGTGATGATTAGAGGTTGATTAGCTTGCAACTTTCTTCATAAGCTAGTGGAGGCTCCTCTTAAGTTTGATTTTGGCGGCATGATGGCATCATTTCTATTTTTAGTATGGATTAGGCTTGCATTAGGGTGTATTTATAGGATTAGGGTGTGTTTTAGACCATAGGATTAACCCTAGGCTAGATTAGGTCCGTCAGATTTAGGAAGTCTCCAGAACACAGCCCAGCCCTAGCCAGAAAACCAAACCTGGTGCACCCAGGCCACAAGGCTCGACACCCCGTGTCGACCGGCAAGTCGACAGGGCAGTCGACCTCCAGGTCGACAGGCCTGTCGACAGCCCTGTCGACATGGCTAGGGCGGGAACTTTCCCGCCTGCCCCGCTAGCTCCAATTTCGAAATCTGGTTTTGAATTTCTAAATCTGTTTTTAAATTAGAATTTTCTGCCAACTTCATTGGGCCATAACTGGGCCATACGGACTCCGATTTACAAAATTTCGGACTCTATTCTGCGTATTTTTCCGAGACGAACGCAATGACGCAGCCCGTTTCCCCCAATTCTCACACCTGAGATTATTTATTCTGCAATTAGTGAATTTTAGCATTAACTGAAATACGGGGTGTTACAGGTGAAAAGTATATAAATGTCAGGGCTGGTAAGTCACTGACACCACCAAAGCTAGAAAGAAACGTCGTGCTCTCCCTGCAGTCTGTATCCCGTTTTTGACTCATACCGAGGTGTGAGGCTCGCGAATTCACGCTATACATAAAGCTACACCACAAAGGCCGTGCTTTGATCATCAACCACAAGACTTTGCTTTTCAACAGAAGCCTTGATCCATGCAACTCAGCGTGCCACACAGGCAATTCATGCCATGCGATTGATATCTATCGATATATAACCTCTAAGCTCGTACGTCTCAGAGAAGGGCGTTAAGCAAGAGAATAAATTCTCCGCCGCCAAACAGATATATATTTAATAGAAATCAATCAACACAGAATAAAATCCAATGTCAGACACACAATCCGTTTGCAAGTTCGTTTTGGGTTTGAACGAAACCGGAGGCACTTTCCTCGTATATCCATCGATTCATAAGTATGTAGGGACGACCACCGACTATCTCCATCCTCTTGGGTGTACAGCCCAATCAGGATCGTCAGTAATTATCCAAACGATGTGAAGACTTCCAGTCTTCAACCACCGTCTTCATCTTCGACATAACGTCGAATCGGTTACTCAGAATGGGTGTAAACCCGGCCTTTCCGAACAACCCGCGTATATTAAAAACAAATGTTACACAAACACAACATACACCTCATTCCAATTCATTAGCCACTAACCGTAAATCAACAAGAGAGCAATCCCCCAAATATTAACCCCAAAGGCCGAAACCAACATCAGATCAATATCCAAGAAACCATTCTTCTTAACTAACCTTCAGCTAGTTTCTAAATTTCAATTCTTAGGGAAAGGTTCCCATTAATTTTATCCAAGATAAGTTCTTTAAAATTTATCCTTTAATCTTCCTTTGGATGTCATTTCAAACCAAATTATGGTTTTCCAAACTAGTCGAGGTTAGCGAACCATACCGAAGTAATTATTTAATTTATTTCCCAATCCCAACCTATTCATCCCATGAAGCAAAGCTGGTAATACTCCATATTTAACACCACAGTGTTATCGGTAAAATCAATTACCTTTTCACGTTCAAATCTGATTAAAGATTTAACTATCACTTTGGGAGCAAAACTGGTGATACTCCATTCTCGCTCATTTTCTAAATTTGATAATTTAGATTATCAATTCACATTTCAATCTAATTACAGATTCATTAAAACTCCTTTTTCTTGGTTAAAGAACTAATGTTATTTAAAACACAGTTCACGACAAACCCAAATGACATTCTATTTACTATCGGGTTAAAGAACAAATGTTATTTAAAACACTTTTCACGATAAACCCAAATCACATTCTATTTACTATCGGGTTAAAGAACAAATGTTATTTAAAACACTGTTCATGATAAACCCATAAATCAATTTAATTTAAAACCATTTCAAATCAAATTTATTTATTTAAAAATAAATGGGTTTTAATTTCAGTTCAAAACCAGTTCATTTCGATAAAAATCTATTTTTATCTTTTCAAATATGGAGTTTTTCATCCCAAATTTTCCCAAATCATTTCTTATGATTTTACACAAATTATTACTATTTTTAATAATTTTATCAAGGCCCGTACAGTCGATTTCCAACAACGGCCATCGAACTGCACCTATAGCGACCTTTTTCGAATTCGATTGGGACGTATCTCCAAATCCAACCGTTAGATTTCAAATTTCTAATATTCGTTAGAAAGCTCTTTTCGATACGAACCCAACGGTTCCGGTTTTAGGAGAATCCGACGGTCGGATCTCCCGTAATGTCCGTTTGGAATAAATGGTCGAAATTCACGAACTACCGCGGCGCGGCGCGTTCTATTCAGGCCATTATATTATATATATAATATATATAATATATATATTTCGTTGATTCCCTATTTGAAACGAATTTTATAAATAGTTTTAAATTGGTTTCAAAAACAATTTCAACTTCCATTTCAATTCAAATCAAAATTGAATTTTTTTTCTTATAAATTCGTTTTAAAATTCATTTCTAATTAATTCAAATTTCAATTCAATTTGAATTCATTTCAATTCGTCTTTAATTTAATTCAAATTCGTTTTCAATTTAATTCGAATTCGTTTTATATTCAATTCATTTCGAATTCGTTTTCTATTCGATTCAATTCGAAGTTTTCTATTCGATTCAATTCAAATTGGTTTTCTATTCGATTCAGTTCAAATTGGTTTTCTATTCGATTCAATTCAAATTGGTTTTCTATTCGATTCAATTCAAATTGGTTTTCTATTCGATTTCGAAATCACTTTACAATATTCATTTTAAAATGAATAAAATCGATATAAATATCGTTCACGTCAAAATGGCGTCAATCTAATCAACACGGCTTCATATATTTCTATTTTCAAATATTCTATTTCAATTATTTCTTTTTCAAATATTTCTTTTATTAAAATATTTCGTTCAACACATGACTAATCTCAATGGATGAGTACTGTCAACACATGAACCTTTATTTTATATTGATAAAGATGTAAATTTTATTATTAAAATATTTCGTTCAACACATGACTAATCTCAACGGATGAGTACGGTCAACACATGAACCTTTATTTTATATTGATAAAGATGTAAATTTTATTATTAAAATATTTCGTTCAACACATGACTAATCTCAACAGATGAGTACAGTCAACACATGAACCTTTATTTTATATTATTCTTTATTTTCTAAATTGGAATGAGGCCCAATCAATCACCATATAATGTTAATTATATGAATTTTCATACATCACACGTATATAATAGCATTGAAAAATAATCAACCATCAACCAAAGTGCACTACACTGTATAAGCATCAAATATAGATATCTAACGCTTATAACAGCCTGTCAATCAATCGATCGACATATTTAATCAATCAGGATGAGTGAACTTCAAATTTCATCCCAACACCCGTGTGGGGTTTCAAACAATCAAACACAGATTTTTTATTTGTGCAGTTGGGCGATGTGTAAAATTTATCATCCCAATCAATGTCAGTCAAATCAGTGTACATAAACAAACCGTCCGGTTTGTAAATGAGTATTCATTTATTCACATTCACTATATTCATATTCACATTAAAAATTATATTTTTAACGATAAAAACATTTTATTTCAACATATGAATTTCTATTCAGTTCATTCTTTAAATAAAATGATATTTTTATTTTTCTAACTTATTTTAGAAAATTTCGGCGGCATAACGGCACGATACTAGAAACGGGACAAGGCCTAGCCTTATCCCCGGTCTAGTGAAGGCCCACACCATTCACACATCAATCAAATCCATTCCATTTCACCAAACAACTCAATTCAAACCAAATAATCTAACCAACTACACAACCAAACAAACAAGTCCATGGTCTGTGGACGATTGTGTCGGGTGCTACTAAACACCGTCTGCATCCTAGTATATATATAACTAGAAAAAGAAATTGAAGAGTGAGAAGTTCTCACCGATAGCTATCCAATACCACGACTCTTCATTGATAGAAATCTTCATTGTTCTCGCTTTTTGCCACTTTCGTCGCCCGTAGCCACTACATATATATAAATCGAATCTTTACTTCGCTATTCAATATATAAAAATCCTATTTTTACTATGTTATTCAATATATAAAAATCGAATTTTTACTTCGCTATTCAATATATAAAAATCGAATTTTTACTTCGCTATTCAATATATAAAAATCGAATTTTTACTTCGCTATTCAATATATAAAAATCCTATTTCTACTACGCTATTCTTCATATAAAGATCTCGCCTTTTCAACTATAAAAATTTCGCCTTTTCAAATTTATCATTATAAAAATCACATTTTTATTTTGCTATACATATAAAGATGATATTTCCAATATTCCTATCATGTAAAAATTATATTTTTAATTCTCTACCTAAACAAAAATCATATTTATTCAATAAAATGATATTTTTATTTCTCTAACATATTTTACATCTTCTACTTAATAAAGATTATATTTTTAATACTTTTAAAATATAAAAATCATATTTTTAATTCTTTAAAAATATAAAAATCCTATCTTTAACTGAATAAAATCTTTTCTACCCTTACCTCATATAAAAATCATATTTTTATAAATAAAAATATAATTTTTTTCAATTCAAAATTCACTAAACATAAAACTGAAAACTAAAACCAATTTCTTTGAACAAAATAGTGCAGTAAAATAAATGAATGGACTTACAGTCAGAGTGGAAAAGGGGGAAAGGGGTCTACAGTCGGAGGTACGACCAAGGGGAGGCAGCGCTTGGGTCTTGGCGGCGGTTGGAGGTTCTACGTTCTCGTTCGAAGAAGGGGAGAGAGGAAGAAAGGGGGGCGAGGCTAGGGCGAGCTGGAGGAGGAGGGGAGCGAAGGGCGGTGGAGACTGCGGCGTCGATGTGGGGTGGCGGGTTTGGGCTCGCGATGGCTTCGAGAGGAAAGGAAGCGAGGGGAGGAGGAGGGCGACAGGGTCAGGGGGGTGCGGCGCCACCAGGACTGGCGGTGGCGACTGGAACGGGGGGCGACGAAATCGAGTTGAAAAAAGGGGGGGTATCGGGCTTTCAGACAAAGGGCAAAGGGTTTGGAGTGGGGGGGTTATATAAATAAATAAATATATATATATATATATATAATAATTTAATATTATTTTCTCCATATAAGTTGACTTTTCATTCGAACTCAGAACGAGACCCGACGACTGTCGCCCCTAGCTAATCACCCCCATTCCGAAAACAATGGGATATGTATCGTAAGTTGATTCGATTGTTTCGATCAGTTTTCGTCAAAATCAACATATAACTCTATATATTGAATTTGAACGCGCATTTCAATTTACTGGGGTCACATACGAACTCTAAAAATTCCTGAAATATATTTTCTAGCTTTGTATTGACGATACGGTCCTAACAAAACTAGTTTCGTCGAATTCTAAGACCGTTGGAAAAATGGCCATTTTCCAGTCGATTAAAATCAACTGAAACTGGTCAAACGCGTTTTCCTTTGCTATGCTCACATATTGATTCAGAAAATTATGAAATTTGGAATCTAGCAATAATTTGACATCACGGATTCAACAAAAGTGGTTTTGTCGAAATCCGAGGCCGTTTGCAAAATGTCTATTTTTAAGGGCCTGGATTCCATAACGACTATTCAGAATTTTCAACTGGACATATCTCTTGATTCCCGCTATGAAATTTTGATTTTTCGGATTCGTTGGAAAGATATTCTCAAATAGATCCTAATGTTTTTGGTTTCACTAAAATCCGGAATGTTTTGCACCCGGTATGTTCAATTGAAGTTTGAAATTGAATTATTGAACTACCGCGCCATTTTCAATTCTATTTATAATTATATATAATTATTTATATTCTAACGACGATCTATATAAATATATACGTTCGAATTCTATTCAAAATAAAGTTCTTGTCGATATTATTTAAAATAATCTATTCTAAATATTCAAAATTCGATAAAATTGCCAAAATAAAAATTTTAAACTAGCCCAGATTTTCCGGGTTGTTACAATCTCCCCCACTTAAAACTTTTCATCCCCGAAAAGGAACAAAGTCGAAAGTGGTTTGATTAATCAACTCTACGTTCATCTGGCTTCCATTCTCCAACTTTTCAGTTTCTGAGAATTTTCAAATTCTTCAAAAATTTGGCTAACACCCTAAATTTTCGAAAAATTTCGCCATAACCTCCCCTGCACCGGGAGCCATGGGAAAATCCCGAAATTGCCATATAGGCCTTCTGATCTCAAAAAGAAAAAGAAAAAGCCAAGCGGCTAGCCATTCGGCTCATAAAATCATCATCACCCAAACAAAACAGTAAATTATAATAAACATGTACCTATTTGTCGGGCAAACAAATTTTATTCTCTGGTCTAGCCTCCTTGCTATGACCTGTTCAATGTAAGTACTTGTATATGCAAGCAAATGTGACCAATTTCAATACTATTCAATATTTGGTTCAATTAGGCTTAATGGTTCAAAATTATCAAACAAATAGACAAACAACACAAACATCAATCAATTAGTGAATTACGTTTCAAAGTATAATTTTGATATATATACAAAAATCATGTTTTTGATGCCAATTCACAACAATAAACCTATCTATATAAGTTTTGGTTCTCACACCAGTCTAATGGAAATATATAGATATCATACCTTCGAAACACGAACACAAATTCTGATGATGATATATCAATCATCAGAATCATCTCCGGGCGTCTAGGATGTGATTTTATATTTATCCAGTATATTAAAACTTCGAATATACGTTCATGTCGCGTATATGCAAAATCTTTATATATTGGATTGTCCAAATTCAATATAAATTAATATTCAAATACGTATAAATTGGTTTAAATTTAAAAAAAAAAATTGTTTTCATTTGAAAAATATACTCTTCACACTCGTTCTAGGATACTACTGATCCTATCTCTAACGAGTCATTCTAATTGGATATTACTAATCCAATATCTGATGAATTCTTTCGTATGGTTCTAATGTGTCTTGTTCTCGAGCTCTGTAAACCAAAGCTCTGATACCAAATGTGACGACCGGGAATTTCGCTCGATCCGAATCAGTCGTTAAACCGATCTAGACCGTTCGAAACCCCTGATCGTTTTGAGAACAGGGCAAATCAGAACGCAGACGGAAGAACGTTTCATTGCTATTACAACAATTCCATCAGATACAAGAATATACAGAGTATAAATGAATATATTACATTCGATAAATATCAGAGATTACAATAAATTACATAGCAGCGGGAAATAATACAAAGCACAACTGAAGGTGATATACGGATACAGAGCTTTCCGGATATCATTCCAGCCGTAAACCAGGATCCTGTGAATAAAAATCTGCAAAACCAAAACTACTAGCTGCCCGTGTAGAAAATAGGGGCACCCAGAGTTTAGGTTAAAACAATAAACTCCAGGTCAGTCATGTGACTGGTGTGAGAACTAAAACAGTTATTTAAACATTTACTTTAAAAGAGAGTAATTCAAGGGACCCCGCCGTATAACACGGAACGGGTTTCCTCCAAAGAATACCAGTGCATAGAATAAACAGCGCAATGCTTTTTCGAAAAATGAAGCTATTATAAGACCCAGGTCCCATCACACAATGCAAGGCAAGCCGGAGGATATGGTTTTACCTTATAATAGCCAAACATGCTTGGTACATTTAAAACAAATCATTTGATACTATAATAAGTGTATAGTGTCAAAACAATTTCAATCATAAATATAAATTATAGACGGCATGGGTACCATATATCATGTCGCCATACAAGTTCTACAATTAAAACCGCAATACACGTATTGGAAATTGGATTTCCGTCATGAGTCGACGCAAGGGGCAAGCTCCTCTCCGCTTCGAGACACTCTAGCAAATGTCTCAGGACTACACACTCTGGGCAATCTTGGATGCTTCAGGGCCGGTCCTCTCTTACGTTTGAGGATTGGCAATTCCTGAACACACGTTTCCCGGTCCTTATAGACCTAAAATCGAGGCGCCTCATCCAACAACCACATAGGTGAAAAGTATATAAATGTCAAGGCTGGTAAGTCACTGACACCACCAAAGCTAGAAAGAAACGTCGTGCTCTCCCTGCAGTCTGTATCCCGTTTTTGACTCATACCAAGGTGTGAGGCTCGCGAAATCACACTATACACAAAGCTACACCACAAAGGCCGTGCTTTGATCATCAACCACAAGACTTTGCTTTTCAACAGAAGCCTTGATCCATGCAACTCAGCGTGCCACACAGGCAATTCATGCCATGCGATTGATATCTATCGATATATAACCTCTGAGCTCGTACGTCTCAGAGAAGGGCGTTAAGCAAGAGAATAAATTCTCCGCCGCCAAACATATATATATATATTTAACAGAAATCAATCAACACAGAATAAAATCCAATGTCAGACACACAATCCATTTGCAAGTTCGTTCTGGGTCTGAACGAAACCGGAGGCACTTTCCTCGTATATCCATCGATCTTCAAGTACGTCTGGACGACCACCAACTATCTCCATCCTCTTGGGTGTACAACCCAATCAGGATGGTCAGTAATTATCCAAACGATGTGAAGACTTCTGGCCTTCAACTACCGTCTTCATCTTCGACATAACGTCGAATCGGTTACTCAGAATGGGTGTAAACCCGGCCTTTCCAAACAACCCGCGTATATTAAAAACAAATGTTACACAAACACAACATACGCCTCATTCCAATTCATTAGCCACTAACCGTAAATCAGTAAGAGAGCAATCCCCCAAATATTAACCCCGAAGGCTGAAACCAACATCAGATCAATATCCAGGAAACCATTCTTCTTAACTAACCTTCAGCTAGTTTCTAAATTTCAATTCTTAGGGAAAGGTTCCCATTAATTTTATCCAAGATAAATTCTTTAAAATTTATCCTTTAATCTTCCTTTGGATGTCATTTCAAACCAAATTATGGTTTTCCAAACTAGTCGAGGTTAGCGAACCATACCGAATTAATTATTTAATTTATTTCCCAATCCCAACCTATTCATCCCATGAAGCAAATGTAACACCCCGCAAACTCTATAACTGTGAAATTAACAAATTAAAGTATAATTAATCTGAAATCAAAGAACTAAGGGAAACGGGATACGCCATTGCGTTCGTCTCGGAAAAATACGCGAAATAGAGTCCGAGTTTTTGAAAAACGGAGTCCGTATGAAGAAGATATGGCCTTCGGAAGTTTGAGAATTAAGTTTAAAATTCAAACAGAATAAAATAAAGTTTAAATTCGAAAATGGGGCCCAATGGGCCAGGGCGGAAAAACGCCCGCCTGACGCACCCAGGTCGACTGGGCTGTCGACCTGGTCTAACCAGGTCGACAGGCCTGTCGACAGGGCTGTCGACAGGGGTGTCGACCTGGTCCAGACCCAGGTCGAGCCTAGTCTAACCCGGCTGGCCTATTCTCTATGTGGTCGATTTTCTGTGGTCTGCTTTGTCACTAGGGCTAGGTGGCAAGTTTTAATTGGTCTCTCTATCGAATGAATGGCTACGATCAATCCAGGCAACATCAATGGTCCTAATCAGTTCCTAACCTCTATATAAACAACCCTATACTAAACCCTAAGCTATTCATTCAAAAATAAGAACAAAGCCGCCATGTTGCTGAGGAACGACTAGGGGTAGCCACCAAATTGGAGAGAGGATTAGGAGGAAGATTCTAAAGCTTAAAGCAACCTAAACAAATCAATTCAACAAAGGAATTTGCGTCTTCAATCCCTAAATTAGAGAATTCGTCACACCATTGTAAGTAGAGTATTACTTTGGTATGAATAAACAATTGTGTTGGTTTGTATGCTTGAATTGTGGCAATAAAGTTATTCATATTTGTGCGTTCTTATCAATTTGAAATATTATATACGTTTGGATATTCTTGAATTATGTTATTCATGTTATAAAGAACTACATGCGGTAGTTCTATGCAAGTATACGTTTGGAATATTCGCAAATTATGTAATCCATGTTGAAGCTACATGTATGTAGTTGATTGATTTAAATACATGCAAGTTTGGGGCTTTGCTACTATGCCATCATGATGTATATTTTTGTGCATAAATCATTTTGTAAGTAATTGGAATAAGTTTGGGTTATTATAATCCATATGAGGTTATGTTGAGAATTTGGCATCATGTATTAAGCCATGCTTTCGTACTAGAAAACCTATTTGCAAACTTATGAATATGGCTAGGCTATGAATGATATTTGGCATAATTGAAATCCATGATTAAGTCTATCTTGTTTACAAGAATTATATGTTGACATATGTGGTACATAGTTAGGATTAGATTCAAAATCCCTTTTTGCAAGTTTACATGACTAAAGTAAGAATCATGATTTCATCTTAGAGATATTTATGCCATGCTTATGTTTGACATTATGCCATGCTTATGTTAGAAATATTTATGCCATGCTTATGTTTGACATTATGCCATGCTTATGTTAGAAATATTTATGCCATGCTTATGTTTGACATTATGCCATGCTTATGTTAGAAAAATTTATGCCATGCTTATGTTTGACATTATGCATAAATAAAAGTATAGGTTCATGTTGTAGTTATGACTATGTGTCAATAATGATACCCAATTTAGACTCTTATCTCAACTACAAGTTCACATGCTTTGATTCATGTCACCTATGCTTTATGACCAAAGTATATGTCACTACTATGCAAGTACACCAGTTTCTATTTTGTATTCCCAACGTCATATTGCAAGTTCATACGCTCACCTTCCCCTTTTTGTGTATGTAATTACGCCATAAGCCTCCCCTTTTCGCATGGCTAAATTGGGCTTTAAAAGGCTAAGCCCAATATATATATAAACGGACGTGTAAAACGGGGGAAATAACGTTGGGTTAAAATTACTAATGAATGAAAATATAAAATAGAAGGGCCCAAATTCAAGTATGGGTTGGGCCCATGATTGGTGTAACCTTTACACCATTAACTTAATAATGGGCCGCAAATATTTACATATAAGAAATAAGGAAGAATGACAAAATATGTAAATGTAGAAAATACGATGTGTTTAACCCGAGGTTGGATTGAGTTGTGATGTAAACCTGCCCGGAACCGCCCGGCTGTCCAGTAGTCACAACAATACCTATCCAATGTGGGAGGTTAAACATGGAGCCCAATAAGGACCCGAGGTTAGACTGAGTTGTGGCGTAAGACTGCCCGGAACCAACCGGCAACAGGCAGCCACAACAATACCTGTCTAATGTGAGAGGTCAGGGCCTTAATAAGACAATTAAGGCTGAGTCAGGATTGTTAGGATTAAGTGAACTAAAGACTTAATCAAAATGGAACATGCTAAACTAAACGGACTGGTGGGGTTAGGTTAGGGAAACACTTAACCAACTTAGCATGTTGGCTAGAGATAGAAAACCTAGTAACAGGGGACCCTTTTCAGCAGTAACCCTAGAAGGTGTATCAGGATACCCTGAAACTAGGCAGGGTGGGGCACGATTACTGGGCTGATTGTAAGAGGTCAAATCGACGGCGGTGGTGTAGCAGTGTAGGTTCTAACGGAGTGCGGGCGTGCACACACTCCGGCGCAGAAAAATAAGGCACTGGACACCAGTAGCATACCTGTGCACTCTAAGGTTGTGTCGGGCCGCCACCATGGGACTTGATACACCCCATGGTAGGACCAGCATAGGTAACTATGACATCGGGGGCCGTAAGACACATGTAACTATGCGAGTAGGAGCCGATCATCATAGGATGGATCACTTCACCCTGATTATGGGGTGCCAATTGGAAACTAGTTAAATGGGTTCAGAGATTAATATGGGGTACGATAGTATATTCGACCCTAGACAACTTAACCAAGTTTATAGTGCTTGCCCACTTCTTGTTTATACTTATCATACCCAGTTCTTTATTCATAGACAAAATAGTACTAGACTTACTCAGGCTTTATGTCTGACTCTGCTTTTCTTTCGTCTTCTTTTCTTCCGTTCCCCCCCCCCCCCAGGTCCACAGGGAAGGAACACAGCAGCTTGACCAGCCTTACCTTCCAGCTTGAAGAAGAGAAATGTATTGCTTGGACTTTCCTTTTTTGAACTATGGCTTTGGACAATCCACTATGGGGACTTTTGCAGTTTATATATGTTTTATTTATGCTTCTTTAAATAATGTACTCAAGACAGATTATAAAAGTGTTATGTTATGTTTTTGGAAAGGATGTTGTTGTAACACGTATTTGACTTTATGAAATAAAAGTTTGTTGTTCTTCCGCTGTTTACAAATATGTGTTCTTATATCTGTCTTGTATATCTGTGACTTGTACTTATAAACCTCCACCAAAATTAGGGCATTCCCTTTGAGAGTGACCCTAACGGAGGTGGGGTGTTTCACTTGGTATCAGAGCATAGGTTTACCAGATAAGATAAAAAGTTTTGAAAATTATTTTCAAAAAGGAAATTTAAAGAAGCATTTTTAAAAGAAAATATTATTTCATTTTAAAAAGGCAAAGTCCACTCCCCAAAGCCATAGGTACTATCTCTTATCCTTCGTTTTGAATCTATCCTTTTTGTTTCAGCATGTCTGAAGATCTTAACTTGCCAGAAGGGGTGCCAATACCTGGTTGGTTTAGACGGTTCTTAGAAGCAAGGGCCACTCAGCCCGGTCCTACCGTTCCTCCTCCCCCAGCTGCAGGGAATCATCCAGCTGCAGCGGCACCTTTTCCTCCACCTCCTCCTCGGGGAAACACGTTTGCTAAGATATGTAAAGATTTTAAAGCTATGGGAGGAAGGGATTTCCATGGAACTGAGTCCTTCGTGGCAGCTAGAAATTGGCTGAAAGAAACGGAGGACCTATTCATCATCTTTGAGGTAGAAGATAGACAAAAAGTACAACTGGCGGTATGGCTATTGAAGGGCGAGGCTTCCTACTGGTGGGAAGTCACTAATGCTGAAAGACCAGTAGAGACATGGGAGGACTTTAGGGCAAGGTTTGAGACTAAATTTCTCTCAGATGCAGAAAGAAGTTTGCAGTTAGAAAAATTCTTATTTCTTAAGCAAGGGGACAAGACAGTCAGAGAGTATGTGAATCAGTTCGATGAGCTGGCTAGGTTTGGGCTTGACCTAGTCAACACCCCGCACAAGAAGGCTCTCCATTTCGTCAAAGGGTTGAATGAGCCATTACATAGTTTGGCCATGACCCATATACCCATGGGAGCCACGTATGAAAGATTGGTGCAAATGGCATTGCTGAATGAAGAGGATAAGGGCAAGAAAAAAGAGGGTTTGCAGCCTAAGAAGACAGACTTTAAGAAAGGCGGAAAAGGCAACAAAGAGAAGAGGAAGTGCAATTTCTGTGGCAAAGTAGGGCACTTAGTAAAGGACTGCCGGAAAAAGAAGGCCAAGGAGAATGGTGGGTGCTTTTCTTACGGTGAGACAGGCCACAGGGCTAAGGACTGCCCAAAGAAACGAGGACAGGGGCAGAGGGCTGGATCCACCCCAGGGGCACAGGTTCATGTGCTGGAAGCGCCACCTCTGCAACAGCGAGGTATAAATACTTCTGTAGAAAGTGTAGTTTATCTTTATGATCACCCCGTTCGCACTTTATTTGATTCTGGCGCATCACACTCCTTTATCTCGTCTGCTTTAGTAGAATCTCTGCACCTAAAAACTAGTATGGTAGAGGACCCCTTAATTGTTTCAAACCCAATTGGGGGCCCAGCTCATTTATCTATGATCTGTTTGGAATTGAAAATTTCTATTCTA
Source organism: Allium sativum (assembly GCA_030737875.1). Classification (NCBI taxonomy): domain Eukaryota; kingdom Viridiplantae; phylum Streptophyta; class Magnoliopsida; order Asparagales; family Amaryllidaceae; genus Allium; species Allium sativum. The sequence continues at coordinate 966,282,858 of CM060922.1, read as the reverse complement.
AGTGTAGAATTTCAATGTAGTGCCTTTGTTTTGGGCTTTTCGGGGTATGGTTTGATTTTGGGTATGGATTGGCTATCCAGTAATGGGGCCATCCTTGATTGTGAGAAAAGGGTTGTTAGGCTCCTAACCCAGCTCGGTAATACTTTGGAAAATTCTTGTAATCCCTCGTATGCGGTTATGCTTAGTTATCTTGAATCGCTAGATGCCTCTGTTGAAAATTTGCAATCAGTTAGAGTGGTCCGGGAATATCCGGATGCCTTTGAAGAGGTGAAGGGCTTGCCTCCGAAGCGGGAAATAGACTTCCGCATATATCTTGTAGATAATGCAAAGCCCGTTGCGTTGCCCGTTAGACATATGGCTCCACGAGAAAGGAAAGAGCTCAGTAAACAGATTAAAGAGCTTCTAGAAAAGGGGTTCATTAGGAGGACCATTTCAGAATGGGGCGCTCCAGTGGTGTTCGCTACAAAGGCGGATGGTTCACTCCGTCTATGTGTTGACTATAGGGAGCTCAACAAGCTAACGAAAAAGAATAGGCACCCTCTCCCTAGAATTGACGATTTGTTTGACCAGCTTGTAGGAGCGTCTGTTTTCTCCCAACTCGATTTAGCAACCGGTTTTCATCAGCTAAGGGTGGCTGAAGATAGCATCGATAAAACGGCATTCAGAACCCCAGACGGCTTCTTTGAATGGCTTGTCATGCCTTTCGGCTTGACAAATGCACCTGCTTACTTCGTGGACCTGATGAGTAGGGTATTTAGAGATTTCCTCAACAAATTCGTAGTGGTCTTCGTAGATGATATCCTTATCTTCTCAAAGAGTGAAGAGGAACATGCTCAACACTTAAGGGCAATCATGGAAACTTTGCGAGTCCATCAACTAAAAGCCAAGTTCTCCAAATGCCACTTTTGGAGGGAAGAGGTGAGGTTCCTTGGGCACATAGTATCTAAACAAGGGTTAGCGGTGGACCCTGCTAAGGTAGTGGCGGTACAGGATTGGAAGACACCAAGGAATGCGACTGAGGTCCGAAGCTTTCTAGGACTAGCGGGTTTCTATCGAAAGTTCATAAGGGATTTTGCGAAAATCTCAGCTCCGCTCACGAAATTGACTAAGAAAAATCTAGTGTTCAATTGGGACTTGGATTGCGAGTTTGCTTTCCAACGACTGAAAAGGGCTCTCACAACAGCCCCAGTTTTGACGCTGCCAGATGGGAGCAAGATGTTCACTGTTTATACGGATGCATGTGGGACAGGGCTAGGTGCCGTCTTAATGCAAGAAGGAAGGGTAGTAGCTTATGGCGGGAGGCAGTTGAAAGTACACGAAAAGAACTACCCAACCCACGACCTTGAGTTAGCCGCCATCGTCTTTGCACTCAAGTCTTGGCGACACTATCTCCTAGGTGAGAAGTTCGAACTTTACACTGACCATAAATCGTTGAAATATCTTTTCTCGCAGAAGGATCTTAACTTGAGGCAACAAAGATGGATGGAGTTTCTTGCCTCGTACGATTTCGAAATCTCCTACACTCCGGGCAAAGGCAACGTAGTGGCAGACGCGTTGAGCCGAAAGAAATTGACCCTAAGCCCGTTGTTTGTTGAAAGACAAAGCCTAGAGTTTATAGCCAGCTTCGACTTTAGGCCTTCCTCCGATTTCGTACCAGGCCTGCTTGCATCGCTCGAAGTGCGCCCAACTTTAGTGGATTCAGTAGGGGCAGCACAACGCGAAGACCCTCAGCTTGTGGAAACGATTGATAAGCTAATTAGGGGTGAGACTTCAAGTCACCTCAACAGATACTCCATTGACGATAAGGGTTTACTAAGGCGAGACGGAAGACTATGCGTCCCACAAACAAAAGATTTAATAAAGAAGGTTCTCGAGGAAGCACATCACTCCAAGATGACGATACATCCAGGCGGAGATAAAATGTACAAAGACATAAAAAGGACTTTCTTCTGGAACGGCATGAAAAAGGACGTGGCAGAATTCGTTTCTAAGTGTATGGTGTGCCAACAGGTTAAGGCGGAACAGAAAAAGCCTGGCGGACTACTACATCCTCTAGAGGTCCCGCAGTGGAAGTGGGATAGCATCTCAATGGACTTCATCGATGGGCTGCCTAGGTCTAGGAGAGGCAACACTAGCATTTGGGTAATAGTGGATAGGCTTACTAAAAGCGCCCACTTTTTACCTGTCAAAAGTAAAAGAACTGCCTCATCCCTAGCATCGCTTTACCTCAAGGAAATCGTTCGACTCCATGGGATACCATCTAGCATTGTTAGTGACCGAGACCCCATCTTCACCAGTGAGTTTTGGCGGAGTCTGCAAGAAGCAGTAGGAACGCAGTTACGCTTGAGCACAGCCTATCATCCCCAAACCGACGGCCAAACAGAGAGAGTGAATAGAGTTTTGGAAGACCTTTTAAGACTATGCGTCCTTGACTTCGGAGGGACATGGGAAGACCACCTTCCTTTGGTGGAATTTGCCTACAACAACAGCTATCAAGCAACCATCGGAATGGCGCCCTTCGAAGCTTTATATGGAAGACCGTGCCGATCGCCCACTTGTTGGTGGGAGTCCACGGATAAGCTCATACTTGGACCAGATATGATCCGAGAGACCTCAGAGAAAGTAGACTTAATATGAAGAAGGATGAAGACGGCCCAAGACAGACAAAAGTCCTACGCCGACAAGAGGAGGACCGACCTTGAATTTGAAGTTGGAGACAGAGTTTTTCTCAAGGTATCACCGCTAAGGAACGTTGTTCGTTTTGGAACCACAGGAAAGCTAGCACCAAGGTTCGTAGGGCCATTCCCTATTATCGAGAAAATTGGGAAAATGGCCTATAGATTAGAGCTACCCGAGAAGTTGGCTGGAGTCCACAACGTTTTTCACGTTTCACATCTCCGAAAATGTCTACATGAGTCAGCCGAAGTGGTAGAGCCAAATATCCTCGAAGAGGCCGAAGTGGAACGCGAAGCAACCATAAGAAAAGTTCCAACCCGCATCTTAGGAACGGAAGTGAAGAAGCTACGCAACCGCGAAGTCAAGCTCGTCAAAGTTCAGTGGAGCGACGCCGAGGGAGACGCGACTTGGGAAACTGAAGCTAGAATACGTACTGCCTACCCTTTTCTGTTCGAGGGTACATCCTTGATCTTTCTTTTTCCTTAAGTTGCGCTTTTATCTATCTTTTTAGGTATATTTCCTCGACCGTATCTTTTAGGTAGAAACCTTTTGGATGGAAACATGTAGTTGAAACTTGTTATGGATGATGGTTGCAAGTGGTTGCAAGTGATTGCTAGTGGTTGCTCGTGGTTGCATATACACACACAATCTAGGTTTTAGATCGGCTCAGTCACTTCATATTGCATATGCATATATGTTTGCATTCGTATATGGTTGAACTTTAATGTGTTGTCATATGGATGTTGCATCTGTATTGAATGATTGTGCACTCATGTAGAATCAAGAATAGGAAAATTTGCATACATAATGGATTCATGGAACTTACATAATTCGCATTAAGGAGGTCAACTGAATCAGTAGACCGCCTGATTTTGCATTAGATAAGTTCATATACACACACACTTCGCATATGATCATGAAGCATTAGAAGTCTTTTAAGGACAATGGATGCTCATGTTTGATGGATGAGTAGATGGATGATTGGATGTTAGGATATACATTCCACCTAACTTGAAGATTTCGGGGACGAAATCCTTTTAAGTGGGGGAGAATGTAACACCCCGCAAACTCTATAACTGTGAAATTAACAAATTAAAGTATAATTAATCTGAAATCAAAGAACTAAGGGAAACGGGATACGCCATTGCGTTCGTCTCGGAAAAATACGCGAAATAGAGTCCGAGTTTTCGAAAAACGGAGTCCGTATGAAGAAGATATGGCCTTCGGAAGTTTGAGAATTAAGTTTAAAATTCAAACAGAATAAAATAAAGTTTAAATTCGAAAATGGGGCCCAATGGGCCAGGGCGGAAAAACGCCCGCCTGACGCACCCAGGTTGACTGGGCTGTCGACCTGGTCTAACCAGGTCGACAGGGCTGTCGACAGGGGTGTCGACCTGGTCCAGACCCAGGTCGAGCCCAGTCTAACCCGGCTGGCCTATTCTCTATGTGGTCGATTTTCTGTGGTCTGCTTTGTCACTAGGGCTAGGTGGCAAGTTTTAATTGGTCTCTCTATCGAATGAATGGCTACGATCAATCCAGGCAACATCAATGGTCCTAATCAGTTCCTAACCTCTATATAAACAACCCTAGACTAAACCCTAATCTATTCATTCAAAAATAAGAACAAAGCCGCCATGTTGCTGAGGAACGACTAGGGGTAGCCACCAAATTGGAGAAAGGATTAGGAGGAAGATTCTAAAGCTTAAAGCAACCTAAACAAATCAATTCAACAAAGGAATTTGCGTCTTCAATCCCTAAATTAGAGAATTCGTCACACCATTGTAAGTAGAGTATTACTTTGGTATGAATAAACAATTGTGTTGGTTTGTATGCTTGAATTGTGGCAATAAAGTTATTCATATTTGTGCGTTCTTATCAATTTGAAATATTATATACGTTTGGATATTCTTGAATTATGTTATTCATGTTATAAAGAACTACATGCGGTAGTTCTATGCAAGTATACGTTTGGAATATTCGCAAATTATGTAATCCATGTTGAAGCTACATGTATGTAGTTGATTGATTTAAATACATGCAAGTTTGGGGCTTTGCTACTATGCCATCATGATGTATATTTTTGTGCATAAATCATTTTGTAAGTAATTGGAATAAGTTTGGGTTATTATAATCCATATGAGGTTATGTTGAGAATTTGGCATCATGTATTAAGCCATGCTTTCGTACTAGAAAACCTATTTGCAAACTTATGAATATGGCTAGGCTATGAACGATATTTGGCATAATTGAAATCCATGATTAAGTCTATCTTGTTTACAAGAATTATATGTTGACATATGTGGTACATAGTTAGGATTAGATTCAAAATCCCTTTTTGCAAGTTTACATGACTAAAGTAAGAATCATGATTTCATGTTAGAGATATTTATGCCATGCTTATGTTTGACATTATGCCATGCTTATGTTAGAAATATTTATGTCATGCTTATGTTTGACATTATGCCATGCTTATGTTAGAAATATTTATGCCATGCTTATGTTTGACATTATGCCATGCTTATGTTAGAAAAATTTATGCCATGCTTATGTTTGACATTATGCATAAATAAAAGTATAGTTTCATGTTGTAGTTATGACTATGTGTCAATAATGATACCCAATTTAGACTCTTATCTCAACTACAAGTTCACATGCTTTGATTCATGTCACCTATGCTTTATGACCAAAGTATATGTCACTACTATGCAAGTACACCAGTTTCTATTTTGTATTCCCAACGTCATATTGCAAGTTCATACGCTCACCTTCCCCTTTTTGTGTATGTAATTACGCCATAAGCCTCCCCTTTTCGCATGGCTAAATTGGGCTTTAAAAGGCTAAGCCCAATATATATATAAACGGACGTGTAAAACGGGGGAAATAACTTTGGGTTAAAATTACTAATGAATGAAAATATAAAATAGAAGGGCCCAAATTCAAGTATGGGTTGGGCCCATGATTGGTGTAACCTTTACACCATTAACTTAATAATGGGCCGCAAATATTTACATATAAGAAATAAGGAAGAATGACAAAATATGTAAATGTATAAAATACGATGTGTTTAACCCGAGGTTGGATTGAGTTGTGATGTAAACCTGCCCGGAACCGCCCGGCTGTCCAGTAGTCACAACAATACCTATCCAATGTGGGAGGTTAAACATGGAGCCCAATAAGGACCCGAGGTTAGACTGAGTTGTGGCGTAAGACTGCCCGGAACCAACCGACAACAGGCAGCCACAACAATACCTGTCTAATGTGAGAGGTCAGGGCCTTAATAAGACAATTAAGGCTGAGTCAGGATTGTTAGGATTAAGTGAACTAAAGACTTAATCAAAATGGAACATGCTAAACTAAACGGACTGGTGGGGTTAGGTTAGGGAAACACTTAACCAACTTAGCATGTTGGCTAGAGATAGAAAACCTAGTAACGGGGGACCCTTTTCAGCAGTAACCCTAGAAGGTGTATCAGGATACCCTGAAACTAGGCAGGGTGGGGCACGATTACTGGGCTGATTGTAAGAGGTCAAATCGACGGCGGTGGTGTAGCAGTGTAGGTTCTAACGGAGTGCGGGCGTGCACACACTCCGGCGTAGAAAAATAAGGCACTGGACACCAGTAGCATACCTGTGCACTCCAAGGTTGTGTCGGGCCGCCACCATGGGACTTGATACACCCCATGGTGGGACCAGCATAGGTAACTACGACATCGGGGGCCGTAAGACACATGTAACTATGCGAGTAGGAGCCGATCATCATAGGATGGATCACTTCACCCTGATTATGGGGTGCCAATTGGAAACTAGTTAAATGGGTTCAGAGATTAATATGGGGTACGATAGTATATTCGACCCTAGACAACTTAACCAAGTTTATAGTGCTTGCCCACTTCTTGTTTATACTTATCATACCCAGTTCTTTATTCATAGACAAAATAGTACTAGACTTACTCAGGCTTTATGTCTGACTCTGCTTTTCTTTTGTCTTCTTTTCTTCCATTCCCCCCCTCCCAGGTCCACAGGGAGGGAACACAGCAGCTTGACCAGCCTTACCCTCCAGCTTGAAGAAGAGAAATGTATTGCTTGGACTTTCCTGTTTTGAACTATGGCTTTGGACAATCCACTATGGGGACTTTTGCAGTTTATCTATGTTTTATTTATGCTTCTTTAAATAATGTACTCAAGACAGATTATAAAAGTGTTATGTTATGTTTTTGGAAAGGATGTTGTTGTAACACGTATTTGACTTTATGAAATAAAAGTTTGTTGTTCTTCCGCTGTTTACAAATATGTGTTCTTATATCTGTCTTGTATATCTGTGACTTGTACTTATAAACCTCCACCAAAATTAGGGCATTCCCTTTGAGAGTGACCCTAACGGAGGTGGGGTGTTTCAGCAAAACTGGTAATACTCCATATTAAACACCACAGTGTTATCAGTAAAATCAATTACCATTTCACGTTCAAATCTGATTAAAGATTTAACTAACGCTTTGGGAGCAAAACTGGTGATACTCCATTCTCGCTCATTTTCTAAATTTGATAATTTAGATTATCAATTCACATTTCAATCTAATTACAGATTCATTAAAACTCCTTTTTCTGGGTTAAAGAACTAATGTTATTTAAAACACAGTTTACGACAAACCCAAATCACATTCTATTTACTATCGGGTTAAAGAACAAATGTTATTTAAAACACTGTTCACGATAAACCCAAATCACATTCTATTTACTATCGGGTTAAAGAAAAAATGTTATTTAAAACACTGTTCACGATAAACCCATAAATCAATTTTATTTAAAACCCATTTCAAATCTAATTTATTTATTTAAAAAATAAACGGGTTTTAATTTCAGTTCAAAACTAGTTCATTTCAATAAAAATCTATTTTTATCTTTTCAAATATGGAGTTTTTCATCCTAAATTTTCCCAAATCATTTCTTATGATTTTACACAAATTATTACTATTTTTAATAATTTTATCAAGGCCCGTACAGTCGATTTCCAACAACGGCCATCGAACTGCACCTATAGCGACCTTTTTCGAATTTGATTGGGACGTATCTCCAAATCCAACCGTTAGATTTCAAATTTCTAATATTCGTTAGAAAGATCTTTTCGATACGAACCCAACGGTTCCGGTTTTAGGAGAATCCGACGGTCGGATCTCCCGTAATGTCCGTTTGGAATAAATGGTCGAAATTCACGAACTACCGCGGCGCGGCGCGTTCTATTCAGGCCATTATATTATATATATAATATATATTTCGTCGATTCCCTATTTGAAACGAATTTTATAAATAGTTTTAAATTCGTTTCAAAAACAATTTCAACTTTCATTTCAATTCAAATCAAAATTGAATTTTTTTTCTTATAAATTCGTTTTAAAATTCATTTCTAATTAATTCAAATTTCAATTCAATTTGAATTCATTTCAATTCGTCTTCAATTCAATTTAAATTCGTTTTCAATTTAATTCGAATTCATTTTATATTCAATTCATTTTGAATTCGTTTTCTATTCGATTCAATTCGAATTGGTTTTCTATTTGATTCAATTCAAATTGGTTTTCTATTCGATTCAATTCAAATTGGTTTTCTATTCGATTCAATTCAAATTGGTTTTCTATTCGATTCAATTCAAATTGGTTTTCTATTCGATTTCGAAATCACTTTACAATATTCATTTTAAAATGAATAAAATCGATATAAATATCGTTCACGTCAAAATGGCGTCAATCTAATCAACACGGCTTCATTTATTTCTATTTTCAAATATTCTATTCCAAATATTTCCTTTTCAAATATTTCTTTTATTAAAATATTTCGTTCAACACATGACTATTCTCAACGGATGAGTACTGTCAACACATGAACCTTTATTTTATATTGATAAAGATGTAAATTTTATTATTAAAATATTTCGTTCAACACATGACTAATCTCAACGGATGAGTACGCTCAACACATGAACCTTTATTTCATATTGATAAAGATGTAAATTTTATTATTAAAATATTTCGTTCAACACATGACTAATCTCAACGGATGAGTACGGTCAACACATAAACCTTTATTTTATATTATTCTTTATTTTCTAAATTGGAATGAGGCCCAATCAATCACCATATAATGTTAATTATATGGATTTTCATATATCACACGTATATAATAGCATTGAAAAATAATCAACCATCAACCAAAGTGCACTACACTGTATAAGCATCAAATATAGATATCTAACGCTTATAACAGCCTGTCAATCAATCGATCGACATATTTAATCAATCAGAATGAGTGAACTTCAAATTTCATCCCAACACTCATGTGGGGTTTCAAACAATCAAACACAAATTTTTTTTATTTGTGCAGTTGGGCGATGTGTAAAATTTATCGTCCCAATCAATGTCAGTCAAATCAGTGTACATAAACAAACCGTCCGGTTTGTAAATGAATATTCATTTATTCACATTCACTATATTCATATTCACGTTAAAAATTATATTTTTAACGATAAAAACATTTTATTTCAACATATGAATTTCTATTCAGTTCATTCTTTAAATAAAAAGATATTTTTATTTTTCTAACTTATTTTAGAAAATTTCGGCGGCATAACGACACGATACTAGAAACGGGACAAGGCCTAGCCTTATCCCTGGTCTAGTGAAGGCCCACACCATTCACACATCAATCAAATCCATTTCATTTCACCAAACAACTCAATTCAAACCAAATAATCTAACCAACTACACAACCAAACAAACAAGTCCATGGTCTGTGGACGATTGTGTCGGGTGCTACTAAACACCGTCTGCATCCTAGTATATATATAACTAGAAAAAGAAATTGAAGAGTGAGAAGTTCTCACCGATAGCTGTCCAATACCACGACTCTTCATTGATAGAAATCTTCATCGTTCTCGCTTTTTGCCACTTTCGTCGCCCGTAGCCACTACATATATAAAAATCGAATCTTTACTTCGCTATTCAATATATAAAAATCCTATTTTTACTATGCTATTCAATATATAAAAATTGAATTTTTACTTCGCTATTCAATATATAAAAATCGAATTTTTTACTTCGCTATTCAATATATAAAAATCGAATTTTTACTTCGCTATTCAATATATAAAAATCCTATTTTTACTACGGTATTCTTCATATAAAGATCTCGCCTTTTCAACTATAAAGATTTCGCCTTTTCAAATTTATCATTATAAAAATCACATTTTTATTTTGCTATACATATAAAGATGATATTTCCAATATTCCTATCATGTAAAAATTATATTTTTAATTCTCTACCTAAAAAAAATCATATTTATTCAATAAAATGATATTTTTATTTCTCTAACATATTTTACATCTTCTACTTAATAAAGATTATATTTTTAATACTTTAAAAATATAAAAATCACATTTTTAATTCTTTAAAAATATAAAAATCCTATCTTTAACTGAATAAAATCTTTTCTACCCTTACCTCATATAAAAATCATATTTTTATAAATAAAAAAATAATTTTTTTCAATTCAAAAATCACTAAACATAAAACTGAAAATTAAAACCAATTTCTTTAAACAAACAAAAATAAATAGTGTAGTAAAATAAATGAATGGACTTACAGTCATAGTGGAAAAGGGGGAAAGGGGTCTACAGTCGGAGGTACGGCCAAGGGGAGGCAGCGCTTGGGTCTTGGCGGCGGTTGGAGGTGCTGCGTTCTCGTTCGAAGAAGGGGAGAGAGGAAGAAAGGGGGCGAGGCTAGGGCGAGCTGGAGGAGGAGGGGAGCGAAGGGCGGTGGAGACTGCGGCGTCGATGTGGGGTGGCGGGTTTGGGCTCGCGACAGCTTCGAGAGGAGAGGAAGCGAGGGGAGGAGGACGGCGACAGGGTCGGGGGGGGGTGCGGCGCCACCAGGACTGGCGGTGGCGACTGGAACGGGGGGCGACGAAATCGATTTGAAAAAAAGGGGAGGGGGTATCGGGCTTTCAGACAAAGGGCAAAGGGTTTGGAGAGGGGGGGGGGTTATATAAATAAATATATAAAATGATTTAATATTATTTTCTCCATATAAGTTGACTTTTCATTCGAACTCAGAACGAGACCCAACGACTGTCGCCCCTAGCTAATTACCTCCATTCCAAACACAATGGGATATGTATCGTAAGCTGATTCGATCGTTTCGATCAGTTTTCATCAAAATCAACATATAACTCTATATATTGAATTTGAACGCGCATTTCAATTTACTGGGGTCACATACGAACTCTAAAAATTCCTGAAAAATATTTTCTAGCTTCGTATTGATGATACGGTCCTTACAAAACTAGTTTCGTCGAATTCTGAGATCGTTGGAAAAATGGCCATTTTCCAGTCGATTAAAATCAACTAAAACTGGTCAAATGCGTTTTCCTTTGCCACGCTCACATATTGATTCAAAAAATTATGAAATTTGGAATCTAGCAATAATTTGACATCACGGATCCAACAAAAGTGGTTTCGTCGAAATCCGAGGTCGTTTGCAAAATGTCTATTTTTAAGGGCCTGAATTCCATAGCGACTATTCAGAATTTTCAACTGGACATATCTCTTGATTCCCGCTATGAAATTTTGATTTTTCAGATTTGTTGGAAAGATATTCTCAAATAGATCCTAATGTTTTTGGTTTCACTAAAATCCGGATTGTTTTGCACCCGGTATGTTCAATTGAAGTTTGAAATTGAATTATCGAACTACCACGCCATTTTCAATTCTATTTATAATTATTTATATTCTAACGACGATCCATATAAATATATACGTTCGAATTCTATTCAAAATAAAGTTCTCGTCGATATTATTTAAAATAATCTATTCTAAATATTCAAAATTCGATAAAATTGCCAAAATAAAAATTTTAAACTGGCCCAGATTTTCCGGGTCGTTACAAAACTGATCACTCAATACACTCAGTTACATACAAACTTTCGTATAAATATACATACACACTGACACCCATCGAGTCTTTATGCTCCAGCATCCAATCCAGTTACCTATCACAGAATTTTACACACGTTAATATAGGACAGTTGATCTTCATGAATTCGCTTCTTACCATCGCAATCCTCAGGTAAGAAGAGGGAGAACATATCATAGAGAAGTGTTGCATTGGCAGGGATATTGCAATCACCTACAAATAAAATGCTTCGATTTCGTAAATATGATACAAATATGAGATTATACAATAGTGTAGGTAACTATAAGAAAGAAATTTGGAAATAACACAATTAAGCTTCACCTTTAAAGCATCCGGCAGGCTCAGGTCCATATGCTAACAATGGAGGTATCATAAGCTACCTGCATTCTTTTACATGAAATATACTACACATTCTTTTACAACAAAATTCATGAAATATAGTACCTGCATATGACAAAAGCTACCTGCATATGACAAAATTCATGAAAATTCATATACTACACATTCTCTTACAACAAAATTCATGAAATATACTACCTGCATATGACAAAAGCTACCTGCATCTGACAAAAGCTACCTGCATAGATCCTCCTGAGTTTTTCATAACAAAATTCATGAAATATACTACACAAAAAGCAAATATAGATTATTATATATGGAGTGCACCACATTCTTTTACAAAACCAACAACTACATGCATATGACAAAAGAAGAGGAATACATAAAAATTCAAACTCGCAACAACATTATACCATAAAAAGGAAATTATACCTCTACACTGTCATCTGTTGGATTTTCCAGAAGAATTGTGAGCAATTCCAATACAAGGATTTCATTCGCTACTTGCTGGTAGACATAATAACAAAGGTCACATTATAAAACACATAATAACAATCAGTATTAGAGCAGGAAGCTGAATTTGAAAATTTTCTATTAACTAAACTCAAACAAACTTCATGTTCATCTTGGGAAGAAATAAAATTCTTCTGCACAATTTATAATCAGTCACTACATAATGAAATTTAAGTACCATTTGCCCTTGCTTGGCAGTTTTCTTGATTTCTGTGATTAACTTCTTTTCCTGGTTCTGCAAACCTTGCCTTTCCCTCTCTATGTGCATAATAAAATGAACCATAACCATACTACAATGGGACAATAACCCAATCGACAGGAATATCATCCAAGTAACCCCAAACAGTTTATAATTAGAAACCGATGCAGCCAATTTGAAAGAAGAATAATGGTAAGCGAACTTACTTTAGGTCGATGACAGGGCGGTGTTGAATGGAAGTGAAGGCTCGGGTATGGAAAAGGCAGCAGCTTTCGGGCACAGGCGGTCTTCGGGTTTGCGACAGTGACACGGTTCGATTTGCCAAACAGGCGTTGGTGCAGGACAGAGATCTTTGCGAGGCAGAGGCTGAGGAACAGATAATGGAACGGCAATATTTGAAGCAGCAGGTGGTCCGGTTGAACTTGCGAGAGAAAGGACAGCGGGAAAGAAGCAGGAGCTCACTACTTTGGTTGCGATCGAAACAGTGAGCGGTTCAATTGAGGATGGAGGAGGCGTCGGATCTGGAGTAGGTGTTGAACGAAGAGGAGTGGTCAAGGCAAATTCTGGCGGTGCGAATTAGGGCCAAGGAAAAATGAAGGCCATTAATTTCGAATTGGGGAAAAGATTTGGGGGAATTTTTTTTTGTCGGTTGATAAAAAGTATAACGTGAGGAAGTAAAATATTAGGGCTGGCCGCCAAAATTTTCAAGGTGCCGCCACTTCTTCAAACGATTGATTTTTTCACGTTTACGTTTACGTGATTGGTACTTCCTAATGTGATTATATCTTATATTTCAATTGTTTTCAGCACTATACATAATATTATTTCTCATAGAAATCAATTAACAAATTTCAACACTCAATGGATCACGTTGGTTAAGGCATCTAAATATTCATTTCGATTTTAAGGTTCAATTATCATAAGAAAAAAAGAAAAAAACGAACTAATTTTTCGAAATTTTGGATATTTTATAAAAATTCTAGTTCACTGATTTTTTTAATTAATTTGTGAAAATTTCAATAGTTTATAAGTTTTGTTTAGAAAAATTTAAACTTTTTTTGAAATATTGGATGTTAAATATAATTATTACCCATAACTATTAAATATTAAATACTAATAATAAGTATTACATTTTAATTATTAAAGATTTCTTATTAATCGTTCGTTATTATAAATTATTTATTAAATATAATCTTAGTTATTAATCTCTTCTTCGTAATTATTAATCTCTACTTCTTAATTATTAATAGCAATCATTGATTATTCATGATTAGCATTAATTATTATACTTTAATTATTAACTATTTAATATTAATTATGTAATATTAACTATATTTTTTAATTATTCTTCTTAATTTCTAAGTATTAAATATTACAGATTGATTATTGATTATTACTTCCCAATTGATTATTAATAGTAATTATTAGTTATTAATTATAAATAATCAATATAAATGTATTAATATTAATTATTAGTTATTAATTATATTAAAATATAGTAATATATATTACAACAGTCAAAAAACAAAAGTTGTCATAGGCTTTTATTACAACGGTCAAAAGAACATAGTTGTTAAAAAGAAGTTTATTACAACTTTTTCTGGAAAAAAGTTGTAAAAAAAACATTTATTACAACGGTGCTTTTACCACCGTTGTAAAAGTAAAGTTGTAATATGGTGTTTTTGTTGTAGTGTAAAAAATTGCCGAGAGATTGGTGTGATACTGAAAATCAGAATTCAATGGAAGAAGGCATGAGCAATACGCATTCACATGATATGGGCATAGGTGGTGAACTAGAACCAGAAGTTGTTGATGGGGTTTGGATTAGGGATGATGTCCCCATAATACAACTAGAAACAGAACTAGAAGCAGAAGTTCCTGATTCTGTTCTGTCTCGTTAGGACAAAAAATTCCTCTTTCTTATTGCTTTAATTTGGTCTAATTTATGATGTATTTGTCACTTTTTGTTCTAGCTGGAAATTATTATCTTTGATGAATGTATTTGACACTCTTTTCTCATAATGCAATCTACACTGTTCACATGTTCTATGATTTAATGTCTTTCTTTACTATCATCTAAATTGGTTACAGACCAAAATGTAATAGTTGTTGTTTTTTGTCCACTTTAACATGCATGTACCTTGTTCTAATGTATCCATTTTGTACAGGATGGATGAACTTATTAATATCCGACTGCAACATGGCAGACGGTTTCGAAGGACATGTTACGTCGATGGAGAATCCTTCGTAGTAACAAAATATGATATAGACCGCTTTTCTTACAGTGTGCTTATGGACTTTATTAAAGATGCTCTCCATTACACTGAAATAGGAGGAGTCTGTATCATTAGCAAAGGAACGAGGGGTGGCTGGCAGCTAATATTGAATGACAAGGACGTAAACCAGTACGTACAGGGCTGATAAATAAGCAAGAAGAAGTGGTTTTTTTTACATCAACAACACCATTGACAAAGACATTGAATCGTTGATTCAATTGCAGCCACATGTAGTCATACGGCCAAGGAAAACATAATTCAAGGTATATATGTATATGTAATATAGACCATTCTTATATATATATATATATATATATATTTGTGTGTGTAAAGAACTATGAAGGAGGCCATCGTTAGTATTTTTATTGTTTCAGTTTATGCTAAGAAGCCAGTTGCAAAGAGCAAGTATACTACTGTACATAGACTTCAGCAGCAACACAAAATGATGAAAAACAACCCAACTCAAGTGGGTCAAAAAGCTATCGCCGGAGCCTGAAATGAATAATGATGAAGGATATTACTGTGACGGAAAAAGGAACCAGGAGGAAATTAAATGTAGAAAATGAAACAGATAATGATGATGATACCCGAGAAAATGAAGTCGATGTTCAGGTATTTTTCAGTTTTCATTTTAGTTTTATTAATCTGGATGAAATCTTGTATTTCAAACTACTTTTTATTAAAATTCTGCACGTAAAAGCTAGAACTGGATTTTAGTTGTTTTCTATTACTGTGTCGATGTCCTATTCCGATCATGAAGGCTGCAGCTAATTCAAGTAACTATTTGTTCTTTGTGCATGCATTCTATCAAAATAGAAAGAACTATTTATACGTCGACTCTATTTGGTTAATTAGCTTAAATTTATCATCGATGGTGAGTAATAATGCTAATTTGCTTGCAGTTCTCACAACCATCAGTTTTGATGAAGTATGAACAAGAGCGAATTGTGCGAATACAAGAAAACGATGCAGTTAGTAGATCACTTGGAGTGCCTTCATTGGTTAGTTGTATGCAAGAGGTTGCCGCACGAAGTAGGAAAGATAAAGGTACAAGTCTCGCATCAAAGCAAGGTATTATAAAAAAATATTCAACTGATGAGGAAAGGCTTGCAAATAGGCCCAATACAATTCCGTTGGAGGATTTTAAAATGCTCTTGGAATACTGGGAGGGATGAAGCAGTTCAGGTATGTCTTTAATGATATTCACATTTGTAAAATATTTAGTAGTTTAATTATCTTGTTTAGTGCTAATCTTTTCTTTACTAGTTCGCATTATCCATGTTTAGTGCTGATTTTTTTTTCCGGATTTCCAGGCCCTAGCTGATACTAATTCTGTGCATCATAATTCATTAAATGAGACATATACCATGGGTCCCAAAACTCATGCAGTAGCCAAAGTGAAGATAGTATGTGTTTTTTTGAACTTAATCTTTTTGTGTGTGATTGAGTTGAATTGTTCACATGATAATTCTAATTTGTTATATCATTGAATTATATTTTATATATCATTGTCACAATGTTCATAGGCAGCAGCTAGATCTTTAAATTCTTAACACTGAATGTTAAAAATTGTGTTTAATTTTTGGTAATCCTAATACTTGACAAAGAAAGAAGGACCCAGAAAAAGTCTCCCCATCCGCTGCTTTGGTTTATTTGGAAACATATAAACGAGAACCGGGTAGAAGTTACAAGACTAACACAGATGAACTAAAGGCCAAATACGTGAGTACATATATAATTAGATACTAAAATAGCAATACTTGTGTCAGTATAATTGGCACATTGTACGTTTTTTGGAGCTGTTTATTAAATCGAACGCATAGTTAATTTGAAAGAAAACCAGTTTTGTTTATAAATTCATTCCTGCCAGCTGCATATATATATATATATATATATATATATATATATATATATATATATATATGCTTGCCTGGTTTTTATTTTATAGGCGAAGGTTCTAGCAATGGTGGATGTAGGAAACATTGCTGAGGCAGATGCACTTGTTTCTTGTGGGAAGAGCCACACGCGGAATTGGCTTGTAGGAAGGTGAGGTAAAAATGGCTGAAAGGTCTCCAACAACTCCTGGTTCTTCGGACAGTTATGTGCAAGAGCTGATCCAGAAAATAAGGCAAGAGCTTGAGGTAGATTTGGAAGAAAAGGTGAACAGAAAAGTGAAAGAGAACGTGTCATGGTGTTAAAAAAGCTAGGTAAAGCTAATCCGGATCTTAATTTTGACGTTAGAGACTTTTGTTTCACCACAACAAGTGATGAAGATGACATTGTTACCCCTGTAACCCCGACAACTGACTGAAGTATTTGGATGGTATGTGTTAGCACTTGTGATATATTCTGTTCTTTTAAATTATGGCACCTGTGGTATGTGTTCGTGATGGCACTTGTGGTATGTTTCGATGATGGCACTTGTGGTATGAGTTGGTGATGACATTTGTGAGTTGGTATATATAATTGGTTGGTCTGACTGTGGTTATGAATGTTTTGGGAGGATTTATTGTATGAATATTTTGGTATATATGTATGAATGTGGTACAATGTTTTGGATTGAATATATGTATTGTAGAATTTGTAATTACAGGGTTGTATTACAGCTGCATTTGAATTTTTTTCTGGTGTTGCATTTGATTTTTTTACCATTGCAGTTGATGTTTTCTGGTGTTGTAGTGCAGTATTGTGGTGTCGCATTAGATGGTATTGTAGTGTTGCATTAGATTGTTGCTGTGTTGATTTAGACTGTGCTGTGGTGTTGCATTAAGTGTAATATTATTACTTCAACAATGGTACGACACGTGGGGCCTACAGCTTAAGTGGTGCCACGTGGATAGCTGACGTGGCATGTGACACATGTGCAGCTGACGTGGTGTGTGACACGTTGGCAACTGATGTGGAAAGTCCATGTGGACCCCACTACCATGACCTGGAAGCCAGGCTCTGGCTTCTACTTAAGGCAACGCTGTATGTTGTTGCATTACATGCATATACTGTTGAAATAGGGTTATAATGCAACACTTTCTTTCCGTGGCTGTAGATGGGCAAAAGCGTTGCGTTAGATGGCTAATGCAACGGACGTGGATGCCACGCCCCCTTAGTGTTACCTATTTGAAAAAATGGCCTACAACAACGCTTTTTTGATCTACGGCCACAGAAAAATAGTGTCGAATATGTCCACTTTTGTAGTATTGATTTCAGCACAACCAAATTCAGGCATGCCTCGGTTACTATGCCTCGTTTACATTGCAATAGAAAATGAGAGGCATAAATGCCTCAGTTGCATTTCAGCACAAACTATGACCATAGTATAACTGAGTTGCATTTCAGCACAAGGACATTTCAGCACAATCCATGGCCTACATACCCCAACTGCATAACTGCATAACTACCTAATTGAAGAGACATGCCACGACTCGTTCAAGTACAAACTCAACCATTGTTTTAGTTACGAACTGACACGATCATTGCTGATTGAAATGAAAATAAAATTCTTAAAATTCTGTGGTTCATTATTGAAGCATCAGTCTTGTACACGATCAGTTACATTTTCACATTTCCTAAAATTATGTGAAGCCGTGATCATCACACTACGTCATAGCAAGCGGCAAAACACTTAATAAAATAATGTAAGAATTAGATTGATGCGTCAGAAAGCGGAAATTATAAGAATTCTGTAGTTCATTAATAGCAAACCATAAAAATAAGCAAAAATACATATTAGCAGTGTGTATCTGTATACGATCTCTGATTTGCAGAATTCGTAAGGGCCTTGGACTAAAAACCATGAAGTAAAGATGTTTATCTACCTTATCTTCCTAATTTGAATGTGATAAAACATAAAATTATACTTGAATTTTTTCGTCTCCCCAAAATATCAAGAGTACTTTGAAATCCTCAACTGGAATTTTGTCCGGCCTACACAAAATGGAGGAATTAATGTTAGAATGACATCAGTTACAAAAAGAAGCCACGAATATGATACATCAATTACTTGTAAAATAAAACAGTCACTTTACTAAAATGTAATCTAGGCAGAAACAACATTTTCTTACTTAAATTGTGTAGAACAGTTACTTAAATAAATGTGATAGTGATATAAAGAAATTAAGAAGCATTGTCTTTCACTTTGCTAGGTGGAAGGCGGATTCGTCTTATTGGGACATTATCTCTACACCAACGAACATCAAAATCTTGATTTCTCATTCAATAAGCAGGCTGGATATCATTCAAATCTTCATATACTATTTCGTTTTCACACCAGTCACTTGGCAATTTTTTGATAACATTGTGGCATATCTTATCAATTGGATCTTCTATATAAAATACCTGTTGTACTTGTAAAGCTATAACATAAGGATTAGATTTTTGGCATAATCGATTAAAATTGACACGAGTCAGTCCATATAAATCTTTCTCTTCTTGGTATCAACAACACTTAAATAAAACCACACTAAATTCTCCCCAATAATCTAGTTCTAATATTTCTTCAGTTGATCCATAGTAATTAACTTCACCAACCAATGGATTTTGATCTTTCGAACTTGCAAAGCTAGTAGTCAAGGCTGTCAAAAATACACCATTGTTTTGTGTTGTACATTTGGCATCTCAGAAACTTGTATAAAATCTGTATTCATTGATAACATATCCAGTAAACCTCTTAGCTGTTCGAATAGGGCCCATTGCAAGCAGTTGTACTTCTTTTGAAATGTCCTCCTTTTTCTCAACCTCTTCCTTTAACCACTTCCAAAATTTTTCACTGTGTTATCTCTCTCTCTTTTATATTTTATGATGATGCATGACCATCAATTAATGCTCGATGTTCCCTAGAATAAAGACCTGGGTAATAAAAGATAGAAACGAATTTTCTAATTCTTCAATACTTACTAAAATAAAAATAAAACTTAAAATTTACTCAAGTAAACTCTCTGTTTCCTCGTTACCACATTTAAATAGAACGTAACGCTGACATTCCTTCCATTGGAAATTTTTAAGATGAATAGCTTTTCCATCTTTTATTCTTCTTGCGCCAATAGGATATTTCAGTTTCTGTGGACATTTTTCAAATTGCATTTTTCCTGCTCCGTCGCCACCTAAGAACGTTGAACATAATATCAAACATTCTTCTGCAAGATAATCTTTAGCAATGGACGCATCAAGTTTGCTTTTGTTGCGAAAATATGATTCCAGTTTACAAAGATAACGCTCAATGGAAAAAAAAAACAACGTAAATGTACAGATCCACCACATTCAAGTTCCTTGCGTAAATGAACTAGCAAGTGCACCATTGTATTAAAGAAAGCATTTGGGAATATCATCTCAAATTGACAAAGAATTCCTACAATTTCCATTTGTAGCCTCTTGAGATCAGCCAAATCTATAGTTTTACTCCAAAGATTTCTTAGAAATGCACCTAATCTTATCATAGGTATTGCAACTTTAGGTTTTACAGATTTCTTCACAGCAAACTACGACAAGTAGTGGAGAAGAAAATGAGCATCGTGGCTCTTATACCCTGCAATTTCCTCACTTTCTTGTTTACGTACCGGCTGATATTAGCTGCACAACCATAAGGCAGTTTAGCATTCTCCAACACCGAGCAAAATATTTCTTTCTCCTTGTTCGTCATTTCAAATATGGCAGCCCTCATCTCAAGGTAATTCCCATCAGCTGATAGAACCAGATGAAATGATAGAACCGGATGAAAGACCTTTGTGATGCCTATCTCTTGTAAATCTTACCAAGCATTTAAATGGTCTTTCGACTTCCCATCAATATTTAGTAAAGTACTAAGTATGTTATCACAAATGCTTTTCTTTATGTGCATAACATCTAGGTTATGTCGACATACATTTTGACTCCAATATGGTAAATTAAAAAATACTGACTTCTTTTAAAAGGAAATTCATTTTTATGCTTCTTGACCACTTTCTTCCCAAAAATATTTTCATAACCAGCCAACAATTCTTCAATGTTAGTTCCGAATAAAATTCTGGGAGGTGTTCCCATTTCAATTTCACCATTGAACATTTTCTTAACATACCTATACTTGTGTCCCGGGCCTAAAAACTTTCTATGATTCATGTAGCACATTTTTTTTTACTAAGTTTCAAGTAAGTTAAAGAAATCTCGAAATGACATACGGACGGGACAAGCTAAATAATCCTTTATGTTCCGGTCGGATAACATTGCATAGCCCGGAAAGTCACTGATTATCCATAGCACGCTTGCACGTAATGTGAAATTATCACCAGTGAAGGCATCATAAGTTTGTATGCCAGGATCCCATAATTCTTTCAATTCTGCGATAAGAGGCTGCATGTAGACATCAATGTAATTGTTAGGAGACTTTGGACCATGGATAAGGGTTGAAAGTATCAAATTTTCTGTCTCATGCATAAGCAAGGTGGAAGGTTATAATTTACCAATACGATTGGCCATGTATTGTGCTGTGTAGTCATTGTACGAGAAGGACTGAATCCATCAGATGCTACTCCTAACCTAATATATCTGTTTTTAGATGAAAAATGAGGATAATTGGCATCCATCGTCTGCCAAACCTCACCATCAGCTGGATGTCGAAGTCTGCCATCATTTTTTCGTCCCACTGCATGTCATAACATAAGTTCTGCGTACTCCTTGGACATGAACATCCTTTGCAACCTTGTTTTTAGTGGAAAATAACACATCACTTTTGCTGGTACTTTTTGAATCCGCTTCTCCGGATCAGTGTCAATAGCCACTTTTTTCGGTATAACCCACCTTGAAAAACCAGAAGTTTTGCAGTTACTTTCCTCTTCATTTTCAGCCTAATATGGCATGCAGTCATTTGGACATGCATGTATTCTTTGGTAACCGAGGCCTAAATCTTTAATGATATTTTTGTTAGCATTGAAAGACAAAGGGATGTGGGCTTGTGGAAAAGTTTCTTTTATCAACTCTAATAAATCGCTGAGTGTAGACTCGGTGATTCTATGTAGGCATTTTAAAGAATAAAGCCTGACAATGAAACTTAATCGCGAAAATTTAGTACACTCGGGATATAATGGCTGCTTTCCCTCTTTAACACGTCGATGAAATTTTTTAGCATCAACATTTATTTCATTTGATCCATCAGAAGATCCACATTCATTGTTCTGCATATTTCCACAAGTACGTTGGAACATCTCATCGAGATTATCTCCAAAATTTATTTTTGCTTCACAATCCATATTGTTATCACTCCTTTCAGGATCTAACAGGAAACCTCACAAATCCATTTCACATACAATTCGGACGGACCATTCCAAATCATACGGTCGTAGACTACCTCTTGGTGATGCCACTTGCGATTATGACACTTTTTGCAAGGGCATGTAATTTCATCACCTACCACGAATCTAGAAAAAGTATTTCAAATAAAAAGTTTCACTCCACTAATGTATTCTTTACTGAACTTAGGAAGTTCTGCCCATAGTTTTTCCTCGTCGTTTATCACTAATTGACAAACAAATAACATAAACAAATATCATTTAGCCATGACTATAAGGACAACAATAAATCAGAAAAAATTAGGCAACACAACAATAAATCAGAAAAAAATGAAATATACATTGAGCGATACCTTAAGAAGCAGATTAAATAGAAGCCCTACCTGAAATTTGAAACTCAAATGAACCGCAACAGAAGACCTAATTGAAACACTGAAGCCCTAATTGAACTTGAACTTGCCCTAATCGAACCCCGGTTAAGCTTTTAAACTTGAAATTTTAGCCTAATTGAACCTGAGAGTGAGTGTTTGAGAGGTTGAGCAGCGGAGTATTTTGTTTGAGAGTGAGTGTTTGAGAGGTTGAGTGAATATTTTGTTAAGTGTTTTGCTGGATTGTTTCTGTTTCCCGCCTTAAACATTATATCTCGTGGATCGCTGACCTGGACCGTTGGATCATGTTAACGTGGATTGATAATTTTATTCACCGAGCTACTGCAACACATGGTTGATATCTATGCTAACACATTGAAGCGTGCGTTGCAATAGACAAAAAACAGTTTAGCTATGACAACATTGTAGCTAGCAACACCATGGATTTTCGTTGCAGTAGGCCATCTATGGTGTAGTGGAGTGCTTAGCCGTATTGGCATTTTTGTGTATGTCTTTCTTTGTTATGTTCTACAGAATGGTATTGTCAATTCTGCCATTTCTATTTTCTGTGAGCCTTCGACGAAAGGCGATTTTCCCCTATTTTGTTGTTATATATTTATCCTTCTGAAAAAAGTAGTGGTTTAGAATTGTGATTTTAATTACAAACCAAAGTTGGATCAGTTTAATTTAAGTTAATTTGAGTGGAAATTAGAAACTAAATTTATGATAAGTCGATTTTGAAATATGAATGTTTGTTATGGATTGGACTATTTTATTCGAACTATTTTATATATTTTAATTTTATTACTATTTTTAATAAAACTATTTTATATATTTTAACTATTAAAATTTCATAACTATTTTCATAAAAACTATTTTTAATAAAACCAATTTGATATAAAACTTAATTATATATATTCTATTATTTCAAAATTAAACCATTTTAAATATATTTTACTATTTAAACTAAAATTTATTTCCAATCCAAGCTAATACGTCCGAATTGATTTAAGAGAAGGATTTCGATTTATAATGATATTTGTGAAATGGAATATAAAATCAGTATTTGAATTTGATAACGAATTGTTTGACAATATGAAATTTGAAAATGAATATGATTCGTTGTAGTGTTAAATAAATGATTATAAAGAAATTAATACTTGAAACTAAATTGATTTATGATATTGGAATGTGACTTTTAAATGTAAATGACCATGGTGTGGAAAAGATAAATGTTTGGTTGTTAAAGAGACTGGGGCTGGATATTGTCATACTTTCTACCAATACCAGGAATCACTTTAACAACTGTGCACGTAGTGAAAAATCCAGAATGAAGTAGGTTGGTTTGGAAAACGCTACTGGAATGAAGTAAGAGAATGATGATTGATAGCCTTGTACATCGGGTCATAATTAAAATAAATAAAATAGAAGCCAAACCCAGGCCAAGTGAGGTCGTTCCTCCCACCAGATATGCTTCTTAGATACTATATCTCTTATTGTGATTGATTGGTAGCCAATCTTAATTATATGAGTGTTGTTCGAGATGGGCGATGGTTGCGCCTATGCGTTACCACCATACTAGTTTAGCAATCCGGTAGAATTCTACCATTGGGTATAGCCTTGGTGCCTTATCATATTATCCTGATCGAGCCCTCTTACGATTTTGATTTGTGTTATACCTATGGAGTGCCCTCTGGTAGCCAATAGTTAACGGTGGACTTTATGGTATCTGTATAGATTATGACATTATAAACGGTGTAAGGGTAATAGTGGTAATCCCACTTACGCCATTTTCAATAATATATTTAACCATGAACAATATTATAATAGCATATTATATTATATAATATCTAGTTCAACAGATCCTTAAGAGTGGAATCCTAAACATTCTTTAAGTTACTTGATGCATTTCATTGAACATTACATTTGAGTTGATTTACTTTCATGAGAATGTTATTCCTGATCTAAGTGTTTGTTTTTACATTATTGCTTGGGTTATACCAAGTATTACAGTATTGAGATCTCACCTTTCGGAGATGGAAACTTGTTAAAGATATCATCTCTATCTATTATGTCAATATTCCTTTTGTAATAAAAATCCATTGTATTTAGACTTTTGCTATATTTAATTTTGTAACTCTGATATTATGTACCAATTGATATTTTTATATAGTGGTTTCATGAATTACTATTGTATTTTATTTATTCCGCTGCAAGATATTCTATTTTATGTGCTCGTATCTGTTTGTGATTCTGCGATGATTTTATATGTAAACCTCATAGTTATAAAAATCGATTATTTCGAACAATTTGAGTTAGTTTTATTATACTTAAATGGCAAGAAAAAACCGATCGTTACAATGATTGAAGACTCAAGATGAAGATACAAAGAACATATACAAATTTTCCAAAGTCAGATGTCCGAGTTTTCTCTTTCGAATTTTTTAATACCTTGGTTAAACGTCTGACCCCCGTGCCTTTACCTTTCAATCTGTGTTTGTGAATTTTTTAGAAAGAATTAACATTCAAATCTAAAAGGGTGCCTCGTCATCTCTTCAACAAAAATCTTCAACCATGAGCAGAAGCATCCCAGGGCTGAAAGGAAGTAGAAGAAGCTACTCAAAGGAACTCTACAACGATATATATATATATATATATATATATATATATATATATATATATATATATATACACACACACACACGCTACATTCGAGACCGAGATAGACCACTTCTCTGATTTTCTACTCTATTCATCTATTCTATCTCTAGCGCTTCTTGTATTCAAACTTGTAATCATGATCACATATTCTTTTATATTCTCATACACTATCAGGTATATAGTACTCAAGGAGGTATAGGTAGATCATTGTACTACTAGTCAAAATCCATGTTGTCTAGAACACGCTATTGTCAAAGAAACTTTCTTGTATCAAAGCCCATTCCTCCAAGCAAAGCGAAGGCGTTTGGTTAGCGAAATAATGAAGGGAAGCTTCACGGCTAGACCTAGGGCCGAAGGTCTGAACCAATATAATAACTCTAGTGTGATCACCCTTTTCTGTCTGCTTTATTATATTATGTTATTCATATTATTATATACATACTTGTCATATACTATATATATGATCCTTATAGATTTAACAGTTGGTATCTGACTCTGGGATTCTCGATATCGTAACAATATCCTAGAATAAATGGCTATATAAAGATATAGTCAAGCCAATAGAAGAGCAGCAAAGAAGAATCAAAGGAGCAAGCAAACGAATATTTCGTGGCTAAACTCAAATCACAATTGGTATGTGTAAATTCATTATATAAAAATCTTTTGATAGTTCATGAAGAATTATTAAATAATACAAAACTTTAAATAAAAATAATAAAATTACTTTAGCTAAGTTAAAAGGTTATGACCAAGGAATTTCCAATTTAAAAGTGTAACGACCCGCATTCTACGCATCGAAGGATCGTAGAATATTTATTTCTTTCACATACGAAGTCGTATGGTCATGTAACTTTGGGGAACGACTATTGGGGTCATTTCCCATGTTCATGATTTTTGCTGATTTTTAAATGACTGTTTTACCCATAACTGATCTTGTTTCGGCCATAACTTTTGATTGGAAAGGAGTTTTGACCTGAAACCACTTCCATTAGATCCAGATGATGATTTATCTTTCCGTAGAGTGGTCACATTTGCCAAACGGACTCACCGTTTGGAAGATATGGCTGAAACAAGGTCTAGAAGGTGAAAAACAGCTTAACCGGGCCTAATTAGAGTGATTAGCAGCTAAGCCCATAACCCATTTCGGGATTAGGGTTATGGGAGGACTGAGATGAGTTAGAGAATAGTTCCTATTCAATTTTCCAGCTGCCACAAACCTCACTTGAGCTCTAGCAATGGCCTCCATCTTCTAAATCGCTCCCAAAACGCCATTTTTGTCATTCCTAATCACTAGTTAAGAAAATCAACACCAAATCAAGGCGGATTAGCGTCAAATCAGAGATAGGGCTGCTGGAATACATTGGGATCCATGCCATAACAGTAGAGTTTCAGATCTAAGATTATATTTGTGGCTAAGGTGAGTGATTTGCATTGTTTTTCACTAATTATGGCTAATTAGGGTAATTAGCGAAGATTAGTGAAATTATAACTCAGAAAAATCTAGAAAAAATTGTAAAATTCTAAAATATTATTTTAGGGCTCTGATACAAATTTGGGTTGATTTGGTTAAGTTTTACTAATCTTATCATTAGTTGTTGTTAAACATGCTTAAGGGGAAAATAATGGTTTTTGGGTATGTTTGATCCGTTTTGACATATCATATTGTTGTTTTGCTGTTTGTGGATGTTTATACATGTTGCTATGGGTGTATGGTATGCTTTGTGATTGTTTAGAACAGTTAGAATGGTCGAAAACGCCGTCGTGTGGCGTAAAACAGTCGCTAGAAAGTTGCAGGAAACGGGATCGGGTCGCCCCCTATCCGACCTGATCGTGAATGTGGAGACCACGAGCTGGAGGACTGTTTCCAACCCGAACCGCCACGTGGAGACTCCGAGTACCATCACAAACCGATCAGGAGTCCATGAGCTGCTCGCACCTGAAGCTCCGACCAAATCCGAAGTCACGACCCGATCCAACGGAGGAAGGACGAACCGATCCGATGGAGGGCGAGCACCATGATCCGACCCGAACCCAATGGGTGCCCGCGATCCGAACCAAAGAAGTTGACATGGACGAACCGATCCGAAGCAAAGTGAAGAGAGAAGACCGAACCGATCAGGAGACGATCCAAACCCGAGATGCAAAGGTAGTCTAAACGAGAAGTTATGACTCAGGATCCAGATGGGAACCAACGAGTTAACTTCATGGTTGGACTTTGCTGCGGGACATGTGCAAAGGGGTTATCGATACCTATAATTTTGGTTCACCACTGAGAGATGGATTAGGGGCTTGTAGTGATAGTTATACGGGGTTGGACTCCGTCATGGCCCAAAGATTAGGTGACCAAAGTAGTAGATATCGTATGCTTTACGCACTGAGTGAGAGATGTGAGGATGGTTGCCATGCTTGATTGTTTGTTATCACTATGATATGCACACACCCACCCCCGTATTCTTTACACCATATGTTAGTGGCACCTTAGAGTATTGAGCGGTATATTGTGCTAACTCTTTGGTTGCAGGTCCAGGTTCAGGTATGATTGGACTATACCTGTTATTGTTCTGTTTTGTTGCTTATCGCTCATACCAGACTTTTTTCTGACCCAGAGTTTTATGTCTCTTCTTATTACTCTGGGTGCTCCTAAATGAGAAGACTAGAGACAGGTTAGGTGGTATGCACGAGTAGCTGTACCGGAGACGAGCAGGAGGCTCCCACGTATGATATATAAATATTCTCCCTGTGTTGTTGAAGGTCACTGCTAGGGCATTAGTAGTGTACCTCCTTCTTTTACTCTCTTTTGCTTTAGAGACAGTTTTAAAGTTGTAATAATGATGTTGGATCATAAACTGTATTTTGGATTTCCGCTGCTATGATGATGATGGTTTTAGTTTTCAGCTTATGCACTGTCTCGCCTGTTTATGTCAAGTATGTTACTATTATATTTTATTCCATGCGTTGTGAGACATTCTACAGGTTCTTGATTAGTTCATTCTCTTCTTTCTTTTCTTCTGACGACCGTCCCGTGCTGGTCGGGCATGTGTATAGCGCACTTTCGGAAGAAATGTCGGCTGGTGCGGGGCGGGCCGTCACACTTGGTATGAAAGCTCTAGGTTGCGTAGTTAACCTAGGGAAAGACACCAGGGAGAGATAGTATACGTATATAAGAGCGCGTATTTGTGATTATTTTGGTTTTCAAAAGCTATATATATACAGTATTAGTAGATGTAAGGATGAAGTCGCACTGCACGGGCACCGCATTGAGATGGTTAATCGTTTTCTCTTTACAGATTGAACGATTAGCCAAAATACGAGGAGTACGGGTTCAGGAGAAAACAATAGGGATGTTCCTGATATGAGGACGATGTTTACTACCTTAATGCGAGAGATTCTTAGGGATGCTCGAGGAGCAGTTTCTAATGCTGTTAACGGTAATGGTGCAGCGGTGCAGGCACCTAGGGTCGATTTCGCCAAGCTAAACAAGGATTACACTAGCCTTGGTGGGAACACGTTCCACGGAACGGAGTCGGCTACAGAAGTTCAAGATTGGCTAGATAGTTGTGAGCGCATCGTCGAAGATTTGGGAATCGAAGACGCAACGAAGAGGAAGCTAGCATCGCGTCAACTACAAGGACGAGCTATGAATTGGTGGAATGTTATTAAGACATCTACTCCTGAGGATCAAGTTACTTGGAATCAGTTTAAGACTCGCTTTTGTGATAAGTTTAATCCAGCTGCTCATAAATCAGAATTGTTCAGGAAGTTCTTGGAGCTTAAGCAGAATGGTAGAGAAGTCTCGGAGTATATCGCTGAATTCGACACTTTATCGAAATATGGATTGTCCCTTATCGATACAGTCGAAAAGAAGAACGAAAAGTTCATAACTAGTTTAGATGGTTACTTAGGGAAAAGACTTATAAACCATATCGATGAGACGTTCGAGTCTATTGTAGGAAAGGCATTTTGGTCAGAGTGCCTTTTCCCTAAGTCAAAGACCGAAGTTGCTGTTGCATCTACAGAGGAACCAAAGCCGCAAGCAGGCGGTGAAGGCAAGAAGAATTCTCAGAACAAGAGGAAGCAGAACCCGACCAATGATGGTCAGAATAAGAGGAATAAGAATGGTAGCGAGTGCTTTAGTTGTGGCAAGAAGGGCCACTATGCCAGAGATTGTCGAGAAAAGCCTGGGGAAAGGAAGTGCTTTAACTGCGGCCAGGCGGGACACCACAAGGATGATTGTCCACAACCTCCTAGGGAGAAGCAGATTGTGAAAGCGTATGCTATCAACGGTGTTCTTTCTTCGTCGAATGCTCCAACTATGGCGCAGAAAGGAAAAGGCGTCGTTATCAAAGGTATGCTTTCTATTTAAGATGTTTCTGTTCGAGTATTGTTTGAAAAACCCGAGATAGTCGATAGACCTTTTGTAGTGACGAACCCGGTTGGTGGTTCGACTAGCCTTAGTATGATTTGCCGTAACGTGGTCTTATCGAGTCATGGATGTATGTTTGTTTGTGATTGCTTTGTTTTGGGCTTTACTGGGTTTAGCATTATTTTGGGGAGTCGATCTGCTCTAAAGGAATAGGGTGGTATTAGGTACCTACCTAATGATGGCGATAGTAACTGGAGTTAAGGAAGCTGAGAGGTTATCGTTGTAATAAGTTCTCTTTGTCTATGGGAGGCAAATGAGTGCTCCAGTGCTTAGTTGTTTTGCTAGTATCACCTCATGTGGATTGTCCGAATTCGGAGGAGATGTTCCTTGGGTGCTTGTCTGATATTGGTTTAGGCCTTTTGGGCTCGTGCTTGGGGAATGTCGAGTTCGACTAGGATGGTTTGCGTGAGAGATAAATAGTTGTTGCGATTCTTCATTGGATGATATCTTGGTTTACTCGAGGAGTGACGGGCAATCGTGACATGATAAGACTGTTCAATGGTATAGACTGCCCTGAGTTAGACTCGATAGGGTTATGAGATGGCTCGACTGGGACTCAAGAAAGATGCAAAGTAATGGATTGTTTAGGACCCTATGCTGATGTTCTCTTTGGATAGTAGAACTTTGAAGAAATAGGATGTGTTCGTTGATCATGGAAGATGCAACGAAGATTAGGACGATTCAAGTTGGACTTGAACTCGTAAAAGAAAATGGGTGTTCATTGATCTTGGAGATGCAACGAATAGGGAGACGACTCACCTTGGACTAGAGTTTGTCGGTAATGGATACTCAAGACTGGGTCTGAGTTATAGATTGACTCGAGTTGGACTCGAGAAGGCTGCAAGGAATTGGATTTGGCTCGAGTTGGACTCGAGAGGGCAGCAAGATAATGGATAGACTTGGGTTGGACTCAAGTATTTTAGGCGGACTTAAAGCAGGGGTATCTGGGGATGCCCGTTACCTTGGATCCATTGGACGTGATCTAGTTATCCTTGGAGGATAATACGTACGTTGGACATACGGTAGTCCGTTGGAGGCTGGGCTTCCATTAGTTCTTGATGTTGGTTGGACCAGACATACAAGAATCGACATATTGGGATTGGTTAGACCAGTCATGTAGGTGTCGACGTGTTCATGGCTTTAGCAGGTGATAGGTAGGACTTGTTTAATGGATGTTATGGTTGCTATGTTTGTCCCTATCTTTCTTCTCTTGAGTAGACTATCACCTGTAGGGTTCTAGCGATGGGGAACAAAGTGATGGTAGTATAGACGGACATTAGGCTACGTATCAGTGCAGTGGGGTAGTCATTACTCCGTGGGGCAGAGTGATCGTAGCAAGGCTATGAGCCAGTGCAGTGAATTTGTCATGACTTCATGGGGTAGAGTGGACATAGCAAAGGATTTAGGTGCGATAACACTTGCATTGAATAGGAGGCATGCCAGTCTAGAGGTTACGTTTCTGGGTTGGAAGCAACTAGAGTATATCGTGAGATATGATTTTAGACCTAAGTATGGATTGGATCCAGAAATGTTAGCAAGTTTGATGATTAGATCGATTTTGATGGAGTGGATTGGTTCTAGTTAGAGGAACGATCCTAACCTATTGGAAACCACCTCTAAGGTAGAGATGGATATCGATGGCGAGAGATTGATCAAGTAAGGACTTGATCGAGAAGGATGGCTTCAAAAGAATGAAAGGCTGGTTGTACCCAACGTAAAAGGATTGAGTGATGGAGAGAGACGTTGGGAAGTTTATCTCCAAGTGCATGAATTGCCAGTTAGTTAAAGCTGAGCAAAGGAAGCCTAGTGGTTTGTCACAACCGTTGGAAATTCCCGAATGGAAGTGGAAACAAGTCTCAATGGATTTCATTGATGGTTCACCAAGTATTAGATCAGGTTATGATGGTAATTGGGTGAACCGTGTATTAGAGGATCTTTTGAGGATTTGTATATTGGATTTTGGAGGATCATAGGACGACCATTTGCATTTGGTTGAGTTTGCATATAACAATAGTTATTGGTCTAGTATTGGTATGGTTCCATTTGAAGCTTTGTACGGAAGACCGTGCAACTCACCATCATGTTGGTTGGAGACTGGTGAGAAGTTTACGCTTGGGCCAGGTATGATAAGAGGAACTTCAGACAAGATCAAGATCATTCAACAGCGAATGAAGGCTGCTTGTGACGACCCCAAACCCCCGTATCACGGTGGCAAGGGTAATCTTTGGAATATAACACATAAACAGATAACAGCAGAACAGAAATAAATAAATACACCATATAATGTACAACAGAATATACTGGATAAATATAATCGTCAGAGTTACACAGTATACAGGATCATACTTAGCACAAAATACAGTTCAGCTTTACATAAATGTCTACAGCGGAATCAAAACATAATATGTACAATAGGAGCTGAACAACATAAAAAGAAATAAATGATAGAACCCATCTTCAGCTCCATAGCTATCCAGAAAGAGCCTGCTAAAACCTGAATACAAGGCTACCCGTGTAGAAATAGGGGCACCCGAGTTTGCAAGTGAAACAAACTACGAGTCAGTCATGGGACTGGTATGAGAAATCTATTTAACATATTTTTCAATATGGCTAATCACAGGACCACGCCGCTAACGTGGAACAGGTTTACTCCATTGGATTGCCAGTGCTTTAAAACAGGTAAATCTTTTAAACATCGCAATGCTTTTTACAAAAATGAAGCCATTATAAGACTCAGTTCCCATCACACAATGCAACACAAACCGGACGATAGAGTTTTACCTTATAATGGCCAAAATATGCTTGATACGAGCAAAACAAATCATTTGATATTATTGCTAGTGTTTATATGTTTCAAAAACAATTTCAATCATAACTATCAATCATAGATGGCATGGGTACCATATATCATGTCGCCATACATAGGTATACAATCAAAACCGCACGGTGTCGTATTTGGAAATTGGATTTCCGTCATGAACCAAGGCAAGGGATCATCCTTACCGCTTCGAGACTGTCTAGCCCGAGCCTCAGGCAAGCGCGTAGACAATCCCTGGATCGTCAGGGCCGGTCCACTCAATGTGGATTAAACTTAAACCCTGAACACTGCGTTTCCCCTCCCTTTGGGGCGTAAATGAGTCCTATGACTCCATCGGCTCCACATAGTCACCGATATATCCGAGGTGCCTCGCAATCCAACAACCACACAGGTGAAAGTAATATAAATGTCAGGGCTGGTAGGTCACTGACACCACCCTAGCTAGAAAGAAACGCAGGTCCTCCCTGATGTCCTCTTCCGTTTCTGGCTCATACCGCGGTGTGAGGCTCGCGAATTAACGCTATACACAAAGCTATGCCACACAGGCTGCGCTTTGATCATCAACCACACGACTTTA
The DNA here is from genome assembly GCA_030737875.1 of Allium sativum. Classification (NCBI taxonomy): domain Eukaryota; kingdom Viridiplantae; phylum Streptophyta; class Magnoliopsida; order Asparagales; family Amaryllidaceae; genus Allium; species Allium sativum. Next base: position 966,249,795 of record CM060922.1, on the reverse strand, counting down.
CTTTTCAACAGAAGCCTTGATCATCTGCCACATAGGCAATTCACTCCATGCAACTGATTTCTATCGATATATAACCTCTGAGCTCGTACGTCTCAGAGAAGGGCGTTAAGCAAGAGAATAAATTCTCCGCCGCCAAACAGATATAAATTTATTAGAGATCAATCAGCACAGAATAAAATCCAATGTCAGACAGACAGTCCATTTACAAGTTCGTTCTGGGTCTGAACGAAACCGGAGGCACCTTATACCTCGCATACCCGTACAATCAACAAGTACGTCCGAACGGCTACCACTTCAGCCCCTCCAAGGTAGCTACTCCTATCATGAGCATCAGTAGCACCCCTCCATTCGACGTGAAGATCATCGGTCTTGCACCGTCTTCATATCTTCGACTTTTAATCGTCGATCAATTATTTGAAATGAGAATTAACTCGGCCTTATCAAATAATTCACATATATTTAGAATTTCAAATCAATTCATTTCAATGGTTAAATTATTCGACATCAATAATTCAATTCATTAATGTAATTTTTACGTCAAACACATTCAACCATCAAATATCAAATAAACCGAGCAAATTCAGTTTATTTCCATTCCATATTGTTTATAATATTTTATCACGATTTATCGCTATTTTTATTTATTTAAAAATAGCCAATTCATTCAAACGACGCTTCAGGCCATAACGCAGCCATAGCGCTGTTTTTCTTCAGATTTGATTTACACATATCTGAAAATCCAACCGTTGGATCTTTACAAATTTCACATCATTAAAAAGATCTTTTCAAAACGAATCCAACGGTTCCAGTTTTGGGAAAATCCGACGGTCGGATCTCCCGGTACAATCGTTTGAAGTTACGATTTCAAAATACAAACTACCGCATCGTTATTCGATTTAATTTAATTATATATATATATATATATAAAATAGATTCTGGCGCTATTTTCATTCAGATTTGAATTAAACATTCCAGACAATCCAACCGTTGGATCTTTGCAAAGTTGGTGTCATTGGAAAGATATTTCCAAAGCGAACCCAACGGTTTTGGTTTCGGGAAAATCCGATGGTTGGATCTCCCACAATAGTCATTTGAAATCACGGTTTCAAAATACGAACTGCAGCTTCGTTATTCCATTTATTTTAATTATATATATATATATAATTCTTTCTTCGATTTCAAAACCATATCCATTTCATATATTTGATAAAAATGATATTTTTATCCAATAGATATTTATTTCAACACATCACTATTCTTAACAATTCATATATATAATAAAAATGTGATTTTTATTGTCTAACAATTTATTTCAAAACACGATTATTTTATATAGTTCATATAGTTGATAAAAATGTTATTTTTATTGTAAAACAATTTATTTCAAAACATGATTATTTTATATAGTTCATATAGATGATAAAAATGTTATTTTTATCTTTCAAAGAATTTATTCAACACATGAATTTCTATTCAACACATGAATTTCTATTCAACATATGAATATGGTTTCAACACATGAATATAATTTCAACACATGAAAATAATTCTAACACATGAATATTATTGAAAATTTCGGCAGCATAACGGCAGGGTATTTAAAACCGGCACCGTCCCTAGTACGGCTCCTCGCTCTACCTTAAAGCCTCGCAGCTTTTGACAATGGGGATTTTCAATATCTAGTTCGTACGCAGACGAATTTTCCCATATACTAATCCTATTGGGATTTCAACCACAATAAATCATTTCCAATCAACCATTCATGATATTCACCAAATTTCACATCAACCAATAATCCAAAAAATATCACAACCAATATATATCGTCCATGGTCTGTGGACGAGGGGAGTATATATATATAGATATTCGTATATAAATATATTTCGATTTCATTTCAATTCATTTTAATATCATTTCAACGCATATATAATTTTTACAACGCATATATAACTTATACATCGAACATACAACTTATACAACGCTTATACATGAGGTGCACAACGCTTATATAACTCATACATCGACTGTATAATTTATACATCGTCATTTCCATATCATTTATAATTCAGAAATCTCACATTGGGTTCCACTCCTCCAAAAATTGTAGAAGGATCAGAAAAATATCCGGTCTCTTCTAGAATGTAGTAGATGTCCGCACGAGTCCACTGTCTCTTATTTCACTGGATTTCGACCACATAGCAAAAAGATACGATTTTTATAAGTTAATCGTACTTTGCAATGCTTTATAGTGTTAAAACCATTTTAAAATTTCAAAGCCGTATACCTTCCGCGATGCTTCAAAACTAGGTCACGGTTTTTTGTCGAATCCGTGAAGCTTGAGGCCGAACCACCTACACCACGTTGAAGTGCTTGGAGTGGCGTGTCAGCGCCTGGGAGGAGGTCGAACTCGGCAGTCGGAGCGTGGAGGAAACTGGCCACGAACGGTGCAGTTTTGGGGACTCGGATCTCAACGACGGCGCGACTAAAGGGGGGAACCGGGTATGGATGTGAAGCTCTTGGAGAGATCTACCAAAAGTTGAACTGGGGCATGGGTTTTTACTGAGAGGATCGACCGGAAACGGGAAGGGAAGCTTTGAAGGGGGTTCCGCCTGCTATCGGGTGTCGGGGGAGAGAGGATCCTTTTTTCTTTTATTTTATTTTTTTATAAATTTTCTGATTGGCCCGTGGTTTTATAATTTCAAAAATACCCCTTTATCCATACGAACACCAATCCAAACCCAACGACTGTCGTCCCTAGCTAAATACCCCCATTCCGAACACAATGGGATATGTTTCGTAGGCCCATTCGACTGTTTCAGTCAGTTTCTCTTCAAATTAAAATATAAAACATTCAATATTTGATTTGAATGTACATTTCAATTTTCCGGGGCCACCTACTGATCCCAAAAATTCCAGAAAAATAAATCTAGCTATGTTTTGACGATACGGTCGCAACAAAACTGGTTTCGTCGAACTCTGAGACCGTTTGAAAAATGGCCCTTTTCTAGTCGATCCAATTTAACAAAAATCAACCAAACCCATTTTCCTTCGCCACGCTCACATATTAACTTCAAAAATTATGGAATTTGAAACCTAGCAACAATTTGACATCCCGGATCCAACAAAAGTGGTTTCGTCGAAAACAGAGGTCATTTGCAAAATGTCTATTTTCAAGGGCTATATATTCTCTATAGCGACCTTTCTAAAAATTCATTTGGACATAACTTTTGATTCCCCCTATGAAACTTCGATTTTTCAGATTCATTAGAAAGATAATCATAAACAGATTTAAATATTTTTGGTTTCACTAAAATCCGTTTTATTTTGCACCCGGTACAGTCAGTCAAAGTTCGAATTCAAATTTTGAAACTGCCACGCCATTTCAGGCCTTGTTTATAATTAAAAATAATTATATTTATTTTCAAACATCGATTCAAACATACTTTTCGTCGTTATTATTTAAAATATTTTATTTAAAATATTTAAATCCACTAAAATAGCCAATTTTAAAAATTTAAATTGGTTCAGATTTTCCGGGTTGTTACACTGCCCAAGATAGGCATAAAAGTTATGCTGATAAGAGGAGAAGAGAATTAAAGTTCTCCATTAGCGACTTGGTGTTTGTCAAGATTTCTCCGTTGAAGAGCGTGATACGATTTGGCAGGAGAGGCAAGTTAGCACCAAGATTTGTTGGTCCGTTCCCAGTTCTTGAGCAAGTTGGGAATTTGGCATATAAAGTTGAATTACCAGACAAGATGGCGGGAGTTCATAACGTATTTCATGTTTCCCAACTAAGGAAATTTGTGCACGACCCCGATGTGACTATTTCACCGGATCAGTTGGATGATATCGAAGTAGAACCCGAGGCGGTTGGGAACCGCAAGCCGATTCGTATTGTAGGGTACGATACGGAGAAACTTCGAAGGAAGGCAGTGAGGCTAGTCAAGGTTCAGTGGGGCGAGGACGAGAATGACTGTACTTGGGAGACAGAGGAGAACATAAGGAGGAAGTATCCGGAACTCTTTGCCTGGTAAGGTTTTTTTATCGGTATAGTACTCCTTTGTTAGAAAACCGCATGCTAGGATAGGCTTGTTGTGTTGTTTTGTATGCTTTATTGTTTTGTTAATGATTGGTAGGCATGCGGGATCCTTTGTATGTTTTGGGTTAAGGAATTTCGGGGACGAAATTTCTTAAGGGGAGGAGAGTGTAACGACCCGCATTATACGCCGAAGGATCGTAGAATATTTATTTCTTTCACATACGAAGTCTTATGGTCATGTAACTTTGGGGAACGACTACTGGGGTCATTTCCCATGTTCATAATTTTTGCCGATTTTTAAATGACCGTTTTACCCCTAGCTGATCTTGTTTCGGCCATAACTTTTGATTGGAATGGAATTTTGACCTAAAACCACTTCCATTAGATCCGGATGATGATTTACCTTTCCGTAGAGTGGTCACATTAGCCAAACGGACTCACCGTTTGGGAGATATGGCTGAAACAAGGTCTAGAAGGTGAGAAACAGCTTAACTGGGCGTAATTAGAGTGATTAGCAGCTAAGCCCATAACCCATTTCGGGATTAGGTTTATGGGAGGACTGAAATGAGTTAGAGAATAGTTCCTATTCATTTTTCCAACTGCTACAAACCTCCCTTGAGCTCTAGGAATGGCCTTCATCTTATAAATCGCACCCAAAACACCATTTTTGTCATTCCTAATCACTAATTAAGCAAATCAACACCAAATCAAGGTGGATTAGCATCAAATCAGAGATAGGGCTGCTGGAATACATTGGGATCCATGCCATAACAGTAGAGTTTCAGATCTAAGATTATATTTGTGGCTAAGGTGAGTGATTTGCATTGTTTTTCACTAATTATGGCTAATTAGGGTAATTAGCGAAGATTAGCGAAATCATAACTCAGAAAAATCTAGACAAATTTGTAAAATTCTAAAATATTATTTTAGGGCTCTGATACAAATTTGGGCTGATTTGGTTAAGTTTTACTAATCTTATCATTAGTTGTTGTTAAACATGCTTAAGGGGAAAATAAGGGTTTTTGGGTATGTTTGATCCGTTTTGACATATCATATTGTTGTTTTGCTGTTTGTGGATGTTTATACATGTTGCTATGGCTGTATGGTATGCTTTGTGATAGTTTAGAACAATTAGAATGGTCGAAAACGCCGTCGTGTGGCGTAAAACAGTCGCTGGAAATATGCAGGAAACCGGATCGGGTCGCCCCCTATCCGAACCGACCCGATCGTGAATGTGGAGACCACGAGCTGGAGGACGGTTTCTGACCCGAACCGCCACATGGAGACTCCGAGTACCATCACAAACCGATCAGGAGTCCATGAGCTGCTCGCACCTGAAGCTCCGACCCGATCCGAAGTCACGACCCGATCCGACGGAGGAAGCACGAACCGATCCGATGGATGGCGAGCACCACGATCCAACCCGAACCCAATGGGTGCCCACGATCCGTACCAAAGGAGTTGACAAGGACAAACCGATCCGATGCAAAGTGAAGAGAGAAGACCGAACCGATCCGGAGATGACCAAAACCCGAGATGCAAAGGTAGTCTAAACGAGAAGTTATGACTCAGGATCCAGACGTGAACCAACAGGTTAACTTCATGGTTAGACTTTGCTGCGGGACGTATGCAAAGGGGTTATCGATACCTATAATTTTGGTTCACCACTGAGAGATGGATTAGGGGCTTGTAGTGATAGTTATACGGGGTTGGACTCTGTCATGGCCCAAAGATTAGGTGACCAAAGTAGTAGATATCGTATGCTTTACGCACTGAGTGAGAGATGTGAGGATGGTTTCCATGCTTGATTGTTTGTTATCACTATGACATGCACACCCCCACCCCCGTATTCTTTACACCATATGTTAGTGGCACCTTAGAGTATTGAGCGGTATATTGTGCTAACTCTTTGGTTGCAGGTCCAGGTTCAGGTATGATTGGATTATATCTGTTATTGTTTTGTTTTGTTGCTTATCGCTCATACCAGAATTTTGTCTGACCCAGAGTTTTATGTCTCTTCTTATTACTCTGGGTGCTCCTAAACGAGCAGATTAGAGACAGGTAAGGTGGTATGCACGAGTAGCTGTACCGGAGACGAGCAGGAGGCTCCCACGTATGATATATAGATATTCTCCCTGTGTTGTTGAAGGTCACTGCGTGGGCATTAATAGTGTACCTCCACTGCTTGGGCATTAATAGTGTACCTCATTCTTTTACTCTCTTTTGCTTTAGAGACAGTTTTAAAGTTGTACTAATGATGTTGGATCATAAGCTGTATTTTGTATTTCCTCTTCTATGATGATGATGGTTTTAGTTTTCAGCTTATGCACTGTCTCGCCTGTTTTATGTCAAGTATGTTACTATTATATTTTATTCCATGTGCTGTAAGACATTCTACAGGTTCTTGATTAGTTCATTCTCTTCTTTCTTTTCTTCTGACGATCGTGCCGTGCTGGTCGGGCATGTGTACAACGCACTTTCGGAAGAAATGCCGGCTGGTGCGGGGCAGGCCGTCACAAAAAGGGAAAAATAATTTTTAGGTAAAACAAGCTAAATGTTCTGCAAATATCGTTGAAGAACTTGTTTTTCAAAAATATTTCCTACAAAATGAAAATAAGTGGTTAGATGTTAAAAATAATGATTTTTTTTAGAGGAAATCGGTGTTTTACAAAATAAAAATACATCTTTAGAAAATTCTTTTATTAATTATGGCTCTTTAATTTTATCGCTTGAAAAAGGGAATGAAGCTTTAATTGGAAAGAATTGAGAATTATCTAGAGAATGTGAAATTATAAAAGTTAATCGTATTATTTTGCTAAAAGAAATTTGTGATTCAAAAGAAAATTTGGAAAAATTAAATGAAAATTCATAAATTTTAACAAAGGCAACGATATCATATCTTCCTTAGTTACGAATGTGAGATATCACGATGATAAAAGTGGTTTATGATATAAACAAGTTAAAAATAAAAATAGTACTGGATATGCATTCTTATCTACTAATTTTAGTACTAGTACGATGAACCAAGATAAAACCACTTACAATTATAATCATATTTTGTTTAATGATAAAAAAGATTATTCAACTACTAAATTAATGGTTAATAATATTAGAATATAGACTCCAACTAATTTGATTGATCAAGATAAGCAATCTTGTATTAGCAACTACTATAAGACAATGGTTAATACTGAAAACTATATATATATATATATATATATATATATATATATATATATATATATATATATATATATATAAGTTCATACACACCCAAATGAGTATGGTATCTAAAAATTAAGAAATTATAAGAATCTTTGGTGTCGTATGCTTTAAATTTTATTATTTTTCTAATACCCTAATTTATAAGTGGTAGTTACTTTTATTGATAAAGTTGTTTCATTATTGTAATTTCTCTTAAACGGTACAAATACATAAATTAATTCAAACATTTTGTTATGTACGGTACTGAATGGTCATTTGATATATGCATATCAATTTTTTTATTCATTTTGTTATGCATCTAGTGACATCTCACTACTTATGCTATCAATTTTTAAATGTCTCGCTACATTAAGTGTTTATAACATATTTATATGATGCATATTATACATTCTTGTTTGTACTATATTGTTTATTTCTTTTTTATAATGACAAAGGGGGAGAAAATAGTATATTGACTCGTGTGTGTGTGTGTGTATATGGGGAAATCATATATTCATGAAGTGCTCAAAACTATGTTATTACAAGTTTGAAACCCTAAGTATATTAAACTCTTGAAAGGTAATACTTTAATTCATGTTCATATATTCATTTATTTAATTAATTTGTATAGTTGTCATCATCAAAAAGGGGAGAATGTTAGAACCTTCATTAAATGGTTTCCGTAATGATCCAGAATTTTTAACCAATTTAAAATTGGAATTTTTATAACTTAATTTGAATTTAAATTTGAATTTGACATAAATATATATGGTTAAGAATATTTAATAATTTTTACAAGTTAGACGATAGATTTTATTTGAATTATAAATGAGAATGATTATTAATGAGTTTGGATTTATTGATACTATTTGTCATTCGATCGGATTTGTCAAGCCATAACATGAATTAGTAGCATTAGAATTAAGTGTTGCCCTTGGTTTTCATAACATTTAAGGGAAAATGCTACCAAAAGTTCACCTTCTCTTCTTAAGACAAGTGTATGGACACTTGTAATTTTGCATGTAAGCTTTCATGCATGGTTTCCACTTGTCCCCTTATGTGTCTTTACCTCCTTACTCCTTCTTTCCTATATAAGGAGCTCTTTACTTCATTTTTTATCATCCATTTTCATTTTTCCTACCTTGCTTCTTCGTAAGCTTATGGCCATGGTTTTCGTGGCATAAGTCTTCCTCTTTTCCACCACCACATTGGCAAAGTTCGTCGTCATCCTCCTTCTCCTCCTCTTATAATATAAAAAGAGAGAGATTAGTGAATATTATATTATATATACATACATATATATATATATATATATATATATATATATATATATATTGGTGAAGAAGACATTGCGCCGAAATACCGTCCGACGGTTCGCTCAGCTAGGCTTGCCTACCGTGAAGATTTGGAAAGATTTTAGGTGAGAACTCTTTAACCATGGTTTATATATTTAATTTGTAGTTAGACTAATTTAAATATAGTGATGAATTATTAGTGGTTAATGATGATTGATGTTTGTTGTGATGGATGATGGATGCGTAGTTTTAGCGTTAGTGTTATAACGCTTGTGCACAGTTATGATTTATTTAATTATGTTGATGATGGTTGTTATAGATGTTTATAATGGTTGTTGATGTTGTTTTGCACACACTATGACACAACAATTATGGTATCACATTGGTGATCGACAAATCTCCTTCGTAATTAGAAACAATATCAATATTGAAGTTAAAGGTTAATAATTGGGGAAGACCATATGTATGAATTCATATATATTGATAAAGTTCTTTAAATGAATAAATAAATACCAGAATGTTCTAGGATGACAGAGAGGATAGTGTCTAGGCTTGGGTTTGGAAAATATAGTTTCCTGCTCTCCCTGGCTATCCCTAACTGATCCGACGAATGAGATGGTTAATTTGAAATTATTTGAATTTAGAAATGAATTGGAATTTGATTTATTAAGTAAAAAATAAAAGTTGAATTTTGAACACAAAATAATTTGGAAAGTCAATGCAAATTATTTTAAATTGTTTTAAATGTTTTACATGAGTATATAATGGTTTTCTAAAGTATTTTGAAATACCGAAGAATAATTTTTATTTCGGTCAAAATAGAGCTTGTCGCACAATGCCAATTTATGTATTTTAGTTACAAACTTTAAACGCTTATAAGTTTTGCAATCTAAATAGGATTTCCAAGAAATGAAAAACAATTGATTTATATTGACAAGAGCTTTTAAATGAGTGAAAGCAGATTTTAATTTTGAGTTATAATTTTCAAGTTTTGTTTAAAACCTGTTGACGTTAAAAGTTGGTCACTAGTGACGATCAACCCCCAATCGTGTGTAGAACACGCGAATACTGATTATAAAATGCAGAAAAAGTAAAGGAAACGAGGAAAACACACAGAATTTTTATAGTGGTTCGGCAAAGACGGTGGTGCCTACGTCCACTTTATATATATTACTTTTGCTTTTGATTACAATACAATGCTTTCTCTATTTAGAGAAAAGAGAGAAGGCGGCTATTTTCTCTTCTAGATAATGTTTTTTTGGGAAGAAGAAGAAGTATGAGCCGAAAAAAGAAAGGTCAGAGAAGTCTCTCCAAATCGTCCTTTTCCTCATTAAACTTTGAGGTACTTATAGACGGGGATAGCAACTTGGGCTGTTGTGACATGGCCCGACCTTTCCGGAAAAGCTCGGACATGTGGAGTCCATCACTTGGTTAGAATAACAACTGAAGATTGATTCCATTATTCATAAATAGTATCCTCGGAAGTTGTGGCCGACGTGGCATCCACGGCGAGGCATATCAAAAGTAAAGCTTTGTTCGGATATGGTTGACCGCTTTTTCTTCCTTGAGAGTCAGGCCAAGTATTTGAATAGCTCGGCTAGATATTTCATGTAAATCCGAAATACTCGGTCGATACCCCATGTGCGAGAGGGGTTCTCTCGGTTGACCGGGAGAGTGAGTCTTCCGGGTTGAGATATCGACTTGATTGGCCCGATATGCAGCTACCTCGGGCCAAGCTTCTGCGGGGCTTCCTAGAATGCGATCTGTCTAACTCGGTTGGTTGCGTGTTTGGGCTTCGATTTGGTCTGCCGCGTCTTTTACCAAAAAGAGGGTTAACACTTTGCCTCTCAGAATGCATCTTCTTCGATAGAGGAAGGTGTGTTCTAAAATATGAATCGAAGCATAATTGCTCGAGCAGCTATAGTCGCACCGGACCATATTAAGGCCAGAAATCTGACGGTTCCGATGTTGTATTAAGGCCAGGGAACCAACGACCAAACTGGGTCGTATAAGGTCAGAAAACCGACTACTATCGGAAACCGTATTAAGGCCGAGATGATGATCGCCTTCATGAGAGTTTGTTAAGACAAAAAATAAACCGTTCTCGGCTTAGAGAAGGCTAATGGGTCGAGCATTTTATTTCACTTGGCTTTAAGAGGTGGCTAGTATTAACCATACTCGGCTTAATGGCGAGTATTAACCATACTCGGCTTAATGGCGAGTATTAACCATACTCGGCTTAGAGGGGGCGAGTATTAACCATACTCGGCTTAGAGGGGGTGAGTATTAACCATACTCGGCTTAGGGAAAGTGTTTTCCGTGCTCGACTCATGTAAGATTAGTGTATCTAGCGAGCGGCAGAAGCTCATGGTGTAGATAAAGAAGGGGTGAGTATCATCCATGCTCGTCTTAAAGAAGTATACCACACTCGGTTAGGGGAGTAGGTATTAATGTATAGCGGTAGGCTTTCGCGCTGACCACATTAAAAGAGGGGGGCGAGCATTATCCATGCTCGACTTTAGAATTTCCCGAACATTATCCATATTTGTAAATGAGCATTCATAGCGACTAAAGAATTATTACAAAAAAAAAATTCAAAGAGGACATCGATTGATTACAGAGCATGCCTAGGAGCTAAATCCTAACCCCATACATGTGTACATCAAAGCGTCCTTCTTATTGAAAGAAATACATCAGAAAAATCTAATTAATGATAATGCCGCGAGTGCTAGTCTCAGGGTCCCTTCCATTTCTAGGAGCTCGTGGATTGACCTGAGGAGCTTGGGCAGAAGGCCGTGGCAGCAAAGGCCGGGGCACGACTCTTGACATATTCGGGAAGCTCCCCTTTTCTGACTCGATCCTCAATGAGATCACGTAGATGGCGGCATTCATCGGTGCTACGTCCAACTACGTTGTGGAACATACAATGTTTGCCAGAATCGAGCTCTATCTGGGTTGGTTCTCGTCGAGGTGGTCTTGGAGTGGGCAGGGACCCTCGTATGTCAGGGTAGATATCGAGCATGGAGGAATTGAGTTCGGTGTACTGGTCATACTTACTTTCGATCCAAGGTCACACATGACGCTCGCTCTTTTCCAGGGCTTTTCCTCTTCCTTTATTCTGGCCTTTGTTGTTGAGTGGACCTTGTTGTTTGGCGGCTAGGACCTCAAGGCTCTCCATCTCAATGCTGGCGTCTTCTTGTCGGAGGAATCGCTCGGCCTCGGAGTAGAAGTCATCTATATCGTTGGGGGGATCTTTGGTTAAAGAGACTGAGAATTCTGATCGGTTCTGAATTCCTGCAATGGCAGCCATAAGTACCATCGATGGCTCGGGCCGATCGAATGACGCTACTGCCGCGTTGAACCTTTCGAGGAAGGATTTAAGTGTTTCTCCTGATCGATACTTGATGGTGGATAAGAACATAACGCTCTTTGGTCAAGAGATATTACTCTGAATTGTTCGATGAAGCAGGTGACCAGAGTGTTCCAACTGCTGATCGACTCCATTGTCAGTTGTCGAAACCACATTTCAGCTATGTCTGTAAGAAAGAGTGGGAAGCACTTAGCCATGACGTTGGTCAATGCGCCAAGTACTTCCATATGTCGGATGTATCGCATGAGGTAGATGGTTGGATCAGTGCGACCATTGTATGGCTCGATAGCTTGGAACTTGAAGTCCGGAGGGTTTCGGGAATTTCTGATTTCCCTGGTGAAAGGGTTGCGATTGACATTATCTATGTCTTGTTGCGAGGAAGTGCCCCGAGTGAAGCATCGGATAATGCTTGCAAGATGGATTCCATCTCCAAGGAGTCATTGCCATGAATTTAGCTCAGTATCCAGGGAAGCTTCAGTGCGAGGATGTGGAAAAAGCATGCTCGGAAGGGCGGCCGTTGGCTGGGCCCGTCTTCCGAGAGTTGAGTGAGGGTGTAAGGGAAAGTGATCCACAGTAGGTGGTTCTAGGGAGAATGGCCCTTCTTGAACCTGATGAGTAGTGGGTTGAGCCGTACCCATAACAGAGGGCCTAGGATGATCCAGCATAGCATGTGATGTTCGGAGCTCAGAGGTGCCCCTGGTGGGAGCGAGGTTAGTAGGGTATACGATAGCATTTTATTCTGCCGCTGTGAGGACCAGAATAGTGGGGTGCCTTCCCTACTTCGAAGGGAAGGCCTCACCAGCTCTTCGTTGAAGGTGAAGAGTGGTTAGACTAGTCTGTGGTAAGATTTCGGGTTGTAATGGGAATGGCACTGATTCTGATGGACCCGGTGGTTGCTCCACCGGTTCGATAGGTCGAGCTATTCCCAAGAGTAGAGGCAAAGTGTTCGACCGATCTAGATCTTAATCGCAAGCTTCTTGAGGTTCTGCTGCTGCAGCTGCGCTGGTTGCTGGAAGTGATACTCCTGGTTGAGGTCGATCGGTTGGTGGAACCAAACCTAGATGAAATAAAGGTGTAGCCTGATCAGTGGCCTGATTCTGTGCAGACCGAAGATCAGTTGTTGCCCCAGTCTCGGCCGGTGGAGGAATTGATGTTGAAGCGTTCAATCCTATCTCCAGTCGACCGAGAAGGTGATCCATCAACCACTGCTGTCATTCGAGGAGTTTATCCTGAGATGTCATATGGTCTTTGAACTCGACCATGATTTATCCATGTTGTCCCGGGTAAGAAATTGAGACATATCTCCATGAGAGGAAACTTCGTGATTGGCTTTTGTAGTATTAGTATCATCTGCATCGGTGTTTGTAGGACGAGAGGATGTTGTATCTTTCTTTCGTTTGTTCGCCATGGATTAAGGCAAATCCCCCCTGCCTGGAGCGCCAAAGTGTTGACGTCAAAAGTTGGTCACTAGTGATGATCAACCCCCAATCGTGTGTAGAACACGCGAATACTGATTATAAAATGCAGAAAAAGTAAAGGAAACAGGGAAAACACACAGAATTTTTATAGTGATTCGGCAAAGACGGTGCCTACGTCCACTTTATATATATAACTTTTACTTTTGATTACAAGTACAATGCTTTTTCTATTTGAAGAAAAGAGAGAAGGCGGCTATTTTCTCTTCCAGATAATGTTTTTCTGGGAAGAAGAAGAAGTATGAGCCGAAAAAATAAAGGTCAGAGAAGTCTCTCCAAATCGTCCTTTTCCTCTTTAAGCTTTGAGGTATTTATAGGCGGGGATAGCAGCTTGGTCTGTTGTGACATGGCCCAGCCTTTCCGGAAAAGCTCGGACACATGGAGTCCATCACTTGGTTAGAATAGCGGCTGAAGACTGATTCCATTATTCATAAATAGTATCCTTGGAAGTTGTGGCCGACATGGCATCCATGGTGAGGTATATCAAAAATAGAACTTTGTCTGGATATGGTGGACCGCTTTTTCTTCCTTGAGAGTTAGGCCAAGTATTTGAACAACTCAGCTGGATATTTCGTGTAGATCCGAAATACTCGGTTGATACGCCCTGTGCGAGAGCGGTTCTCTTGGTTGACTGGGAGAGCGAGTCTTCCGGGGTGAGATATCGACTTGATTGGCCCGATATGCGGCTACCTCGGTCAAGCTTCTACGGGGCTTCCTGGAATGTGATTTGTCTAACTCGGTTGGTTGCGTGTTTGGGCTTCAATTGGGCCTGCCGAGTCTTTTACCAAAAAGAGGGTTAATGAAACCGTTTCAGGAAAATGTCGCTGTAAGAGAAGTTATCGACCATAACCATAAACAACCATTTTTAATGTTTATAAAAATATGGAAAAAATTTGTAAAATCATTATAAATTATGTAAAAATGTTTTGAATTGTAAAGTTTAATTTTTGACTAAGATAAATGATATTTTGAGATAACTGTTTTGTTACGCTTTTGAAAACACTATTGTAACGCTTTCTTCGGAAACAATCGATTTTGAAGTTTATAACCTGCAAACCGTTTTCTGAACTATAAGTAATCATTTGTAAATGATTGGTGGAATATTTTCAAAGACTTAAATGTATCGAAAATGTTTTATATGGAAATTAAATTGATTTATTTGTTACTAAAACGGGGTTTTCAATTTTAAATAATTGGATATAGTTGGAGATAAATCTTCGGATGTTTGATATTAATTCGATAGATGACGACTCTTACTATTTGAGGAATTTAAAAGTTAGTTCACCGTTATTCCACTTATAGTGTGAGATGGACACATAGATTAATATTAAGTATAAGTTGATGATATTTCTATCCAGATTTAATGTCAAAGAGTTGGATAAATCTTTTAATTAAGGTATGGGTTTCCCAATTTGATTGGGATAAGTTGGATAGAAATAATCTTCAGATATTTCATATGAAATTCTGTGGTGTAAACGTATACTATTTGAGGAATTTGGAAGATATTATTATTATATCGTTATTCCACTTATAGTATTCGTTGATTATGAGAATTGATATCGAATATAAGTAGATACAATTTCTGTGTAACTTATGTTCAATATCGATTGATTTGTGTTTTGTCATGAACCATATCTTCAATAATATCATTCTTGAAACCCAATGAGATTGAGTTATGGAAATTCATAGCGTAATTTGAGGATTTAATCAGATCTTTGATTTGAGGAAATTAAAAGTGAGGAATTGGAAAGAAAGTATAATCTTTTAGTTAAGATTAAAGAATGGAATATTGGAAAATCAATTTAATTGGAAACTAGGTTTGAAATGTGGGGTAAGCGTTTTCAAAGGAAACTGGGTTTTTGATAACGAGTTATCAAATGGAAAATTAATTAAGGCTTTGAGGCTAAATTATCTTTGATTTAAGGGATGTTTTTTAAAAGAGAAAGGTTAAATATGGATTTTGTTATAATTTGAGAATAGATTTAAAGAAGTTTAATACAACAAAATCCAAGATGGAAGGAGATTTGGTAGAAAGCCTGTGTGTTCTGCAATTGTGTTTTTAATTGCGCTTATTATTTGGAAAGATCGGGATCGGAATTATATCTGAAAACCATTCCAAGTAATAATATGACGTTGTGGAGCAATTGAAGACATTGGAGACGACATTGAAGACCGAGACCCTTCATGTCATAAGGGCGACTTGTTGAATGTCTCGAATGGTTGGCTTCCATTCGCAGATGGATTTTATATATCAGTTAAGTGGCAAGAAGCCCGAATATATGTGAAGGAATTCCGGATTGTTGTTTCGTTCAGACCCAGAATGGACATGTATGGATTGTGTGTCTGACATTGTAATTGACTGCGTAGCACTGATCTTTATTAATACATATCTGCTTGGTGGCAGAGAATTTATTCTCTTGCTTAACACCCTTCTCTAAGATGTATGAGCTTAGAGGTTATATACTGATGGAAATCAGTGATGTGTAGTGAATGGGCAATGTGGCATACTTAAGTTATGTGATGAGCTATGGATGATAAAAGCATGGCTTATTTAAGCGTAGCTTTGTGTATATCGTAACCTCGACGAACCTCACACCCCGGATTGATGGTTATCAGATTTATATGTTCGTTTCGTATGTTCATTGCACCGGGATGTGATGATGAAAGGGTACTACGAAGTCCCCAGTCTGGGATACTATTTGTTGGGTACTCTGATTCATGTATGGTAGGTTAGTATAACGGAGTCCGAGTCTGGACGTTATCCGCAAGTACTGGGATGATGCACGCAAGAAAGTTTGTGAGCCCACGAATGATCTTTCGTACCAGGAACCATCGTGTTGGAAACCCAATCTCCACTACGAGCCCGTACGGTTTTGATTGTATAGCCTGCTGGTTACCGGTAGGATTGTCAGTATGATGGGATGGGGCATTATGCTTGCTAGGATTAATACATTTATTTGATAAAATGGTTTTCACACTATATATAGTATTAAAAGAGGATTTTCGCATATGAAAGCATTTTTGGTTACATAAGGCAAAACTCGCCCATCTGATGTGCGCTTGCACTGGTATGCACATGGAGTAAACCCGTTCCGCATTAACTGCGTGGTCCGGTGAATGACCTAACTTTAAAATAAACCCTAAAAACAACTGTTTTGAGTTCTCACTCCAGTCCCATGACTGACCTAGAGTTTATTGTTCCCATATCTAAACTCTGGGTGCCCATAATTTTTACATGGGCAACTTAGTAGTTTGGTTCGCAGATTTAGCCTTTGAGTTAGTTGGAGCAGGATTCTGGTTTTAGCTGGAGCTATTATGTCTTGGAGCATTTGCATTCTTCCGCTGAGTTTAGTATCTTTTCCACTGTGTAACCGATGTACTCTGATGTACCTCTTGTAACTCTGATGTAATATTATTTTAATGATAATGGAAAAGTTCTTTTTATTTTGTGCAAGTGTGTAAGTGCCTCTAACAATTCGTCTTTATGAACGGTTTAAGTTGCTTTAATCACTGGCGAAAACCGGCAAAATGCCGGGTCATTACAGTTTCGATGATAACACCTATACAATAATAAATGTAAATGTACATATATTATTGTTATACAGTTATAATATATCGTGGTTGAAAACTCAAGACGAAGATACAAAGAAATATACACATTGGTCCAAGTTAGGCATTTATGGGATAGAGCATCAGACGTCTGATTTTGATCTCTGAAATTTTCCAATATCCATGTCAGACGTCTGAATCTAGGCTCAGGATTTTTTTTAAAAGAAGCAATAGTTAAATCTGAAAGGATGCCTCTTCACATTTTCAACAAAACTCTTCAACCATGAGCAAAAGCATCTCCAGGCCTGAAAGGAAATAGAAGCGATTACTCAGAGCAACTGTACAATGATAGTTATATATATATATATATATATATATATATATATATATATATATATATGTTACACTCAAGATCGAGATAGACAACTTCTCTAATTTTCTACTCGATTCATCTATTCTACCTATAATGCTTCTTGTATCAAACTTGTAATCACAATCACATATTCATCCATATCGTCATACACTATCAAGTATACAATACTCAAGTAGATATAGGAAGATCATTGTATTACTAGTTAACATCCGTGTTGTCTAGAACAAACTATTGTTTAAGAAACTTTCTTGTATCTAAGTCTATTCCTCCGGGAGAAGCGAGGGTGTTTGGTTAGTGAAAGACTGAAGAGGAGCCTTGGACTGAGCGTTGGAGATGTGGTTTGAACCAGTATAAAAACTCTAGTGTGACTACTCTTTTTTATCTGCTTTATTATATTTCGTTATTCATAATATTATACACATATTTGTCATATACTATAGATACGATCCATTTAGATTTAACATATTTAACTATTTTTATTTTATAATTATTTTAATAAGATCATTTCATATTAAATTATCTATCTATGTTTTATAACTATTAAGTTAGTTTATACTTAAAATTTTCCATTATTATGTTCATATCATTATTTTAGATAAAGGTCCATTTCCAATTTTTGCAATTTAAAATCTTAATTGTTCAAATATAAGATTTCATAAAGATAAATTATGATATGAAAATTAAAAATCAAAGTTAAAATTTTGGAAATGAACTATCTAAAATATGCGAACTTGAGCTTGAATCTGAATCTAATAATTGAAATTAAATTTGGGTTTGTGTTTGAATTTTTTGTATTGCATAGATTTGGGAAATGATAATGATAATTTGTTGTAACATCCCGTATTTTTGTAGTCAGATATTTAATTTAATCTATTATTTTAGATATTGATTTCGAATTTTAAATGTATTTATGATATATAATTAGTTTATATAATGAAGTTTGAACGTTAAATTTATATATAATTATAAACGAGCTCGTAACATCGTGATAGTTCATAATTTTCGTTTTGAACTTCAATTGAATATACAGAATCCATTTTAAGTTGGAATTTTTTGAAATAAGAATCATACGAATCTATTTGTTTCTAATAAAAGAGAAAAATGGAGATTTCATATTATAGATTGTAAGTTATGTCCAATTCAAATTTTCAAATAATTGCTATGGAATCGTTTATAAATATAATGATTTATTTAATAAATAGAAATGAATTTTTATATATTTAGAATATCGTTTAACCCAGAATTTTGAACATCGAGTTAACAATATATATATATATATATATATATATATATATATATATATATATAGGCTTATCTTGAAGTTGTATGAGATTTCAATTGGAAATATACGATAATAATAGAATTGTTTTGTGTTTAAAAAAATCATATCGATATTTTATAAGCTTTAGAAATAGCTATTTTCCTAACGACCTCCGTTTTTGACAAAACAAATTTTATTGGAATACGTATAGCTATTTATTGCTAGATTTCCAGTTTGGAGCCAATCGGAGTTGTTTTATTTGTGTGTGCAATTCAAAGGTGAACTAATAAATAAAGTGGAATTAAAATAATGTCGTTTGGCAAATGAAGTCGGTTTTCAACGAAACGAATTTCATTAGGACCGGAACATTAAGACATAGCGGTGTATCTATTTTCATTGTGTTTGGAGCTTGTGTGTTGCAGTAGGAATATTACGGGTCAATGGTTATAAGCCGTAGAGTTTAGTACCGTATAAAAAAATAAAAATAAAACTTAACTCCTAAGAAATGAGGTACATATATCCACCCAAAGATATTAATAACACAGACCTACCTAATATATATATGCCTCAAGCGTACCCTACAACACTATTCCTTTCTTGTTAAGATTTTACCTATTCTACATGCCTAGTTAAAATTTTATACGGCTATCATTGTCACATTGAATTTAAAGCACAAGCAATCCTACCCACCGCATGCCTAGCCTAATTTATTATATTTTCAATGCGTCCCATTTCAGTAGAAAGGAAAGCTCACTGTCTCCTACACACAGAGCAAGCAGTCCTATGGTTTGAAATTTTTTGCCTTGGTTTGTACGTGGTGAGTATGACGGGGTCCATATCCTAATTTCCTTCGCGTATATATAAACCACAACCCTAAAATTTCGTCAATCTCTTTCCTGCGTGGTCAAAAACAAACTGTGCCTCCACTAATAATCATGAACGACCAGAAATTCCTGTCCTTCCCCCTTAACTATTTTTTAATCCTTGAAGCTAATCGAAAACTTGTCAGCTATAATAATCTAGAGCTCAATGAGAGCTACGAAATAAACAGTTAGATATAAGATGTCGTGGAGGCCGGAATGGCGTTGAACAATAGTGACGGTCAAAGGCTTTCTGAGTGCAAGTGACCGGCTCGAGTGGCGGGAGTTGCTAGGCGATGAGAGAGGGGACTCGAGCGCACTCGCCTGTGTAGTCAGATGGGACTCTGGTGTTGGTGAACAACATCGTGGCGTGATGTTGCATGGTGAAATTATGGACAACGTAAGTTATTTTCTTGGAATGAAGTAGTAGGTGCAGTTGTTTTCAATGGGGATGGTTATCTCGTGTAAAAAAAGAAGAGAATATATATATATATATATATACACGGGAAGAACCAAGAGCAGCAATGGGGAGCAACGTTGAGGCAACAGGGTTTGTATTCCTGAAGCTTGGAAAATGAAGAACAGAAAGGGACAAGTTGACGTAAAGGGAATTTAATTGGGTCGCGCTATTTCAAAAACCAACAGGCTGAATATTTTAAACGTAAATAATATTTTCATTTAGTTAAATTAGGTTAATTAGGAAGTTTGTTAAGTTAATTTTGTAACAACCCGGAAAATCAAAACCAGTTTAAATTTTTTATTTTGTCAATTTTAATGGATTTTGAATATTTAAAATGATTTATTTTAAATAATAATGACTAGAAATTTATTTTGAATAGAATTATAACATATATATTTATTTAAATCGAAGTTAGAATATAAATATTTATTTTAATTATAAAAGGAATTGGTAACGGCGTGGTAGTTTGAAAATTCGATTTCAATTTTCAGTTGAATGTGCAGGATTCAAAATAAACCGGATTTTGGTAAAACCAAAAATATTTGAATCTGTTTGAAAATATCTTTCCAACGGATATGAAAAATTGAAATCTTATAGCGGGAATAAAAAGTTATGTCCAGTTGAAAATTCAGAATAGTCGCTATGGAAAATATAGCCCTTAAAATAGCGATTTTGCAAACGACCTTCGTTTTCGACGAGACCACTTTTGTTGGATCTGGAATGTCAAATTATTGCTAGATTCCAATTTTCATAATTTTTGGAATCAATATGTGAGAGTGGTGAATTTAAACGTGTTTGGTCAATTTAGTTTGAATTTAATCGACTGGAATATGACCGTTTTTCAAACGGTCTCCAAATTCGACGAAATTAGTTTTGTTAGGACCGTATCGTCAAAACATAGCTAGATTTATTTTTCTGGAATTTTTGGAGTCCGTATGTGGCCCCGGTAAATTAAAAAGTACGTTAAAATCAATTTGGAATGTTATATTAATTCAAATTTTAATTTAAACGAAAACTGATCGAAATGATGGAATGGGCTTACGGGAATTGCGTTCGGAATGGAGGTAATTAGTTAGGGACGACAGTCAGTGGGTTTGATTTGGAGTTTGAATTAAAAAGTAACTTTTTGGAGAAAAATAAAATAAAATAAATATATATATTTACTTGGTCAACACACCCTCCACTCTCTCTCTCTCTCTTTCGTTCAGATTTAAAACAAAAAAAGAGAAAGAAATGCACGAACCACTCCAGCGCCCTCCCGTCGCTGCCACCAACCACCTCCCCTCCTCCTCCTTCCCCTCCTCCTCTCCTCCTCCTCTTCTTCTTCCTCCTCTTTCCCTCTTTCAATTAGCAAATCCGTAAGCCCTAAATCACCCAAACCTGCCACCACCCCTGCCGCCGCCACCCACCAGCGGCCTCCCCACCCCAGTTTGGTCCGACGCCGCCTCTGGCCACCTTCCCCTTGGTCGTGCCCCCCCCCCCCCCCCCGATCACCAAAAACCCATTCTCCAAAATTCCCGTTTTGCATTTAACCCCTGTCACTATTTCGCCAATAACTCTCAAACCGTGCATTTCTGGCCAAAACTCCACAATACCAAAATCAAAGAGCACGATTTTTTCTTCGATTTGGTATATGAAAGTCCTATTTTGGATTGCAGAGCTGTCCGGAAATCGCGTCCGAAATCAACGAATCTGCTGCTGTTTTTCGCGATTTCCGGCTAATTGGTGCGTTTTTGGAAGAAAGTCCACTAGGTAAAAGTTGTCCGAAATGGCGCGTTTAGGCTAGTGACTAAGTTTGGTGAGGATTGAAGGCCGTATGGAACTTCTAGAGCCAAAGAGGCGAATTCAAGTGCGAGAAAGCGACAAAATGGAGCGCGACAACAAAATCCGCTAAATCAAGAATGGAGGTGTGGATCCCAAAGGTGAGAACTTCTCACTTTAATTTATTTTCTAGTTAGAAATATATACTAGGATGCAGACGGTGCTTAGTAGCACCCGACACCTTTGTTTGAAACCATGTTTGTTTGGTTGTTTGGTTGATTGGATTATTTGGTTGAATTCGGTTTGGAAAATGAAATGAATTGATTAGAATTTGGTTTGTACATGGCGCAAGCCATTATTAGACGAGGGATAAGGCTAGACCTTATTCCGGTTCTAGTATCGCGCCGTTATGCTGCCGAAATTTTGTAAAAATGTTAGAACAATAAAAATATCATTTTTATTGTATAAATGAACTGTATAAAATATTCATGAGTTGAAATAAATATTTTATAGTTAAAAATAAAAAATTTAACGTGTATATGAAAATAAATATTCATTTACAAATCAGACGATTTGTTTATGTACACTCATTTGACTGATATTGATTGGGATGATATATTTTACACATCGCCCAACTGTACAAATAATAATCAATGTTTGTTGTTTGAAACTCCACACGGGTATCAGGATGATATTTGACGTACACTAATCCTAATTGTTTAGTTGTATGTCAATCGATGGATTGATAGACAGTTGTAAGCGTTAATTGTTTATATTTAACGTTTATGCAGTTGTGTAATGCACTCTGGATGAAGGTTGACTGTGTTTGATTATTGTTGTGTACATATGTGTATGAAATTCATATAAATAAAATTATATGGTAATTGACTGTGCTTGATTCCAATTCAGAAAGAACAAATATTTTAAAATAATGAATATTTTAAAATTAAGGAATATTCGGTAATGTGTAACGACCCGTATTCTACGCATCGAAGGATCGTAGAATATTTATTTCTTTCACATACGAAGTCGTATGGTCATATAACTTTGGAAGACGACTATTGGGGTCATTTCCCATGTTCATGATTTTTGCCGATTTTTAAATGACCATTTTGCCCCTAGCTGATCTTGTTTCGGCCATAACTTTTGATTGGAAAGGAGTTTTGACCTGAAACCACTTCCATTAGATCCGGATGATGGTTTACCTTTCCGTAGAGTGGCCATACATGAAAAACGGACTTACCATTTAGGAGATATGGCTGAAATAAGGTTTGGAAGATGAAAACTTCTTAACTGGGCCAAATGAGGCGATTAGTGAATGGGCCCATAACCCATTTCGGGATTAGGGTTTTGGGGAGGCTGAAATGAGCTAGGTTTTCGTTTCATTTCAGTTTTCTAGCCGCCACTTTCATTCTAGGAACCCTAACAATGGCCTCCAACATCTAGAATCACCTCTAATCACTTTCTAATCAAGTATTAGCCTAATCTACGTCAAATCAAAGGGAAATAGCACCAAAGCAAGGTTGGAACTGCTGTTAGACATCAGTATACGCCCGAATCAGCGGAGTTTCAGCTTTGAAAGTTTTAATTTTTGGCTAAGGTGAGTGATTAGCCTTGTTTTATACTAATTAAGGTTAATTAAGGGTAATTAGTGATAATTAGTGAATTTATACATGATTAAAATCTGGAAAAATATTTATAAATTTTGAAATATTGTTTTAGGCCTCTGTTAGAAAATTTGGTTAGTTTGGTTAAGTTTTACTAATCCTATCATTAGTTTTGCTTAAACATGATTAAGGGAAAATATGAGTTTTTGGTTATGTTTGATCTGTTTTAACATATCAAATTGTTGTTTTAGTGTTTGTGGTCAATTATACATGTTGCTATGACTGTTTGGAATGATCTGTGATTGTTTAGAGGAGTTAGAATGGTCGAAAACGCCGTCGTATGGCGTAAAACAGTCGCTGGAAAAGTTGCAAGAAATGTGCAGAGTTTCGGACCGGATCGGATCGGATTATAGGGCTCGGATCGGATCGGTGGACCGGGCAAGGGGGAATACGAACCGGATCGGAAGTTGGCACTAGCTGGGCCTTGGCAAGAAGGAGGGCCATTTGCAAAGAGTTGGAGTTGGGTTGGGAATCAGATCAGAGCTGAGTAGGGGATCAGATCGGAAGCAAGGGCGTGGAGATCGGATCGGACTAGAGCTAGGGAGCGGGATCGAATCGGAGGACCAAGCTTGGAGCTGGAGTGAAGCACCGAACTAGATCGAGACCCATGAGCACCGAACCGAACCGACTGAATGGAAGGGGGACGACCGAACCAACCTGAAGTGGAACGATGGGGACTACCGAACCGAACCAACCTAGAGTGAAACACCGAACCGAACGGGAAGCCTAGGAGCGATGTATTCGGGTCGAACTAACTGAAGCAAGCCGAACCGAACCGGATTGAAGCTGCGATTACGTGATGACTCTTCTGAAGACCAACTCCAATTTGACCAAAACCCGAGATGCAAAGGAAGTCCAAATAGGAAGTAGAACTCAGGATCCAGTTGGGTGGTTATCTTCATGAGTTGGGCTTTGCTGCGGGACGTGTGCAAAGGGGTTATCGATGTCTATAACTTTGGATCACTATGGAGTAGGGGGTATGTGGACAGATTCAGGGCTACAGTGGCCTAGGTAGGACTATTGGCTATGGACCAATGAGGTGGGTCATTTGTAAGGATTTAGTCATGACTCCATGGGGCAAGCTTGGTGGTAGCAATAGTTATACAAGTCGAACTCCGTCACTACCTCGATGGGTCTAGTGATCGAAGTGGTGGATATCGTATGCTTTACGCACTGAGTGAGAGATTTGAGGATGGTTGCTATGGTTGATTGTTTGTCATCACTATGTCATGTACACCCCCACCCCCGTATTCTTTACACCATATGTTAGTGGCACCTTAGAGTATTGTACAGTATGTAGTGCTAACTCTTTGGTTGCAGGTCCAGGTTCAGGTATGGTTTAGTATACCTGTTATTGTTCTGTTTTGCTGCTTATCGCTCATACTAGACTTTTGTCTGACCCAAAGTTTTATGTCTCTTCTTATTACTCTGGGTGCTCTTAAATGGGCAGACTAGAGACAGGTTAGGTGGTATGCACGAGTAGCTGTACCGGAGACGAGCAGAAGGCTCCCACGTATGATATATATAGATATTCTCCCTGTGTCACTGCTGGTCACTACTTTGGGCATTAGTAGTGTACCTTCCCTTTCTTTTGCTTTAGAGACAGTTTTAAAGTTGTAATAATGATGATGTGGAACATAATCTGTATTTGGATTTTCCGCTGCTATGATGTTTAGTTTTCAGCTTATGCACTGTCTCGCCTGTTTTATGTCAAAGTTTGTCATTATTATATTTTATTCCATGCGCTGTGAGATATTCTACAGGTTCTTTGTTAGTTCACCAATAAGTCCTCTTCTTTTTCCTTTCTTTGGCGACCGTTCCGTGCTGGTTGGACGTTGGCACAATGCACTTTCTTTGAAATGTCGGCTGGTGCGGGGCGGGCCGTCACATAATGGATCAAAATATGGTTTTGATGTCCGATTTGGGATGGACACGAAAATATTGAAATATATGAAGCCGTGTTGATTAGATTAACGCCATTTTGACATGAACGATATTTATATTGATTTTATTCATTTTTATAATGAATATCGAAAAGGAAGTGATTTCAAAATCAAATGTTTTGAAAATATTATCATTTATATATTAATGATATGGAATATTCAATTTTGATTTAAAATTGAATGTGAAGTTGAAATCGTTTTGAAAACGAATTTAAAACGATTTATAAAATACGTTTTAAATGGAAATCAACGAAATATATAATATATATATATATATATATATTATATATTTAATGGCATGAATAGAACGTGCCGCGCCGTGGTAGTTCGCGAATTTCAACCATTGACTTCGAGTTGACATTACGGGAGATCCGACCGTCGGATTCTCCTAAAACCGAAACCGTTGGGTTCGTATCGAAAAGAGCTTTCCAACGAATATAAGGTATTTGAAATCTAACGGTTGGATTTGGAATTATGTCCAAATCAAATTTGGAAAAGGCCGTTGTAAGTGCAGTTCGATGAACGTTTATGGAAATCGACTGTACGGGCCTTGATAAAATTATTAAAAATATCAATAATTTGTGTAAAATCCTAATAAATGATTTGGAAAGTATTGGGATGAAGAAATCCATATTTGAAAAGACAAAAGTATATTTTATCAAAATGAACTAGTTATGAACTAGAATTATAATCCAATATTTTTAAATAAATAAATTGGATTTGAAATGGTTTTAAAAATAACCAGAATTTCCAATATATGGATTGGAAGGGATTTGGAATGGAAATAATCTTCGGAATATTTCGATATTGGATTCCGTGATTATACGGATATTGTGGAGGAATTTGGAAGATATATATATCGTTATTCCCAATACGATATTCGTTGATTTCAGAAATTGATATCGAATATAAGCCGATATAATTTCTGTTCAGAGCCTTGTATTTAATATTGAATTGGATTTGGGTTGTCGTGAACGGTGTCTTCAGTAACACTTTTCTTAAACCCCGTATGAAAAGAATGAATCTTTTAATTAAGAATATTCGAGTTCCGGTTATATTTGATAATTGGAATGAAATGGAACGTGAATTGGGTTTATTATGAACTGTATTTTAGCGACATTCGTTCTTTAACCCTATTTACAGTGAAATATGATTTGGAATTTATAAATATTTTAATTAATATTTAGGGGAATTTTCCAAAGAAGAGTTTTCCAATTTAATAAAATGAATTGGAATGGAATGAAATTCAATTTGGTAATAATCGACGTGAACTTCTATTGAGGAAGACCGTTATTATACATGGAATTTAAAAGGCTTTGCCGTTATTCCATTTATATTATTGGTTGGATACGGAATGTGATTTTGGGTTTATCATGAACTGTGTTTTAAATGACATTAGTTCTTTAATCCAGTTAAAGATAAGATTAATTTCTTAACTTTGAATAATCATTAAGCAATGATTGTTGAGATTAAGACTGAATTAGAGTTTTAATGAATCTTTAATTAGATTGTAAGGCGAATGAGATAATTGAATTTATTGAATTCATGAAATGATCGAGAATGGAGTATCACTAGTTTTGCTCCAAGCGATAGTTAAATCTTTAATTAGATTTGAACGTGAAATGTTAATTAATTTTACCGATAACATTGTGGTGTTAGATATGGAGTATTACCAGTTTTGCTCCATGGGATGAATAGGTTGGGATTGAGAATATAATAAATGATTACTTCGGTAAGGTTCGCTTATCCCAACTAGTTTGGATAAACCTTAATTTGGTTTGAATTAATATCCAAAGGAAGATTAAAGAATAAATTTAAAGAATTTATCTTTGATAAAACTAATGGGAACCTTTCCCAAAGGATATGAATATTTAAATAAAGGAATATTCAGAATTGGAATGAGGCGTATGTTGTGTTTTCATAGCACTTGTTTATTATATACGCGAGTTATTCGGAAAGACCGGGTTTATCCCATTCTGAATAACTGAATCGGCGATGAGTCGACGATGAAGATGGTGGTTGAAGACCAGAGGTCTTCACATCATTTGGATGATTACTGATGTCTTGATTGGGCTGTACACCCAAGACCAGGTAATAAGTGGTGATCGTCCAGACGTACTTGGAGATCGACCGGATATGCGAGGACCTCTCTCCTATATTGGACATACGGGACGAGGAATAAGGTGCCTCCGGTTACGTTTAGACCCAGAACGGACTTGTAAATGGATGTGTGTCTGACATTGGATTTCATTCTGTGTGATTGATAGACATCAGTTGCATGGCGTGAATTACCTATGTGGCATGCTGAGATGCAAATGATCAAGGCTTCTATTGAAAAGCAGAGTCTTGTGGTTGATGATCAAAGCACGGCTTTAATATAGCATAGCTTTGTGTATAGCGTTAATTCGCGAGCCTCGCACCCCGGTGTGAACCAAAAACGGTAGAGGACTTCAGGGAGGGCATGCGTTTCCTTCTAGCTAGAAGTGGTGTCTAGGTTTTGCAAGCCCAGACGTTTTACTTATGCGGATGATGGATAGCAAGGCGCCTCGGTTATATCGGTCATTGCGGTGCCGATGGATGGTTTGGTCGATATATGACCAATTTACGCCCCATAGGGCGGGAAAATGCATGGTTCAGGCATTATAATCCACTCCGTGTGGACAGGCCCTGACGATCTAAGTGCAGTTGCGGCTGTTCCTGATGCACAGGCTAGAGTGTCTCGAAGCGGGAAGGACAATCCCTTGCCTTAGTTCACAGATGGAAATCCGAATTCCAATACGATATTTTACGTTTTTAGTTGTATACTATTTGCGACATAGTGGCATGGGATGCTAATGTCGTCTATGATTGATACATTTATATTTGAAGTTGTTTTTATACACTTCACACTATAATAGTATCAAAATGATTTGTTTTAAATGTACCGAGCATGTTTGGCTATTATAAGGTAAAACTCCATCCTCCAGCTTGCATCGCATTGTGTGATGGGACCTGAGTCTTATAATAGCTTCATTTTTTCAAAAAGCATTGCGCTGTTTTGTTATATGCACTGGTATTCTTGGGAGGAAACCCGTTTTGTGTTATACGGCTTGGTCCCTTGATATATTAGATTTTAAAGTAAAATTTTAAATAACTGTTTTAGTTCTCACACCAATCACATGACTGACTTGGAGTTTATTGTTTTAACCTAAACTCTGGGTGCCCCTATTTTCCACATGGGCACCTAGTAGTTTTGGGTTTGCAGATTTCTTCCTACAGGATCCTGGTTTACAGCTGGAATGATATTCGAAAAGCTCTGTATCCGTGTATCTCTTTCAGTTGTGTTTTGTATTATTTTCCGCTGCATTGTAATTTGTAGATCTCTGATATTTATCAAATTTATATTATTTGTTTATACTCTGTTGTATTCTTGTACTCTAATGAAATTGTTGTAATAAGCAATGAAATGTTCTTCTGTTTGTGTTCTGATTTGTCGTGTTCTCAGACAATCCTTTCTTTCTCTTCTCTTCGGAGACCGGGAAAGTTCGGGTCGTCACAAATTTAAACGTATATACTAAAACATTGACAACATCTTACTGCGTGAACAGAATTAGAAAAAACAAGTTGCAATGGGATCATCTTGGAGAGATCTATTCTAAAACCGATTTGGATATATTCGGAATCAGTAGTAAAATTTAATTTAATTAAACGACTATTTAATTTAACTAAAACAAACCACTTCAAAAATAAACCAAAATGAGTATAACTCACTCAGTTTATCTGTAATGACCCGCATTGGTAGAGGTATTATAATTAATTTATTTAATTATATAAATAGTGATATAGTGAATATAATGGTCATGGAATTAAATAATGGTAAATACTTAATTAAATAATAAATTAAATAATATATTTAATTCTGAAATAATCAGAATTGGCTGAAATGGCGATATGTGTGAATTGGTCAATTCAAAAGATGTAATTTAGTTTAGAATTGAATTTGAATAACGAATATATTATCTAAACGACAGTTTGAACGTAGAGTTATAATATAATTAAAATCGAGCTCGAAATGGCACTGTAGTTCGTAAATTGGCGATTCGAACTTCAAATGAATGTACAAAAGTCGTTTTAAGTCGGATTTCTGTGAAACAAGAAACGTGTGGAGCTGGTGAAGTATATCTTTCTAGTGGAAGAAAAAAATCTGGATTTCGTTGTGTAAATTTTGAGATATGTCCAAATCAAATTCTAGAAAAGTCGCTGTGGAATTCCTTTATAATTTATAAAGATATTATTTATATTTCAAAAAGGAATTTCAATATAAATCGAATATCGGGTTGACCCAGAAGTGAATATCGAGCTAGAAATTCATATAGGAATATTCTAAAGTTGTATGGTATTCCACTGTGAATATAGACGATAATATTTATTTTTAAATATTTAATTTAATTATATTTAAATATATTTATATATTTAAATGGGTCATCCATAGCTTTAAAAATAGCCACTTTTGCAAACGGAGTCGGAATTCGACGAAACTAATTCTGTTGGATCCGCAATGTCAAATAGTTGTTAGATTTCCAGTTTCGTGATTTTTAGGGTCACTGTGTGGTCGTAAGGATTTTTAGAGTGAGAAACAGTCAGTATTTTGATGGTTCAAAATACGCTGTGTGAGCATACGAAGTCAGAATTCGACGAAACTAGTTTCGTTGGGACCGTAATGTCGAACTCTAGCTACATGTCCAGTTTCATGATTTTTGTGTACCGTATGTAATCACGAGAATTTTTAGAAAGCAAAATGAGTATATAAAAGAGAATATATCGATAATATTCTTTTTATAAAATATCTAGATATTTATACCTTCTATAAATACCCCCTTCAAACCTTTCTAAACCTAATTCACTTTTCATTTCTGGTCAAAGTGTTCCGCCGCAAGTATTTTTGTTCCAGTAAATTATTTCGATCCTCCTAAATTTCATATAAAATAAAATAAAAATCTATAAATCAATATGGATGGATATTTGAATTCGTGTGGACTTTCTCTACACACTCATGTACTTATTTATGGGATCGACGCGTTTCCTGGGAATGGGTTTCCTGAACAGTAGACTTAGGGTTGGTTTTGTCTTGAATTACGAGCAACGATGGGAGGAGTCGTTGTTGAAATCGAGCTTGGGAGGTGAAACCACACTAGTGTGCGTCAGTGTGTGGAGTTCGGTGATCATTTTGGTCGTTGGGTTTTTTCCTGTTGCGAGCGAAATGGTGAACGACGGGTTTGGAAGCAGGGTACGATCTCTGTGAAAATAGGATAGGAAGGTAGAGGTCGCAAAGGATAGGAGAATGGTAGTGCTTCCACAAAGTTCGGTGGTGAATAAGAGGAGCATCATTGATAGGAAGGATCGGGAAAATTGGTGCTCTGTGATGTTGGAGGTTGCGGTCTTCAGAGGAGGGAGAAAAGCCACGAGGTCTGGGCTTGAACGGGTTGGACTTTGGAGGGTTAATGGGTCGTTGAGGGAAAAGGGTGAGGTTCGGTTTTCTTTATTGTTTAACTTTAATTTAATTTAAATAGTGTCCAACTTGTTAACGCGATAACTCGATCATACCTTATCAGAAATTCGAACCGTCAGTCGCATTAGGACTGTATGGACGAGAGCCACACACTGGAACTGACGGGAAGTGGAATTGAGCTCGTTACAATTTATGGCGTAATAAATTGTCCGATCTGAATCAACGACAATTATCGTTAATTAACGGTGATAGTACAATGTGAGTAAATCACACTAACTCTGAACAGTTTATAATTTCATGTTGTTTTTTTAGAACTGTTAAATATTGGCTGATTGACTATGTGTTGACTATTTGATTGAACTGCTAGTCAGTTAGTGAATTTCTATATTGATTCTGTTTAACAGAATATATCATATTGAACTGAAAGTGATGTTGATTATATTGTGTAACATTTGTGGAAGCAGGGAAACGGGTTGGAGGAATCCGACTGGATTCCTCAACATTTACTTTACTGTATTTCATATATTGTGATATATGATGCGATATATAATCTGTTGTCGATTATATGTGTTTGAACGATATTGGTCATCGTGATTTGATGTGTTAAATACCATAACATACCGGAATGGTAAAAAAGGGAATTTTCAAAATGAATATTGAAAATAGATTATTTATAAAATCAAAGGATTTTATAAAAGAGATAATATTTATAACAATCAAAGGAGATTTTATTAAAAGGAATTTTGTTTATAACCGAATAGGATGTTATAAAAAGGAAAAGGTTATAAAAAGGAAAACGTTATAAAAAAGGAAAACGTTACTAAAAGGGAAATCATTTGTAAAGTGAGGAACCGTTACTAAAAAGTAAATCTTTATAAATGAATAGTTTATTCGAAAAGGAGTTAATCGAATATTAGTTATTCGAACAT
This sequence comes from Allium sativum, assembly GCA_030737875.1. Lineage (NCBI taxonomy): Eukaryota > Viridiplantae > Streptophyta > Magnoliopsida > Asparagales > Amaryllidaceae > Allium > Allium sativum. Next base: position 966,218,121 of record CM060922.1, on the reverse strand, counting down.
TAGTTATTCGAATAGAGTTAAAGGAAAGGAATTATCGATTATTAGTTAATCGAAGGGAGTTATCAATTTTTAGTTAATCGAAGGAGTTATCGATTATAGTTTAATCGAAAAGAGTTATCGATTTGTTTAATCGAAGTGAGTTATTGATTATTAGTTAATCGAAGGGAGTTATCAATTATAATTTAATCGAAAAGAGTTATCGATTTGTTTAATCGAAGTGAGTTATAGAATATTGGTTATTCGAAGGAGTTATCGAATTTAGTTATTCAATGGAGTTAATCGATTAGAGTTAGAATAAAAGAGCTAATCGAATATAGTTTATTTGAATAGAATAAATTGAGTTAATCGAATATTAGTGATTCGAATAAAGTAAAAGGAGTTATCGAATATTAGTTATTCGAATAAGAGTTAAATAGAGTTATCGAATATCAGTTATTCGAATAGAGTTAAATGGAGTTAAAGGAATAAATCGAATATAGTTTATTCGAATGGAATTAAAAGAGTTAATCGAATTTGGTTTATTCGAATAGAGTTAAAGGGGTTATCAAATAGAGTTAAATCAAATAGAGTTAATCCAATAGCGTTAGTCCAATAGTGTAAATTGATAAGGGTTAATCGAATAGAGTAAATTGAATAGAGTTATCGAAGGAAAGAATTATCGAATAGAGATGATTCGAAAGAGAGTTACGTATAGAAGTTTGTTAAAGAATTAAAAGGCGAACTTTGTCTATTTCAAGGTTAGAAACATTGTTCAGTAAAGGTCTGAGAGGTAGTATTACCCCAACTTGATTGGCTTCGTATTTTACTAAGGAATGGTTAAGGTTCGATAGTGAAGGATGGTTAAGTGAGTTTAGTAATTAAAGGAAATGGTTTGAGTTGGCATAGAGATGTTTTATCTAAACATCTGTTTAATCCAAACATAGGAGTTTTGGAAATGTTTTCCCAAACAAGAATCAGAAATGTTTTCTAATACAGAAAACAAGAAATGAAAATGTTTTCCAATGGTAATAACATATATTTTCTAAATTTAGAAAATAAGAAATGTTGAATATAGGGAAACAATCATAAGTAAATTAATAAAATAAGAAATGTTGAATATAGGGAAACAGGAGATAAGTAAATTAATAAAATAAGAAATGTTGAATATAGGGAAGCAAGAGATAAGTATATTAGTGAAATAGGAAATATGAATATATATATAGATATATATATATGAATGATGATTGATCGATATAATTTCCTCATGGAAATAATGTTGTTGTTTGCACACCTGTTTTTCTTTGATAGTTAAATCACAGACTATCGAAGTTTTGACCATTTTAACGTTGTTAATATGGAGAGACCGGTTAGATTATTATCCAAAGAACCACTCTGTATTGGCATAATCATTGCGAATCATATATGCCAAGGATAATTGAAGACGGAGTAAAATGCAAGGGCTATTGTATAAGTCTTAGATAACAGTGCCTAAGATGGATATACTGAATAGTACCTTCGGTTCATCCTGTTCCTGGATGACTTGTATGGACGGATGTCTGACCGAGTATTTCCATACGATCACGTATATTGAATTTCTCCAACCGTACCAAGAGTGGAAGCGGAGAAGGAAACTTCTTTTAGCTAACACATAATGTATTGTTGTAGACGTCAATCGGTGATTTGATGGATTCGACGATGTGGCATTCGAAGTGAATCTGATGTGATGATAAAGCGTAGCTTCTAGCCTCACATTCGGTAAATGACAGAAATCGGGCAGGCAGCATGGCTAAGTCGGTCGCTCCGAAGTAGGGTGTATAATCACCTGATCTAGAGTTTCATTTACTTCTAAAAATCTATTATTGATGCTGTCCCATTCGGGAAACGGTTGCTGATCCCAACCATTGGTGATATACATTCGATACACTCAAGCGAAATGAGTGGTCGTTCATGTGTGGCCGGGTTACAAGATGTTCTTGTTGAACCCAGTGTATTCCTTTCTAGAGGTACACTAGCGAAAGGTGGTTCCATACCTTGTCATAGTTGGAAATCCATTACCCAATATGTGCTTGCAGTTTTGATTGTATACTATATGTAGAACGTGAGATGAAAGCATTTCGGCTAGATGGTTATTATATTGTGGTCGATAGACATTATTATAATATCAAAAGGTTTTTGATATAAAGATAATTTGGATTCTCATAAGGGAAAAACCCGTCCCGTTATACGGCGTGGTCTTATGAGATATCGTTTACTTGTTCAACCTGTTTTAAAACAGTTTTACTCATACCAGTCCCATGACTGACCCGGAGTTTATTTTGTTTTGTTTTCCCTAAACTCTTGGGTGCCCAATTTTGTACGGGCAGTCAAGTAGTCAGGATTTACAGATATACTGGAAGAGCTTGGAGCAGGATGCTTCAGGATTATATAGCTATAGTTATTTCCGCTGTTTTGTAAGTGTTGTACTTTGATAATGATGTAAATTCAAGTACAGATATATATTTCAAGTTATGTTATATATATTATATGTTATTCGTTCCGCTGTGAGGTTCGTGTTACTCTGATGTTGTGTTCTTCTTCTTCTTCTATTCTAAGTTTCTATCTTATCTTTCCTCACCCTCTAATTTCTTCCATTAATGACCGGTATTTTTCGATGTTTGGTTAGTCGTCATCATGTGTATGTCGATAACCAAAGTCGCTAAAAATCCGGGTCATTACAATTGGTATCAGAGCTTAAGTTAAGAGAATTACCTTGGCTCTGTGGCGTGACTCGGTAGAGATAGGGTTAGTAATACCCTAGATTGAGTTTGAGTGTATGTATACGAGTGAGCGTATTTTTTATTCAATATAGAATAATTGTTTCATATTGTGGAGATTTGTTGGTTGAGTCGTTTATGGGTTCTGGTTGATCAGTTTGATCCACTGTATCGGTAGGAGTTACTAAACACTTGAATACGATGGGTCGTCACGATATGTTTTGAAAAGAGGGTAAACTAAAATAAGTTTACCCAAGGTATATCTTGATATAGAGAAGATATATATATCAAAATTATAATATATTGGATATATTGGTTGTTATTATAATCGAGTAAGATTATAAATTAAATGGTTATGTAAATAACCAATCAGAATTCATATAAGTGAAATACGTGAAATCAGATGAGTTGAATCTGAAATTTTAAACCAGAAATTGAGTTAAAACTCTGGAGAATTGGATAAGTGTTTGCAAATGCATTTGGATTAAAAATAAGGAAAATTTAAGATCCTGGGAGATTTTAAATTGTTTTACAAGCAGTGTGAATTATATTTTGAAATGAATTTCAACGTGGAAATGTTTAGAAATGGTTTTATAGTATTGAACTCACTTCGATCGTTGGAAAATAGATTCTGATGATGAAAGCTGCATCATTAGTATTCATTTTTGAGTTGTAAGTGACGAATTACTACCAGAGATACTGTTTTGAATTTGTTTTGGGAAAGACAAGTTGTGTTGAATTTCAAAATCGGGTTTATAATATAGAATTTGAATAATAGAATTTGATATATAGAATTTGAGTAATAGAATTTGATATATAGAATTTGAATAATAGAATTTGATATATAAAATTTGAATAGAATTTGAATAGAATTAACTAAGTCGAAGAGGAATTAGTTAATCGAGTTTTGAATTTGAAGTTGAACTTTGAAAGGTGAATTGGATTTGTAAATGGATATTCGAAATCGAGTATAGAACTTTAATTTGAAATTTGGATTCAAATTAGTTAATAAGCAAGTTAAAATATATTTGAACATGTCATGTTCAAATATAAAAGTGAAATAGACTAAAGAGTTAATTAATAAATTAATTAACGAATTGAGTTAAAACGATCAGGTATAGTTAAAATAGATTGGGCAGGTATAAATATACATGAGATAGGTATGGATAAGGTATGAAGGTATATAAATAGAATTCTCGACAAAAAGGTATGTATTTAATTCATATATGAGATTTTATGCGCCGTATCAGCTAGCCGTTTGGCTTTTTCTTTTTCTTTTGGATTGGTGAGGGCCATGGGAGGCTATTTGAAATATCCCGATGCTCCTAGTACAAAGGAGGTTATGGCAAATTTTTCCGGGAATTTAAGGAGTTAGAATATTTTTAAGATAATTTGATAGTTAGAAATCAACGTATCGATATATATATATATATAAGTCGATAAGGAAACGAACTTAAAATAGAATAGTAAAATCAAAAGGAAGACTAAGAATAAAATCTAGTAAAAATAGAAAGAGGAAGCGTATATGTGTTTAAAAGTGAAGAAGTAGTTGTATGGTATTGATTATTTGAGTAAGTAGTCATATCTGTTTTGACGTTATAAATGTTATTCAGTCAAGGTCTGAGAGGTAGTTATACCCCAACTTGATTGATTTCATTATTAACAAATAAATAGTACGATTTCAGGCTCGAAGATCAATGTCGAATAAGAGTTAGTTGAATATAGTAGTTGGGTGGTCGTAACGTTGTTTTACACAACCTCCGTTTTAACCCAAATAAGTGTAAGCTTGGAAATATAATAAAGAATGTTTCCTAAGTATAGGAATAAACGAGATCGGAAAAGAGATAAGTAATTGGAATATGTTCCAATTATAAATAGCATATATTTTTCTAAAGTTTAGAAAAATAAAGGAAGGCGATATTCGGAAATGTTTCCTAAATAACATAAAAGGCCAATATGGTTATTGAAAATATTTGGTTAACAAATATTGATAAAGAAATAGAGAAGTGATTTAACTAATGGAATATTAATTGAGGGCTCAGTGACATGTTCAAAAGGAAAATTTGATTTTTTGAAAAGAGTGGACTGTTTGAAAACTCCTTAGGAAAGACTGTTTGAATTAAAAACAAATTTAACAGAAATTTGTGAAAGAAAATTTGAATTAAAGTAAAGTCAGTTAAGTGGTAACTGAGATTGAATTAGAATGATATCAAGACAAATTGGATTGTGAGATTCAAAATTGAAGTGTAATGTGATAATCAAGTTAAGAGTTGCGAATCGAGAAGAAACTCGAGTTGAAATGATATTTGGCTTGGATATAAGCGAATGGTTGTGTTGGAGATAAAAATGATTTGAGTGGATTGGGATAACATTGGTATATGCTGAATTAACAGCGGATTGAAGTAATATAATGATATGCCCGACAAAAGGGTACCTGTTTATATTATATATTGGGCTTGAGATTTTGATGAGCCGAATTGGCAAGCCGCTTGGCTGTTTGATTTTCTTTTGGGTTGGAGATAGCCCAGAGAGGCAAGTTGGAGTTTGATGTATTGACCAGTACAAAGGAGGTGCTGGCGAAATTTTTCGAAGAGTTAAGGCGTTAGAAAATTTTCAGGGTTTTTGGAAATTTTCGTTGATAAGAATTAATTAATAATTTAATTGAAATTAAATTGGTTCAGTTGAAAACTGAAGTTAAGAAGTGAACAAATATGTTCTAACCAGTCAATAGGGTCGTTCTCTACCTTAGCAATTTCGAGGACGAAATTATTTTAAGTGGGGAAGATGGTAATGACCCGCATTGGCAGAGGTATTATAATTTATTTAATTATATAAATAGTGATATAGTGAATATAATGGTCGTGGAATTAAATAATGGTAAATATTTAATTAAATATTAAATTTAAATAATATATTTAATTCTGAAATAATCAGAATTGGCTGAAATGGCGATATGGGTGAATTGGTCAATTCAAAAGATGTAATTTAGTTTAGAATTGAATTTGAATAACGAATATATTATATAAATGACAGTTTGAACGTAGAGTTATAATATAATTAAAATCGAGCTCGAAATGGCGCTGCAGTTCGTAAATTGGCGATTCGAACTTCAACTGAATGTACAGAAGTCGTTTTAAGTCGGATTTCTATGAAACAAGAAACGTGTGGTGCTGGTGGAGTATATCTTTCTAGTGGAAGAGAAAAATCTGGATTTCGTCATGTAAATTTTGAGATATGTCCAAATCAAATTCTAGAAAAGTCGTTGTGGAATTCCTTTATAATTTATAAAGGAATTATTTATATTTCAAAAAGGAATTTCAATATAAATCGAATATCGGGTTGACCCAGAAGTGAATATCGAGCTGGAAATTCATAAAGGAATATTCTAGAGCTGTATGGTATTCCACTGTGAATGTAGACGATAATATTTATTTTTAAATATTTAATTTAATTATATTTAAATATATTTATATATTTAAATGGGTCATCCAAAGCTTTAAAAATAGCCACTTTTGCAAACGGAGTCGGAATTCGACGAAACTAATTCTGTTGGATCCGCAATGTCAAATAGTTGTTAGATTTCCAGTTTTGTGATTTTTAGGGTCACTGTGTGGTCATACTCATTTTTAGAGTGAGAAACACTCAGTATTTTGACGGTTAAAAATACGCTGTGTGAGCATACGAAGTCGGAATTCGACGAAACCAGTTTCGTTGGGAACGTAATGTCGAACTCTAGCTACATGTCCAGTTTCGTGATTTTTGGGTACCGTATGTAATCACGAGAATTTTTAGAAAGCAAAATGAGTATATAAAAGAGAATATACCGAGAAAATCCTTTTATAAAATATCTAGATATTTATACCTTCTATAAATACCCCCTTCAAACCTTTCTAAACCTAATTCACTTTTCATTTTTGGTCAAAGTGTTCCGCCGCAAGTATTTTTGTTCCAGTAAATTATTTCGATCCTCCTAAATTTCATATAAAATCAAATAAAAATCTATAAATCAATATGGATGGATATTTGAATTCGTGTGGACTTTCTCTACACACTCGTGTACTTATTTATGGGATCGACGCGTTTCCTGGGAATGGGTTTCCTGAATAGTAGACTTAGGGTTGGTTTTCTCTTGAATTACGAGCAACGATGGGAGGAGTCGTTGTTGAAATCGAGCTTGGGAGGTGAAACCGCGCTGGTGTGCATCACTGTGTGGGGTTCGGTGATCATTTTGGTCATTGGGTTTTTTCTTGTTGCGAGCGAAATGGTGAACGACGGGTTTTGAAGCAGGGTGCGAGCTCTGTGAAAATAGGATAGGAAAGTAGAGGTCGCGAAGGAGAGGAGAATGGTGGTGGTTCCACAAAGTTCGGTGGTGAATAAGAGGAGCGTCGTTGATAGGAAGGATCGGGAAAATTGGTGCTCTGTGATGTTGGAGGTCGCGGTCTTTAGAGCAGGGAGAGAAGCCATGAGGTCTGGGCTTGAAAGGGTTGGGCTTTGGAGGGTTAATGGGTCGTTGAGGGAAAAGGGTGAGGCCCGGTTTTCTTTATTGTTTAACTTTAATTTAATTTAAATAGTGTCCAACTAGTTAACGCGATAACTCGATCATACCTTATCAGAAATTCGAACCGTCAGTCGCGTTAGGACCGTATGGACGAGAGCCACACACTGGAACTGACGGGAAGTGGAATTGAGCTCGTTACAATTTATGGCGTAATAAATTGTCCGATCTGAATCAACAACAATTATCGTTAATTAACGGTGATAGTCCAATGTGAGTAAATCACACTAACTCTGAACAGCTTATAATTTCATGTTGTTTTTTTAGAACTGTTAAATATTGGATGATTGACTGTGTGTTGACAGTTTGATTGAATTGCTAGTCTGTTAGTGAATTTCTATATTGATTCTGTTTAATAGAATATATCATATTGAACTGAAAGTGATGTTGATTATATTGTGTAACATCTGTGGATGCAGGGAAACAGGTTGGAGGAATCCGACTGGATTCCTCAACATTTATTTTACTGTTTTTCATATATTGTGATATATGATGCGATATATAATATGTTGTCGATTATATGTGTTTGAACGATATTGGTCATCGTGATTTGATGTGTTAAACACCATAACATACCGGAATGGTAAAAAAGGGAATTTTCAAAATGAATATTGAAAATAGATTATTTATAAAATCAAAGGATTTTATAAAAGAGATAATATTTATAACAATCAAAGGAGATTTTATTAAAAGGAATTTTGTTTATAACCGAATAGGATGTTATAAAAAGGAAAACGTTACTAAAAGGGAAATCATTTGTAAAGTGAAAAACCGTTACTAAAAAGTAAATCTTTATAAATGAATAGTTTATTTGAAAAGGAGTTAATCGAATATTAGTTATTCGAATAGAGTTAAAGGAAAGGAATTATCGATTATTAGTTAATCGAAGGGAGTTATCAATTTTTAGTTAATCGAAGGAGTTATCGATTATAGTTTAATCGAAAAGAGTTATCGATTTGTTTAATCGAAGTGAGTTATCGATTATTAGTTAATCGAAGGGAGTTATCGATTATAGTTTAATTGAAAAGAGTTATCGATTTGTTTAATTGAAGTGAGTTATAGAATATTGGTTATTCGAAGGAGTTATCGAATTTAGTTATTCAATGGAGTTAATCGATTAGAGTTAAAATAAAAGAGTTAATCGAATATAGTTTGTTCGAATAGAATAAATTGAGTTAATCGAATATTAGTGATTCGAATAAAGTAAAAGGAGTTATCGAATATTAGTTATTCGAATAAGAGTTAAATAGAGTTATCGAATATCAGTTATTCGAATAGAGTTAAATGGAGTTAAAGGAATAAATCGAATATAGTTTATTCGAATGGAATTAAAAGAGTTAATCGAATTTGGTTTATTCGAATAGAGTTAAAGGGGTTATCAACTAGAGTTAAATCAAATAGAGTTAATCCAATAGCGTTAGTCCAATAGAGTAAATTGATAAGGGTTAATCGAATAGAGTAAATTGAATAGAGTTATCGAATATACCTTATCGAAGGAAAGAATTATCGAATAGAGATGATTCGAAAGAGAGTTACGTAAAGAAGTTTGTTAAAGAATTAAAAGGTGAACTTTTTCTATTTCAAGGTTAGAAACGTTGTTCAGTTAAGGTCTGAGAGGTAGTATTACCCCAACTTGATTGGCTTCGTATTTTACTAAGGAATGGTTAAGGTTCAATAGTGAAGGATGGTTAAGTGAAATTAGTAATTAAAGGAAATGGTTTGAGTTGGCATATTGATGTTTTATCTAAACATCTGTTTAACCCAAACGTAGGAGTTTTGGAAATGTTTTCCCAAACAAGAATCAGAAATGTTTTCTAATACAGAAAACAAGAAATGAAAATGTTTTCCAATGGTAATAACATATTTTTCTAAATTTAGAAAATAAGAAATGTTGAATATAGGGAAACAGGAGATAAGTAAATTAATAAAATAAGAAATGTTGAATATAGGGAAACAGGAGATAAGTAAATTAATGAAATAGGAAATATGAATATAAACATATACATATATATATATATAGAAATATATATGAATGATGATTGATCGATATAATTTCCTCTTGGAAATAATGTCGTTGTTTGCACACCTGTTTTTCTTTGATAGTTAAATCACAGACTATCGAAGTTTTGACCATTTTAACGTTGTTAATATGGAGAGACCGGTTGGATTATTATCCAAAGAACCACTCTGTATTGGCATAAGCATTGCGAATCATATATGCCAAGGATAATTGAAGATGGAGTAAAGTGCAAGGGCTATTGTATAAGTCTTAGATAACAGTGCCTAAGATGGATATACTGAATAGTACCTTCGGTTCATCCTGTTCCTGGATGACTTGTATGGATGGATGTCTGATAGAGTATTTCCATACGATCACGTATATTGAATTTCTCCAACCGTACCAAGAGTGGAAGCAAAGAAGGAAACTTCTTTTAGCTAACACATAATGGATTGTTGTAGACGTCAATCGGTGATTTGATGGATTTGACGATGTGGCATTCGAAGTGAATCTGGTGTGATGATAAAGCGTAGCTTCTAGCCTCACATCCGGTAAATGACAGAAATCGGGCAGGCAGCATGGCTAAGTCGGTCGCTCCGAAGTAGGGTGTATAATCATCTGATCTAGAGTTTCATTTACTTCTAAAAATCTATTGTTGATGTTGTCCCATTCAGCAAACGGTTGCTGATCCCAACCGTTGGTGATATACATTCGATACACTCAAGCGAAATGAGTGGTCGGTCATGTGTGGCAGGGTTGCAAGATGTTCTTGTTGAACCCAGTGTATTCCTTTGTAGAGGTACACTAGCGAAAGGTGGTTCCATACCTTGTCATAGTTTGAAATCCATTACCCAATACGTGTTTGCGGTTTTGATTGTATACTATATGTAGAACGTGAGATGAAAGCGTTTATGCTAGATGGTTATTATATTGTGGTTGATAGACATTATTATAATATCAAAAGGTTTTTGATATAAAGATAATTTGGATTCTCATAAGGGAAAACACCGTCCCATTATACGGCGTGGTCTTATGAGATATCGTTTACTTGTTCAACCTGTTTTAAAACTGTTTTACTCATACCGGTCCCATGACTGACCCGGAGTTTATTTTGTTTTGTTTTCCCTAAACTCTTGGGTGCCCAATTTTGTACGGGCAGTCAAGTAGTCAGGATTTACAAATATATTGGAAGAGCTTGGAGCAGGAGGCTTCAGGATTATATAGCTATAGTTATTTCCACTGTGTTGTAAGTGTTGTACTTTGATAATGATGTAAATTCAAGTACAAATATATATTTCAAGTTATGTTATATATATTATATGTTATTCGTTCCGCTGTGAGGTTCGTGTTACTCTGATGTTGTGTTCTTCTTCTTCTTCTTCTTCTTCTATTCTAAGTTTCTATCTTATCTTTCCTCACCCTCTAATTTCTTTCATTAATGACAGGTATTTTTCAATGTTTGGTTAGTCGTCATCGTGTGTATGTCGATAACCAAAGTCGCTAAAAATCCGGGTCATTACATTATCCCACTTATACTTTATATGTCAGGTTTAATATTTGTGTGCTATTTGGATAATTATTTGATGTTTGTTGAATGTGTGCTAAATATTTATATATATTGGATTAATTGGTTAATTTAAATGTTTGTTTATTTTAAACAAAATATAATCGTTATTTTAACGATTATTTCCAAATGAGGTAACTTACCTTGTTGGTTACTATTATTATAATATATTATAATAAACATATTAAATTAAAATATGGATCCTTGGAATACTGTTATTTATTTATTGTTAAATATTACACCTGTTTATTGAATTAAATAACATTATTTGAGATAACGTATTTGGATGTAGGGAAAAACAGGTTGGAGGGATCCTACTGGATTCCTCAAATTTATTGTTTAGTTTCATATTATAATTATATGAACTGTTTGACAACCTGATTAGATGATTGATTTGTTTAACGATTGTTGAATTGAAAATCAACGTTTGTTATGATATTAACCAATAGGTAATATTGGTTGAGTAATTGGGGGCAGATGGCTTAAAATTAATCGTTTTAAATATTGATTTACCGTCAAGTAAATCAATAGAAATGAAGTTATAAAATTTATTTTATAACCGAGGATAGATTTATAAATCTATTATTTTAAATGGAAGTTTATTAAAAGGAAATAACTACTTATTACTTATTATTTATGTTTTCAAGTAATTATTATATTGTTTTATAAAGTAAATAAAGATGTTAATAAGATTTATAATTGAATAGGCAGAAATAAACCTAACGGTTTAGAGATTGGATTAATTTTTTCTAAGAAACAATTAAATGGAATTATTTAAATTAATTATATTATTAATTAATTTGAAGGAAGGATTAATTAAAATTGATTAACGAGATAATCATTGGTTGAGTTCACTAATTCAACTATTTTAATTGGAATTGGTAATTTGATTAATTTACTCTTAATTAATCAAATGGAATAGTTTAACGAATAGTTGTTTAATTTTAATTTGATTAGTTTACTTTTAATTAATTTTATTCATTTCCTTCTTTAATCTATTTCGATGCTGTCCCTTTCGGAAAATGGTTTTTTGATCCCAACCGTTGGTGATATACATTCGATACACTCAAGCTAAATGAGTGGTCGATCATGTGTGGTCAGATTGCAAGATGTTCTTGTTGAACCCAGTGAATTCCCCTCTAGAGATACACTATCGGCAGGGTTCCATACCTTGTCATAGTCGAACTCCAATCTCCAATAAGAGCCTGCGGTTTTTGATTGTATACTATGTATGTGGAGCGTGAGATGCAAGTGTTCCTCTAGATTGCTAATTATTTGTATTTAGACACTATTATAATATCAGAATAATATATGATTTCAAATTGCGTTGTGTTATCGTAAGGTAAAAACCGTCCATGTTTATTTGTGGATTGGTCTTAAAATTATCCTTTTCTTTCAAAAGAAATGTTTTAACTTTGAAATCAAGTTGGATGATACCTATAAACTTAGTGAGTTTTCTCACTCTGGTTCACCAAACCGATCAATCGTTTGAAATGCTCGGGTTATACCGGATTTTACAGGTTTAGGTTTTGGATGCTATGAACTTCAGAAGACGTGCTGGAGGAGTTCAGACATATGATATATATTTAGTGCATATTATGCTGTGTGTTTTATATGAGGAATGATTACTATAACTGTCCGGATGTATTAATGTACTCCGTTGATTGTAAGTATTTATTTCAAAGCTCTCAATAAAGAATTATTTCTGTATTATATTTTATTCCGCTGCAATGTGAGACTCTATGTTGTGTTGGTTAGTTGATTCTTCTTCTTGTTATATTATAATATTTATTTCTTATTTTACCTTATAATTTCTTTCTAATAACTATCTGGTGTTTTCGATACTTGGGTATGGCAAGAAATACGGGATTTATGTATTATTGTCAAAATCCAGGCATCGAATCCACTGGCTCGTTATAGTTGTATCAGACACAAGGTTTAGTAATTACCTTGGCTCTGTGGCGTAACTCGATAGAGATGGGGTTAGTAATACACTAGATTGAGTTTGATTGTATACATATGAGAGCGCATATTTGTAAATTTTATATAGAAATGTTTTGTATTGTATTGTCTTATCGATTCAGGTGTTGAGAAGCATTTGAGTTGACAACTGATAAAATATTATTTTGTAAAGAGGATAAATGAAATAATTTTACCCGAATTATATTTTTGGATAAAAAAGAAATAATTTTATCTAATTATTGAGATATTGTGTGTTTGATTGATTTGAATGGAATTCAAGTTGGATTAAAAATTTGAATGGCTTAATATAACCAGAAGAGATTTCCCATATGGAATTTGGGGATGATAATTTTAATTTGTAATTAAAATGAATCAGAATTTAATTTAAAAATAAGTTAAATGAAATTTAAAGAGGAATTGGATGATATTTGGAATAAAAATCAGAATTTGAATTTTTAAATGGAAGTAAACTTATTTGAAAAACAGTTAATTGAATATGAAATTAAATAGATTTGGAAATTGGAAATCGATTGATAATCCATGTGAAGATAACCAAGTAAATTTTAATGACTGAGTATAAATTAAATGCTTGGTTAAGTTGGTTGTGTATTGTTGTTGATTGTGTGTTAAATTGGTTGAATATATTCATCAATGGTTTGATAAGAAGTTAAATGAATTAAAAACTAAGAAAACCGAGTTCCATTATAATAGACTTGAATGAAACTGCATTTTAATTAAAAATTAATGATTAAACCATGTATTTGCAAAGGAACGATGTTTTCACATTTTATTTTGGACATGGGTGTAGTCAACTAGTTGATTAATGAAATATTATTTAGAATTTCATGTGTCGGTTACTTACATGATGAATTAAGTTGAGTATAGGTGCTAGAAGGGTATGAGGATACATTTTGGTTACATAGATTATCCGTAAATTGAGAAAGTATGCTCAATAGCGCTCACATAAGGTACGCATACGCGAAAATATAAACTTTGGGTTTCGAAATTTGTTTTCCGACCATGTGGTTCGATGTATATATATTATTTGTTCCTACGATATCGCAGTAATCCCTCCATACAGGGGAGACTCTATCGAATTTTTTCGAGAATTTAATATGTTAGAAAATTTTCGATATTTATAAAAAAATTGAAAGATTAATGGGATTTGTAGCATTTTTCCTACCTTAGAAATTTCGGGGACGATATTCTTTTAAGGGGGAAGGAATGTAGCGTCCCGTATTTTTGTAGTCAGATATTCAATTTAATTTATTATTTTAAATATTGATTTGGAATTTTAAATTGATTTATAATATAGAATTAGTTTATATAACAAAGTTTGAACATTAAATTTATATATAATTATAAACAAGCTCGTAACGTCGCAGTAGTTCGTAATTTTCGTTTTGAACTTCAATTGAACACAAAATCTATTTTAAGTCGGAATTCTTTAAAACAAGAATTGTCCGAATCTATGTAAGTATATTTTTCTAATGAAAGTGAAAATCGGAGATTTAATATTATAGATTATGAGTTATGTCCAATTCAAATTTTCAAATAGTCGCTATGGAATCGTTTATAAATAGGGAGCGGCAATTGGGACACAAAATTAAACACACAAATGGGGACATAAAATTTACACCATTGGATTTGTTTGTCTTTATGTGTGAGGTGTAATTCAAGGGGAAATCTAGTGGTTGAGATTGTTTGTGTTTATATTTGTGTCACCATTTTGTGTTTAAATAGAATTTCCCTTATAAATATAATGGTTTATTTAATAAATAGAAATGAATTTTTATATATTTTGAATATCGTTTAACCCGGAATTTTAAACATTGAGTTAACAATATATATGTATATATTGGTTATCTTGAAGTTTTATGAGATTTCAATTGGAAATATACGATGATAATAATAATAATAATTTATTATTACTTAAATCGATTTTTTTTGGATTTAAAAATATTATATCGATATTTTATAAGCTTTAGAAATAGTTATTTTTCTAACGACCTCTGTTTTCGATGAAACGAATTTTGATGGAATACGTATAACTAGTTATTGCTAGATTTCCAGTTTGGAGCCAATCAGAGTTGTTTTATTTGTGTGTGTAATTTAAAGGTGAACCGATAAACAAATTGGGATTAAAATTACGTCATTTTGCAAATGGAGTTGGTTTTCAATGAAATGAATTTCATTGGGATCGGAATATTAAGACGTAGCGGTGTGTCCATTTTCGTTGTGTTTGGAGATTGTGTGTGACGGTAGGAATATTAATGGTCAGCGGTTATAAGTCGTAGAGTTTAATACCGTATAAAATAAAAATAAAATAAAAACTTGACTCCTAAGAAACGAGGTACACATATCTACCCTAAGATATTAATAGCACATACCTACCTTATATATATGCCTCAAGCGTACCCTACAACTTTATTCCTTCCTTGTTAAGATTTAACCTATTCTACATGCCTAGTTTAAAATTTTATGCAGCAAGCATTGTCACATTGAATTTAAAGCACAATCTATTCCTACCCACCTACATGCCTAGCCTAATTTATCATATTTTCAATGCGTCTCATTTCAGTAGAAAGGAAAGCTCACTCTCTCCTACACACACAGCAGGCAGTCCTGTGGTTTGAAAATTTCCACCCTAATTTGTACGTGGTAAATATGACTACGTCCTTATCCTAATTCCCTTCATGTATATATAAACCCCAACCCTAAAATTTTGTCAACCTCTTTCCTGCATGGTCAAAATAAACTATGTCGTCGCTAATAATCATGAACAACTAGAAATTCTTGTCCTTCTGCCTGAATTATCTTCTAATCCTTGAAGCTAATCGAAAACTTGTCAACTACAATAATCAGGAGATCAACGAGAGCTACGAAGTGAACGTCTGCGATTAGATATAAGATGCCATAGAGGCTAGAATTGCGTTGAATGGAAATATTTACTTACGTTGGATTAATTGTTTCCAAGAAACATTTAAATGGAAATATTTAAATTAATTATATTATTAATTAATTTGAAGGAAGGATTAATTGGAATTGATTAACGAGATAATTATGGGTTGAGTTCATCAATTCAACTATTTTAATTGGAATTGGTTATATGATTAATTTACTTTTAATTAATCAAATGGAATAGATTATCGAATAATTGTTTAATTTTAATAAGACTTCTAAAAGAAATTTATTATTTATTTTAGTTAATAGAGCAGTTAACTACTTTTATAGTACTAAATTTTGAGGTAAATTATTATTTTACTTTAAGAGATTACTTTTTAAATGAAAATCATTTAAGTAATAATTGAGTTTGTATTAAAATATAGTTGAATTGGGAAAGGGGCTTACGTTCGGTTTTATATTGAAACACGAGCTTTGTGAATGAAGTTATTAAAGGGATTTTAAGCGAACATGATATCTTAAAATAAATGTTTACTTAACATTTGAATTAAGTAAAAAAGAAAATCAATACAAAAAGGGATTTATATCGAATTAGAGTCGTATAACAAGGTTTTTGAATAGAAATGAGAAGTAAAAGCATTGATTTTGAATTGACAATACTTAATAATGATATTAAGTAAAATGAGTGGAATTGAAACGAGGTTTTCAAAGTTTGAAAATGGTTGAATGGATTAGAAGTGGAATAATATGTGCTGATAAAGAGTTAAGATAAGAACTTAAAGAAGTAGAATCTAACCGGAGATTGGTTGAGTTGAGTGATTCTCTGAGTATTAATCTGATGTTGATTTCGGTCTTCGGGGTTGATACTTAGGAGATTATTCTCTTACCAATTTACGATCAGGGACTAATGAGTGTCGAAGTAACGGAAATGAAAAGGAGATTGTACGAAACCATAATGATATTTTCAAGGTAAAGAAATAAGATTTAAAATAGTTTTATTCTAAAAGAATAAGTGTGGACTATTGTTTTCAAGTAATGAAACAAAAGAGATTTTCGTAACGGTTGTTTTACGAAAAATAAGATAAACTAATTTCTTAGTTATAGATAATGAATAATGTTGTAGTAAATGTTTTAAAAATGGTAGTCAATGGAATATTGGACATCGTTATAATATTTTTTCGAAATATTAAAATGAAATGGTTTTGCAAATGTTAGTATATTAAAGTAAGAAATGAAATATTGTTTTCCAAATACTGAGATATTTAAATTAACCATTCGTTAATTATTTTAATTAAAGAAGCCGAGTGATGCTGAGTATTAAATTAGTAAATTCTATTTTATTTTTATTATTGATTATTGTTTATTTGATAATTAAATAACCGACTATCATATTTGACCTATACGATTATGGGTACGGAATGACAAGGATCGAATTTATATTTGAATACCATTCTAACCAAAAAATACGAAAATGTAGAAGATATCAGATGACGATTGAGATGGAGCATTAGAAGACCCTGGAACTTCATAAAATGGAAGAACCACTTACAATCTCTGATTCGACCCGGAGATATACTGGGTTTTGTCATGGTTGAAATCTACGAATTGCAAGGACTACTCGTTATTGATCTATAGGGTGATGCCTAGGATGTGGTAGGAGGGTACCTTCGGTTCATCCTGTTACTGGATGACTTATGTGGACGGATGTCTGATAGAGTATTTCTTAAGAGTCATGTACATTGATTTCTACAAATGTATTTCTGTTGGTGGAGAAGACACCTTCTTTTGGCAGAACACCAAAAATATTTTTGTGGACATCAATTAGTGATTTGATGGATATGCCGATGTAGCATTCAAGTGAATGGTGATGTGATGTTCTAAAGATAATGTTAACCTCAAGCCTATTCAACTAGGAAATGACAAAAATCGGGTAGGCAACATGGCTAACTGGGTCGCTCCCAATTAGGGTGTATTATCACTTATCTAGAGAAAATTCATTTCCTTCTTTAATCTATTTCGATGCTGTCCCTTTCGGGAAATGGTGGTTTGAGCCCAACTGTTGGTGATATACATTCGATACACTCAAGCTAAATGAGTGGTCGGTCATGTGTGGCCGGGTTGCAAGATGTTCTTGTTGAACCCAGTGTATTCCCCTCTAGAGATACACTATCGGCAGGGTTCCATACCTTGTCATAGTCGGAATCCAATCTCCAATAAGAGCCTGCGGTTTTTGATTGTATACTATGTATGTGGAGCATAAGTGAGACGACCCGAACTTCCCCGTGAAGGAAAGCACGGATAGAATTGAGGACAAGACAAAATAGAACGCAAACGGAAGAACATTTCATTGTAATTACAACAATTCCATCAGATACAAGAATATACAGAGTATAAATGATTAAATTACATTCGACAAATATCAGAGATTACAATAAATTACATAGCAGCGGAAAAATATACAAAACACAACTAGAAGTGATACACGGATACAGAGCTTTCCGAGCATCGTTCCAGCTGTAAATCAGGACCCTGTGAATATAAATCTGCAAAACCAAAACTACTAGCTGCCCGTGTGGAAAATAGGGGCACCCAGAGTTTAGGTTAAAACAATAAACTCCAGGTCAGTCATGGGACTGGTGTGAGAACTAAAACAGTTATAATTCTTTATTTTAAAGTTCGGTAAATCAAGGGACCACGCCGTATAACACGGAACGGGTTTCCTCCCAAGAATACCAGTGCATAAAACAAACAGCGCAATGCTAAATAAAGAAAAATGAAGCTGTTATAAGACCCAGGTCCCATCACACAATGCAACGCAAGCCGGAGGATAGGGTTTTTACCTTATAACAGCCAAAGCATGCTTGATACGTTTAAAACACATTATTTTGATATTACTATAAGTGTATAGTGCCAAAACAATTTCACATCATAAATATCAATCATAGGCGGCATTAATGACCCATACAACTATGTCGCCATACTAGGTTCTACAAATAAAACCGCAATATCACGTATTGGAAATTGGATTTCTGTCATGAGCCGAGGCAAGGGGCAAGCTCCTCTCCGATTCGAGACACTCTAGCAAATGCCTCAGGACCCCACTATGATCCTTGGAATCGGCTGGGCCGGTCCTCTCTTACTTTTGAGGATTGGCAATTCCTGAACACACGTTTCCCGGTCCTTACAGACCTATATCCGAGGCGCCTCGTATCCAACAACCACACAGGTGAAAAGTATATAAATGTCAGGGCTGGTAGGTCACTGACACCACCCTAGCTAGAAAGAAACGTCGTGCTCTCCCAGCGGTCCGTCTCCCGTTTTTGACTCATACCGAGGTGTGAGGCTCGCGAATTCACGTTATACACAAAGCTACGCCACACAGGCCGTGCTTTGATCATCAACCACAAGACTTTGCTTTTCAACAGAAGCCTTGATCAATTGCCACTTATGCATGCCACACTGGCAATTCACTCCATGCGACTGATGTCCATCGATATACAACCTCTGGGCTCGTACGTCTCAGAGAAGGGCGTTAAGCAAGAGAATAAATTCTCCGCCGCCAAACAAATGTATATTTAATAGAGATCAATCAACACAGAATAAAATCCAATGTCAGACACACAATCCATTTACAAGTTCGTTCTGGGTCTGAACGAAACCGGAGGCACTTTCCTCGCATATCCATCCATCTCCAGGTACGTCTGGACGATCACCAACTGATTCCCTCATCCTGGGTGTACAGCCCAATCAAGATTATCAGTAATCACCCAAACGATGTGAAGACTTCCGGTCTTCAACCACCGTCTTCATCTTCGACATCTCGTCGAATCGGTTATTCAGAATGGGTATAAACCCGGCCTTTCTGAATAACCCACGTATATGATAAACAAATGTTACACAAACACAACAAACGCCTCATTCCAACTCAGAATATTCTTTTATTCACAAAATCACATCCTTAGGGAAATGTTCCCATTAATTTTATCCAAGATAAATTCTTTTAAATTTATCCTAAAGTCCTCCTATGGATATCATTTCAAACTAGTCGGGATTAGCGAACCACACCGAAGTAATTATTTGTTTTATTTCCCAATCCCAACCTATATATCCCATGGAGCAAAACTGGTGATACTCCATTCCTAACACCACGGTGTTATCGGTAAAATTAATTACCATTTCACGTTCAAATCTAATTAAAGATTTAACTATCGCTTTGGAGCAAAACTGGTGATACTCCACTCTCGATCACTTTTCAGATTTGATAATTTAAATTATCAATTCACATTTTAATCTAATTAAAGATTCATTAAAACTACACTTAGTCTTAATTCTTTCAAAAATCAACATCTTGCCTTTAACTGGGTTAAAGAACCAATGTCATCAAAAACACGATTCACAACTAACCCAAATCATATTTGAGATTAAATACAAGGCTCTGAATAGAAAATATATCGGCTTATATTCAATATCAAATTCTGAAACCAACAAATATCGTATTGGAAATAACGATATATAATATATCTTTCAAATTCCCCAAACAATATCTGTATAGTCACGAAATCCAACATCGAAATATTCCGAAGATAATTTCGATTCAACTCCACTTCCACTTCACCTATTGGGAATATTGATTATTTTTAAAATCACTTTCAAATTCAATTTATTTATTTCAAAAATAAATTGATTTTAATTCCAGTTCAAAACTAGTTCATTTCGATAAAAACTATTTTTATCATTTCAAATGTGGAATTTTTCAGCCCAATTTTTCCCAAATCATTTCTTATGATTTTACACAAATTATAGATATTTTAAATAATTTTATCAAGGCCTGTACAGTCGATTTCCATCAACGGCCATCGAACTGCACTTACAGCGACCTTTTTCAAATTTGATTTGGACATAATCCCAAATCCAACCGTTAGATTTCAAATTTCTAATATTCATTGGAAAGCTCTTTTCGATACGAACCCAACGGTTCCGGTTTTAGGAGAATCCGACGGTCGGATCTCCCGCAATGTCCGTTTGAAATAAATGGTCGAAATTCACGAACTGCCGCGGCGCGGCCCGTTCTATTCAGGCCATTATATATATATATAATATACATATATTATATATATTTCGTCGATTTCCTTTTAAAACGAATTTTATAAATAGTTCTACATTCGTTTCAAAACAATTTCAACTTCATCTTCAATTTCAAATCGATTTGATTTCAATTCAATTCGAGTTCATTTCAATTCAATTCAAATTCAAATTCGTTTCAATTCAATTCAATTCGAATTTACCTTCTATTTGATTCAATTCGAATTCGTTTCAAATTGATTTCAATTCAATTTCAGTTCATTTTGAATTTCAATTTCAATTAATTCAATTTGAATTCATTTCTATTTTATTCGAATTCAAATTCGCTTCCTATTCAATTCGAATTTTAATCTAATTCAATTTGAATTTCATTTCAAAATATTTAATTTTGAAATCACTTTTCAATATTCATTATACAATGAATAAAATCGATATAAATATCGTTTGCGTCAAAGTAACGCATCTCTAATCAACACGGCTTTATATTTTCAAAACTTCTTTATTCTATCCAACAAATGAATATTTATCCCATTCAACACATGAATTTATATTTCTTTCAACACACGACTAATCTCAACACATGAGTACTGTCGACACATCACTATTTTTGTTATGTAAAATATTTTATAAAACTATGGTATCTATCGTTTGATTTTAATAAGACTCCACCGTAAAGTAGATTCTAATTGTAAATATGATAAAGATGTAAATTTCATTGTATAAAATATTTCACTCAACACATGAACGTCGTCAACACATGACTATTTTTATATTCAACACATGAATTTTCTTTTATAATATTCCTTATTTTCCCGATTGGAATGAGGCCCAATCAATCACCATATAACGTTAATTATATGGATTCCATACAACACATGTATATAAAAGCATTGAAAGATAATCAACCATCAACCAAAGTGCACCACACTGTATAAGCATCAAATATAAATATCTAACGCTTATAACAGCCTGTCAATCAATCGATCAACATATTTAATCAATCAGGACGAGTGAACTTCAAATTTCATCCCAACACCCGTGTGGGGTTTCAAACAATCAAACACAAATTTTAGTTGTGCAGTTGGGCGACGTGTAAAATTTATCGACCCAATCGATATCAGTCAAATCAGTGTATATAAACAAATCGGCCGATTTGTTTATAAATATTTATTTATTCACTTTCACGTTAAAAATTATATTTTTAACGATAATATATTTTATTTTAACACATGAATTTCTATTCAGTTCATTTACACAATAAAAATGATATTTTTATTTTTCTAACATATTTTAGAAAATTTCGGCGGCATAACGGCACGATATTAGAAACGGGACGAGGCCTAGCCTTATCCCCGGTCTAGTGAAGGCCCACGCCATTCACACATCAATCAAATCAATTTCATTTCACCAAACAATTCAATTCAAACCAAATAGACTAACCAACTACACAATCAAACAATTTAACAAACAAGCCATCCATGGTCTGTGGATGACGGGTGTCGGGTGCTACTAAGCACCGTCTGCATCCTAGTATATATATATAACTACAAAAAGAGAATTTAGAGTGAGAAGTTCTCACATATTTGCTAAACCAGACGCCTCGGCTCTTCCTTGCAGAAATCTTCATCGCTATCGCATCTTTTGTTACTTTCGTCGCCCGTATACACTGTATATATAAAAATCACATTTTTATATTTCCTATGATATAAAGATCATATTTTTATTGCTAACTTCATATGGTGAAAATAGAATTTTCATCGCTATTTCTATAGAGAAAGAAAAAAAAAATCTATTTTTATACCGTTACTATCTATATAAAGATTATACCTTTTTAATTATAGAAATCATATTTTTCTATTCAACTTCGTATAAGGAAAAATCATATTTTTACTATTCAACTTCTTATAAGGAAAATCATCTTTTTACTTCACTTTCCAATATAGAAAAATCGAATTTTTACTTCGCTATTCATATCAAAATATCGCCTTTTCACTTTTAAAAATATCGTCTTTTCACTTTTAAAAATATCGTCTTTTCACTTTTAAAAATATCGTCTTTATCTTTCTTCCTATATAAAGATGATATTTTTAATATTTCAATCATGTAAAAATTATATTTTCACTTTTCTACATAAACAAAAATCATATTTTTATATCATCTATATAGTAAAGACTATATTTTTAATATATTAAAAATATAAAAATCATATTTTTATTACTTAAAAAAATATAAAGATCATATTTTTATTACTTAAAAAAATATAAAGATCATATTTTTACTTCGACTTCTTATATAGAAAAATCGTATTTTTTTATTCAACTAAAAATCAAATCTTTACTATATAAAAAGATTATATTTTTACCTCGCAAAACAATATATAAAAATTCGATTTTTACTTCATAAAACCATATATAAAAATTCAATTTTTACTTCAAATTCACACACATACCATTTGGAATTATATTTCGACAAGGATAGGTAAAATAAAGAAATAAAACTAATTAAATGAATAATAATGATATAAAAAAAACTTACAGTAAAAATAGAAAAGGGAGGGAGGGTCGTTCATCGTCGGAGGGCTGGGCAAGGGTGCGCCGGGGTAGGGGAGTCGCAGGCGGAGGCGGGAAGCTCCGGTGGTGGCTGCGGTCTAGGGTTGGAGGCGCCCTCGATTTGGGTGAAAATCGAACGGGTTGGAGAGGCTACGGCTGTTCGAGTGGAGAGAGGACGATGGGAGGAGGGTCGAGGGCGTCGATGGTGGCTGAGGGATGGGGGTGCGACGCCATCGGTGGCGCAGGCGGCGGTTAATCCCCCCCCCCCCCGTCGCCCCTGTCGTCTCTCTTTTCCCTTTTTTTTATTTCGAAATGAATTTGAGAAAAGGGGGGCCAGCGGGTTAAAGGGGAAGTTTAATTTTTTAATTAATTTAATTATTTTATTTTTCAAAAAGTTGACTTTCACATACGACCTCTAAACGAGGCCCACCGCCTGTCGTCCATAGCGTTTTACCCCCATTCCGAACACAATGGGATATGTATCGTAGGTTGATTTGATCGTTTGAATCAGTCTCCATTAAATTTACATTTAAATCACTATATTGAATTTTAAACGTACATTTCAAATTACAGGGGTCACATACTAACTCTAAAAATTCTCGAAAATTATTTTCTAGCCTCGTATTGACGATACGGTCCTAACAAAACTAGTTTCGTCGAATTCTGAGACCGTTAGAAAAATGGCCATTTTCCAGTCGATTAAAATCAACTAAAACTGGTCAAACGCGTTTTCCTTTGCCACGCTCACATATTGATTCGAAAAATTATGAAATTTGAAATCTAGCAATAGTTTGACACCACGGACCCAACAAAACTGGTTTCGTCGAAATCCGAGGTCATTTGCAAAATGTCCATTTTTAAGGGCCTGAATTCCATAGCGACTATTCAGAATTTTCAACTGGGCATATCTTTTGATTCCCGCTATGAAATCTCAATTATCCGGATTCGTTGGAAAGATATTCTCAATTAGATCCTAATGTTTTTGGTTTCACTAAAATCCGGATTGTTTTGCACCCGGTACATTCAATTGAAGTTTGAAATCGAATTATCGAACTACCGCGCCATTTTCAATTCTATTTATAATTCTATATAATTATTTATATTCTAACGACGACGCGTATAAATATATACGTCGAATTATATTCAAAATAAATTTCTCGTCGATATTATTTAAAATAATCCATTTTAAATATTCAAAATTCGCTAAAATTGCCAAAACAAAAATTTTAAACTGGTTCAGAATTTCCGGGTTATTACAATAAGATGCAAATGTTCCGCTACATTGCTAATTATTGGTATTTAGACACTATCATAATATCAGAATAATATATGATTTCAAATTTCTTTGTGTTATCGTAAGGTAACAACCATCCGTGTTTATTTGTGGATTGGTCTTACGATTATCCTTCTCTTTCAAAAGAAATGTTTTAACTTTAAAATCAAGTTGGATGATACATATAAACTTAGCGAGTTTTCTCACTCTGGTTCACCAGACTGATCCGACATTTGAAATGCTCAGGTTATACCGGGTTTTACAGGTCTAAATTTGGATGCTGCGAACTTCAGAAGACGTGCTGGAGGAGTTCAAACGTACGATATATATTTAGTGCATATTCCGCTGTGTGTTTTATATGAGGAAAGATTACTATAATTGTCCAAATGTTTTGATGTACTCGGATGATTGTAAGTATTTATTTCAAAGCTCTCAATAAAGAATTATTTCTGTTTATTTTATTCCGCTGCAATATGAGACTCTTTGTTGTGTTGGTTAGTTGGTTGTTTTTCTTCTTCTTATATCCTAATATTTCTTTCTTATCTTACCCTTTAATTTCTTTCTAATAACTATCTGGTGTTTTCGATACTTGGGTATGGAAAGATATACGAGATTTATGTATTATTGTCAAAAATCGGGCATTGAATTCGCTGGGTCGTTACATTTGTATTTGCACTGAACAAATTTATGACATGAAATATGATATTCATTTAAACTTGATATTTCATTGATTGAATTACTTGTATACTTTCTTGAGCATTTCACTTGATTTAATTTAACTACATAAGAATGTTAGTCCTGACTCAAGTATTTTGTTTTACTTTATGCTCGGGTCAAATCGAGTATTTCAATATTTCATAGACCTTTATTCTGAAGACGAAGACGGAGTTGGAGACCATATATATACTTCTATTTTATTTTGTTGCATTATTATTATGTTATGCTATAATGTATAACTATTATATTGTAAGACGAAATCAAATGTATATTATTTAATAGTTTCATGAGCTGTTTATGTTATTATTATATTTTATCATTCCGCTGGATTGCTTTGTTCC
Source organism: Allium sativum (assembly GCA_030737875.1). Lineage (NCBI taxonomy): Eukaryota > Viridiplantae > Streptophyta > Magnoliopsida > Asparagales > Amaryllidaceae > Allium > Allium sativum. The sequence continues at coordinate 966,192,443 of CM060922.1, read as the reverse complement.
TTTCCTTTGTATTTTTCCTTTCCTTCGTATTTTTCTCTTCTTGTATTAAACCTCAATATTAATTAGTCGTTTTGGAATGGTTTGAGTTGGACATTTGTTGTTTATTATCGACTTGAACTGTCCCAAAAAGCTGGGTTGTTACAACTGGTATTAGAGCTTTGGTTCAACGAATATTAAAGCCCGTTCGGCTTTCAACTCATTAAGATAGGGCCAGTAGTACCCTAGAATGAGTTGAGAGTACTAAGAGAGCATATCTGCAATTTTACAAGTATACTTTAAGATTTTGAATAAATATTATAATTTGAAAATCTTGAATCGAATTAATGTAATTATAAAATAAGTTGAGTATATTATAAACCTGAGTTTTATGATTTAAGATTATATAATTTGTTGACAATCTAAAACTTGTTAAAAATACAAATAGGAAGGATATTTATTTAGAAATTATTTAATTTATTTTGTATTCATTGACAATATTCTTAAAGTTAATTAATCAGTTAATGAAGTGAATATGTTAATATATTTTTAATATAACAAGAAGAAAAAAAGTCTTTCTCCGATGGTTCACAAAAAGACAATTTGAGGTGAGGAACACTGACCAAACAAAACTGAGCACTAAGCAAAAAAATAGAGAAACAAAAGGTCGGCATAGAAACCCCTTTCGACCAAACAAAATACAGGGAAACAAATACAAATCTGAGAAACAGAAACAGACGTAAAACAAAGGCCTGACACCACAACCCATAGAAGACAACCCGACTGAATCAAAGAGCATCAATAAAAGCTGAGCTAATAAGCAAAGGACAAATTGGGAAAGAAAACTCCGCTCCTCAATAGCCAGAAGACCAACCACCACCGCTGTTTGAAATCTCGAAAATATCGCTTGAGATCTCCTGCGAAATCTCATTTTGGACTCCTTCCGAAACGAAACAACAAGTATCACTGTACGTCTCATTTCGGATATATCATCCGAGATATTTCAATATTGAACGATATATAGACTGAGATGAGATACTGAAATATTTTGCATGTTAAACGACAATATCATATATTCATATATGTTCTACAATGCTCATGATTTACATAGTCATTATTTTTTTAACTAGTATGTTACCTATAAAACTATGTATTTTGTGTTCTACTTATGTTGCACAGCTTAATATTTTGGATCTTGTTTATGTTCTTTGTCCAACAATAATTCATATTTGTGAATCATAAGTTTTAAGCACTAATATATTTGTGTTGTGTTATTTTTTTATTTTAAGCATATTAGGTTTTCTGAATATGAATGTTCTTTCGTAAATTAAAAAATGAAGTGATTTTGCATTTCAAGTCAAAATTATTATTTTTATAACAGCATCCATGTAAATTATATTGTAAGAATTTCAATTTTTAAGATATCATATATCTCGAGATTGTTGCGATATGAGCTTTCGGAGTCGAGATGTAAATCTGAGATAAAACCCCAAGTTAGACTCATCTCATCCGAAGTCACCCTTGATATGAGATCAAGTCTTTAAAATTGTCAAGAAAAAACGCAATCGATATCCGAGATTTAAAACCTTGACCACTACAACTCTCGTGAAAGAAAATAACCCAACCAAAGGAAAAAAATCATCACCCAGCGTACCAGCCCACCAAGCAAGCTAGGCACAACCAGAGCTAACCAGCTAAAAAACGCAATCTCAAGAAAATGACCATAAAGCACCTGCAATCCAAATGCAAGATTCAAGGAGACCTGAAAAAGGAGAAAAACCTCAATCCACTCTTACCATGGAATGCGTTCTATGAGCAACCGAGAAGGCACAAGCCAAGGTGGAGGAAGACAGATTCAGGTTTCCCATAAAGGGTCTCTCATGAATAGCAAAAATGAATATCGTCTGACACACGCTGAAAGATCAGTCCCGAAGCTATGGGGGTGTCATCAAAATCTGCTTACTTTTGAGAGCACCACAAAAGCCATATGATCAAACAAGATAACATCGTGGAAAGAATGATTGAAGATCCTTTTCAAGGCCCCCTGACCCACCAGGACCTAAGGACATTGATTAGAAAAGTTGGTAGGCCTTTCACACCCATCGACACGCCAAAATAGGACCAAACCGCAATTGCACACTCACATTCCCTAATTTAGTGAGAGCGCTATTCCACGTCCTCAGAACCACAACATTCACAACGCGACACAAGGGTAATTCCAATCCTCATAAGGTTATCATCAAGCGGGAGGTCCTCGTGGAGAACCTTCCATACAATGATCAAAACCTTTAGAGAAATATAAAGAAGCTTGATGAAAGAGAAAGTGGGATTCTTGGAAGCTAGAACTCTAACTGAATTCCAGGTTGAACGGAGAGAGAAAGGACCGCTATTCCAACATAGCCACAACCATGACTATCTAGAAAAACCTTCATCGACTGCATCTGTTTCCACGTCTCACTTGCATAAAATGGGGTACCAAAGAAGTATTTTGGTGAAAGACACGTATACTTAGCATGAAAGGAAGATTCCCAAAGAGAGTCGTTAGCCCAAAACCTAACCCAAATCTTACAAGAATAAGCTTGACATACATCTCGAGGGTCACACAGACCAAGACCCCCCCACTTTCCTCGAAAGGCAGATGGTATCCCTGGAAACCCAATGATGTCTCCTAGAACCGTCACAACTACCCCAAAGGAAAGACACAGCTAAAGATGGATAAGACCGATAGAAGGACAAAATCGATGTCAGGGCCGCAAAGACATAAGATCCCATCTCATCAAGCACCGAATTGTTGAGGACCAACCTACCAGCCTTAGATAAAGGGTAGCATTCCATCTTAAAATCTTTCTCCTTACTTTATTAGCGATGGGAACGAAGAAGGTGTTGAGCTTATGGCCACGATAGAGGACAACCCCCAAATAGGGTGGAGGAAGAGAGGAAACACAAAAACCCGAAAAGACTCGATCCATGAGACCTTCGAAGTATCCATGTGCCTTGAAGGAATGAAACAGACATTGGAAGCACTGACATGTTTCCCAAAACACTGTTCATAGAGATGACGAAATAAGCCGTCGGACAGATTGACGATGACCGTTAGTAAAAATAATGATGTCATCGACGAAAGACAAGGAAGAGATCATTGGGCAATCACCAAGGATACCAAAGCGATGAATCTAACTAACAATTGTAAAAGCATGGAACCCACGAACCAGCGCCTCCCCTGTAATGACGAAAAGCAATGGGGAGAGGTGATCACCTTACTGTAGTCCCCTTATGGATGGGAAGAAATCATTGGCCGCTCCATCGATTAGCATGGAGAACCAACAGTTAGGAATAAGATGCCAGACAAGATCGATGAATGGTTCAAAAAACCCAAAAGATCGAAGAACCTGAATGATAAAATATCAAGACAAGCGGTCATAAGTTTTAGCCGTATCAAGCTTAATGACCATACTAGAACCATAGTCTTGTGATCTGGATGGGAAGTAAGCTCTTGAGCGAGCAACACATTACCCATGATTAGACGATTTTTGACAAAGATAACTTGGGAAAAGGAAATGATATGATTCAGAATAGGCGCGAATCTAATAGATATAATCTAGTATTGACTTTGTTCATAAAATTGCAGAGACTAACTGGATGAAATTCAAAGAAGAACGAGGATGATCGACTTTGGGGATAACCACAAGATTAGTGGACATCTAACTCTTGGGAAGAGTCTGACCAGAGAAAAAGGATTGAATCACAAGACAAAGATCAGATTGAATGATCTCCCAAGCACAACGATAGAAATCCCCATTGAAACCACCTGGGCCACTCGCGTTGTCCTTTGTTAAGAAAAAGGCACAAGCACGAATCTTTTCCAAAGATGGAGGTGAGAGGAGATCAGAAACCTCCATGGGAAGAACAATGCGAGGGATATAAGAACTGACTAAAGAATCAGAATGGTTGGCCGAAGGATGCTGGAGGAAAGAATGGAAATGGGATACAGTGATCTCGATGACATCAATCGAAGTTAATGTCATTGAGTCATCAGGATGCAAAATCTGGATGATAGAAAGGATCTTATTTTTCTTCCTAATAGAGGAATGAAAGAACTTCGAGTTGGAGTCTCCATCGACGACCCATTTGATATGAGCAATCTGGTTCGAAAATCATTCTCATGCTTAAGCTCCAAATTGAAAAAAGGTTAACCAGGACCCAAGTCTATTTATTGGGAATAGATGGATCAGCAATAAAGAAGGCCTCTACATGGACGTGGGATTTCTTCGCAGAACGAATCCTATCGAAGATATTTTTAAACATTGGACATTCCAGGTTTTAATACAAGATTTGAGACGCTTAAGTTTATAGAAGAAAGCCACAAAAGAAAAACCTTAGATAGGATCATCCCATGATTCCTTCACAATCGCCGGAAAAGAGTGGTGTGAGGATTACACTGTTTAGAAATGAAAATAAGTAGGTCCCGAGAATGAGAAAGGAATTCACTTCAAAATCAGTGGGGTGTGATCCAAATTAGTGCGATGAAGGTGTTCTACGGAAATGAGAAAAGTAAACCAAATCACCCCCTCAGAAGTAAATGCTCTATTAAGATGAGATAGGATGCGATTAGGACCCCTTGGTTATTACACCAAGTGAAAGACAAGCTAACAAAAGAAACCTCAGACAATCCAGATTATCCAATGAAAAAGTTGAAATCCTCTATCGAAGCATGATAAATAGCAGGGCCACAACGTTTCTCTGTTTGAACAGAAACAACATTAAAATCCCTCTTAAAACAGAGACAAAATAGCTAATCGCAGAGAAAGAGATAATGTCGTGCCACAAGTGGAGATAGTCTCTACACGATCACACCGTGGGTAGACCTCGGAGAACAGAAAGGATGCTGGTGACAATTGGAAAGAGCACCCAATAGAGAAAAGTTAAGGAGAGTCGAAAATAGGCCGCACAGACACATATTTAGCCCAAAGAATCCAAATTTGTTAGAGATGTTGTTATACAAGCTACCACCAAAATTTATTTGGAGGACAAGGTTAGCTGGCGTTTCTGGCCCCATGAAAGGCTCTAGAAGCGTCACAAGCAGGATATAATGTTTCTAAACGATACACTTGAACGTGAAGAAGAGGCATCATTCCTGACACCTCTAATATTCCAAAACGAGCAGTTAGCCATCACAACAAGATAATAAGTGAGAAAAATAGAAGGAAAATAAAGTAGCAGAGCCGACAGATCAGATCTAATAGAGTGTACGATGAGCCATCCTAACTATCTTCTCTTCTGCTGTTAGAGAACGGGTATGAATAGTACGGGGTGTATGCACCTGGGATCTCCTATGAAAAGCAATAGGCGGACAACCAAGGCTAGAAGTCGTAATTCTTAGAGAAGGAGAAAAAGAATTAGCATCAGAGACCGACATTCTGTAAGATGCAGATGAAAGCATGACTTGCCTAGATGAAGAGAGATTATCTAAAAGATACGAAAACAAGTTCTTAGACAGTTGTGACAAACGTTCATTAATGACCCTTATCTCATCCTCCGATATGAGAGGTAACATATGAGAAAATCAAGGAAGAGGAAGAGCATCAAAGATGTTGTAACATCATGGACTGACGTTACACCATGCTATGTGGACTTTACGTTGACAATATTGTCATTAGATTGACAATCCTGCACAGCAATGGAATGCCATCTACCGATGGGATCAACTGCATAAGAGATACGGAAACCAACCCTACTAACCATAGGGAAAAACCTGCACTCACTAGAAACGACCAACATGGTGAGCGACATATACGCATTACCAGGGGACTATCCTATACGCCGTTGACCAAAAGTCGTTAAAACCAGCACTCAACATAGCCGGAAAACAAGCCAACCAAAGCACCAAACACACGAGCACCACAACCAGTTCACAAACATGTCATCATTTGGCGTGAAGCGAGGAAAATGGAACAACAAACCGAAAAATAACCTCATCTCTAAAGGACTGATAAACCCACAAATAGATCAAGAATCATAAAAAGCCATAAAACTGCACACAAAAGGGAATAAAACAGGGATCGGCCAAAGCCAAAAGAACTAATCATGCACCCAAACAAAGTGCAGAAACCGAAAAAGGGGCACGTCAACACCGAAATGAAAAATAGAAGCAACACCAACCCTAACACTCCTAGAATCATCACTAAGGCAGAGAAACCACCCTGACAACTGGATGGTACAACCCGCATTGAGGGGGCATACACACATGACACCAATGCAAACACATATAAGACCAAATAGCAATTGGAGAAACCAATGAAGTATTTGGCAAAATTATAGCACCCACAACACTTCTACTAAGGGAAAAACAACACAGCGATGGCAAGTGCATCGGAACACATTAACAGTATAAGAAGAAAAAAGAGGTTGACTGATTAGAGCTCTAGCCCAAAGTTAAGAAACACGGTATACCTGCAAACAAAAGACAAGCAAAAACCTGATAATAAGCATTGGATTCCACTCCCAATGTTAGAAGCACTGGCTGCATCCGATTCGAAGCAACGATCCAATCTTGCAAGACAATTGTATCACAAACCCTAGCCACAACCCAATAACGTCCCTTTAATGCCACAACAGCATCTGGAACAACCATCTGCATCCGATGCAATGCAACATCCCACCGATCCTCGCCCTTTTTCTGAATCGAGTTTAAATGTCTTTTTAAACGCCCACCCTAAGCCAAGCATGACCGACCCAAGGAATACAAGCCGAGGCACTGAAATCATAAAAACTTGAGACCACATCCTTAACTAAGTCAAAAGGGTTAAAGCTATTTTCTTGTCTCAAGGGGTGGTAGTAAAAAAATGAGTGCACCACCATAGGCAACTTTTAGAGCGACCGCCCTACACAAAGGAGCATATGAGGCGGCAGGACAAATAAGAAAAGTGGGAGCGGAATGACGGGTGCCTCTGAATCGGCAACTTCACCACTTAGCACTTGTCGAGAACCCAAGCGATTCCCAACCCGAGAGGGGAGGCGAGTGAAACGAAATAAACTTCGGGAGAAACCAAATAGGAGAAATCACTGCATGAAAACAAGATTATCGAGGAGAGAAGTTAATACAAGACGTTGAAGCCAAATAATCCCCGCAAGAAAAAAACACCACAACCAATACTACCCAAGGCAACATCAACACCAAATACCAATTAGTAAACCCCTCCAGACAAAAAATCCTTACGCGGTCAAAGCTCCATAAAAGCAGGCCAACAAGAACAAATTGGTGGTGGAGCAGAGCCTCAAAGGTTACCAAAGAAGCAACCTGAACCACAATAAAAGATGCACCAACCTGAGAAACCAACACGGCCACACGCACCACTAAACAAACCGCTTCCATAACCAGGGCCACATCGGGGCAAGGACTCATGAAAAACCCAACTACCCAGAAACCCAAATACAGCATAAACGCCAATTCAAAACCCTAGAAAAGCCAAATAGGGTGCAACTAAGACAACGAGATGGAGAAGAGCACTCTAAAACCAGATAATAAGAACCGAAGACAACAACGCCACAAGATTTAGCAGGAAACGAGAGAAGGGAAGAACCGCCTTAAATAAATTAATAAGTTGATAATGTTAAATAGTTGAAATAGGAATTTTGTATGTGACTTAACAAAGTTAATCCAAATTGTGAAATAAAATTTATATGAAGATGACATATTGATTTATTTATAAGTAAAGAAGTTCTTCATCTAAAAATTTGAGAATTCAATTCCAAAAATTTGAAATTGATTTCTAATATTTTGAAAAATGATGCTAGTAGTATGTAAAAATATTTTTCGAATAGAAATGTTCCAAGTGATTTTCCAAAATGTTTCCGAAAGAAATAAAGGATAAAGAACACACTTCTATTGAAAAATAATTTTGTTGATAATTTTTGATGATCATAGCTGCATGATCGAAATTCATTTTTGAGTCTCAGAGTGGTGGAGACCACCAAAGTAGGTTTGCTACTTGTTTGTTTGATGAAGTTACTTTGATTCTGAAGTATGATTTGATATAAAAGAATATATTTATATTTTGAATAATTGAAATAAAATTCATAATTGATTCTGGAGTTTTAATTGAATATATATTTCAAATTATTGATCTAAGGTTTTGAAAGATTAGAATTTGAACGATGTTTGAATTTGAATGAAAGATTGTTGAAATCATATATAAATTTCAAGCTGAACTGATATTGAAATAAATAAAATTCGAGAACCTTTGATTCTATAAATATTTTGATATGAAAGTTTTTGAACTTATATATATAATTTTTGTAAGAATGAAGTTTATATTCGAAATTGTGATTTGAAAAAGTATTATGATACACATTTTTGAAATTAAGGCAAGGGAAGCCCCTTCCTTCAGAAATCGTGAACTTACTCGGTAAAGGCATACGGCTACAGATGTTTCCTGGAGGACCCAGGCATAACCATTGTGTAGCTGCGATCTATGATCGATTTTAGCATAATCCGCAGGGATTAAAATTATTATGGGTATGGATATTTTTCGAGGGATCCAAACGTAACCATTGTGTATCTATGGTCCACATGGCAAAATTCAAGGGGCACCGATTGCTAGAGTCGATGGTTGATAAAGATGTAACAACCAATGTTACTAGAGATCGAATATGTCTATACTCTTTTTCTAGGTGTTATGGCGTAATGCTTAAGACAGTGATTGTCTAGCCACCTATGTCTATGACCCTTTGTCCTCTTGACCTAGTGATAGAGCTATGTTAGGGATTATGTTCATGATGATCTCAGATTATTCTATTCTATTGATTTATTCTGTTGATTTATTCATGACAAACTCGTAGGGAAAACATTTCTTATGGGTACATATGTTTTCTTGGGGATACAGGCATAACCATTGTGTATCTATGATTCATGAGCAGTTTCTTCAGTCGGTTTTATCAGATTGTACTTGTTTTTATTTATTTTAACGTTTTCCAAGTATTTTCATCGGATGTTGAAATCAATTTACTTAGTAATTCGAAATTTCTAGTTAGATTCTTTAAGAACAAGGATAAAATTATGGAAATATCGAGTTATCAAAACTATTTCTAATATAAAATTATTTTCAATATAAAAGAAATCTTACAAAGAATTTTCTTTAAAGTATTTAAAATATGTATATAAGACAAAATTGCCTAATTTAAATACATTAATATAACGAAGAAACCAATGAAATATAATATGTAAGTGTACGTTAATCGTTCTATTCACATAATAGTTTTGTTTCAATTTGGAATATATATTTTTATTCTAAGTAGAATAGTTCGTTCGATTCTCGACGATGAATGCTTATATGAGTTTTGATACGAATTCAAAGTTCTCAATCATAGTTTAATGTTATACAAAGAGAATGAAAGATTCAAATCAAGAAGTCAAATCAGTGCCTGCACTAGAATGATTGGGTTACCAATACTAGTTGATAACAAAATTTTGTGTTCGAATATGCAATCGAATTTGATAGGCGCATTAATGATATATCGTTTAAATGCTATTTTTCATACTTCTTTTCTTTCGAGATCGTAATAGATTGGAAATATTATGATATAATATAGGTTGTTCAAATTAAAATTTTATTATAAGTAAATTAAATTGTAATAAGAAGTGTTTAGACACTTAAGTGAATGTTACGAAAGGTCTAATGAATAAATTAAACACTAGATGAGAATGCTACTTAAGTTAATAAATGTGACCTTAAGAATGTAAAAGATCAATAAATGATTATGGCTGTATAAATTGAAAAGTAAACCAAATAGGTTGTAAAAAAAAATATTTAAAAAACTAACCTTCTTGGATAAATATAAACTTGAATTTATGTTGTATAGAAGAAAATTTAATCTTTGTAAAACAATAATAAGTTAAGAAATTATTTGAAGTGATTCATAAATATGTTAGTATCAATGGAAAATACTATGTAACAAATATTTCAAGAATGGATCCATGAATGAACTAATATTGAATAGAAAGTAAATATGAATGAATTAAAAACCGATTATCTTTGTTTTATTAATGAGAAAGATTATAATATTTGAAAAATGGTACTTCAAATTGTTTGAGGTTGTATAAATAATTAACTAAGCAATAACCTAAGACTTTTGAGCAAATGGTATGCTTAGTAGTTATTTATCTTCCTTGTACAACTTGGAGATTTCAAAACCTGAACAAAACAATTTGCTTTTGGGTGTTGGTTGTTTTATTACAAATCACTGTTATACTAATTGGATTGCATATGTTTGCTTATGGCTGTAACATTATTATGCTATATATATTTTCTTCCTATGCACTAAAAGTTTAGTAGGTAGCAATCGCATGTACTTCTCTTTTGAAGCTCGCTTTTACGCGATATCGCTAAAATATGCTTGTTAATAACGACAAAAGGTACGCATCTCGGATAACATATTATACGTAGGTGTTATATAAGGTTTTCCTATGTTTTGAGATTCCTCATCAATGATACGAGATTTACATTATTATACATATGTATCGTAAATAAAATTGATCGAGCCGCGCAAAGGATACATTGTCGAATTTTTTTCCTTAATTTCAAGTGTTAGAAAATTTTTAAGACTATAAAATCCTATAATATATATATATATATTTCTATTAAGTTGAAAAACTAAGAAAAGTTACATATGTTGAATATTTTGTTTAATTTATATCTAAGTATGATTCTTTACACAATTCCTTTTCGAGGATTAAAAGTTTTGAGTAGTAGAGAGTGTGACTTGAAAATTTTAATTTTTTAAATTAATATAGTTACCTGAAATTTAACGTTAAAATTTAAAATTAAATAATGAAATTTGATATTTAGAGTACGTTTAGTAGCAAAGGCATAAATTTGGTAACAAAATACGTAAGTTTCGTTTTATTAGTGAAATTCAGTTAAAGGCTGAAAATCGTTGAAATAAAATATTTTCGAAATTTAGATGTTTCTTTTTATTCAAAATACTAGATCGTTTTTTTTAAGAATAACGCTATGTTTTGTTTCGTAAAACTCAGACGTTTATTGTTCTGAATCTCCGACTATGTCCACAAAAACGCGTAAAATTGACAAAATATTTGTGTATATGTTTAATCACTGTATCCATACATTGTTTTTAATATTTGATAAGAAATAATTATTGATTGGTTTGACACCTCATGTAGAGTCAGTCGCATTTGATTTCTGTGTTCTGGAAAGTGAAATCAACTTTTCATATTTGTGTATGTCTCTTCATTTATGCATTGATTAACCTCATTCTCCTCTTCTACTTGTTGTTTTGAATTTGAGATCTGAACTTTCATTTGTAAAGATAATAGAGAAAAACTCATATCCGATCCACTCTACTTTTTCACACAAACAATTACCAAACCCAATCTCTCTCCTTCTTCCTACATCTTACATCTTCTGTCATCTGTTTTTCCGGAAAAAGAAGATGAACACAAAGCAATATCAAAACCAAGCCTCCTTTTCCCCTAATTCATGTTCCTGTTCCTTTTCACATCTTTTGTTTTCTATTCAGCCAATACCCACGTCTCTTCACTTCTTTCTTTCTCTTTTATTCATTAAATCGATAATTCCTAAATCCATTTCCTCCACCTTGTTCCCAAAACTCTTGTAACGTCCCGCATTTTTATCAATATAATAATTAATTAGTTTAATTATTTAAATATTGGTTTGATAATATAAATGGATGAAATTAAATAATTTTGATTATTTAATTAATATATATAGTGGAATAATAGATTTAATTTCCGAAATAGTCGGAAATGGTTAAAGGCAAATTCTATTCATACACCAAAAATCACTCAACATACACCATTATTTTCTTATAAAATTATATTACTAATTACCCTTTTCTCATAGTTGCTTCTTTTAAACCTTTGCATATAATCAATCAAATTAGCATTAAAAGTGCTAAAATTTGATGCAACCTAAATACGTTAATAAGGAAGTTAATAAATTATTTCATCAAAAAACTTAAAATTTCAATTAAATGAACATTCAGAAATAATGATGACACGACCCGAACTTCCCTGGTCTCCGAAGAGAAGAGAAAGAACGGATCATCCGAGAACACAACAAATCAGAACACAAACAGAAGAACATTTTATTACTTATTACAACAATTTACATCAGAGTACTAGAATATACAGAGTATGAATGAATAATATACATTTGATAAATATCAGAGATTTACAATTTACAATGCAGCGGAAAATAATACAAAACACAACTAAAAGAGATACACGGATACAGAGCTTTCCGAATATCATTCCAGTTGTAAACCAGGATCCTGTGAATATAAATCTGCATAACCAAAACTACTAGCTGCTCGTGTGGAAAATAGGGGCACCTAGAGTTTAGGTTAAAACAATAAACTCCAGGTCAGCCATCCGACTGGTGTGAGAACTAAAACAGTTATTTAAAACTTTACTTTAAAATATAGTATATCAAGGGACCACGCCGTATAACAGGGAACGGGTTTCCTCCCAAGAATACCAGTGCATATAAGAAACAACCTAATACTTTTAGGAAAAATGAAGCTATTATAAGACCCAGGTCCCATCACACAATGCAACGCAAGCCGGAGGATAGAGTTTTATCTTATAATAGCCAAACATGCTTGGTACGTTTAAAACAAATCATTTTGATACCATTATAGTGTAAAGTGTATGTAAACAACTTAAAATATAAATGTATCAATCATAGATGGCATAGTGCCTCATCCCACTATGTCACCATACTAGTTCTACAATTAAAACTGCAAAGTCATGTATTGGAAGTTGGATTTACATCTGTGAACCAAGGCAAGGTATCGTCCTTACCGCTTCGAGATGCTCTAGCCCGTGTCTCAGGATCAAAGCTCGAGTGTCCCTTGGATCGTCAGGGCCGGTCCACACGAAGTGGATTAAAATGCCTGAACAATATGATTCCCTGCCCTACGGGGCGTAAACTGGTCATATATCGAACAAACCATTCGTCGACACCACAATGACCGATATAACCGAGGCGCCTCTCTATCCATCATCCACATAAGTAAAACGTCTGGGCTTGCAAAACCCATACACCACTCCTAGCTAGAAGGAAACGCATGCCCTCCCTGAAGTCCTCGCACGTTTCTGGTTCATACGGGGGTGTGAGGCTCGCGAATTAACACTATACACAAAGCTATGCTATATTAAAGCCGTGCTTTGATCATCAACCACAAGACTCTGCTTTTCAACAAAAGCCTTGATCAATTGCATCTCAACATGCCATACACGCAATTCACGCTATGCAACTGATGCCTACCAATCACACAGAATGAAATCCGATGTCACACACACATCCATTTACAAGTTCGTTCTGGGTCTGAACGAAACCGGAGGCACCTTATTCCTCATCCTATATATCCAATACAGGAGAGAGGTCCTCGCATATCTGGTCGATATCCAAGTACGTCTGGATGATCACCACTTATTACCTCGTCTTTGGTGTACAGCCCAATCAAGACATCAGTAATCCTCCAAACGATGTGAAGACCTCCGGTCTTCAACCACCGTCTTCATCGTCGACTCATAGCCGATTCAGTTATTCAGAATGGGACAAACCCGGTCTTTCCTAATAACTCGCGTATATTATAAACAAGTGCTACAAAAACACAACATACGCCTCATTCCAGTTCTGAATATTCTTTTATTTAAATATTCATATACTTTGGAAAAGGTTCCCATTAATTTTATCAAAGATAAATTCTTTAAATTTACTCTTTAATCTTCCTTTGGATATCAATTCAAACCAAATTAATGTTTATCCAAACTTGTCGGGATTAACACACCTTACTGAAGTATTCATTTGTTTAATTTCCCAATCCCAACCTACTCATCCCATGAAGCAAAACTGACACGACACGAACTTCCCCAAGCGGGCGGCCTTAGGCTCATAAACCTTTAAAAGAAAAAGAAAATGCCAAGCGGGCGGCCTTAGGTTCATAAACCTTTAAAAGAAAAAGAAAATTAGTAAACACGTACCTATTTGTCGGGCATACAATTTTATCTCTGTTCTTAGTTTCCCTGTTATGACCTGTTCATTATATACATGTATAGATGTATGCAGTTCCAATCAGTTTTCAATTCAGTTCAACATTCGATGCAATTTGGCTAAATTTACCTTTCATTCATATATTGGTTTTATTAGTCAACAAATAATCATACAACACAACCAGCAATCATTTAGTTGGTTAACGTTTCAAACACATAACTTTAATACATAGTCAAAAATCATATTTTTGAGGGCAAATCACAGCAAATAATCCTATGTAAGTTTTGGTTCTCACACCAGTCAATTGGAAATATATAGGTATCCCACTTTCGAAACTCGAACATAAAACATAGATGATGTGTACACTATCATCAGTATCATCTCTGGGCGACTAGAGTGGGATTCTATATCTATCCAGTATATTAAAACTTTGAATATACGTTCATGACGCGTATGTGCAAAATCTTTATATACTAGATTGTCCAAAATAAAATAAAACAATATACTCAAATACGTATAATTAAATTAAATTTTCAAAATAAAATTTGTTTTCGATTTTATTTTAAAAATAACACTTTTTCAACTCATTCTAGGATACTACTGATCCCATCTCTAACGAGCCATTCTTATTGGATATTACTAGTCCAATCTCTGATGAATTCTTTCGCTTGGTTCTAATGTGTCTTGTTCTCGAGCTGTGTAAACCAAAGCTCTGATACCAAACTGACACGACCCGAACTTCCCCAGTCTCCGAAGAGAAGAGAAAAAACAGATTGTCTAAGAACACGACAAATCAGAACACAAACAGAAGAACATTTCATTGCTTATTACAACAATTTACATTAGAGTACAAGAATATACAGAGTATGAACGAATAATATACATTTGATAAATATCAGAGATTTACAATTTACAATGCAGCGAAAAATAATACAAAACACAACTGAAAGAGATACATGGATACAGAGCTTTCCGAATATCATTCTAGTTGTAAACTAGGATCCTAAGAATATAAATCTGCATAACCAAAACTACTAGATGCCCGTGTGAAAAATAGGGGCACCCAAAGTTTAGGTTAAAACAATAAACTCCAGGTCAGTCATGTGACTGGTGTGAGAACTAAAACAGTTATTTAAAATTTACTTTAAAATATAGTATATCAAGGGACCAGGCCATATAACAAGGAATGGGTTACCTCCCAAGAATACCAGTGCATATAAGAAACATCGCAATGCTTTTTGGAAAAATGAAGCTATTATGTGACGGCCCGCCCCGCACCAACTGACATTTACTCCAAAAGTGCACTGTACACATGTCCAGTTAGCACGGAACGGGTCGTCAGAAGGAAAAAGGAGGAAGAGAATGAACATACAAAGAACCTGTAGAATGTCTCACAGCGCATAGAATAAAATATAATAACAATATACTTGACATAAAACAGGAGAGACAGTGCATAAGCTGAAAATCAGAACTAAACATCATAGCAGCGGAAATTCAGAATACAGCTTATTACAACTTTCAAACTGTCTCAAAGCAAAAGTAAGATAAATGAGGTACACTACTAATGCCCAAATAGCGACCACCAACGACACAGGGAGACTGTGTGTATATATATATATATCATACGTGGAAGCCTCCTGCCCGCCTCCGAATCAGCTACTCGCTCATCACCAGCTAACCTGTCTCTAGTCTGCTCGTGTGAGCACCCAGAGTAATAAGAGGAGACATAAAACTCTGGGTCAGACATAAAGCCTGGTATGAGCGATAAGCATCTAAAGTGAACAATAACAGGTAGACTAAAACATACCTGAACCTGGACCTGCAACCAAAGAGTTAGCACTACATACTGTACAACACACTAAGGTATCATATCAAACAGTGTAAAGATACGGATGTGGGGGAGGTGTGCATGTCATAATGATGGCAAACAATCAAGCATAGCATCCATCCTCACATCTCTCACTCAGTGCATAAAGCATACGATGTTCACCACTTCGATCACCCAACATTCCTTGCTACGATCACTTTGCCCTATGAAGTCATAAATGGCTTCACTGCACTGATAACGTAGCCACTAATTCCTCGCTATGTCCACTTGCCCCATGGAGTTATTCACCCCATCTGCGCTGGCTCATAGCCTTACCAATCCTTACTATGTCCACTTTGCCCCATGGAGTCACAAGAACCCCACTGCACTGGCTCATAGTCTTACTACGCATCACCTTGCCCCTCAGGTCATAATGACGCTACTGCACTGATAACGTAGTCTTGCTACCATCACTTTGCCCCTCAGGTCATAATGACCCTACTGCACTGATAAGTAGCCATCCCTCATTTTTAGTGGTGAATCGAAGTTATGAACGTCGTCAACTCCTTAGCACACGTCCCACAGCAAAGCCCAACTCATGAAGTGAACTCATTGGTTCCCAACTGGTTCCGGGATCCTGAGCCCTAGCTTCCATTTGGACTACCTTTGCATCTCGGGTTATTGGTCAATACTGGGTCGGGTCGGGTTCCTTCTCAAGTTATCGGTTTGGGTCGGTGTTCTTCGTCCGTTCGGGTCGGGTCTCCTTCTGGTGCGGTTCGGGTCGGGTATTCCTCTAGGTTCGAGTCAGATGCTTCTCTTCGGGTCGGGTCGGTGCTTCCTTTCGGGTTGGGTCGGGTCCTTCTTGGTTCGTGCTTTCGATCCGTCTTCATGCTCCCTTCTTATGCTCCTATCCGATCCGCTTTCGTGCTCCTGCTCTAATTCGCCTTTGTGTTTCCGATCCGATCCGTCCTCTTCGACCCGATCCGTCTTTCTCTATCCGATCCGATCCCAGTTCAGCTAGCGTGGGCTTCCTTTTTGCCACTTTTCCCAAGTGTTGGGTTCCGATCCAATCAGATCCTTTGCTCAGTTCAACATATCCGATCCGAGCCCCCTTATCCGATCCGATCCGAACCCTGCACTGTTTTCTGAAACTATTCCAGCAAATTTTTACGCCATTCGACGACGTTTTCGGCCATTCTAACTATTGGAATCAATCACGAAGCATTTCATACAGTCATAGCAACATGCATAATCAACCACAAACATCATTCACATCAATATCATAGGTTAAAATGGATCAAACATACCCAAAATCCCATATTTCCCCTTAAGCATGTTTAGGTGAAACTAATGATAGGATTAGCAAAACTTAACCAAATTAACCCAAATTCATATCAGAGATCTAAAACATCATTTAGGAATTTATGAACATTTTTCCCGAATTTTATCATGCTTAAATTCGCTAATTAGCACTAATCACCCCTAATTAGCCATAATTAGTGTAAAACTATGCAAATCACTCACCTTAGCCACAAAATAAACTAAGATCTGAAATAATTCTCTGATTTGATGTGAATCTCAATGCCAACAGCAGCTCCTATGTTGATTTGGTGAAGATCTTCCTTGATTAGGGGTTGCTAAGCCAAATCCTTGACCAAAAGATGATTTGGAGGTGATTTAGAGGTTGGAGGCCATTTTTAGGGATCCTTGGTGATAAGTGGAGGCTAGAAAACTGAAATGGAATGATTCTCCATCTCATTTCAGCCCTCCCATAACCCTAATCCCGAAATGGGTTATGGGCCTACTCACTAATCACCCGATTTGGCCCGGTTAAGCAGTTTTTCACCCTCCAAACCTTGTTTCAGCCATATCTCCCAAACGGTAAGTCCGTTTGGCTAATGTAACCACTCTACGGAAAGGTAAACCATCAAACGAATCAAATGGAAGTGGTTTCAGGTCAAAATTCCTTTCCAATCAAAAGTTATGGCCAAAACAGTACCAACTAGGGGCAAAATGGTCATTTAAAAATCGATAGAAATTATGAACATGGGAAATGACTCTAATGGATGTTTCCCAAAGTTACATGACCATACGACTTCACATGGAAAAGAAATAAATATTCTACAATCCTATGATGTGTAGAATACGGGTCCTTACACTCTCCCTCCCTTAAGAAATTTCGCCCCCGAAATTCCCTAATCCAAACATACACAAAGGTTCCCGCATGCCTATCAATCATAAAGCAACGATCAAACATGCAAAACAAGTCTATCCTAGCATGCGGAAAACTAAATTGCAAAGTAAATCTTACCAGGCAAAGAGTTCTGGGTGCATCTTCCTAATGCTCTCCTCTGTCTCCCAAGTACAATCATTCTCGTCCTCGGCCCACTGAACCTTGACTAGCTTCACCGCCTTCCTTCGAAGTTGCTTCGTATGATGCCCCACAATACGAATCGGCTTGCGGTTCCCAACCGCCTCGGGTTCTACTTCGAAGTCCTCTAACTGATCAGGTGAAATAGTCACATCTGAGTCGTGAACGAACTTCCTTAGTTGGGAAACATGAAATACATTGTGAACTCCTGCCATCTTCTCTGGTAAGCCAACTCTATATGCCAAATTTCCGACAAGTTCAAGGACAGGGAATGGGCCAACAAATCTTGGTGCCAACTTGCCTCTCCTGCCAAATCGTATCACGCTCTTCAACGGAGAGATCTTGACAAACACCAAGTCACCAACGGAGAATTTGAAGTCTCTTCTCCTCTTATCGGCATAACTCTTCTGCCTATCTTGAGCAGCTTTCATTCGTTGTTGAATGACCTTAATCTTATCTGAAGTTTCCCTCACCACATCTGGTCCAAGCACAAACTTCTCGCCAGTCTCTATCCAACATGATGGTGAGTTGCACGGTCTTCCGTACAAAGCTTCATATGGAGTCATACCGATACTGGATTGGTAGCTATTATTATATGCAAACTCTACTAGATGCAAATGGTCATCCCATGATCCACCAAAATCCAATATACAAGCTCTCAAGAGATCTTCCAATATACGATTCACCCTCTCCGTCTGACCGTCGGTCTGAGGATGATATGCGGTACTGAGATGTAATCTTGACCCTAGAGCCTCTTGTAAGCTCTTCCAAAACCCACTAGTGAACAACGGGTCTCGGTCACTCACAATGCTTTTGGGTACTCCATGAAATCTCACTACCCACTTCATATACAGTTCTGCCAACTTGGCCGCCGTCCTGGTCGATTTGACTGGTATAAATCTTGCGCTTTTAGTCAATCGATCCACAATTACCCAAATGCTATCATATCCCGATCTGGTCCTTGGTAATCCATCGATGAAATCCATCGAGACTTGCTCCCATTTCCATTCGGGAATTTCTAATGGTTGCAACAACCCACTAGGCTTCTTTTGCTCGGCTTTAACTATCTGTCAATTCATGCATTTGGATATAAACTTCCCAATGTCTCTTTTCATCCCTTCCCAGTAGTTAGTCTATCTCATGTCTCGATACTTATTATTACCACCGGGGTGTATAGTCAGTTTTGAGTGACGACATTCTCTAAGCACTTCATCTCTCAAACCATTTACATTGGGCACAACTAGTCTTCCATTCTTTCGAAGCCATCTTTCTCGATCAAGCCCATACACATTCATCTCCTCATCGATACCCATCTCTAACTTGGAGATGATTTCTAATAGGTTAGGATCGTCCCTCTGGCTAGAACCAATCCGCTCTATCAAAGTGGGTCTGATCGTCAAACTAGCTAGCATAACTGGATCCAATTCGCACTTTGGTATGAAATCAAACCCCGCTATATACTCCAGTTGCTTCCATTCAAGAAACATTGCCCCTAAGCTGGCATGTCTCCTACTCAAGGCATCGGCTACCGCATTACCTTTCCCAGGTGTATACGCGATATCAAAATCATACGAAGCCAAGAACTCTAACCATCTCTGCTGACGGAGATTCAGATCTTTCTGAGAGAAGAGATACTTTAATGATTTATGATCTGTAAACAACTCAAATCTTTCTCCCAAGAGATAGTGTCTCCACATCTTCAGCGCAAACACGATCGCTGCTAATTCCAAATCATGGGTAGGATACTTCTTCTCATGCGGCTTTAGCTGTCGACTAGCATAAGCTACAACCCTACCTCCTTGCATCAATACTGCACCCAGTACGGTACCACAAGCATCCGTGTATACTGTCATCTCTTCATTCCCTTTAGGAATGACTAACACTGGCGCACGCGTCAACTTCTCCTTTAGACTCTTGAAGGCATCCTCACACACTCCGTCCCAGACGAAGGACTGATTCTTCTTAGTCAACTGAGTCAACGGTGCTGCAATCTTGGAGAAGTCCTGGATAAACTTACGATAATACCCAGCTAATCCCAAGAAACTTCTTACATCTGTTGCATTCTTGTGCGTAGGCCAATCCTGTACCGTAGCCACCTTCGCAGGGTCCACGACAATACCACTCTCGGAAACAACATGACCCAAGAATCTTACTTCCCTTCTCCAAAAAATGACACTTAGAGAATTTCTCTTTCAATTGGTGTTTCCTCAACACCTCCATCACTATCCTCAAGTGCCCCTTGTGTTCCTCCTCTGTCCTTGAGTAAACAAGGATGTCATCCACGAACACAAGAACAAACTTATTCAACTGATCTCTGAATACTCGATTCATAAGATCCACAAAATAGGCTGGTGCATTGGTCAACCCAAATGGCATGACCAACCACTCATAAAATCCAGACGGCATCCTAAATGCCATTTTCGGAACACTCTCATCTGCTACTCGAAGCTGATGAAATCCTATCGCGAGGTCCAACTGGGAGAACACTCTTGCTCCTTCCAGTTGATCAAACAAATCATCTATCCGCGATAGAGGATACTTATTCTTCCTCGTCACCTTGTTCAACTCGCGATAGTCCACACACAAACGAAGGGAACCATCTACCTTAGTGGCAAACACAACTGGTGCTCCCCACTCGGAGACACTCCTTCTAATAAATCCCTTCTTCAAAAGATTACTGACTTGCACCCCGAGCTCTCGCTGCTCTCTTGGTGCCATACGACGAAGTGGCATCACTATAGGTCTGGCATCTTTCACTAAATCAATACGGAACTCAATCTCTCGGTGTGGTGGAAGCCCGGTCACCTCCTCGAAGACGTCCGGATACTGGCCAACCACGGGCACATCTGACAACTCATCTTGCGGGATGTCGAGGGAATTTACAAAACTAGCCATAACCCTATCGCTAGGTAGACTACCAAACACTACCCTCCGCCCATCATCCGCCCTCACTGTCACCAAAAAGCCCTCACAGTCTACCACCACCCCGTATCTTTGGAGCCAATCGACTCCCAATATAATGCCATACCCAGTAAAGCCCAAAACAAAGCAATCACATACTAACATACATCCATGACTCGATAAGACCAAATTCCTGCAAATCATACTAAGGCTAGTCGAACCACCAATCGGGTTCATCACAATCAATGGTCTATCGACTATCTCGGGTTCCAGTCCCAACCTATCTACCAGGTCACTAGATATGAAGGAACGGGAAGCCCTAGTATCAAACAAAACTCAAACTGGTATATCATAAATAGAAAGCATACCTTGAATAACAACATTCTTTCCTTTCTCCGCTGCAGTTGGGGCATTCGACGAAGAAGGAACAGCATCAATAGCATATGCTTTCACAATCTGCTTCTCCTTAAGAGGTTGCGGACACTTATCCTTCTGATGTCCCACTTGACCACAGTTGTAGCACTTCCTTTCTGCTGGCTTAGCCCGACATTCCTTAGCATAATGGCATTTCTTTCCACAGCTGAAGCACTCAACATCTTCTTGCTCTTTTTCTGGCCACCTTTAGATTGGTCCTGCTGCCTCTTATTCTGAGAATTACTCTTGCCTCCACCACCTACTTGCGGCTTTGGCCCCTCTGCAGATGCAGCCTCAGTCTTTGAATTAGGGTAAAGACTCTCTGATCTCAAAGCTTTCCCCACGATCGATTCAAAAGTCTCATCGATGTGGTTGATAAGCCTTTCCCCCAAGTATCCATCCAAACCGATAATGAACTTCTCATTTTTCTTCTCAGGAGTATCAATGAGAGACAGTCCATACTTCGTAATCAGAAACTGCCCTTCCGTTCTGCTTGAGTTCCAAGAACCTCTTAAACAACACTGATTTCTGGGCAGCTGGGATAAACTTCTCGCTAAAGCGAGCCTTGAACTGATCCCAAGTAACCTGATCTTCTGGAGTAGCTGTTCTAATGGCATTCCACCAATTCATCGCTCGCCCTTGCAGCTGACGAGACGCTATCCTTCTCTTCATCGCATCCTCAAGACCTAAGTCATCGAAGACACGGTCACAGCTATCCATCCAGTCCTGAACATCCGTGGCCGACTCCGTCCCATGGAATGACTTCCCACCAAGATTAGTGTTATCTTTGCACAACTTGGCGAAATCGACCCTAGGCGCCTGCACTACTGGGCCAACACCAACTCCGGGATTGGGAATTGCCCCTTGCACTTCTCTAAGCATGTCTCTCATGAGATTAGTAAACATTGCCCTCATGTCAGCGGCATTCCCTTGGTTGGTCCCTCTACCAGCACCCCTCGTGTCTCGGCTCATCGTTAATCTGTAAAAAGGGAAACGATTAACGACCCCATAGTGGTGCTAGTGCAGTGCGACTTCATTCTTATACTACTAATAGTATATACATACATAGCTTTTGAAAACCAAAGTAATCACAAATACGCACTCTCATATACGTACTATCTCTCCCTAGTGTCTTTCCCTAGGTTAACTACGCAACCTAGAGCTCTGATACCAAGTGTGACGGCCCTCCCTGCACCAACCGACATTTACTCCAAAAGTGCGTTGTACACATGTCCAGTTAGCACGGAACGGGTCGTCAGAAGGATAAAGGAAGAAGAGAATGAAAATACAAAGAACCTGTAGAATGTCTCACAGCGCATAGAATAAAATATAATAACAATATACTTGACATAAAACAGGAGAGACAATGCATAAGCTGAAAATCAGAACTAAACATCATAGCAGCGGAAATTCAAAATACAGCTTATTACAACTTTCAAACTGTCTCAAAGCAAAAGTAAGATAAATGAGGTACACTACTAATGCCCAAGTAGTGACCACCAACGACACAGGGAGAATGTGTATATATATATATATCATACGTGGAAGCCTCATGCCCGCCTCCGAATCAGCTACTCGCACATCACCAGCTAACCTGTCTCTAGTCTGCTCGTGTGAGCACCCAGAGTAATAAGAGGAGACATAAAACTCTGGGTCAGACATAAAGCCTGGTATGAGCGATAAGCATCTAAAGTGAACAATAACAGGTAGACTAAAACATACCTGAACCTGGACCTGCAACCAAAGAGTTAGCACTACATACTGTACAACACTCTAAGGTATCATATCAAACAGTGTAAAGATACGGAGGTGGGGGAGGTGTGCATGTCATAATGATGGCAAACAATCAAGCATAGCATCCATCCTCACATCTCTCACTCAGTGCATAAAGCATACGATGTTCACCACTTCGATCACCCAACATTCCTTGCTACGATCACTTTGCCCCATGAAGTCATAAATGGCTTCACTGCACTGATAACGTAGCCACTAATTCCTCGCTATGTCCACTTGCCCCATGGAGTTATTCACCCCATCTGCGCTGGCTCATAGCCTTACCAATCCTTACTATGTCCACTTTGCCCCATGGAGTCACAAGAACCCCACTGCACTGGCTCATAGTCTTACTACGCATCACCTTGCCCCTCAGGTCATAATGACCCTACTGCACTGATAAGTAGCCATCCCTCATTTTTAGTGGTGAATCGAAGTTATGAACGTTGTCAACTCCTTAGCACACGTCCCGCAGCAAAGCCCAACTCATGAAGTGAATTCATTGGTTCCCAACTGGTTCCGGGATCATGAGCCCTAGCTTCCATTTGGACTACCTTTGCATCTCGGGTTATTGGTCAATTCTGGGTCGGGTCGGGTTCCTTCTCAAGTTATCGGTTCGGGTCGGTGTTCTTCGTCCGTTCGGGTCGGGTCTCCTTCTGGTGCGGTTCGGGTCGGGTATTCCTCTGGGTTCGAGTCAGATGCTTCTCTTCGGGTCGGGTCGGTGCTTCCTTTCGGGTCGGGTCGGGTCCTTCTTGGTTCGTGCTTTCGATTCGTCTTCATGCTCCCTTCTTATGCTCCTATCCGATCCGCTTTCGTGCTCCTGCTCTGATTCGCCTTTGTGTTTCCGATCTGATCCGTCCTCTTCGATCCGATCCGTCTTCCTCTATCCGATCCGATCCCAGTTCAGCTAGCGTGGCCTTCCATTTTTCCACTTTTCCCAAGTGTTGGGTTCCGATCCGATCAGATCCTTTGCTCAGTTCAACATATCCGATCCGAGCCCCCTTATCCGATCCGATCCGAACCCTGCACTGTTTTCTGAAACTATTCCAGCAAATGTTTACGCCATTCGACGACGTTTTCGACCATTCTAACTATTGGAATCAATCACGAAGCTTTTCATACAGTCATAGCAACATGCATAATCAACCACAAACATCATTCACATCAATATCATAGGTTAAAATGGATCAAACATACCCAAAATCCCATATTTCCCCTTAAGCATGTTTAGGTGAAACTAATGATAGGATTAGCAAAACTTAACCAAATTAACCCAAATTCATATCAGAGATCTAAAACATCATTTAGGAATTTATGAACATTTTTCCCGAATTTTATCATGCTTAAATTCGCTAATTAGCACTAATCACCCCTAATTAGCCATAATTAGTGTAAAACTATGCAAATCACTCACCTTAGCCACAAAATAAACTAAGATCTGAAATAATTCTCTGATTTGATGTGAATCTCAATGCCAACAGCAGCTCCTATGTTGATTTGGTGAAGATCTTCCTTGATTAGGGGTTGCTAAGCCAAATCCTTGACCAAAAGATGATTTGGAGGTGATTTAGAGGTTGGAGGCCATTTTTAGGGATCCTTGGTGATAAGTGGAGGCTAGAAAACTGAAATGGAATGATTCTCCATCTCATTTCAGCCCTCCCATAACCCTAATCCCGAAATGGGTTATGGGCCTACTCGCTAATCACCCGATTTGGCCCGGTTAAGCAGTTTTTCACCCTCCAAACCTTGTTTCAGCCATATCTCCCAAACGGTAAGTCCGTTTGGCTAATGTAACCACTCTACGGAAAGGTAAACCATCAAACAAATCAAATAGAAGTGGTTTCAGGTCAAAATTCCTTTCCAATCAAAATTTATGGCCAAAACAGTACCAACTAGGGGGCAAAATGGTCATTTAAAAATCGACAGAAATTATGAACATGGGAAATGACTCTAATGGATGTTTCCCAAAGTTACATGACCATACGACTTCACATGGAAAAGAAATAAATATTCTACAATCCTATGATGTGTAGAATACGGGTCGTTACATATTATAAGACCCAGGTCCCATCACACAATGCAACGCAAGCTAGAGGATAGTTTTTTATCTTATAATAGCCAAACATGCTTGGTACGTTTAAAACAAATCATTTTGATACTATTATAGTGTAAAGTGTTTGAAAACAACTTCAAATATAGATGTATCAATCATAGACAGCATAGTGCCCCATCCCACTATGTTGCATACGTGTTCTTAAAATCGCAAAGTCACGTGTTGGAAGTGGGATTTCCATCTGTGAACCAAGGCAAGGGATCATCCTTACCGCTTCGAGATGCTCTACCAGATTTCTTAGGATCAGAGCTCGAGTGACCCTTGGGTCGTCAAGGCCGGTCCACACGAATTGGATTAAAATGCCTAAAAAATACGATTCCCCGCTCTATGGGGCGTAAACTGGTCATATATCGACCAAACCATCCTTCGGCACCGCAGTGACCGATATAACCGTGGAGCCTCGCTATCCATCATCCACATAAGTAAAACGTCTGGGCTTGCAAAACCCCGACACCACTCCTAGCTAGAAGGAAACGCATGCCCTCCCTGAAGTCCTCGCCCATTTCTGGTTCACACTAGGGTGTGAGGCTCGCGAATTAACGCTATACACAAAGCTAAGCTATATTAAAGCCATGCTTTAATCATCAACCACAAGACTCTTCTTTTCAACAGAAGCTTTGATCAGTTGCATCTCATCATGCCACACAGACAATTCACCCTATGCAACTGATGTCTATCAATCACACAGAATGAAATCTGATGTCAGACACATATCCATTTACAAGTTCGTTCTGGGTCTGAACGAAACTGGAGGCACCTTATTCCTTGCCCCATATGTCCAATACAGGAGAGAGATCCTCGCATATCCGGTCGATCTCCAAGTACGTCTGGACGATCACCACTTATTAACTCGTCTTGGGTGTACAGCCCAATCAAGACATCAGTAATCCTCCAAACTATGTGAAGACCTCCGGTCTTCAACTACCGTCATCATCGTCGACTCATCGCCGATTCAGTTACTCAGAATGGGATAAACCCGGTCTTTTCGAATAACTCACGTATATTATAAACAAGTGCAACAAAAACACAACATACGCCTCATTCCAATTTTGAATATTCTTTTATTTAAATATTCATAAACTTTGGGAAAGGTTCCCACTAATTTTATCAAAGATAAATTCTTTAAATTTATTCTTTAATCTTCCTTTGGATATCAATTCAAACCAAATTAAGGTTTATCCAAACTAGTCGGGATTAACGCACCTTACCAAAGTTTTCATTTGTTTAATTTCCCAATCCCAACTTATTCATCCCATGAAGTAAAATTGGTAATACTTCATATCTAACACCACGGTGTTATCGGTAAAATTAATTACCATTTCACGTTCAAATCTAATTAAAGATTTAACTATCGCTTGGAGCAAAACTGGTGATACTCCATTCTCGTTCATTTCATGAATTCGATAAATTTAATTATCTCGTTCACATTCCAATCTAATTAAAGATTCATTAAAACTCTAATTCAGTTTTAATCCCAAATTCATTACTTAATGATTTTTCAAAGTTTAGAAATTAGTCTTATCTTTAACTGGGTTAAAGAACCAATGTCATTTAAAACACAGTCCACGATAAACCCAAATCACATTCCATTAGTTTTGGAATCTTGACGGAAAACAGATCAATATATGTAATCGATATAACTTCCATATCCGACCAATAATATAAATGGAATAACAGCAAAGCCGCTTAAATTCCATATATATTAACAGTCTTCCTCCACAGAAGTTCACTTCGATTATTATCCAATCGAATTCCATTCCATTCCAATTTATTGCATTAAATTGGAAAACTTTAGTTTGGAAAAATCTCCATTAAATCTTAACAAAAAGATTTATAAATTCAAAATCGCATATCACTGTAAATCGGATTAAAGAACGAATGTCGTTAAAAACACAGTTCACGATAAACCCAATTCACATTCCATTTTATTCAATTCCAATTAAATATTAATTAATTGGAAAATTTCACTAAATCTTAATAAAAAGATTTCTTCTTTCCTCAACTGGGTTTAAGAACGGTGTTATTTAAGACACCATCCATGACAAACCCAAAATTCCATTTGATATTAAATACAAGGCTCTGAATAGAAAATATATCGGCTTATATTCAATATCAATTTCTGAAACCAACAAATATTGTATTGGAAATAATGATATAAATATATCTTTCAAATTTCCATAACAATATCTGTATTATCACTATATCCAACATCGAAATATTCCGAAGAAAATTTCGATTCAAATCCATTCTAGTTGATATATTGAAAATCCTGGTTATTTTTAAAACCATTTCAAAAATCCAATTTATTTTATTTAAAAATTATTGGATTTCAAATCTAGTTAATAACTAGTTCATTTTGATGAAAATATATTTTTATCTTTTCAAATATGGAATTTTTCATCCCAATTCTTTCCAAATCATTTCTTATGATTTTACATAAATTATTAATATTTTTAATAATTTTATCAAGGCCCATACGGTCGATTTCCATAAACGGTCATCGAACTGCACTTACAGCGACCTTTTCCAATTTTGATTTGGACATAATTCCAAATCTAACCGTTAGATTTCAAATTTCTTGTATTCGTTAGAAATCTCTTTTCGATACGAACCCAACGGTTCTAGTTTTAGAAGAATCCGACGGTCAGATCTCCCGTAATGTCCATTCGAAGTCAATGGCCGGAATTCGCAAACTGCCGCGGCGCGACGCGTTCTATTCAGGCCATTATATTATATTTATAATAAATATAATATATATTTCGTCGATTTCCATTTAAAACATATTTTATAAATCGTTTATAAATTCATTTTAAAACGATTTAAAGTTCATTCTCAATTTTAAACCAAAATTGAATATTCCTTAATAAATTCGTTTTAAATTCATTGTAAAACGATTTCAATTCCATTTCAAATTTCAAATCAAATTTGAATATTCCATATCATTTTGATATTAAAATGATAATATTTCCAAAATATCAAAATTTGAAATCACTTTTCGATATTCATTATAAAATGACTAAAATCGACAAAATTCCCATTCGTGTTAAAATGGCATTTAACTGCTTAACACGACTTCACATTTCAATATTCACCAAATATTATTTCAAAATATTCGTTAATTCTGAACTGGAATCAGACACAGTCAATTACCATATAATTTTTTTATATGGATTTCATACACACATGTACACAACAATAATCAAACACAGTCAATCATCATCCAGAGTGCATTACGCAACTGCATAAGCATTAAATATAAATAATTAACGCTTACAACAGTACGTCAACCCATCGATTGACGTAGAACTAAACGATTGGGATTAGTATACGTCAAATATCATCCTAATAGCCGTGTGGGGTTTCAATCAACAAACACAGAATTTATTTGTGCAGTTGGGCGATGTGTAAAATTTATTGTCCCAATCAATGTCTGATAAATGGGTGTACATAAACAAATCCTCCGATTTGTTTGTGAATATTTATTTCAACACATGACTTTTTTAAACAATTCATATATACAATAAAAATGATATTTTTACTATTCAAATATTTTATTCCATACATGAATATTTTATACAGTTTATTTATATACATCACTATCAATCTTCACAACACAATACAATCAAACAAGTCATCCATGGTATGTGGACGACGGGGAGCAGTTCATATATGCAGTTATAAAATAAATAACTGTACAAGAAATTATAGTGAGAAGTTCTCACCTTTGGTTTCCACTCCACCAGTTTTATTTTTGAATTTCTGGATAGTTTGGATTTTCCCGAAATTCCAACGCAATCTTTTTCACGCTGTTCATAGTAAAAAATCACATTTTTATTATGATGTTTATATATTTAAAAATCGCAATTTCAAACCTTTATATATATATATATATATTAAAAATCCTATTTTTATCCTTCTAAAAATTATTTCCTAGCTGTGATAAAATCATATTTTTATCCACTAAAGATTATATTTTTACAAAACTAAAAATCGTATTTCTATATAACTAAAAATCATATCTTTATGTTGTTAAAAATCATATTTTTATGTTGTTAAAAATCACATTTTCATGTTGTTAAAAATCACATTTTTATGTTGTTAAAAATCATATTTTTATGTCAATGTTATATTTATATATTTATAAAACAATTATATATATATATATATTAAAAAAACAATTCTAGATATATTTATAATTTTTTTAAAACCATACTAGTTTTATTATTTAAAAACAATGTCAATTTTATAATTTAAAATAATGTCATTTTATAATTTAAAACAATGGTCATACAAAAAAACATTGTCATTTATATTTTAAAAACATTTTCATGTATATAAAATATAACATTCAAATTTTTACTTAATTAATTAAACTAATTACATAGTTTAGAAAAATTACACCATCTTCTTCCTTTCCAAACATAGGCCGACTGTTTCAACCCATTCATCGACCCAAAAATCCACCGTCGCACGCCCATCGGAGACCTCCGCCATCGATCAGCCCATGCCACCACCTCCGCCTACATCTCACCTCCCTACGGCCATAAC
Organism: Allium sativum; assembly: GCA_030737875.1. Lineage (NCBI taxonomy): Eukaryota > Viridiplantae > Streptophyta > Magnoliopsida > Asparagales > Amaryllidaceae > Allium > Allium sativum. Next base: position 966,162,504 of record CM060922.1, on the reverse strand, counting down.
GACTCGCAATTCGAATCACCCCTGACCTCGAGATTTCCCCCAAACGCGGCGACTTCGTGATGAAAAAGCGGCCACCTCAGGCGACGGTTTTAGATCATCGTCGTCCAGATTGTTGAGCTCGAGTAGCTCAACAATATTGCCCAAAGAAGTTCGTTTAATTATTGAGTAGATTTTGTGTTCTTGGAGGAGGAAGATCCGAACGATTTTAATCGTTCGTTCGTGTTGGCGGCTGTAAACGGGAATGAGGGATTTAGGAGATAATATATAAATATTTATATTATTAGTTTAATTCAATTTAACTCCAAAAATAATTGTTAATCGATTCGAACTCCAAATCAAACCCAACGACTGTCGCCCCTAGCTAAATACCGCCATTTTGGACACAATGGGATATGTTTCATAAGTCAATTCAATTGTTTCGATTAGTTTTCATTAAATTTAAAATATAAATCATTATATTTTAAATTCAAATGCACATTTTAATTTACCGGGGCCACATACGGACTCCAAAAATTCCAGAAAAATAAATCTAGCTATGTTTTGATGATACGGACCTAACAAAACTAATTTCATCAAATTTGGAGGCCATTTGAAAAATGGCCATTTTCCAGTTGATTAAATTCAAACTGAATTGATCAAACACGTTTAAATTTACCACGCTCATATATTGATTCCAAAAATTATGAAAATTTGAATCTAGCAATAATTTGACATTCCGGATTCAACAAAAGTTGTCTCGTCGAAAACGGAGGTCGTTTGCAAAATCGCTATTTTTATATATTAATATATATATAAATTCCATAGCGACTATTCTGAATTTTCCTATGAAATCTGGATTTTTCAAATTCGTTGGAAATATATTTTCAAACAGATTCAAATGTTTCTGGTTTTACTAAAATCCGGTTTATTTTGAATCCTGTGCATTCATTTGAAATTTGAAATCGAATTTTCAAACTACCGCGCCATTTGCAATTCCTTTTATAATTAAAATAAATATTTATATTCTAACTTCGATTTAAATAAATATACACATTCTAATTCCATTCAAAATAAATTTCTAGTCATTATTATTTAAAATAAATCAATTTAAATATTAAAAATTCATTAAAATAGCCAAAATAAAAAATTTAAATTGGTTCAGATTTTCCGGGTTGTTACAATCTCCTCCACTTAAAATCTTTTCGTCCTCGAAAAGGAACGGAGCTGAAAGTTTTTTACTAATCAACTCCACTTTCATTTTGGCTTTCATTCTTCAACTTTTCAGTTTCTAAGAATTTTCCAATTCTTCAAAAATTTGGCTAACACCCTAAATTTTTGAAACAATTCGCCATAACCTCCTTTGTACGGGGAGACATTTAAAACCACAACTAGCCTCATAGGGCCCTCATCCACCCAGAAGGAAAAGAAAATGCCAAGCGGCCAGCCTTAGGCTCGTAAACCTTTAAAAGAAAAAGAAAATGCCAAGCGGCCAGCCTTAGGCTCATAAACCTTTAAAAGAAAAAGAAAATGCCAAGCGGGCGGCCTTAGGTTCATAAACCTTTAAAAGAAAAAGAAAATTAGTAAACACGTACCTATTTGTCGGGCATACAATTTTATCCCTCTTCTTAGTTTCCCTGTTATGACCTGTTCATTATATACATGTATAGATGTATGCAATTCCAATCAATTTTCAATTCAGTTCAACATTCGATACAATTTGGCTAAATTTACCTTTCATTCATATATTGGTTTTATTAGTCAACAAATAATCATACAACACAACCAGCAATCATTTAGTTGGTTAACATTTCAAACACATAACTTTAATACATAGTCAAAAATCATATTTTTGAGGGCAAATCACAGCAAATAATCCTATGTAAGTTTTGGTTCTCACACCAGTCAATTGGAAATATATAGGTATCCCACTTTCGAAACTCGAACATAAAACACAGATGATGTGTACACTATCATCAGTATCATCTCTGGGCGACTAGAGTGGGATTCTATATCTATCCAGCATATTAAAACTTCGAATATACGTTCATGACGCGTATGTGCAAAATCTTTATATACTAGATTGTCCAAAATAAAACAAAACAATATACTCAAATACTTATAATTAAATTAAATTTTCAAAATAAAATTTGTTTTCGATTTTATTTTAAAAATAACACTCTTTCAACTCATTCTAGGATACTACTGATCCCATCTCTAACGAGCCATTCTTATTGGATATTACTAGTCCAATCTCTGATGAATTCTTTCGTTTGGTTCTAATGTGTCTTGTTCTCGAGCTATGTAAACCAAAGCTTAATACCAAACTGACACGACCCGAACTTCCATAGTCTCCGAAGAGAAGAGAAAGAACAGATTGTCTGAGAACACGACAAATCAGAACACAAACAGAAGAACATTTCATTGCTTATTACAACAGTTTACATTTGAGTGAAAGAATATACAGAGTATGAATGAATAATATACATTTGATAAATATCAGAGATTTACAATTTACAATGCAGCAAAAAATAATACGAAACACAACTGAAAGAGATATATGGATACAGAGCTTTCCGATTATCATTCTAGCTGTAAACTAGGATCCTACGAATATAAATCTGCATAACCAAAACTACTAGATGCCCGTGTGAAAAATAGGGGCACCCAAAGTTTAGGTTAAAACAATAAACTCCAGGTCAGTCATGTGACTGGTGTGAGAACTAAAACAGTTATTTAAAACTTTACTTTAAAATATAGTATATTAAGGGACCCGGCCGTATAACACGGAACGGTTTACCTCCCAAGAATACCAGTGCATGTAAGAAACAGTGCAATGCTTTTTGGAAAAATGAAGCTATTATAAGACCCAGGTCCCATCACACAATGCAACGCAAGCCGGAGGATAGATTTTTATCTTATAATAGCCAAACATGCTTGGTACGTTTAAAACAAATCATTTTGATACTATTATAGTGTAAAGTGTATGAAAACAACTTCAAATATTGATGTATCAATCATAGACGGCATAGTGCCCCATCCCACTATGTGGCATACTTGTTCTACAATTAAAATCGCAAAGTCACGTATTGGAAGTTGGATTTCCATCTGTGAACCAAGGCAAGGAATCGTCCTTACCGCTTCGAGATGCTCTAGCCCATGTCTCAGGATCAGAGCTCAAGTGACCCTTGGGTCGTCAAGGCCGGTCCACACGAAGTGGATTAAAATGCCTGAAAAATACGTTTTCCCGCTCTATGGGGCGTAAACTGGTCATATATCGACCAAACCATCCTTCGGCACCGCAGTGACCGATATAACCGAGGAGCCTCGTTATCCATCATCCACATAAGTAAAACGTTTGGGCTTGCAAAACCCAGAAACCACTCCTAGCTAGAAGGAAACGCATGCCCTCCCTGAAGTCCTCGCCCATTTATGGTTCACACCGGGGTGTGAGGCTCGCGAATTAACGCTATACACAAAGCTATGCTATATTAAAGTCGTGCTTTAATCATCAACCACAAGACTTTGCTTTTCAACAGAAGCTTTGACCAGTTGCATCTCAGCATGCCACACAGACAATTCACCCTATGCAACTGATGTCTGTCAATCACACAGAATGAAATCTGATGTCATACACACATCCATTTACAAGTTCGTTCTGGGTTTGAACGAAACTGGAGGCACCTTATTCCTCGCCCCATATGTCCAATACAGGAGAGAGATCCTCGCATATCCGGTCGATCTCCAAGTACGTCTGGATGATCACCACTTATTACCTCGTCTTGGGTGTACAGCCCAATCAAGACATCAGTAATCCTCCAAACGATGTGAAGACCTCCGGTCTTCAACTACCGTCATCATCGTCGACTCATCGCCGATTCAGTTACTCAGAATGGGATAAACCCGGTCTTTTCGAATAACTCACGTATATTATAAACAAGTGCAACAAAAACACAACATACGCCTCATTCCAATTATGAATATTCTTTTATTTAAATATTCATATACTTTGGGAAAAGTTCCCACTAATTTTATCAAAGATAAATTCTTTAAATTTATTCTTTAATCTTCCTTTGGATATCAATTCAAACCAAATTAAGATTTATCCAGACTAGTCGGGATTAACGCAACTTTCCAAAGTATTCATTTGTTTAATTTCCCAATCCCAACTTATTCATCCCATGAAGTAAAATTGGTAATACTTCATATCACACACCACGGTGTTATCGGTAAAATTAATTACCATTTCACATTCAAATCTAATTAAAGATTTAACTATCGCTTGGAGCAAAACTGGTGATACTCCATTCTCGTTCATTTCATGAATTCGATAAATTTAATTATCTCATTCACATTCCAATCTAATTAAAGATTCATTAAGACTCTAATTCAGTTTTAATCCCAAAAATCATTACTTAATGATTTTTCAAAGTTAAGAAATTAGTCTTATCTTTAATTGGGTTAAAGAACCAATGTCATTTAAAACACAGTCCACGATAAACCCAAATCACATTCCATTAGTTTTGGAATCTTCACGGAAAACAGATCAATATATGTAATCGATATAACTTCCATATCCAACCGATAATATAAATGGAATAACGGCAAAGCCTCTTAAATTCCATATATATTAACAGTCTTCCTCCACAGAAGTTCACTTCGATTATTATCCAATCGAATTCCATTCCATTCCAATTTATTGCATTAAATTAGAAAACTTTAGTTTGGAAAATCTCCATTAAATCTTAACAAAAAGATTTATAAATTCAAAATCACATTTCACTGTAAATCGGATTAAAGAATGAATGTCATTAAAAACAAAGTTCATGATAAACCCAATTCACATGCCATTTTATTCAATTCCAATTAAATATTAATTAAATGGAAAATTTCACTAAATCTTAATAAAAAGTTTTATTCTTTCTTCAACTGGGTTTAAGAAAGGTGTTATTTAAGACACCGTTCACGACAAGCCCAAAATTCAATTTGATATTAAATACAAGGCTCTGAATAGAAAATATATCGGCTTATATTCAATATCAAATTCTGAAACCAACAAATATTGTATTGGAAATAACGATATAAATATATCTTTCAAATTTCCATAACAATATCTGTATAACCATGAAATCCAATATTGAAATATTTCGAAGACAATTTCGATTCAAATCCATTCCAATTCATATATTGGAAATCCTGGTTATTTTTAAAACCATTTCAAAAATCCAATTTATTTTATTTAAAAATTATTGGATTTCAAATCTAGTTAATAACTAGTTCATTTTGATAAAAATATATTTTTATCTTTTCAAATATGGATTTTTTTTCATCCCAATTCTTACCAAATCATTTCTTATGATTTTACACAAATTATTAAAAAAATTAATAATTTTATCAAGGCCCGTACGGTCGATTTCCATAAACGGTCGTCGAACAGCACTTACATCGACCTTTTCCAATTTTGATTTGGACATAATTCTGAATCTAACCGTTAGATTTCAAATTTCTTGTATTCGTTAGAAAGCTCTCTTCTATACGAACCCAACGGTTCTAGTTTCAGGAGAATCCGACGGTCGGATCTCCCGTAATGTCCATTCGAAGTCAATGGCCGAAATTCGCGAACTACCACGGCACGACACGTTCTATTCAGGCCATTATATTATATATATAATATATATTTCGTTGATTTCCATTTAAAACGTATTTTATAAATTGTTTATAAATTCGTTTTAAAACAATTTCAACTTCATTTTCAATTTTAAACCAAAATTGAATATTCCTTAATAAATTCGTTTTAAATTCATTGTAAAACGATTGCAATTCCATTTTAAATTTCAAATGAAATTTGAATATTCCATATCATTTTAATATTAAAATGATAATATTTTCAAAATATCAAGTTTTGAAATCACTTTCGATATTCATTATAAAATGAATAAAATCGACAAAATTCTCGTTCGTGTTAAAATGGCGTTTAACTACTTAACAAGGCTTCACATTTCAATATTCATCGTATATTATTTCAAAATATTCATAAATTCTGAACTGGAATCAGACACAGTCAATTACCATATAATTTTTTTTATATGGATTTCATACACACATGTAAAAAACAATAATCAAACACAGTCAACCATCATCCAGAGTTCATTAAGCAACTGCATAAGCATTAAATATTAATAATTAACGCTTACAATAGTCTGTCAACCCATCGATTGACATACAACTAAATGATTGGGATTAGTGTACGTCAAATATTATCCCAATACCTGTGTGGGGTTTCAATCAACAAACACAGAATTTATTTGTGCAGTTGGGCGAAGTGTAAAATTTATCGTCCCAATCAATGTCAGATAAATGGGTGTACATAAACAAATCCTCCGATTTGTTTATGAATATTTATTTCAACACATGACTATTTTAAACAATTCATATATACAATAAAAATGATATTTTTATTATTCAAATATTTTATTCCATACATGAATATTTTATACATTTTATTTATACATCACAATCAGTCTTCACAACATAAAACAATCAAACAAGTCGTCCATGGTCTGTGCACGACGGGGAGCAGTTCATATATGCAGTTATAAAATAAATAACTATACAAGAAATTATAGTGAGAAGTTCTCACTTTTGGTTTCCACTCTGCCAGTTTTATTTCTGAATTTTTGAGTAGTTTGGATTTTTCCCGAAATTCCAACGCAATCATTTTCACACTGTTCATAGTAAAAATCACATTTTTATTATGATGTTTATATATTTAAAAATCGCAATTTCAAACCTTTCTATATATATATATATAATCCTATTTTTATCCTTCTAAAAATTATTTCCTAGCTACGATAAAATCATATTTTTATCTACTAAAGATTATATTTTTACATAACTAAAAATCGTATTTCTATATAACTAAAAATCATATTTTTATGTTGTTAAAAATCGTATCTTTGTGTTGTTAAAAATCACATTTTTATGTTGTTAAAAATCACATTTTTATGTTGTTAAAAATCATATTTTTATGTCAATGTTATATTTATATATTTATAAAACAGTTCTATATATATATATATTAAAAAATAATTCTATATATATTTATATATTTTTTAAAACCATACTAATTTTATTATTAAAAAACGATGTCAATTTTATAATTTAAAATAATGTTATTTTATAATTTAAAACAATGGTCATACAAAAAAACTTGTCATTTATATTTTAAAAACATTTTCATGTATATAAAATATAACATTAAGATTTTTACCTAATCAATGAAACTAATTACATAGTATCGAAAAATTAAACTGTCTTCTTCCTTCCCAAACACAGGCCGACTGTTTCAACCCATTCATCGACCCAAAAATCCATTGTCGCACGCCCATCGGAGACCTCCGCCGTCGATCAGCCCATGCCACCACCTCCGCCAACATCTCACCTCCCCACGGCCTGAACGACTTGCAATTAGAATCACCCCTGACCTCGAGATTTGCCCCCAAATGCGGCGACTTTGTGATGAAAAATCGGCCTCCTCAGGCGACGGTTTTAGATCACCACCGTCCAGATTGTTGAGCTCGAGTAGCTCAACAATATTGCCCAAAGAAGTTCATTTAATTATTGAGTGGATTTTGTGTTCTTGGAGGAGGAAGATCCGAACGATTTTAATCATTCGTGTTAGCGGCTGTAAACTGGAATGAGGACTTTAGGCTTTTAGGAGATAATATATAAATATTTATATTATTATTTTAATTCAGTTTAACTCCAAAAATAATTGTTAATCGATTCAAAGTCCAAATCAAAACCAACGACTATCGCCCCAAGCTAAATACCCCCATTCCGGACACAATGGGATATGTTTCGTAAGTCAATGCAACTGTTTCGATTAGTTTTCGTTAAATTTAAAATATAAATCATTATATTTTAAATTCAAACGCACATTTTAATTTATCGGGGCCACATACGAACTCCAAAAATTCCAGAAAAATAAATCTGGCTATGTTTTGATGATACGGTCCTAACAAAACTGATTTCATCAAATTTGGAGGCCGTTTGAAAAACGGCCATTTTCCAGTCGATTAAATTCAAAATGAATTGACCAAACACGTTTAAATTCACCACGCTCACATCTTGATTCCAAAAATTATGAAAATTAGAATCTATCAATAATTTGACATTCCGGATCCAACAAAAGTGGTCTCGTCGAAAACAGAGGTCGTTTGCAAAGTCGCTATTTTTATATATTAAAATATATGTAAATTCCATAGCGACTATTTTGAATTTTCAAATGGACACAACTTTTTATTCCCGCTATGAAATATGGATTTTTCACATTCTTGGAAAGATATTTTCAAACAGATTCAAATATTTCTGGTTTTACAAAAATCCGGTTTATTTTGAATCATGTACATTCGTTTGAAATTTGAAATTGAATTTTCAAACTACCGTGCCATTTCCAATTCCTTTTATAATTAAAATAAATATTTATATTCTAACTTCGATTTAAATAAATATATACGTTCTAATTCTATTCAAAATAAATTTCTAGTCATTATCATTTAAAATAAATTATTTTAAATATTCAAAATTCATTAAAATAGCCAAAATAAAAATTTTAAATTGGTTCTGATTCCTGGGTTGTTACAAATGATCTAGTTTTAGAAATGTTGAATATTTTCTAAAATTAGAGTAATTTTGTTGAAATTTAGAAAATTTTGAGATATCTAACAAAGCTATAATATTAGTGCAAGAAATGAAGTTCATTTGTTAAATTTTACTCAATTTAGTGTAAGGGATTTCTAATTTTAGGTAAATGTGTTTAAGTTTGAAAGATGGAAGTTAAAGAAGATGAAAATATGGGTAATTAGTAAAAGACAAGGTGTGTGTAAAGTAACATACGGTGTATAGTAGTTTATTATTATCCTGTGGTGTATATTTAGCAATTTTTGGTGTACGAATAGAATTAGCCATAATGAATATATTTATAAAATATTTAATTGAATTTTAATTGGAGTTATAATAATGAATATATTTATAAGGCGACATTTGAGCATATTATTTATAATTTAATTATAAACGAGCTCATAATGATGTAGTAGTTCGTAATTCAATGTTTTGAACTTCAAACGACTATTCACGATTCGTTATAAGTCAGATTTCTTCGAAACAAGAAATGTCTGAATCTATTAAAATCTATTAAGCTATATTTTTCTAATGGAAGTGAAAAATCGAGATTTCCTCTTATAGATGGTAAGTTATGTCCAAATTGAATTTTTAGACAGTTGTTATGAAATCATTTATAAACCATAACAGTTTATTTAATATAATCAAATATTGGTTTCGAATTTGGATAAGATTTTTAAGAAGTATTTTTAATATAATTTATAGAATTTTTCTATAATTTTTTTTTGGAAAATAAGCTACTTTTTGTTTAACTTAATTTACACCCTATATCAGCGGTTTGGGATTTCACAATATAAATTAACTTGTCTACTTTATATTATTTTTGGAATCGTGGCACATTGCTGATCACGATGGTATTTTTATTTTTATCAATAGCGGTCCATAAAATAATAAACTGTGTATAACACGATACCCTAACGTGTGTGTGTATGTATGTGTGTATATATATATATAATTTGGTTTCTTCACTGTCAAGTCTCGTACGCCCCCATCCTTTCAAACGCAGGACTGTATTTTGCCTAAGACTTCATGCTTAAGCTAAAGTAGGATAACTAACCTACATGTACTTACTCTTCCTTACCAACTAAGTACCCTCTTCTATAAATATTGAAGCTTATCCATTGGTCTCGTTGGTTCCCCAAAGAAAACAGTGGAAAAAGAAAAGAAAAGCAGGCCTTCAAAATTATTATAACAAGTTAATTCTTCCTCTAAAAATATCAGAAATCATATATATGAAAACTGCATCACCTACTCATCATTCTCAGACCTATTATAAAAAGGGGCGATGCGTTCTTTTCCTTTTTTGGAGTTCGAGACGTGGCGAGCTGAAGCCGCCTTCGACTGGGAGAGTGCGAATGGAAAGATGGAGATTTACGTAGGGTGCTCATGATGAGTTTGAACTTCCTTTCTGTCGCACGTGTGGATAGCGAAGGTTAGGGGTGGCAAAATTTTCAGATGGAGTTCAAAACGGAGGAAGTTTGGCAAACAGTTATCGTTCTTGAATTTGTGAGGAGAAGTTTTCGCATATACTGGGAATCGGTGCAGACACGGAGGCAGTGGGGGTCAGCTCAGCAAGTCTCCAGCAAGACTCTGGTGATCAGTGGAAGTGTATGAGAGGAGTTTAACGATGTGTTAGTTTGGAATATCGTGTTATATTGAAGTGAGCTTAGAGATCAGAAAGAAACGGAAATGAGGAATATGTCTGGAGGTTGAGGTTGCGGTATGTATTTACTGGAGATGGAGATGTTGCATGAAAAGTCTGGAGCTTCATAACCATATATGGGAGAAGATACTATTTAAAGTAGAGTTTGAAAATAATGGTAAAGGTGGAGTTAAGGGTAGCTGGAGCTTGTGGTTAAGTCAGGTGGAAGGAGAACTGGAGAGAAATGATTGTGTATGTAAGAAGAAAGTGAGGTGCAAAAATTTGGAAATGGCCTGTAATTTTATACCGGAATGGAGTATATGTTTTGGAGAAGGAAGCTACTGTAGCGTAGCATGGGTTGGATACAAGGAGGTGGGCTAATTATAAGAATAAGGCCGTGAGTATTAAAAAGGAAGAAAAGAAAAAGAAAAAGAAAAACGAAATAAAAAGAAAAAGAAGAAGTTGGAGCAGCGAGTTATATATGAATGGAGTTGGAAACATTGGGTACAGGTTTTAATTGGAGAAGCAATTTTAAATGGGTGGTAACTGAGTATACGTGGGCCGGCTCGGAGAAAAATAACGTGCGACCCATTTTTATTTTTTTATTTATATTAAGTTTAATTTTAAACTATATAACATATTAAATTTGTAAACGTCATAACTTAGGCATACAGTATCAAAATGACGAACCGACTGCCACGTTGGAATCATAGAGTCACATGCTATATACTGGGAACAGTCTAGAATGATTCAGAGCACGTTACAATTTACGGAGAAATTAAACATCTGGATTAATCCGCCGACGTTAATCGCTATTCAATGGTGAAAGACCAAGGTGAGTAAACTCACCAACTCTAATCCATTCTATAATTTTATAAACGTTATTTATTATTGATAAATGATAACTGATTGTTAGGTGATAGTTGTTTGGATAAATTTCTTATTACTTGGTTGAAATTTTAGATACAGTTATATATATAAACCGTTAGTTAAATATTGATTCCGTCTTATAATATTTCATATTGATATGAAATCTATGTTATTATGTTGATTAACATCTGTGAATGCAGGGAAACAGGTTGGAGGAATCCAACTGCATTTGTTATTTTTCATATATTGTATTATATGATGGGATAAATAATCTGTGATTGATTATTGTGTGATTGAGATGTTTGAATAACATTGACCTTGAGATAATTAGTATTTAAATACCGCAAACCATATCTGAATATATTATAAAAGAAATGGGGGATCAAAAAAGGAATTTCTATTTTAAAATAGAAATGTAATTTGGATTAGCTAGAATGTAGTAACTTGTTTTAATTGTATAAAAACAAGTAGTTTGATCTATGAACAATATTTATAAATGAAGCGAAAGGATTATTATTAAATAATTTGGAAATATTAATTCAAGAAATGGATTTATTTAAAAGAAAAAGGGAAATCGTTTAGAAAGAAAAACAATGAAATTTTTCCATGTTTGAAATGTAAAGAGAATTGAAACAAATACATAAGGATTTGTAATTAGGATTCGACGATGTCGAATAATTTATTTTTATGAATTATTTGTTAAAAAATTTAGAATTGGACAAGAAAATCAATATTTGATTTAAAACCAATAATTTATAATGGAATATGTAACCGAGATTAAGTTCTAAACTTGGTATATAATTTATAAGAAGTTGGGTTTATAAACGATAATTAGAAATGAGATGAAATAATTATTATAATATAATTTGGAAATGTCTTCCAAATATAACCAGATATGTTTTCTAAGTAAAAAAGATGAAATGATTTTGAATTTAAAAGTGGAGTTAAGAAAATTAGAAACTGACTAAAGATTAGTTTTGCTGAACGACTTTCTAAGTATCGATCTGATGTTGGCTTCGGCCTTCGAGGTTGATACTTCGGGAGTTGTTGTCTTACTTGTTTACGGTTAGGGACTGATGGACGTGAAAGAATAGTGATGCGTGAATAAGATAAGGAAATATTTTCCAATGTTAATAATGTAATTTTCGAAAAACGGGAAATAAGGAGTTGTGAATATATGGAAACGTTTTCCAAGAAATTGTGAAAGACTAAGCGATCAGAAAAATATTTGGGTAAAGATATTTAAGGGAAATTGGGAAATGAAATGTTTATTAATAAATCTATTCAAAGGGGATTAGTATTGAGTAATGATCGATCGATTATATTCCCATTTGGAAATATGACTATTGTTTATATTTATGTTTTACTATGATAGTTAAATAACCGACTATCAAAGTTGTTGATGATTTTCCCATTGTCAATGCGGAGAGACCGGGATCAAATTTATTTTCTAAAAACCACTCCATATGAGCATTAGCATTGCAAACCAAATACTGAAGAAAATTGAAGACATAGTTTATGTACGGACAGTTCTGGCGATCCTAGGTAGAAATTGCCTCAGATGGATTTACAGAATACTGCTGTAGCGATCCAAAATCCCCCGATCTCCGAAGAGACGGAAAAATGCGGATTGCGTGAGAACACGACACATCAGAACACAAATAGGAGAACATTTCATTGCTATTACAACAATTTACATAAGATTACAAGATATCAGAGTTCAAATAAATAATATACAGCGGAAAATATCAGAGATTAATAATTTACATAGAAGCGGAAATAAAATGTGTAAATACAACGCGTAGCGGAAATGCATCAACTAACACAACTGAAAGAGATACACAGATACAAATCTTTCCAATATAGCTCTAGCTGTAAACCAGGATCATGTTAGATAGAAATCCGCAAAACCAAAACTACTAGCTACCCGTGTGGAAAATATGGGCACCCAGAGTTTAGGCGAAAACAATAAACTCCAAGTCAGTCATGGGACTGGTGTGTGAACTCAAAACAGTTTTTAAACTTTAATTTAAAATAGGGTACATCATGGACCATGTCGTATGTCACGGAATGGGTTCGCTCCCATGAATACTCTGAAATAAAACAATTTATAAACAACGCAATGCTTTTTGAAAAATGAAGCTATTATAAGACTCAGGTCCTATCACACAATGCAACGCAAGCCGGAGGATAGAGTTTTACCTTATAATAGCCAAACATGCTTGGTACGCTTTAAAACAAATCATTTTGATATTACTATAAGTGCATAGTGTCAAAAACAACTTCAAATATAAATGTATCAATCATAGACGGCATAGGTACCATATATTATGTCATCATATAGGTTTACAACTAAAACCGAAAGATGTCGTATTAGAAGTTGGATTTCCATCATGAGTCAAGGAGAGGGATGATCTGTAACAACCCGTAAAATGCGAGCCAGTTTGAAATTTTATTTTGGCAATTTTAGCGAACATTGATTATTTAAAATGAATTATTTTAAATAATATCGACGAGAAATTTATTTTAAATTGAAATTCGACGTATATATTATATACGTCGTCGTTAGAATATATAATAATTATATATAATTATAAAAGGAATTGAAAATGGCGCGGTAGTTCGAAAATTCGATTTCTAATTTCAAATGAATATACAGAATTCAATATAAGTCAGAATTGAACGAAACAAGAAATATTTGAATCTGTATAACTATATCTTTGTAACGAAGTTAACAAACTGAGATTTCATCTTAGGAATGATAAGATATGTCAAGTTTAAAATTAGAAATAGTCGCTGTGGAATATATATATATTTTTATATATATAAGGCCCTTAAAAATGGACATTTTGCAAACGACCTCGGATTTCGACAAAACCACTTTTGTTGGGTCCGTGATGTCAAGTTATTGCTAGATTCCAAATTTCATAATTTTTCGAATCAATATGTGAGCGTGGCAAAGGAAAACGTGTTTGACCAGTTTCAGTTGATTTTAATCGACTGGAAAATAGCCATTTTTCTAACGGTCTCAGAATTCATCGAAACTAGTTTTGTTAGGACCGTATCGTCAATACGAAGCTAGAAAATATTTTTCAGGAATTTTTAGAGTTAGTATGTGACCCCGGTAATTTGAAATGTACGTTTAAATTCAATATAGTGGTTTAAATGTAAATTCAACGGAAACTGATTGTAACGATCAAATCAGCTGACGATACATATCCCATTGTGTTCGGAATGGGGGTTAAACGCTATGGACGATAGGTGGTGGACCTCGTTTTGATGAAGTATGTAAAAGTCAACTTTTATAAAACAATAAAATAATAAAATAATAAATAAAAATATATATAAACCCCCCTTTCTCGTTTACATTTCAGAATCAAATAAAATCGAAATTATAAAAAAAAAAAGAGAACGACGAGCGATCGTCGGAGTCGCCACGTCCTCCCACCGCGACCCACCGCTGGCAAGCCGCACCTCCTCCATCGCCCTCTCGCCCCAGTCCATCCATCTCTCCCCGATTCGATGACCCCGCCACCCTCGAAGTCCCGCCACCCTTGAAGCCGCAGCCTCCCCTCATCGCCAGCGCCGCCTGCTCCACCTCCCACGAGCGCCGTAAAACCCTTCCTCGAGGTGGCCGACGATGGTGCTCAGAAGAACTAAGGGAGGCGGGCGTTACAGCCCTAGGTAGCGAGCTCCAAGGGGGAAAAAGGGCGGTATTGGCCTGGAAGAACGTTTATACAGTGACAGGTTTGTTTTATTTATTTATTTAACTTATACTTTGGTTAAAAGATTGTTTTTTTAAATAAAATATAATAGCATTGTATTTAAAAATATAATAGCTTTGTATTTAAAAATATGATAGCTTTAAAAATTGGATTTTTATATTTTTAAAGTGGTAAAAATATAATCTTTGTTTATGTAGAGCATTAAAAATATAGTTTTTATATTTTTAAAGAATTAAAAATATAGTCTTTACTATATAGAAATATTAAAAATATGATTTTTATATTTTTAAAGTATTAAAAATATAATCTTTATGGGATAGAGAATATAAAAATATCATCTTTGTGTATGTAACCAAATAAAAATCTGATTTTTATTTTATATACGTTGAGATAAAGTGGTAATTTTTATAATGACGAAAACTTTATTTTTATAAGGATGAAACCTTTATTTTTGAAAGGGTGAAATTTTTATATAAAGAATAAGGTGATAAAAATATAATTTTTATCTATATAGTAGCGTTGTGAAAATATGCTTATTTTTATATATTGAATAGCATAGAAAAAATAGGATTTTTATATGTTGAACTTCGAAATAAAAATAGGACTTTTATATATTGAACTTCGATAGAAAAATAGAATTTTTATATATTGAACTTCGATAGAAAAATATGATTTTTATATACTGAACATCGAAGTAAAAATTCGATTTTTATATATTGAATAGCAAAGTAAAAATGTGATTTTTACGTATGTAGTGAAAGCAGCAACGAAGGTGACAAAAAGGCGAAACGACGAAGACTTCTGCAAATGAAGAGCCGTGGAGCTAGGATAGCTATATGTGAGAATTTCTCACCTTTCAATTTCATTTCTATTTATATATATATATATATACTAGGATGCAGACGGTGCTTAGTAGCACCCGACACAATCGTCCACAGACCATGGACTTGTTTGTTTGGTTGCATAGATTAGTTATATGATTTGATTTGAATTTGGTTGTTTGGTGATTTTGATTGATGTGTGAATGGCGTGGGCCTTCACTAGACCGGGGATAAGGCTAGGCCTTGTCCCGTTTTTAGTATCGTGCCGTTATGCCGCCGAAATTTTCTAAAATATGTTAGAAAAATAAAAATATCATTTTATTGAATAAATGAATTGAATAGAAATTCATAGGTTGAAATAAAATGTTTTATCGTTAAAAATATAATTTTTAACGTGAAGTAAATAAAATAGAATATTCATTTACAAACCAGACGGTTTGTTTATGTACACCTATTTGAAGGACATTGATTGGGACGATAAATTTTACACGTCGCCCAACTGCACGAATAAAATATTTGTTTGATTGTTTGAAACCCCACACGGGTGTTGGGATGAAACTTGAAGTTCACTCATCCTGATTGATTAAATATGTCGATCGATTGATTGACAAGCTGCTATAAGCGTTAAATGTCTATATTTGATGCTTATACAGTGTAGTGCACTTTGGTTGATGGTTGATTATTTTTCAATGCTATTATATACATGTGTTGTATGAAAATCCATATAATTAACATTATATGGTGATTGATTGGGCCTCATTCCAATTTGAAAAATAAAGAATATTATAAAATAAAAGTTCATGTGTTGACAGTACTCATCCATTGAGATTGGTCATGTGTTGAACGAAATATTTTGATAATAACAACTATTTTGAAAAAGAAATATTTGAAATAGAATATTTGAAAATAGAAATTTATGAAGCCGTGTTGATTAGATTGACGCCATTTTGACGTAAACGATATTTATATCGATTTTATTCATTTCGAAATGAATTGAGTTGAAAACGATTTCGAAATGAATTGAATTGAAAACGATTTCGAAATGAATTGAATTGAAAACGATTTCGAAATGAATTGAATTGAAAACGATTTCGAAATGAATTGAATTGAAAACGATTTCGAAATGAATTGAATTGAAAACGATTTCGAAATGAATTGAATTGAATAGAAATGAATTTTAAAACGAATTTATAAGGATGAATTCAATTTTGATTTGAATTGAAATGGAAGTTGAAATTGCTTTTGAAACGAATTTAAAACTGTTTATATAATTCGTTTTAAATAGAAATCGACGAAGTATATATTATATATATTATATATATAATATAATGGCCTGAATAGAACGCGCCGCGCCGCGGCAGTTCGTGAATTTCGACCATTTATTTCAAACGGACATTACGGGAGATCCGACCGTCGGATTCTCCTAAAACCGGAACCGTTGGGTTCGTATCGAAAAGAGCTTTCTAATGAATATTAGAAATTTGAAATCTAACGGTTGGATTGGGAGTTACGTCCAAATCAAATTTGAAAAATGTCGCTGTAAGTGCAGTTCGATAGCCGTTGATGGAAATCGACTGTACGGGCCTTGATAAAATTATTAAAAATAGTAATAATTTGTGTAAAATCATAAGAAATGATTTGCGAAGATTTGGGATGAAAAACTCCATATTTGAAAAGATAAAAATAGATTTTTATCGAAATGAACTAGTTTTGAACTAGAATTATAATTCTATTTATTTTTAAATAAATAAATTGAATTTGAAAAGGGTTTTGAAAATAACCAAAATTTCCAATGATTGCATTGGAGTGGATTTGAATCGAAATTGTCTTCGGAATATTTCGATGTTGGAATTCGTGATTATACAGGTGTTGTTATGGAAATTTGAAAGATATATTTATATCGTTATTTCCAATACGACATTTGTTAGTCGTAGAATTTGATATTGAATATAAGCCGATATATTTTCTATTCAGAGCCTTGTATTGAATATCAAATGTGATTTGGGTTTGTCGTGAATGGTGCCTTCACTAACACTGTTCTTGGACCCAGTTGAGAAAAGATTAAATCTTTTTATTTAGATTTAATGAAGTGTACCAATTAAATAACATTTAATTGGGATTGAATAGATATTGATTTTTGGGTTTATCGTGGACAGTGTTTTAAATAACACTCGTTCTTTAACCCGATGATTAATGAATGTGATTTTGGGTTTATCGTGAACCGTGTTTTAAATGACACTGATTCTTTAACCCAGTCGAAGATTAAAACTAAGTGGAGTTTTAATGAATCTTTAATTAGATTGAAAAGATCGAGAATGGAGTAGCACCAGTTTTGCTCCAGGCGTTAGTTAAATCTTTAATTAGATTTGAACGCGAAATGGTAATTGAATTTACCGATAACACCGTGGTGTTAGATATGAAGTATTACCAGTTTTACTTCATGGGATGAATAGGTTGGGATTGGGAAATTGAAATAAATGATTACTTCGGTAAGGTTCGCTAATCCCGACTAGTTTGAATTGAGATTCAAAAATAGAATAAAGAATAAATTCAAGGAATTTATCTTTGATAAAATTAATGGGAATCTTTCCCTATGAATGTGAAATTTAGAAACTAACTGTCGGTTAGCCAAGCAGAATGGTTTTCTGGATATTGATCTGATGTTGGTTTCGGCCTTCGGGGTTAATATTTGGGGAACTATTCTCTTGATTAATTTGCGGTTAGTGACTGATGAATTGGAATGAGGCGTATGTTGTGTTTGTGTAGCACTTTTATAAAATATACGCGAGTTATTCGGAAAGACCGGGTTTATCCCATTCTGAATAACTGATATGACGATAAGTCGAAGATGAAGACGATGGTCGAAGACCGGAGGTCTTCACGTCGCTTGGGTGATAACTGATGATCTTGATTGGGCTGTACACCCAAGAAGATGGAAACAGTTGGTGATCGTCCAGACGTACTTGGAGATCGATGGATATGCGGGGTACTAGGTGCCTCCGGTTTCGTTCAGACCCAGAACGGACTTGAAAATGGACTGTGTGTCTGACATTGGATTTTAGTCTGTGTGATTGATCTCTATTAAATATATATCTGTTTGACGGCGGAGAATTTATTCTCTTTCTTAACGCCCTTCTTTGAGACGTACGAGCTCAGGGGTTATATATTGATGGATATCAAACGCATGGAGTGAATTGCCTGCGTGGCATGCCTAAGTGGCAATTGATCGAGGCTTCTGTTGAAAAGCAAAGTCTTGTGGTGATGATCAAAGCACGGCCTTTGTGGCGTAGCTTTGTGTAACGTTTACCTCGCGTGTTTCACACCCGGTATGAACCAAAAACGGGAGACGGACCTCAGGGAGGACTTGCGTTTCTTTCTAGCTAGAAGTGGCGTCAGTGGTTTTACACGCCCTGACGAGTTTGACTTATGTGGTTGTTGCTGTTGCGAGGCGCCTCGGTTATATCGGTTTCGGCTGACGGACCAGACTTACACCCCATAGGGTGGGGAAACGTAGTGTTCAGGCATTTTAATCCACATCGGTGGACCGGCCCTGACGATCCAAAGGCTTGACAGAGTACTTGCCTGAGGCTCGGGCTAGACAGTCTCGAATCGGTTGAGGACTATCTTTTGCCTCGGTTCATAGATGGAAATCCAATTTCCAAATACGTGACATCTGCGGTTTTAATTGTAGAACTAGTATGGCGACATGATATATGGTACCCATGCCGCCTATGATTGATACTTATGATTTGAAGTTGTTTTATACACTATGCACTTATAATAGTATCAAATGATTTGTTTTAAACGTATCAAGCATTCTTTGGCTGTTATAAGGGAAAACCCTATCCCCCGGCTTGCGTTGCATTGTGTGATAGGACCTGGGTCTTATAACAGCTTCATTTTTCTTTATTTAGCATTGCGCTGTTGTTTTATGCACTGGTATTCTTGGGAGGAAACCCGTTCCGTGTTATACGGCGTGGTCCCTTGATTTACCTAGCTTTAAAAATAAAGATTAACTGTTTTAGTTCTCACACCAGTCCCATGACTGACCTGGAGTTTATTGTTTTAACCTAAACTCTGGGTGCCCCTATTTTTGACACGGGCAGCTAGTAGTTTTGGTTTTGCAGATTTATATTCACAGGATCCTGGTTTACAGCTGGAACGATATCCGTAAAGCTTTGTATCCATATATCTCCTTCTAGTTGTGTATTGTATTATTTTCCGCTGCCATGTATTTAAATGTAATTTAAATCTCTGATATTTCTGTGTAATATTCATTTATACTCTGTATATTCTTGTAATCTGATGCATTGTTGTAATATACAATGAAATGTTCTTCTGTATGCGTTCTGCTGTGGCTTGTCCTCGAACTATCCGACGCTTTCCTTTACGGGGAAGTTACGGGTCTTCACAGTTGGTATCAGAGCTTTGGTTTACAAAGCTCAGAGAACAAGACACATTAGAACCATATGAAAGAATTCATCAGATATTGGATTAGTAATATCCAATGGAATGACTCGTTAGAGATGGGATCAGTAATATCCTAGAACGAGTGTGAAGAGTATATTTTTGAAAATGAAAACAAATTTTTGTTTTGAAAATTTAAATCAATTATTCGTATTTGATTATCTATTTATATTGAGTTGGACAATCCAGTATATATAGGTTTTGCGTATACGTCTGATCCGCGTGTATTCAAAGTTTTAATATATTGGGTAGATATAGAATCACATTCTAGTTGCCCGGGGATGATTCTGATAATGCTGCAGCGTTACCAGTATTTATTTTCGAGTGACGAAGGTGTGATATCTATATATTTCCATTAGGCTGGTGTGAGAACCAAAATTAGATAGGGCTTATTGTTGTGATTTGGCATCAAAAACATGATTTTTTGTGTATGTATCAAAGTTATGGATTTGAAACTCTAATTCACTAATGGATTGATGTTTGTGTTGTTTGTTTATTTGTTTGCTAATTTTTAGCCATTTAGCATAACAGAACCAAATATTGAATTATATCGAAGATTGGTAGCGTTTGCTTGCATATACATATATATCATTGAACAGGTCATAGCAAGGAGGCTAGAGCCAGAGAATAAAATTTGTTTGCCCGACAAATAGGTACATGTTTACTACATAATTTCCTATTTTGTTTGGGTGATGATGATTTTGTGAGCCTATTGGCTAGCCGCTTGGCTTTTTCTTTTTCTTTTTGAGATCTGAAGGACCGGGGAAGCTATTTGAAATTCCCCGATGCTCCCATTGCAGGGGAGGTTATGGCGAAATTTTTCGAAAATTTAGGGTGTTAGCCAAATTTTTGAAAATTTGAAAATTCTCAGAGACTGAAAAGTTAGAGAATGGAAGCCAAATTGAAAGTAGAGTTGGTTAATCAAACCACTTTCGACTTTGTTCCTTTTCGGGGACGAAAAGTTTTAAGTGGGGGAGATTGTAACAACCCGTAAAATGCGAGCCAGTTTGAAATTTTATTTTGGCAATTTTAGCGAACATTGATTATTTAAAATGAATTATTTTAAATAATATCGACGAGAAATTTATTTTAAATTGAAATTCGACGTATATATTATATACGTCGTCGTTAGAATATATAATAATTATATATAATTATAAAAGGAATTGAAAATGGCGCGGTAGTTCGAAAATTCGATTTCTAATTTCAAATGAATATACAGAATTCAATATAAGTCAGAATTGAACGAAACAAGAAATATTTGAATCTGTATAACTATATCTTTGTAACGAAGTTAACAAACTGAGATTTCATCTTAGAAATGATAAGATATGTCCAGTTTAAAATTAGAAATAGTCGCTGTGGAATTTATATATATTTTTATATATATAAGGCCCTTAAAAATGGACATTTTGCAAACGACCTCGGATTTCGACGAAACCACTTTTGTTGGGTCCGTGATGTCAAGTTATTGCTAGATTCCAAATTTCATAATTTTTCGAATCAATATGTGAGCGTGGCAAAGGAAAACGTGTTTGACCAGTTTCAGTTGATTTTAATCGACTGGAAAATAGCCATTTTTCTAACGGTCTCAGAATTCATCGAAACTAGTTTTGTTAGGACCGTATCGTCAATACAAAGCTAGAAAATATTTTTCTGGAATTTTTAGAGTTAGTATGTGACCCCGGTAATTTGAAATGTACGTTTAAATTCAATATAGTGATTTAAATGTAAATTCAACGGAAACTGATTGTAACGATCAAATCAGCTGACGATACATATCCCATTGTGTTCGGAATGGGGGTTAAACGCTATGGACGACAGGTGGTGGGCCTCGTTTTGATGACGTATGTAAAAGTCAACTTTTATAAAACAATAAAATAATAAAATAATAAATAAAAATATATATAAACCCCCCCTTTCTCGTTTACATTTCAGAATCAAATAAAATCGAAATTATAAAAAAAAAAAAAAAAAAGAGAACGACGAGCGATCGTCGGAGTCGCCACGTCCTCCCACCGCGACCCACCGCTGGCAAGCCGCACCTCCTCCATCGCCCTCTTGCCCCAGTCCATCCATCTCTCCCCGATTCGATGACCCCGCCACCCTCGAAGTCGCCGCCACCCTTGAAGCCGCAGCCTCCCCTCATCGCCAGCGCCGCCTGCTCCACCTCCCACGAGCGCCGTAAAACCCTTCCTCGAGGTGGCCGACGATGGTGCTCAGAAGAACTAAGGGAGGCGGGCGTTGCAGCCCTAGGTAGCGAGCTCCAAGGGGGAAAAAGGGCGGTATTGGCCTGGAAGAACGTTTATACAGTGACAGGTTTGTTTTATTTATTTATTTAACTTATACTTTGGTTAAAAGATTGTTTTTTTAAATAAAATATAATAGCTTTTTATTTAAAAATATAATAGCTTTGTATTTAAAAATATGATAGCTTTAAAAATTGGATTTTTATATTTTTAAAGTGGTAAAAATATAATCTTTGTTTATGTAGAGCATTAAAAATATAGTTTTTATATTTTTAAAGAATTAAAAATATAGTCTTTACTATATAGAAATATTAAAAATATGATTTTTATATTTTTAAAGTATTAAAAATATAATCTTTATGGGATAGAGAATATAAAAATATCATCTTTGTGTATGTAACCAAATAAAAATCTGATTTTTATTTTATATACGTTGAGATAAAGTGGTAATTTTTATAATGACGAAAACTTTATTTTTATAAGGATGAAACCTTTATTTTTGAAAGGGTGAAATTTTTATATAAAGAATAAGGTGATAAAAATATAATTTTTATCTATATAGTAGCGTTGTGAAAATATGCTTATTTTTATATATTGAATAGCATAGAAAAAATAGGATTTTTATATGTTGAACTTCGAAATAAAAATAGGATTTTTATATATTGAACTTCGATAGAAAAATAGAATTTTTATATATTGAACTTCGATAGAAAAATATGATTTTTATATACTGAACATCGAAGTAAAAATTCGATTTTTATATATTGAATAGCAAAGTAAAAATGTGATTTTTACGTATGTAGTGAAAGCAGCAACGAAGGTGACAAAAAGGCGAAACGACGAAGACTTCTGCAAATGAAGAGCCGTGGAGCTAGGATAGCTATATGTGAGAATTTCTCACCTTTCAATTTCATTTCTATTTATATATATATATATATACTAGGATGCAGACGGTGCTTAGTAGCACCCGACACAATCGTCCACAGACCATGGACTTGTTTGTTTGGTTGCATAGATTAGTTATATGATTTGATTTGAATTTGGTTGTTTGGTGATTTTGATTGATGTGTGAATGGCGTGGGCCTTCACTAGACCGGGGATAAGGCTAGGCCTTGTCCCGTTTTTAGTATCGTGCCGTTATGCCGCCGAAATTTTCTAAAATATGTTAGAAAAATAAAAATATCATTTTATTGAATAAATGAATTGAATAGAAATTCATAGGTTGAAATAAAATGTTTTATCGTTAAAAATATAATTTTTAACGTGAAGTAAATAAAATAGAATATTCATTTACAAACCAGACGGTTTGTTTATGTACACCTATTTGAAGGACATTGATTGGGACGATAAATTTTACACGTCGCCCAACTGCACGAATAAAATATTTGTTTGATTGTTTGAAACCCCACACGGGTGTTGGGATGAAACTTGAAGTTCACTCATCCTGATTGATTAAATATGTCGATCGATTGATTGACAAGCTGCTATAAGCGTTAAATGTCTATATTTGATGCTTATACAGTGTAGTGCACTTTGGTTGATGGTTGATTATTTTTCAATGCTATTATATTGTAATAACCCGGAAATTCTGGGCCAGTTTAAAATTTTTAATTTGGCAATTTTAGCTAATTTTGAATATTTAAAATAGATTATTTTAAATAAAATCAACAAGGAATTTATTTTTGAATAGAATTCGACGTATATATTTATATACGTCGTCGTTAGAATATAAATATTTATATATAATTATAAATAGAATTGAAAATGGCGCGGTAGTTCAATAATTCGATTTCAAACTTCAATTGAATGTACCGGGTGCAAAACAATCCGGATTTTAGTGAAACCAAAAACCTTAGGATCTAATTGATAATATCTTTCCAACGAATCCGAAGAATCAAAATTTCGTAGCGGGAAGTAAAAGATATGTCCAGTTGAAAATTCTGAATAGTCGCTATGGAATTCAGGCCCTTAAAAATGGACATTTTGCAAATGACCTCGGATTTCGACGAAACCACTTTTGTTAGATCCGCAGTGTCAAGTTATTGCTAGGTTTCAAATTTCATAATTTTTCGAATCAATATGCGAGCATGGAAAAGGAAAACGCATTTGACCAGTTTCTGTTGAATTTAATCGACAGGAAATTGGCCATTTTTCAAACGGTCTCAGAATTCGACGAAACTAGTTTTGTTAGGACTGTATCGTCAATACGAAGCTAGAAAATATTTTTTCTGCAATTTTTCTAGTTAGTATGTGACCCCGGTAATTTGAAATGTACGTTTAAAATTCAATATAGTGATTTAAATGTAAATTCAACGGAAACTGATTGTAATGATCAAATCAGCTTGCGATACATATCCCATTGTGTTCGGAATGGGGGTAAAACGCTATGGGCGACAGGCGGTGGGCCTCGTTTCGAGGTCATATGTAAAAGTCAACCCTTTGGCAAAAATTTAATAATTAAATAATAAAATAAAATAAAAAAAAATAGAATCCCTCCTTTTCTTCTTCAACTGCCCCCCCCCCCCCCCCCCGATTCAGTTATTCATAAAACGAAATAAAAAAAAAGAAGAGAAAACCCTAATCTAAATCGCCGCCGCCACCTGACCTGGAAGCCACCGCCGATACCGCCGACAGTCGAAGAAGCAGCGCCCCGAAGCCTCGCGACCACCTCCCTCCAGACGCCGCCGACATCGAATCGAAGCAACCCCCGAAGCCTCGCCGACACCTTCGAGCGCGACGCCACGAACCACCGCCGACTCCTCCTCCTCCCATTCGAAATCTCGGTGAGCGTTTAATTTTATTTTATTTTTGCTTTTATTTTGTTTCACAGTGAATTGAAACTGTTTTTTTATATGATTGGAAACTGTTTTTTTATATGATTGGAAACTGTTTTTTTTATATGATTTGAAAACTGTTTTTTTGTTTTACAAACTGAAATTATAAAAGGAAAAAAACTGATTTTTGTTTTAGGTTTTTAAAACAGAAATTTAAAATTGAAAACTGTTTTTAAAAGATTTTAAAAACTACATTTTTAAAAAGATTTTTAAAAACTGCATTTTTTTAAAAGAAGAAAAAATAACTGCATTTTGAAAAAGATATAAAAACTGCATTTTCAAAAAGATAAAAGAAAAAGGGTTGATCTCTTAATAGAAAAAGATTGGAACTTGAAAATAAAGATCATATTTTTAAAAAAACAGAAAAGATGGAATTTTTGTTAAGTAGAAATAGTAAGGTATGATTCTTATATTTTTAAAGCAATAAAAATATAATAGTTGCATCATAAGAATAATAAAAATATAATCTTTATATTTAATAGCGAAGTCAAAATGCAATCTTTATATATTGAATAACATAGTGAAAATTCGATTTTTACCTATGTAGAGAATACAGGCAACGAAAGCAACAAGAAGGCGAAATAGGCGAAGGTTTCTATTAAGGAAGAATCGTGTGAGTGGATAGCTATTGGTGAGAATTTCTCACCTTTCAATTTCTTTTCTAGTTATATATATATACTAGGATGCAGACGGTGCTTAGTAGCACCCGACACAATCGTCCACAGACCATGGACTTGTTTGTTTGGCTGTTTAGTGATTGATTGCGATATTGGTTTGAATGTGGTTTGTGGTGTGAAAAAAATCGAATCGATAAATTGGTTAGGATTAGACGTGCGCCGTTATAAGGCGAAGGAGTAAGGCTAGGTTAGACTCTTACTCCAAATTTTGTGGTTTGCATAACGAAAGTGAATTTGATTGATGTGTGAATGGCGTGGGCCTTCACTAGACCGGGGATTAGGCTAGGCCTTGTCCCGTTTCTAGTATCGTGCCGTTATGCCGTCGAAATTTTCTAAAATATGTTAGAAAAATAAAAATATCATTTTATTGTGTAAATGAATTGAATAGAAATTCATAGGTTGAAATAAAATGTTTATCGTTAAAAATATAATTTTTAACGTGAAGTTAATAAAATAGAATATTCATTTACAAACCAGACGGTTTGTTTATGTACACCTATTTGAATGACATTGATTGGGACGATAAATTTTACACATCGCCCAACAGCACAAATAAAATATGTGTTTGATTGTTTGAAACCCCACACGGGTGTTGGGATGAAATTTGAAGTTCACTCATCCTGATGGATTAAATATGTCGATCGATTGATTGACAGGCTGTTATAAGCGTTGAATATCTATATTTGATGCTTTTACAGTGTAGTGCACTTTGGTTGATGGTTGATTATTTTCAATGTTATTATATACATGTGTTGTATGAAAATCCATATAATTAATTTTATATGGTAGTTGATTGGGCCTCATTCCAGTTTTGAAAAAAAAAAGAAATATTTGAAATAGAATATTTGAAAATAGGAATATATGAAGCCGTGTTGATTAGATTGACGCCATTTTGACGTGAACGATATTTATATCGATTTTTAACGACTTCGAAATGAATTGAATTGAAAACGATTTCGAAATGAAATGAATTGAAAACGAATTCAAATTGAATTGAAAACGATTTCGAAATGAAATGAATTGAAAACGAATTCAAATTGAATTGAAAATGAATGAATTGAATTGAAAACGATTTCGAAATGAATTGAATTGAAAACGATTTCGAAATGAATTGAATTGAAAACGAATTGAAATGAATTCAAATTGAATTGAAATTTGAATTGAATAGAAATGAATTTTGAAACGAATTTATAAAGAAGAATTCAATTGTGATTTGAATTGAAAAGGAAGTTGAAAATGTTTTTGAAACGAATTCAAAACTATGTATATAATTCGTTTTAAATAGAAATCGACGAAGTATATATTATATATATTATATATATAATATAATGGCCTGAATAGAACGCGCCGCGTCGCGGCAGTTCGTGAATTTCGACCATTTATTTCAAACGGACATTACGGGAGATCCGACCGTCGGATTCTCCTAAAACCGGAACCGTTGGGTTCGTATCGAAAAGAGCTTTCTAATGAATATTAGAAATTTGAAATCTAACGGTTGGATTTGGAATTATGTCCAAATCAAATTTGAAAAAGGTCGCTGTAAGTGCAGTTCGATGGCCGTTGATGGAAATCGACTGTACGGGCCTTGATAAAATTATTAAAAATAGTAATAATTTGTGTAAAATCATAAGAAATGATTTAGAAAGGATTGGGATGAAAAACTCCATATTTGAAAGGATAAAAATAGATTTTTATCGAAATGAACTAGTTTTGAACTAGAAATATAATTCTATTTATTTTTAAATAAATAAATTGAATTTGAAAAGGGTTTTAAAAATAACCAGAATTTCCAATGATTGCATTGGAGTGGATTTGAATCGAAATTGTCTTCGGAATATTTCGATGTTGGAATTCGTGATTATGTGGATGTTGTTACGGAAATTTGAAAAATATATATCTATATCGTTATTTCCAATACGATATTTGTTAGTCGTGGAATTTGATATTGAATATAAGCCGATATATTTTCTATTCAGAACCTTATATTGAATATCAAATGTGATTTGGGTTTGTCATGAATGGTGTCTTCACTAACACTGTTCTTGGACCCAGTTGAGAAAAGATTAAATCTTTTTATTTAGATTTAATGAAGTGTACCAATTAAATAACATTTAATTGGAATTGAATCGATATTGATTTTTGGGTTTATCGTGGACAGTGTTTTAAATAACACTCGTTCTTTAACCCGATGATTAATGAATGTGATTTTGGGTTTATCGTGAACTGTGTTTTTAAATGACACGGATTCTTTAACCCAGTTAACGATTAAAACTAAGTTGAGTTTTAATGAATCTTTAATTAGATTGAAATGGTCGAGAATGGAGTATCACCAGTTTTGCTCCAGGCGATAGTTGAATCTTTAATTAGATTTAAACGTGAAATGGTAATTGAATTTACCGATAACACCGTGGTGTTAGATATGAAGTATAACCAGTTTTACTTCATGGGATGAATAGGTTGGGATTGGGAAATGAAAACAAATGATTACTTCGGTAAGGTTCGCTAATCCCGACTAGTTTGAATTGATATTCAAAAACAGATTAAAGAATAAATTCAAGAATTTATCTTTGATAAAATTAATGGGAACCTTTCCCTATAAATGTGAAATTTAGAAACTAATGGTCGGTTAGCCAAGCAGAATGGTTTTCTGGATATTGATCTGATGTTGGTTTCGGCCTTCGGGGTTAATATTTGGGGAATTATTCTCTTGATTAATTTACCGTTAGTGACTGATGAATTGGAATGAGGCGTATGTTGTGTTTGTGTAACACTTATTTGAAATATACGCGAGTTATTCGGAAAGACCGGGTTTATCCCATTCTGAATAACTGATACGACGATAAGTCGAAGATGAAGACGATGGTCGAAGACCGGAGGTCTTCACGTCGTTTGGGTGATAACTGATGATCTTGATTGGGCTGTACACCCAAGAAGATGGAAACAGTTGGTGATCGTCCAGACGTACTTGGAGATCGATGGATATGCGGGGTACTAGGTGCCTCCGGTTTCGTTCAGACCCAGAACGGACTCGTAAATGGACTGTGTGTCTGACATCGGATTTCATTCTGTGTGACTGATATCGGTTGCATAGGATGGTTTGCCTGTGTGGCATGCTAAGATGCAAATGATCAAGGCTTCTGTTGAAAAGCAAAGTCTTGTGGTTGATGATCAAAGCACGGCCTTTGTGGCGTAGCTTTGTGTAACGTTTACCTCGCGTGTTTCACACCCGGTATGAACCAAAAACGGGAGAGGACGTCAGGGAGGGCATGCGTTTCTTTCTAGCTAGAAGTGGCGTCAGTGGTTTTACACGCCCTGACGAGTTTGACTTATGTGGTTGTTGCTGTTGCGAGGCGCCTCGGATTGATCGGTCGTTCTCGAACCGATGGAGTCATTTAGTTGGCTCGTTTACGCCCCATAGGGCGGGGAAATGCATGTCCAGGGTTTAAGTTTAATCCACATCGGTGGACTGGCCCTGAGGATCCAAGGGCCCACCTGAGTCTGGGTCCTGAGGGGCGGGCTAGAGCGTCTCGAATCGGTTGAGGACTATCTTTTGCCTCGGTTCATAGATGGAAATCCAATTTCCAAATACGTGACATTTGCGGTTTTATTTGTAAACCTATATATGGCGACATGATATATGGTACCCATGCCGCCTATGATTGATACTTATGATTTGAAGTTGTTTTATACACTATGCACTTATTACAGTATCAAATGATTTGTTTTAAACGTATCAAGCATTCTTTGGCTGTTATAAGGGAAAACCCTATCCCCCGGCTTGCGTTGCATTGTGTGATAGGACCTGGGTCTTATAACAGCTTCATTTTTCTTTATTTAGCATTGCGCGGTTTGTTTTATGCACTGGTATTCTTGGGAGGAAACCCGTTTCGTGTTATACGGCGTGGTCCCTTGATTTACCTAATGATTTAAAATAAAGATTAATAACTGTTTTAGTTCTCACACCAGTCACATGACTGACCGGGAGTTTATTGTTTTAACCTAAACTCTGGGTGCCCTTATTTTGACACGGGCAGCTAGTAGTTTTGGTTTTGCAGATTTATATTCACAGGATCCTGGTTTACAGCTGGAACGATATCCGGAAAGCTTTGTATCCGTATATCTCTTCTAGTTGTGTATTGTATTATTTTCCGCTGCTATGAATTTAAATGTAATTTAAATCTCTGATATTTTTGTGTAATATTCTTTTATACTCTGTATATTCTTGTAATCTGATGCATTGTTGTAATATACAATGAAACGTTCTGTTGTGGCTTGTTGTCGAACTATCCGACGCTTTCCTTTACGGGGAAGTTGCGGGTCTTCACATATATACATGTGTTGTATGAAAATCCATATAATTAACATTATATGGTGATTGATTGGGCCTCATTCCAATTTGAAAAATAAAGAATATTATAAAATAAAAGTTCATGTGTTGACAGTACTCATCCATTGAGATTGGTCATGTGTTGAACGAAATATTTTGATAATAACAACTATTTTGAAAAAGAAATATTTGAAATAGAATATTTGAAAATAGAAATTTATGAAGCCGTGTTGATTAGATTGACGCCATTTTGACGTAAACGATATTTATATCGATTTTATTCATTTAGAAATGAATTGAATTGAAAACGATTTCGAAATGAATTGAATTGAAAACGATTTCGAAATGAATTGAATTGAAAACGATTTCGAAATGAATTGAATTGAAAACGATTTCGAAATGAATTGAATTGAAAACGATTTCGAAATGAATTGAATTGAAAACGATTTCGAAATGAATTGAATTGAAAACGATTTCGAAATGAATTGAATTGAAAACGATTTCGAAATGAATTGAATTGAATAGAAATGAATTTTAAAACGAATTTATAAGGATGAATTCAATTTTGATTTGAATTGAAATGGAAGTTGAAATTGCTTTTGAAACGAATTTAAAACTGTTTATATAATTCGTTTTAAATAGAAATCGACGAAGTATATATTATATATATTATATATATAATATAATGGCCTGAATAGAACGCGCCGCGCCGCGGCAGTTCGTGAATTTCGACCATTTATTTCAAACGGACATTACGGGAGATCCGACCGTCGGATTCTCCTAAAACCGGAACCGTTGGGTTCGTATCGAAAAGAGCTTTCTAATGAATATTAGAAATTTGAAATCTAACGGTTGGATTGGGAGTTACGTCCAAATCAAATTTGAAAAAGGTCGCTGTAAGTGCAGTTCGATAGCCGTTGATGGAAATCGACTGTACGGGCCTTGATAAAATTATTAAAAATAGTAATAATTTGTGTAAAATCATAAGAAATGATTTGCGAAGATTTGGGATGAAAAACTCCATATTTGAAAAGATAAAAATAGATTTTTATCGAAATGAACTAGTTTTGAACTAGAATTATAATTCTATTTATTTTTAATTAAATAAATTGAATTTGAAAAGGGTTTTGAAAATAACCAAAATTTCCAATGATTGCATTGGAGTGGATTTGAATCGAAATTGTCTTCGGAATATTTCGATGTTGGAATTCGTGATTATACAGGTGTTGTTATGGAAATTTGAAAGATATATTTATATCGTTATTTCCAATACGACATTTGTTAGTCGTAGAATTTGATATTGAATATAAGCCGATATATTTTCTATTCAGAGCCTTGTATTGAATATCAAATGTGATTTGGGTTTGTCGTGAATGGTGTCTTCACTAACACTGTTCTTGGACCCAGTTGAGAAAAGATTAAATCTTTTTATTTAGATTTAATGAAGTGTACCAATTAAATAACATTTAATTGGGATTGAATAGATATTGATTTTTGGGTTTATCGTGGACAGTGTTTTAAATAACACTCGTTCTTTAACCCGATGATTAATGAATGTGATTTTGGGTTTATCGTGAACCGTGTTTTAAATGACACTGATTCTTTAACCCAGTCGAAGATTAAAACTAAGTGGAGTTTTAATGAATCTTTAATTAGATTGAAAAGATCGAGAATGGAGTAGCACCAGTTTTGCTCCAGGCGTTAGTTAAATCTTTAATTAGATTTGAACGCGAAATGGTAATTGAATTTACCGATAACACCGTGGTGTTAGATATGAAGTATTACCAGTTTTACTTCATGGGATGAATAGGTTGGGATTGGGAAATTGAAATAAATGATTACTTCGGTAAGGTTCGCTAATCCCGACTAGTTTGAATTGAGATTCAAAAATAGAATAAAGAATAAATTCAAGGAATTTATCTTTGATAAAATTAATGGGAATCTTTCCCTATGAATGTGAAATTTAGAAACTAACTGTCGGTTAGCCAAGCAGAATGGTTTTCTGGATATTGATCTGATGTTGGTTTCGGCCTTCGGGGTTAATATTTGGGGAACTATTCTCTTGATTAATTTGCGGTTAGTGACTGATGAATTGGAATGAGGCGTATGTTGTGTTTGTGTAGCACTTTTATAAAATATACGCGAGTTATTCGGAAAGACCGGGTTTATCCCATTCTGAATAACTGATATGACGATAAGTCGAAGATGAAGACGATGGTCGAAGACCGGAGCTCTTCACGTCGTTTGGGTGATAACTGATGATCTTGATTGGGCTGTACACCCAAGAAGATGGAAACAGTTGGTGATCGTCCAGACGTACTTGGAGATCGATGGATATGCGGGGTACTAGGTGCCTCCGGTTTCGTTCAGACCCAGAACGGACTTGAAAATGGACTGTGTGTCTGACATTGGATTTTAGTCTGTGTGATTGATCTCTATTAAATATATATCAGTTTGGCGGCGGAGAATTTATTCTCTTGCTTAACGCCCTTCTCTGAGACGTACGAGCTCAGGGGTTATAATTGATGGATATCAAACGCATGGAGTGAATTGCCTGTGTGGCATGCCTAAGTGGCAATTGATCGAGGCTTCTGTTGAAAAGCAAAGTCTTGTGGTGATGATCAAAGCACGGCCTTTGTGGCGTAGCTTTGTGTAACGTTTACCTCGCGTGTTTCACACCCGGTATGAACCAAAATCGGGAGACGGACCTCAGGGAGGACTTGCGTTTCTTTCTAGCTAGAAGTGGCGTCAGTGGTTTTACACGCCCTGACGAGTTTGACTTATGTGGTTGTTGCTGTTGCGAGGCGCCTCGGTTATATCGGTTTCGGCCGATGCATTCTGGTCGGCTGACGGACCAGACTTACACCCCATAGGGTAGGGAAACGTAGTGTTCAGGCATTTTAATCCACATCGGTAGACCGGCCCTGACGATCCAAAGGCTTGACAGAGTACTTGCCTGAGGCTCGGGCTAGACAGTCTCGAATCGGTTGAGGACTATCTTTTGCCTCGGTTCATAGATGGAAATCCAATTTCCAAATACGTGACATCTGCGGTTTTAATTGTAGAACTAGTATGGCGACATGATATATGGTACCCATGCCGCCTATGATTGATACTTATGATTTGAAGTTGTTTTATACACTATGCACTTATAATAGTATCAAATGATTTGTTTTAAACGTATCAAGCATTCTTTGGCTGTTATAACGGAAAACCCTATCCCCCGGCTTGCGTTGCATTATGTGATAGGACCTGGGTCTTATAACAGCTTCATTTTTCTTTATTTAGCATTGCGCTGTTCTTTTATGCACTGGTATTCTTGGGAGGAAACCCGTTCCGTGTTATACGGCGTGGTCCCTTGATTTACCTAGCTTTAAAAATAAAGATTAACTGTTTTAGTTCTCACACCAGTCCCATGACTGACCTGGAGTTTATTGTTTTAACCTAAACTCTGGGTGCCCCTATTTTTGACACGGGCAGCTAGTAGTTTTGGTTTTGCAGATTTATATTCACAGGATCCTGGTTTACAGCTGGAACGATATCCGGAAAGCTTTGTATCCGTATATCTCCTTCTAGTTGTGTATTGTATTATTTTCCGCTGCCATGTATTTAAATGTAATTTAAATCTCTGATATTTCTGTGTAATATTCATTTATACTCTGTATATTCTTGTAATCTGATGCATTGTTGTAATATACAATGAAATGTTCTTCTGTATGCGTTCTGCTGTGGCTTGTCCTCGAACTATCCGACGCTTTCCTTTATGGGGAAGTTACGGGTCTTCACATGATCTCCTTACCGATTTCGGGCCATCTCTAGCGGGACGCCCAATATCGCGCCCGTAGCAACCCATGGATCCTGCAAGGTCGATCCTCTCTTACTTTTGAGGATTGGTTATTCCCGAACAATACATTTCCCGGTCCTAGCAGACCTATCACTGAGCCTTTTAATCAGCTCGATATCAGAGGTGCCTCGCAATCCATTATCCACATAAGGAAAAATGTCTGGGCTCCATACCATGATACAACTTCTAGCTAGAAAGAAATGTATGCACTCCTTGCGTCCCTTATCCCGTTTCTGACTCATACCGGGGTGTGAGGCTCATGAATTAATGCTATACACAAAGCAATGCTACTTTAATCCATGCTTTGATCATCATCCACAAGACGTTGCTTTTCAACAAAAGCCTTGCTCATTTGCATCTTAGCATGCCACATTGACAATTCATGCCATACAACTGATATCTGTCAATATATAACCTCTAAGCTCATACGTCTCAGAGAAAGGTGTTAAGAAAGAGAACAAATTCTTCTCCACTAAACAATACATATTCAATAGAAACCAGTCAATATAGAACGAAATACAATGTCAGGCATACAATCCATTTACAAGTTTGTTCTGGGTCTAAATGAAACCGGAGGCAACTTATTCCTCATCCCATATGTCCAACACAGGAGAGAGGTCCTCGCATATATGGTCGATCTCCAAGTACATTTGGATGATCACCACTGATTACCCCGTCTTGGGTGTATAGCCCAATCAAGACATCAGTAATCATCCATTTGATGTGAAGATCTTCGGTCTTCAACCACCGTCTTCATCGTTGATTTTTAATCATCGTAATAGTTATTCAAAATTGGTTAAACCCGGTCTTTCTGAATAACTCGCGTATTTTATAATCAAGTGCTACAAAAACACATCATACGCCTCATTCCAATCAAGAATATTCTTTTATTCAAATATTCATTATTTTGGGAATTATTACCACAAATCTTATCAAAGCTTTAATTCATTTAAACCTCTTGTTTGATTTTTTCTTTGAAAACCATTGCAAAAGATTTTGTATTATCTGTTAACAATCTTAAACCAAATTAAGGTTTATCAAACTAGCCGAGATTTACGAGCCTTACCGAAGTAATATTCATTTTATTATCCCAATCCCAACCTATTCAGCCTATGGAGCAAAACTGGCAGTACTCCATATCTAACACCCATTGTGTTATCGGTAAATTCAATTACCACTTCGTTCAAATCTAATTAAAGATCTAACTATCATATGGAATAAAACAGGTGGTACTCCATTCTCGAACATTTCATGAATTCGGTAAATTTAATTACCTTATTCACATTTCAATCTAATCAAAGATTCGTTAAAACTCCACTTAGTTTTAATCTCACAAATCATTACTTAATGATTATTCAAATTTAGGAAATAAATCATGTCTTTACTTGGGTTAAAGAACTAATGTCGTTTAAAACACAGTTCACGATAAGCCAAAAATCATCTTCCATTAAACTGAACACTTCACAGAAATCATAACATATAATCAATTTAAATTTCCGTATCAGACTAATACTATAAGTGGAATAACGGAAAAGCCTTTTAAATTCCATAAATAGTAAACGCCTTCCTTCAAAGAAGCTCATTTCGATTGTCACTAAATCGAATTCCACTTAATTCCAATTTAATATATTAAATTGGAAAAACTTTACTTTGGAAAATTCTATTAATCCTAATTAAAAATTAAAAATTCCAAATCATAACTTCATTGTTAATTGGGTTTAAGAACTAATGTCATTTAAAACGTCGTTCACAAAGAACCCAAAACCAACTTTCATTTAATTCCAATTATATTCATTAATTGGAAAATCTCATTAAATCTTAATGAAAAGATTTACTCCATTCTCAACCGGGTTTAAGAACAGTATTATTAAAGATACCATTCACGACAAACCCAAAATCCAATTTAATATTAAATACAAGGCTCTAAATAGAAATCACATCGACTTATATTCAATATTAAATTCAGAAACTAACAGATATCGTATTGGGAATAACGATATATATATCTTTCAAATTCTTTAACAATATCCGTATAATCATGGAATCCAATATCGAAATATTCCGAAGATTATTTCCATTCAAATCCTTTCCAATTCATACGTTGGAAAAACTCTGGTTATATTAAAACCATATCAATTCTTTATTCTGATTGTTAACCAATTCATTCAGATAAAATATCTTTTATCTTTTCAAACTTGGAGTCTTTCAATATTTTTCGTGTCCATCCAAAATCGGACATCAAAGTCATATTTTGATTTTTCAGTGAATATTATTTTAAAATATTCATTATTTCTGAATTGGAATCAAACTCAATCAATTACCATATATTTTTATTTATATGGATTCCATACATCGCATGTATTCAAAAATAGTGATAAACAACTATTAAACATTCAGTTCACATCCAGAATGCAATTTGCAACTGTATAAGCATTAAAAAATTAAATAACATTTTTAGCAGTCTATCAATCAATCGGTTGACTTACATCTAAACACAAGGGAGATGTGTGAAGCTATTATCATCCCCTGACCTGTGTGGGGTTTTCAATCAACATCCAATGTTCAATATTTACATAATTGGGCGACGTGTGAAATTATTGTTTCAATACCCGTGTGGGGTTTGCATCATAATCCATGTGAACTTATCTAATATTCGGGAGACGGGTGGGTAAATTATCATCCCAATTATTTATAATATCAACATTTTATTTATAAACATTTATAATCACAGTTTAATAATGATAACATTAAAACTGTAAACATCTATCAAACAATGAAAAAATATTGCAATCATAGGCAAACTATATATATACAGTAATAAAAATAAATAACTGTACAAATTTTGAGTGAGAGAGTTCTCACCTTGGTCGGTTCTGAAATCGTTAAATAACGATAAACATTAAATTGTTTACATTGGACATTTTTCTCCGCCAAGAATTTTCATGAGCTCCAAATCACTCCAAATCAGTTTCATTGCAAAACTCTCGTCGATACGGTTCCAACGGATCATGTTTTTCTTAATTTCGACAACGTATGAAGAAGTTATGATCGTTTAAAAATTAAATTATTTTATCCTCTGACAGATGTCTGTTGCTTCGGTTCATAAGTTTGACTGAAGCAATTGATTATTTTCCGAGAGCTTTGATAGATGTCTGTTGCTTTGGTTCAGACGTCTGAGCTGAAGCAAATAATTATTTTTTTCCAGCGAACTTTGACAGACGTCTATTGCGTCGGCAGATGTCTGAACTGAAGCAAATTGCAGAAAACAAGTTCCCGAGAGCTTTGACGGACGTCTGTTGCGTCGGTCAGACGTTTGAACTGACGCAAATGCAATATTTTGCCGAGGAAATGAATGTGTAATCGGTTCTCGAACGAGCTCGGATCAATGGTGATGGCTTATTACGTTTTCTAAATGAAAATGAAACCTCTTTAGATCACTAAAACTGCTCAAGAACACATGCACGAACATACATACATGATATTGCAATATTTTTTATTATATACTCATAAACGGTTAAATTTTCTAGCCAAAGCAATCAAATACGATTCAAGCAAATTGTGAAGTCTTAGAACTTACCGATGCGACAACAGAGCTTCACAATATCGCCAAATCAACTAGTAGCATATGAATTAGATTGTGTGGACAAGTCAAATCATAATTTTCAATTTAATGAAACATGAATACATGAAATCAACTTAGTTACACTAGCCTACACAATTCACTAGCATATGCAAACTCAAATGAATTCTAAACTACACTTTTACAAGCTATAAGCTTGTGGCATAAATGTGGGTTCATGAATAACTCACATAGCTCT
This sequence comes from Allium sativum, assembly GCA_030737875.1. NCBI lineage: Eukaryota > Viridiplantae > Streptophyta > Magnoliopsida > Asparagales > Amaryllidaceae > Allium > Allium sativum. Next base: position 966,124,572 of record CM060922.1, on the reverse strand, counting down.
CACCTACGATCTTAATATGGAAGAAGGAGGCACATAACCAAGCTAGAACACTCTCTCTTCCAATATAGCACACATATCTTCAGTCTATACACGAATATACAATATTTTATAAGGATTAGGTATAGGAAATCTCACAAATTGAAGAGGAAACAAGATGGAGAAGATGCAGGAGCTTACCCTAATTTTTATGCTTGATTTCCTCTTCATTTGAGCTTCAAATTGCAAAACCAAGCTTAGGAATCTTTAGTTTCCCTTCCCCATTTTCTATTTTTCTTTGCTGAAGGAGAATGAATGAAGAGGAGAGGCTGATTTGGGGGGGTGGGTTATATGGTGGGCTAGGTTTAGCCAACTAAGGTGCTAAAACTCCGAAGCTCTGAACATATCGAAGTTTATACTTTTCAAACACGTAAATGACATTTTGAACTCAATGGAAATGGTTTCGAGTCCAAATTCGTCCATATGTAAAAAGAGATATTTTGGTCATACATCCAATGAAAAAGACCAAATTTCTCTAACTCAAAAGGTATCATTGTTTATAGTTTTCTAACACGCAAACAACATTTTGATCCCAATCGAAGTAGTTTCGTTGAAAACAAAGGTCGTTTGCAAAATGGTTATTTTTAAGGGCTATGTATAATATTAAAATTCCATAGCGACTATTCTAAATTTTAATTTAGACATAACTTACAATTTATAAAGTGAAATCTCAATTTCTTACATTCGTTAGAAAATTACAATTCAAAATATTCCAATATTCCTTGTTTTATCAAATTCCGATTTATATTGAATTCTGTACATTCATTCAAGGTTTAAAATCAAAATTTCAAACTATCGTGCCATCTCAAGCTCGTTTTAATTAAATTTTAAGTTTATATGTTCTAACTTCTATTTAAATAAATTTTAAGTCGTTTATTCTAAAAATAATTCATCTAAAATATTTAATTTCTATGAAAATGAATTAAAAATAAATTTTAAATTGGTTCCAAAAATACGGGCTGTTACAAGTGCCTTCGGTTTGTCCAGTCCTAGGACAATGTGTATGGATGAATTTCTGACAAAGTATATCTAATAGATCGCGTAAGTTGATCGCTTCAAACGTATTTACGATAGTGGCAGAGCAATTCATTTCTCTTTGCTTTATACCCATGATATTTTTAGAGAAATCAATTTGTGTTTTGGCAGGTATGACGATGTGGCATTCAAAGTAAATGAAGGTGTGATCTATCAAGATACGTTATGTCCCCAAGCCTCATCAACTGGGGAATGGAAAAAAATCAAGCAGGAAACATAGCTAAGTGGGTCGCTCCCAATTAGGGTATATTATCACCATCTAGAGAATATTCATATTTTTTTACTTCTTTTCATTTCTGTATCTCCCAGGAACAGTTATATTGGTATACCAACTGTAAGGTGACAATATATTCAGAACATTCAAGCGAAATGAATGGCTGATCGTGTGTGGCCGAGTTACAAGATGTTCTTCTTGAACTCCAGTGTATCCCTCTAGAGTGCACTAAACGGAAGGTGGTTCCCTACCTTGTAATAGTTTGAAATACGTTCTCCAATAAGAGCATGCGATTTTTGATTGTATATTATATATATGGAGCATGAGATGCAAGCATTCCACTAGATTGTTATTTACTTATATTAGATACTATTACAATATCAGAATGATGTTGATTTTAAGAATGTTCTCGGTTATCATAAGGTAAAAACCATCCGTGTTTATGTGTGGATCAGTGTTACGATTACCATTTCCTTGAAAAGGTTTTGAAAAGTTAAACCAATCTATTGGAGTTTACTCACACCGGTCCCATGACTGACCCAAAGTTTATTTTGTTTTGTTTTGTTTTTCCCAAAAATCTTGGGTGCTAAATTTGTATGGGCAGTTAAGTAGTCGGGATTTTACAGATAAAATTGGAAAATTTTGGAGCGTGAGGCTTCGATGTAAGATATATATAAAGTTTATTTCCGTTGTGATGTTATATGTTGTACTCTGACAATGGTATGTATTACAAGTTACAGTTTTGTTGTTATATAATATATTTTATTCGTTTCACTGTGAGATTCGTGTTTACTCTGATTCTATTCTGTTGCGATCTTCTTCTTCTTCTATCCAACTTTATTTCTTTCTATTTTTCACCCTCTAACTTCTTTCTATTAATGATATGGTATTTCTGATGCTTGAATAGTCACATTCTGGTTTATGTTGATTTTTAGGATCGAAAATCCTTGGGTCGTTACAGTGGTATCAAAGCTGAAGGTTAAGTGATTACCTTGCCTCTGTGGCGTAACTCAATAGAGATGAGGTTAGTAATACATTAGATTGAGTTGAGTATATATATATATGAGAGAGCGTATTTGTAGATTTATGTGGCACCCCACGTCCGTTAATGTCACTCATTAAGAGAATGCACTAAGTTTCGTGAAGCGTTATAGGTAAGCAGAAACAGAAATATTACAAGACAAATATAAAATAGCAGCAGAAATTAAAATTTTATTAAACAGAAAATATCGTAGTTCAAAACATGGTTACATCATATGTCTGTAATGCATAAAACCAAGTACATCATTAAAATTTCTGTCTTGTACTTAAAACATCAGAGTACAATAATAAAAGAAGCATAATCCCAAAAACATAACCATAGTAGAGAGATATGAAATCAAGCAATACATCTAAGCAGCTCCAAGCAGGATGAAAGAAGAATCCTGATCAAGCTTGAGTATTCCCACCCTGAGAACTTGGGGGGAACGGAAGAGAAAGAAGAGGAAACAAAATGGGTCAGACATAAAATCTGGTGAGTCTAGTTACTTTTAGCATATAAATAAGTAAAAGTATCATGACAGACATATAAAGTGGATAAGAGAGATACCATTATAAAAAGGCAGGTATGACAAGGTAAACAGGATAAACATGATAGAATGTATTGCGCTTCCCTAGTACTTTCTCTTTCTCTGCACCAATACTAGTATAACCAAAACGAGATGATCCCAACAAATATAAGATGGTAGACTTAGGCGTACTTCTAGTGAGAGTTTTTAACCCCGTACAATCAACAGGCAGCCCAACATACCGGAGTTACCCTAAAGATAATAATGGGCTCCTAAACATACCAGAGTATAGATGTACCCTAATTACTACACCAATCGATCGGCTCCCTACTCTGTAGATACCCTGTGTTGACCCCCACAGTAGGATGTATCACTTCCTAAAGTGGAAACCCTTCTTTTTCAGGATGTGCACAACCATATCTACTGATGTCACGACGTCTAAACCTCCTTGGTCGGACCCTTGCATGCACACGACCCCATCGGAACGCGCCGCCCACAACACCCCTTCATTTGGATCTCTTACAATCTGCCCACTAAGTGTGCCCCGACTCCGACCTAGTTCGGAGTACCCGTTTGATACCTATATATGGGTTACTGACTAAAACGGGTCCCACACACAAGATGATACAAGCTTCCCCCTACGCTTGCATCCCCACTAGGTTTTCCGTAGGTTATGCCATACCATAGTTGTAACACCCCAAAATTTTAACAACATTAAAATGGATAAATTAAAGAATAATTAATTTAATATTTAGAATTAAGGGAAATGGACTGCGCTATTGCGTCCGTCTCGAAATTCTGGTCAAGATAGACACATGGTTTGTGTAAAGCGGATAACGTATGAAGAAGTTATGGGAGTTTGGTGGAAAAAGCAGAAATTCTCGGCGCACTTGACAAGTGTGTCCATATATTTTTACACTGGCGCACCTGTAAAGTGCGCCCATGTATGTTTTTGGGCATCCGGACCCAATTGGGTGTCGTCCCGTGGCCCGATTCACTCTAGGGCTGAGGCGGCATTCGGATTCTGGACATTAGCAGCTATAAATATACCTCAATTCCCTCGATTTTCGTCACTAAGAATCGTGGCGGCCAAACTCTACTGGAGTCTGAACTGAACTAGGATCTCTTATATTCTACAACTATTAAAGTAAATAGAGATTCAAGATCCATTCTCTTTCTATCTTCTAATCTAAACTCTGTGAGTTCCTAGTTGCTTTTAGATTTGAGTATTTAAAAGTAAACATGTCACGACTATGATTTGGATATGTTCATATGCTAAATTATATCAGAACCTTTGTAAATTATGAACATATGACATTTTGAAATTGGTTATAACTTGGATCTAAATTTCTATGATGTAGATCTAAATTCTTATTTGTGTTAGATCTAATTTTTCTGAATCATGTGGACATTCTATATAGATCTAAATTCTAATTTGCGTTAGATCTAATTATCCTGAATCATGTAGACATTCTATGTGGATCTAAATTCTTATTTGCGTTATATCTAAGTTTTAGAATCATATGGACATTCTATGTAGATCTAAATCCTTACTTGTGTTAGATCTATTTTTTATCTATTAGATCTGAATTAGGTGAACATTCTATGACGTAGATCTTAATCCCTATTTGTTAGATCTACTTTTTAGATATGTATTATATGGACACCTAAATTATTAATCAGATCTAGTTTATTATTTGGATTCCCATGTGTTTCTTATACTACATCTGAACCTGTTAGACATCTAAATTAAATTAAGATCTTGTCATGTTCATTTTATCACCTTTGCTATGTTACAACTAGTTAACTGCCACAAGTTCATTAGAACTATGCTCATATGTTCACCATATGTTTATGCTAGTTATGTTAGAACATTCACCTTTGTCATATTTCTATTACTTTCCCTTTTTATCGTTTATAATTAGGCTATTATTTAGCCGATGCATGCCGCAAATTATGAACACGCTAGTTAGGGAACGCTGAGGGAAAAAGGTTATGTAGTGTCCAGAAATTCCGGTCTAATTTGAGCTGACCAAATAACACAAGTCCAACCCCAATTGCACTGGCAACCAGAAAACTAATAAAAAGATAATAGAGGGTGAGAATAGATAAGATAGAAACTTAGAATAGAAGAAGAAGAAGAACATACAACATCAGAGTAAAACGAACCTCACAGCAGAACGAATAACATATAATATATAACATAACTTTGAAATATAAATCTGTACTTGAATATACATATCATTTCCAAAGTAAAAAACTTACAACACAGCGGAAATAACCATAGCTATATAATTCTGAAGCTTTCTGCTCCAGCTCTCCAAATCTATCTGTAAATCCCGACTACTTGACTGCCCGTACAAAATTGGGCACCTAAGAGTTTAGGGTAAACAAAACAAAATAAACTCCGGGTCAGTCATGTGACTGGTATGAGTAAACTCAAATCATTCGTTTAACTTTAAAAATCCTTTCAAAAGAAAGAATAATCCTAAGACCGATCCACGTATAAACACGGATGGTTTTTACCTTACGATAACCCAAATCATTTGTAAAACAATATTATAATAATGTCTAACACAAGTAATATCAATCTAGTAGAGACGCTTGCATCTAACGTTCTACATATATAATATACAATCAAAACCGCGGGCTCTTATTCGGGGGAAAGGATTCCATCTATGACAAGGTATGGATCCACCTTCCTCTCAGTGTACTCTAGAAGCGATACACTAGAGTTCAACAAGAACATCTTGCAACTCGGTCACACATGACCGACCACTCATTTCGCTTGAGTGTATCGAATATATTGCCACCCCTCGGTTAGTATTCCAACATAACCATTACCGGGAGATACAGAATTGAAAGAAGTAACAAATATGAATATTCTCTAGATGTGACAATATACTCTAATTGGTTGTGAACCACTTAGCCATGCTGCTTGCTCGATTTCTGTCATTTTCCAGTTGATGAGGCTCGAGGTCAAAACGTATCTTTTAACAGATCACTCCTCCATTTACTTCGAATGCCACATCGTCATACCCGTCAAATCACAAATTGATTTACCCAAAAATACCACGGGTATAAGCTAAGAGAAATGAATTCCTCCGCCACCAACGTAAATACGTTTGAAACGATCAACTTATGCGATCTATTAGATATATTCTGTCAGACATTCGTCCATTCAAGTTGTCCTAGGACTGGACAAACCGAAGGCACTATTCCGTACATCCATCCTAGGCAATCTCTACCTAGGACTTATACAACAACCCTTGCACTTTACTCCATCTTCAATATACTCAGCATACTTGATTCGCAACGCTTATGCCAATACGGAGTGGTTCTTCGGATAATAATCCAACTGGTCTCTCCGTATTGACGACGGAAAAATGGTCAAAAACTTGGATAGTCGGTGATTTAAATAACAAATGAAAACACGTGTGAAAACAACAATCTTATTTCCAATTGGGATTTCTATTGATCAATCATCAATCAACATTTATTCATTTCCCCATTTCTCGTTCCATATATTCATCAAATCCTTATTTTCTAATTTTAGAAAATATACGTTATTAACTTTGGAAAACGTTTCCATTTTTTATTCACACATCACTATCTTCTCACATATATCAGTCTCTAACTGTAAACTAGTAAGAGAACAACCCCCTACGTATTGTAACAGCCCGCATTTTACGTATCGGAAGATCGTAAAATATTTTTATTTTATTCCCTGAGGGTTGGATCATTCTCATCTTTTGATATGTTGCTTATGGGGATGTGTGACATGTCCATAAGTTTTACCGATTTTGTTTGTGACCATTTTGCCCCTGTCAGTCTTGTACTGGGCATAACTTTTGACTCAGATCGAATCAGAGGGTGAGACCTGTGCCATTTGAAAGGAATTGATGATTCCCTTTCCGTAGAGTGGTTACATTAAGGATTTGGTTCAGCGGTTTGGGAGAAATCGTTGTTTTAAGGTTTTTCAGTTGGCTGTTCAGGTTTGGAAGGCTAATGGGCTGATTTGGAGAAGGCCCATTAGAGGGTGGGTGGAGACTATAAATAGGGGGTAAGGGGTATGGAGAAAGGTTGGCATTTTCCGTTCTCTTATGGGGAGGCTTTGATCTCCTTCTTCCTCTAACATCTTTCCACCATTAAAATTCCAAAATCCAAGGACGGAAATCGAAGATCTACACCATAAGAGGCTAGATCTACATCGTCTCAAGGGCAAATTCATCGGATTGAAGAGTTTGATTCGAAGTGTTCGCTGTCCAGATTGCGTTTTCATTGCTTTTGCTTAGATTTGGATAATTGGTGAGTGTTTACATCTCTCATTCGGATTCATGCAAGTATATGGGTTTTAGGATGTTAATTTCATCATTTCCATGTTATTTCCCTTAGATCTACACCATGCTAAGTCCATTTTATATATGAATCACCTTAGGATCTGATCTAGATAATTTAAATGGTTAATTTTATGATTTTTCTCAAGATTATGCAAGTTAGATCCGTTTTTATGTTCATATGATTCACTTATCATGTTTTGGGAAATTTATGTGTTTTGATGGAAATTGTTAGATTGATGATATTGTTGGTTGCATAACATGTTTGTGATTGCGTTTGGATGAATCGGATAAGCTGGTTTCGTCGGATTCGTCGTTTGGTGAAGTTTGGTCGAAATCGGAATCGAATTGGAGATGTGCAGGGTTCTGGTCGGTTTTGGAGCTAGTCGGGTCGGTTGAGGCGGTCTGATGGCTCTAGTCGGTCCAGAAGGGTCTGGACTGAGGTGGTTGGTCACGTTATGGCTTGGGGAGCAAGTCAGGGAGCTGTTTGGTCGTTCTGGAGCAATGCTGGTCGGTTTTGATTGGTCGTTCTGGAGCAATGCTGGTCGGTTTTGACTGGTCGTTCTGGAGCAATTCTGGTCGGTTTTGACTGGGTCTTGGAGCTGGTCAGTTTGATTGGTCCAGAAGGCTGAGGAGGGAGTCTGGTCGGCTCAGGAGGGTCCTGGTCGGTCCAGGAGGAGCAAAGGGAGGTCTGGTCGGTCCAGGGGGTCTGATCGGTCCAGAAGTACCGGAAGAGGTCTGGTCGGTCCAGAATGGGTCTAGTCGGCATTTTTGTGGGAATTTCTGATCGGACACTTCTAGTGATGACGTAACTTCGAGGTGGTTCAAGTAGGAAGGCTCGAAGTGATGAATGTTTTCGTTGATCAAGGTGGAACAACGAATGCGGAGACAACTCAAAGGTCGTGAGTTGGTGGATAATGGCTGCTCAAGAAGGTTGCTTGAGCTATGAAACATCGTCAAGGTTGGACGATTAGAGATGCGAAGGCCGAGAAGTCATCGTTGTCGTTAGTTCTAGCAGACTCAAAGCAGGGGTACGATGGGTATTGTTGAAAGGCCCAAAAGACCGGTTGTTGGTCGAGTACCCTGGGTCTTTCTGGTTGGGGAAAGGCCTAGTGTCAAGGTTGGACATTGCCAAGGTTGGGCATATGGAGTTCATGCTAGAACTGGGGTTATCATTAGCCCTTGACATATGGCAAGGTTGGCCGTCATACGATAATGATGGTTTCGAAGCAGGATTGGAAGTGATAGCCAGAGTCAGTCATGGATGATTGTTTGTTCTGTTTGTACTATCTCACATAGATTATCCAAAGTCGAGGGAGATGTTCTTTGAGTGCTTAAGTGATATTGGTTTAGGCCTCTGGCGAGGGTACTTGAGGAATGTTAAACTCGATTAGGGTTGTCTGTGTCAGACTTATATAATCTGGATGTTATGTGTGTTCTCTATGATTGAATGGGTGTTCTGGTTTCTATGGATGAATTGTTGAAATGCTTGGTGTAAAGGCTATCACTGTCCGATGTGGGGAAGATAAGGTTGAGTTCTTCTCTGGTGATGTGGGTAGGTAAGTTGTTCATTTACCCATTCTCATATGCTTTCTTGTTGAAGTTTGTTAGCTTTATTATCGCTCACTAAGACTATTGTCTGACTCAAGGTTTTATGTCTCCTCTTATTACCTTGGGCTGTTCATCCGGTTGTGGATGGGCAGACTAAGTAGCAGGTTACAGGTAATGGAGCTTAGTGATACGAGGAAGCTGAGCGATGACGAGCAGGAGGCTGGCGTACCAGTTTTATTCTATCTAGTATTTCTGTTCTGCTGTTTGAGTTGCTTGAGAGTTGTAGTGAGGCCTTATGTTCAAACTTGGATATCAGTTGGATAATCTTTCTGGATGTTGAAAGAGTTTCAAAAGTTTGCTATATGATACCTCATTACCATCACCTGTTGTATATGTTCTATTATATTTTATCCTTGCGCTGTGAGTTTTACGACAGGTTTCGATGTGTTCACTTACTATGATGATCGTCCATAGCAGCCTGGCACGCCTTTCAGCGCATTATTCCTTTTCTTTAGTGTGGGGGTTATGGGCGGTCGTCACATTTGGTATCAGAGCTCTGGTCAACGATTTTGGCCAAAGTTCAAAGACGTAATTGCGTATGAGGGACGTATTTGTAGATTTCAGTTGGATGTTACTATATATATTAGCATATATAGTAGTAGCGGTTGTATTCTTTTAGCAGTTTTCTTGGAAGTGGCTAACTATTCTAAATTTCAGATTTAGAATGAGTAGACGACCATCAAGGTACGCTGCTAGGAGAGCTAATACTGGAGGGGGAAATGGTGGTGAGCCAGATTACCCGGCCATGTTTGAAGCCATGGCAGAAGCAATTATGCGAAGGGTACCCGCTCCAGTGGCGGCCACGGTAGATGTAGGGGTGCGAGTTCCTAGAATAGATTTTGCAAAGATGTGCAAGGAATTTATATCTCTAGGAGGGAAACCATTCAAGGGAACTGAACCAGCCGAAGAGGTTCAGAGGTGGATGGATTCATGTGTTCGAATCTTTGGAGACTTGGGTATTGAAGATGCAATGAAGAGAAAGCTTGCATCAAGGCAGCTTCAGAGTAGGGCCATGGAATGGTGGAATTCTGTCATACTCGAGACTCCGGAAGAGGAGATTTCATGGGAGCAATTCCAAGCAGATTGTGAAGGCATATGCTTTGGACGCTGTGCCATCTTCTTCAAATGCTCCTACTGCGGAAGAGAAGGGAAAGGGTGTCGTGGTGCAAGGTACTTTTTCCGTTAATGGTGTTTCAGTTTGAGTTTTTTTTGATACTGGAGCATCACATTCATTCATCTGCAATGAGCTTGTTTGTCGCGTGGGTTTGGAACCCGAGATTTGTGATAGGCCATTGATCGTGACAAATCCAGTTGGGGGTTCGTCCAGTTTGTGCATGATTTGCCGTGGTCTAGTATTATCGAGTCATGGTTGCTCTTTTATGTGTGATTGCTTTGTTCTTAACTTCGCTGGGTATGGGATCATCTTGGGCATGGATTGGCTCAAGAGATATGCGGCAAGGGTGAATTGCGAGAAGCTAGAGGTGAGGGTCGGGGATGTGGAAGGGCGAAAGGTGTTGATTAGATGTAAGCGTGAAGACGGGGTCTTCGTGAGTTATCTATATTCGCTTGGGATTCCACAGGAAGACCTATCATCAGTGCCGATCGCTAATGAGTATGTAGATGTCTTTGACGAGGTCAAAGGGTTGCCGTCGCATCGCGAGATCGAGTTTAGGATCGATTTGGTCGAGGGTGCGAGACCAATTGTTATGCCACTTGGGCGGATGGCGCCTAAGGAACAGCGAGAGTTGGAGGTGCAAGTTAGAGACCTTTTGGGAAAAGGTTTCATTCGGAGGAGTGTTTCCGAGTGGGGTGCACCAGTCGTGTTTGCAACTAAAGCAGATGGCTCGTTAAGGTTGTGTGTGGACTATCGTGAGCTGAACAAGGTGACTAAGAAGAACAAGTATCCGTTGCCAAGGATTGATGACTTGTTCGATCAGCTTCACGAAGCCAAAGTGTTTTCTCAGATGGATTTGGCAACGGGATTTCACCAGTTGAGAGTAGCTAAGGATAGTGTTCCAAAGACTGCTTTTAGGACACCGTCCGGATTTTTCGAGTGGTTGGTGATGCCATTCGGGTTGACTAACGCGCCAGCGTATTTTGTGGATCTTATGAATAGAGTGTTCAGAGATCAGTTGAATAAGTTCGTGCTTGTGTTCGTGGATGATATACTAGTTTACTCCAGAAATGTGGAAGAACATAAGACGCATTTGAGAGTTGTGTTAGAGATCTTGCGAAAGCATCAGCTTAAGGCTAAGTTCTCAAAGTGTCACTTTTGGAAAGATGAAGTGAGGTTCTTGGGTCATGTTGTTTCTGGGAAAGGTATAGCGGTTGACCCCGCTAAAGTGGCAGCAATCCAGGACTGGGATAGACCTAAGAATGCGACGGATGTTCGGAGCTTCCTTGGATTGGCTGGTTATTACCGAAGATTTATCAAGGATTTCTCTAAGATGGCTGCACCATTAATAGGATTGACGAAGAAGAACCAAGTGTTCGCATGGGATGCGAAGTGTGAACAAGCGTTCGAAATCTTGAAGGAGAGATTGACGAGTGCACCTGTGTTGACCATTCCAAGTGGGAATGAAGAGATGGTGGTATATACTGATGCATGTGGTACTGGACTTGGAGTAGGACTAATGCAGAAGGATAAAGTAGTGGCTTACGCAAGTCGACGGCTAAAGCCACATGAGAGAAACTATCCAACTCATGATTTGGAATTGGCAGCGATTGTGTTGGCTCTGAAGATGTGGAGACATTACCTGTTGGGAGTACGATTCGAGTTGTTTACGGATCACAAGTCGTTGAAGTATCTTTTCTCCCAAAAGGATTTGAATCTTCAGCAGCAACGATGGTTAGAGTTTCTGGCATCGTATGATTTTGGGATAGCCTATACTCCTGGCAAAGGCAATGCAGTTTGTAACAACCCGTATTTTCAATAACCTGTTATAACATAAATTGAGGCAGAATTTAATTCTATAATCTAAATCAAGGGAAACGGGCTATGCCATTGCGTTCGTCTCGGAAAAATACGTGAAATAGAGTCTGAGTTTTCGAAAATCGGAGTCCGTATGAAGAAGATATGGACGAACGAAGTTTGGCAGAAAAACCCGTAAACTAGCCAGAATGCACTGGCGCACTTGTGAAGTGCGCCAACACAATAAATGCACTGGCGCACTTGTGAAGTGCGCCAATACATTTTTACACTGGCGGACTTGGGAAGTGCGCCCGTGTCGAGCCAGAAAACCTGCACAGTTTCTAGAGAGTTCTGTGGTTGGGTGCACCAGTTTGGGGTTTGGGCTTGGTCTTAGGGCTGGTTTCTGGAAGGCTCCGAAATCTAAGGGTCCTAATCTAATTTAGGGTTAATCTAAGGGCCTAAAACACTAGCCTAATCTATAAATAAGACCCTAACCTACCCTAAATCATTCATTATTCATTCTAGCAACTAAACTATGTCAAAATCAAACCTCTCATGGCCTCCACTCTCTTCATAGATTCCTAAATCAAATTTTTAAGAGATTTCCATGCATACAAGTGTATTTAGGCTTGTATGATCCTCTTTAGCTTGCATTAAAGTCTTGTTTCTCTATTGGTATCATAAAGGAGGAGTCTTGATCAAGTTTGCTTGCATTTTTGGGGTTTAATTAGTTGCATAAGGGGTTTCTTACATTTGCTAAACTCATTTGAGTCCGCATAAGCATTGTAAGCCCTATTCCTTTCATACTTGAACTTTAAAGTTAAATGTATGATATGCAACTTTTCTATCATATGTTATGCAAGTTTTAGTATGCAAGTATGATATGCAAGTTGCCATATGTCATGCAAGTTTTATTATGCAAGTTGTCATATGCTATGCAAGTTTTGTATGCAAGTTGATATGCAAGTTTATCATGTTGTAATATGCAAGTTGATATGCAAGTTTATTGAGTTATGCATGTTTATGAAAGTTCACTAAGCCATGATTTGCAAGTTTATTGAGTTATGCATGTTTATGCAAGTTCACTATGCCATGATTTGCAAGTTTATTGGGTTATGCATATGCAAGTTCACTATGCCATGATTTGCAAGTTTATTGAGTTATGCATGTTTATGCAAGTTCACTAAGCCATGATTTGCAAGTTTATTGAGTTATGCATGTTTATGCAAGTTCACTATGCCATGATTTGCAAGTTTATTGGGTTATGCATGTTTATGCAAGTTCATTATGCCATGTTATGCATGTTTAATAAGTTATGCATGCTTATGCAAGTTCACAATGACATGTTATGCGTGTTTGACAAGTTATGCATGTTTATGCAAGTTCCATATGCCATGTTAGGCAAGTTTAACATGTTATGCATGTTTATGGTAATATGCAAGTTCACTATGCTAAGTTATGCAAGTCTAACATGTTATGCATATTTGTTGTGATATGCAAGTTCATCATGTATGTTATGCCAAGTTCCCTCTTCCTATCCTTTATGCGTTATTACGAATATGTAAGCGATAGAATGACGTTGGGGGGTTTGGGTAAACTTAAAATACATGAAAATATAAGATTGGGAATTTACCTATTAAGTTAGGTCTACCCCTTGGGAATTTACCTATTAAGTTAGGTCTACCCAAGTATTTGTTGACTTGTAATTATGTTTTGAAATAAAGTGGACATGACACTTAGAAAACATAAGTGTGGCCAACTCGAGGTTGGGTTGAGTTTGTAGCGTAATTCTACCCGGAACCTACCGGCTTAACTAGTGGCTACAAACAATAGGACCCAATGTGAGAAGTTGGTCATGTGGTGCCAAGACCCGAGGTTAGACCAAGTTGTGGTGTAAATCTACCCGGAACCCACCGACTTAACTAGGTAACCACAACAAAGTCTAATGTGAGAGGTTAAGGTGCATTAAATTAATTAATGCCTCATGATTAGGGTTAAGTCAGGGTCCACTAATACTTAATCAATTTGGGGATTCGAGGGATTGAAATGGGGTTAAGTTGTGAACTGTCGGTTACACTTAACCAATTTAATCCATGATTAGTGAAGGGTTAAATCGCACTTAACCCTCTTAGGAAACCCTAGCAACGTGGTCTGTTCCAGCAGTAATCCCAGTTTGGTATCATCACAACCCTAGAGGCTAGGCTAGGGCGGGGCACGATTACTGGACTGATGTAAGCGACCAAAGCGACGGCTGAGTGGTACAGCGGTGCGGGTCCAGGCGGGCTACGGACGTGCACGTAGTCCGGTATTGGACAAACTCGAGGCACGGGTACCAGTAGGTTTAGACTGTGCATTATTGCTTCAGTGTCTGGGGTTGACACCCGAGGGCTTGATACACCCGAAGGTGGACCCAGCACAGTCTGACTACATCCATAGGTGGGCCGTATGACACAGACACTTGACGAGATAGGCTTATAGGGAGCCAATCGACTAGACCGTGCTAGATGGACCTTGGTTTGGGTCATTCTTGATGTTGGGCCAAACTTGGGCCTGGGGATCACTTCTTGTTTACACTTTGGACCTCTATTTGGGGTCACTTCATGTTATTGGGCCAAAGCTTGGGCCAAGAGATCAATACTCGTTTCTTCAAGTCATGTTAGTTTACTGGTACACCTGTGGTGCAAAATCTTAATCCGGATTATGCGATGACACCCTTATCTACCTTGATAGTTAATCATCATGTCATTATCCTTATGTTCATACTTGCTGCCCATGACAGTTAACTTTATCAGTTTACATTGATTGTAGTAGGGCTTACTCAGTATTTTTGACTGACCTGTTTTCTTTCGCCTCTTTTCTTCCGTTTCCCCCCAGGTTCTCAGGGAGGGAATACAGGAGCTTAGCTTGGATCCTACCTGCTTTCTTGGATAGCTCATGTATGCTTTGGACTTGAGCTCGCTATGGTTTTTCTGCTTTGGGGACAGCTACTTATGTTTTTCTTTTCAATTTTTAGATGATGTTGTTTATGTACTAGACTTATTTTATTTGGAAAATTGACATGATGTTGTACTAAGACTTGATTTGAAATGGTTTGAAAATCTTCCGCTGTTTTATCTATGTTATTTACTCTGATTACATACATATGTTCTTGTTCTGCCTTGATATATCATTATGCATGTTTACCTGATTCAAACGCCCCTCCAAAATCAGAGTGCTTGCAAGAGTCACCCTGGCGGAGGCGGGGTGTTACATTTGGTATCAGAGCATATGGTTTACGAGAAAGAACAAAAAGGTTTTTTTTAAAAACTTTTTGGAAAACTATTTTCAAAATCAAGTATAAAGTATTTTCCAAAGAAAAGTCTAGTTTATTTTAAAGGCTATTCCCCAAAAAGCCATTAGCAAAATTCCTTCGTTTTTCTCCATTCTGAATCTATCTTTTTCTTCGTTTCCAGTATGGCCGATAACTTTGCCATTCCGGAGGGAGTACACGTACCTGTTTGGTATAGGAGACTTTTGGAGGCTAGGGCGACCGAAGCCGGCCCCGCAAATATTACTCCTCCTCCGGTAGTTGATGTTCCTCTTCCTCTTGTCGCTGAGGTTCGTCTTCCTCCTTCCCCTCAGCATCCTCAAACTGACTTCGCAGAGATTTGCCAAGATTTTAAGGCGATGGGTTGCAAGAATTTCTTTGGAACCGAGACTTATGTGGAGGCAAGGAATTGGTTGAAAGAAACCGAAGATCTTTTTACCTTCTTTAATATAGATGACCGTAGGAAGGTTTTATTAGCAGTGTGGTTGTTAAAGGAAGAAGCTGCACATTGGTGGGTGGTCACCACCGTTACTAGGCCAATTGAGACTTGGGGAGACTTTCGGGGAAAGTTTGGACTAAGGTTCCTATCACTGAAGCAAGGGGACATGACTATTAGGGAATACATAGATCAGTTTAATCAACTGGCTCAGGTCAGTTTAGACTTAGTTAACACAGCTCAGAAGAAGGCCCTATGCTTTGCTCTAGGATTAAACGAGCCATTACATGGTTTGGCCATGACTCATATACCCTTGGGGGAAACTTTCGAGACTTTGGCGAATATGGCCCTACTTAATGAAGAGAGTAGGAGTGTGTAACAACCCGTAAAATCTGGGCCAGTTTAAAATTTTTATTTTAGCAATTTTAGCGAATTTTGATTATTTAAAATGAATTATTTTAAATAAAATCGACGAGAAATTTATTTTGAATGGAATTCGAACGTATATATTATATACGTCGTCGTTAGAATATATAAATATTTATATATAATTATAAATAGAATCGAAAATGGCGCGGTAGTTCGATAATTCGATTTCAAACTTCAATTGAATGTACCGGGTGCAAAACAATCCGGATTTTAGTGAAACCAAAAATAATGGAATCTAATAGTGAATATCTTTCCAACGAATCCGGAAAATCAAGATTTCGTCTTAGAAATGATAAGATATGTCCAGTTTAAAATTAGAAATAGTCGCCGTGGAATTTATATATATTTTCATATATATAAGGCCCTTAAAAATGGACATTTTGCAAACGACCTCGGATTTCGACGAAACCAGTTTTGTTGGGTCCGTGATGTCAAGTTATTGCTAGGTTTCAAATTTCATAATTTTCCGAATCAATATGTGAGCGTGGTAAAGGAAAACGTGTTTTGACCATTTCAGTTGATTTTAATCGACTGGAAATTGGCCATTTTTCAAACTCTCTCAGAATTCGACGAAACTAGTTTTGTTAGGACCGTATCGTCAATACGAAGCTAGAAAATATTTTTCAGGAATTTTTCTAGTTAGTGTGTGGCCCCGATAATCTGAAATGTACGTTTAAAATCCAATATAATGAGTTATATTTTAAATTTAACGAAAACTGATCGTAACAGCCGAGTTGGGTTACGCAGCATATCCCATTGTGTTCGGAATGGGGGAAATTAGCTAGGGGCGACAGTCCTTGGGTTTGATTTAGATTTCATATGGATAAACATGTAACAATTGGATTCAAAAGAATTTAAAATAATAATTAAATAATAAATAAAATAAAATAAAATAAAAACACTTTCCCCCTTCCCTCCTTTATCTCCTTCTGGCCCCCCCTTTAACGTTTCATTTCGATCCAACAATAAAAAAAAAAAAAAACCTAAATCAATCGACCTGACCCCCCCTCGTCTCGACGCCCCTGGAGATCGACGCCACCGCCAAGAGCTGTCGAACCCCCACCTCGCGACGTAGTCGCTTCCCCCATTCGATCGAAGCCATCGCGTTCGAACCCAGAAGCCACCGCCTTTTCTCCGTCGAAGCTCGAAGCCGCCACCTCGTTCGAAGCCCTAGCGCCGCCCCTCGAAGCCAGAAGCCCTTCGACGATCTGCAGAAACCCCCCCCCCCCTCTGTAAGTATTTTGCTATTTTATTTTAATAATTTAAAAACTGTGTTTTTTTTTATATAAATTAAAACTGCTATTTTTATATAAAGATTAAACTGTTTTTTTTATGAAGATTAAACTGTTTTTTTTATGAGGATTAAAACTGATTTGTTTTTTTAAAGTATTAAAACTGATGTGCTTTTAAAAATTAAAAACTGATTTTTTTTATAACAAATTAAAACTGATTTTTATAGAGTTTAAAAATAGGATGTTTATATATTGAACTTCGAAATAAAAATATAATTTTTATATATTGAACTTCGAAATAAAAATATAATTTTTATATATTGAACTTCGAAGTAAAAATTCGATTTTTATATATTGGACTTTGAAATAAAAATTCGATTTTTATATATTGAATAGCGAAGTAAAAATTCGATTTTTATATATGTAGTGATTACGAGCAACGAAGATGACGAAGATGCGATAGCGATGAAGATTTCTATCGATGAAGTGCCGTGGAGCTAGGATAGCTATATGTGAGAACTTCTCACTCTTCAATTTATTTTTCTAGTTATATATATACTAGGATGCAGACGGTGCTTAGTAGCACCCGACACAATCGTCCATAGACCATGGACTTGTTTGTTTGACTGTTTGGTGATTGATTGCGATATTGGTTTGAATGTGGTTTGTGATGTGAAAAATCGAATCGATAAATTGGTTAGGATTAGACGTGCGCCGTTATAAGGCGAAGGAGTAAGGCTAGGTTAGACCCTTACTCCAAATTTTGTGGTTTGCATAACGAAAGTGAATTCGATTGATGTGTGAATGGCGTGGGCCTTCACTAGACCGGGGATAAGGCTAGGCCTCGTCCCGTTTCTAGTATCGTGCCGTTATGCCGCCGAAATTTTCTAAAATATGTTAGAAAAATAAAAATATCATTTTATTGTGTAAATGAATTGAATAGAAATTCATAGGTTGAAATAAAATGTTTTATCGTTAAAAATATAATTTTTAACGTGAAGTGAATAAAATAAAATATTCATTTATAAACCGGACGGTTTGTTTATGTACACCTATTTGAATGACATTGATTGGGACGATAAATTTTACACATCGCCCAACTGCACAAATAAAATATGCGTTTGATTGTTTGAAACCCCACACGGGTGTTAGGATGAAATTTGAAGTTCACTCATCCTGATTGATTAAATATGTCGATCGATTGATTGACAGGCTGTTATAAGCGTTAGATATCTATATTTGATGCTTATACAGTGTAGTGCACTTTGGTTGATGGTTGATTATTTTTCAATGCTATTATACATGTGTTGAATGAAAATCCATATAATTAACTTTATATGGTAATTGATTGGGCCTCATTCCAGTTTCGAAAAGAAATATTTGAAAAAGAAATATTTGAAAATAGAATATTTGAAAAGGGAAATATTTGAAAAGAAATATTTGAGATAGAAATATTTGAAATAGAATATTTGAAAATAGAAATTTATGAAGCCGTGTTGATTAGTTTGACGCCATTTTGACGTGAACGATATTTATATCGATTTTATTCATCTTAAAAATGAATATTGAAAAGTGATTTCGAAATCGAATATTTTGAATTGAATTGAAAACGATTTCGAAATGAATTGAATTGAAAACGAATTCAAAATGAATTGAAAACGATTTCGAAATGAGTTGAATTGAAAACGAATTCAAAGTGAATTGAAAACGATGAATTGAAAACGATTTCGAAATGAAGTGAATTGAAAACGATTTCGAAATGAATTGAATTGAAAACGATTTCGAAATGAATTGAAAACGAATTCAAATTGAATTGAAAACGATTTCGAAATGAAATGAATTGAAAACGAATTCAAATTGAATTGAAAACGATTTCGAAATGAATTGAATTGAAAACGATTTCGAAATGAATTGAATTGAAAACGAATTGAAATGAATTCAAATTGAATTGAAATTTGAATTGAATAGAAATGAATTTTGAAACGAATTTATAAAGAAGAATTCAATTTTGATTTGAATTGAAATGGAAGTTGAAATTGCTTTTGAAACGAATTTAAAACTATTTATATAATTCGTTTTAAATAGAAATCGACGAAGTATATATTATATATATTATATATATAATATAATGGCCTGAATAGAACGCGCCGCGCCGCGGCAGTTCGTGAATTTCGACCATTTATTTCAAACGGACATTGCGGGAGATCCGACCGTCGGATTCTCCTAAAACCGGAACCGTTGGGTTCGTATCGAAAAGAGCTTTCTAATGAATGTTAGAAATTTGAAATCTAACGGTTGGATTTGGAGATACGTCCAAATCAAATTCGAAAAAGGTCGTTGTAAGTGCAGTTCGATGGCCGTTAATGGAAATCGACTGTACGGGCCTTGATAAAATTATTAAAAATAGTAATAATTTGTGTAAAATCATAAGAAATGATTTGTGAAAGTTTGGGATGAAAAACTCCTTATTTGAAAAGATAAAAATAGATTTTTATCAAAATGAACTAGTTTTGAACTAGAATTATAATTCTATTTATTTTTAAATAAATAAATTGAATTTGAAATGATTTTGAAAATAACCAAAATTTCCAATGATTGCATTGGAGTGGATTTGAATCGAAATTGTCTTCGGAATATTTCGATGTTGGAATTCGTGATATTACAGGTGTTGTTATGGAAATTTGAAAGATATATATTTGTATCGTTATTTCCAATACGACATTTGTTAGTCGTAGAATTCGATATTGAATATAAGCCGATATATTTTCTATTCAGAGCCTTGTATTGAATATCGAATGTGATTTGGGTTTGTCGTGAATGGTGTCTTCACTAACACTGTTCTTGAACCCAGTTGAGAAAAGATTAAATCTTTTTATTTAGATTTAATGAAGTGTACCAATTAAATGATATTTAATTGGAATTGAATTGGTATTGATTTTTGGGTTTATCGTGAACAGTGTTCTAAATAACACTTGTTCTTTAACCCGATAATTAATGGAATGTGATTTTGGGTTTATCGTGAATCGTGTTTTAAATGACACTGATTCTTTAACCCAGATAATGAGTAAAACTAAGTGGAGTTTTAATGAATCTTTAATTAGATTGAAAAGATCGAGAATGGAGTATCACCAGTTTTGCTCCAGGCGATAGTTAAATCTTTAATTAGATTTGAACGTGAAATTTAGAAACTAACTGTCGGTTAGCCAAGCAGAATGGTTTTCTGGATATTGATCTGATGTTGGTTTCGGCCTTCGGGGTTAATATTTGGGGAATTATTCTCTTGATTAATTTACGGTTAGTGACTAATGAATTGGAATGAGGCGTATGTTGTGTTTGTGTAACACTTATTTAAAATATACGCGAGTTATTCGGAAAGACCGGGTTTATCCCATTCTGAATAACTGATACGACGATAAGTCGAAGATGAAGACGATGGTCGAAGACCGGAGGTCTTCACGTCGTTTGGGTGATAACTGATGATCTTGATTGGGCTGTACACCCAAGAAGATGGAAACAGTTGGTGATCGTCCAGACGTACTTGGAGATCGATGGATATGCGGGGTACTAGGTGCCTCCGGTTTCGTTCAGACCCAGAA
Organism: Allium sativum; assembly: GCA_030737875.1. Lineage (NCBI taxonomy): Eukaryota > Viridiplantae > Streptophyta > Magnoliopsida > Asparagales > Amaryllidaceae > Allium > Allium sativum. The sequence goes on along the minus strand of CM060922.1, from coordinate 966,103,881 downwards.
CGGACTTGTAAATGGACTGTGTGTCTGACATTGGATTTTAGTCTTTGTGATTGATCTCTATTAAATATATATTTGTTTGGCGGCAGAGAATTTATTCTCTTGCTTAACGCCCTTCTATGAGACGTACGAGCTCAGGGGTTATATATTGATGGATATCAAACGCATGGAGTGAATTGCCTGTGTGGCATGCCTAAGTGGCAATTGATCGAGGCTTCTGTTGAAAAGCAAAGTCTTGTGGTGATGATCAAAGCACGGCCTTTGTGGCGTAGCTTTGTGTAACGTTTGCTTCGCGAGTTTCACACCCGGTATGAACCAAAAACGGGAGACGGACCTCAGGGAGGACTTGCGTTTCTTTCTAGCTAGAAGTGGCGTCAGTGGTTTTACACGCCCTGACGAGTTTGACTTATGTGGTTGTTGCTGTTGCGAGGCGCCTCGGTTATATCGGTTTCGGCCGATGCTTCTGGTCGGCTGACAGACCAGACTTACACCCCATAGGGTGGGGAAACGTAGTGTTCAGGCATTTTAATCCACATCGGTGGACCGGCCCTGTCGCTCCAAGTCTTGACTGAGTACTTGCCTGTGGCTCGGGCTAGAGAGTCACGAATCGGTAGAGGACTATCTTTTGCCTCGGTTCATAGACGGAAATCCAATTTCCAAATACGTGACTTTGCGATTTTATTGGTAGAGCCTAGTATGGCGACATAGTGGGATGGGGCGCTCATGCCGCCTATGATTGATACTTATGATTTGAAGTTGTTTTATACACTATGCACTTATAATAGTATCAAATGATTTGTTTTAACCGTATCAAGCATTCTTTGGCTGTTATAAGGGAAAACCCTATCCTCGGCTGCGTTGCATTGTGTGATGGGACCTGGGTCTTATAACAGCTTCATTTTTCTTTATTTAGCATTGCGCTGTTTGTTTTATGCACTGGTATTCTTGGGAGGAAACCCGTTCCGTGTTATACGGCGTGGTCCCTTGATTTACCTAATGATTTAAAATAAAGATTAATAACTGTTTTAGTTCTCACACCAGTCACATGACTGACCTGGAGTTTATTGTTTTAACCTAAACTCTGGGTGCCCCTATTTTGACACGGGCAGCTAGTAGTTTTGGTTTTGCAGATTTATATTCACAGGATCCTGGTTTACAGCTGGAACGGTATCCGGAAAGCTTTGTATCCGTATATCTCTTCTAGTTGTGTATTTTATTACTTTCCGCTGCTATGTATTTAAATGTAATTTAAATCTCTGATATTTCTGTGTAATATTTATTCATGTATACTCTGTATATTCTTGTAATCTGATGCATTGTTGTAATACACAATGAAATGTTCTTCTGTATGCGTTCTGTTTTGTCGTGTTCTCAAACGATAGGGCGTTTCGAACGGTCTGGGTCGGTTTAGCGACTGGTTCGGACCGAGCGAAATTCCTTGCCGTCACAGTTGGTATCAGAGCTTTGGTTTACAAAGCTCAGAGAACAAGACACATTAGAACCATATGAAAGAATTCATCAGATATTGGATTAGTAATATCCAATTAGAATGACTCGTTAGAGATGGGATCAGTAGTATCCTAGAACGAGTGTGAAGAGTATATTTTCAAATGAAAACAAATTTTGTTTTGAAAATATAAATCAACTATTCGTATTTGGTTATCTATTTATATTGAGTTGGACAGTCCAGTATATAAAGATTTTGCGTATACGTCTGATCCGCGTGTATTCGAAGTTTTAATATATTGGATAGATATAGAATCATACTCTAGTGGCCCGAAGATGATTCTGATGGTTGAGTACTCATCGTCAGAATTTATATTCGTGTGACGAAGGTGTGATATCTATATATTTCCATTAGACTGGTGTGAGAACCAAAATTAGATAGGGCCTATTGTTGTGAATTGGCATCAAAAACAAGATTTTCAGTATATGTATCAAAATTATGAATTTGATAATCTAATTCACTAATTGATTGATGTTTGTGTTGTTTGTTTATTTGTTTGCTAATTTTTAACCAATTAGCCTAATTGAACCAAATATTGACTTGTATTGAAATTTGGTCGCATTTGCTTGCATATGCATATATATCTTTAAACAGGTCATAACAAGGAGGCTAGAGCCAGAGAATAAAATTTGTTTGCCCGACAAATAGGTACATGTTTACTACATAATTTACTGTTTTGTTTGGGTGATGATGATTTTATGAGCCTATTGGCTAGCCGCTTGGCTTTTTCTTTTTCTTTTTGAGATCTGAAGGACCGGGGAAGCTATTTGAAATTCCCCGATGCTCCCATTGCAGGGGAGGTTATGGCGAAATTTTTCGAAAATTTAGGGTGTTAGCCAAATTTTTGAAATTTTGAAAATTCTCAGAAACTAAAAAGTTAGAGAAGGGAAGCCAGATCGAACGTAGAGCTGAATAATCAAACCACTTTCGACTTTGTTCCTTTTCGGGGACGAAAAGTTTTAAGTGGGGGAGATTGTAACAACCCGTAAAATCTGGGCCAGTTTAAAATTTTTATTTTAGCAATTTTAGCGAATTTTGATTATTTAAAATGAATTATTTTAAATAAAATCGACGAGAAATTTATTTTGAATGGAATTCGAACGTATATATTATATACGTCGTCGTTAGAATATATAAATATTTATATATAATTATAAATAGAATCGAAAATGGCGCGGTAGTTCGATAATTCGATTTCAAACTTCAATTGAATGTACCGGGTGCAAAACAATCCGGATTTTAGTGAAACCAAAAATAATGGAATCTAATAGTGAATATCTTTCCAACGAATCCGGAAAATCATGATTTCGTCTTAGAAATGATAAGATATGTCCAGTTTAAAATTAGAAATAGTCGCCGTGGAATTTATATATATTTTCATATATATAAGGCCCTTAAAAATGGACATTTTGCAAACGACCTCGGATTTCGACGAAACCAGTTTTGTTGGGTCCGTGATGTCAAGTTATTGCTAGGTTTCAAATTTCATAATTTTCCGAATCAATATGTGAGCGTGGTAAAGGAAAACGTGTTTTGACCATTTCAGTTGATTTTAATCGACTGGAAATTGGCCATTTTTCAAACTCTCTCAAAATTCGACGAAACTAGTTTTGTTAGGACCGTATCGTCAATACGAAGCTAGAAAATATTTTTCAGGAATTTTTCTAGTTAGTGTGTGGCCCCGGTAATCTGAAATGTACGTTTAAAATCCAATATAATGAGTTATATTTTAAATTTAACGAAAACTGATCGTAACAGCCGAGTTGGGTTACGCAGCATATCCCATTGTGTTCGGAATGGGGGAAATTAGCTAGGGGCGACAGTCCTTGGGTTTGATTTAGATTTCATATGGATAAACATGTAACAATTGGATTCAAAAGAATTTAAAATAATAATTAAATAATAAATAAAATAAAATAAAAAAAAACACTTTCCCCCTTCCCTCCTTTATCTCCTTCTGGCCCCCCCTTTAACGTTTCATTTCGATCCAACAATAAAAAAAAAAAAAAAAAACCTAAATCAATCGACCTGGCCCCCCCTCGTCTTGACGCCCCTGGAGATCGACGCCACCGCCAAGAGCTGTCGAACCCCCACCTCGCGACGTAGTCGCTTCCCCCATTCGATCGAAGCCATCGCGTTCGAACCCAGAAGCCACCGCCTTTTCTCCGTCGAAGCTCGAAGCCGCCACCTCGTTCGAAGCCCTAGCGCCGCCCCTCGAAGCCAGAAGCCCTCCGACGATCTGCAGAAACCCCCCCCCCCTTTGTAAGTATTTTGCTATTTTATTTTAATAATTTAAAAACTGTGTTTTTTTTTATATAAATTAAAACTGCTGTTTTTATATAAAGATTAAACTGTTTTTTTTATGAAGATTAAACTGTTTTTTTTATGAGGATTAAAACTGATTTGTTTTTTTAAAGTATTAAAACTGATGTGCTTTTAAAAATTAAAAACTGATTTTTTTTATAACAAATTAAAACTGATTTTTATAGAGTTTAAAAGTAGGATGTTTATATATTGAACTTCGAAATAAAAATATAATTTTTATATATTGAACTTCGAAATAAAAATATAATTTTTATATATTGAAATTCGAAGTAAAAATTCGATTTTTATATATTGGACTTTGAAATAAAAATTCGATTTTTATATATTGAATAGCGAAGTAAAAATTCGATTTTTATATATGTAGTGATTACGAGCAACGAAGATGACGAAGATGCGATAGCGATGAAGATTTCTATCGATGAAGTGCCGTGGAGCTAGGATAGCTATATGTGAGAACTTCTCACTCTTCAATTTATTTTTCTAGTTATATATATACTAGGATGCAGACGGTGCTTAGTAGCACCCGACACAATCGTCCACAGACCATGGACTTGTTTGTTTGACTGTTTGGTGATTGATTGCGATATTGGTTTGAATGTGGTTTGTGATGTGAAAAATCGAATCAATAAATTGGTTAGGATTAGACGTGCGCCGTTATAAGGCGAAGGAGTAAGGCTAGGTTAGACCCTTACTCCAAATTTTGTGGTTTGCATAACGAAAGTGAATTCGATTGATGTGTGAAAGGCGTGGGCCTTCACTAGACCGGGGATAAGGCTAGGCCTCGTCCCGTTTCTAGTATCGTGCCGTTATGCCGCCGAAATTTTCTAAAATATGTTAGAAAAATAAAAATATCATTTTATTGTGTAAATGAATTGAATAGAAATTCATAGGTTGAAATAAAATGTTTTATCGTTAAAAATATAATTTTTAACGTGAAGTGAATAAAATAAAATATTCATTTATAAACCGGACGGTTTGTTTATGTACACCTATTTGAATGACATTGATTGGGACGATAAATTTTACACATCGCCCAACTGCACAAATAAAATATGCGTTTGATTGTTTGAAACCCCACACGGGTGTTGGGATGAAATTTGAAGTTCACTCATCCTGATTGATTAAATATGTCGATCGATTGATTGACAGGCTGTTATAAGCGTTAGATATCTATATTTGATGCTTATACAGTGTAGTGCACTTTGGTTGATGGTTGATTATTTTTCAATGCTATTATACATGTGTTGTATGAAAATCCATATAATTAACTTTATATGGTAATTGATTGGGCCTCATTCCAGTTTGAAAAAGAAATATTTGAAAAAGAAATATTTGAAAATAGAATATTTGAAAAGGGAAATATTTGAAAAGAAATATTTGAGATAGAAATATTTGAAATAGAATATTTGAAAATAGAAATTTATGAAGCCGTGTTGATTAGTTTGACGCCATTTTGACGTGAACGATATTTATATCGATTTTATTCATCTTAAAAATGAATATTGAAAAGTGATTTCGAAATCGAATATTTTGAATTGAATTGAAAACGATTTCGAAATGAATTGAATTGAAAACGAATTCAAAATGAATTGAAAACGATTTCGAAATGAATTGAATTGAAAACGAATTCAAAGTGAATTGAAAACGATTTCAAAATGAAGTGAATTGAAAACGATTTCGAAATGAATTGAATTGAAAACGATTTCGAAATGAATTGAATTGAAAACGATTTCAAAATGAAGTGAATTGAAAACGATTTCGAAATGAAGTGAATTGAAAACGATTTCGAAATGAATTGAATTGAAAACGATTTCGAAATGAATTGAAAACGAATTCAAATTGAACTGAAAACGATTTCGAAATGAAATGAATTGAAAACGAATTCAAATTGAATTGAAAACGATTTCGAAATGAATTGAATTGAAAACGATTTCGAAATGAATTGAATTGAAAACGAATTGAAATGAATTCAAATTGAATTGAAATTTGAATTGAATAGAAATGAATTTTGAAACGAATTTATAAAGAAGAATTCAATTTTGATTTGAATTGAAAAGGAAGTTGAAATTGCTTTTGAAACGAATTTAAAACTATTTATATAATTCGTTTTAAATAGAAATCGACGAAGTATATATTATATATATTATATATATAATATAATGGCCTGAATAGAACGCGCCGCGCCGCAGCAGTTCGTGAATTTCGACCATTTTTTTCAAACGGACATTGCGGGAGATCCGACCGTCGGATTCTCCTAAAACTGGAACCGTTGGGTTCGTATCGAAAAGAGCTTTCTAATGAATGTTAGAAATTTGAAATCTAACGGTTGGATTTGGAGATACGTCCAAATCAAATTCGAAAAAGGTCGCTGTAAGTGCAGTTCGATGACCGTTAATGGAAATCGACTGTACGGGCCTTGATAAAATTATTAAAAATAGTAATAATTTGTGTAAAATCATAAGAAATGATTTGTGAAAGTTTGGGATGAAAAACTCCATATTTGAAAAGATAAAAATAGATTTTTATCGAAATGAACTAGTTTTGAACTAGAATTATAATTCTATTTATTTTTAAATAAATAAATTGAATTTGAAATGATTTTGAAAATAACCAAAATTTCCAATGATTGCATTGGAGTGGATTTGAATCGAAATTGTCTTCGGAATATTTCGATGTTGGAATTCGTGATATTACAGGTGTTGTTATGGAAATTTGAAAGATATATATTTGTATCGTTATTTCCAATACGACATTTGTTAGTCGTAGAATTCGATATTGAATATAAGCCGATATATTTTCTACTCAGAGCCTTGTATTGAATATCGAATGTGATTTGGGTTTGTCGTGAATGGTGTCTTCACTAACACTGTTCTTGAACCCAGTTGAGAAAAGATTAAATCTTTTTATTTAGATTTAATGAAGTGTACCAATTAAATGATATTTAATTGGAATTGAATTGGTATTGATTTTTGGGTTTATCGTGAACAGTGTTTTAAATAACACTTGTTCTTCAACCCGATAATTAATGGAATGTGATTTTGGGTTTATCGTGAATCGTGTTTTAAATGACACTGATTCTTTAACCCAGATAATGATTAAAACTAAGTGGAGTTTTAATGAATCTTTAATTAGATTGAAAAGATCGAGAATGGAGTATCACCAATTTTGCTCCAGGCGATAGTTAAATCTTTAATTAGATTTGAACGTGAAATTTAGAAACTAACTGTCGGTTAGCCAAGCAGAATGGTTTTCTGGATATTGATCTGATGTTGGTTTCGGCCTTCGGGGTTAATATTTGGGGAATTATTCTCTTGATTAATTTACGGTTAGTGACTAATGAATTGGAATGAGGCGTATGTTGTGTTTGTGTAACACTTATTTAAAATATACGCGAGTTATTCGGAAAGACCGGGTTTATCCCATTCTGAATAACTGATACGACAATAAGTCGAAGATGAAGACGATGGTCGAAGACCGGAGGTCTTCACGTCGTTTGGGTGATAACTGATGATCTTGATTCGGCTGTACACCCAAGAAGATGGAAACAGTTGGTGATCGTCCAGACGTACTTGGAGATTGATGGATATGCGGGGTACTAGGTGCCTCCGGTTTCGTTCAGACCCAGAACGGACTTGTAAATGGACTGTGTGTCTGACATTGGATTTTAGTCTGTGTGATTGATCTCTATTAAATATATATCTGTTTGGCGGCAGAGAATTTATTCTCTTGCTTAACGCCCTTCTCTGAGACGTACGAGCTCAGGGGTTATATATTGATGGATATCAAACGCATGGAGTGAATTGCCTGTGTGGCATGCCTAAGTGGCAATTGATCGAGGCTTCTGTTGAAAAGCAAAGTCTTGTGGTGATGATCAAAGCACGGCCTTTGTGGCGTAGCTTTGTGTAACGTTTGCTTCGCGAGTTTCACACCCGGTATGAACCAAAAACGGGAGACGGACCTCAGGGAGGACTTGCGTTTCTTTCTAGCTAGAAGTGGCGTCAGTGGTTTTACACGCCCTGACGAGTTTGACTTATGTGGTTGTTGCTGTTGCGAGGCTCCTCGGTTATATCGGTTTCGGCCGATGCTTCTGGTCGGCTGACGGACCAGACTTACACCCCATAGGGTGGGGAAACGTAGTGTTCAGGCATTTTAATCCACATCGGTGGACCGGCCCTGTCGCTCCAAGGCTTGACTGAGTACTTGCCTGTGGCTCGGGCTAGAGAGTCACGAATCGGTAGAGGACTATCTTTTGCCTCGGTTCATAGACGGAAATCCAATTTCCAAATACGTGACTTTGCGATTTTATTTGTAGAGCCTAGTATGGCGACATAGTGGGATGGGGCGCTCATGCCGCCTATGATTGATACTTATGATTTGAAGTTGTTTTATACACTATGCACTTATAATAGTATCAAATGATTTGTTTTAACCGTATCAAGCATTCTTTGGCTGTTATAAGGGAAAACCCTATCCTCGGCTGCGTTGCATTGTGTGATGGGACCTGGGTCTTATAACAGCTTCATTTTTCTTTATTTAGCATTGCGCTGTTTGTTTTATGCACTGGTATTCTTGGGAGGAAACCCGTTCCGTGTTATACGGCGTGGTCCCTTGATTTACCTAATGATTTAAAATAAAGATTAATAACTGTTTTAGTTCTCACACCAGTCACATGACTGACCTGGAGTTTATTGTTTTAATCTAAACTCTGGGTGCCCCTATTTTGACACGGGCAGCTAGTAGTTTTGGTTTTGCAGATTTATATTCACAGGATCCTGGTTTACAGCTGGAACGGTATCCGGAAAGCTTTGTATCCGTATATCTCTTCTAGTTGTGTATTTTATTACTTTCCGCTGCTATGTATTTAAATGTAATTTAAATCTCTGATATTTCTGTGTAATATTTATTCATGTATACTCTGTATATTCTTGTAATCTGATGCATTGTTGTAATACACAATGAAATGTTCTTCTATATGCGTTCTGTTTTGTCGTGTTCTCAAACGATAGGGCGTTTCGAACGGTCTGGGTCGGTTTAGCGACTGGTTCGGACCGAGCGAAATTCCTTGCCGTCACAGAGTGACAAGGAGGAGATCAAGATGAATGATACTCAAGCCAAGAAGACTGATTCCCAGTGGAAAGGAAATCAGGGTAATCCAAGCGGTCAGAGCAGTCAAGGCAATAAGAACAAGAACAAGGGCAAGAACAACAAGAGGAAGTGCCATTATTGCGGTTCAGTTGGGCATCTTAGTAAGGATTGTCGGAAGAGAAAAAGGAATAATGGTGAATGCTTTTTCTGCGGTGCGACTGGACATTTCAGTAAGGATTGCCCGAAGAAGCAGGGGCAAGGCCAGGGGCAGACTCAGCGTGCTGGACCTTCGAGAGGGCAAGATCATGCTCTCAATGCTGCTCCAGTTCCCGATCGAGGTAGTATTTCTGTTGAAAGCCTTGTATACATTTCTGATTTTCCTGTTCGTACCTTGTTTGATTTTGGTGCATCGCATAGCTTATTTCATCTGATCTAGTTGAAAGTTTGCACCTGAGTACTAGTCTAGTTTATGATCCCGTGTATGGTTCAAATCCAATTGGGGTTTTCGCCCACTTATCTATTATCTACGTGGATTTGAAAAACTCTATCTCTAGTGTAGAGTTCTCGTGTGATGCTTGTATTCTCGGTTTCATGGGGTATGAGTTGATTTTTACCATGGAATGGTTGTCCTGTTTTGGAGCCATTCTTGGTTTTTGTATATAGGGTTGTGAGGCCCATGACTCGCCTCGGTAATACCCTAGAAATTTCTAGCAACCCTATGGGTCCCGTCATGTTATGTTATCTTGAATCCCTCAACTCGTCTATCAATAGTTTGCAATCTGTGAGGGTGATCCGAGAATATCCTGATATCTTGGGTGAAGTAAAGGGGTTACCCCTAGACGAGGGATAGATTTTCGCATTATCTGGTTGGTAATACCAAGCCAGTTTCGTGGCCGGTTAGGCACATGACCTCACGAGATGAGGGTTAAGAAAGCAAGTCAAGGAGTTGCTTGAGAAGAACTTCCTGAGACGAAGCATTTTCGAGTAGGGTGCTCCAGTAGCATTCGTTACTAATGTGGACAGTTTGCTTCGCTTATGTGTTGATTATCGTGAGAAGAATAGACAACCGTTACCAAGGATCGATGATTTGTTTGATCAGCTTGTAGGAGCATCTGTTTTCTCTTGATCTTGCTACTGGATTCCATCAGCTCAGAGTAGCTGAGGATAGTATAGACAAAGCTGCGTTCAGAACTCCAGATAGATTCTTAGAATGGCTGGTCATGCCATTCGGTTTGACTAATGCACCCGCGTATTTCGTGGACTTGATGAGTAGGATGTTCAGGGAGTTCTTGAACAAGTTTGTCGTGGTCTTCGGAGATGATATTCTGATCTTCTCTAAGGATAAGGAAGAGCACGCAAGGCATCTCGTGGAGGTGATGGATACGCTCGGAGCACATCAGTTGAAAGCCAAGTCCTCTAAATGTCATTTTGGAGAAAAAGGAGTTAGATTTCTTAGGCACATAGTTTCTAAGCAAGGCTTAGCGGTGGACCCCGCTAAAATGGTCACGGTTCAAGACCGGAAAGCTCCGACGAGGACAATTGAAGTTAAAAGTTCTCTTGGTTTAATTAGTTAGTTAGTTAGCATCCCTTGAGCTTAGACCTACCCTTCTGGATCAAGTAGGGACTTCACAGAAAGAGGACCCGCAGTTAAGTCGAGATCATGGACAAGTTGATTCGAGGCGAGATGTTAAGACACCTCGCTATAGATGACAAGGGATAGCTAGGACGCAATGAGAGAAAGAAGGCTCTTGAAGATGCACATCACACAGGGAAGTGGCCAAGTTTGTCCCAAGGTGCATGTGGTGCCAACAGATTAAGGCCGGGTTATAGAAGCCCGGTGGGCTATTATATCCATTGGAGGTCCCCGCAATAGAAGAGGGAAAAACATCACGAAGGATTTCGTGGATGGACTGCCTAGGTCAAGGAAAGAGAATACGAGCATATAGGTCATAGTAGGTAGACTCCCGAAGAGCGCTCATTTCACTCTGGTAAAGAGCGAAAGGACTGCATCATAGCTAGCGACAGTTTACTTTCAAGAAATAAAGCAGTTGCACGAGGTTCCCTAAAGTATAGTTAGTAACCATGACTCAATCTTCACCGGTCAAGTTTTGAGATAGTCTACGGGAAGTCATGGGCAAGCAACTGAATCTAAGTACGGCCTATCATTCGCAGGCGGATGGTTCATTGGCAACATGGATTGGTATTTTCGAGAAAAGTTATGCTGCATGGAAGATTTTATGGTAAGTAAACGAGATCCAGGATTCACTAGTGAGTTTTGGAGAGCTTGCATGAAACCATGATGTCATAGTTATGTTTAAGCCAAGAATGATAGAAGAGTAAGTGAAAGAGGAAGACGAGAGGCGACAATGAAATAGGTTCCAACTCATATTTGGAAATAAGAGTTAAGAAGCTAAGAAATCATAAAGTAAAAGACAGTCAAAGCACAGTGGAGTTAAACTCAAGGAAACGTGACTTAGAAGATTGAAGGCTGGATACGCGCATCATATCTCTTTTTAAGAGCATATCCTTGATCCTTGTTTTCCTGTGGAACTTACTCGCATATTATCTTTTTATGTATATCCTCTCGGTCCCATTTTCGGTCCTACTTCTGTCGGGAGGTATGGCTTATTGGCTAGCAATACATGTCAGGGTTTGAAGGGGTCCGTTAGGTTGACTAAACCTTTTGGGCTTTTAGAGGATTGGGGTTAGGAAGGGATTTCTTGTAATCCGAAAAGAGTATATCCTGCTTATCTTCCCGATCTCTTTGTAGCATATCTTTTGCTATCCATGTTTGTCTGGATTATCTAGTTCATCGTGTTAATCTTGTCATGAGAACCTTAGGTAGAAACCCTTTGGATGAAACATGTGTTTGAAACATGTTATGCTTGATGGTTGCAAGTGGTTGCAAGTGTTTGCAAGTGGTTACTCGTGGATGCATTATACACATTAGGCACTAGATCGGCTCACACACTCCTCATATTGCATATGCATGAGTGTTTACGCTTATTCATAGATGGAAATTTTTGTGTTATCACATGGATGTTGCATATGGGTGTATGTTATGTGCACACATATAGATGTTATACATTATGTTAGGAATTGCATACATATGGATTCATTTCACTAACATAATTTGCATTGATGATATTCGCATTAGATAAGTACATATACACACACCTTTGCATATGTTCATCCAACATTTAGAATCTTGTAAGGACAATGATTGCTCGTGGATGATGTTTTGAGTAGATGGATGTTGGATGGTAGGATACGTTCTTCCTAACTTGAAGATTTCGGGGACGAAATCCCTTAAGGAGGGGAGAATGTAACAACCCGTATTTTCAATAACCTGTTATAACATAAATTGAGGCAGAATTTAATTCTATAATCTAAATCAAGGGAAACGGGCTATGCCATTGCGTTCGTCTCGGAAAAATACGCGAAATAGAGTCTGAGCTTTCGAAAATCGGAGTCCGTATGAAGAAGATATGGACGAACGAAGTTTGGCAGAAAAACCCGAAAACTAGCCAGAATGCACTGGCGCACTTGTGAAGTGCGCCAACACAATAAATGCACTGGCGCACTTGTGAAGTGCGCCAATACATTTTTACACTGGCGCACTTGGGAAGTGCGCCCGTGTCGAGCCAGAAAACCTGCACAGTTTCTAGAGAGTTCTGTGGTTGGGTGCACCAGTTTGGGGTTTGGGCTTGGTCTTAGGGCTGGTTTCTGGAAGGCTCCGAAATCTAAGGGTCCTAATCTAATTTAGGGTTAATCTAAGGGCCTAAAACACTAGCCTAATCTATAAATAAGACCCTAACCTACCCTAAATCATTCATTATTCATTCTAGCAACTAAACTATGTCAAAATCAAACCTCTCATGGCCTCCACTCTCTTCATAGATTCCTAAATCAAATTTTTAAGAGATTTCCATGCATACAAGTGTATTTAGGCTTGTATGATCCTCTTTAGCTTGCATTAAAGTCTTGTTTCTCTATTGGTATCATAAAGGAGGAGTCTTGATCAAGTTTGCTTGCATTTTTGGGGTTTAATTAGTTGCATAAGGGGTTTCTTACATTTGCTAAACTCATTTGAGTCCGCATAAGCATTGTAAGCCCTATTCCTTTCATACTTGAACTTTAAAGTTAAATGTATGATATGCAACTTTTCTATCATATGTTATGCAAGTTTTAGTATGCAAGTATGATATGCAAGTTGCCATATGTCATGCAAGTTTTATTATGCAAGTTGTCATATGCTATGCAAGTTTTGTATGCAAGTTGATATGCAAGTTTATCATGTTGTAATATGCAAGTTGATATGCAAGTTTATTGAGTTATGCATGTTTATGCAAGTTCACTAAGCCATGATTTGCAAGTTTATTGAGTTATGCATGTTTATGCAAGTTCACTATGCCATGATTTGCAAGTTTATTGGGTTATGCATATGCAAGTTCACTATGCCATGATTTGCAAGTTTATTGAGTTATGCATGTTTATGCAAGTTCACTAAGCCATGATTTGCAAGTTTATTGAGTTATGCATGTTTATGCAAGTTCACTATGCCATGATTTGCAAGTTTATTGGGTTATGCATGTTTATGCAAGTTCACTATGCCATGTTATGCATGTTTAATAAGTTATGCATGCTTATGCAAGTTCACAATGACATGTTATGCGTGTTTGACAAGTTATGCATGTTTATGCAAGTTCCATATGCCATGTTAGGCAAGTTTAACATGTTATGCATGTTTATGGTAATATGCAAGTTCACTATGCTAAGTTATGCAAGTCTAACATGTTATGCATATTTGTTGTGATATGCAAGTTCATCATGTATGTTATGCCAAGTTCCCTCTTCCTATCCTTTATGCGTTATTACGAATATGTAAGCGATAGAATGACGTTGGGGGGTTTGGGTAAACTTAAAATACATGAAAATATAAGATTGGGAATTTACCTATTAAGTTAGGTCTACCCCTTGGGAATTTACCTATTAAGTTAGGTCTACCCAAGTATTTGTTGACTTGTAATTATGTTTTGAAATAAAGTGGACATGACACTTAGAAAACATAAGTGTGGCCAACTCGAGGTTGGGTTGAGTTTGTAGCGTAATTCTACCCGGAACCTACCGGCTTAACTAGTGGCTACAAACAATAGGACCCAATGTGAGAAGTTGGTCATGTGGTGCCAAGACCCGAGGTTAGACCAAGTTGTGGTGTAAATCTACCCGGAACCCACCGTCTTAACTAGGTAACCACAACAAAGTCTAATGTGAGAGGTTAAGGTGCATTAAATTAATTAATGCCTCATGATTAGGGTTAAGTCAGGGTCCACTAATACTTAACCAATTTGGGGATTCGAGGGATTGAAATGGGGTTAAGTTGTGAACTGTCGGTTACACTTAACCAATTTAATCCATGATTAGTGAAGGGTTAAATCGCACTTAACCCTCTTAGGAAACCCTAGCAACGTGGTCTGTTCCAGCAGTAATCCCAGTTTGGTATCATCACAACCCTAGAGGCTAGGCTAGGGCGGGGCACGATTACTGGACTGATGTAAGCGACCAAAGCGACGGCTGAGTGGTACAGCGGTGCGGGTCCAGGCGGGCTACGGACGTGCACGTAGTCCGGTATTGGACAAACTCGAGGCACGGGTACCAGTAGGTTTAGACTGTGCATTATTGCTTCAGTGTCTGGGGTTGACACCCGAGGGCTTGATACACCCGAAGGTGGACCCAGCACAGTCTGACTACATCCATAGGTGGGCCGTATGACACAGACACTTGACGAGATAGGCTTATAGGGAGCCGATCGACTAGACCGTGCTAGATGGACCTTGGTTTGGGTCATTCTTGATGTTGGGCCAAACTTGGGCCTGGGGATCACTTCTTGTTTACACTTTGGACCTCTATTTGGGGTCACTTCATGTTATTGGGCCAAAGCTTGGGCCAAGAGATCAATACTCGTTTCTTCAAGTCATGTTAGTTTACTGGTACACCTGTGGTGCAAAATCTTAATCCGGATTATGCGATGACACCCTTATCTACCTTGATAGTTAATCATCATGTCATTATCCTTATGTTCATACTTGCTGCCCATGACAGTTAACTTTATCAGTTTACATTGATTGTAGTAGGGCTTACTCAGTCTTTTTGACTGACCTGTTTTCTTTCGCCTCTTTTCTTCCGTTTCCCCCCTCCTCAGGTTCTCAGGGAGGGAATACAGGAGCTTAGCTTGGATCCTACCTGCTTTCTTGGATAGCTCATGTATGCTTTGGACTTGAGCTCGCTATGGTTTTTCTGCTTTGGGGATAGCTACTTATGTTTTTCTTTTCAGTTTTCAGATGATGTTGTTTATGTACTAGACTTATTTTATTTGGAAAATTGACATGATGTTGTACTAAGACTTGATTTGAAATGGTTTGAAAATCTTCCGCTGTTTTATCTATGTTATTTACTCTGATTACATACATATGTTCTTGTTCTGCCTTGATATATCATTATGCATGTTTACCTGATTCAAATGCCCCTCCAAAATCAGAGTGCTTGCAAGAGTCACCCTGGCGGAGGCGGGGTGTTACACAGTTGCAAATGCATTGAGTCGAAGACACGCAAGTTTGGGAGCGATGTTTTCGGAATGGAAGGGCCTCGAGTATTTGGCAAGGTTTGATTTCAGGCCAAGGTGTGAGTTGGAACCTGAAATATTGGCAAGCTTGTCGATAAGGCCTACTCTTATCGAAAGGATTGGCGAGGGCCAAAAGAAAGATGCGAAGCTTGTCGAGTCCATTCAGAAACTGAAACCAGAGGATAAGGAGTTCGAGGTCGACCGAGAAGGCTGGCTTCGAAAGCAAGGACGATCAGTTGTTCCTGATGTCGACGGATTGAGGGATGAGGTTCTGAGAGAATGTCATCACTCAAAGCTAACGATTCATCCCGGTGGTAATAAAATGTATCAGGACATGAAGTGAGTCTACTACTGGGAAGGGATGAAAAGAGATATTGGAAAATTCATTTCCAAGTGTATGAACTGTCAGTTAGTGAAAGCTGAACAGAAGAAGCCGAGTGGTTTACTTCAGCCATTAGAGGTTCCTACGTGGAAGTGGGAGCAGATATCGATGGACTACCTAGAACTAGGGCAGGGAATGAAGGGATTTGGGTCATTGTGGATCGTTTGACCAAAAGTGCGAGATTTATTCCTGTCAAGTCGACTAGGACAGCGTCAAAATTGGCTGAGCTTTATGTGAAATGGATAGTTCGATTCCATGGTGTCCCAAAGAGTATAGTAAGTGACCGGGATCCATTGTTCACGAGTGGATTTTGGAAAAGTTTGCAAGAAGCTTTGGGAACCGAATTGTGCTTAAGTACGGCATATCATCCCCAAACTGATGGTCAGACCGAGAGAGTCAACCGTGTTTTAGAAGATCTCCTGAGGGCTTGTGTGATAGACTTCGGAGGATCATGGGAAGACCATCTGCATCTGGTTGAGTTTGCGTATAATAATAGCTACCAGTCGAGTATTGGGATGGCACCATACGAGGCGTTGTATATAAGGCCGTGCAATTCTCCAGCTTGTTGGTTAGAAACTGGAGATAAGTTGGTACTTGGGCCCGAGATGATTAGAGAAACCTCGGGTTGTATCAAAATTGTTCGGCAACGAATGAAAGCGGCCCAAGATCGTCAAAAGAGTTACGCCGATAAGCGTCGTAAGGATTTAGAATTCGACGTAGGTGATATGGTTTTTGTGAAGATTTCACCGTTAAAGCATATGGTTCGATTCGGAAGTAAAGGGAAGTTGGCTCCTAGGTTTGTTGGACCATTTCCGATAGTCGAGCGAATAGGAAAGCTCGCATATAGGTTGGAGTTACCCGAGAAGATGTCGAGTATGCATAATGTTTTCCATGTGTCGTTTCTACGGAAGTTTTTGCATGACTCGAATGTGGTGGTATTTCCAGAACAGTATGAAGATTTAGAAGTCGAGACCGTAGTTGCGAAACCTCGTAGCCAACTTCGTATTGTGGGAAATGATACGAAACAGCTTAGGAGGAAGACGGTTAAGCTAGTCAAGTTACAATGGAGTGAAGATGGCGACGATTGTACATGGGAGACGGAAGAGAGCATGAGGGCGACTCATCCAGAACTCTTCGTCGGTAGGACCCTTTGATATCGTATCTTCGTTGTGTCGTTGTATCTTGTTGTTGTGTGGTAGAATTCCGCGTGCTAGGATAAGGCTATGGATGCATGGCTTGATGGTTGCTAGTTTGGATGATAGAATTGGCTTCACATGGATGATAGGCATGCGGAATTGTTGTGGTTGCTTGTGTTTGCTAGGAATTTCGGGGGCGAAATTCTTATGGGGGGGAGAATGTAACACCCCGCATTTTACGTATCAGAAGATCGTAAAATATTTTTATTTTATTCCCTGAGGGTTGGATCATTCTCATCTTTTGATATGTTGCTTATGGGGATGTGTGGCATGTCCATAAGTTTTACCGATTTTGTTTGTGACCATTTTGCCCCTGTCAGTCTTGTACTGGGCATAACTTTTGACTCAGATTGAATCAGAGGGTGAGACCTGTGCCATTTGAAAGGAATTGATGATTCCCTTTCCGTAGAGTGGTTACATTAAGGATTTGGTTCAGCGGTTTGGGAGAAATCGCTGTTTTAAGGTTTTTCAGTTGGCTGTTCAGGTTTGGAAGGCTAATGGGCTGATTTGGAGAAGGCCCATTAGAGGGTGGGTGGAGACTATAAATAGGGGGTAAGGGGTATGGAGAAAGGTTGGCATTTTCCATTCTCTTATGGGGAGGCTTTGATCTCCTTCTTCCTCTAACATCTTTCCACCATTAAAATTCCAAAATCCAAGGAGGGAAATCGAAGGTCTACACCATAAGAGGCTTGATCTACATCGTCTCAAGGGCGAATTCATCGGATTAAAGAGTTTGATTCGAAGTGTTCGCTGTCCGGAATGCGTTTTCATTGCTTTTGCTTAGATTTGGATAATTGGTGAGTGATTTACATCTCTCATTCGGATTCATGCAAGTATACGGGTTTTAGGATGTTAATTTCATCATTTCCATGTTATTTTCCTTAGATCTACACCATGCTAAGTCCATTTTATATATGAATCACCTTAGGATCTGATCTAGATAATTTAAATGGTTAATTTTATGATTTTTCTCAAGATTATGCAAGTTAGATCCGTTTTTATGTTCATATGATTCACTTATCATGTTTTGGGAAATTTATGTGTTTTGATGGAAATTGTTAGATTGATGATATTGTTGGTTGCATAACATGTTTGTGATTGCGTTTGGATGAATCGGATAAGCTGGTTTCGTCGGATTCGTCGTTTGGCGAAGTTTGGTCGAAATCAGAGTCGAATTGGAGATGTGCAGGGTTCTGGTCGGTTTTGGAGCTAGTCGGGTCGGTTGAGGCGGTCTGATGGCTCTGGTCGGTCCAGAAGGGTCTGGACTGAGGTGGTCGGTCATGTTATGGCTTGGGGAGCAAGTCAGGGAGCTGGTTGGTCGTTCTGGAGCAATGCTGGTCGGTTTTGATTGGTCGTTCTGGAGCAATGCTGGTCGGTTTTGACTGGTCGTTCTGGAGCAATTCTGGTCGGTTTTGACTGGGTCTTGGAGCTGGTCGGTTTGATCGGTCCAGAAGGCTGAGGAGGGAGTATGGTCGGCTCAGGAGGGTCCTGGTCGGTCCAGGAGGAGCAAAGGGAGGTCTAGTCGGTCCAGGGGGTCTGATCGGTCCAGAAGTACCGGAAGAGGTCTGGTCGGTCCAGAATGGGTCTAGTCGGCATTTCTAGTGGGAATTTCTGATCGGACACTTCTAGTGATGACGTAACTTCGAGGTGGTTCAAGTAGGAAGGCTCGAAGTGATGAATGTGTTCGTTGATCAAGGTGGAACAACGAATACGGAGAAAACTCAAAGGTCGTGAGTTGGTGGATAATGGCTGCTCGAGAAGGTTGCTTGAGCTATAAAACATCATCAAAGTTGGACGATTAGAGATGCGAAGGCCGAGAATTCATCGTTGTCGTAAGTTCTAGCAGGCTCAAAGCAGGGGTACAATGGGTATCGTTGAAAGGCCCAAAAGACCGGTTGTTGGTCGAGTACCCTGGGTCTTTCTGGTTGGGGAAAGGCCTAGTGTCAAGGTTGGACATTGCCAAGGTTGGGCATATGGAGTTCATGCTAGAACTGGGGTTATCATTAGCCCTTGACATATGGCAAGGTTGGCCGTCATACGATAATGATGGTTTCGAAGCAGGATTGGAAGTGATAGCCAGAGTCTGTCATGGATGATTGTTTGTTCTGTTTGTACTATCTCACATAGATTATCCAAAGTCGAGGGAGATGTTATTTGAGTGCTTAAGTGATATTGGTTTAGGCCTCTGGCGAGGGTACTTGAGGAATGTTAAACTCGATTAGGGTTGTCTGTGTGAGACTTATATAATCTGGATGTTATGTGTGTTCTCTATGATTGAATGGGTGTTCTGGTTTCTATGGATGAATGGTTGAAATGCTTGGTGTAAAGGCTATCACTGTCCGATGTGGGGAAGATAAGGTTGAGTTCTTCTCTGGTAATGTGGGTAGATAAGTTGTTCATTTACCCATTCTCATATGCTTTCTTGTTGAAGTTTGTTAGCTGTATTATCGCTCACTAAGACTATTGTCTAACTCAAGGTTTTACGTCTCCTCTTATTACCTTGGGCTGTTCATCCGGTTGTGGATGGGCAGACTAAGTAGCAGGTTACAGGTAATGGAGCTTAGTGATACGAGGAAGCTGAGCGATGACGAGCAGGAGGCTGGCGTACCAGTTTTATTCTATCTAGTATTTCTGTTCCGCTGTTTGAGTTGCTTGAGAGTTGTAGTGAGGCCTTATGTACAAACTTGGATATCAGTTGGATAATCTTTCTGGATGTTGAAAGAGTTTCAAAAGTTTGCTATATGATACTTCATTACCATCACCTGTTGTATATGTTCTATTATATTTTATCCTTGTGCTGTGAGTTTTACGACAGGTTTCGATGTGTTCACTTACTATGATGATCGTCCATAGCAGCCTGGCACGCCTTTCAGCGCATTATTCCTCTTGTTTAGTGCGGGGGTTATGGGCGGTCGTCACACGTACTAACCCCGAAGGCCGAAACCAACATCAGATCAATACCCAGACAGCCATTCAACTCAACTAATTTCCAGTTAGTTTCTAATTCCAGTAATTCCCTTTATATTCCTAATTCAAACCCCAAATTCCTTTATCATATTTTATTTGCAAAATATTCACTTTAAATCAATATCATGTTACACCGGTGTGCAAAGCACGGGTATAAACTTTCCTGATGTAAAATTCTATTCATTTGCCAAATATTTCCTTATATGACATTCTTTTCATTTCCCAATAAATTCCTTTTATAACTCTATTTATTTTCTAAATAAATATTTCCTTTTCAATTCTATTTGTAAATGGTTTACAAATATTTCCTTTCTATCTTTATTTATTTCCTAAGTAAATATTTCTTTATTCTTTCTATTTATTTCCCTAATAAATATTCCCTTTTCAATTCTGTTTGTTTAACAAATAAATATTCCTTTTTATCATTCTATTAATTTCCTAAATATTTCCGTTTATAACTTTATTTATTTTCTAAATTAATTTTTCCTTTTAGCTCCATTTATTTATCAAATAATTCCCTTTTTATCTTTATTTATTTTCTAAATAAATAATTGCTTTTTCAATTCTATTTGTAAATGTTTTACATATATTTCCCTTTCTATTTGTTCTACAAATATTTCGTTTTCTATTCTATTTATTTTCTAAATAAATCCTTTTATAATATCCTTTGATGTTATAAATATTCTCTTTTCAAAATCCTTTGATTTTATAAACATTTCGTTATCAATATACGTTTTTGAAAATTCCCTTTTATCATTCTGGTATTTCTTATGGTATTTAACATACCATATAACAATGATAAATATTATCCAAACACACATAATCTACAACAGATTATATATCACATCATATATCACAATATATGAATAACAGTAAAATAAATGTTGAGGGATCCAGTTGGATCCCTCCAACCTGTTTCCCTGCATCACAGATGTTAAACGATATAATTAACATCACTTTCATTTCAACATGAAATATTCTGATAAACAGAATCAATATATATTTAACGATTTATATATATGTATAGATTATATATATATATAATTAATTTCAACCAACTGACTAGCAGTTCATCCAAACAGTCCACACATAACAATCAACCAACATTTATCAGTTCTAAAAATACGTTATAAAAATATAATTGTTCAGAGTTAGTGAGTTTCACTCACATTTCACGTAAACCGTTAAATAACCATTTGTGTCTGTTGATTCAGACGGACAATTTTTTTCGCTATAAATTGTAACAAGCTCCGATGGACTTCCAGTCAGTTCCAGTGTGTAGTGTCCGTCCATACGATCCCAACGGATCTTGTTTCGCTAAATTCTGATATCGTATGACAATGTTACTATATTTATAAATTTATATACATTTAAATTAAATAGAACTTGGATTTTATTTCTTTAATGGGCCTTAACCTTTTCCTTTTGCCAAGTCAGCCCATTCAAAGTTTGACCTGCACCCTTGACTTCTTCTTCCTGTTCTAATTTTCGCTCCTCCATTCTACAGCCATCCACGCACCATTATCCATTCATCATGGCACTTTAACTCCTTCATCACACCATCCACTCACAAACAAATGCACCAAGCTTCATCCCTTCGTACACACATCGACCGAAACTCATTCATCTCCACTATCATTTATCAACTCGCTTCAAAAACCAACGACAGTAGGTCATCGCATGCACAGTGAACCCATCGACATTTCTCATCACCGCACTTCCCAAATCTCGGCATTCAAGTGCGGTTTTAACTCCTCTACTCAAATATCCTCTTTAATTCATCGATTGAAGTCTATACCTCACACAAAACCGAACCCTAGACTGCTGGTTTATTTTCGAGTGTCTGAAACCAGTGTCGAACTTGACGAAGAACACACCGACACGAAGCTCTTGCTTCATGGATCTCAAATATACGTATTTTAGGATTTATATGATTTTATTTGAGTTTATTTTAATTCTTTTGAGGATCGAATGCTTTTCCTGGAAGAGACAAAAGTGACGGAGCTTATTTGTTTTGACCAAATAAAAAAATGAAATTAGGTTTAGGTTATTTTGAGGAGTATTTATAGAAGTAATATATTATTTTTATATTTATTTTAAGCAACCGCTATATGTATTTCTCTTCTAAAAATTCCTGAGACCACATACGATAACCAAAAATCACGAAAATGGACATGCAGCCACAGTTCGACATTACAGTCCTAACGAAACTGGTTTCGTCGAATTCCGACTTCGTTTGCTCACATAGCATGTTTTTAAAGTCAAATTATTGTCTGTTTTTCACATTAAAATCCCGTACGGCCACATACTGACTTCAAAAATCACGAAAATTGAAATCTAGCAATAATTTAACATTGCGGATCCAACAAAATTAGTTTCGTAAAAAACAGAGGTTGTTTGCAAAACTGACTATTTTTAAAGCCCTAAATAACCCATTTAAATATATAAATATATTTAAAAATAATAAAATTTAATATTTAAAAATAAATATTATCGTATATATTCACAATAGAATATCATACAGCTCCACTGGGATTTATAACTTGATATTTCAAATCCAGAGTTAAAACGATATTCAATTGATATTGAAAATCCATTTAAATATAAATAAATATATTTATAAATTTTAAAGGAATTCCATAGCGACTTTTCTAAAATTTGATTTGGTAATAAATCAAAATCTACACAATGAAATCCTGATTTTTCTCTTCCATTAGAAAAATATACTCCACCAGCTTCGAACGTTTCTTGTTTCACAGAAATCCGATTTAAAACGGACTCTGTATATTCAATTGAAGTTCGAATCGCCAAATGGCGAACTGCCGCGCCATTTCGAGCTCGATTATAATTATATTATAATTCTACGTTCAAACTGTCTTTGTTTAAATATATTCGCTAATATAATCCAACTCTAAACTGAAATATATATTTTAAATAATCCAATTCACAATATATTGTGAATTCCACTATTTTTGATTATTTCTGAATTAAATATACTATTTAATTATTATATTAATTAAATATTCACTATTTTTTAATTCAACGACCATTTAAATCTCTAAATCATTATTTATATAATTAAATAAATTAATTATTATATTGCTAAAATACGGGTCGTTACAGGTTAATATTTGCATAATTTGAATGTGAACATGAGTTGGACATATAATTCAAAAGAGGGAAAGTGGGGACATAATCACCTATTAAGACATAGGTAAGAATTGGATAAAAATGGAATGTTTAATAATTACAATTAGAAATTGTAATTGCACTTATGACACGAGGTTAGGTTGTGTTAATGGTAGAAGTCTTCCCGGACCCGACCGGCATATCCGGCAGCCACCAATGTTGAATCTAATGTGAGAGGTCTAAGTGCGCAAATACGAATTGGGCTAAGACACGAGGTTAGGCCCAACTTGTGGAATAAGATTGCCCGGACCCGACCGACATATCCAGCATCCACAAGTTGTAGGCCTAATGTGGGAGGTCTAGCCAATTATAAACCATAAATGGACATGGTAACAAATTGGACTACTTAATCTAATCTAATCCATAGGGATTGTATGGTTATAAACTAAAGTTAGGGTTAAGTAAAAACCGGTTGGACACAGTGGGTGGGTTAAATATATCTTGGGTAGGTGGGTAATATTAGTATATATAGGCCCACAAACTTAACCGCTAAATGAACATGTTTGAATCAGTGGGAGGGTTAAGTACATCTTGGGTTGGTGGGTAATATTTGTATATATAGGCCCACAAACTTAACCTTTTGGGGTTATGTAATTAAAGACACCGTTAGGTAACATAACTAGTGGAAAACCTAGTAGTGAGGATGCAAGACATAGGAGAGAGCTTGCATCACCTTGTGTGGGACCCATTTCAGTCAGTAACCCTTAAATAGGTATCAAACGGGTACTCCGAACTAGGTCGGAGTGGGGCACGCTTACTGAGTTGAATATAAGAGATCCAAACGTGAAGGATGGTGTCATGACGGCGCGTTCCATCGGGATTATGTGCATGCATGACTCCGCCTGCTCGGGAAAATAAGACGTTGTGACATCAGTAGATATGGTTGTGCACATCCGAAAAATGAAGGGTTTCCACTTTAGGGAGTGATACACCCTACTGTGGGGCCAGCACAGGGTATCTACGAAATAGGTAGCTGATAGATTGGGGGGTAGTAAATAGGGTACATCTAGTCTTGTCTGTTTCTATGGAGTACCTGTGTGTCTATCGGGGCTAACACCCGTTATTTCTGTTTAGGTACCAGTTCTGTTTGGGTTAAAACCCGTTACTAGAGTACACCTAAAACTACCATTAGGTTTCTATTGGGGTCGTCCTGTTTCTGTTAAGCAATTGGGGAGTATATAACCCTTTTACATATCTGTTATACTAGTATTGGTGCAGAGCAAGGAAAGTATTAAGAAGCGCTATCTATTCTATCCTGTTGTCTTGTTTACCTTGTCATACCTGCCTTTTATGTAGTAATCTCTCTTATCCACTTTATATGCCTGTCATGCTACTTTTATTTATTTACTTGCTAAAAGTCACTAGACTCGCCAGACTTTAGTCTGACCCTTTTTGATTCTCCATCTTTCTTCCGTTCCCCCCTAGGTTCTCAAGGAGGAAACACTCAGGCTTGACCGTGATTCTGCTTATTTTGCTGGAGTTGCTGATAAGTATGGCTCAAGCTATTAACCTTGTTTCTATGGCTATGTTTTGTTCTTGGGGAATTTTACTTCTTTTATCTACTCTGATATTTTTAAAGTACAAGACAGTAACTTTTATGTTGTAATGGGCTTTTATGTTTCAGACATGTGATGTTCTTGGACCATGGTATCTTATGATAAATAATTTTTTTATTCCGATGTTATTCTATACATCTGTCTTGTAATATTCTGTGTCTATTTACCTATAATGCTTCACGAAACTTAATGCATTCCCTTTGTGAGTGACATTAACGGACGTGGGGTGTCACACTTGGTATTAGAGTTGAAGGTTACCAAATTAGATAAAAGTTTTTGAAAATTATTTTTCAAAAAGGTTTTAGAGGAAAGTATTTTCAAAAAGAAGTCTGTTTTGAAAAACATTCCCCAAAAAGCCATATGTAATATTCTTCGGTCCTTTGTTTAAATCTCTTCCTTTTTCTTTTCAGCATGTCTGGGGAACAAAACATTCCTAATATCCCAGAGGGCGTTACAATACCCGGATGGTTCTGAAGATATCTGGAGGCCACGGCGCCTGCCGAAGGCCAGGGAAACATTCCTCCCCCAGCTTCACCAGTCATTCCTCCTCCTCCAAGAGTAGATAATTTTGCTAAGATCTGCAAAGACTTCCGTGCTATGGGAGGGAAGCCATTCCATGGGAACGAGACATTCGTAGAGGCGCGGAATTGGCTCAAGGAGACCGAGGACTTGTTTGTAATCTTTAAAGTAGAGGATAGAAGGAAGATTCGGTCAGCTGCTTGGCTATTGAAAGATGAAGCCTCATTTTTGTGGGAAGTCACCCAAGATGGACATCCAGTGGAAACTTGGGAAGATTTTAGACAAAGATTTGAAATGAAATTTCTTTCCCAAGCCGAGAGAAGCATACAGATAGAGAGGTTATTAGCACTCAAACAAGGGAACTTGACGGTGAAAGACTATGTGAACAAATTCAACTAGCTAGCAAGGTTCGGGTTAGAATTGGTGGATATGTCACATAAAAAGGCTTTGTGGTTCGCTAAAGGGCTAAATGAACCCCTTCATGGGTTAGCCATGTCCGATATCCCAATGGGAGCCACATTTGAAAAGCTTGTTATATAGCCCTAATGCATGAGGAGGACAAGGGAGAAAAGAAGGAAGCAAAGGCTAAGGAAGCAACGCAAAATGAGAAGTTGTTTCCCAAGAAGGGACAACAGTAGCAACAACAACAGCAGAAGAAAGGAGAAAAGAATGACAAGGTTAAAGATAAGAGGAAGTGCCATAGTTGTGGGCAAGAGGGTCACTTAGCCAAGGACTGCAGGAAAAGGAAGAATGCTTGCTTCGCTTGTGGAGAGGTCAAGCATCTTATTAAGGATTGTCCGAAGAAACAGGGACAAGGTCAAAGGGCAGGAATTCCGGAAGGCAGGTGCATGCTCTCACGATCGATGCTCTCGATAGAGGTAGAAAAATTTCTGTGGAAGGTTTAATTTCTCTTAGAACACTTTTTGATTCTGGCGCTTCACATTCATTTATATCTAGTTCTGTGGTTGAATCTCTACACTTAATTACTAGTATTGTAGTGTATCCCGTAGTTGTCTCAAACCCCATTGGTTGTTCGGCTCATTTATCTATGATTTGTCGGGGTTTGAGAATATCTGTGTTAGGCGTCGAGTTTGAGTGCAACACAGATCATGTTTCATGGGCTATGGTTTGATTCTAGGGATGGATATGCTAGCCATGTAGGGTGCCATTCTGGATTATGAGAGGAGGGTCATTAGGATTCTGGCTTGTCATGAGAGGACCCTCGAGATTTCTTGTGACCCGCAAGGGTCTGTCATGCTTAGTTTCCTAGAAATCTTGAGGCATCTATCGATGATCTGCGATCAGTACCGGTAGTCCGTGAGTATCCTGATGTCTTTGATGAGGTTCGGGGTTTACCCCCGAGGCCCGAGATTGATCTCTGTATATACCTGATGGACAATGCAAAGGCAGTTGCATTACCTGTGCGGCATATGGCTCCTAAAAGAAAGGAGGGAACTTTATAAGCAAGTGGGGGAGATACTTGAGAAGAGGTTTGATAGGTGAATCATATCAGGATGGGAAACCTATTGAAGACAGTCCTTGAGGAAGTCCACCATTCGAAGATGACTATTCATCCAAGCGGCGATAAAATGTATAGAATTCATGGTAGTGGAGCCAAACTTGTGAAAGGAAGTGAAAGTAGAGAAGGAAGCAATGATTGGATGAGTCCTGACTTGCATACTTGGATCAAAGGTTAAGAAACTGTGCAATGGAGAGGTTAGGTTAATAAAAGTGCAATAGGGAGAAGACAACGAGGATGCGACTTGGGAGACTGAAGATGTAACACCTCGTGTATTCTATAATCGTGAAATTCACAAATTAAAGTATAACTAATTTCAAATCATAGAATTAAGGGAAACGGGATACGCCATTGCGTTCGTCCCAGAATTCTACTTGAGATAGAGTCCGAGTTTGCGTAAAACGGATATCGTATGAAGAAGATATGGACGAACGAAGTTGGGCGAAAAACCAGAAAACGGGTCAGAATGCACTGGTGCACTTGGGAAGTGCGCCAGAACAAAAATGCACTGGCGCACTTGGGAAGTGCGCCAGTACATTTTTGACCTGGCGCACCTGCCAAGTGCGCCCAGGTCAAAAATGACCTGCTGGTCAGGTCTGGTCAAGTCCTGGCTGGCCAGGTCTGTGTTTGGTCGATTTTCTGAGCCTTGCCTTGTCACTAGGGCTAGGTGTCAGCTCCTGGTTGGTCTCTCCTTCAAACGAACGGCTATTATTGAACCAAGCTTCATCGACGGTCTAAATCAACTCACAAACTCTATAAAAAGGACCTAGGTCTAACCCTAATTCACACAAACTAAAATGGAGATGAGACCGTCATGTTGCTGAGGAGAGACTAAAGATAGCCGTCAGAAATAGAGAGACAATTAGGAGTTAAATCAAAAGCTTAAAGCAACGGTAATCAAATCAAAGCAACGCCTACAACAAAGGATAGCACCTCCAAATTCAGAATTCAGATTCCTGAATTGAAGATTCGTCATACGCTGTAAGTAGAGTGCTATTCCGATGTGAATTAAATAATTGTGTTGATTTGTGTAATGTAAGAAATGGAATTGTGGCGATAATAATCTATATTTGTATGTTGCTTTGATGCAAAACGATTTGGGAATATTATGGTATACGATTGGATATTTGCAAGTACGCGATTTGCGTTGGAAACGAAATGGAATTGTGGCGATAATGACTTATATTTGTATTTTATTTTGATTCTAAACGATTTGGCAATGCTATGGTTTGATTCATACAAGTGTATGGTTTATGTTGACAACCACATGTTGTGGAATTTTGATTGGGACTCATGCAAGCATATGATTCATATTGGAAACTACATGTTTGTGGTAGTTATTTACATCACCAATTTGGTAAATGCAAGTATAAGATTCATGTCGAAACAACAACTATATGTTGTAATAGTTTATTTTGAAATTCATGCAAGTCTATGATCTATTGTTATGACAACATGATGTAAAATTCTATGGTCATCTTTAGTGTAATTTGATTCACCTAAGTATTATGATTCATATGAAGATTATGTTGAAATTGGCATCATAGTCCAAGTATAAAAATCATGCTTTTGTGATGGTGACAAAAGCACGCATCTTTGTAAATTTGTATTAATTTTATGAACATGACTAAACTATGTTCATTATTATGCCCAATTGAAAAACATGTTTTTAGGCTCATATTGTTATCATAAGTTACATTAGAATTACATTCCTCTTGCAAGTTTACATAGATAAAATAAAAACCATGATGTAAGTTTAGATATGTTTATGCTATAATTCTATGAATAGAATGAAAACCATGATTCATATAAGGATTAGGTTGGGATAATTCTAGTTGAACCATACTTTTGTATTAGTGACAAAAGTAAGTACCCTTTTGTTAACATGTAGTGATTTTATGAACACGATTAGTTTATGCCTAAATAAAAATATAGACTTATATTTCTAGTCAAGACCCTGTGCCAATAATAACGATATCTAATTTAGTTAGATTCTGAATTTCAAGTTTACATGGTTAGTTGAACCTATGATTCATGTTTAAGTTTATTCCATTATCATATGACTAGAATAATTCATGTTTAAGTACTGCTTATGCCATAATTATATGAATAAAATGATTCATGTTTAAGTATTGTCTATGCATTAACCATATGAATAGAATGATTTATGTTTAAGTATTGTTTATGCTATGATTATATGGATAAAATGATTCATGTTATGCCATGATTATATGATGTTACAATTGCAAGTTCACATGTGCCTATTTTATGTTAATTGAATCGTTCGTTGCAAGTTCATGCGTTCACACTCCCCTTTTTATGTCACCTTATAAACACCATGTTATAGCCTCCCCTTTTCATATGGCTAAATTGGGTTTAAGTATTAAACCCAACACACCTTACATTGGAACGAACGTATAAAACGGGAGTAATGACGTTTGGGCTAAAATATAGAACATATGTGTTGGCATGTTTAACGCATGCCAACAACCTTGAAAGAACAATTAAGTGGAATAAATGAAATTTAATCAATAAAGATGAATTTGAATAATGGGCCGCAAATATTTACATATAAAACGAAAAGAGACAAAATATGTAAATATAGAAAATACAATGTGTTTAACCCGAGGTTGGATTGAGTTGTGATGTAAACCTGCCCGGAACCGCCCGGCTGTCCAGTAGTCACAACAATACCTATCCAATGTGGGTGGTTAAACACGGAGCCCAATAAGGACCCGAGGTTAGACTGAGTTGTGGCGTAAGACTGCCCGGACCCAACCGGCAACAGGCAGCCACAACAATACCTGTCTAATGTGAGAGGTCAAGGCTTTAATAAGACAATTAAGGCTGAGTCAGGATTGATAGGATTAAGTAAATTATATTAATACTTAATCAAAATGGAACATGCTAAACTAAACAGACTGATTGGGGGTTAGGTTTGTAAAACACTTAACCAACTTAGCATGTTGGCTAGAAATAGAAAACCTAGTAGCGGGCGACCCTTTTCGCAGTAACCCTACAAGGTATCATGATACCCTGAAACTAGGCAGGGTGGGGCACGATTACTGGGCTGATTGTAAGAGGTCAAATCGACGGCGGTGGTGCAACAGTGTAGGTTCTAACGGGATGCGGGCGTGCACACACTCCGACGCAGAAAAATAAGGCACTGGGCACCAGTAGCATACCTGTGCATTCTAGGATTGTGTCGGGCCGCCACCATGGGACTTGATACACCCCATGGTGGGACCATCATAGGTAACTACAACATCGGGGGCCGTAAGACACATGTAACTATGCGAGTAGGAGCCGATCATCATAAAATGGATCACTTCACCCTGATTATGGGGTGCCTGTTGGGAACCAGTTTATATGGGTACAGAGATTAATATGGGGTACGATAGTATATTCGACCCTAGACAACTTAACTAAGTTTATGGTGCTTTCTCATTTCTAGTTTATGCTTATCATACCCAGTTCTTTATTCATAGACTGAATAGTTCTAGACTTACTCAGGCTTTATGTCTGACTCTACTTTTCTTTCGTCTTCTTTTCTTCCGTTCCCCCCCCCCCCCCCCCAGGTCCACAGGGAGGGAATACCGCAGCTTGACCAGCCTTCATATCCAGCTTGAAGAGAAAGAATGTATTGCTTGGATCTTTTCGTTTTGGACTATGGCTTTGGACAACAACTATGGGATTTTTGCAGTTTATTTATGTTTTCTTTATGCTTCTTTAAATAATGAAATCAAGACAGTTATGAAGATGTTATGTTTTTGGAAGTATTGTAAGACAATTATGGTATGGTTGGTGTAACACGTATTTTTCTGAAATAAAAGTTGTTGTTTTCCGCTGTTCAAAAATATGTGTTCTTATAACTGTCTTGTATATCTGTGACTTATACTTATAAACCTCCACCAAAATTAGGGCATTCCCTTTGAGAGTGACCCTAACGGAGGTGGGGTGTTTCACTTGGTATCAGAGCATAGGTTTACCAGATAAGATAAAAAGTTTTGAAAATTTATTTTTTCAAAAAGAAATTTAAAGAAGCATTTTTAAAAGATAAAATATTTTATTTTAAAAGGCAAAGTTCCCCCAAAGCCATAGGTACTATCTTTTGTCCTTCGTTTTGAATCTATCCTTTCTGTTTCAGCATGTCTGGAGACCTTACTCCCCAGCTGCTGAAGCTTGCACTCCTCCTCCTCTACGTGAACCAGCAAGCAGAAGAGTCTCAGAGTAGGAAGACGAATAATAGTCAAACAAGAAAGGATCGTAACAGTAATAACAAGAAACGAGAAAAAAGGAAATGCAATTTTTGTGGTACGGAAGGGCACATAGCCAAGGACTGTAGAAAGAGGAAAAGAAAGCAAGGAGAATGTTTTCATTGTGGGGAGACTGGACACATCAGCAAAGACTGCCCTGAGAAGACAGACTTTGAGAAGGGCGGGAAAGACAACAAGTCCCGAGAGAAGAGGGAGTGTAAATTCTGTGGCAAAGTGGGGCACTTAATGAAAGATTGCCGGAAAAAGAAGGCCAAGATGAATGGTGGGTGCTTTTCTTGTGGTGAGACAGGCCACATGGCTAAGGACTGCCCAAAGAAACGAGGTATAAATACTTCTGTAGAAAGTGTAGCTTATCTTTATGATCACCCCGTTCGCACTTTATTTGATTCCGGCGCGTCACACTCCTTTATCTCGTCTGCTTTAGTAGAATCTCTGCACCTAAAAACTAGTATGGTAGAGGACCCCTTAATTGTTTCAAACCCAATTGGGGGCCCAGCTCATTTGTCTATGATCTGTTTGGGATTGAAAAATTTCTATTCTAAGCGTAGAGTTTAAATGTAGTGCTTTTGTTTTGGGCTTTTCGGGATATGGTTTGATTTTGGGCATGGATTGGCTATCCAGTAATGGGGCCATCCTTGATTGTGAGAAAAGGGTTGTTAGGCTCTTAACCCAGTTCGGTAACACTTTGGAAATCTCTTGTAATCCCTCGTATGCGGTTATGCTTAGTTATCTTGAATCGCTAGATGCCTCCGTTGAAAATTTGCAATCAGTTAGAGTGGTCCGGGAATATCCGGATGTCTTCGAAGAGGTGATGGGCTTGCCTCCGAAGCGGGAGATAGACTTCCGTACACATCTTGTAGATAATGCAAAGCCCGTTGCGTCGCCCGTTAGACACATGGCTCCACGGGAAAGGAAAGAGCTCAGTAAACCGATTAAAGAAGCTTCTAGAGAAGGGGTTCATTAGAAGGAGCATTTCAGAATGGGGCGCTCCTAAGGCAGAAGGTTCATTTCGCTTATGCATGAGTTGTGGAGAATCACCTTAGTAAGTACATTTGGCAACATGGCTGGCATTTATTTCCAAGAGATAGTTCTGCTACGTGGAATACCTGATAGTAAGTGGACGAGATCTAAAATTCACTAGTGAATTTTGGAGAGCCTGCATGAAACCATGAGTACATCGTTATGTTTGAGCCGAGTATACTAGAAGTAGAGTAAGTGAAAGAGGAACGAGAGGCAACAGTGAAATAGGTTCCAACTCATATTTTGGAAACAAGAATTAAGAAGCTACGAAATTGTGAAGTTAAAGGCAGACAAAGCATAATGGAGTTAAGCTCAAGGAAATGCGACTTAGAAGATTGAAGACTAGATTCGTGCATCATATCTCATCTTAAGAGTATATCCTTGATCCCTCTCTTCCTGTAGAGCTAACTTGCATGCTATCTTTTGAATATATCCTCTCGGTCCCATTCTCAATCCAATTTCTATTGCAAACCCCATAGGGAGTATGACTCATCTTTTAGTAACACATGTTGGGGGCTCGAGGGTGTTCGTTGGTTTGACTAAACTTTTTGGGTTTTATAGGATAAGGGTTGGTCTTAGGAAGGGACTCCCTTGTGACCTAAAAGGAGTCCATCATGCTTAGTTTCCTAGAATCATATATAGTGGTTGGGTTGAGTAATTCTTTGGGTGTCAGTCTGATGTTGATTTCGGTCTTCGGGGCTGATGCTTAGAGAGTTCTTCTCCTGATCAATATATGTGTGGCATAGATTTCCAGTTTTGACACTGCCTAATGGGCACAAAGTTTTTACTTGCTTCTATCATTCGACTATACCTTTAGATAGGAACAATTGGGTGTAAACATGTGTTTGAGACATGTTATGATTGATGGTTGCAAGTGGTTGCAAGTGATTGCTAGTGGTTGCTCGTGGTTGCATATACGCACACAATCTAGGTTTTAGATCGGCTCAGTCACTTCATATTGCATATGCATATATTTTTGCATTTGTATATGGTTGAATTTTAATGTGTTGTCATATGGATGTTGCATTTGTATGAATGATTGCGCACTCATATAGAATCATAAATAGGAAATTTTGCATACATAATGGATTCATGGCACTTACATAATTTGCATTAAGGAGGTCAACTGAATCAGTAGACCGCCTGATTTTGCATTAGATAAGTACATGTACACACACACTTCGCATATGATCATGAAGCATTAGAAGTCTTTTAAGGACAATGGATGCTTGTGTTTGATGGATGAGTAGATGGATGTTTGGATGTTAGGATGTACATTCTTCCTGAACTTGAAGATTTCAGGGACGAAATCCTTTTAAGTGGGGGAGAATGTAACATCCCGTGTATTCTATAACCGTGAAATTCACAAATTAAAGTATAACTAATTTCAAATCAGAGAATTAAGGGAAACGGGATACGCCATTGCGTTCGTCTCAGAATTCTGCTTGAGATAGATTCCGAGTTTGAGTAAAACGGATATCGTATGAAGAAGATATGGACGAACGAAGTTGGGCGAAAAACCAGAAAACGGGTCAGAATGCACTGTGGCGCACCTGCCAAGTGCGCCCAGGTCAAAAATGACCTGCTGGTCAGGTCTGGTCAAGTCCTGGCTGGCCAGGTCTGTGTTTGGTCGATTTTCTGAGCCTTGCCTTGTCACTAGGGCTAGGCGTCAGCTCCTGGTTGGTCTCTCCTTCAAACGAACGGCTATTATTGAACCAAGCTTCATCGACGGTCTAAATCAACTCACAAACTCTATAAAAAGGACCTAGGTCTAACCCTAATTCACACAAACTAAAATGGAGATGAGACCGTCATGTTGCTGAGGAGAGACTAAAGATAGCCGTCAGAAATAGAGAGACAATTAGGAGTTAAATAAAAAGCTTAAAGCAACGTTAATCAAATCAAAGCAACGCCTACAACAAAGGATAGCACCTCCAAATTCAGATTTCAGATTCCTGAATTGAAGATTCGTCATACGCTGTAAGTAGAGTGCTATTCCGATGTGAATTAAATAATTGTGTTGATTTGTGTAATGTAAGAAATGGAATTGTGGCGATAATAATCTATATTTGTATGTTGCTTTGATGCAAAACGATTTGGGAATATTATGGTATACGATTGGATATTTGCAAGTACGCGATTTGCGTTGGAAACGAAATGGAATTGTGGCGATAATGACTTATATTTGTATGTTATTTTGTTTCTAAACGATTTGGCAATGCTATGGTTTGATTCATACAAGTGTATGGTTTATGTTGACAACCACATGTTGTGGAATTTTGATTGGGACTCATGCAAGCATATGATTCATATTGGAAACTACATGTTTGTGGTAGTTATTTACATCACCCATTTGGTAAATGCAAGTATAAGATTCATGTCGAAACAACAACTATATGTTGTAATAGTTTATTTTGAAATTCATGCAAGTCTATGATCTATTGTTATGACAACACGATGTAAAATTCTATGGTCATCTTTAGTGTAATTTGATTCACCTAAGTATTATGATTCATATGAAGATTATGTTGAAATTGGCATCATAGTCCAAGTATAGAAATCATGCTTTTGTGATGGTGACAAAAGCACGCATCTTTGTAAATTTGTATTAATTTTATGAACATGACTAAACTATGTTCGTTATTATGCCCAATTGAAAAACATGTTTTTAGGCTCATATTGTTATCATAAGTTACATTAGAATTACATTAGAATTACATTCCTCTTGCAAGTTTACATAGATAAAATAAAAACCATGATGTAAGTTTAGATATGTTTATGCTATAATTCTATGAATAGAATGAAAACCATGATTCATATAAGGATTAGGTTGGGATAATTCTAGTTGAACCATACTTTTGTATTAGTGACAAAAGTAAGTACCCTTTTGTTAACATGTAGTGATTTTATGAACACGATTAGTTTATGCCTAAATAAAAATATAGACTTATATTTCTAGTCAAGACCCTATGCCAATAATAACGATATCTAATTTAGTTAGATTCTTAATTTCAAGTTTACATGGTTAGTTGAACCTATGATTCATGTTTAAGTTTATGCCATTATCATATGACTAGAATAATTCATGTTTAAGTACTGCTTATGCCATAATTATATGAATAAAATGATTCATGTTTAAGTATTGTCTATGCATTAACCATATGAATAGAATGATTTATGTTTAAGTATTGTTTATGCTATGATTATATGGATAAAATGATTCATGTTATGCCATGATTATATGATGTTACAATTGCAAGTTCACATGTGCCTATTTTATGTTAATTGAATCGTTCGTTGCAAGTTCATGCGTTCACACTCCCCTTTTTATGTCACCTTATAAACACCATGTTATAGCCTCCCCTTTTCATATGGCTAAATTGGGTTTAAGTATTAAACCCAACACACCTTACATTGGAACGAACGTATAAAACGGGGGTAATGACGTTTGGGCTAAAATATAGAACATATGTGTTGGCATGTTTAACGCATGCCAACAACCTTGAAAGAACAATTAAGTGGCATAAATGAAATTTAATCAATAAAGATGAATTTGAATAATGGGCCGCAAATATTTACATATAAAAAGAAAAGAGACAAAATATGTAAATATAGAAAATACGATGTGTTTAACCCGAGGTTGGATTGAGTTGTGATGTAAACCTGCCCGGAACCGCCCGGCTGTCCAGTAGTCACAACAATACCTATCCAATGTGGGTGGTTAAATACGGAGCCCAATAAGGACCCGAGGTTAGACTGAGTTGTGGCGTAAGACTGCCCGGACCCAACCGGCAACAGGCAGCCACAACAATACTTGTCTAATGTGAGAGGTCAAGGCTTTAATAAGACAATTAAGGCTGAGTCAGGATTGATAGGATTAAGTAAATTATATTAATACTTAATCAAAATGGAACATGCTAAACTAAACAGACCGATTGGGGGTTAGGTTTGTAAAACACTTAACTAACTTAGCATGTTGGCTAGAAATAGAAAACCTAGTAGCGGGGGACCCTTTTCGCAGTAACCCTACAAGGTATCATGATACCCTGAAACTAGGCAGGGTGGGGCACGATTACTGGGCTGATTGTAAGAGGTCAAATCAACGGCGGTGGTGCAGCAGTGTAGGTTCTAACGGGGTGCGGGCGTGCACACACTCCGGCGCAGAAAAATAAGGCACTGGGCACCAGTAGCATACCTGTGCATTCTAGGATTGTGTCGGGCCGCCACCATGGGACTTGATACACCCCATGGTGGGACCAGCATAGGTAACTACAACATCGGGGGCCGTAAGACACATGTAACTATGCGAGTAGGAGCCGATCATCATAAAATGGATCACTTCACCCTGATTATGGGGTGCCTGTTGGGAACCAGTTTATATGGGTACAGAGATTAATATGGGGTATGATAGTATATTCGACCCTAGACAACTTAACTAAGTTTATGGTGCTTTCCCATTTCTAGTTTATACTTATCATACCCAGTTCTTTATTCATAGACTGAATAGTCCTAGACTTACTCAGGCTTTATGTCTGACTCTACTTTTCTTTCGTCTTCTTTTCTTCCGTTCCCCCCCCCCCAGGTCTACAGGGAGGGAATACCGCAGCTTGACTAGCCTTCATATCCATCTTGAAGAGAAAGAATGTATTGCTTGGATCTTTTCGTTTTGGACTATGGCTTTGGACAGCAACTATGGGATTTTTGCAGTTTATTTATGTTTTCTTTATGCTTCTTTAAATAATGAAATCAAGACAGTTATGAAGATGTTATGTTTTTGGAAGTATTGTAAGGCAATTATGGTATGGTTGGTGTAACACGTATTTTTCTGAAATAAAAGTTGTTGTTTTCCTCTGTTCAAAAATATGTGTTCTTATATCTGTCTTGTATATCTGTGACTTATACTTATAAACCTCCACCAAAATTAGGGCATTCCCTTTGAGAGTGACCCTAACGGAGGTGGGGTGTTTCAGAAGACAAAGATCACGCTTCATACCCTTTCCTTTTTAGGACTATGTTCTTAACTTCTTTTTCCAAATCTTTTTATTCGTACTTGTTTCTATCATTCGTTTGTATCCTATCGATAGAATCTTCGATCTGTAAGTAGGGAACCCACGGATGTAAACATGTGTTTGAGACATGTTATGTTTGATGGATGCAAGTGTTTTCTCGTGGTTTCTTGTGGATGCATATACACACACATTAGGCACTAGATCGGCTCAATCACTCTCATACTGCATATGGATGTGTGTACATTTTCTTTTCTTTCATAGATGGAAATGGATGTACTAGCATATGGATGTTGCATTTGTACGAATGAGTGTGCACACATATATAACTTACATGTTATAATAGTATTATTTGCATACATAATGGATTCATGGCACTAACATACATTGCATTAAAGAGGTCAACTGAATCAGTAGACCGCCTGATTTTCGCATTAATATTAGGACTATACACACAACTTTGTGTATGTTCATATAAGAATTAGAAAATTTTAAGGACAATGGATGCCTGTGATTGGTGGATGAGTAGATGGATGATGGATGGTAGGATACATTCTTCTTAACTTGAAGATTTCGGGGACGAAATCCTTTGAGTATGGGAGAATGTAACACCCCGAAATTTTAACAACATTAAAGTGGATAAATTAAAGAATAATTAATTTAATATTCAGAATTAAGGGAAACGGACTGCGCCATTGCATTCGTCTCGAAATTCTGGTCAAGATAAAAACATTGTTTGCGTAAAACGGATAACGTATGAAGAAGGTATGAATGGTAGAAGTTTGGCGGAAAAAGCAGAAATTCCCGGTGCACTTGACAAGTGCGCCCATGTATTTTTACACTGGCGCACCTGTAAAGTGCGCCCATGTATGTTTTTGGGCATCCGGACCCAATTGGGTGTCGGCCCGTAGCCCGATTCACTCTAGGGCTGAGGTGGCATTCGAATTCTGGACATTAGCAGCTATAAATATACCTTAATTCCCTTGTTTTTCTTCACTAAGAATCATGGTGACCAAACTCTGCCGGAGTCTGAACTGAACTAGGATCTGTTTTCTTCTACAACTATCAAAGAAAATAGAGATTCAAGATCCATTCTCTTTCTATCTTCTAATCTAAACTCTGTGAGTTCCTAGTTGCTTTTAGATTTGAGTATTTAAAAGTAAACATGTCACCGCTATGATTTGGATATGTTCATATGCCTAAATTATATCATAACCTTTGTAAATTATGAACATGACATTTTGGAATTGGTTATAACTTGGATTTAAATTTCTATGATGTAGAACTAAATTCTTTTTTGTGTTAGATCTAATTTTTCTGAATCATGTGGACATTCTATGTAGATCTAAATTCTTATTTGCGTTAGATCTAATTATTCTGAATCACATGAACATTCTATGTAGATCTAAATTCTTATTTGCGTTAGATCTAATTTTTCTGAATCATGTGGACATTCTATGTAGATCTAAATCCTTACATGTGTTAGATATAATTTTTATCTATTAGAGCTGAATTAGGTGAACATTCTATGACGTAGATCTTAATCCCTATTTGTTAGATCTACTTTTTAGATCTGTATTATGTGGACACCTAAATTATTAATCTAATCTAGTTTATTATTTGGATCCCCTTGTGCTTCTTATAGTAGATCTGAACCTGTTAGATATCTAAATCAAATTTAGATCTGGTCATGTTCATCTTATCACCTTTGCTATGTTACAACTAGTTAACTTCCACATGTTCATTAGAACTATGCTCATATATTCACCATATGTTTATGCTAGTTATGTTAGAACATTCATCTTTGTCATATTTCCATTACCTTCCCTTTTTATCGTTTGTGATTAGGCTATTATTTAGCTTATACATGTCGCAAATTATGAACACGCTAGTTAGGGAACGAAGAGGGAAAAAGTTTAATATTGGCATAATTTGAATGTGAACATGAGTTGGACATATAATTCAAAAGGGGGAAAGTGGGGACATAATCACCTATTAAGACATAGGTAAGAATCAGATAAAAATGGAATGTTTAATAATTACAATTATAAATTGTAATTGCACTTATGACACGAGGTTAGGTTGCATTAGTGGTGGAAGTCTGCCCGGACCCGACCGACATATCCAGCGGCCACTAATGTTGAACCTAATGTGAGAGATCTAAGTGCGTAAATATGAATCAGGTTAAGACACGAGGTTAGGCCCGACTTGTGGAATAAGACTGCCCAGATCCGACCGGCATATCCAGCATCCACAAGTTGTAGGCCTAATGTGGGAGGTCTAGCCCATTATAAACATAATCTAATCCATAGGGATTGTATGGTTAAAAACTAAAGTTAGGGTTAAGTAAAAACTGGTTGGTCAGTGGATGGGTTAAGTATATCTTGGATAGGTGGGTAATATTATTATATATAGGCCCACAAACTTAACCGTTAAATGAACATGCTTGAATCAGTGGGAGGGTTAAGTATATCATGGGTTGGTGGGTAATATTTGTATATATAGGCCCACAAACTTAACATGTTGGGGTTATGTAATTAAAGACACCGTTAGGTAAACATAACCAGTGGAAAACCTAGTAGTGGGGATGCAAGACACATGGGAGAGATTGCATCATCTTGTGTGCGACCCATTTCAGTCAGTAACCCATAAATAGGTATCAAACGGGTACTCCGAACTAGGACGGAGTGGAGCACACTGTAACGACCCGGATTTTTGGCGACTTTGGTTATCGACATAAGCTCGATGTCGATAACCAAAACATCGAAAAATCCTGGTAATTAGTGAAAGAAATTAGAGGGTGAGGAAAGATAAGATAGAAACTTAGAATAGAAGAAGAAGAAGACAACATCAGAGTAACACGAATCTCACAGCGGAACGAATAAATATATTTCATAACATAACTTTGAAATACAAATCTGTACTTGAATATACATATCATTATCAAAGTATAGCACTTACAACACAGCGGAAATAACTATAGCTATATGATCCTGAAGCCTCCTGCTCCAGCTCTTCTAGTATATCTGTAAAATTCCGACTACTTGACTGCCCGTACAAATTTAGGCACCCAAGAGTTTAGGGAAAACAACAAAGTAAACTCCGGGTCAGTCATGGGACTGGTGTGAGTAAAACAGTTAAAACAGTTGAACAAGTAAATGATATCTCATAAGACCACGCCGCATAACGGAACGGGTTTTTCCCTTATGAGAATCCAAAATATCTTTATATCAAAAACCCTTTTGATATTAATATAATGTCTATCAACCACAATATATATAATCATCTAGTAGAAACGCTTTCATCTCACGTTCTACATATATAGTATACAATCAAAACCGCAAGCACGTATTGGGTAATGGGTTTCCAACTATGACAAGGTATGGATCCACCTTTCGCTTGTGTACCTCTAGAGAGGAATACACTTTGTTCAACAAGAACATCTTGCAACCCGGCCACACATGACCGACCACTCATTTCGCTTGAGTGTATCGATTGTATATCACCAACAGTTGGGATCAACAACCGTTTCCCGAATGGGACAGCATCAACAATAGATTTTTAGAAGTAAATGAAACTCTAGATCAGGTGATTATACACCCTACTTCGGTGCGACCGACTTAGCCATGCTGCCTGCCCGATTTCTGTCATTTACCGGATGATGAGGCTAGAAGCTACGCCTTATCATCACATCAGATTCACTTTGAATGTCACATCATCAAATCCATCCAATCACCGATTGATGTCCTCAACCATACATTATGTGTTAGCTAAGAGAAGTTTCCTTCTCCGCTTCCACTCTTGGTACAGTTGGAGAAATCAATATACGTGATCGTCTGGACATATTCTGTCAGACATCCGTCCATACAAGTCACCCAGGAACAGGATGAACCGAAGGCACTATTCTGTAAACAGGATAGCCCTTGCATAACTCCGTCTTCAATTATCTTTGGTATATATGATTCGCAACGCTTATGCCAATACAGAGTGGTTCTTTGGATAATAATCCAACCGGTCTCTCCATATTAACAACGTTAAAATGGTCAAAACTTCGATAGTCTGTGATTTAACTATCGAATAAAAACAGGTATGCAAACAACGATTTCATTTCCAAATGGAAATTTATCTCGATCAAACATCATTCAACATTTATTTCTTTATTTCATAAATTTACTTATCTCCTGTTTCCCTATATTCAACATTTTGCTATTTTCTAAATTGGGGAAAATATGCGTTATTAACAATGGAAAACATTTCCATTTCTTGTTTTCTTTATTAGAAAACATTCCTGGTTTCTTATTTGGAAAACATTTCCAAAGCTCCTCCATTGGACTTAGACAGATGTTTAAACAAACCATCGCGATGCCAGCTCAAACCATTTCCTTTACTGCCGAACCTTAACTATTCCTTAGTAAAAACGAAGCCAATCAAGTTGGGGTAGAACTACCTCTCAGACCTTAACTGAACAACATTTCTAATTTTGAAAATAGGCAAAGTTCTGTAAAGACCCGCAACCTCCCCGTAAAGGAACGCGTCGGATAGTTCGAGAACAAACCACAACAGAACACATACAGAAGAACGTTTCATTGTATATTACAACAATGCATCAGATTACAAGAATATACAGAGTATAAATGAATAATACACAGAATTATCAGAGATTTAAATTACATTTAAATACATAGCAGCGGAAAATAATACAATACACAACTAGAAGAGATATACGGATACAAAGCTTTCCGGATATCATTCCAGCTGTAAACCAGGATCCTGTGAATATAAATCTGCAAAACCAAAACTACTAGCTGCCCGTGTCAAAAATAGGGGCACCCAGAGTTTAGGTTAAAACAATAAACTCCAGGTCAGTCATGTGACTGGTGTGAGAACTAAAACAGTTATAAATCTTTATTTTAAAGCTTAGGTAAATCAAGGGACCACGCCGTATAACACGGAACGAGTTTCCTCCCAAGAATACCAGTGCATAAAACAAACAGCGCAATGCTAAATAAAGAAAAATGAAGCTGTTATAAGACCCAGGTCCTATCACACAATGCAAACGCAAGCCGGGGGATAGGGGTTTCCCTTATAACAGCCAAAGAATGCTGGATACGTTTAAAACAAATCATTTGATACTATTATAAGTGCATAGTGTATAAAACAACTTCAAATCATAAGTATCAATCATAGGCGGCATGGGTACCATATATCATGTCGCCATATATAGGTTTACAAATAAAACCGCAAAGTCACGTATTTGGAAATTGGATTTCCTTCTATGAACCGAGGCAAAAGATAGTCCTCAACCGATTCGAGACTGCCTAGCCCGAGTCTCAGGCAAGCGCGCAGGCAAGCCTTGGAGCGACAGGGCCGGTCCACCGATGTGGATTATTATACCTGAGCACTACGTTTCGCCGCCCTTTGGGGCGTAAGCGAGCCAACGAATGACTCCATCGGACCCGGATCGTCCGATCTAACCGAGGCGCCTCGCAACAGCAACAACCACATAAGTCAAACTCGTCAGGGCGTGTAAAACCACTGACGCCACTTCTAGCTAGGAGGAAACGCAGGCCCTCCCTGAGGTCCGTCTCCCGTTTTTGGTTCATACCGGGTGTGAAACACGCGAGGTAAACGTTACACAAAGCTACGCCACAAAGGCCGTGCTTTGATCATCACCACAAGACTTTGCTTTTCAACAGAAGCCTTGATCATTTGCATCTTAGCATGCCACATAGGCAAACCATCCTATGCAACCGATATCAGTCACACAGAATGAAATCCGATGTCAGACACACAGTCCATTTACAAGTCCGTCCTGGGTCTGAACGAAACCGGAGGCACCTAGTACCCCGCATATCCATCGATCTCCAAGTACGTCTGGACGATCACTAACTGTTTCCATCTTCTTGGGTGTACAGCCCAATCAAGATCATCAGTTATCACCCAAACGACGTGAAGACTTCCGGTCTTCGACCATCGTCTTCATCTTCGACTTATCGTCGTATCAGTTATTCAGAATGGGATGAACCCGGACTTCCCGAATAACTCGCGTATATTTTATAAAAGTGTTACACAAACACAACATACGCCTCATTCCAATTCATTAGTCACTAACCGTAAATTAATCAAGAGAATAATTCCCCAAATATTAACCCCGAAGGCCGAAACCAACATCAGATCAATATCCAGAAAACCCTTCTGCTTGGCTAACCGACAGTTAGTTTCTAAATTTCACGTTCAAATCTAATTAAAGATTTAACTATCGCCTGGAGCAAAACTGGTGATACTCCATTCTCGATCTTTTCAATCTAATTAAAGATTCATTAAAACTCCACTTAGTTTTAATCTGTGACTGGGTTAAAGAATCAGTGTCATTTAAAACACGGTTCACGATAAACCCAAAGTCACATCCCATTAATTATCGGGTTAAAGAACAAGTGTTATTTAAAACACTGTTCACGATAAACCCAAAAATCAATATCCATTCAATTCCAATTAAATATTATTTAATTGGTACACTTCATTAAATCTAAATAAAAAGATTTAATCTTTTCTCAACTGGGTTCAAGAACAGTGTTAGTGAAGACACCATTCACGACAAACCCAAATCACATTCGATTAATTATCGGGTTAAAGAACAAGTGTTATTTAAAACACTGTTCACGATAAACCCAAAAATCAATACCAATTCAATTCCAATTAAATATCATTTAATTGGTACACTTCATTAAATCTAAATAAAAAGATTTAATCTTTTCTCAACTGGGTTCAAGAACAGTGTTAGTGAAGACACCATTCACGACAAACCCAAATCACATTCGATTAATTATCGGGTTAAAGAACAAGTGTTATTTAAAACACTGTTCACGATAAACCCAAAAATCAATACCAATTCAATTCCAATTAAATATCATTTAATTGGTACACTTCATTAAATCTAAATAAAAAGATTTAATCTTTTCTCAACTGGGTTCAAGAACAGTGTTAGTGAAGACACCATTCACGACAAACCCAAATCACATTCGATATTCAATACAAGGCTCTGAATAGAAAATATATCGGCTTATATTCAATATCGAATTCTACGACTAACAAATGTCGTATTGGAAATAACGATATAAATATATATCTTTCAAATTTCCATAACAACACCTGTATAATCACGAATTCCAACATCGAAATATTCCGAAGACAATTTCGATTCAAATCCACTCCAATGCAATCATTGGAATTTTGGTTACTCTTAAAACCCTTTTCGAATTCAATTTATTTATTTAAAAATAAATAGAATTATAATTCTAGTTCA
Organism: Allium sativum; assembly: GCA_030737875.1. Taxonomy (NCBI): domain Eukaryota; kingdom Viridiplantae; phylum Streptophyta; class Magnoliopsida; order Asparagales; family Amaryllidaceae; genus Allium; species Allium sativum. The sequence goes on along the minus strand of CM060922.1, from coordinate 966,059,411 downwards.
AAACTAGTTCATTTCGATAAAAATCCATTTTTATCTTTTCAAATATGGAGTTTTTCATCCCAATTCTTCACAAATCATTTCTTATGATTTTACACAAATTATTACTATTTTTAATAATTTTATCAAGGCCCGTACAGTCGATTTCCATCAATGGCCATCGAACTGCACTTACAGCGACCTTTTTCGAATTTGATTTGGACATAATTCCAAATCCAACCGTTAGATTTCAAATTTCTAATATTCGTTAGAAAGCTCTTTTCGATACGAACCCAACGGTTCCGGTTTTAGGAGAATCCGACGGTTGGATCTCCCGTAATGTCCGTTTGAAATAAATGGTCGAAATTCGCGAACTGCCGCGGCGCGGCGCGTTCTATTCAGGCCATTATATTATATATAATATATATATAATATATTTCGTCGATTTCTATTTAAAAACGAATTATATAAACAGTTTTAAATTCATTTCAAAATCTATTTCAACTTCCATTTCAATTCAAAGCAAAATTGAACTCTTCTTTATAAATTCGTTTCAAAATTCATTTCTGTTCAATTCAAATTTCAATTCAATTTGAATTCATATTCAATTCAATTCATTTCGAAATCGTTTTCAATTCAATTCATTTCGAAATCGTTTTCAATTCAATTCATTTCGAAATCGCTTTTCAATTCAATTCATTTCGAAATCGTTTTCAATTCAATTCATTTCGAATTCGTTTTCAATTCAATTCATTTCGAAATCGTTTTCAATTCAATTCATTTCGAAATCGTTTTCAATTCAATTCATTTCGAAATCGTTTTCAATTCAATTCATTTCGAAATCGTTTTCAATTCAATTCATTTCGAAATCGTTTTCAATTCAATTCATTTCGAAATCGTTTTCAATTCAATTCATTTCGAAATCGTTTTCAATTCAATTCATTTCGAAATCGTTTTCAATTCAATTCATTTCGAAATCGTTTTCAATTCAATTCATTTCGAAATCGTTTTCAATTCAATTTGAAATCGATAAAATCGATATAAATATCGTTCACGTCAAAATGGCGTCAATCTAATCAACACGGCTTCATAAAGTTCTATTTTCAAATATTCTATTTCAAATATTTCTTTTTCAAATATTTCTATTTTAAAACTGGAATGAGGCCCAATCAATTACCATATAAAGTTAATTATATGGATTTTCATACAACACATGTATAATAGCCTTGAAAAATAACCAACCATCAACCAAAGTGCACTACACTGTATAAGCATCAAATATAGACATTCAACGCTTATAACAGCCTGTCAATCAATCGATCGACATATTTACTCAATCAGGATGAGTGAACTTCAAATTTCATCCCAACACCCGTGTGGGGTTTCAAACAATCAAACACATATTTTATTTGTGCAGTTAGGCGATGTGTAAAATTTATCGACCCAATCAACGTCCTTCAAATAGGTGTACATAAACAAACCGTCTGGTTTGTAAATGACTATTCTATTTTATTCACTTTCACGTTAAAAATTATATTTTTAACGATAAAACATTTTATTCCAACATATGAATTTCTATTCAGTTCATTCTTTAAATAAAATGATATTTTTATTTTTCTAACATTTTTTAGAAAATTTCGGCGGCATAACGGCACGATACTAGAAACGGGACAAGGCCTAGCCTTATCCCCGGTCTAGTGAAGGCCCACGCCATTCACATATCAATTTTAATCAATTTCCAATTCAACCAATCAATCAAATCCAAATCAAATAACCTAACCAACTACGCAACCAAACAAACAAGTCCATGGTATGTGGACGGGTGTCGGGTGCTTCTAATAAGCACCGTCTGCATCCTAGTATATATATATAACTAGAAAAATAAATTTGAGTGAGAAGTTCTCACTTATAGCTATCCTAGCTCCACGGCACTTCCTTGATAGAAAACTTCATCGCTATCGCATCTTCGTCATCTTCGTTGCCCGTAGCCACTACATACATAAAAATCGAATTTTTACTTCGCTATTCAATATTTAAAAATCAAATTTTTAGTTCAAAGTTCAATATATAAAAATCGAATTTTTAGTTCAAAGTTCAATATATAAAAATCGAATTTTTATTTCAAAGTTCAATATATAAAAATCGAATTTTTAGTTCAAAGTTCAATATATAAAAATCGAATTTTTATTTCAAAGTTCAATATATAAAAATCGAATTTTTAGTTCAAAGTTCAATATATAAAAATCGAATTTTTAGTTCAAAGTTCAATATATAAAAATCGAATTTTTAGTTCAAAGTTCAATATATAAAAATCGAATTTTTATTTCAAAGTTCAATATATAAAAATCGAATTTTTATTTCAAAGTTCAATATATAAAAATCGAATTTTTATTTCAAAGTTCAATATATAAAAATCGAATTTTTATTTCAAAGTTCAATATATAAAAATCGAATTTTTAGTTCAAAGTTCAATATATAAAAATCGAATTTTTATTTCAAAGTTCAATATATAAAAATCGAATTTTTATTTATATAGATTCCGCCTTTTCCATTTCAAAGATCTAATCTTTTCTTTTACTTTTCAAAGTTTAAATCTTTTACCTTTTAAAAAAAATTCAAATCTTTTAAAACCTTTTTAAAATTCAAATCTTTTAAAACCTTTTTAAAATAAAGAATCAGTTTTAAATATTTAGAAAAGAAAAAAAACTGTTTAACCTTCTAAAAATCATTTCAGCTTTTATTTCTTTCTTTATAAAATCTGTTTTTACATTATTTAAAAATCCAGTTTTCAGTTTTTTTTTTTTTTTTTTTTTTAAACAGTTTTTAAAATCTTTTATAAAATCTGTTTTTAAAATCTTTAAAAATCAATTTTAAAAACTCATAAAAAATCAGTTTATGCAAAAAAAAAAAAAAAACAGTTTTTAAATTCTAAAACAAAATCAGATTTTTAAATAACTACGTATATATAACAAAACAGAAATTAAAACCTAGAAATAAAAACTCACGTTCGTTAGCAGTGGAGAGGCTCGCTACAGGGTCGACGGGGCTGTCGGAGGCGCTGCGTGGGGGACTTCCGGTGGCGGTTTCTGATTGGTGGGGTTAGGGCCTGGGGGAGGTCGCGAGTTCGAATGGAGGAAGGGGGGAAAACCACGTCGCAGTTGATTGGTGGCGTGCGGTGGCTGAGCGTCGGTGGGGGGGGTTTGGACGTCGTCGATCGACGAGGCGGTGCGGCTCATTATTTTTTTTTTTTTTTTTAATTTTGAAAGCCGATCTGCAGAGGAATGATCGGGGGGGGCCAAAGGAGATAAGAGGGTTCTCTTTTTTTTTTTTATTATTTAATTATTTTATTTTTATAAAAAGTTGACTTTTACATACGACCTCTAAACGAGGTCCACTGCCTGTCGTCCATAGCGTTTTACCCCCATTCTGAACACAATGGGATATGTATCATATGCTGATTCGATCGTTTCGATCAGTTTTCGTTGAATTTACATTTAAATCACTATATTGAATTTTAAACGTACATTTCAAATTACCGGGGTCACATACTAACTAGAAAAATTTCCGAAAAATATTTTCTAGCTTCGTATTGACGATACGGTCCTAACAAAACTAGTTTCGTCGAATTCTGAGGCCGTTGGAAAAATGGCCATTTTCCAGTCGATTAAAATCAACTGAAACTGGTCAAACGCGTTTTCCTTTGCCACGCTCACATGTTGATTCGGAAAATTATGAAATTTAAAACCTAGCAATAACTTGACACTGCGGACCCAACAAAACTGGTTTCGTCGAAATCCGAGGTCGTTTGCAAAATTCCCATTCTTAAGGGCCTTATATATATAAAAATATATATAAATTCCACAGCGACTATTTCTAATTTTAAACTGGACATATCTTATCATTTCTAAGATGAAATCTCAGTTTGTTAACTTCGTTACAAAGATATAGTTATACAGATTCAAATATTTCTTGTTTCGTTCAATTCTGACTTATATTGAATTCTGTATATTCATTTGAAATTAGAAATCGAATTTTCGAACTACCGCGCCATTTTCAATTCTATTTATAATTATATATAATTATTATATATTCTAACGACGACGTATATAAATATATTCGTTCGAATTCTATTCAAAATAAATTTTTCGACGATATTATTTAAAATAATTCATTTTAAATAATCAAAATTCGCTAAAATTGCCAAAATAAAAATTTTAAACTGGCCCAGATTTTACGGGTTGTTACAATCTCCCCCACTTAAAACTTTTCGTCCCCGAAAAGGAACAAAGTCGAAAGTAGTTTGATTAATTAACTCTACGCTCGATCTGGCTTCCATTCTCCAACTTTTCAGTTTCTGAGAATTTTCAAAATTTCAAAAATTTGGCTAACACCCTAAATTTTTGAAAAATTTCGCCATAACCTCCCCTGCAATGGGAGCATCGGGGAATTTCAAATAGCTTCCCCGGTCCTTCAGATCTCAAAAAGAAAAAGAAAAAGCCAAGCGGCTAGCCAATAGGCTCACAAAATCATCATCACCCAAACAAAACAGGAAATTATGTAGTAAACATGTACCTATTTGTCGGGCAAACAAATTTTATTCTCTGGCTCTAGCCTCCTTGCTATGACCTGTTCAATATAAGTATAGGTATATGCAAGAAAATGCAACCAAATTCCAATACAATTCAATATTTGGTTATATTAGGCATAATGGTTCAAAATTTGCAAACAAATAAACAAACAACACAAACATCAATCAATTAGTGAATTTAACGTTTCAAATTCATAATTTGATACATATACAAAAATCATGTTTTTGATGCCAATTCACAACAAAGTGTTCTAGCTATATAAGATTTGGTTCTCACACCAGTCTAATGGAAATATATAGATATCACACTTTCGAAACTCGAACATAAATGTTGATGATGCGATCGCTATCATCAATATCATCTTCGGGCGACTAGAGTGCGATGCTATATCTATCCAATATATTAAAACTTTGAATACACGCGGATCAGACGTATACGCAAAATCTATATATACTGGATTGTCCACATCAATATAAATAAATAATCAAATACGAATAATTGATTTTTAATTTTCAAAACAAAAATTGTTTTCACTTTAAAAATATACTCTTCACACTCGTTCTAGGATACTACTGATCCCATCTCTAACGAGTCATTCTAATTGGATATTACTAATCCAATATCTGATGAATTCTTTCGTAGGGTTCTAATGTGTCTTGTTCTCTAGCTTTGTAAACCAAAGCTCTGATACCACGTGTAAAGACCCGCAACCTCCCCGTAAAGGAACGCGTCGGATAGTTCGAGAACAAACCACAACAGAACACATACAGAAGAACGTTTCATTGTATATTACAACAATGCATCAGATTACAAGAATATACAGAGTATAAATGAATAATACACAGAATTATCAGAGATTTAAATTACATTTAAATACATAGCAGCGGAAAATAATACAATACACAACTAGAAGAGATATACGGATACAAAGCTTTCCGGATATCATTCCAGCTGTAAACCAGGATCCTGTGAATATAAATCTGCAAAACCAAAACTACTAGCTGCCCGTGTCAAAAATAGGGGCACCCAGAGTTTAGGTTAAAACAATAAACTCCAGGTCAGTCATGTGACTGGTGTGAGAACTAAAACAGTTATAAATCTTTATTTTAAAGCTTAGGTAAATCAAGGGACCACGCCGTATAACACGGAACGAGTTTCCTCCCAAGAATACCAGTGCATAAAACAAACAGCGCAATGCTAAATAAAGAAAAATGAAGCTGTTATAAGACCCAGGTCCTATCACACAATGCAAACGCAAGCCGGGGGATAGGGGTTTCCCTTATAACAGCCAAAGAATGCTGGATACGTTTAAAACAAATCATTTGATACTATTATAAGTGCATAGTGTATAAAACAACTTCAAATCATAAGTATCAATCATAGGCGGCATGGGTACCATATATCATGTCGCCATATATAGGTTTACAAATAAAACCGCAAAGTCACGTATTTGGAAATTGGATTTCCTTCTATGAACCGAGGCAAAAGATAGTCCTCAACCGATTCGAGACTGCCTAGCCCGAGTCTCAGGCAAGCGCGCAGGCAAGCCTTGGAGCGACAGGGCCGGTCCACCGATGTGGATTATTATACCTGAGCACTACGTTTCGCCGCCCTTTGGGGCGTAAGCGAGCCAACGAATGACTCCATCGGACCCGGATCGTCCGATCTAACCGAGGCGCCTCGCAACAGCAACAACCACATAAGTCAAACTCGTCAGGGCGTGTAAAACCACTGACGCCACTTCTAGCTAGGAGGAAACGCAGGCCCTCCCTGAGGTCCGTCTCCCGTTTTTGGTTCATACCGGGTGTGAAACACGCGAGGTAAACGTTACACAAAGCTACGCCACAAAGGCCGTGCTTTGATCATCACCACAAGACTTTGCTTTTCAACAGAAGCCTTGATCATTTGCATCTTAGCATGCCACACAGGCAAACCATCCTATGCAACCGATATCAGTCACACAGAATGAAATCCGATGTCAGACACACAGTCCATTTACAAGTCCGTCCTGGGTCTGAACGAAACCGGAGGCACCTAGTACCCCGCATATCCATCGATCTCCAAGTACGTCTGGACGATCACTAACTGTTTCCATCTTCTTGGGTGTACAGCCCAATCAAGATCATCAGTTATCACCCAAACGACGTGAAGACTTCCGGTCTTCGACCATCGTCTTCATCTTCGACTTATCGTCGTATCAGTTATTCAGAATGGGATGAACCCGGACTTCCCGAATAACTCGCGTATATTTTATAAAAGTGTTACACAAACACAACATACGCCTCATTCCAATTCATTAGTCACTAACCGTAAATTAATCAAGAGAATAATTCCCCAAATATTAACCCCGAAGGCCGAAACCAACATCAGATCAATATCCAGAAAACCCTTCTGCTTGGCTAACCGACAGTTAGTTTCTAAATTTCACGTTCAAATCTAATTAAAGATTTAACTATCGCCTGGAGCAAAACTGGTGATACTCCATTCTCGATCTTTTCAATCTAATTAAAGATTCATTAAAACTCCACTTAGTTTTAATCTGTGACTGGGTTAAAGAATCAGTGTCATTTAAAACACGGTTCACGATAAACCCAAAGTCACATCCCATTAATTATCGGGTTAAAGAACAAGTGTTATTTAAAACACTGTTCACGATAAACCCAAAAATCAATATCCATTCAATTCCAATTAAATATTATTTAATTGGTACACTTCATTAAATCTAAATAAAAAGATTTAATCTTTTCTCAACTGGGTTCAAGAACAGTGTTAGTGAAGACACCATTCACGACAAACCCAAATCACATTCGATTAATTATCGGGTTAAAGAACAAGTGTTATTTAAAACACTGTTCACGATAAACCCAAAAATCAATACCAATTCAATTCCAATTAAATATCATTTAATTGGTACACTTCATTAAATCTAAATAAAAAGATTTAATCTTTTCTCAACTGGGTTCAAGAACAGTGTTAGTGAAGACACCATTCACGACAAACCCAAATCACATTCGATTAATTATCGGGTTAAAGAACAAGTGTTATTTAAAACACTGTTCACGATAAACCCAAAAATCAATACCAATTCAATTCCAATTAAATATCATTTAATTGGTACACTTCATTAAATCTAAATAAAAAGATTTAATCTTTTCTCAACTGGGTTCAAGAACAGTGTTAGTGAAGACACCATTCACGACAAACCCAAATCACATTCGATATTCAATACAAGGCTCTGAATAGAAAATATATCGGCTTATATTCAATATCGAATTCTACGACTAACAAATGTCGTATTGGAAATAACGATATAAATATATATCTTTCAAATTTCCATAACAACACCTGTATAATCACGAATTCCAACATCGAAATATTCCGAAGACAATTTCGATTCAAATCCACTCCAATGCAATCATTGGAATTTTGGTTACTCTTAAAACCCTTTTCGAATTCAATTTATTTATTTAAAAATAAATAGAATTATAATTCTAGTTCAAAACTAGTTCATTTCGATAAAAATCCATTTTTATCTTTTCAAATATGGAGTTTTTCATCCCAATTCTTCACAAATCATTTCTTATGATTTTACACAAATTATTACTATTTTTAATAATTTTATCAAGGCCCGTACAGTCGATTTCCATCAATGGCCATCGAACTGCACTTACAGCGACCTTTTTCGAATTTGATTTGGACATAATTCCAAATCCAACCGTTAGATTTCAAATTTCTAATATTCGTTAGAAAGCTCTTTTCGATACGAACCCAACGGTTCCAGTTTTAGGAGAATCCGACGGTTGGATCTCCCGTAATGTCCGTTTGAAATAAATGGTCGAAATTCGCGAACTGCCGCGGCGCGGCGCGTTCTATTCAGGCCATTATATTATATATAATATATATATAATATATTTCGTCGATTTCTATTTAAAAACGAATTATATAAACAGTTTTAAATTCATTTCAAAATCTATTTCAACTTCCATTTCAATTCAAAGCAAAATTGAACTCTTCTTTATAAATTCGTTTCAAAATTCATTTCTGTTCAATTCAAATTTCAATTCAATTTGAATTCATATTCAATTCAATTCATTTCGAAATCGTTTTCAATTCAATTCATTTCGAAATCGTTTTCAATTCAATTCATTTCGAAATCGCTTTTCAATTCAATTCATTTCGAAATCGTTTTCAATTCAATTCATTTCGAATTCGTTTTCAATTCAATTCATTTCGAAATCGTTTTCAATTCAATTCATTTCGAAATCGTTTTCAATTCAATTCATTTCGAAATCGTTTTCAATTCAATTCATTTCGAAATCGTTTTCAATTCAATTCATTTCGAAATCGTTTTCAATTCAATTCATTTCGAAATCGTTTTCAATTCAATTCATTTCGAAATCGTTTTCAATTCAATTCATTTCGAAATCGTTTTCAATTCAATTCATTTCGAAATCGTTTTCAATTCAATTCATTTCGAAATCGTTTTCAATTCAATTTGAAATCGATAAAATCGATATAAATATCGTTCACGTCAAAATGGCGTCAATCTAATCAACACGGCTTCATAAAGTTCTATTTTCAAATATTCTATTTCAAATATTTCTTTTTCAAATATTTCTATTTTAAAACTGGAATGAGGCCCAATCAATTACCATATAAAGTTAATTATATGGATTTTCATACAACACATGTATAATAGCCTTGAAAAATAACCAACCATCAACCAAAGTGCACTACACTGTATAAGCATCAAATATAGACATTCAACGCTTATAACAGCCTGTCAATCAATCGATCGACATATTTACTCAATCAGGATGAGTGAACTTCAAATTTCATCCCAACACCCGTGTGGGGTTTCAAACAATCAAACACATATTTTATTTGTGCAGTTAGGCGATGTGTAAAATTTATCGACCCAATCAACGTCCTTCAAATAGGTGTACATAAACAAACCGTCTGGTTTGTAAATGACTATTCTATTTTATTCACTTTCACGTTAAAAATTATATTTTTAACGATAAAACATTTTATTCCAACATATGAATTTCTATTCAGTTCATTCTTTAAATAAAATGATATTTTTATTTTTCTAACATTTTTTAGAAAATTTCGGCGGCATAACGGCACGATACTAGAAACGGGACAAGGCCTAGCCTTATCCCCGGTCTAGTGAAGGCCCACGCCATTCACATATCAATTTTAATCAATTTCCAATTCAACCAATCAATCAAATCCAAATCAAATAACCTAACCAACTACGCAACCAAACAAACAAGTCCATGGTATGTGGACGGGTGTCGGGTGCTTCTAATAAGCACCGTCTGCATCCTAGTATATATATATAACTAGAAAAATAAATTTGAGTGAGAAGTTCTCACTTATAGCTATCCTAGCTCCACGGCACTTCCTTGATAGAAAACTTCATCGCTATCGCATCTTCGTCATCTTCGTTGCCCGTAGCCACTACATACATAAAAATCGAATTTTTACTTCGCTATTCAATATTTAAAAATCAAATTTTTAGTTCAAAGTTCAATATATAAAAATCGAATTTTTAGTTCAAAGTTCAATATATAAAAATCGAATTTTTATTTCAAAGTTCAATATATAAAAATCGAATTTTTAGTTCAAAGTTCAATATATAAAAATCGAATTTTTATTTCAAAGTTCAATATATAAAAATCGAATTTTTAGTTCAAAGTTCAATATATAAAAATCGAATTTTTAGTTCAAAGTTCAATATATAAAAATCGAATTTTTAGTTCAAAGTTCAATATATAAAAATCGAATTTTTATTTCAAAGTTCAATATATAAAAATCGAATTTTTATTTCAAAGTTCAATATATAAAAATCGAATTTTTATTTCAAAGTTCAATATATAAAAATCGAATTTTTATTTCAAAGTTCAATATATAAAAATCGAATTTTTAGTTCAAAGTTCAATATATAAAAATCGAATTTTTATTTCAAAGTTCAATATATAAAAATCGAATTTTTATTTATATAGATTCCGCCTTTTCCATTTCAAAGATCTAATCTTTTCTTTTACTTTTCAAAGTTTAAATCTTTTACCTTTTAAAAAAAATTCAAATCTTTTAAAACCTTTTTAAAATTCAAATCTTTTAAAACCTTTTTAAAATAAAGAATCAGTTTTAAATATTTAGAAAAGAAAAAAAACTGTTTAACCTTCTAAAAATCATTTCAGCTTTTATTTCTTTCTTTATAAAATCTGTTTTTACATTATTTAAAAATCCAGTTTTCAGTTTTTTTTTTTTTTTTTTTTTTAAACAGTTTTTAAAATCTTTTATAAAATCTGTTTTTAAAATCTTTAAAAATCAATTTTAAAAACTCATAAAAAATCAGTTTATGCAAAAAAAAAAAAAAAACAGTTTTTAAATTCTAAAACAAAATCAGATTTTTAAATAACTACGTATATATAACAAAACAGAAATTAAAACCTAGAAATAAAAACTCACGTTCGTTAGCAGTGGAGAGGCTCGCTACAGGGTCGACGGGGCTGTCGGAGGCGCTGCGTGGGGGACTTCCGGTGGCGGTTTCTGATTGGTGGGGTTAGGGCCTGGGGGAGGTCGCGAGTTCGAATGGAGGAAGGGGGGAAAACCACGTCGCAGTTGATTGGTGGCGTGCGGTGGCTGAGCGTCGGTGGGGGGGGTTTGGACGTCGTCGATCGACGAGGCGGTGCGGCTCATTATTTTTTTTTTTTTTTTTAATTTTGAAAGCCGATCTGCAGAGGAATGATCGGGGGGGGCCAAAGGAGATAAGAGGGTTCTCTTTTTTTTTTTTATTATTTAATTATTTTATTTTTATAAAAAGTTGACTTTTACATACGACCTCTAAACGAGGTCCACTGCCTGTCGTCCATAGCGTTTTACCCCCATTCTGAACACAATGGGATATGTATCATATGCTGATTCGATCGTTTCGATCAGTTTTCGTTGAATTTACATTTAAATCACTATATTGAATTTTAAACGTACATTTCAAATTACCGGGGTCACATACTAACTAGAAAAATTTCCGAAAAATATTTTCTAGCTTCGTATTGACGATACGGTCCTAACAAAACTAGTTTCGTCGAATTCTGAGGCCGTTGGAAAAATGGCCATTTTCCAGTCGATTAAAATCAACTGAAACTGGTCAAACGCGTTTTCCTTTGCCACGCTCACATGTTGATTCGGAAAATTATGAAATTTAAAACCTAGCAATAACTTGACACTGCGGACCCAACAAAACTGGTTTCGTCGAAATCCGAGGTCGTTTGCAAAATTCCCATTCTTAAGGGCCTTATATATATAAAAATATATATAAATTCCACAGCGACTATTTCTAATTTTAAACTGGACATATCTTATCATTTCTAAGATGAAATCTCAGTTTGTTAACTTCGTTACAAAGATATAGTTATACAGATTCAAATATTTCTTGTTTCGTTCAATTCTGACTTATATTGAATTCTGTATATTCATTTGAAATTAGAAATCGAATTTTCGAACTACCGCGCCATTTTCAATTCTATTTATAATTATATATAATTATTATATATTCTAACGACGACGTATATAAATATATTCGTTCGAATTCTATTCAAAATAAATTTTTCGACGATATTATTTAAAATAATTCATTTTAAATAATCAAAATTCGCTAAAATTGCCAAAATAAAAATTTTAAACTGGCCCAGATTTTACGGGTTGTTACAAGTTCACTTTATATTCCTTTTACTAACTTCCTTACTTAACTCTCGTTCGAATAAATCTCTTCGATTGACTCTTTTCACTTAACTCTATTCGATTAACCCTTATCAATTAACTCTATTGGACTAACCCTATTGGATTAACTCTATTCACCTAACTCCTTTGAATAAACTATATTCGATAATTCCATTTTCTTCCTTCGAATAAACTATATTCGATTAACTCATTTGCTTCTATTCGAATAACTAAATTCGATTTACTCTTTTTACTTTCTATTCGAATAACTATATTCGATTAACTCTTATTTTACTTTAACTCTAATCGATTAAACTAACATCGATTTACTCCTTTTAACTTTATCACTAATCGATTAACTAACATCGATTAACTCCTTTTAACTTTATCACAAATCGATTAACTAACATCGATTAACTCCTTTTAACTTTATTACAAATCGATTAACAAACATCGATTAACTCCTTTTAACTTTATTACAAATCGATTAACTAACATCGATTAACTCCTTTTACTTTATCACTAATCGATTAACTAACATCGATTAACTCCCTTTAACTTTATCACTAATCGATTAACTAACATCGATTAACTCCCTTTAACTTTATCACTAATCGATTAAACTAACATCGATTAACTCCTTTTAACTTTATCACTAATCGATTAACTAACATCGATTAACTCCTTTTAACTTTATCACTAATCGATTAACTAACATCGATTAGCTCCTTTTACTCTATCACTAATCGGTTAAACTAACATCGATTAGCTCCTTTTAACTTTATCACTAATCGATTAACTAACATCGATTAACTCCTTTTAACTTTATCACTAATCGATTAACTAACATCGATTAGCTCCTTTTAATAAACTACGTTTTCCGTTACAACTATTTCCTTTTTATAATGTTTACTTACCGTTACAAATATTTCCTATTTATAACTTCTATTTACCGTTACAAATATTTCCTATTTATAACTTCTATTTACCGTTACAAATATTTCCTATTTATAACTTCTATTTATTTTCTAAATAAATATCCCTTTTATAAAACCGTGTTCGTTTTATAAATATTTCCTTTTATAAAATCCTGTGATTTTATAAAATTCCTTTATTTCAATATACATTGAAATACTTCTTTTTTTACATCCCAGGGTTTCTTATGATATTTAAAATATCGAATAACATTGATCAATATCATTCCAACACCCATAATCCATAACAGATTATATAACCCACCATATATCACAATATATGCAGAACAGTAAAATAAATGTTGAGGAATCCAGTTGGATTCCTCCAACCTGTTTCCCTGCATCACAGATGTTAAACAATATAGATAACATCACTTTCAGTTCTATATGATATATTTTGTTAAACAGAATCAATACAGAAAATTTAACTAACTGACTAGCAGTTCAATCAAACCGTCAACATACAGTATCAGCCAATATCTAACAGTTCTAAAAATATAACATGAAATTATAAACTGTTCAAAGTTGGTAAGATTTACTCACTTTGGCGTTTTTCGTTAAATAACGATTAACGGTTCTTGATTTATTTCATTCGTTTTATTCTGGCGTAAATCCAGATAAGCTCCGAATCATTCCCGTTCCAATTCCTTGTTGTAGCGTCTGTTCCTATGATCCTGTCGGATCTGATTTTTTTCTTCTTCTATGATTCCTCTTCTACTCAGTCCATTCAAAGACCAGACCCGCATTCAACATTATCCCTTCTCCCCCTTTTTCACAACTTCGATCCCGACTCCAGAAAGAAGATCCAACTCCTGATTCCAGCATGACCATGTTTTACTTTGTTTTAGTCGTAAATCTTGGCCATCACAATCTCAAAACAACGTACCCAACTTTTCAATCCTACCAGGTTAACATCATTTCATCAACGATGAGCTTCCCACTTCAGTTCAGTTCGATGTTAAATCTGTCTTCCCCATGCTCCGAAGGTCAGCTGTTCCTCCATTTAAACATTCGTTGCCTGTAGCTGTCCCTTATCACCAATACAGACAACACTCTCCACACCCAACTTCATGCAAACAAACACCACCTTACACCGTTTAAACTCTATCCGCTCCTGTTGTGCAACGCGACAACGTCCCCATTTCAGAAGACTCAAGCCACCTGGAAGCAACCGCCTATTACTACAGAAATCCTCACCCAACCCTTCAGCAGACAACTCGCATCAGCTCCACTTCCAGACCAGACTCGCTCCTCCCTCATAACACACTGACATGGCCAAACAGTTGCACTGAGTAGCTCCCTTCTTTCTTTTCTGAAACCCGCACCCCCCTGACGTTAAATCCCCTCCTCATGAACTAATGCAAACTCCAGGCATACATAGACTTGCCACGAGCCCTCCGCTTCAACTCCAGTATCACACGCGAGATCCCTTTGCTTCCATCAATAACACACAAAACAGTCCGGACCTGCTTCGAGTAGATATATATATATATATATATATTTCCTCCATTCCACCTCTCACTATTGAGCGGTCTCACTTAAGCCAGGCGAGCGTCAATAGCCAGTTATACACGTCAACAGACCGACGTGTTTCTCCCTTCCTCTTTCATTATTTGGTTTACTTTTCAATTCTTTACTTAGGTCCACACGTTTTCCTTTGTGAAGAAGTATGTCTCTCCCTAGTCTCTGCGCAACGTAGCTTAGTTTATACCACTTGTTTAAATGCTAAATCTGAAAAAGGGTTGTTCCATTATGGTTTGCCACATCAGGGTATATTTCTTCATTGTTAAGTCTCTTCGGTAAAGAAAATTTAATGGAAAATGGGTAGATAGTTAGGGTATGGGAATTTAAAATGAAAGGACTTTAGTAGTATAAGCTTACAGTTTCGTTTTACCCGTTACAAAAATCCCGCTTATATACGAGCTGCTACGAACACAAACAAAAATATATTTGTATCGAGTGATGTGCCAGGGTCCCAAAAATATAATAATACCGGTAGATTAACTCATATTGTGAAACCTCAAAATGTTGATTTCAGGGTGCGAAAAACTTCAAATAAAAAGTTGCCTATTTAATTAATTAAAAATTACAGTAAAATTCTAAAAATTAAATTATCACTATTTCCCAAAAGAACCTTGTCTAAATTCAATCCTGATCTTTAGTTATATCGAATAAACCGATACGGTCGATAAACAATTCTATAGCGACTATTCTGAAATTTGATTTGGACATATCTCAAAATCTACACGACGAAATCCCGATTTTTCTCTTCCACTAGAAAGATATACTTCACCGGCTCCACACGTTTCTTGTTTCACAGAAATCCGGCTTAAAACGAATCCTGTACATTCAGTTGAAGTTCGAATCGCCAAATAGCGAACTACAGCGCCATTTCGAGCTCTATTTTAATTATATTATAATTATACGTTCAAACTGTCGTTCAAATAATATATTCGTTATTCAAATTCGATTCCATGCTGAATTAAATATCACAGATGATCTGGTTCGCACCATATCGCCATTTCAGCTAATTCTGATTATTTCAGAATTAAATATATTATTTAATTAATCATTTTTAATTAAATATTCACTATTATTTTATTCAATGACCATGTAATTCACTAACCCACCATTTATATAATAAAATAAATTAATCATAATACCCCTGCCAATGCGGGTCATTACAATCTTCCCCACTTAAAATAATTTTGTCCTCGAAATTGATAAAAAGTAGGGGACGACCCTATCGACTGCTTTAGAACATATTTGTTCACTTCTTAACTTCGGTTTTCAACTGAACCAATTTAATTTCAATTAAATTATTAATTAATCCTTATTATCGAAAATTTTCAAAAATCCTGAAAATTTTCTAACTCCTTAGCTCTTCGAAAAATTTCGCCAGCACCTCCTTTGTACTGGTCAATACGCCAAACTCCAACTCGCCTCTCTGGGCCATCTCTATCCCAAAAGAAAATCAAACAGCCAAGCGGCTTGCCAATTTGGCTCATAAATCTTATATCCAATAGAAATATAAACTTGTACCTTTTGTTGAAATATCATTATATCCTTTCCACTTGTTATCCATTTAGCGGATACAAGGGTCATCCCATTCAAACTCCAATTTTCTTTTATCCACGACACAACCATTCGCTTATATCCTAAGTCGAATTTTATTTCAAATTCTTATCTCGACAATCCTATTCTATTCAAGAACAAATATTTCCTGATATCGTTTTATTTCCATTCAGTTTTCACTCAACTGTTTCAATTCAATTTCAGCTTACTTTCGCAAACTTCTATTTAAATTTGTTCTTAATTCAAACAGTCTCTTCCTGGAATTTTAAACAGTTTAATCTTTTCAAAAATCAAATTTTCCTTTTTGAACATGTCACTGAGCCCTTAATTAATATTCCATTAATTAAATTACTTCTCTATTTCTTTATCAATATTTGTTAACCAAATATTTCCAATAACCATATTGGCCTTTTATGTTATTTGGAAAACATGTCCGAATATCGGCTTCCTTTATTTTCTAAACTTAAGAAAATATATACTACTTATAATTGGAAAATATTCCAATTACTTATCTCTTTTCCCATCTCGTTTATTTCCATACTTATGAAATATTCTTTATTATATTTCCAAGCTTACACTTATTCGGGTTAAAACGGATGTTGTGTAAAACATCGTTACGATAATCCAAATACTATATTCAACTAACTCTTATTTGACATTGGTCTTCGAGCCTGAATCTTGCTACTTATCGGTATATCATGAAATCAACCAAGTTGGGGTATAATTACCTCTCAAACCTTGACTGAATAACATTTAACGTCAAAACAGACAAGACTACTTACTCGAATAACCAATACCATACAACCACTTATTCTCTTTGAAACACATATACGCTTCCTCTTTCTTTTCTTTCGAGATTTTATTCCTAGTCTTCCCTTTTGATTATACTATTCTATTTCTAAGTTCATTTCCTTATCGACTTATATATATATATATCGATACGTTGATTTCTAATTATCAAATTATCTTAAAAATATTCTAACTCCTTAAATTCCCGAAAAAATTCGCCATAACCTCCTTTGTACTAGGAGCATCGGGATATTTCAAATAGCCTCCCATGGCCCTCACCAATCCAAAAGAAAAAGAAAAAGCCAAGCAGCTTGCCGATTCGGCGCATAAAATCTCATATATGAATTAAATACATACCTTTCCGTCGAGCATTCTATTTATATACCTTCATAACTTATCCATACATATCTCATGTATATCCATACATTTCTAATTCATTTCAACTTAATCCAATCGTTTTAACTTAGTTCGTTAAGTGATTTTCAAATTACTGGTTTGCCCATTTCAACTTTTTATTTGAATATACATGTTCAAATATAGCTTTAACCTGTTTATCAACTAATTGATTCCCATTTCAATTTTATTTGAATTTCCTATATTCAAATTCCATTTCGATTCTCTTATTCAAATTCTATATTTGAATTCCATTTCAATTTACTTATTCAAATTCCATATATGAATTTCATTATTCAAATCTATTTTCAAACTCCATTTGAATTTCTATATTCAAATCTATTTGAATTCTCTTTATTTCATTTCAATTCCCTTTGAATCTTCTATATTCAAATTTCTATTTGAATTCTATTATTCAAATTCCATTTGAATTTCCTTATTTACATTCTATGTTTGAACTTCCTTTATTCAAATTCCTTTTTAAACTTTCTTTATTCATCCTTTACATAAGTCTTGATTTCAATTCCTTTTGAAATCGATATTTCTACCTTTGGAAAATAGATTTCCCTTTTCAATTTCACACTTGTATTTTTATTTCTGAATTATTCAATGATAATTCTTTTCACTTCATTTATAAACTTCGTTTATAAAGGAACTTCTCGTTTTATTTCTTTTAAAACGAGTTAATATTTCAAATCTATTTCAAAATTCAAATTCTATATTTTAAATCCCACTTTGAAATTCAACACACTTGTCTTTCCCAAAACAAATTCAAAACAGTATCTCTGGTAGTAATTCGTCACTTACAACTCGAAAATGAATACTGATGATGCAGCTGTCATCATCAGAATCTATTTCCCAGCGATCGAAGTGAGTTCAATACTATAAAACCATTTCGAAACATTTCCACTTTGAAATTAATTTCAAAATATAATTCATACTGCTTGTAAAACAATTTAAAATCTCCCAGGATCTTAAATTTTCCTTATTTTTAATCCAAATCCATTTACAAACACTTATCCAATTCTCCAGAATTCTAATTCAATTTCTGGTTAAAATTTCAGTTTTAACTCATCTGATTTCACGTATTTTATTTATATGAATTCTGATTGGTTATTCACATAACCATTTAATTTATAATCTTACTCGATTATAATAACAACCAATATATCCAATATATTCAAAATATACGTTGGGTAAACTATTTCGTTTACCCTCTTTCAAAACATACCATGATGGTTCATCGTATTCAAGTGTTTAGTAACTCCTACCGATACAGTGGGTCAAACTGATCGACCAGAACTCATAAACAACTCAACCAATGTATCTCCACAATATAAAACAAATTTTTATATCAAATACAAATACGTTCACTCGTATATATACACTCAATCTCAGTCTAGGGTATTACTAACCCTATCTCTACCGAGTCACGCCACAGAGCCAAGTAATTCTTAACTTAAGCTCTGATACCAACTGTAACGACCCGGATTTTTAGCGACTTTGGTTATCGACATAAGCTCGATGTCGATAACCAAAACATCGAAAAATCCTGGTAATTAGTGAAAGAAATTAGAGGGTGAGGAAAGATAAGATAGAAACTTAGAATAGAAGAAGAAGAAGACAACATCAGAGTAACACGAATCTCACAGCGGAACGAATAAATATATTTCATAACATAACTTTGAAATACAAATCTGTACTTGAATATACATATCATTATCAAAGTATAGCACTTACAAAACAGCGGAAATAACTATAGCTATATGATCTTGAAGCCTCCTGCTCCAGCTCTTCCAGTATATATGTAAAATCCCGACTACTTGACTGCCCGTACAAATTTAGGCACCCAAGAGTTTAGGGAAAACAACAAAGTAAACTCCGGGTCAGTCATGGGACTGGTGTGAGTAAAACAGTTAAAACAGTTGAACAAGTAAATGATATCTCATAAGACCACGCCGCATAACGGAACGGGTTTTTCCCTTATGAGAATCCAAAATATCTTTATATCAAAAACCCTTTTGATATTAATATAATGTCTATCAACCACAATATATATAATCATCTAGTAGAAACGCTTTCATCTCACGTTCTACATATATAGTATACAATCAAAACCGCAAGCACGTATTGGGTAATGGGTTTCCAACTATGACAAGGTATGGATCCACCTTTCGCTTGTGTACCTCTAGAGAGGAATACACTGGGTTCAACAAGAACATCTTGCAACCCGGCCACACATGACCGACCACTCATTTCGCTTGAGTGTATCGAATGTATATCACCAACAGTTGGGATCAGCAACCGTTTCCCGAATGGGACAGCATCAACAATAGATTTTTAGAAGTAAATGAAACTCTAGATCAGGTGATTATACACCCTACTTCGGTGCGACCGACTTAGCCATGCTGCCTGCCCGATTTCTGTCATTTACCGGATGATGAGGCTAGAAGCTACGCCTTATCATCACATCAGATTCACTTTGAATGTCACATCATCAAATCCATCCAATCACCGATTGATGTCCTCAACCATACATTATGTGTTAGCTAAGAGAAGTTTCCTTCTCCGCTTCCACTCTTGGTACAGTTGGAGAAATCAATATACGTGATCGTCTGGACATATTCTGTCAGACATCCGTCCATACAAGTCACCCAGGAACAGGATGAACCGAAGGCACTATTCTGTAAACAGGATAGCCCTTGCATAACTCCGTCTTCAATTATCTTTGGTATGATTCGCAACGCTTATGCCAATACAGAGTGGTTCTTTGGATAATAATCCAACCGGTCTCTCCATATTAACAACATTAAAATGGTCAAAACTTCGATAGTCTGTGATTTAACTATCGAATAAAAACAGGTGTGCAAACAAAGATTTCATTTCCAAATGGAAATTTATCTCGATCAAACATCATTCAACATTTATTTCTTTATTTCATAAATTTACTTATCTCCTGTTTCCCTGTATTCAACATTTTGCTATTTTCTAAATTGGGAAAAATAAACGTTATTAACAATGGAAAACATTTCCATTTCTTGTTTTCTTTATTAGAAAACATTCCTGGTTTCTTATTTGGAAAACATTTCCAAAGCTTCTCCATTGGACTTAGACAGATGTTTAAACAAACCATCGCGATGCCAGCTCAAACCATTTCCTTTACTGCCGAACCTTAACTATTCCTTAGTAAACACGAAGCCAATCAAGTTGGGGTAGAACTACCTCTCAGACCTTAACTGAACAACATTTCTAATTTTGAAAATAGGCAAAGTTCACTTTATATTCCTTTTACTAACTTCCTTACTTAACTCTCGTTCGAATAAATCTCTTCGATTGACTCTTTTCACTTAACTCTATTCGATTAACCCTTATCAATTAACTCTATTGGACTAACCCTATTGGATTAACTCTATTCACCTAACTCCTTTCGAATAAACTATATTCGATAATTCCAATTTCTTCCTTCGAATAAACTATATTCGATTAACTCATTTGCTTCTATTCGAATAACTATATTCGATTTACTCTTTTTACTTTCTATTCGAATAACTATATTCGATTAACTCTTATTTTACTTTAACTCTAATCGATTAAACTAACATCGATTTACTCCTTTTAACTTTATCACTAATCGATTAACTAACATCGATTAACTCCTTTTAACTTTATCACAAATCGATTAACTAACATCGATTAACTCCTTTTAACTTTATTACAAATCGATTAACTAACATCGATTAACTCCTTTTAACTTTATTACAAATCGATTAACTAACATCGATTAACTCCTTTTACTTTATCACTAATCGATTAACTAACATCGATTAACTCCCTTTAACTTTATCACTAATCGATTAACTAACATCGATTAACTCCCTTTAACTTTATCACTAATCGATTAAACTAACATCGATTAACTCCTTTTAACTTTATCACTAATCGATTAACTAACATCGATTAACTCCCTTTTACTTTATCACTAATCGATTAACTAACATCGATTAGCTCCTTTTACTTTATCACTAATCGATTAAACTAACATCGATTAGCTCCTTTTAACTTTATCACTAATCGATTAACTAACATCGATTAACTCCTTTTAACTTTATCACTAATCGATTAACTAACATCGATTAGCTCCTTTTAATAAACTACGTTTTCCGTTACAACTATTTCCTTTTTATAATGTTTACTTACCGTTACAAATATTTCCTATTTATAACTTCTATTTACCGTACCAAATATTTCCTATTTATAACTTCTATTTACCGTTACAAATATTTCCTATTTATAACTTCTATTTACCGTTACAAATATTTCCTATTTATAACTTCTATTTATTTTCTAAATAAATATCCCTTTTATAAAACCGTGTTCGTTTTATAAATATTTCCTTTTATAAAATCCTGTGATTTTATAAAATTCCTTTATTTCAATATACATTGAAATACTTCTTTTTTACATCCCAGGGTTTCTTATGATATTTAAAATATCGAATAACAATGATCAATATCATTCCAACACCCATAATCCATAACAGATTATATAACCCACCATATATCACAATATATGCAAAACAATAAAATAAATGTTGAGGAATCCAGTTGGATTCCTCCAACCTGTTTCCCTGCATCACAGATGTTAAACAATATAGATAACATCACTTTCAGTTCTATATGATATATTCTGTTAAACAGAATCAATATAGAAAATTTAACTAACTGACTAGCAGTTCAATCAAACAGTCAACATACAGTATCAGCCAATATCTAACAGTTCTAAAAATATAACATGAAATTATAAACTGTTCAAAGTTGGTAAGATTTACTCACTTTGGCGTTTTTCGTTAAATAACGATTAACGGTTCTTGATTTATTTCATTCGTTTTATTCTGGCGTAAATCCAGATAAGCTCCGAATCATTCCCGTTCCAATTCCTTGTTGTAGCGTCTGTTCCTATGATCCTGTCGGATCTGATTTTCTTCTTCTTCTATGATTCCTCTTCTACTCAGTCCATTCAAAGACCAGACCCGCATTCAACATTATCCCTTCTCCCCCTTTTTTACAACTTCGATCCCGACTCCAGAAAGAAGATCCAACTCCTGATTCCAGCATGACCTTGTTTTACTTTGTTTTAGTCGTAAATCTTGGCCATCACAATCTCAAAACAACGTACCCAACTTTTCAATCCTGCCAGGTTAACATCATTTCATCAACGATGAGCTTCCCACTTCAGTTCAGTTCGATGTTAAATCTGTCTTCCCCATGCTCCGAAGGTCAGCTATTCCTCCATTTAAACATTCGTTGCCTGTAGCTGTCCCTTATCACCAATACAGACAACACTCTCCACACCCAACTTCATGCAAACAAACACCACCTTACACCGTTTAAACTCTATCCGCTCCTGTTGTGCAACGCGACAACGTCCCCATTTCAGAAGACTCAAGCCACCTGGAAGCAACCGCCTATTACTACAGAAATCCTCACCCAACCCTTCAGCAGACAACTCGCATCAGCTCCACTTCCAGACCAGACTCGCTCCTCCCTCATAACACACTGACATGGCCAAACAGTTGCACTGAGTAGCTCCCTTCTTTCTTTTCTGAAACCCGCACCCCCCTGACGTTAAATCCCCTCCTCATGAACTAATGCAAACTCCAGGCATACACAGACTTGCAACGAGCCCTCCGCTTCAACTCCAGTATCACACGCGAGATCCCTTTGCTTCCATCAATAACACACAAAACAGTCCGGACCTGCTTCGAGTAGATATATATATATATATTTCCTCCATTCCACCTATCACTATTGAGCGGTCTCACTTAAGCCAGGCGAGCGTCAATAGCCAGTTATACACGTCAACAGACCGACATGTTTCTCCCTTCCTCTTTCATTATTTGGTTTACTTTTCAATTCTTTACTTAGGTCCACACATTTTCCTTTGTGAAGAAGTATGTCTGTCCCTAGTCTCTGTGCAACGTAGCTTAGTTTATACCACTTGTTTAAATGCTAAATCTGAAAAAGGGTTGTTCCATTATGGTTTGCCACATCAGGGTATATTTCTTCATTGTTAAGTCTCTTCGGTAAAGAAAATTTAATGGAAAATGGGTAGATAGTTAGGGTATGGGAATTTAAATTGAAAGGACTTTAGTAGTATAAGCTTACAGTTTCGTTTTACCCGTTACAAAAATCCCGCTTATATACGAGCTGCTACGAACACAAACAAAAATATATTTGTATCGAGTGATGTGCCAGGGTCCCAAAAATATAATAATACCGGTAGATTAACTCATATTGTGAAACCTCAAAATGTTGATTTCAGGGTGCGAAAAACTTCAAATAAAAAGTTGCCTATTTAATTAATTAAAAATTACAGTAAAATTCTAAAAATTAAATTATCACTATTTCCCAAAAGAACCTTGTCTAAATTCAATCCTGATCTTTAGTTATATCGAATAAACCGATACGGTCGATAAACAATTCTATAGCGACTATTCTGAAATTTGATTTGGACATATCTCAAAATCTACACGACGAAATCCCGATTTTTCTCTTCCACTAGAAAGATATACTTCACCGGCTCCACACGTTTCTTGTTTCACAGAAATCCGGCTTAAAATGAATCCTGTACATTCAGTTGAAGTTCGAATCGCCAAATAGCGAACTACAGCGCCATTTCGAGCTCTATTTTAATTATATTATAATTATACGTTCAAACTGTCGTTCAAATAATATATTCGTTATTCAAATTCAATTCCATGCTGAATTAAATATCACAGATGATCTGGTTCGCACCATATCGCCATTTCAACTAATTCTGATTATTTCAGAATTAAATATATTATTTAATTTATCATTTTTAATTAAATATTCACTATTATTTTATTCAATGACCATGTAATTCACTAACCCACCATTTATATAATAAAATAAATTAATCATAATACCCCTGCCAATGCGGGTCATTACACACACTTACCGAGATGAATATAAGAGATCCAAAAGTGAAGGACGGTGTCATGACGGAAAATGAAGGGTTGCATGACTTCGCCTGCTCGGGAAATAAGACATTGTAACATCAGTAGATATGGTTGTGCACATCCGGAAAATGAAGGGTTGCCACTTTAGAGAGTGATACACCCTACTGTGGGGTCAGCAAGGGTATCTACGGAATAGGGAGCCGATCGATTGGGGGGTAGTAAATAGGGTACATCTAGTCCTGTCTGTTTCTGTGGGGTACCTGTGTTTCTGTCTGGGCTAACATCCGACAAATCATGGACAAATGAGCCGTACCACCAATGGAGTTTGAGACAACAATGGGATCCACTACCATACTAATACTAAGGTGTAGAGACTCAACCACAAAATCAGCCATAAAAGAATGTGAAGCGCCCGAATCAAAAAGAGTTCTAACTGGATGATTGGAAAGAGAAAATACACCTTCAACGGAACCTTTCCTACCTCTATCTGGAGCACTGGTCACGAGAGCATGCACCTGCCCTCCAGAACCTCCTGCTCTTTGACCTTGTCCTTGCTTCTTCAAGCATTCCTTAGAAAAGTGTATGACCTCTCCACAACTGAAGCAAGCATTCTTCCTTTTTTTGCAGTCCTTTACTAAGTGACCCTTACGTCCGCAATTATGGCACTTCCTCTTATCTTTAGCCTTGTCGTTCTTTCCGCCCTTCTTTGTTGTTGTTGCTATCATTTCTTTTGCCACACTTTCTTGTTTTGTGTTTCTTCCACCTTAGCTTCTATCTTTTCGCCTTTTCTTCCTCGTGCATTAATGCCATATCAACTAGTTTCTCAAAAGTTGCTCCCATCGGAATATGAGACATAGCTAACCCATGGAGGGGTTCATTCAATCCTCTAGCAAACCACAAAGAGTATCCACTAGCTCCAACCCAAACCTCGCCAGTTGATTGAAATTGTTGACATATTCTTTGATAGTCATGCCTCCTTGCTTGAGTGCTAGAAACCTTTCCATTTGCATACTTTTCTCAACTTGAGAAAGAAATTTAATTTCAAACCTCTACCGAAAATTGTCCCAAGTCTCCACTAAACGTCCTGCTTGCGTCACTTCCCACTAAAATGAAGCCTCATCTTTCAGAAGCCAAGAGGCTAACTGAATCTTCCTATGATCGTCAACTTTGAAATTTTCAAACAAGTCCTCTGTCTCTTTAAGCCAATTCCTCGCCTCTACGAAAGTTTCGGTTCCTCGGAATGGCTTTCCACCCATAGCACAAAAATCTTTGCATATTTTAGAGAAATTATCTAGCTCGCGGAGGAGGAGGATGAGGAACAGCGGGAGCAGCTGGGGAAGGAACGTTTACTGGACTACCGACAGGTACCGTGGCCTCTAGATACCTATGGAACTAGCCTGGTATCGTAACACCCTCAAGAATATTAGGTTCCCCAAACATGCTGAAAAGAAAGGAAAAAGGGATTTAGACAGAGAATCAAAAGATATTACATATGGCTTTGGGGAATATGTTTTTCAAAACAGACTTTTCTTTTGAAAATGATTTCTTTTAAAACCTTTTTGTAAATAATTTTCAAAATCTTTTATCTGATCTGGTAACCTTCAGCTCTGATACCAAGTGTGACACCCCACATCCGTTAATGTCACCCATTAAGAGAATGCATTAAGTTTCGTGAAGCGTTATAGGTAAACAAAAACAGAAACATTACAAGACAGATATAAAATAGCAGTGGAATTTAAAATTTTATTAAATAGAAAACATCGTAGTTCAAAACATGGTTACATCATATGTCTGAAATGCATAAAACCTAGTACATCGTTAAAATTTCTGTTTTGTACTTAAAACATGAGAGTACAATAATAAAAGAAGCATAATCTCCAAAACGTAGCCATAGTAGAGAGATATGAAATCAAGCAGTACATCTAAGCAGCTCCAAGAAGGATGAAAGAAGAATCCTGATCAAGCTTTAGTATTCCCACCCTGAGAACCTGAGGGAAAACGGAAGAGAAAGAAGAGGAAACAAAATGGGTCAGACATAAAGTCTGGCGAGTCCAATTACTTTTAGATATAAATAAATAAAAGTATCATGATAGGCATATAAAGTGGATAAGAGAGAAACCATCACAAAAAGGCAGGTATGACAAGGTAAATAGGATAAACATAATAGAATGTATTGCGCTTCTCTGGTACTTTCTCTTTCTCTACACCAATACTAGTATAACCAAAACAAGATGATCCCAACAACTATAAGATGGTAGACTTAGGCGTACTTCTAGTGAGAGGTTTTAACCCCATAGAATCAACAGGCAGCCCAATATATTGGAGTTACCCTTAAGGATAATAACGGGCTCCTAAACATACCAGAGTCTAGATGTACCCTAATTACTACCCCAATTGATCGGCACCCTACTCCATAGAAACCCTGTGCTGGCCCTATAGTAGGATGTATCACTTCATAAAGTGGCAACCCTTCGTTTTCAGGATGTGCGCAACCATATCTACTGATGTCACGACGTCTAAACCTCCTTTGTCGGACCCATGCACACACATCACCCCGTCGGAACGCGTCGCCTACACCACCCCTTCGTTTGGATCTCTTACAATCAGCCCAATAAGCGTGCCTCGACTCCGACCTAGTTCGGAGTACTCATTTGATACATATATATGGGTTACTGATTGAAACGGGTCCCACACACAAGATGATACAAGCTTCCCCCTACGCTTGCATCCCCACTAGGTTTTCCACAGGTTATGCCATTCCAGAGTAAAAGATTGCATAACCCCACAGGTTAAGTTTGTGGGCCTATATATATAAATATTACCCACCAACCCAAGATATACTTAACCCTCCCATTATTTCAAACAAGTTTACTTAACCCCTACTCAAGTTAACATGTTCATTCAATCCCTATGGATTCAACCAGGTTAAGTATTCAATTTCATTTCCATATTTATGGTTATAATGTACTAGACCTCCCACACTAAGCCTACAACTTGTGGATGTTGGATATGCCAGGCGGGTCCGGGCAGCTTCTTCCACAAGTCGGACTTAACCTCGTGTCTTAGCACGTCACGTGTTTATGCACTTAGACCCCTCACACTTGTGGTCGCTGGATATGTCGGTTGGTTTCGGGCAGACTTCCACCACAAGTGTAATCTAACCTCGTGTCTAAGCACAGTTACAGTTTCTTATTGCTGTAATTCTAGGCATTTCCATTATTAACCAATTATTCCTGTGTCATTGTAGGTTTTCATGCCCCTTTCCCAAGTCATGTTCGTAATGAACCATATGCCCCAAATTAAGGTCTTTAATCACAATTGTGGTTTATGCCGCAAATTCATATTCATGTATTACATTCAAGTTATTCCCAAATTTTCCAATACAAGTTATGCCCCAATTTTAACATTTTTCCCCTTGTTCCCAATTTTACACATTCGCATATCTCAGCGTCATGCCTAGGCTCGAAGGTAATTTGACTATAAAAATAAAAGGGAAAAGAAGAAGGGAAGAGGACAGAAATGAACATAATAACGAAGTTAACATATAATGATAGAAATAGGCATAGCAAATAATAAAAATACAGTAACAAAGTTGGGCATAATGACAAGATAGGCATATCGGAACAGATCTGATGAACATGTGATATTAGAACTAATTCTAACATAATAGGGAAATCATAAACAGGCATGAGGAGATCTAAGCAATGAATTAGATCAACAAACAATGGAAGATTTAACATGATAAATAGGTATAGGCTTAAATCTAGTTCATAGTCGTGTCAGAATAACTTAATTACACAGGTTATAGCAGATCTGATATGATTCAAATAGTCACAGGATTAGATCCAAGTTATAGTCATATCATGATTAACTTTAAGTATTTAGATCTAAAATTAATGTAGACTCACTGTGATTGGATCTAGAAAATAGAAGAAAGATTGCAGATATTGAATCATAGATCTCTAAACTTGAATGACTTGATTGCTGAAGAATAAAAGGCTTAATTTAATCTGAGCAGTGGCAGCATCTAGTTCTCCATTGTTTTTGAGTGAAGAAAACAACGGGTATATGGTCTTATTTATATCCTAGAATCAACGAATCTGGTCAAGAAAGGAGTCTACGTTTAGAAAAATGAATTCTACCTCGGATCTGCAGTGGGGTCGACTCTCACTTTGTGTGTAGACCTAGGGGTCGACCCCCACTTTGTGTGTCGACCCAAGGGTCGACACCCCCTTATGGGGTCGACCCATGGGTCGACAACCCCTTGATGGGGTCGACACCCATGGATGGAAAATTTCCTGCTCGAATTTGAACTGTTTTGAATTTCTGAACTTATTTTATTTATATATTCTTCTTATGCATATGCAAACTTTAAACATTAATAACTTCTTCATATGGTGTCCGTTTTATGCAAACCAGGTGCCTATTTTGACCAAAATTGCGAGACGAACGCGATGGCATGGTCCGTTTTCCTTAATTCTGAATATTTATTTAATTATTCTTTAATTTTATCATCATTAGTGTTGTTAAAATTACAAGGTGTTACAATTTATATAAAATTGTTTATATTGTGGAGATTTATTGGTTAAGTGGCTTATGAATTCTGGTCGACCGTGGAGCACCACAAAGTCGGTAGGGGTTTCTAACGCTTGAACACGATGAACCAACACAATATGTTTTGAAAAGGGTTAAATGAAATAATTTTACCCAAAATATATTTTGATATAAAATGATTACTGATATTGATATTATTATTGGATATGTAGGTTGTTATTATAATCGAATAAAATTATAGTTGAAATGGTTATAAATAATCAATAGGAATTCATGTTTGTATTAATTCAGATGAATTAAATCTACATTTAAACCAGAATTGAGAACTCTGGAAAATTGGAAAAGTGATTGAAAATGGATTTGGATTCAGTATATGGGAATTTTAAAATCCTAGGAGATTTTAAAATGCTTTCCAAGCATCGTGAAGGATATTTTGAAGTAATTTCAAAATGGAAGTGTTTTAAAACAAGTTCTAAAAGTAATATAGTACTGAACTCACTTCAATTGCTGGAAAATAATTCTAATGATGCTCGCTACATCATTAGTGTTCATTTTCGAGTTTCTAAGTGATGGATTACTACCAAAGATTTTATTTTGAATTCCTTTGAGAAAATAAGTTGTCAAACATTCAAATTTTTTGAATTGCTATTATTATTTATAAAAATATATGATTTCAAATTGATTGGAAATAAAAACCAAGGATTTAAATTCTGAAATTTAAATTTTAACTTATAAAGTTAAATAGTTTGAAATGGTAAAAGTGAATAAATAAATAAGAATTTAGCTTAAACTAAGTTAAATAAAATTTCACTGGATCAGTGATAATTTGGAATGGAATTGGATTGTTGAGTAAGATTTTGGGATTGAGATTGGAACTAGAATTTGAAATGGATTTGACTTAGATATAGGTGAATGATTGGATTTGAGGATAGATTGATTGGAGATCAACTGGAACGGATGGATAATATGTTAAGAAGATATTGAATGGAAGTAAATGCGGGAAATAAATGGTATGCCCGACAAAATGGTATAAGTTTTTATTATATATGAGTTTATGATTTTTATGAGCCTAAATGGCATGCTGTTTGGCTGTTTGATTTTCTTTTGGATTGGAGAAAGACTAGAGAGGAGAGTTGTAGTTTTGCCGGTGCAAAGTAGACACTGGCGAAATTTTTCGCAAATTTAAGATGTTTGAAAATTTTCAGAATTTTTGAAAATACTCGTAATTAGGAATGAATTAATATTTTAATTAAAATAAATTGGTTCAGTTGAAATTGAAGTTAAAATGTAAAACAAATGATATTTAATCTAATTGATAGGGTTTGTAACGTTTTTCCTACCTTAGTAATTTCGGGGATGAAATTCTTTTAAGGGGGAAGGAATGTAACGTCCCGTATTTTTAACGATATAATAATTATTTAATTTAATTATTTAAATATCGGTTTGATAATATAAATGGCTGAAATTAAATAATTCTGGTTATTTAATAAATATATATATATATATAGTGGAATAATATATTTAATTTCCGAAATAGACGAAAATGGTTAAGTTGCAGTATTGTGTGGATTGAATAATATAAGATATTCAATTGTATTTGAATTGGAGTTATAATAATGAATATATTTATAAGACGACATTTGAGTGTATTAATTATAATATAATTATAAACGAGCTCGTAACGACGCAGTAGTTCGTAATTTAACGTTTTGAAATTTAAATGACTATACACGATTCGTTATAAGTCGGATTTCTTCGAAACAAGAAACGTCCAAATCTATTAAGCTATATTTTTCTAATGGAAGTGAAAAATCAAGATTTTGTCTTATAATTGGTAAGTTATGCCCAAATAAAATTTTGAAATAGTCATTATGAAATCATTTATAAACCATAACAGTTTATTTAATATAATTAAATATTGGTTTCGAATTTGGATAAGTTTTAAAGACGTGTTTTCAATACAATTTGTAGAATTTTTCTGTAATTTTTTATTTTGGAAAATAAGCTACTTTTTGTTTAATGTAATTTACACCCTATATCAGCGGTTTGGGATTTCACAATATAAATTAACTTGTCCATTTTATATTATTTTGGAATCGTCTCACATTGCTCATCATGACGATGTTTTTATTTTTTTGATAGTGGTACGTAAAGTAATAAACTGTGTATAACACGATGCCTTAAAATCTAACGTGTATATATATAATTTGGTTTCTTCACTGTTAAGTCTCGTACTCCCCTATTCTTTCAAATGCAGGCTTATATTGTGGCTAAGACAACACGCTTAAGCTAAAGTAGGATAGCTAACCTACATGTACTTGCTCTTCCTTACCAACTAAGTACCCTCTTCTATAAATACTGAAGCTTATCCATTGGTCTCATTGGTTTCCTAAAGAAAAACAGTGGAAAATAAATAAATGAAAACCAGGCCTTTAAAATTATTATAACAAGCTAATACTTCCACTAAAAATCTCAGAAATCATATATATGAAACCTACATCACCTACTCACCATTCTTAGACCTATTATAATAAAAAGTGACGCGTTCTTTCTCTTTTCTGGAGTTCGAGACATGGAGAGCTAAAGCCGGCTTTGATTGGGAGAGTACGAATGGGAAGATGAAGCTGTACGCAAGGTGCTCGTGATGAGTTTGAACATCCTATCCGTCACACATGTGGACAGTGAAGGATAGGGGTGGAAAAACTTTCAGGTGGAGTTCAAAATGGAGGAAGTTTTGCAACCAGTTATCATTCTTGGATTTGTGAGGAGCAGTTTTCGCATATACTAGGAACTAGTGAAGATACAGAGAAAGTGGAGTCGGCTCAGCAATTCTCCGGCGAGACTCTAGTGATCAGTGGAAGCATAAGAGAGGAGTTTAACGATGGGTTGGTTTGGAATACCGTGTTATATTGAAGAGAGCTTAGAGATTTAAAAGAAACAAAAATGAAAAAATGTCTAGAGGTTGACGTTGCGGTATGTATTTACTAGAGATGGAGATGTTGCATGAAAAGTCTGGAGCTTCGTAACCATATATGGGAGAAGATACTATTTAAAGCAGAGTTTGAAAGTAACGATAAAAGTGGAGTTAACAGTATTTGGAGCTTGCGGTTAAGTCTGGTGGAAAGAGAATTAGAGAGAAATGATGGTGTATGTAAGAAGAAAGTATGGTGCAAAAATTTAGAAATGGCTTCTAATTTTATACTGGAATGGAGTACATGTTTTGGAGAAGTAAGCTACTGTAGCGTAGCATGGGTCGGATACAAGGAGGTGGGCTTAATATAAGAATAATTCCCGTAAGTAAGGAAGAAAAGAAAATTAAAAACGCAATAAAAAGAAAAAGAAGAATTTGGAGCAGCGAGTTATATATGAGTGGAGTTGGAAACGCTGGGTACATGTTTTAATCGGAGAAGAAATTTTAAATGGGTGGCTTCTGAGCGTACGTAGGCCAACTCAGAGAAAACTAGCATGAGGCCCATTTTAATATTTTTTATTTATATAAAGTTTAATTTTAAACTATATAACGTATTAAATTTGTAAATGTCATAACTTAGGCATACAATATCAGAATGACGAACCGTCTGTCACATTAGAATCATAGGGTTACAGGCTACGTACTGGGACCAGTCTGGAATGATTCAAAGCAAGTTTAATTTACGGAGAAATTAAACGTCTGGACTAATCCACTGACGTTAATCACTATTCAACGGTGAAAGACCAAGGGGAGTAAACTCACTAACTCTGATCCATTCTATAATTTTATAAACGTTATTTAATATTGATAAATGATAATTGATTGCTATGTGTTGGTTGTTTGGATGAAATTCTTATTAATTGGTTGAAATTTTAGATATAGTTATATATATAAACCGTTAGTCAAATATTGATTCCATCTATTATAATATTTCATATTGATATGAAATCTATGTTATTATGTTGATTAACATATGTGAATACAGGGAAACAGATTGAAGGAATCCAACTGGATTCCTCAACAATTATTGTTATTTTTTTATATTGTGTTATATGATGTGGTAAATAATCTATGATTGATTATTGGGTGATTGGGATGTTTGAATAACATTGACCCTAAAATAATTAATATTTAAATTTCGTAAACCATATTCGAATATATTAGAAAAGAAATTGGAGTTTTGAAAAGGAATTTCTATTTTAAAATAGAAATGGAATTTCAATTAGCTAGAATGTAATAACTTGTGTTGATTGTATAAAAACAAGTAGTTTGATTTATGAACGGTGATTATAAATGAAGCGAAAGGTTTATTGTTAAATAGTTTGAAAATATAAATTCAAGAAATGAATTTATTTAAAAGAAAAAGGGAAATCGTTTAGAAAGAAAAACAATGAAATTATTTCCATGTTCGAAATGTAAAGAGAATTGAAACAAATACATAAGGATTTGTAATTAGAATTCGACGATGTCGAGTAATTTATTTTTATGAATTATATATTAAAAAAATTAGAATTAGAAAAGAAAATCAATATTTTATTTAAAACCAATAATTTATAATGGAATATGTAATCGAAATTAAGTTGTAAACTTGGTATATAATTTACAAGAAGTTAGGTTTGTAAACAATAATTAGAAATGAGATGAAATAATTATTATAAAATAATTTGGAAATGTTTTCCAAATATAACCAGAGATGTTATATAAGTACAAAAGATGAAATGATTTTGAAGTTAAAAGTGGAGTGAAGAAAATTAGAAATTGACTAGAGATTAGTTATGTTGAACGACATTCTAAGCATTGATCTGATGTTGGTTTCGGCTTTCGGGGTTGATACTTAGGAAGTTGTTCTCTTACTAGTTTACGGTTAGTGACCGATGGACATGGAAGAATAGTGATGCGTGAATAAGATATGGAAATGTTTTCCAATGTTAATAACGTAATTTTCGAAATACAGGAAATAAGGAGTTGTGAATATATGGAAATGTTTTCCAAGAAATTCTGAAAGGCTAAGCGAGTTAGGAAAATATTTGTGTTAAGATATTTAAGGGAAATTGGGAAATGAAATGTTTATTAATAAATCTATTGAAAGGGGCTCAATTTTGAGTAATGATTAATCGATAAGATTTCCATTTGGAAATATGACTGTTGTTAGTATGTATGTTTTACTTTGATAGTTAAATAACCGACTATCAAAGCTGTTGACGATTTTCCCATTGTAAATACGGAGAGATTGGGATCAGATTTATTTTCTAAAATCCACTCTATATGGGTGTTAGCGTTGTGAATCAAATACTAAAGAAAATTGAAGATGGAGTTTATGCAAGGACTGTTCTACCGATCCTAGGTAGAAATTGCCTAAGATGGATTTACAGAATAGTGCCTTCGGTTTGTCCAGTCCTAGGACAACGTGTATGGACGAATGTCTGACAGAGTATATCTAATAGATCGCATAAGTTGATCGCTTCAAACGTAATTACGTTGGTGGCAGAGGAACTCGTTTCTCTTAGCCTTATACCCGTGGTATTTTTAGGGAAATCAATTTGTGTTTTGGCGGGTATGACGATGTGGCATTTAAAGTAAATGAAGGTGTGATCTGTCAAAAAACATTACGACCTCAAGCCTCATCAACCAGGGAATGAAAAAAAACCGGGCAGGCAGCATGGCCAAGTGGGTCGCTCCCAATTAGGGTATATTATCACCATCTAGAGAATATTCGTATATGTTACTTCTTTTCATTTTTGAATCTCCCGGGAATGGTTATGTTGTTATACCAACCGTAAGTTGACAATATATTCGGAACATTCAAGCGAAATGAATGGCTGGTCGTGTGTGACCGAGTTATAAGATGTTCTTGTTGAACTCCAATGTATCCCCTCTAGAGTACACTGATCGGAAGGTGGTTCCATACCTTGTCATAGTTGGATATCCATTCACCAATAAGAGCCCATGGTTTTTGATTTTATATTATATATATGGAGCGTGAGATGCAAGCCTTCCACTAGATTGTTATTTACTTGTATTAGACACTATTATAATATCAGAATAATATTTTTTTTAAGAATGTTTTGGGTTATCGTAAGGTAAAAATCATTCGTGTTTATGTGAAGATCGGTCTTACGATTACCATTTCCTTGAAAAGGATTTTGAAAAGTTAAACCAAGTTATTGGAGTTTATTCACACCTGTCGCATAACTTACCCAGAGTTTGTTTTGTTTTGTTTTACCCTAAACTCTTGGGTGCCCAAATTTGTACGAAAGTCAAGTAGTCGGGATTTTACAAATACACTTGGAAGAGTTTGGAGCAGGAGGCTTCGATGTTGGATATATATAGAGTTTATTTCCATTGTGATGTTATATGTTGTACTCTGACAATGGTATGTATTACAAGTTATAGTTTTGTATTACAAAAATTGTTATGTAACATATTTTATTCGTTCCGCTATGAGATTCGTGTTTACTCTGATTTTTTTCTGTTGTGAT
This sequence comes from Allium sativum, assembly GCA_030737875.1. NCBI lineage: Eukaryota > Viridiplantae > Streptophyta > Magnoliopsida > Asparagales > Amaryllidaceae > Allium > Allium sativum. Next base: position 966,023,901 of record CM060922.1, on the reverse strand, counting down.
CTTCTTCTTCTATTCCAACTTTCTTTCTATTTCTCACCCTCTAACTTCTTTCCATCAATGATCTGGTATTTCTGATGCTTGAATAGTCGACATTGTGGTTTATGTTGATTTTCAGGGTCGAAAATTCTTGGGTCGTTACAACTTCTGAGCCGCATCCTTGGCCTCTAATCCACTCTCTTCCTCTTCATAATCACAAACTATTCTGTAGTGACCTGCCTTTTCGACCGCTTCAAGTCGGTAATTAAACCAATTTAAATCGCTTGAAACGACAGATAGTTATTTTGCTTACCAGGTATAATCAGAATCAAATACAGAAATCGTAGAATAAATAAACTCCAATATCTCACAGCAAAAATATTTTACACAAAATATCAGAGTTTTACAATAAATTTTACACAGTAGAATATAAAATACATACATAAATTTTTAAAGCAAAATGAAGTTTTTTAATATTTTTTTGTCGGCTTGCGCGCGCATGCGTATTCATATGCCTCTCTTCTTTACAAGTTGGAAATCTATAATCTGCAACACTTGTATCTGACCCGAGCATTCCATGCAAAACATAAAACTCTCGAGTAAGGATTAATCTTTTTTCAAGTAAATTTGTTCAAAAGCAATACTTAAATATAATCGTTAATCCCATAACTATATGAATTAACTAAAATCCAAGATACATGCCAAATGAAAATTGCCAAATATTTATGGTCAATAAATCTTGTGCAGAATCAAAAGCAACATGAGATAATACAAGGGGCACAGTCCAAATGGCGGCCTAACAGATCGAAGAAAAAAACAATAGCAGGGGTAAAAAATGTGTAAACTATCAAATGATAAATGACAGGTAAGAGGCAACGAATGAGCAGCTGATGCTAGGTGGTACAATAATCCCATTTTTTTACAAGTAAATTTTACAGTCTTATTTTATTTAATGTCAACAAAACCCAAAATTGTCCAAGTATACTTGCCAGCATATGTAAGATGCCAATATGAATAAGATAATAAACTACCAAGGTGTCCATACTTAAAATCAAGCAGGCAGTACATGTTTCAATATTTTAACAAGTGTAACGACCTGTATTTTTGGTCGATTTATTTTAAATATTTAATATGGTTTTAAATATTGTGTTGATAATATAAATGAGTTTTATATGAAATTTATCGATTTATAATCGATATACGATTTATTTCGAATATATACGATTATTGAAATATGTGAATCTGAAATAATTCAATTGGAAATTTAAAGCGGAGTCAAAATGATTCAAATCATTTATAGAAATTCTATTTGAATTAGAACGATAATAATTTATTTATTTTCGATGAATTTGATTGTTTGAAATCAATTCATATTTTAATAAATTGAATTTAATTTGAATAGTCAGTTTTAAATTTATATCTTTTCCAGACGATCGGATGAGGCTTTAGAACAAGTTCTAGAGTGTTTAGAAGTGGTTAAACCCTAGATACGCCAGCTGTTATGTCTCGATTGGAGTTCAGAACCCCGAATTATATTATTAAAAAATTTAGGAGGATAAGAACAAAATCAAATCAGATTAAATTAAATATCAAATCGCAATTAAAACTCATGTACCTTACACAGACTACTACTTCTACGCTAAGATTTCTCTTCATCTATATAAAACGCAACTTTCCTCCCTTATTTTATTTTCATTTCAATCTTCTGCAAAACAAATGGCAAGCTTCAAAGACCACTCTCTCCTATTAGTTTATTAATTCAATATCAAACGAGATTCAGCAAAAGAAAAATCTGATTTCCATTCCAAACCAAACCGCGACATTCTCTTTGCAAAATCAGTTTAAAAATCAAATAATAAAGTGTCGATCCTTTCTTTCCGCTCCATTAATTGGAATCGCGACTGCTTTCCATTTTTCAACAGATCGATTAAATAAAAAAGGAATTGCGATCTAAGAATAAGAAAAAAAGAGAAGTCCACTGAAACTTGATTCGAGATGGAAGTGGTCGCAATAGGAGGTGGATTATCGAGGGTTGTCCTGAGATAGTAGATGGGTATTGGAGGCGCCGTGATTCTAGGTAGGAGCCGATACTGGTATTAGGTCAATCTAGTGTGTGTGTGTGAGATGAACGGAGGGTTGAATGAGCTAGGTGATATCGGAGTTCAAATTTTAGTGATGGCGACTGCAAGGACTAGGAAGATTTGGAGTCGGCAACGGGGAGTTTAGGGGATTTGGCTGATTGGGTCAACAACTGGATAATGTGGGGGTCCGATATGGCATTTAGGGATTGTGGAGTTGCGTGATTTTTCTGGGAAGAATTTAAGGACCTGCACAGAAAAGCCATGAAGCACGGAGGGTGAGGCAATGGATACAATTGGGCACATTGAACATATGTTTACAATTTTGGGTAGAAATCTGGATGAGCTTTGTGTGGATGTAGTGTCTCCATTATATTGTGTTTAATTGGAAGAAGTTATGAAGTTGGAAAGTAGTAGTTCCACGAGATTGGAGTTTTAAGGTAACAGATTTAAATTACTTCGTAAGTTATATCAATTAATTTATTATATGTAAATACAAATATATATATGTATGATCTTTTAAAAATTAAAGAAAAATTCTAATTGTTACAAGGTCTCAAAATTACGAAGGATAAGTCTAGTTGGAATCGTAGCTTTGAATTTAACGAGAAGTGAATTAAATTGGAATAAGTCACTAATAAAAATAAGGTGAGTAAATCTCACTCAATTTATTATTTCGAATTTTTTTTTAGTCGTTAAAAATAATTGATGGTTGTTTGGTTGCATTAAAATATTACTGTGGCTACTATTAAATATATATTTGTTATTTAGGCTTGGTGTTTGTGGTTATTATATATATATATATATATATATATATATATATTGGTGATTGGATTCCTGTAGTACCATTTAGCGGACGCCCGCAGTATCATTAGCGGAAGACCCTATACGCTTCATGCAATGATAGTGGATGACCTTCTATACCGCGATATCCTGCCTTGAAGCAAGATGAGTATTATTTATGTTAGCTAAGTCTGTGGATGCAGGAAAACAGGTTGGAGGGATCCAACTGGATTTCCTCAAAAATATTATTATTTGTTTGTTTACATATATATTATCATATATGATGTGTTAGAAAACCTATGAGTGATAATTTGGTGTTTTTTATTGATTAAATATCACTGGGCCTAAATGTTGATTTATAAAAATATCGTGAAAAGGATATTTGAGTTTTAAACGGATAAACCTATTTTTAAAAAAGATAGAATTTGAATATCGAATGGACTGAGAAATATTAACTTGTTTTGAATAAACAAAACAAGTATTGAAATTTATAAACGATGTTTATAAATTAAATAATACGGGAAATTGAAGTATTGAATTTATAAACGATGTTTATAATTTAAATAATGTGGGGAATTGAAATAAATTTATGAACGGTGTTTATAAATGAAATGGGGAAATTATCATTTAGATAAATTGGGAAAATGTAAATTCAGATGTGAATTTAGAAAGGGGAAATTTATTTTTCCAAAGCAGAAATTTAATTTCAAAAATGAATTTGAAATCAAGACTTGTTTAAAAATATAAACAAGTAAAATAAATGATGTTTATAAAGAAAGGTGAAAATTTTTAATTGGATAATTCAAATATTTAAATTCAAATATTTAAATTCAAATATGAATTTAAAATGAGAATTGAGAACCGTTTTAAAAAGGGAAATAAGGAAATCTATTCTGATGATTCAGAATATAAATTAAAATAAATCCAAACGAATTTATGGTTAGAATTCGACTATGTCGAATTTATAAGAATAAATTATATTCAAAAAGGATATTTAAATGGTGTTAAATAGAAAATGAAATAAAATATGAAAATAGATTATATATTATATATAAGTTATAATAAATAAAATATTCCAAATATGATTTGGGTTTTAAATAAATTTTTAAATGAAGCTTGTTTTTAATATATAAACAAGGATGTTAAATTCGTAAAAAATGTTAATAAATATAGCAAGGTAATTATCATTAGATATATAATTGAAAAGTTTAAATTCAAGTATGAATTTAAAAGGGAAATCGGAAATCATTTCGAGAAGAGAACGATAGATTTTATTTCAGAGCTCGGGATATAAACTGGATGGAAATAAATCTAAAGGATGTATTTCTGGAATTCGATTTCATCGAATTACATAAAATAATTTGTTTCTAAAGGAAATTGGAAGTAATATAGAATTCAAATTGTAATTGAGGTTCTAACTAAGTTAAATGTTGAAGGGAATGATTGATGATTTAGGAAAATTGGAAATGTTTAAATTTGATTTAGAAAACCAGTTTAATTTATATTTAAATATTAAATAATGGAGTTGGAATTTATTAAACAAACGCTGTTTAACTTTATATTTAAATATAATTAAAAAGAACTCACCGTAACGCGGTATTTTGTAATTTGGCGTTTCAAACATCAATTGAGTATACATAACTCAATTTAAGTCGAAATTCTTTGAAACAAAAATCATCAGGACCAATTTGATAATAGTTTTCTAGTGGAAGAGAAAAATCTGGATTTCGTCGTATAGATTTTGAGTTATGTCAAAATCAAATTTTTAGAAAAGCAGCACCATAACCATTATAAAACCATAACGGTTTATTAATTAAAATCGAAGTATTCTAAGTTAATAAAATATGCATTTTCAATTTAAAAATCCAGATTTGAGTTGTAAAATAAATATGAACTCATGTTGTGTAAATGAAATGATTTTTGAAACAAAAATCAGTTTTTTAATTGTTGAATAGAATTAACTAATTTAAAGAATAATTAGTTAATGAGATTTTGAATTAAAATTGGACTTGGGATAAGTAAAAGAGGTTTGTAAATTTATTTTCGGAATCGAATATGAACCTTGAATTAAGAATGGAATTAGACTTGTTTATAAGTGAATTAAAATATATTTGAACAAGATATGTTCAAACTAAAGGGATTTAGCAAAAGAGCTAATAAAAAGAATAAATTAGCGAATGGAGTCAGGAATGACTGGATTTAGTTGGGACAAATTGGAAACACGTGAACATGTGTTAGACAGATATGGGTTGAAGTGTAGAAAGATTATAATTCGTGTGCCCGACAAAAAGGTACACGTTTAATTCCATTTGAGATTTTATGCGCCGAAACGGCAAGCCACTTGGCTTTTTGATTTTCTTTTTAATGGAAAGAGCCTAGAGAGGCGAGTTGAGGTTTGAACTATTGACCGATACAAAGGAGGTGCTGGCGAAATTTTCTGGAAATTTAAGGAGAAAGAATATTTTTAAGAAAAACTAATAGTTAGAAATCAATATATCAATATATGTAAAATTCGATAAGGAAACAAACTTAAAAATAGAATATTATAAACAAAAAGGTGATTTATAATTAAATCTGATAAAATTAGAAAGAGAAACGCATACGGGTTTACAAATGAGTAATTGAATTTTATGGTGTTGAGTATTCGAGGCAATTGGTCTTATCTGTTTTGAAGTTATTGATGATTTCAGTCAAGGTCTGATAGGTAATTATACCCAAACTTGATTGATTTAATTATTAATCAATAAATTGGGGATTCAGTCTTGGGGATAAATGTTTAAAGAAATTTAGTTGAATGAAATATTATGGGTTGTTGTAACGGTGTTTTATACAACATTCATTTTAACCCAAGGAAGTGAAATTTTGGAAATAAAATAAATAAATATTTCCTAAGTGTAGAAATGAATGGGCGTGAAAGAGATAAGTAATTGGAATATTTTCCAATTATAAATAGAAGGTATTTTCTATGTATAGAAAGTAAAAGAAGGCGATAATTGGAAATATTTTTCTAAGTATAGAAAATAAAAGAAGGCGATGTATGGAAATGTTTTCCAAATAGCGTAAGAGGCCAAGATGATTATTGAAAATATTTGGTTAACAAATATTGATAAGGAAATGCAGAAAGGATTTAATTAATGAATAAAATATTAATTAAAGGGCACAGTGATTTGTTTGATGCTTTTGTTGAATGTTTGTTTTTGTTCGATAGTTAAATAACCAACTATCGAAGTATTTGTCAATATCGTTGTCGATATAGAGAGACCAGTTGGATTATTATCCGAGAACCACTCCATATTGGTAGTAGCGTTGCGAATCATATCATATGAAGATAATCGAAGATGGAGTAAAGTGCAAGGGCTTTTTCTGTTAATCTTAGGTAGAAATTGCCTAAGATGGGTTAATGGAAATTGTGACTTTGGTTTCGTTCAAACCCAGAATGAACGCATATGGACGAATGTCTGATAGGGTATGTCCAATGATCGAATACGTTGGTCTGTATAAATATATATGATGGTGGAGAATCTATTCTCTTAGAATAATATCCATAATATATTTATGCAAATCAATTAATGATTAACGGAAATGCGGCATTCAAAGTGATTGTGTTATAAATGAATTGTAAGTAATCGTAGCCTCAGGCCTCAACAACCAGGAAATGACAAAAATTGGGCAGGCGGCATGGCTATGTGAGTAGCTCCCATTAGGGTGTATTATCACCTATCTAGAGAAATTCATTTATTTCCTTATTCTATTCAATGTTGTCCCATTCGGGGAAACGGTTGCTGATCCCAACCGTTGGTTATATACATTCGATACACTCAAGCGAAATGAGTGGTTGGTCATGTGTGGCTGGGTTACAAGATGTTCTTGTTGAACCCAGTGTATTCTCCTCTAGAGATACACTATCAGAAGGTGGTTCCATACCTTGTCATAGTTGGAAATTCATTACCCAATAAGTGCTCGCGGTTTTGATTGTATATTATGTATGTGGAGCCTGAGATGGAAGCGTTCACTAGATTTCTATTTATTTGATTTGGACCAATACTATAATATCAAAAGAGTTTTGATATAAAGATTATCATTTTCTTTCAAAAAGATTTTGAAAGTTGAATCAAGTGTTTTGGATTCTCATAAGGGAAAAACTCATTCCGTGTTATATGGCGTGGTCTTATGAGATATCATGTATTTTCTCAAACTGTTTTAAATTGTTTACTCATACCAGTCCCATGACTGACCCGGAGTTATTTTGTTTGTTTTCCCTAAACTCTTGGGTGCCCAAATTTGTACAGGCAGTCGAGTTGTTCAGGATTTTGCAGATCTATCTAAAGGAGCTTGGAGCAGGAGGATTCAGTGTTAGATATATAGCATTTTTATTTCCGCTGTGTTGTAAGTGTTGTACTTTGATAAGTGTATGTTATACAGTTAAAATTTTGTATTTCAAAAGATATGATATATTATATTCTGTTCCGCTGCGATGTGAGATTCTATGTTGTTATTTATGTTCCTCTTCTACCTTTTTATTCTTAAAAAAATTGATTCGTATTTCTATGATATTTGGGTTGGACGTGTGATTATGTAGTGAACTCAGATAGTATGGATTTGCAGGCCATTACAGTTGGTATCAGAGCTTAGGTGGAGCGAGCACCTAGGCTTTGGTGGGGTTGTGCTCATTAGAGATAGGGTCGGTAGTACCCTAGAGTGAGTTGAGTGTATATATATATACACATGAGAGCACGTATTCATTAATTGATATTAAAAAAAATTATTTTATATTTTGTGGGCTAGTTTGTTGAGTGGTTTATGAATTCTGATCGAATTGTGGGACGCCACAAAGTCGATAGGAATTTCTAAATACTTGAACAGAGAAATTGACAGAATATTGTTTTTAAGTGGGTAAATGAAATAATTTTACCCAAAAATCTATTTTGATATAGAAATAATAATTTTCTGAAATTATTGGATGTGTTGATTGTTATTATTATAATCAAAAGGGATTATAAAATGGAAATAGTTATATATAACCAAGTTGAATTTGTATAGAAATGAAATATTCAAATGAGATGAACTGGAGTTAAATTCAAACCATTGGAATTTAAATCCTGGGAAGTTTGAAATTATTTTCTGAAGTATACTAAAATAATATAGCTTTGTTTGGAAGGATTTTAAAATAAAAATCATTTTTAATGGATTTTGGAAGTGTTAAAGCACTGAACTCACTTCAGTGGCGGGGAAATAATTCTGATGATGATCGCGACATCATCAATGTTCATTTTCGAGTTTCTAAGTGACCGATCGCTACCATGGAAAAGATTTTGATGAAAATTTGGTTAAAAGAAAAAAAACTTGTTTGAAAATTCAAATGTTTTGAATTTGAAATGGTTATAAATATGTTTATATATGTATGTGATTTCAAAAGGATTTGAAATAAAAACACGGAAATTTGAATGTTGGAATTTAAATTTTAACTTAAGTTAAATGAATTGAAAGAGATAAACTGATTTTGAATCAATTTGAATGAATTTAAATTCATATGAATGGAATATGAATTGAATGTGAATATATTAATTGTAAATCATTCGGATAAAATGAATGCGAGCATATATGAAGTGCAATATAAATGAGAACCAAAAGTTTTGGATGGAAATAAAATTGTAGAAATTGAAATGTTGAATTTTAACATAGATGAATTTTGAAAAGTGAATGGGTTTGTATCATTTTCCTACCTTAGTAATTTCGGGGACGAAATTCTTTTAAGGGTGGAAGAATGTAACGACCCATTTTTTTGGACGATTTATTTTAAATACTTAATATGGTTTTAAATATTGTGTTGATAACATAAATGAGTTTTATATGAAATTTATCGATTTATAATCGATATACGATTTATTTCGAATATATATAATTATCGTAATATAAGAATCTGAAATAATTCAATTCGAAATTTAAAACGGAGTCAAAATGATTCAAATCATTTATAGAAATTCTATTTGAATTAGAACAATAATAATTTATTTATTTTCGATGAATTTGATTGTTTGAAATCAATTTATATTTTAATAAATTTAATTTAATTTGAATAGTCAGTTTTAAATTTATATCTTTTCCAGACGATAGGATGAGGCTTCAGAACCTATTCCAACTTGTTAAGAATAGTGGTTAAACCCTAGATACGTCAGTTGTTGTGTTCTGATTGGAGTTCAGAACCCCGAATTATATTATTATAAAATTTAAGTGGATAAGAGCAAAATCAAATCAGATTAAATCAAATATCAAATCGCAATTAAAACTCAGGTACCTTACACAGACTACTACTTCTACGCTAAGCTTTCTCTTCATCTATATAAAACGCAACTTTCCTCCCTTATTTTATTTTTCATTTCAATCTTCTGCAAAACAAATGGCAAGCTTCAAAGATCACTCTTTCCTATTAGATTATTAATTCAATATCAAATGAGCTTTAGTAAAAGAAAAATCTGATTTCCACTCCAAACCAAACCACGACATTCTCTTTGCAAAATCAGTTTAAAAATCAAATAATAAAGTGGTCGATCCTTTCTTTCTGGTCCATTAATTGGAATCGCGACTCCTTTCCATTTTTCAACAGATCGATTAACTAAAAAAAGGAATCGCGATCTAAGAAAAAAAAGTGAAGTCCACTGAAACTCGATTCAAGATGGAAGCAGTCGCAATAGGAGGTGGATTATCGAGGGTTGAGCTGAGATAATAGATGGGTATTGGAAGCGCCGTGATTCTAGGAAGGAGCCGACACTGTATTGGGTCAATCTGGAGTGCATGAAATGAACGGAGGGTTGAATGAGCTAGGTGATATCGAAGTTCGAATTTTACTGATGGTGACTACGAGAACTAGGAAGATTTGGAGTCGGCAGCAGGGAGTTTAGGTGATTTGGCTGATTGGGTCAACAACTGGATAATGTGGGGGTCCGATATGGCATTTAGGGATTGTGGAGTTGCGTGATTTTTCTGGGAAGAATTTGAGGACCTGCGCAGAAAAGCCATGAAGCACGAAGGATGAGGCAATGGATATAATTGGGCACAACGAACATATGTTTACGATTTTGGATAGAAATCTGGATGAGCTTTGTGTGGATGTAGTGTCTCCATTATATTGTGTTTAATTGGAAGAAGTTGTGAAGTTGGAAAGCAATATTTCCATAGGATTGGATTTTTAAGGTAACGGATTTAAATTACTATGTAAGTTATATCAATTAATTTATTATATATATACAACTATACATGTATGATCTTTTAAAAATTAAAGGAAAATTCCAATTGTTACAAGGTCTCAAAATTACGAAGGACAAGTCTAGTTGGAATCGTAGCTTTGAAGTTAACGAGAAGGGAATTAAATTGGAATAAGTCACGGATAAAAACCAGGTGAGTAAATCTCACTCAATTTATTATTTAAATTTTTTTTAGTCGCTAAAAATAATTGATAGTTTTTTGGTTGCATTAAAATATCACTGTGGCTATTAATAAATATATATATTAGTTATTTAGGCTTGGTATTTGTGATTATTATATATATATATATATATATATATATATATATATGTATATGTATATGTATATATTGGTGATTGGATTCCCGCGGTACCATTAGCGGATGCCCGCAGTATCATTAACGGATGACCCTATACGCCCCACGCTATGATGGTGGATGACCTTCTATACCGCGATATCCTGCCTTGAAGCAGGATGGATATTATTTATGTTGGCAAACGTCTGTGGATGCAGGAAAACAGGTTGGAGGGATCCAGCAGGATTCCTCAAAAATATTATTATTTGTTTGTTTACATATATATTTTCATATATGATGTGTTAGAAAACCTGTGAGTGATAATTTGGTGTTTTTTAATGATTAAATATCACTGGGCCTAAATGTTGATTTATAAAAATATCGTTAAAAGGATATTTGAGTTTTAAAAGGAGAAATCTATTTTTAAAAAAGATAGAATTTGAATTTTGAATGGACTGAGAAATATTAACTTGTTCTGAATAAACAAAACAAGTATTGAAATTTATAAACGATGTTTATAAATTAAATAATACGGGAAATTGAAGTATTGAATTTATAAATGATGTTTATAAATTAAATATTGTGGGGAATTGAAGTAATTTATGAACGGTGCTTATAAATGAAATGGGAAAATTATCATTTAGATAATTTAGGAAAATGTAAATTCAGATTTGAATTTAGAAAGGGAAAATTTATTTTTCCAAAGTAGAAATTTAATTTCAAAAATGAATTTGAAACCAAGACTTGTTTAAAAATATAAACAAGTAAAATAAATGATGTTTATAAAGAAAGGTGAAAAATTTTCATTGGATAATTTAAATATTTAAATTCAAATATGAATTTAAAATGAGAATTGGGAACCGTTTTAAAAAGGGAAATAAAGAAATCTATTCTGATGATTCGGAATATAAATTAAAATAAATCCAAACGGATTTATGGTTAGAATTCGACTATGTCGAATTTATAAGAATAAATAATATTCAGAAAGGATATTTTAATTGTGTTAAATAGAAACTGAAATAAAATATGAAAATAGATTATATATTATATATAGGTTATAATAAATAAAATATTCCAAATAAGATTCGGGCTTTAAATAGATTTTTAAATGAAGCTTATTTTTAATATATAAACAAGGAAGTTAAATTCGTAAACAATGTTTATAAATATAGCAAGGTAATTACCATTAGATAATTGAAAAGTTTAAATTCAAGTATGAATTTAAAAGGGAAATCAAAAATCATTTCAAGAAGAGAACGACAGATTTTATTTTAGAACTCGGGATATAAAATGGATGGAAATAAATCCAGAGGATGTATTTTTGGAATTCGATTTCATCAAATTACATAAAATAATCTGTTTCCAAAAGAAATTGGAAGTAATATAGAATGCAAATTGTAATTGAGGTTATAACTAAGTTAAATGTTGAAGGGAATAATTGATGATTTAGAAAAATTGGAATTGTTTAAATTTGATTTAGAAAAACAGATTAATTTATATTTAAATATTAAATAATGGAGTTGGAATTTATTAAATAAACGATGTTTAACCTTTATATTTAAATATAATTAAAACGAACTCGCCGCAGCGCGTTAGTTCGTAATTTGGCATTTCGAACTTCAATTGAGTATACATAGCTCAATTTAAGTCGGAATTATTTGAAACAAAAATCATTAGGACCGATTTGATAATAGTTTTCTAGTGGAAGAGAAAAATCTGGATTTCGTCGTATAGATTTTGAGTTATGTCAAAATCAAATTTTCAGAAAAGCAGCGTCATAACCATTATAAAACTATAATGGTTTATTAATTAAAATTGAAGTATTTTAAGTTAATAAAATACGGATTTTCAATTTAAAAATCCAGATTTGAGTTGTAAAATAAATACGAACTCATGTTGTGTAAATGAAATGATTTTTGAAACAAAATCATATTTTTAATTGTTGAATAGAATAAACTAATTTAAAGAATAATAAGTTAATGAGATTTTGAATCAAAATTGGACTTGAGATAAGTAAAAGAGGTTTGTAAATTTATATTCAGAATCGAATATGAACCTTGAATTAAGAATGGAATTTGACTTCTATATAAGTGAATTAAAATATATTTGAATATGATATGTTCAAACTAAAGGGATTTAGCAAAAGAGCTAATTAAAAGAATAAATTAGCGAATGGAGTTAGGAATGACTGGATTTAGTTGGGATAAATTGGAAATAGGTGAACATGTGTTAGAAGGTACAGGATGAAGTGTATAAATATTGTAACAACCCGGAAAATCCGAACCAATTTAAAATTTTTATTTTGGCTGTTTCAGTAAATTTTGAATAGTTAAAATAATTTATTTTAAATAATAACTGTAATGACCCGGATTTTTAGCGGCTTTGGTTATCGACATAAGCACGATGTCGATAACCAAAACATCGAAAAATCCTGGTAATTAGTGAAAGAAATTAGAGGGTGAGGAAAGATAAGATAGAAACTTAGAATAGAAGAAGAAGAACACAACATCAGAGTAACACAAACCTCACAGCAGAACGAATAACATATAATATATATAACATAACTTGAAATATACATCTGCACTTACATATACACATCATTATCAAAGTACAGCACTTACAACACAGCGGAATAATAATAGCGATATAATTCTGAAGCCTCCTACTCCAGCTCTTCAATGTATCTGTAAATCCCGACTACTTGACTGCCCATACAAATTTAAGCACCCAAGAGTTTAGGGAAAACAACAAAGTAAACTCCGGGTCAGTCATGGGACTGGTGTGAGTAAAACAATTTAAACAGGTATATGAACAAGTAAACGATATCTCATAAGACCACGCCGTAGAACGGAACGGGTTTTTCCCTTATGAGAATCCAAAATATCTTTATATCAAAAACCTTTTGATATTATAATAATGTCTATGTACAAATAGATATCAACTAGCAGAAACGCTTTCATCTCACGTTCTACATATATATTATACAATCAAAATCGCAAGCACGTATTGGATAATGGATTTCCAACTATGAAAAGGTATGGAACCACCTTCCGATCAGTGTACTCTAGGAACGATACACTGGAGTTCAACAAGAACATCTTGTAACTCAGCCACACATGACCGACCACTCATTTCGCTTGAGTGTATCGAATGTACATCACCAATGGTTGGGATCAGCAACTGTTCCCGTATATATATGGGACAGCATTGATAGATTTAAGAAACAAATGAATATTCTCTAGATAGATGATTATACACCCTACTTCAGTGCGACCGACTTAGCCATGCTGCCTGCCCGATTTCTGTCATCTACCGGTTGATGAGGCTAGAAGCTACGCTTTATCATCACATCAGATTCACTTCGAATGCCACATTGTCAGATCCATCAGAATCACTAATTGACGTCTACAACCATACATTACGTGTCAGCTAAAAGAAGTTTCCTTCTCCGCTTCCACTCTTGGTACGGTTGGAGAAATCAATGTACGTGACCTTTCTGGAAATACTCTGTCAGACATCCATCTTCGTTCACTTAGAAATGTCACATCGTCATACCCGCCAAATCACAAATTGACTTATCCAAAAATAACACGGGTATACAGCTAAGAGAAACGAATTCCTCCGCCACCAAATGTGAATACGTTTGAACAGATCAACTTACGCGATCCATTAGATATACTCTGTCAGACCTTCGTCCATACAAGTTGTCCTGGGACTGGACAAACCGAAGGCACTATTCTGTAAACAGGATAGCCCTTGCATTTTACACCGTCTTCAATTATCTTTGGCATATATGATTCGCGACGCTTATGCCAATACAGAGTGGTTCTTTGGATAATAATCCAACCGGTCTCTCCATATTAACAACGTTAAAATGGTCAAAACTTCGATAATCTGTGAGTTAACTATCAAAGAAAAACAAGTGTGCAAACAACGATATTATTACCGGATGGAAATTATATCAAACAAACATCATTTAACATTTATCTCTTTAGTTCATTTTACATCTCCTGTTTCCCTATATTCAACATTTGCTATTTTCTATATTTAGAAAATATATGTTATCAACACCGGAAACATTTCCATTCCTTGTTTTCTGTATTTAGAAAACATTTCTGATTCTTGTTTGGAAAACATTTCCAAAACTCCTTTACGATCAAACCTTACCATTTCTTAGTTAAGAAGGAAGTCACTCAAGTTGGGGTATAATTACCTCTCAGACCTTAACTGAACAGCGTTATAACTTCAAAATGGTCAAAGTTTATCTTTTAATCTTTAACAACTTCTTTACGCCTTTCTCGGATCCAATTTTACTAATCTACTTCCATATTTAAAACATTGGTTATAACGATAACGTTAAAATCCCTACTTTCGAATTATCTAACTTTAATTATAACTTCTATTCTTATTAGTGAATAATTAACCTAACACTTATTTATTTATAAATAAATAAATCTCTATTTAAACACTGGAAAGTATAAGTACTTTCCCGAATTCGATATAATCGAATTTGCCGATTAATTCTTCTTCGAATAACCTATATTCGATTAACTCCTCTTCGAATAACCTATATTCGATAATCTCTCTTCGAATAACTAATATTCGATAACTCTTCCTTTTAAAATATCTCATATTTGAAAATCTCACTTCGATTAAACTATAATCGATAACTCCCTTCGATGAAACTAACATCGATAACTCCTTTCGATGAAACTAACATCGATAACTCATTTCGATGAAACTAACATCGATTTATTTAACTCGACGAACTTAACTCGACTAACTTAACTTGACTCGACTAACTGGACTTACTTGGTTCGACCAATTCGATTCGATTAACTAACTTTCGAATACCATATTCGATTAACTCCTTTCGAATGTCTATCTTCGATTAACTTTATTCACTTTATAAAGATTTCCTTTTTAACAACGTTTTATTCATTTGAAAAGATTTACTTTTAAATAACGGTTCTACACTTTAAAAATGATTTCCTTTTTATAATGTTCCCTTTCCAATTCTATTTGTAAATGGTTTACAAATATTTCCTTTTCAAATTTATTCTTGAAATATTCTAACTCCTTAAATTCTCTGAAAAATTCGCCATAACCTCCTTTGTAACGGGAGCATCGGGAAAATCCCCAAACTCGCCACACAGGCCTTTCCATTCAAAAAGAAATGTTTTGAATTTATTTTCCTTTTTAAAATATCTCCTATTTATAAATATCCCAATTTATAAATATTCCTTATTTATAAATATTCAAATTTATAAATATCTCTTATTTATAAATATTCCATTTATAAATATTAGATTTTCACTATCACTTTGAAAATTCCCTTATCAACATTTCGGTATGTTATGGTATTCAATCATATCAAATCACGATGTTCAATATCGTCCAAACACATATAATTGCCCACAGATTTTATATCACATCATATAACAATATATGAAAAACAATAAAATAACTGTTGAGGAATCCAGTCGGATTCCTCCAACCTGTTTCACTGCATCACAGATGTTAGACAATATAGATAACATCACTTTCAGTTCTATATGATATATTCTGTTAAACAGAATCGATATAGAAAATTCAACTAACTGACTAGCAGTTCAATCAAACAGTCAACATACAGTCAATCAACCAATATCTAACAGTTCTAAAAATACAACATGAAATTATAAACTGTTCAGAGTTAGTGAGACTTACTCACATTGGACTGTTATCGTTAAAAACGATTAACTGTCTTTGATTTAGACGGACAATTTATTTTGCAATAAATTGTAACGAGCTCGGATGGACTTCCAGTCAGTGTCATCGTGTAGTGTCCGTCCTCACGATCCCAACGCAACTTGCTTCATCCAATTCTGATCACGTATGGTCAAGTTATGGTACTCAAAAGTTAATACATTTATATACGTGTTTAACTAAAATTTAAAAACTTGGATTGATCTAATTGGGCCTTCACCTTGAAATACGGCCCACCAAACCACACCCGTACCCGATACCCTATTCTCTTCAGAAATATCTACTCCGACTCTACACAGTAAAACAAATGCCATAGCCCAACTTCGACGCTCTACTGCTCCTCCTCCACTTCGTTGTTCACTGAACGGAAACCACCCACGTTCCTCTCTCACACTCCCCGACCTGGCCATCACCCTTCCAACTCACTCGCACTCCGTTACCCCATACCAATGTCCACCCATCCGTCATCAATTTAAGCAACTCGGTGCCTCAAAAGTTTCCGTCGAACAACATCGCTCAACCCCCAACGGCCATCGCAACCCTCAAAAGTTTGCCAATACCCTGCTATTCTTACTCGCAACTCGAATACAACCCTAAATCCATGAACTGATGCATCGATTTCTTCCAAGAATCGAACCCTAATTTACTGAGGACGCCATGAGTCAACAAAATGAAATCGAGTTCAACCAAAATGGTGTTAGCAGCAAGTTCTTGCTAGGAGAAGACCACCAGATTTTGTTTCAGCATTTTTAGGAATTGTTTTGAATTTTTAACATTTTTCTTTGATTTTCTTTTGTGGATTTTTGCTGCGTTTGTTATGGTGGAGGAGAATATTAGTCTGGTGTTTTTAGAATACATTGTGTGGTTTATAAAGATGGTGGACTTGGCTTCCTTAGGATCAAGCAAAGTTATTAGGATATTTTTGTATTGATTTTTATATTCAATTCTAATTCAACGCTGATTGTTGTTGTCCTTAAAAATTCATGTGACCACATATAATACCTAAAAATCACCAAACTGGACATGCAGCTACAGTTCGACATTACGGTCCCAACGAAACCGGTTTCCTCGAATTCCGACTCCGTATGCTCACACAGCGTATTTTTAACTGTCAAAATACTGACTGTTTTTCACTCTAAAAATCCGTTCGACCACACAGTGACTCTAAAAATCACGGAAACTGACATCTAGCAATAATTTGATGTTGCAGAACCAACAAAACTAGTTTCGTCGAATTCTGACTTCGTTTGCAAAAGTGGCTATTTTTACAGCTCTGAATGACCCATTTAAATATATAAATATATTTAAATATTATTAAATTAAATATAAATGAATTTATATTATCGTATATCTTCACATATGATATCGTCCAACTCCATAATATCATATCAGAATTTTCAGTTTGATATTTCAGATTTTTCGATTTATCGATATTCAATTTATATCGAAAATCCTTTTATAACGTAAATAAAGCGTTACGAATTATAAAGGAATTCTACAGCGACTTTTCTGAAATTTGATTTGGACATAACTCAAAATCTACACGACGAAATCCCGATCTTCCTCTTCCACTAGAAAGATATACACCACCAGCTCCACACGTTTCTTGTTTCATAGAAATCTGGCTTAAAACGAATTCTGTACATTCAGTTGAAGTTCGAATCGCCAAATAGCGAACTGCCGCGCCATTTCAAGCTCTATTATAATTATATTATAATTATACGTTCAAACCGTCGTCGATTGAATATATTCTTTATTATATTTCGAATCAAAACTCCACAAAATCTCGTATGCTATTTAATTAACATGATATTGTGAATTTCACTATTTCCGACTATTTCGACATTATAATATATTATTATATTATAATTATTAATTAAATATTCAATATTATTTAATTAAACGATCATTAACTTCTCTAAATCACAAATTATATAATTAAATAAATTAATTATAATACCCCTGACAGTGCGGGTCATTACATTCTTCCCCACTTAAAATAATTTCGTCCTCGAAATTGCTAAAAGGTAGGGGATGACCCTATCGACTGTTTAAAACATATTTGTTCTCTTCTAATCTTCAGTTTCAACTGAACCAATTTAATTTTAATTAAAATATTAATAAATCCTTATCAACGAAAATTTTCAAAAATCCTGAAAATTTTCTAACGCCTTAATCTTCGAAAAATTTCGCCAGCACCTCCTTTGTACTGGTCAATCGGTCAAACTCCAACTCGCCTCTCCGGGCCATCTCCATCCCAAAAGAAAATCAAATAGCCAAGCGGCTTGGCAATTCGGCTCACCAACATCTCAAACCCATATATAATATAAACTGGTACCTTTTTGTTGGGCATATCAAGATATCCTTTACATCTGCTGCTAATTCAGCATATACCAATGTCATCCCAATCAAATTCCAATCTTCTCTACAACACAACCATTCGCTTATATTCGAGTCAAATATCATTTCAACTCGAGTTTCTTCTCGATTCCCAACTCTTAACTTGATTTACACTTCAAATTTGAATCTCACAATCCAATTTGTCTTGATATCATTCTAATTCAATCTCAGTTACCACTCTACTGGCCTTACTTCAATTCAAATTTGCTTTCACAAATTTCTGTTAAATTTGTTTTTAATTCAAACAGTCTTTACCTGGGAGTTTTTAAATAGTTTACTCTTTTCAAAAATCAAATTTTCCTTTTTGAAATTCAACTGAGCCCTTAATCAATATTCCATTAGTTAAATCACTCCTTTATTTCTTTATCAATATTTGTTAACCAAATATTTTCAATAACCATATTGGCCTTTTATGTTATTTGGAAAACATTTCCGAATATCGCCTTCCTTTATTTCCTAAACTTTTAGAAAATATGTGCTATTTATAATTGGAAAATATTCCAATTACTTATCTCTTTTCCGATCTCTTTTATTTCTATACTTACGAAATATTCTTTATATTTTTCCCAAGCTTACACTTATTTGGGTTAAAACGGATGTTGTGTAAAACATCGTTACGACACCCCCAAATACTATATTCAACTAACTCTTATTCGACATTTGATCTTCGAGCCTGAAATCTTACTATTTATTTTGTTAATAATGAAATCAATCAAGTTGGGGTATAACTACCTCTCAGACCTTGACTGAATAACATTTATAACGTCAAAACATATAAGACTGCTTACTCAAATAATCAATACCATACAACTAATTATTCACTTTTAAGCACGTATACTCTTTCTCTTTTTAAGTTCGTTTTAACTCTAATCGATTAATTCTAACTGATTAACACTAACTGGTTAACTCTACCTGGTTAACTGTAACTGGTTAACTCTACCTGGTTAACTCTAACCGATTATCTCGACTTGATTAACTCGACTTACTTAACCCAACTGGTAAACTCTACTGAACTGGTTATTCATTACGTTCCTTTTAACAACATTTATCCATTTTTAAAGATTTACTTTTGGTAACGGTTCTTCACTTTAAAAATGATTTTTCCTTGTCAATTTGCCTATATTTATTTCATATAAATATTTCCTTTATAACTTTATTTATTTCCTACATAAGTATTTCCTTTTAACTCTTTATTTATTTTCACAAGTATTTCCTTTATATTTGGTTTCCACAAATATTTCCCTTATATTTGGTTTCCACAAATATTCCTCTTATATATTCTAACTCCTTAAATTTCCAGGAAAATTTGCCATAACCTCCTTTGTACCGGGAGCATCGGGATATTTCACATAGCCTCCCATGGCCCTCACCAATCCCAAAAGAAAAGAAAAGCCAAGCGGCTAGCCAATTCGGCTCACAAATCTCATGCTTATATCAAATATAAACTTGTACCTTTTGTCGGCATATTAACTTTATACCCTACCACTTGTTACCAATTCTGCATATACCATGCCATACCAATCAACTCCAAACAGTTTATATCCTCAAATCACATCTCATTCTTAACTCGAGTTCCATTCTCGATTTTCACAATTTTAACTCATCGATTCCAATACTATTTCAGATTATTCACTAATCAAATCCAGTTTTATCTAACTTAGTTCAAGTTAAATTTTATTTATTTTTACTTATACCATCTCAATCCATTTAACTTTTTAAGTTAAATTTAAATTCCAGATTTTTAAATTCCTGGGTTTATTTCAAATCAATTTGAAATCATAATACCAATTCAAAACATTTGAATTTCTAAACCACTTGTTTTCTCAAAACAATTCAAAAACAAAGCCTTTGGTAGTAATCCTTCACTTAGAACTTGAAAATGAACACTGATGATGTGGCCACACTCATCAGGGTTATTTCCTAGTTTATCGAAGTGAGTTAAATACTGTAAACCATTTCTAAGCATTTCCCCTTTTTGAAACAAATTTCAAAATATAATTCCAACTGTTTGTAAAGCGATTTAAAATCTCCCAGGATCTTAAATTTTCCTTATATTAAATCCAGATTCATTTAGAAACACCTTTCCCATTTCTGGGATTTTAATTCCAATTCTGATTTTAATTTGAGATTTTAATTCAATTTATTTCCACATATTTTACTTATATAAATTCTGATTAGTTATATATAACCATTTCAACTATAATCTTACTCAATTATAATCACAACCAATATATCTAATATATATTTCCTCTATATCAGAATAAACTCTGGGTAAACTTATTTTAATTTACCCTCTTTACAAAACATATCGTGTCGACACATCGTATTCGAGTGTTTACAAACTCCTACCGATACAGTGGATCAAACTGATCGACCAGAACTCATCAACAACTCAACCAATGAATCCCCACAATATAAAACAATTTTTTTTATATCAATAACAAATACGCACTAGTATATATATACTCAAACTCAATCTAGGGTATTACTAACCCTATCTCTACCGAGTCACTCCACAAAGCCAAGTAATTCTTAACTTAAGCTCTGATACCAAATGTAATGACCCGGATTTTTAGCGGCTTTGGTTATCGACATAAGCACGATGTCGATAACCAAAACATGGAAAAATCCTGGTAATTAGTGAAAGAAATTAGAGGGTGAGGAAAGATAAGATAGAAACTTAGAATAGAAGAAGAAGAAGAACACAACATCAGAGTAACACGAACCTCACAGCGGAACGAATAACATATAATATATATAACATAACTTGAAATATACATCTGTACTTGCATATACACATCATTATCAAAGTACAACACTTACAACACAGCGGAATAATAATAGCGATATAATTCTGAAGCCTCCTGCTCCAGCTCTTCAATGTATCTGTAAATCCCGACTACTTGACTGCCCATACAAATTTAGGCACCCAAGAGTTTAGGGAAAACAACAAAGTAAACTCCGGGTCAGTCATGGGACTGGTGTGAGTAAAACAGTTTAAACAGGTATATGAACAAGTAAACGATATCTCATAAGACCACGCCGCAGAACGGAACGGGTTTTTCCCTTATGAGAATCCAAAATATCTTTATATCAAAAACCTTTTGATATTATAATAATGTCTATGTACAAATAGATATCAACTAGCAGAAACGCTTTCATCTCACGTTCTACATATATATTATACAATCAAAATCGCAAGCACGTATTGGATAATGGATTTCCAACTATGACAAGGTACGGAACCACCTTCCGATCAGTGTACTCTAGGAACGATACACTGGAGTTCAACAAGAACATCTTGTAACTCAGCCACACATGACCGACCACTCATTTCGCTTGAGTGTATCGAATGTACATCACCAACGGTTGGGATCAGCAACCGTTCCCGTATATATATGGGACAGCATTGATAGATTTAAGAAACAAATGAATATTCTCTAGATAGGTGATTATACACCCTACTTCGATGCGACCGACTTAGCCATGCTGCCTGCCCGATTTCTGTCATCTACCGGTTGATGAGGCTAGAAGCAATGCTTTATCATCACATCATATTCACTTCGAATGCCACATTGTCAGATCCATCAGAATCACTAATTGACGTCTACAACCATACATTACGTGTCAGCTAAAAGTAGTTTCCTTCTCCGCTTCCACTCTTGGTACGGTTGGAGAAATCAATGTACGTGACCTTTCTGGAAATACTCTGTCAGACATCCATCTTCATTCACTTAGAAATGTCACATCGTCATACACGCCAAATCACAAATTGACTTATCCAAAAATAACACGGGTATACAGCTAAGAGAAACGAATTCCTCCACCACCAAACGTGAATACGTTTGAACAGATCAACTTACGCGATCCATTAGATATACTCTGTCAGACCTTCGTCCATACAAGTTGTCCTGGGACTGGACAAACCGAAGGCACTATTCTGTAAACAGGATAGCCCTTGCATTTTACTCTGTCTTCAATTATCTTTGGCATATATGATTCTCGACGCTTATTCCAATACAGAGTGGTTCTTTGGATAATAATCCAACCGGTCTCTCCATATTAACAACGTTAAAATGGTCAAAACTTCGGTAGTCTGTGAGTTAACTATCAAAGAAAAACAAGTGTGCAAACAACGATATTATTTCCAGATGGAAATTATATCAAACAAACATTATTTAACATTTATCTCTTTTGTTCATTTTACATCTCCTGTTCCCTATATTCAACATTTGCTATTTTCTATATTTAGAAAATATATGTTATCAACACTGGAAACATTTCCATTCCTTGTTTTCTGTATTTAGAAAACATTTCTGATTCTTGTTTGGAAAACATTTCCAAAACTCCTTTACGATCAAACCTTACCATTTCTTAGTTATGAAGGAAGTCACTCAAGTTGGGGTATAATTACCTCTCAGACCTTAACTGAACAACGTTATAAATTCAAAATGGTCAAAGTTTATCTTTTAATCTTTAACAACTTCTTTACGCCTTTCTCGGATCCAATTTTACTAATCTACTTCCATATTTAAAACATTGGTTATAACGATAACGTTAAAATCCCTACTTTCGAATTATCTAACTTTAATTATAACTTCTATTTTTATTAGTGAATAATTAACCTAACACTTATTTATTTATAAATAAATAAATCTCTATTTAAACACTGGAAAGTATAAGTACTTTCCCGAATTCGATATAATCGAATTTGCCGACTAACTCTTCTTCGAATAACCTATGTTCGATTAACTCCTCTTCGAATAACCTATATTCGATAATCTCTCTTCGAATAACTAATATTCGATAACTCTTCCTTTTAAAATATCTCATATTTGAAAATCTCACTTCGATTAAACTATAATCGATAACTCCCTTCGATGAAACTAACATCGATAACTCCTTTCGATGAAACTAACATCGATAACTCCTTTCGATGAAACTAACATCGATTTATTTAACTCGACGAACTTAACTCGACTAACTTAACTTGACTCGACTAACTGGACTTACTTGGTTCGACCAATTCGATTCGATTAACTAACTTTCGAATACCATATTCGATTAACTCCTTTTGAATGTCTATCTTCGATTAACTTTATTCACTTTATAAAGATTTCCTTTTTAACAACGTTTTATTCATTTGAAAAGATTTACTTTTAAATAACGGTTCTACACTTTAAAAATGATTTCCTTTTTATAATGTTCCCTTTCCAATTCTATTTGTAAATGGTTTACAAATATTTCCTTTTCAAATTTATTCTTGAAATATTCTAACTCCTTAAATTCTCTGAAAAATTCGCCATAACCTCCTTTGTAACGGGAGCATCGGGAAAATCCCCAAACTCGCCACACAGGCCTTTCCATTCAAAAAGAAATGTTTTGAATTTATTTTCCTTTTTAAAATATCTCCTATTTATAAATATCCCAATTTATAAATATTCCTTATTTATAAATATTCAAATTTATAAATATCTCTTATTTATAAATATTCCATTTATAAATATTAGATTTTCACTATCACTTTGAAAATTCCCTTATCAACATTTCGGTATGTTATGGTATTCAATCATATCAAATCACGATGTTCAATATCGTCCAAACACATATAATTGCCCATAGATTTTATATCACATCATATAACAATATATGAAAAACAATAAAATAACTGTTGAGGAATCCAGTCGGATTCCTCCAACCTGTTTCCCTGCATCACAGATGTTAGACAATATAGATAACATCACTTTCAGTTCTATATGATATATTCTGTTAAACAGAATCGATATAGAAAATTCAACTAACTGACTAGCAGTTCAATCAAACAGTCAACATACAGTCAATCAACCAATATCTAACAGTTCTAAAAATACAACATGAAATTTAAAACTGTTCAGAGTTAGTGAGATTTACTCACATTGGACTGTTATCGTTAAAAACGATTAACTGTCTTTGATTTAGACGGACAATTTATTTTGCAATAAATTGTAACGAGCTCGGATGGACTTCCAGTCAGTGTCATCGTGTAGTGTCCGTCCTCACGATCCCAACGCAACTTGCTTCATCCAATTCTGATCACGTATGGTCAAGTTATGGTACTCAAAAGTTAATACATTTATATACGTGTTTAACTAAAATTTAAAAACTTGGATTGATCTAATTGGGCCTTCACCTTGAAATACGGCCCACCAAACCACACCCGTACCCGATACCCTATTCTCTTCAGAAATATCTACTCCGACTCTGCACAGTAAAACAAATGCCATAGCCCAACTTCGACGCTCTACTGCTCCTCCTCCACTTCGTTGTTCACTGAACGGAAACCACCCACGTTCCTCTCACACACTCCCCGACCTGGCCATCACCCTTCCAACTCACTCGCACTCCGTTACCCCATACCAATGTCCACCCATCCGTCATCAATTTAAGCAACTCGGTGCCTCAAAAGTTTCCGTCGAACAACATCGCTCAACCCCCAACGGCCATCGCAACCCTCAAAAGTTTGCCAATATTCTTACTCGCAACTCGAATACAACCCTAAATCCACGAACTGATGCATCGATTTCTTCCAAGAATCGAACCTTAATTTACTGAGGACGCCATGAGTCAACAAAATGAAATCGAGTTCAACCAAAATGGTGTTAGCATCAAGTTCTTGCTAGGAGAAGACCACCAGATTTTGTTTCAGCATTTTTAGGAATTGTTTTGAATTTTTAACATTTTTCTTTGATTTTCTTTTATGGATTTTTGCTGCGTTTGTTATGGTGGAGGAGAATATTTGTCTGGTGTTTTTAGAATACATTGTGTGGTTTATAAAGATGGTGGACTTGGCTTCCTTAGGATCAAGCAAAGTTATTAGGATATTTTTGTATTGATTTTTATATTCAATTCTAATTCAACGCTGATTGTTGTTGTCCTTAAAAATTCATGTGACCACATATAATACCTAAAAGTCACCAAACTGGACATGCAGCTACAGTTCGACATTACGGTCCCAACGAAACTGGTTTCATCGAATTCCGACTCCGTATGCTCACACAGCGTATTTTTAACTATCAAAATACTGATTGTTTTTCACTCTAAAAATCCGTACGACCACACAGTGACTCTAAAAATCACGGAAACTGACATCTAGCAATAATTTGATGTTGCGGATCCAACAAAACTAGTTTCGGTGAATTCCGACTTCGTTTGCAAAAGTGGCTATTTTTACAGCTCTGGTTGACCCATTTAAATATATAAATATATTTAAATATTATTAAATTAAATATAAATGAATTTATATTATCGTATATCTTCACATATGATATCGTCCAACTCCAGAATATCATATCAGAATTTTCAGTTTGATATTTCAAAATTTTCGATTTATCGATATTCAGTTTATATCGGAAATCCTTTTATAACGTAAATAAAGCGTTACGAATTATAAAGGAATTCTACAGCGACTTTTCTGAAATTTGATTTGGACATAACTCAAAATCTACACGACGAAATCCCGATCTTTCTCTTCCACTAGAAAGATATACTCCACCAGCTCCACACGTTTCTTGTTTCACAGAATTCCAGCTTAAAACGAATTCTGTACATTCAGTTGAAGTTCGAATCGCCAAATAGCGAACTGCCGCGCCATTTCAAGCTCTATTATAATTATATTATAATTATACGTTCAAACCGTCGTCGATTGAATATATTCGTTATTATATTTCGAATCGAAACTCCACAAAATCTCGTATGCTATTCAATTCACATGATATTGTGAATTTCACTATTTCTAACTATTTCGACATTATAGTATATTATTATATTATAATTATTAATTAAATATTCAATATTATTTAATTAAACGATCATTAACTTCTCTAAATCACAAATTATATAATTAAATAAATTAATTATAATACCCCTGACAGTGCGGGTCATTACAATAACGATTGAAAATTTATTTTAATCGAAGCTAGAACAAATATATTCATTTTGATTTCTAAAGAAATCAAAAATAGTACGGTAGTTTGAAAAGTCAAGCCTGTACTTTGACCGAATGTACCGAATTCAAAATTTAACGGATTTTAGTGAAACAAAAAATATCTAAATTTGTTTGAAAATATCTTTCTAACGAATCTGAAAAATCGAAATTTCATAGCGGGGATCAAAAGATATGGCCAATTGAATATTCAGGATGGTCGCTATAGTATAATTTATAGCCCGTATAAAAGGCCATTTTTCAAACGATCTCCGTTTTCGATGAAACCACTTTCGTTGGATTCGGAATGTCAAATTATTACTAGGTTTCAATTTTTAGAATTTTTTGAATTAAATGTGAGAGTGGCAAATGAAAATTTGTTTTGTCAATTTCAGTCAAACTTGATAGCCAATTTTTGAACTGTTTCAGAATTCGACGAAATTAATTTTGTTAGTACCGTATCGTCAAAACGAAGTCAGAAATATTTTTTTTGGATTTTTCTGAGTTCGTATGTGGCCCCGGTGAATTTAAATATACGATCAAATTAATTATTTAAATGACTTAAATAATAAATTAAAGATTTCAAGCCACAGACAGTCGTTTGGGCTGACGAGACCTAGCCCATTGGATCCGGAACATGGGCTATTGGCTAGGGTCAACTTCGGCTGGACTAAAATCGGATTAATTTAAGATGTATGGTTTTATTTGTAAAAATTACATTTAAATGTTATAAATAATACAAAGAAACCCTAAAAACACTATTCATCTTTCTTCTAGCTGCCGCCTTCATACAAAATCCATGGCCACCGTGCTCTCCTTTTCATCCCTTAAAATCCACCGATCCTCTCAAAAAAATTCATCACTCCAGTTCAAGCTTTTGAAGAGATTTTCTTGCTCTTCATTTTCATACGGCTTGATCGATCTCTGGTGGCCCGAACTCCGAGGACCAGACCCCCAATCCCGTACCAAAGATCACTGCCACCCTCCCCCTAGGCTCCACCGAGCTGCACACGTGTGGGGCCCCTGGTGCGCCGCTTGTAGCTCTTCGACGAGCCACCTTTTGATCGTTCTCTGGTGTTGTAGATCGGAAGAGATAATCAACCATAAGATCGAACCCATTTCTGAAACTAACGGCCGTGACTTTGAACAACAGGAAGAAGGTTAATTTCTTAAGTTTTTAATTTATTAATCTTATTTAAATATTATCAATCTAAATTTAACCATAACTAATTCATATGAACCCAGAATAACGCGATTTCTGAAGCGTTGCAATCGTAGAGGCAAGATCTACATTCCTAGACCGAAAAGGGACAATTTCGAGCTGTTTGAATTTTAGACCAGTTTGCGACATGACTGTGAGAATTCTTCTTTTATATAATTAATTAATTTAATTGTTATGTGACGATTGAATGTGTATAATTCAGATCTGTTATGTGATGATATTGTGGATGTTTTAGCCATTTGTCGGTGACGTATAAACACAGATTTGTTTGTGTTTCAATAAAATAAATCATTATTGTTTATTTATTGATTTGGATTAGAATTTCCAAATGGATAAAAATAATCACTTTGTTATGTTGAATTTGCATTGGATTAGAATTTCCAAATCGATAAAAATAATCATTATTGTTTATTTATTGATTTGGATTAGAATTTCCAAATCGATAAAAATAATCACTTTGTTATGTTGAATTTGCATTGGATTCGAATTTCCAAATTGATAAAAATAATCGTTATTGTTTATTTATTGATTTGGATTAGAATTTCCAAATCGATAAAAATAATCACTTTGTTATGTTGAATTTGCATTGGATTAGAATTTCCAAATCGATAAAAATAATCATTATTGTTATGTTGAATTGCATTAGATTCCCAATTCAACATTAAAACATTATTTGGATTATTTTTGTTGAATTGAATTAAATTGTCAATTCAATATAAAATTATTATCTTGATCATATTTGTTGAATTGAATAGTTTGTCAATTTAATATTAAAATATCTTTTTAACATTTTTGAGCATTGAAATAGGATTATCAATTTAACATAAAACATTATTTTATCATTTTTATTGTATTGAAATAGAATTGTCAATACAATGGAAAATATATCATTTTTTGTCTATATCATTGAATTGAGAAAAAGTTACTCCTTTATTTGCATTCTTTTATGCAAATATACATTGAAATAAAATTGTTCTTTTATTTGCATTCGCTAATGCAAATATACATTGCAAAATAAAAATGTTCTTTTATTAGCATTCTCTAATGCAAATATATTTAGAGAAATAAAGATTGTTCTTTTATTTGCATTCTCTAATGCAAATATATTTAGAGAAATAAAAATGTTCTTTTATTTGCATTCTCTAGTGCAAATATATTTAGAGAAATAAAAATGTTCTTTTATTTGCATTCTCTAATGCAAATATATTTAGAAATATAAGATTGTTCTTATATTTGCATTCCTTGATGCAAATATACATTGAATACAAAGGTTGTTCTTTTATTTGCATTCTTTTATGCAAATATACATAGAAATATAAATAAAATGTTCTTTTATTTGCATTCTTTTATGCAAATATACTTTGAAATATAAAATATTCTTTTATTTGCATTCTCTAACGCAAATATGCATTGAAATAAGAAAAACTATATTTTTGTTTGCAATTTTGGATGCAAACAAAACATTAGAAATAAAATTGCATTTTTGTTTGCAATTTTAGATGCAAACAAAAAATTAGAAATAAAATTGTAATTTTGTTTGCATTTTAGATGGAAACAAAACATTAGAAATAAGATTTCATTTTTGTTTGCAATTTTAGATGCAAACAAAACATTAGAAATAAAATTGCATTTTTGTTTGCAATTTTAAATGCAAACAAAACTGTAGAAATAAAATTGCATTCTTGTTTGCAATTTTAGATACAAACAAGGCATTAGAAGTAAATTTACATTTTGTTTGAAATTTTAGAAGTAAACATAAACATTAGAATGAATATACATTTTTATTTTATATATTGGATAGGAATAAAAATGACTTAAAAGGTTACATTTTTATTTGTAAATTAAGTTGCAAACAAAAGATTTCATTTTTATTTTTATATTTAGATGCAAATAAACAACGTAGAAAAAAGTTTCATTTTTTATTTGCATATTTAGATGCAAATAAACAACGTAGAAAAGATTTTATTTTTTATTTGCATATTTTGATGCAAATAAACAACGTAGAAAAGATTTCATTTTTAATTGCATATTTAGATGCAAATGAACAACGTAGAAAAGATTTCATTTTTAATTGCATATTTAGATGCAAATAAACAACATAGAAAAGATTTCATTTTTAATTACATATTTAGATGCAAATAAAGAACGTAGAAAAGATTTCATTTTTAATTGCATATTTAGATGCAAATAAACAACGTAGAAAAGATTTCATTTTTAATTGCATATTTAGATGCAAATAAACAACATAGAAAAGATTTCATTTTTAGTTGCATATTTAGATGCAAATAAACAACGTAGAAAAGGTTTCATTTTTATTTGCATATTTAGATGCAAATAAACAACGTAGAAAAGATTTCATTTTTAATTGCATATTTAGATGCAAATAAACAACGTAGAAAAAGGTTTCATTTTTATTTGCATATTTAGATGCAAATAAACAACGTAGAAAAAGGTTTCATTTTTATTTGCATATTTAGATGCAAATAAACAACGTAGAAAAAGGTTTCATTTTTATTTGCATATTTAGATGCAAATAAACAACGTAGAAAAGATTTCGTTTTTATTTGCATATTTAGATGTAAATAAACAACGTAGAAAAGATTTCATTTTTATTTGCATCTTTAGATGCAAATAAACAACGTAGAAAAGATGTGACAACCCAAACCCCATAACAAGAAGGCAAGGGTAATCTTTGGAATATAACACATAAACAGATAACAGCAGAACAGAAATA
Organism: Allium sativum; assembly: GCA_030737875.1. Lineage (NCBI taxonomy): Eukaryota > Viridiplantae > Streptophyta > Magnoliopsida > Asparagales > Amaryllidaceae > Allium > Allium sativum. The sequence goes on along the minus strand of CM060922.1, from coordinate 965,993,463 downwards.
AAAAAATACACCAGATAATGTACAACAGAATATACTGGATGTAATAAACATCAGAGCTGCACAGTATACAGGATCATACTTAGTACAAATACAGTTCAGCTATACATGAATGTCTACAGCGGAAAACAAACATAAATGTACAATAGGAGCTGAACAACATAAAAGGAGATAAATGATAGAATCCATCTTCAGCTCCAGCTATCCAGAAAGAGCCTGCTAAAACGTGAATACAAGGCTGTCCGTGTAAAAAGGGGGCACCCGAGTTTGCAAGTGAAACAAACTACGAGTCAGTCATGGGACTGGTATGAGAAATCAACTTAACATCTTTTACAATATGGCAAATCACAGGACCACGCCACTTTCGCGAAATGGGTTTACTCCAGTGATTGCCCTTGCTTTAAAACAAGTAAATCTTTTAAATATCGCAATGCTTTTTATAAAAATGAAGCCATTATAAGACTCAGGTCCCATCACACAATGCAACACAAACCGGAGGATAGAGTTTTACCTTATAATGGCCAAAATATTCTTGATACGATCAAAACAAATCATTTGATATTATTGCTAGTGTTTATATGTTTCAAAAATAATTTGAATCATAGCTATCAATCATAGATGGCATGGGTACCATATATATATATATATATATATATATATATATATACAATCAAAACCGCACGATGTCGTACTTGGAAATTGGATTTCCATCATGAACCGAGGCAATGGATCGTCCTCACCGCTTCGAGACGCTCTAGCCCGCCCCTCAAGACCCAGACTCAGGTAGGCCCTTGGATCGTCAGGGACGGTCCACTGATGTGGATTAAAATGCCTGAACACTGCGTTTCCCTGCCCTTTGGGGCGTCAATGAGTCCTATGACTCCATCGGCTCCACATAGTCACCGATATATTTGAGGCGCCTCGCAACAGCAACAACCACACAGGTGAAAGTAATATAAATGTCAGGGCTGGTAGGTCATTGACACCACCCTAGCTAGAAGGAAACGCATGCCCTCCCTGATGTCCTCTCCCGTTTCTGGCTCATACCGGGGTGTGAGGCTCGCGAAACATCGCTAAACACAAAGCTATGCCACACAGGAGGTGCTTTGATCCTCAACCACAAAGCTCTGCTTTTCTACAAAAGCTTTGATCACTGCATCTCAGCATGCCACACTGGCAATTCACGCCATGCAACTGATGGCTATCAATCACACAGAATGAAATCCAATGTCAGACACACCGTCCATTTACAAGTTCGTTCTGCGTCTGAACGAAACCGGAGGCACTCAATACCTCGCATATCCGTACAATCAACATGTACGTCCGGACGGCTACTACTTTATCCCCTTCAAGGTAGCTACTCCCATGATGAGCATCAGTAGCACCCCTCCTTTCGACGTGAAGATCAGCGATCTTGCACCATCTTCAAATCTTCGACTTTCATTCGTTGATCAATTATTTGAAATGAGAATCAACTCGGCCTTTTCAAATAATTCACGTATATTTAGAATTTCAAATCAATTCATTTCAATGGTTAAATTATTCGACATCGATTATTTTGTTCTTTACTGTAATTTTCACGCCAAACACATTCAACCATCAAATATCTGATAAACCGAGAAAATTCAGTTTATTTTCATTCCATATCGTTTATAACATTTTATCACGATTTATCGCTATTTTTATTTATTTAAAAATTGCCAATTCATTCAAACGACGCTTCGGGCCATAATGCGGCCATGGCGCTGTTTTTCTTCAGATTTGATTTACACATATCTAAAAATCTAATCGTTGGATCTTCACAAATTTTATATCATTAGAAAGATCTTTTCACAACGAATCCAACGGTTTCAGTTTTGGGAAAATATGACGGTTGGATCTCCCGGTACAATCGTTTGAAGTTTCGATTTCAAATATTGAACTGCAGCGTCGTTGTTCGATTTATTTTAATTATAATTATATATATAATTATAATCGATTCTTATGCTGTTTTTCTTTTGATTTGAATTAAACATTCCAGACAATCCAACCGTTGGATTTTACAAAGTTGGTGCCATTGGAAAGATGGTTCCAAGGCGAACCCAATGGTTGTGGGTTCGGGAAAATCCGATGGTCGGATCTCCTGCACTAATCGTTTGAAATCACGTTTTCAAAATATGAACTGCAGCTTCGTTATTCGATATATTATAATTATAATTATATTTATATATAAATATAATTCATTCTTCGATTTCAAAACCATATTCAATTCATACATTTGATAAAAATGATATTTTTATCCAACAGCCATTTGTTTCAGCACATCACTATTTTCAACTATTCATATATATAATAAAAATGTGATTTTTATTATAAAACAATTTATTTCAAAACATGATTATTTTATATAGTTCAAACAGGTGATAAAAATGTGATTTTTATTATAAAACAATTTATTTCAAAACACGATTATTTTATATAGTTCAAACAGGTGATAAAAATGTGATTTTTATTATAAAACAATTTATTTCAAAACACGATTATTTTATATACATGAATTTCTATTCCACACATGAATATAGTTTCAACACATGAAAATAAATCAATCATAGAAAGATTTCAGAAAATTTCGGAAGCATAACGGTAGGGTAGTTAAAACCGGGACCGTATCGATGTACGGCTCCTCGCTCTACCTTAAAACCTTGCGGTTTTTGACAGTGGGGATTTCATGCATCTAATTCGCACGCAGGCGAGCATGTTTTCTTTCATTTCCATAACCATTCTAATTTTGTTTTCAACCACAAATGGGTATTTTTCAACCACATTCAATCATTCTCAACCACAAACAATTCTATCAACCATTCGCATTATTCACCAAATTTCACATCAACCAAATAACCCAAACAATATCATAACCAATAAATATCGTCAATGGTCTGTGGACGATGGGAGTGTGTATATATATATATATATATATATATATATATATATATATTCATATATAAATATATTTCAACTCATTTCAATTCATTTCATCGCATATATAATTTTTACAACGCATATATAATTTATACATCGAACATACAACTTACAACGCTTATACATGAGGTGTACAACGCTTATATAACTCATACATCGACTATATAATTTATACATCATCGTTTCCATATCGTTTATAACACAGAAATCTCACATTGGGTTCCACTCCACCAAAAATTGCAGAAGGCTCAGAAAAATATGCGGTCTCTTGTAAAATGTAGAAGACGTCCTCACGGTCCCGGCGTCTCTTGTTTCACTGGATTTCGACAACACAACAAAAAGATATGATTTTTACAAGTTTGTAACGGTTTTAAATGTGAAAACCAGTTCAAAATAATGAAAGCCGTATATTTTCAAACCTGTTCAAAACTAGGTTTCAATCTTGCGATCAAATCGCTGCACGATACGAAGATCCACTTGTACAGCGTTGAAGAGGGAAGTGAGGGCTTCCCACGCCTGGTTGTTGCGCCCCCTGCGATGGCGGATTCCGACCCTGGCGGCGCTCGAAAGTCTCTGACTTTTGGGGCTCCAAACTCGAGGCACACTACACGATAAGGGGCGATGCTGGTATGGATTCAAAGAGGAGACGAAGGGCTTTAAAACGTGGGTGGTGGCGCTCGATTTCGTTGAGGGATGGAGGAGAAATCGAAGAGAGAAGTTTGGGACAACTTTCCGTCGTGCGCCTGAAGCAATAGTCGGGGAGAGAGAAACAGATCTTGAAATGTGATTGGCCAAGGAATTTTTATATATATTTTAATTTTATAAAATCCGAAAATACCCCCTTCCACTCACGAACTCCAATCCAAACCCAACGACTGTCGTCCCTAGCTAAATACCCCCATTCCGAACACAATAGGATATGTTTCGTAGGCCCATTCGACTGTTTCAGTCGGTTTTCCTTCAAATTAAAATATAAAACATTCAATATTTGATTTGAATGTACATTTCAATTTGCCGGGGCCACATCCTGCTTCTAAAAATTCCCGTAAAATAAATCTAGCTATTTTTTGACAATACGGTCCCAACAAAACTAGTTTCGTTCAATTCTGAGACTGTTTGAAAAATGGTCATTTTTTGGTCGATCCAATTTAACTGTAATTGACCAAAACACATTTTCCTTCGCCACGCTCACATATTAACTTCAAAAATTATGAAATTTGATACCTAGTAATAATTTGACATCCCGGATCCAACAAAAGTGGTTTCGTCGAATTCTGAGGTCGTATGCAAAATGTCTATTTTCAAGGGCGATATATTCTCTATAGCGACCTTTCTGAAAATTCATTCGGCCATAACTTTTGATTCCCACTATGAAACTTCGATTTTTTAGATTCGTTAGAAAGATATTCATTAACATATTTAAATATTTTTGGTTTCACTCAAATCCGTTTTATTTTGCACCGGGTACAGTCAGTTAAAGTTTGAATTCAAAATTTGAAACTGCAGCGCCATTTCAGGCCATGTTTATAATTTAAAATAGTCATTTTTATTTTCAAACATCGATTCAAACATACTTCTCATCATTATTATTTAAAATATTTATTTTAAATATTTAAAATTCACTATTTTAGCCAATTTAAAAATTTTAAACTGGTTCAGATTTTCCGGGTTGTTACAAAAGATTTCATTTTATATGCATATTTAGATGCAAAATCAACACCGTAGGAGGAAATTGCATTTTTTTTTTACAAAATTGGTTGTAAACAAAACATTATAATAAAAGTTACATTTTGTTTACATATTAGATGTAAATAAAAGCTGGTATTTTAAGAGTCACATTTTTATTGACATTGCGTATGAAATAAAAGAATTGATTTAAATGTTGGAATGTTTATTGTCACTTTAATTGCAATAAAAATAGTAAGAATCGCCAAAACGATTTATATTTATATTTATATATAAATATAAATTAAAATTTAACGAATCGCGCGCGGTAGTTCGCGTTTCGGCAATCGTAACTTTAAACGATTATACCGTAAGATCCAACCGTCGGATTTTCCCAAAACTAGAACCGCTAGGGCCGCTTTGGGAAGATCTTTCCAATGATATAAACTTTATCAAAATCCAATGGTTAGATTTCAAGATAAGTGTAAATCAAATTTTGGGAAAAACAGTGCCAGGGCTTCCCATTGGCCCGAAGCGTTGTTTAATTATATTGAGCTATTTTTAAATAAATAAAAATAGCAAAAAATCGTTATAAATTAATATTAATGATATTAAATGGTTTAAATGATAATAATTCTAAAAATTATTTGAAAAGACCGAGTTTAACTCATTTCAAATAATTTTACGGCGATGTAAAATCAAAGATATCGAAGACGGCGTGAAGACCGGCGATCTTCACGTCGAAAGGATAACTACTAATGCCTGGCATTGGCTAACTACCAATAAAGCGTTAAAGTGGTAGTTGTCCGGACATACTTGTTGATCGTCCGGATACGCGAGCACTTAAGTGACTCCGGTTTCGTTCAGACCCCGAACGGACTTGTAAATGGATGCATGTCCGACATTGAATTTCATGCCATATAATTCAATTGATACCTATTAATATACTTCTAAGGTGGCAGAGGATTTATCCTTTTGCTATACACCCTTCTGTGAGACGCACGAGCTCGAAGGTTATATATTGGTAGTTATCAATCGCATGGTATGGACTGTCAGTGTGACATGCCAAGATGCAATTGATCAAGGTTTTTGTTGAAAAGCAGAGCCTTGTGGATGATGATTAGAGCATAGCCTATTTAGGCTAGTGTATCAACCCGGAAATTCTGAGCCAATTTAAAATTTTTATTTTGGCAATTTTGATGAATTTTGAATATTTAAAATGATTTATTTTAAATAATGACGACGAGAAACTTATTTTGAATAGAATTAGAACATATATATTTATTTGAATCGTCGTTAGAATATAAATAATTATTTTTACATATAAAAGGAATTGAAATGGCGCGGTAGTTCGAAATTTCGATTTCAAAGTTCAAATGAATGTACAGGATTCAAAATAAACCGGATTTTAGCGAAACCAAAAATATTAAAATCTATTGGAGAATATATTTCGAGCGAATCCAAAAAATTGAAATTTCATACCAGGAATAAAAAGATATGCCCAATTGAAAATTCAGAATAGTCGCTATGGAATTCTGGCCCTTAAAAATGGAAACTTTGCAAACGACCTCGGTTTTCAACGAAATCACTTTTGTTGGATCCGTGATGTCAAGTTATTGCTAGGTTTAAAAATTCGTAATTTTCCGAATCAATATGTGAGCGTGGCAAAGGAAAATGCTTTTGACCAGTTTCAGTTGATTTTAATCGACTGGAAAATGGCCATTTTTCAAATGGTCTCAGAATTTGATGAAATTAGTTATGTTAGGACCGTATCGCCAATACGAAGCTCGAAAATATTTTTCTGGAATTTTTAGAGTTTGTATGTGTCCCCGATAAATTGAAATGCGCGTTTGAATTGAATATATATAGATTTATATTGTAAATTTAGCGGGAACTGATCGTAACGACTGAATTGGTTTACGAAACACATCCCATTGCGTTCGAAATGGGGGTAATTAGCTAGGGACGACAGTCGGTGTGCCTCATTTGGTGGTTGAAATTAAAAGTCAACTTTTTGAAAGAATTAAAGTAAATAAATAATAAAATATATAAAACTCCCTCCCCCTTTTCATTCTCCCCCCCCCTTTGGAAAAAGAAAACACAGTAAGTTTTTATTATTTAAGTATTATTTAAATTTTCTTTTCAGTTTTATATATATATATATATATATATATATATGATAAGGAATAAAAAGTTTAGATTTTTATAGGGTAAAAGCTTAGATTTTTAAAATAGTAAAGTGTAGATCTTTATTAACGTAAAAATTCGATTGTTATTCATGTGAAATAGTGATAAAAATATAATTTATTTTAGTTCGAAGGAAGAATATGATCTTATATATAAGAATGTGATTTTTATATAGGTAGTGACAAGATAAAAATTCGATTTTTATATGAATGAAAGCGAAGTAAAAATCGAATTTTTATAATGAAAGTGAATGGGTAAAGATAAGATTTTTAGCGTATATTTGAAATATTTTTATGAAGATAAAAATATAATTTTTATTATACGATTTTTAATATAAAAGGAATGATTTTTAATTTGAAAAGGAACGATTTTTGAAAATTATAAAGATATGAATTTCAAAAATATAGAAAGATTATAATTTTTTTTAGAACTAAAAAGATAAGATTTTTATTAATACAAAGATAGGATTCTTTATTACAGAAAAAATATGATTTCTGGGTAGATAAAAATATAATTTTTATCGTGTGAATGTTATTGATGAAAATCAATCATGTGGGATATCGAGTTCACTTGAGTGTAGTCGGTGTGACATTTGTCTTCTTCATTTTGAAAGAAAGGAGGAGTGGAACCCCAAGGTGAGAACTCCTCACTTTTATTTATTTTCTGGTTGAAATATATACTAGGATGCTGACGGTGCTTACTAGCACCCGACACCCGTTGTCCACAGACCATGGACGACTTGTGTGATTGCTTGTGTTGTGAAATTTGACTATTGATTGTGATGTGAAAAGTATATCTTCATGTGTTGAAAGTAAAATAATTTCATGTGTTGAAATAAAATAATTTCATGTGTTGAAATAATATAATTTCATGTGTTGAAATAAAACAATTTCATGTGTTGAAGTAAAATAATTTCATGTGTTGAAATAAAATAATTTCATGTGTTGAAGTAAAATAATTTCATGTGTTGAAATAAAATATATATTCATGTGTTGAAATAAAATATATATTCATTTACAAATTGAACGATTTGTTTATATACACTGATTTGACTGATATTGATTGGGACGATAAATTTTACACATCGCCCAACTACACAAATAAAATTTGCGTTTGTTGATTTGAAACCCCACACGGGTATTGGGATGATATTTGATGTACACTAATCCCGATTGTTTAGTTGTATGTCAATTGATGGGTTGACAGATTGTGTAAGCGTTAATTATTTATATTTAATTCTTATGCAGTTGTGTGGTGCACTCTGGATGATGGTTGATGATTTATCGTTGCTGTTATATACATGTGTTGTAGGGAATCCATATAATAAACGTTATATGGTAATTGATTGGGCCTCATTCCAATATGGAAAATAAGAAAATATAAATTCATGTGTTGAATAAAAATATAAATTCATGTGTTGAATAGAAATATAAATTCATGTGTTGAATAGAAATATAATTTCATGTGTTGAATAGAAATATAAATTCATGTGTTGAATAGAAATATAATTTCATGTGTTGAATAGAAATATAAATTCATGTGTTGAATAGAAATATAAATTCATGTGTTGAATAGAAATATAAATTCATGTGTTGAATAGAATAAATTCATGTGTTGAATAGAAAGAAAATTCATGTGTTGAATAGAATAAATTCATGTGTTGAATAAAATAAATATTCGTGTGTTGAATAAAAATATATATTCATGTGTTGAAGAAAATATTCATTTGTTGAATAGAATAACGAAGTTATTGAAATATATAAAGCCGTGTTGGTTAGATATGCGCCATTTTGACGTGAACGATATTTATATCGATTATATTCATTTTTATAATGAATATAGAAAAGAAAGTGATTTCAAAATATAACGTTTTGAAAATATTGTCATTTATATATCGGTGATATGTAATATTCAATTTTGATTCGAAATAGAATATGAAGTTGAAATCATTTTGAAAACGAAGTTAAAACGATTTATAAAATATGTTTTGACTTGAAATCGACGAAATATATATAATATATTTATATTACATATAAAATGGCCTGAATAGAACACGCCGCGCTGCGGTAGTTCGCGAATTTCGACCATTGACTTCGAATTGACGTTGCGGGAGATCCGACCGTCGGATTCTCCTAAAACCGGAACCGTTGGGTTCGTATCGAAAAGAGCTTTCTAAGAACATAAGAAATTAGAAATCTAACGGTAGGATTTGGAATTATGTCCAAATCAAATTTGGAAAAGGTCGCTATAAGTGCAGTTCGATGGCCGCTGATGGAAATCGACTGTACGGGCTTTGATAAAATTATTAAAAATAGTAATAATTTGTGTAAAATCATAAGAAATGATTTGTGAAGAATTGGGATGAAATTTTCCATATTTGAAAAGATAAAAATAGATTTTTATCGAAATGAACTAGTTTTGAACTATAATTAAAATCCATTTATTTTTAAAAATAAATAAATTGGATTTGAAATGGTTTTAAAAGTAACTCGAATTTCCAATAATTGAATTGGAATGGATTTGAATCGAAATTGTCTTTGGAATATTTCGATGTTGGATTTCGTGATTATACAGATATTGTTATGGAAATTTGAAAGAAATATTTAATAATTTATATTTAATGCTTATGCAGTTGTGTGGTGTACTCTGGATGATGGTTGATGATTTATCGTTGCTGTTATATACATGTGTTATAGGGAATCCATATAATAAATGTTATACGGTAATTGATTGGGCCTCATTCCAATTTGGAAAATAAGAAAATATAAATTCATGTGTTGAAAAAAATATAAATTCATGTGTTGAATAGAAATATAAATTCATGTGTTGAATAGAAATATAATTTCATGTGTTGAATAGAAATATAAATTCATGTGTTGAATAGAAATATAATTTCATGTGTTGAATAGAAATATAAATTCATGTGTTGAATAGAAATATAAATTCATGTGTTGAATAGAAATATAAATTCATGTGTTGAATAGAAATATAAATTCATGTGTTGAATAGAATAAATTCATGTGTTGAATAGAAAGAAAATTCATGTGTTGAATAGAATAAATTCATGTGTTGAATAAAATAAATATTCATGTGTTGAATAAAAATATATATTCATGTGTTGATGAAAATATTCATTTGTTGAATAGAATAACGAAGTTATTGAAATATATAAAGCCGTGTTGGTTAGATATGCGCCATTTTGATGCGAACGATATTTATATCAATTATATTCGTTTTTATAATGAATATAGAAAAGAAAGTGATTTCAAAATATAACGTTTTAAAAATATTATCATTTATATATCGGTGATATGTAATATTCAATTTTGATTAGAAATTGAATATGAAGTTGAAATCGTTTTGAAAACGAAGTTAAAACAATTTATAAAATACATTTTGAATTGAATTCGACGAAATATATATAATATATTTATATTACATATGAAATGGCCTGAATAGAACGCGCCGCACTGCGGTAGTTTGCGAATTTCGACCATTGACTTCGAATTGACGTTGCGGGAGATCCGACCATCGGATTCTCCTAAAACTGGAATCATTGGGTTTGTATCGAAAAGAGCTTTCTAACGAACATAAGAAATTAGAAATCTAATGGTTGGATTTGGAATTACACCCAAATCAAATTTGGAAAAGGTCGCTGTAAGTGGAGTTCGATGGCCGTTGTTGGAAATCGACTGTAAGGGCCTTGATAAAATTATTAAAAATAGTAATAATTTGTGCAAAATCATAAGAAATGATTTGTGAAGAATTGGGATTAAAAATTCCATATTTGAAAAGATAAAAATAGATTTTTATCGAAATGAACTAGTTTTGAACTAGAATTAAAATCCATTTATTTTTAAAAATAAATAAATTGGATTTGAAATGGTTTTAAAAGTAACTAGAATTTCTAATAATTGAATTGGAATGGATTTGAATCGAAATTGTCTTTGGAATATTTCGGATTTCGTGATTATATAGATATTGTTATGGAAATTTGAGAGATATATTTATATCGTTATTTCCAATACGATATTTGTTGGTCGTAGAATTTGATATTGAATATAAGACGATATATTTTCTATTCAGAGCCTTGTATTTAATATCAAATGTGATTTGGGTTTGTCGTGAATGGTGTCTTCATTAACATTGTTCTTAAACCCAGTTGAGAAAAAGATTAAATCTTTTTATTTAGATTTAATGAACTGTACCAATTAAATGGTATTTAATTGGAATTGAATTTGAATTGATTTTTGGGTTTATCGTGAACGGTGTTTTAAATAACACTTGTTCTTTAACCCGATAATTAATGGAATGTGATTTTGGGTTTATCGTGAACCGTGTTTTAAATGACATTGGTTCTTTAACCCAGTTAAAAACAGGATATGATTTCCCAAGTAAATAATCATTAATATTGATTTTTGGGAAGATTAAAACTAAGTGGAGTTTTAATGAATCTTTAATTAGATTGAAATGATCGAGAATGGAGTATCACCAGTTTTGCTCCAGGCGATAGTTAAGTCTTTAATTAGATTTAAGCGTGAAATGGTAATTGAATTTACCTATAACACTGTGGTGTTAGATATGAAGTATGACCAGTTTTACTTCATGGGATGAATAGGTTGGGATTGGGAAATAAATGATTACTTCGATGTGGTTCGCTAATCCCGACTAGTTTGAATTGATATTCAAAGGAAGATTAAAGAATAAATTTAAAGGATTTATCTTTGATAAAATTAATGGGAACCTTTCCCAAAATATAAGAATATTTGAATAAAAGAATATTCTGAATTGGAATGAGGTGTATGTTGTGTTTGTGTAACACTTGTTTATTATATACGCGAGTTATTCAGAAAGACCGGGTTTATCCCATTCTGAATAACTGATTCGACGTGGTGTCGAAAATGAAGACGGTGGTCGAAGACCAGAGGTCTTTACATCGTTTGGGTGATTACTGATGATATTGATTGGGCTGTACACCCAAGAGGAGGGAATCAGTTGGTGATCGTCCAGACGTACTTGGAGATCGATGGATATGCGAGGTACAAGGTGCCTCCGGTTTCGTTCAGACCCAGAACGGACCTGTAAATGGACTATGTGTCCGACATTGGAAATCATTCTGTGTGATTGATGGATATCGGTTGCATGGAGTGGTTTGCCTATGTGGCATGCTAAGATGCAAATGATCAAGGCTTTTGTTGAAAAGCAATGTCTTGTGGTTAATGATCAAAGCACCGCCTGTGTGGCATAGCTTTGTGTAACGTGAATTCGCGAGCCTCACACCCCGGTTGTGAACCAGAAATGGGAGAGGACCTCAGGGAGGACATGCGTTTTCTTCTAGCTTGGGTGGTTTCAGTGACCTACCAGCCCTGACATTTATATTATTTTCACCTGTGTGGTTGTTGCTGGTGCGAGGCGCCTCGGATATATCAGTGACTATGTGGAGCCGATGGAGCCATTAGGTTCATTTACGCCCCAAAGGGCAGGGAAACGCAGTGTTTAGGATTTAGGTTTAATCCACATCGGTGGACCGACCCTGTCGCTCCAAGGGACGATGCGTTCTGTTCCTGAGACATGGGCTAGAATGTCTCGAATCGGTAGAGGACGATCCCTTGCCTCGGTTCGCAGATGGAAATCCAATTTCCAATACGTGACTTTACGGTTTTGATCGTAAACCTATATATGGCGACATGATATATGCTACCCATGACGTCTATGATTGATACTTATGATTGAGATTGTTTTGACACTATACACTTATAGTAGTAATAAAAGATGAAATTTAGCATATCAAGCATTCTTTGGCTATTATAAGGTAAAACCCTATCCTCCGACTTTTGTTGCATTGTGTGATGGGACCCGGGTCTTATAATAGCTTCATTGTTCTTTATTTAGCATTGCGTTGTTGTTTTATGCACTGGTATTCTTGGGAGGAAACCCGTTCCGTGTTATACGGTGTGGTCCCTTGATTTACCTAACTTTAAAATAAAGATTAATAACTGTTTTAGTTCTCACACCAGTCACATGACTGACCTGGAGTTTATTGTTTTAACCTAAACTCTGGGTGCCCTTATTTTGACACGGGCAGCTATTAGTTTTGGTTTTGCACATTTATATTCACAGGAACCTGGTTTACAGCTGGAATGATATCCGGAAAGCTCTGTATCCGTATATCTCTTTCAATTGTGTATTATATTATTTTCCCGCTGCTATGTAATGTATTGTAATCTCTGATATTTTGTGAATGTGTAATATTGATTTATACTCTGTATATTCTTGTATTCTGATGGAATTGTTGTAATTAACAATGAAATGTTCTTCTGTTTGCATTCCGGTGTGGCTTGTCCTCGACTCAATCCGTGATTTCCCATAAGGGGGATTTCGGGTTGTTTCACATATCTTTGTGTATTACGTTACCTCGCGAGCCTCACACCCCGGTAGAGTCTAAAACGGGACAAGGGAACGCAGGGAGTGCACACGTTTCATTCTAGCTAGGAGTGGTTTTGGGTTTAACACGACCCGACATTTACTTATTTGGTTGATGGAATGAGGCGCCTCAGATTTTTATTGGTCGCAATAGCCAATTTATAGGTCCAATAGAATCGGGAAGCGTGTGTTCAGGAATTGCCAATCCACTAAAGTATTTATGGACTGGCCCTGCTGTACCCAAGGGTTCGCCATCGTCCGAATCCTGAGGCTTTGCTAGAGTGTCTCGAATCGGTTAGGAGATCGTTCCTAGCCTTGACTCATGATGGAAACCAACCTCCAATACAACATTACGGTCTTGATTGTAAATCTATATATGGCGGCATAGTAGGATGGGGTACTATGCCGTCTAGGATTAATACATTTACTTTGAAGTATTTTTGAAACATATTATACACCAATAATAATATTAAAAATATTATTTTCCACGTATCAAGCATTTTTTATCATTATAAGGTAAAAATCTATCCTCCGTTTGCATTGCATTGTGTGATGGGACTTGAGGCTTATAATGATTTCATTTTCTAAAAACTATTGCGTTGTTTTTTACTTAAAAATTTATAAAACTTATGCACTAGCAATCCAATGGAATTAAACCCGTTCCGCGATAGCGGCGTGGTCCGGTGATTGGCCATATTATTAGTTTAGTAAGATTTTTCATACCAGTCCCATGACTGACTCGTAGTTTGTTTCACTTTGCAAATTCGGGTGCCCTCTTTCCACACGGGCAGCCAATTGACAGGTTTCAGGTAGGGATGTTTTATGGACTCAAGCTTGCTGCTGAAGATGTTGGAAGATATTCTCCTTTTTATCTTTTATTATCTTCTTGAGATTGAGACAGTATTGGATATTGATGTATTTTGGGAGATTGAGACTTTATTTCTTTCCCTGTTTTAGACATCTGTTTTTGCTAAGTGTATCCTATACAGCATACTCTGATGTTCTGTGATGGCGTTTGTGATGACATTTCATTTCCGCTGCAATGATTTATATGTTTTGCTATGTAACTGTGATCTGTTATTGTTTTAAATTATGTTATACTCCTATGATTATCCTTACTTTCTTTCTACGGAAGTTTGGGTCATCACATTCAATAATAATATTAAAAATATTATTTTCCAAGTATCAAGCATTTTTTATCATTATAAGGTAAAACTCTATCCTCCGTTTGCGTTGCATTGTGTGATGGGACTTGAGGCTTATAATGATTTCATTTTCTAAAAAGCATTGCGTTGTTTTTGACTTAAAAATTTATAAAACTTATGCACCGGCAATCCAATGAAATTAAACCCATTCCGCGATAGCGGCGTGGTCCAGTGATTGGCCATATTATTAGTTTAGTATGATTTTTCATACCAGTCCCATGAATGACTCGTAGTTTGTTTCACTTTGCAAACTCGGGTGCCCTCTTTCCACACGGGCAGCCAATTGACAGGTTTCAGGTAGGGATGTTTTCTGGACTCAAGCTTGCTGCTGAAGATGTTGGAAGATCTTCTCCTTTTTATCTTTTATTTTCTTCTTGAGATTGAGACAATATTGGATATTGATGTATTTTGGGAGATTGAGACTTTATTTCTTTCCCTGTTTTAGACATCTGTTTTTGCTAAGTGTATACTGTACTGCGTACTCTGATGTTCTATGATGATGTTTGTGATGACATTTCATTTTCGCTGCAATGATTTATATGTTCTGCTATGTAACTGTGATCTGTTATTATTTTATATTATGTTATACTCCTATGATTATCCTTACTTTCGTTCTACGAAAGTTTGGGTCATCACATTTGGTATCAGAGCTAAAGGTTAACCTTAGCTAAGGAGTATGACATTTTTAGAACAATTCGTCTAAATAGAATCAGTAGTATTCTAACACGTGTAGCTCATTAGAGATAGGATTAGTAATGTCCTAGAATGAGCACAGCAGAATAGCACATATTAATCAGTCATTACATCATTATCATTTCGTCATGTGTCTCTATTTTAAAAAAATCTTTCCTTTGAAAATTATCATTTCTCTTGCTTTGACTCTTTCCTTGATGATACAGACTGATTGAGAAATGAGTACTAGAGCCCGTACAAGAGCACGACGAGGCAGAAGTGGGGCAAGAAGACCCGCCCGAGATGAGACTCCTGCAGCCCAAGAACAGGAACAGGCCACCCCAAAAATTATGACACCACCACCCCCATGTGCTTTCGATCTTGACAAAGTGGCTAAGAAAATAAAGAATCTAGGAGGTGTGCACTATACAGGACAAGAGACGGTGACGGAGTCGCAAGCATGGCTTAAGACGATGGAAAAGATTTTGGAAGGTTTAGAGCTCGAGGACCACAGAAAACGATTCATGGCAACTTGGTTTCTGAAAGGCCAGGCCCAAATTTGGTGGGAAATAACTATGGTTGGAGGTAACGAGGCTGATGTGACTTGGGGAAAATTCAAGGAGCTGTTCAATGAGAAGTTCATTCCACCCCATGAAGTTGAGCGCCTTTACGATGAGTTCGCCCACCTCCAACAAGGGAGCATGACTATTTCAGAGTATGTTAAGAAATTTGATGAGTTCTCTAGATACGCCCCAGAATTAATCCAAGACCCGCTACAGAAAAATAAAAGGTTTATCAATAGTCTGGCAATGAGGTACCATAACAGGGTGACTGCACACATCGAGCGCCCATTTCCTAAGGTAATCGAGATGGCCTGCAGATTTGAAGAGAATGATCAGAAGGGTTCCCAGCAAGAGAAAGAAAAGAACCAAGCCAACAACAAGAAGAAGGAGTCGGACAAGAAAACTGAGGCAGGTAGCTCTTCCACCGCCAAGCCCCAGGAGAAGAAGAAGAAGAGAGAAAGATCCAAAGTCAAGTGCTTCAATTGCCAGAGGATAGGGCATTTTGACTACAAGTGCCGAGCTCCGAAGAGGCCCAAAAGGAACGAGTCTGGACCGAGTCAGAGCAGTGGACAGAATCCCTGTGGCCCAAGGGAATGTTTCAACTGCCACAACCGTGGACACCTCATCAAGGATTGCCCTTTGCTCAAGAAATCTCTGGTGGCCCATGTCTACGAAGGAGCGGCTGCACCGACTTCTTCAGAAGCTGGTACGCCTGATGTTTTAGGAGGTACCCTTAACATTAAAAACATTCCTATCACTATTTTGTTTGACATGGGTGCATCTAGAAGTTTCATATCTTTTGACACGATTAAAAAGCTTAAATTGAAACCCAGAAAACTCAAAGAACCTATTAGAGCCCATAGTCCGATAGGAGGCTCACTTATTCTCGAACAGTATTGTAGAGTGCCTATTTCTTACTCTCACTTCCAGTTTCCTTTTGACTTAATCATTATGAGTTTTTCTGGATACGATATCATACTTGGAATAGACTGGCTAACAAATTATGAGGCGGAGTTAATATGAGCTGAAAGAGTGGTCAGAATTAAAACCAAATTCGGAAATACAATGACTATACCATGCCACGGCTCAACCACTGATAGGAAAGAATTCTGGTTTAATCTAGAAGTCACTCCTGCTTCTATTGAGGATATTCCTATCGTCAGAGACTATGCGGATGTGTTCAAAGAAGTAGACAGCTTACCTCCGTGTAGGGAAATCGATTTCAGAATTGACTTAGTCCCTAATGCAAGGCCCGTCGTGCATCCCATTTGAAGAATGTCGCCAAAAGAAAGAGAAGAGATGAGCAATCAAACCAAATAGCTTTTGTGGAAGGGTTTGATCACACCTAGTTTCTCAAGCTGGGGTGCAGCAGTGGTTTTCGTCCCAAAGTCAGACGGTACCCTCAAGCTATGTGTGGACTACCGTGATCTAAATAAGCAGACTCTAAAAAATAAATACCCACTGCCCCGCATTGATGATCTTTTAGACTGCTTGAACGGAGCATGAGTATTCTCTAGGATGGACCTAGCTACAGGTTTCCACCAATTATGCATTGCCGAAGAATGTGTGCCTTTGACAGCTTTCAGAGGACCAGATATATTTTATGAATGGCTAGTAATGCCCTTCGGTTTATGCAATGCTCTAGCATACTTCGTCGATTTGACGAATAGAGTCTTCCGCGATGTTCTAAACAAATTTTTACTAGTATTCATTGATGATATCCTAATCTTTTCTAAATCCACTGCTGAACACGAAAAACATCTGAAGGAAGTCTTGGAGATTTTGCATAGAAATGTGTTGAAAGCCAAATTCTCTAAATGCATATTCTAGCAAGAAGAGGTGAAATTCGTCGGCCATGTTGTATCTAAAGAAGGCATCTCGGTAGATCCAGGAAAGATTTCGGCCATCAAAGATTGGAAGCAGCCTACTACGCCCACAGAAGTCAGAAGTTTCTTAGGTCTGGCTGGTTATTATCGGAAATTCGTTAAGGATTTCTCGAGAGTATCTTGTCCATTGACGAAGCTAACTAAGAAACATACCAAGTTTAAATGGACACCTGAATGTGAGGCGGCTTTCCAAGAGATGAAGCAGAAATTGATCACTGCTCCTGTATTGACCATTATTGATGGCAATCAGGATTTGAAAGTCTGGACTGACGCTTCTAGAGAAGGTTATCCTTTTCATCTGAATAAACATGTCGGAAATGATATTTTTCTAATGTCAAATCTTATTTTAACATGTTATTCTTTTCTCTATTTAAGGTATTGGTGCAGTGCTAATGCAAAGAGACAATGTTGTCGCATATGCTAGCCGTCAGTTAAAACCGCATGAGAAAAACTACGCCACTCATGACCTTGAGCTAATGGCCATAGTATTTGCTCTAAAGATATGGCGGCACTATCTCTTGGGTGAGAAATTCGAGCTATATACGGATCACAAATCCTTGAACCATCTATTCACCCAAAGAGATTTGAACATGAGGCAACAGCGTTGGGTTGAATTCCTTGCACCTTATGACCTGGACATCTTATATACTCCAAGGAAAGCCAATGTTGTGGCAGATGCTCTCAGCAGGAAGAATACGACCGACATCAAACTTATCCTTGCCAATCTCATTATTACCCCTACTTTGATCGATAAGATCTCTGCTCTCCAGAAAGGTGATAGATTTATTCAGATGATCAGTGAGCGAGTTCGAAAGGGCGAAGCACCAAGCTTCCAAATAGACAGCAAAGGGACACTCAGACTGCAAGGGCGGATATGCGTGCCAGATATCCCCGAGCTAAAAAAGGAAGTTATGGATGAATGCCACAAGTCTAAGCTCAGCATCCATCCTGGTGTAAGCAAGATGTACCACGATCTTAAGCGCACTTTCTGGTGGAAGGCGATGAAGAGAGACATCTCCATTTATGTTTCTAGATGTCCCACCTTCTAATAAGTCAAGAGCGATCAGCAAAAGCTAGCAGGTCTATTGCAACCGTTAGGGGTTCCAAGTTGGAAATGGGACGAAATTTCTATGGACTTCATTGATGGCTTACCCCAGACTAGGAAGGGCAATGACAGCATATGGGTGATTGTAGATCGCCTCACAAAGACTGTCCATTTCATTCCTGTCAAATCCAATAGAACAACTCAAAGTTTGGCACAGCTTTATTTCAGAGAGATTGTCAGACTGCATGGAATTCCCAGCAGCATTGTCAGTGACTGCGACCCGATATTTGCTAGTAAGTTCTGGGATGCTTTCCAAGAAGAGTTAGGGACTAAGCTGGATATGAGCACTGCTTACCACCCTCAGACAGATTGCCAGACTGAGAGGTTAAACCACATATTGGAAGACTTGTTGAGGGCATGCATCTTAGATTTTGGTGGGTCATGGGAAGATCATTTGCACTTGGTCGAGTTCTCTTATAATAACAGCTACCAAGCTAGCCTGCAGATGTCTCCATTTAAGGCCTTATATGGCAGGCCATGCCGATCTCCCGCATGTTGGGTGGAACCCGGTAATCGATTGGTATTGGGTCCCGACATGATTCGCGAAGCCTTGGAAAGAGTTGACTTTATTAAGAATCGATTACTTGTCGCCCAAAGTCGATAGAAGAGCTATGCTGACGCTCGAAGAAGGGATTTAGAATTCTCTGTCAGTGATCTTGTATACTTGAAGGTTTCCCCACTGAGAGGCGTAGTCCGATTTGGGAAGACTGGGAAATTGGCACCGAGATTTATTGGTCCATTTCCTATCCTCGAAAGGATTGGAACTCTCGCCTATAGAGTGCAACTACCTGACTGGTTGCCAGGGGTCCACAATGTATTTTATGTGTCCCAACTCCGGAAGCATGTTCATGTCCAGATTTAGTTGTGGAGGAAGCAGCACAATGAGATTTGGAGATTACCCCGGCTCTAGCAGTGAGAAGGGAGCCAGTGAAGATTGTGGGCAAAGAAACCCGAGTGTTGAGGAATAAGAGGATCCACCTAGTCAAAGTGCAGTGGAGCGGGGATTCTAGAGACTGTACATGGGAGACTGAGGACAACATCAAACAGGCCTATCCCAAGTGCAGAGTGGATATCTCCGAGTAGCTTTTGTGTTGAGGAACATTTACAATACCTTGCATTTTCCGTTTTGTTTCCTACTTTACCATTATTTCCTTTTCGAGGACGAAAAGATTCTAAGTGGGGGAGATTGTAACAACCCGGAAAATCGAACCAATTTAAAATTTTTATTTTGGCTATTTCAATAAATTTTGAATAGTTAAAATAATTTATTTTAAATAATAATGATTAAAAATTTATTTTAATCGAAGCTAGAACAAATATATTTATTTTGATTTCTAAAGAAATCAAAAATAGTACGGTAGTTTGAAAAGTCAAACCTGTACTTTGACCGAATGTACCGGATTCAAAATTTAACGGATTTTAGTGAAACCAAAAATATCTAAATCTGTTTGAAAATATCTTTCCAACGAATCCAAAAAATCCAAATTTCATAGCGGGGATCAAAAGATATGACCAATTGAATATTCAGGATGGTCGCTATAGTATAATTTATAGCCCGTATAAAAGGCCATTTTTCAAACGACCTCCGTTTTCGACGAAACTACTTTTGTTGGATTCGGAATGTCAAATTATTGCTAGATTTCAATTTTCAGAATTTTTCGAGTTAATATGTGAGCGTAGCAAACGAAAATGTGTTTTGTTAATTTCAGTCAAATCTAATTGACTTGAAAAATAGCCATTTTTCGAACAGTCCCAGAATTCAACGAAATTAATTTTGTTAGGACCGTATCGTCAAAACAAAGTCAGAAATGATTTTTTTGGATTTTTCTGAGTTCGTATGTGGCCCCGCTGAATTTAAATATACGATCAAAATAATTATTTAAATGATTTAAATAATAAATTAAAGATTTCAGGCCATAGACAGTCATTTAGGCTGACAAGACCTAGCCCATTGGATCCGGAACAGGGGCTATTGGCTGGGTTCAACTCCGGTTGGACAAAAATCGGATTAATTTAAGATGTATGGTTTTATTTGTAAAAATTACGTTTAAATATTATAAATAATACAAAGAAACCCTAAAATCACTATTCATCTTTCTTCTAGCCGCCGACTTCATACAAAATCCATGGCCACCATGCTCTCCTTTTTATCCCTTAAAATCCACCGATCCTCTCAATAAAATTCCTCACTCCAGTTCAAGCTTTTGAAGAGATTTTCTTGCTCTTCATTTTCGTACGGCTTGATCGATCTCTGGTAGCCCGAACTCCAAGTACCAGACCCCCAAACCCGCGCCAAAGATCATCGCCGCCCTCCCCCTAGGATCCACCAAGCTGCACGCGCGTGGACCTCCTGGTGCGACGCTTGTAGCTCTTCGACGAGCTGCCTTCTGATCGTTCTCTGGTGCTGTAGATCGGAAGAGATAATCAACCCTAAGATCGAACCCATTTCTGAAACTAACGGCCGTGACTTTGAACAACAGGAAGAAGGTTAATTTCTTAAGTTTTTAATTTATTTAATCTTATTTAAATATTATCAATCTAAATTTAACCATAACTAATTCATATGAACCCAGAATAACGCGATTTCTGAAGCGTTGCAATCTAGAGGCAAGATCTACATTCCTAGACTGAAAAGGGACAATTTCGAGCTGTTTGAATTTTAGACCAGTTTGCGACACGACTATGAGAATTCTTCTTTTATATAATTAATTAATTATTTAATTTAATTGTTATGTGACGATTGAATGTGTATAATTCAGATCTGTTATGTGATGATATTGTGGATGTTTTAGCTGTTTGTTGGTGACGTATAAACACAGATTTGTTTGTGTTTCAATAAAGTAAATCATTATTGTATATTTATTGATTTGGATTAGAATTTCCAAATCGATAAAAATAATCACTTTGTTATGTTGAATTTGCATTGGATTAGAATTTCAAAATCGATAAAAATAATCATTATTGTTTATTTATTGATTTGGATTAGAATTTCCAAATCGATAAAAATAATCACTTTGTTATGTTGAATTTGCATTAGATTAGAATTTCCAAATCGATAAAAATAATCATTATTGTTTATTTATTGATTTGGATTAGAATTTCCAAATCGATAAAAATAATCACTTTGTTATGTTGAATTTGCATTGGATTAGAATTTCCAAATCGATAAAAATAATCACTTTGTTATGTTGAATTGCATTAGATTCCCAATTCAACATCAAAACATTATTTGGATTATTTTTGTTGAATTGAATTAAATTGTCAATTCAATATAAAATTATTATCTTGATCATATTTGTTGAATTGAATAGATTGTCAATTCAATATTAAAAATATCTTTTTAACATTTTTGAGCATTGAAATAGGATTATCAATTTAACATAAAACATTATTTTATCATTTTTATTGTATTGAAATAGAACTGTCAATACAATTGAAAATATATCATTTTTTGTCTATATCATTGAATTGAGAAAAAGTTGCTCCTTTATTTGCATTCTTTTATGCAAATATACATTGAAATAAAATTGTTCTTTTATTTGCATTCGCTAATGCAAATATACATTGCAAAATAAAAATGTTCTTTCATTAGCATTCTCTAATGCAAATATATTTAGAGAAATAAAAATTGTTTTTTATTTGCATTCTCTAATGCGAATATATTTAGAGAAATAAAAATGTTCTTTTATTTGCATTCTCTAACGCAAATATATTTAGAGAAATAAAAATGTTCTTTTATTTGCATTCTGTAGTGCAAATATATTTAGAGAAATAAAAATGTTCTTTTATTTGCATTCTCTAATGTAAATATACTAAGAAATATAAGATTGTTCTTTTATTTGCATTCCTTGATGCGAAATACATTGAATAAAAAGGCTGTTCTTTTATTTGCAATCTTTTATGCAAATATACATAGAAATATAAAATGTTCTTTTATTTGCATTCTTTTATGCAAATATACTTTGAAATATAAAATATTCTTTTATTTGCATTCTCTAACGCAAATATGCATTGAAATAAGAAAAACTATATTTTTGTTTGTAATTTTGGATGCAAACAAAACATTAGAAATAAAATTGCATTTTTGTTTGCAATTTTAGATGCAAACAAAACATTAGAAATAAAATTGTAATTTTGTTTGCATTTTAGATGCAAACAAAACATTAGTAATAAGATTTCATTTTTGTTTGCAATTTTAGATGCAAACAAAACATTAGAAATAAAATTGCAATTTTGTTTGCATTTTAGATGCAAACAAAACACTAGAAATAAGATTTCATTTTTG
Source organism: Allium sativum (assembly GCA_030737875.1). NCBI lineage: Eukaryota > Viridiplantae > Streptophyta > Magnoliopsida > Asparagales > Amaryllidaceae > Allium > Allium sativum. The sequence continues at coordinate 965,970,517 of CM060922.1, read as the reverse complement.
TTTGCAATTTTAGATGCAAACAAAACATTAGAAACAAAATTGCATTTTTGTTTGCAATTTTAGATGCAAACAAAACTGTAGAAATAAAATTGCATTTTTGTTTGAAATTTTAGATGCAAACAAGGCATTAGAAGTAAAATTACATTTTGTTTGAAATTTTAGAAGTAAACATAAACATTAGAATGAATATACATTTTTAATTTGTATATTGGATAGAAATAAAAATGATTTAAAAGGTTACATTTTTGTTTGTAAATTAAGTTGCAAACAAAACATTTAGAAAAATATTTCATTTTTATTTGCATATTTAGATGCAAATAAACAACGTAGAAATAAGTTTCATTTTTTATTTGCATATTTAGATGCAAATAAACAACGTAGAAAAGATTTCATTTTTTATTTGCATATTTAGATGCAAATAAACAACGTAGAAAAGATTTCATTTTTAATTGCATATTTAGATGCAAATAAACAACGTAGAAAAGATTTCATTTTTAATTGCATATTTAGATGCAAATAAACAACGTAGAAAAGATTTCCATATTTAGATGCAAATAAACAATGTAGAAAAAGGTTTCATTTTTATTTGCATATTTAGATGCAAATAAACAACATAGAAAAAGGTTTCATTTTTATTTGCATATTTAGATGCAAATAAACAACGTAGAAAAAGGTTTCATTTTTATTTGCATATTTAGATGCAAATAAACAATGTAGAAAAGATTTCAAATAAACAATGTAGAAAAGATTTCAAATAAACAATGTAGAAAAGATTTCATTTTTATTTGCTTATTTAGATGCAAATAAACAACGTAGAAAAGATTTCATTTTTATTTGCATATTTAGATGCAAATAAACAACGTAGAAAAGATTTCATTTTATATGCATATTTAGATGAAAAGATTTCATTTTTATTTGTTTATTTAGATGCAAATAAACAACATAGAAAAGATTTCATTTTTATTTGCATATTTAGATGCAAATAAACAACGTAGAAAAGATTTCATTTTATATGCATATTTAGATGCAAAATCAACACCGTAGGAGGAAGTTGCATTTTTGTTTACAAAATTGGTTGTAAACAAACATTGTAATAAAAGTTACATTTTGTTTACATTTTAGATGTAAATAAAAGCTGGTATTTTAAGAGTCACATTTTTATTGACGTTGCGTATGAAATAAAAGAATTGATTTAAATATTGAAATGTTTATTGTCACTTTAATTGAAATAAAATTAGTAAGAATCGCCAAAATGATTTATATTTATGTATAAATATAAATTAAAATTAAACAAATCGCGCGTGGTAGTTCACGTTTCGGTAATCGTAACTTTAAACGATTATACCGTAAGATCCAACCGACGGATTTTCCCAAAACTGGAACCGCTAGGACCGCTTTGGGAAGATCTTTCCGATGATATAAACTTTATCAAAATCCAACAGTTAGATTTCAAGATAAGTGTAAATCAAATTTTGGGAAAATCAGCGCTAGGGCCGCCCATTGGCCCGAAGCGTCGTTTAATTATATTGAGCTATTTTTAAATAAATAAAAATAGCGAAAAATCGTTATAAATTAATATTAACGATATTAAATGGTTTAAATGATAACAATTCGAAAAATTATTTGAAAAGACCGAGTTCAACTCATTTCAAATAATTTCACGGCGATGTAAAATCAAAGATATCGAAGACGGCGATCGAAGACCGGCGATCTTCACGTCGAAAGGATAACTACTGATGCCTGGCATTGGCTTGCTACCAATAAAGGGTTAAAGTGGTAGTTGTCCGGATGTACTTGTTGATCGTCCGGATACGCAAGCACTTAAGTCACTCCGGTTTCGTTCAGACCCAGAACGGACTTGTAAATGGATGCATGTATGACATTGAATTTCGTGCCATGTAATTCAATTAATACCTATTAATATATTTCTAAGGTAGCGGAGGATTTATCCTTTTGCTATACACCCTTCTTTGAGACGCACGAGGTCGAAGGTTATATATTGGTAGTTATCAATCGCGTGGTATGGACTATCAGTGTGACATGCCAAGATGCAATTGATCAAGGCTTTTGTTGAAAAGAAGATCCTTGTGGATGATGATCAGAGCATAGCCTATTTAGGCATAGCTTTGTGTATTACGTTACCTCGCGAGCCTCACACCCCGGTAGAGTCTAAAACGGTACAAGGGAACGCAGGGAGTGCACACGTTTCATTCTAGCAAGGAATGGTGTTTGGGTTTAACACGGCCCGACATTTTACTTATGTGGTTGATGGAATGAGGCACCTCAGATATTTATTGGTCGCAATGTCCAATTTATAGGTCCAATAGGATCGGGAAGCGTGTGTTCAGGAATTGCCAATCCACTAAAGTATTTGTTGATCGGCCCTGCTGTATCCAAGGGTTCGCCAGCGTCCGAATCATAAGGCATTGCTAGAGTGTCTCGAATCGGTCCGGAGATCGTTCCTAGCCTTGACTCATGATGGAAACCAACCTCCAATATGACATTACGGTCTTGATTGTAAATCTATATATGGCGACATAGTAGGATAGAGTACTATGCTGTCTAGGATTAATACGTTTACTTTGAAGTATTTTTGAAACATATTATACACCAGTAATAATATTAAAAATATTATTTTCCATGTATCAAGCTTTTTTGATCATTATAAGGTAAAACTCTATCCTCCGTTTGTGTTGCATTGTGTGATGGGACTTGAGGCTTATAATGATTTCATTTTCTAAAAAGCATTGCGTTGTTTTTGACTTAAAAATTTATAAAACTTATGCATTGTCAATCCAATGGAATTAAACCCGTTCCACGATAGCGGCGTGGTCCAGTGATTATTATTAGTTTAGTAAGATTTCTCATACCAGTCCCATGACGGACTCGTAGTTTGTTTCACTTTGCAAACACGGGTGCCCTCTTTCCACACGGGCAGCCAATTGACAGGTTTCAGGTAGGGATGTTTTCTGGACTCAAGCTTGCTGCTGAAGATGTTGGAAGATCTTCTCCTTTTTATCTTTTATTTTCTTCTTGAGATTGAGATAGTATTGGATATTGATGTATTTTGGGAGATTGAGACTTTATTTCTTCCCCTGTTTTAGACATCTGTTTTTGCTAAGTGTATCCTGTACTGCATACTCTGATGTTCTGTGATGATGTTTGTAATGACATTTCATTTCCGCTGCAATGATTTATATGTTCTGCTATGTAACTGTGATCTGTTATTGTTTTAAATTATGTTATACTCCTATGATTATCCTTACTTTCGTTCTACGGAAGTTTGGGTTGTCACAAATATTATAATTCGTGTGCCCGACAAAAAGGTACACGTTTAATTCCATATGAGATTTTATGCGCCGAATCGGCAAGCCACTTGGCTTTTTGATTTTCTTTTTGAATGGAAAGGACCTAGAGAGGCGAGCTGAGGTTTGAACTATTGACCGATACAAAGGAGGTGCTGGCGAAATTTTCTGAAAAATTAAGGAGCTAGAATATTTTTAAGAAAAACTGATAGTTAGAAATCAATATATCGATATATGTAAAATTCGACAAGGAAACAAACTTAAAAATAGAATATTATAAACAAAAAGGTGATTTATAATTAAATCTGATAAAATTAGATAGAGAAACATATACAGTTTTAAAAATGAGTAATTGGTTTTTATGGTGTTGAGTATTCGAGGCAATTGGTCTTATCTGTTTTGAAGTTAATGATGATTTCAGTCAAAGTCTGAGAGGTAATTATACCCCAACTTGATTGATTTAATTATTAACCAATAAATAGGAGGATTCGGTCTTGGAGATAAATGTTTAAAGAAATTTAGTTGAATGAAATATTTTTGGTTGTTGTAACGTTGTTTTATACAACATTCGTTTTAACCCAAGGAAGTGAAATTTTGGAAATAAAATAAATAAATATTTCCTAAGTATAGAAATGAACGGACGTGAAAGAGATAAGTAATTGGAATATTTTCCAACTATGAATAAAAGGTATTTTCTAAGTATAGAAAGTAAAAGAAGGCGATAATAGGAAATGTTTTTCTAAGTATAGAAAATAAAAGAAGGCGATATATGGAAATGTTTTCCAAATAGCGCAAGAGCCCAAGATGATTATTGAAAATATTTTGTTAACAAATATTGATAAGGAAATGGAGAAAGGATTTAATTAATGAATAAAATATTAATTAAAGGGCCCAGTGATTTGTTTGATGCTTTGGTTGAATGTTTGTTTTTCTTCGATAGTTAAATAACCGATTATCGAAATATTTGTCAATATCGTTGTCGATATGCAGAGACCGGTTGGATTATTATCCGACAACCACTCTGTATTGGCAGTAGTGTTGCGAATCAGATCATATGAAGATAATCGAAGACGGAGTAAAGTGCAAGGGCTTTTTCTGTTAATCCTGGGTAGAAATTTCCTATGATGGGTTAATGGAAATTGTGCCTTCGGTTTCGTTCAATCCCAAAACGAACGTATATGGACGAATGTCTAAGAGGGCATTTTAAATGATCGCATATGTTGGTCTGTATAAATATACATATGGTGGCAGAGAATCTATTATCTTAGCATAATATCATAAATATATTTATGCAAATCAATTAATAATTAACAGATCTGACAATGTGGCATTCAAAGTGATTGTGTTATAAATGAATTGTAAGTAATTGTAGCCTCAGGCCTCCACAACTGGGAAATGACAAAAATCGGGAAGGCAGCATGGCTATGTGGGTAGCTCCCATTAGGGTGTATTATCACGTATCTAGATAAATTCATTTATTTCCTTATTCTATTCGATGTTGTCCCATTCGGGAAAACGGTTACTGACCCCAACCGTTGGTGATATACATTCGATACACTCAAGTGAAATGAGTGGTCGGTCAAGTGTGACCGGGTTACAAAATGTTCTTATTGAACCCAGTGTAACACCCCACGTCCATTAATGTCACTCACAAAGGGAATGCATTAACTTCTATGGAGGTTTTAGGTGAATATAGAACAGTAAAATTTCAGCAAGACAGATATAAAATAGTGCTTGGAAATTTAAAAACTTTATTTCAATTGCAGCAGAAGTCAAAACATGTTTGATTACATCATAACACCATAATCAAAGTCAAGTACAATATCTATCTTGATAAAACAAGTACATAATCCCATTACATAAATAGCCATTAAAAAGAAAGGTAACAAGCTGGACTTTACTTCAGCAGTCCAAGCTTTCCAATAGATAAGCAATCCAATCAGACTCCAATGGAACTTGGCCCAACCAGAGGACCTGAAGGGAGAAAAGGATGAAAAAGAGGGGGAGTCAGACATAAAGTCTGGCGAGTATGATAATTCTACAATACTATTATCAAAATAACTGGACTAAGGCATAAGCTGGAAAACAAGGAAATGTCTATGAAAGAGCAGATTAAGGACATAGACAATCGCTAAAGGAAACGTTATAGGCGCTCCTAAATACTAAGGATAAACACTATACTGCACCACACCAGTCACCCTAAAGATTGATCCCACTTAGCTTCACTTAGAAACATTCTTAATGGCTTTACGTACTCCTAACTGACTACATAGGTGCCGCCTGCCCTTATCTCCACTAGGTGTATCCCACTTTCTATTTTTCGATCGGCTCCCTACTCGTAGATACCCGTGCTGGCCCCACAGTGGGGTGTATCATTCCCCTAAAGTGGCAACCCGATATAACGGAGATGCACGGCTTATACCTACACGATGCAACAACGTCTTACCTACCAGCCCGGGTCCACACACGCATATGAAACCTGTTGGACTTGCGTTGCCACCGCTCCCTGTTTTGGCCTCTTATAGCCAAACCCAGTATGCGTGTCCCGTCCTCGACTTGGGTCGAGCCCACAAAGATACATTTTGGGATACTGGTTGAAATGGGCCCCCATTATTTCCCACAAGCATTCCGCCTAAGCTTGTCCCATTAGTCCATCCACTTAACCCACTTAGTCATGTTCATTTACATGTGTATTTGGTTAAGTCTAATCGTATTTCAAATGCCTCTAAAGGCAACCACTAGATTCCTCATGCCAACCAAGGCACCTACTTAACCCTCATGTCCCACCTTACATGATTATCTGGCGAAGTATTTCTTAATTCATTAAGGCCATAACCTCATAAAGACCTCTCACAATAGACTGGCATTTATGGCAGCTGGATTTGCCGGGCAGGTCCGGGCAGTCTTACACCATAAAAGAGTCTAACCTCGTGCCTTTACAACTGTTATGCTTTAGTTTGGGCCTAGGACCTCTCACATTGGGCCGACATTTGTGACTACTGGATTTGCCGGGCGGGTCCGGGCAGGTTTACATCACAAACGGGTCCAACCTCGTGTCCTAAGCATTGATTATTATTAATAATCCACTTTCCCCAATTTTAATAATTTCCTATTTGAATTATTAATTAATTCCAAATTTAGCAATGTCCATAATTGACTCAATTATGGACATCCATTTAAGGCATGCAAAATCATATCAATTGCACCCCAATTTATTAATTTCCTAATATTACCCCTACCCCACGTTTGAACGTTTATTCGCAAAATGTATGCTAGACCCGATTAGTCTAACTCATAGCATAAAAGAAAATATTCACAACAACAACATATATATGTGACTAAATGAATACTAACAAGGGGTGAAGCTTGCATATATCAAAATTACAACTCGCATAAGGTTATACATGTCATGGGTCTAAGGGTGTCAGCTTATTCATAATTCACATAATATGATTTTGATCAAGTTCCATAAACTTGTATTGGACTTGTGTAAATCAACATCATTAACAATATGGTTTTATATGGGTACACCTAACTCAATAGGCAAATTCCCAAAACTCAAAATTCATTTAATCATAGATTCATGTATATGGGTACACCTAACTTAATAGGCAAATTCCCATATTCAAGATCCAATTAATTTGTAGATTCATGCATATGGGTACACCTAACTCAATAGGCAAATTCCCATAATCAAGATCTATTATAAAAAAAACATAAACTTTAAACATGATCCAATTCGCATAAATAATAACATCATGATTTTACAACTTGCATGATTCAACACAAAACATGACATCATTATCACATAACATAAGTATTTCAACATATGTGATAATATGAGATCTACAACATATGTAAGATTTACAACATAGCATATCATAATTTGCAACATAGCTTGATATAATTTACAACATAGCATAGCATGATTTACAACATGGCATAACATGATTTATAACATAGCATAGCATGATTAATCACATATGACATATCATAGGATTATTTACAACATAATCACTACAACATAACAACATATATATGATAACATAATAGCATAAGAGATTCACAACATAATTTACAAATACATAACAATTCATATCACTTTCTTGTGATCCAATTCATAACTTAATCGAATTATTTTATAATAACATTGTGAGAATCAGCATACTCACAAAAAGAAGAGAAATAGAAAGAGTCTTTGATTTAATTTGTTTGTTGAGTAGATTTAGTTGTAGGCTAGGCTTTCTCCTTCTTCTTTAGTTTGTGACGGCTACGCTGAACTCCATGGCAACGGCATGTCGGTAACTCTCCAATTTTTCAAGTGATTTAGGGTTAGAGTCTACCCACTTATTTATAGAATTTAGGATTCATTTAGGCCATTAGATTTAACCTAGAAATAACCGCAGCCGTTCAGACAAGATGGGGTTTATCTTATTGACTCAGCAATGAGTCAGAAGTGACTCAGCAAACACTCAGCAAATTAATAAACTTCTATTCATGTTTACATTAACTGCCCATATATATATATATATATATATATATATATATATATATATACACACACACACGCACCTATTCATGAATTCAAATTAATCCATAATTAACTTATGACCATTTCTACACATAAATTTTCCAATTAATGTCTTAATTCCATTTTTCTCCTTTTAAGGCAGTTCACATATCTCAAATTTGTTATATGCCTTTTTAAGGCTATTTCGTGAAAATTCTCAATATTAATTCTTTTAATTTGTGAATATTAGTATTAACTGATTTACGGGGTGTTACATTCTCCCCTCCTTAAAGGATTTCGACCCCGAAATCTTCAAATCAAGGAGAATGTTTAACCTAACATCCAATCAACCATCTACTCAATCATCAAACACTGGCATCCACTGTCCTTATAGACTTCTAATGCTTTAATGTTTAAATGCATAGTGTGTGTATATGTCCGTATCTAATGCAAAATTAGGCGGTCCACTGATTCAGTTGACCTCCTTGATGCAATTCATGATAGTGCCATGCATCCATTATGTATGCAAAAGATCCTAATTGCTTACATACTACTTCTATATGTGTGCACATCCATTCAACCGAATGCAGTATCTATATGATGGTACAACCATTATACATCCATTATACTAAATACATTCATTTATGCAATATGCAATATGTAGTGACTGAGCCGATCTAGTGCCTAAAGTGTGTGTATATATGCATCCACGAGCAACCACTAGCAACCACTTGCATCCATTTTGCATCCATCATACATAACATGTCTCAAACACATGTTTCAACCATAGGATTATCCTAACTAAAGGTCAAAGATACTAATGAGAGGACATACTAAAGATAAGATAAGATAAGCTAAGCGATAAAGGAGAAATTAAAAGACATACCCTCAAAAGAAAAGGGTATAGCGAACGCATCTTCCCTTCTGTCTCCCAAGTAGCGTTGCTCTCATCATCTCCCCATTGCACTTTAACTAGTCTGACCTCTCGATTTCTCAACTTTTTGATCTCCGACCCAAGAATGCATGTAGGAGCTCGTCTAATTGTTGCATCACGCTCTATTTCCACCTCTTTAAGCAAGCTCGGCTCTACCACCTCCGTGGTCTTGTGCAAACACTTCCTCAAATGTGATACATGGAATACGTCGTGTACTCCACTAAGTTTCTCAGGCAACTCCACCCTATACGCCATCTTCCCAATCCTGTCTTTTATAGGAAACGGCACTACAAACCTTGGCGCTAATTTCCCAACGTACCCAAAGCGAACAACATTCCGTAATGGAGATACTTTGATAAAAACCATGTCCCCAATGTCAAACTCAAGATCTGTCCTCCTCTTATCAGCATACGATTTCTGCCTATCTTGTGCTGCTTTCATCCTCCTTCGAATCAAATCAATCTTCTCCGAGGTTTCCCTAACCATATCGGGCCCAAGTAGGATTTTATCGGTAGATTCCCACCAACATGTAGGCGAACGGCAAGGCCTTCCATAAAGAGCTTCGAAAGGTGCCATGCCAATACTAGACTGAAAGCAATTATTATATGCGAATTCTACCAACGGAAGGTGCTCTTCCCATGTACCCCCAAAGTCTAGGATACAAAGCCTTAAATGATCCTCTAGAATACGATTCACCCTCTCGGTCTGGCCGTCCGTCTGAGGATGATAGTGCTCAAACATAGCTGAGTCCCTACCGCCTCTTGTAAACTCTTCCAAAATTCGCTAGTGAAGATGGGATCACGGTCGCTTACTATACTAGAAGGAATACCGTGCAAACGAACTATCTCTTTAATGTATACAGAAGCCAACCATGGAGCAGTCCCCTTACTTTTCACGGGAATAAAATGGGCGCATTTAGTAAGTCTATCTACTATAACCCAAATCCCCGTATTACCCTTCCTTGATCTTGGTAATCCATCCACAAAGTCCATTGAGACGCTATCCCATTTCCATAGTGGAACTTCCAATGGGTGAAGCAACCCACCGGGTTTCTTTTGTTTCGCTTTTACTCGTTGGCACACCAAGCATCTAGCGACGTACTCGGCCACATCCTTTTTCATACTGGCCCAAAAGAAAACTCGCTTCATATCTTTATACATCTTGTCTCCGCCGGGATGAATGGTCATCTTTGAGCGATGAGCATCATCAAGAATGGCCTTCCTTAAGTCTTCGTCTTGTGGTACACAAAGTCTATTATCCCTTCGTAACCAACCCTTATCGTCTAGGGTATACCTACGAAGATGGCTAGACGACTCCCCTCATTTGAGCTTTTCTACTATCTCAAGCAACTGTGGGTCGTCTTTCTGTGCCTCACCAACTCATCCTAGAAGTGTAGGTCTAACCTCCAAGGATGCTAACAAACTAGGTACTCGGTCAACGGAGGGTCTAAAGTCAAACATGGAGATGAATTCTAAGCTTCGTCGTTCAACAAACAACGGACTCAAGGACAACCTTTTCCTACTTAAGGCGTCTGCTACCACGTTACCCTTGCCCGGGGTATATGCTATTTCAAAATCGTAGGAGGCTAAGAATTCCATCCACCGTTGATGCCTTAAATTCAAATCCTTCTGAGAGAATAAGCATTTTAATGATTTGTGGTTAGTGAACAGTTCGAATTTCTCACCAAGAAGATAGTGACGCCAAGACTTAAGCGCGAAAACAATTGCGGCTAACTCAAGGTCATGCGTAGGGTAATTCTTTTCATGCACCTTTAACTGCCTTCCACCATAGGCTATTACTCTTCCCTCTTGCATTAGGATCACGCCAAGTCCTGTCCTACAAGCATCATTATAGACAGTAAACGGTTTATTCCCGTCTGGCAGCACTAAGACTGGGGCTGAAGTTAAGGCTCTCTTTAAATGTTGGAACGCATCATCACAATCTTCGTCCCACGTAAAAACCAGGTTCTTCTTCGTTAACCGTGTTAATGGAGCTGATATTTTTGCGAAGTCTTTGATAAACTTCCTATAATAGCCAGCCAACCTCAAGGAACTCCTTACTTCGGTTACATTTTTAGGGACCTTCCAATCTTGGATGGCCACCACCTTTGCGGGATCCACTGCTATCCCTTCCTTGGAAACCACGTGCCCTAAGAACCGTACTTCTTTCCTCCAGAAGTGACACTTAGAAAATTTTGCCTTAAGGTTATGCGCTCGAAAGGTTTCCAACACTTCCCTAAGATGTAGGGCATGCTCTTCTTCATTCTTAGAAAAGACTAAGATGTCATCCACAAAGACTACCACGAATTTGTTAAGGTACTCCCTAAACACCCTACTCATCAAATCAACAAAATATGCGGGGGCGTTTGTCAAACCAAAGGGCATCACTAGCCATTCATAGAATCCGTCAGGAGTCCTAAAAGCAGTCTTATCTATACTATCCTCAGCCACTCTCAGTTGATGAAAGCCAGAGGCTAAGTCCAACTGCGAAAACACTGAGGCGCCAACTAACTGATCAAAGAGATCGTCAATCCTCGGCAGTGGGTGTCGGTTCTTTTTAGTAAGCTTGTTTAGTTCTCTATAGTCCACACAAAGTCTAAGGGACCCATCCGCCTTTGTAGCAAATACTACTGGAGCACCCCACTTCGATATACTACGTATTATGAACCCCTTCTCAAGCAACTCCTTCACTTGCTTATTGAGTTCCCTCCTTTCACAAGGAGCCATGTGGCGCACTGGCAAAGATACGGGTTTAGCATTATCCACAAGATAAATTCGAAAGTCTATCTCCCGCTTTGGAGGTAAGCCCTTCACCTCCTCAAACACATCCGGATATTCCCGGACCACCTCTACCGATCGCAGATTCTCTACAGACACGTCAAGCGATTCAAGATAACTTAGCATAACGGAATTTATGGGATTACAAAAGATGTCGAGAGCATTACCAAGGCGAGTCACAAGCCTAACTACTCTCCTTTCACAATCAAGAATGGCCCCATTTCTAGATAACCAATCCATTCCTAAAATTAGCCCGTAGCCCGTGAAGCCCAATACATAAGCATCACATCTAAATTCAATGCTAAGTATAGAGATTTTCAAATCCAAACATATCATGGTCAAATGAGCCGAACCCCCAATTGGATTTGAAACAACCAAGGGATCCTCTACTAAACTGGTGTTCAAGTGCAGTAATTCAACTAATGATGCAGAGATAAACGAATGAGATGCGCCAGAATCGAATAAGGTACGGACAGGATAATCAAACAGAAAAACTAAGCTTTCAACAGAAATTGTTCTACCTCTTTCTTGCAGCGGTGGGGCCGCAATAGCCTGAACTTGCCCCCTTGCCTGCCCTGGTGCCATAAGAGTCTGCACCTGTCCTCCCGAGGTAGACCCTGCCCTCTGCCCCTTCTTTGGGCAGTCCTTCACCAAATGTCCCGCATCTCCACAATGAAAACAACCAGTCTTCTTTTTCTTTCTACAATCTTTGCTGAGATGGCCAGGCGTCCCACAATTGAAGCATCTCTTCTTCCCTTTGCCATTATTGTTTTTACCACCCTTCTTATTTTGCTGTTGGGGTTTCTTCTGATCCCCCTTCTTTTCAACTGACTTATCCTCATGCATAAGTGCCATTTCTACTAGCCTTCCAAAGGTGGCTCCCATAGGGATGTGGGTCATAGCCAACCCTTGCAACGGTTCATTCAAGCCTCTAACGAACCTCAAAGCTTTCTTCTCTGGCGTGTTCACCAACTCCAAGCCAAACCTTGCTAACTGATTAAATTTATTGACATATTCCTTCACTGATAAGCTCCCTTGCTTTAATGCCAGGAATTTTTCCATATTTAAATTCTCCTCTGCCCTTGAAATTGAAAGAAACTTTGCCTCAAACCTTCGTCTGAAACTCGCCATGAATCAATTGGACGTTCCCCGTTAGTGACCTCCCACCAAAACGAGGCCTCTCCCTTCATTAACCAAGCAGCTAAACGGACTTTCCTCCCATCTTCCACTTCAAAGATATCCAATAATTCCTCAGTCTCCTTAAGCCAGTCTCTGGCCTCCACAAACATCTCAGTCCCTTGAAAAGTATTTCCTCCCATAGCCTTAAATTCCTTGCACGTCTTTGCAAAAGTGTCAACACGAGGAGGAGGAGGAATGGGTGCAACTGGGGGTGGAGGAACATCTGCTGGGCCTGCAGTGGTGGCCCTAGCCTCCAAATATCTCCTAAACCACCCTGGAACCGTCACACCTTCTGGGAGATTAAGATCTTCAGCCATGCTGAAACGAAAAAGGAAAGATTCAAAATGGAGAATTCGAAAGATAAAGATAAGGATATGGCTATTTGGGATTATGTTTTTCATAAAAACTCTCTTTAAATAACATGTTTTTGAAAGCGCTTCTTCTAAAAATACTTTAGAAAAATATTTTTCTAAAAATTATATCTGTTCTAGTAACCTTATGCTCTGATACCACGTGTTACACCCCACGTCTATTAATGTCACTCACAAAGGGAATGCATTAACTTCTATGGAGGTTTTAGGTGAATATAGAACAGTAAAATTTCAATAAGACAGATATAAAATAGTACTTGGAAATTTAAAAACTTTATTTCAATTGCAGCAGAAGTCAAAACATGTTTGATTACATCATAACACCATAATCAAAGTCAAGTACAATATCTATCTTAATAAAACAAGTACATAATCCCATTACATAAATAGCCATTAAAAAGAAAGGTAACAAGCTGGACTTTACTTCAGCAGTCCAAGCTTTCCAAGAGATAAGCAATCCAATCAGACTCAACTGGAACTTGGCCCAACCTGAGGACCTGAAGGGAGAAAAGGATGAAAAAGAGGGGGAGTGAGACATAAAGTCTGGCGAGTATGATAATTCTACAATACTATTATCAAAATAACTGGACTAAGGCATAAGCTGGAAAACAAGGAAATGTCTATGAAAGAGCAGATTAAGGACATAGACAATCGCTAAAGGAAACGTTATAGGCGCTCCTAAATACTAAGGATAAACACTATACCGCACCACACCAGTCACCCTAAAGATTGATCCCACTTAGCTTCACTTAGAAACATTCTTAATGGCTTTACGTACTTCTAGCTGACTACATAGGTGCCGCCTGCCCCTATCTCCACTAGGTGTACCCCACTTTCTATTTTTCGATCGGCTCCCTACTCGTAGATACCCGTGCTGGCCCCACAGTGGGGTGTATCATTCCCCTAAAGTGGCAACCCGATATAACGGAGATGCACGGCTTATACCTACACGATGCAACAACGTCTTACCTACCAGCCCGGGTCCACACACGCATATGAAACCTGTTGGACTTGCGTTGCCACCGCTCCCTGTTTTGGCCTCTTATAGTCAAACCCAGTATGCGTGTCCCGTCCTCGACTTGGGTCGAGCCCACAAAGATACGTTTTGGGATACTGGTTGAAATGGGCCCCCATTATTTCCCACAAGCATTCCGCCTAAGCTTGTCCCATTAGTCCATCCACTTAACCCACTTAGCCATGTTCATTTACATGTGTATTTGGTTAAGTCTAATCGTATTTCAAATGCCTCTAAAGGCAACCACTAGATTCCTCATGCCACCCAAGGCACCTACTTAACCCCCATGTCCCACCTTACATGATTATCTGGCTAAGTATTTCTTAATTCATTAAGGCCATAACCTCATAAAGACCTCTCACATTAGACTGGCATTTATGGCAGCTGGATTTGCCGGGCGGGTCCGGGCAGTCTTACACCATAAAAGAGTCTAACCTCGTGTCTTTACAACTGTTATGCTTTAGTTTAGGCCTAGGACCTCTCACATTGGGCCGACATTTGTGACTATTGGATTTGTCGGGCGGGTCCGGGCAGGTTTACGTCACAAACGGGTCCAACCTCGTGTGCTAAGCATCGATTATTATTAATAATCCACTTTCCCCAATTTTAATAATTTCCTATTTGAATTATTAATTAATTCCAAATTTAGCAATGTCCATAATTGACTCAATTATGGACATCCATTTAAGGCATGCAAAATCATATCAATTGCACCCTAATTTATTAATTTCCTAATATTACCCCTACCCCACGTTTGAACGTTTATTCGCAAAATGTATGCTAGACCCGATTAGTCTAACTCATAGCATAAAAGAAAATATTCACAACAACAACATATATATGTGACTAAATGAATACTAACAAGGGGTGAAGCTTGCATATATCAAAATTACAACTTGCATAAGGTTATACATGTCATGGGTCTAAGGGTGTCAACTTATTCATAATTCACATAATATGATTTTGATCAAGTTCCATAAACTTGTATTGGACATGTGTGAATCAACATCATTAACAATATGGTTTTATATGGGTACACCTAACTCAATAGGAAAATTCCCAAAAATCAAAATTCATTTAATCATAGATTCATGTATATGGGTACACCTAACTTAATAGGCAAATTCCCATATTCAAGATCCAATTAATTTGTAGATTCATGCATATGGGTACACCTAACTCAATAGGCAAATTCCCATAATCAAGATCTATTATCAAAAAAAACATAAACTTTAAACATGATCCAATTCGCATAAATAATAACATCATGATTTTACAACTTGCATGATTCAACACAACTTAACATGACATCATTATCATATAACATAAGTATTTCAACATATGTGATAATATGAGATCTACAACATATGTAAGATTTACAACATAGCATATCATAATTTGCAACATAGCTTGATATGATTTACAACATAGCATAGCATGATTTACAACATGGCATAACATGATTTATAACATAGCATAGCATGATTAATCACATATGACATAGCATAGGATTATTTACAACATAATCACTACAACATAACAACATATATATGATAACATAATAGCATAAGAGATTCACAACATAATTTACAAATACATAACAATTCATATCACTTTCTTGTGATCCAATTCATAACTTAATCGAATTATTTTATAATAACATTGTGAGAATCAGCATACTCACAAAAAGAAGAGAAATAGAAAGAGTCTTTGATTTAATTTGTTTGTTGAGTAGATTTAGTTGTAGGCTAGGCTTTCTCCTTCTTCTTTAGTTTGTGACGGCTATGCTGAACTCCATGGCAACGGCATGTCGGTAGCTCTCCAATTTTTCAAGTGATTTAGGGTTAGAGTCTACCCACTTATTTATAGAATTTAGGATTCATTTAGGCCATTAGATTTAACCTAGAAATAACCGCAGCCGTTCAAACAAGATGGGGTTTATCTTATTGACTCAGCAATGAGTCAGAAGTGACTCAGCAAACACTCAGCAAATTAATAAACTTCTATTCATATTTACATTAACTGCCCATATATATAAACATATATATATATATATATATACACACACGCACCTATTCATGAATTCAAATTAATCCATAATTAACTTATGACCATTTCTACACATTAATTTTCCAATTAATGTCTTAATTCCATTTTTCGCCTTTTAAGGCAGTTTACATATCTCAAATTTGTTATATGCCTTTTTAAGGCTATTTCGTGCAAATTCTCAATATTAATTCTTTTAATTTGTGAATATTAGTATTAACTGATTTACGGGGTGTTACACCCAGTGTATTCTCCTCTAGAAATACACTATCGGAAGGTGGTTCCATACCTTGTCATAATTGGAAATCCATTACCCAATAAGTGCTCGTGGTTTTGATTGTATATTATGTATGTGGAGCGTGAGATGGAAGCGTTCCACTAGATTTCTATTTATTTGATTTGGACACTACTATAATAGAAAGAGTTTTGATATAAAGATTGTCGTTTTCTTTCAAAAAGATTTTGAAAGTTGAATCAAGTGTTTTGGACTCTCATAAGGGAAAAACCCGTTCCGTGTTATACGGCGTGGTCTTATTAGATATCGTGTATTTTCTCAAACTGTTTTAAATTGTTTACTCAAACCAGTCCCATGACTGACCCGGAGTTATTTTGTTTGTTTTCCCTAAACTCTTGGGTGCCCAAATTTGTATGGGCAGTCAAGTAGTTCAGGATTTTACAGATCTATCTAAAGGAGCTTGGAGCAGGAGGCTTCAGTGTTAGATATATAGCATTTTTAATTCCGCTGTGTTGTAAGTGTTGTACTCTGATAAGTGTATGTTATACAGTTAAAATTTTGTATTTCAAAAGGTATGATATATAATATTTTGTTCCACTGCGATGTGAGATTCTGAGTTGTTATTTCTGTTCCTCCTCTACCTTTTTCTTCTTAAAAAAATTGATTCGTATTTCTGTGATATTTGGGTTGGCATGTGATGTATGTAGTCAACTCAGATAGTATGGATTTGCGGGCCATTACAACAAGTTTAAGTATGATGCAACATTGGACGCAAGAAGGTGTTTGAATACCACATAAAAAAAAAATTCTAGCAGACAATTTTTTTTATTCCATTTACATATTATATTATCCTACTATTCAAAAAAAACTAAACATAGTCATAATTACTCACATCTATTCTTTTCATATAGGGTGCACTCTAGTTTATTATTCCTTTTTCACAGTGATGCGCAATAACAAATTGCCATATATGTAAAGTTGACAGGCGCAAGAGGGGGTACGAACAACATATGCAACTTGGTCAGCAAATGTAATTAAACCATATTTTACAGCTTAGACAAGATATACATACAGGTGTGTCATATACAAAATTAAGCCTCACATAAACAAGACAAATACATGAGGTACGAACAGTATATGCAACTTGGTCAGCAAATGAAATAATTATATTCCAATAACTTAATTGAATAAATAGACGTGAATCAAAGGCTAATCATGAGTGAAAACTCACCTTATGGACGTTCTTCGATTTAGCGGTGAAATCTAGAAATTGACCATTTGTGTTTTACTCTCTTCTCTTTTTTTTTTGGAGAGGAGGAAGATCTAAAACCAAAAGACAATAATAAAGAAATAAAGAATGATGAAAAGATAGGTTAGGGTGGATATTAGGTTTATGTCTAGATTTCGAGAGTAAGAGAGATAGAAATTTACAAGGAAAGAAAAAAAAAGATAGAGAAGGAAGAAGATGAGAAATGAAGGGGATGGAATTAACAAGGGGAAATTTGAGAATTTGGGGAAATATAAAAGCAAAGGAAAACATGAATATGAAAAGTCAGGTTGCGTGAAAAAAGGGAAAAAATAGGTAGAGAAAGGAATGTGTAATAACTTCCCTAAGATGTCTCTTAATTAGATAATGTTACAGAGAAAATCAATCGCGGTTGACTCAGCGTGAAATGTGATCATTTTAATATAAACTAAAGATAATTATAGGTTATAAATGGAAAGGGGAAACAATAAATATGTTTTATGTTTTGTTTTATTTATTTATTTATTTATTATTATAAATGTATGCATAATACATGGAAAGGTTGGACAATAAATATGTTTTATGTTTTGTTTGTTTTCTTCTTTATTTATTATTATAAATATTAACATAAATTTTCATTAACTGCCATAGTTAAAACATACATTATATATCTTTGACACTCAGTGTTGTTACAATTCTTCCTAAATAAAATTAAATTGGAAACATTCATAAATTTATTTTCAATTATCGCATTAATGCCTATATTGAACCTTTACAATAAAATCAAGGATTCAACTGATAATTTTTTTTATCAACAATAGTTCAAAGTTAGCTAGTCCAAATGCATAAACAATTTAATAATTTTCATAATTATCAATCACAGTTCATCTCAATGTAAGTTATTGTTTATCAAAAATAAATTTTTGAGTCTTAAATTAAATTTATGTTTTAATACCATTTTTAATTCAATAATTAAATTAAATTCTATATTTGAAGGGGCGAAATTTACGGGATGTTACAATCTCCCCTACTCAGAACTTTTCGTCCTCGAAAAGGAACGAAATATGGAATTTGTAATTAAACGATGTAACATTCATGCGTATATCAACATCCAGTGAAAATACGTGAAAAAACTTTAAAATAGATAAAAGAAGTAGCATCCAATAAACCAACCGATGAAACTTATTCATGAATCGAAGATACACAATGGTTATGCCTGGGTCCCCAAGAAAGCATCTGTACCCGTAGGAAATCTTTTCCCTGCGAATTTTGTCACGAACAATCAATGGGATAAATAAATAGAATAGAATAGGAAAACCTAAGATCATCTTGGAATACAACCCCTAAGGTCGCTCTATTAGCAGGTCAAGAGGACAAAGTGTCGCAGCCATAGGTGGCTAGGAAATCATTTCCTTACGTATTTCTCCATAACACCACAAGATAATCGCATGGATCACAGTTTATATCTAGTAACACTAGTGGTTACATCTCTATCACCAATAAACCTTAGGCAATCACTGCCCTATGAATTACGCCATGTGGACCGCAGTTACATAATGGTTACGCCTAGATCGAAGTAGACGATGGACCGCAGTTACACGATGGCGAAATCCACATGGCTGCAAAAGCCTATGAATTACGCCATGTGGACCACAGTTACACAATGGTTACGCCTAGATCCCCTAGGAAACTTCTGTACCCATAGGCTTTCACAGCCGTGTGGATTTCGCCATTGTAAAACGAACATAGATCGAAGCAGACACAATGGTTACGCCTGGTTCCCCCAGGAAGCATCTGTCGTCGTAGGCCTTCGCAGCCCTGCGAATTTTGTTATGCAGTCGAGTTCAAAGGAAAACTCATGAGTATTGCATCCGGAAAACCGCAACCAAAGATATATCAACAAGAGTTCCTACCGAGTAGGACCTCGATTTTCAATGGATGGTTCTTTCCATATCTTCGATTTGAAATCATATAATGCTATACATAATATTCATTTCACTTCACTTATATAAGAAATATATAAACTTTCATTTATATAAGATTTTTTAAAATCATATTTCAACATGTCATATTTGTACTAATTCCATTATATATAAGATATCATTTCATATCAGTTACTTCCAAATCAATAATTTTGAATTCACTGCATTCTTATATTAAATTTTCATATTGTGATGACCTGAAAATCCCCACCCTTGGAACCGACCATAAACCTCACAGGTCTGACCCAAAAGTTGGAAATCTTCGAATGCATCAACTCTGGGCATACAACTCATCAGAACAACAACACAGACTTTTATAACATCAATAATAAATGTTACATCAGAGTACAGAATATATCAGAGTACATTGGTACAAATTACAGCAGAAGATAAATTACAACAAAAGTAATACAACGCAGCGGAACTAAACTCAGCGGAAGGCCCTCAATATTCTGGACCCAGCTTCAGACTTCAATCCAGGATCCTGCTTTCGAGATAAATATCTGCAAAAAGCTACTCGACTGCCCGTGTGGAAAGAGGGCACCCGAGTTTGCAAAGTGAAACAAACTACAGGTCAGTCGTGGGACTGGTGTGAGAAATCTAACCTAACTTATCTAATAAGAAGGCTAATCACAGGACCACGCCACTAACGCAGAACGGGTTTACTCCATTGGATTGCCAGTGCATAAAATAAGTAAATCGTCAAATAACGAAATGCTTTTTAGAAAAATGAAACCATTATAAGACCCAAGTCCCATCACACAATGCAACGCAAACCAGAGGATAGGGTTTTACCTTATAATGGTCAAAAGATGCTTGATACGTAAAAACGATATTATTAGTGTGTATATATATATATATAAAACATTTCAAATATAATATCAATCCTAGACGGCATAGCTACCATCTACTATGCCGCCATACTAGTTATACAATCAAAACCGCAAAAGGCGTATTGGAAATTGAGTTTCCATCATGAATCAAGGCTAGGGAGGAGATCCTTACCGATTCGAGACACTCTAGCAATGTCTCAGGATTCGGATGCTGGCGAACCCTTGGATACAGCAGAGCCGGTCCACAAATACTTTAGTGGATTAGTTATGCCTGAACACACGCTTCCCGATCCTATTGGACCTACAAATCGGCCGTGGGAGATCGATAAGAATAAACCGAGGTCTCGCAAAAATTCCATCATCCACAAAAGTAAATGTCAGCCAGTTTAAGCACTGACACCACTTCTAGCTAGAAAGAAACGTGTGCACTCCCTGCGTTCCCTTCTCCCATTTTAGACTCAACCGGTGTGTGAGGTTCGCGAAGTCACGATATACACAAAGCAAAGCCTAAATAGGCTATGCTTTGATCATCAACCACAAGGCCTTTTTTTCAACAAGAGCCTTGATCATTCACATCTTAGCATGCCACATTGTCAGACCCTACCATATCACTGATCATCTACCAATATATATATATATATATATATATATATATATATATAACCTCTAAGCTCATACGTCTTAGAGAAGGGTGATAAGTAAAGAATAAATTCTTCACCACCAAGCAGAAATATATAATTAGTAGCTTTTAACAAATACAGTACAAAGGAATACAATGTCAGACACACAATCCATTTATAAGTCCGTTCTGGGTCTGAACGAAACCGGAGGCATTATACCTCGCATATCCGAGCAATCAACAATACGTCCGGACAACTACCACTTTATCCCAGTCCTGGGAGCGACCCAATCCAGAGCATCAGTAGTCCTCATCCATTCGATGTGAAGATCGTCGGTCTTCAACCATCGTCTTCATCTTCGACTCTTCATCGTCGTGATAAATATTCGGAATGGGTTAAACCCGGTCTTTCCGAATAATTCGCGTATTTTTTAATTAAAATTCAAATGCTATAAAAACACATCCAACGTCTCATTCCAATTCAGAGTATTCTTTTAAATAGAATATTCATATTATTAGGGAAAAAATTCCCATTAATTTTATCAAAGATAAATTCCTTTAAAATTTACCGTTTATCATCTTTTTAAAGATTCATTAAACTCCAATGTGGGTTTAATATCAAAATCATTATTAAATGATTATTACAACTTAAGAAATAAGTCTTGTCTTTAATTTGGGTTAAAGAATCAATGTCACTTAAAAACATTGTTCACGATAAACCCAAAATCATTTTCCATTAATTATGGAATTTTCACAGAAATCAAATCAATGAATAATCGATATAAATTTCTGTATCAGACCCATAATATAAATGGAATAACGGCAAGGCCTTTTAAATTCCATATGTATTATCAGTCTTCTTTTACAGAAGCCTATCTCGAATATTATCAAATCGAATTCCCATTCAATTCCAATTTAATTTATATTAAATTGGAAAACTAAACTTTGGAGTATTCTTTTTAAATCTTGATAAAAAGATTTATAAATTCTAAATCACATTTCAATGTAAATTGGGTTAAAGAACAAATGTCGTTTAAAACATATTTCACGATAAACCCAATTCACATATCATTTTACTTCAATTACTAAATACGATGGAAACTCTAAAATCTTAATTAAAAGATTTTTTCTTTAATATGAGGTTTAAGAATAGTGTTATTTAAGACACCATTCACGACAACCCAAATCTAATTCATTTATTTACTTCCAATGAAATATTATTCAATTTAGAAGACTTCATTAAATCTTTAACTTAAAGAATTATCCTAGTTAATGACTAGTTTATTTCTATAAAATATATTTATCTTTTGTCCATCCAAGGAAGGACATAGAATTATTCTTTGTTAAATATCATTTAAAATATTTACTATTAAAAATAATATTTATATAAAAATATTCTTAATATAAAATATTCTTAATATAAAATATTCTTTGTAATACAATACCCTTTATTTAAAAGATATCTTTACATTACAATGTTTTTATTTTAAAAGATATTATTTTAAAATATTTTTGCATTACAATGTTTTTATTTTAAAAGATATTCTTTATTTAAAGGAAATCCTGAAATGGAATGCGACTCAGACATTTACCCTATAACTTTGGTTACAGGGATTTCATACATTGAATGTCCATAACAGTAATGATGAATATTAGCCAACCATCCATTTAACATCCAGTGTGCAATCTATAACTGTGTGAGCATTGAAATGAAATAATAACGCTCATCGCAGCCTATCGATCTATCGATCGACATAAAAATAAGCATTGGGATTAGTGTATGCCAATTTTTATCCCAACACCCGTGTGGGGTTTCCACCAACAAACAAATAATAAATTATTTGTGCACTTGGGCGATGTGTAAAAATTATCGACCCAATCACATAAACAAGTCGGGTAACTTGTAAATGGAGGTGTAACATTTCAGCGTCAGAAACATATATAATGATGGATCATTTCATATATAATAATGACGTAAATTCATAATTTATCAAAACAATGAATCCTTTCTACTGATTCATTTATACCAAAAATGTAAATTCTAATGTTGACTCACTTACAATGAAATGTAATCTTTTTTATATTACATAAAAATGATATTCTTTTTACGTTGTATACAATGCAATCTTTATACTACATTGTTCACAAACAACCCATAATTAATTTCCTTTTTGTTTCAAAAAAAAATGGAAATCTCATTTAAATCTTAATAAAAAGATTATTCTTTACTCACATGGATTTAAGAATAATGCTATTTAATACATTATTCATGACAAAACCCAAAATCTAACTTGATATTAAATATAAGGCTTTGAATAGGAATTATATCGACTTATATTTATTGTCAAATTATAAAACCAACGGATATCATATCAGAAATAACGATACTAAATATCTTCCAAATTCCTAAAATAATATCTGTATAATCACAGAATCCAATATTAAAATAATCCGTAGATAATTTCCATTTAAATCCAGTTTAAATATTCTAAATGTTTCTCATATTAAAATAATATAATTTTCAAAATATTCATTTTGAAATTATTCCTCTTTTAATATTCATTATAACATGGATAAAATAAATTGATAAACTCGTTCGGGTTAAAAAATGGTCGCTATTTTAAAAACAGACTGAATAGCCCAATTCATTATCTTATCCATTTTTTTATATTGGGTTAGACCCCTTACATTAAGCCTACGACTTGTGGATGCTGGATGTGCCGGTCGGTTCTGGGCAGACTTATCCCACAAGTTGGGCTTAACCTCGTGTCATGGCCCGTTTCGTATTTGTGCACTTGGACCTCTCACATTAGGTTCAACATTTGTGGCTGCTGGATATGCCAGTCGGGTCCGGGCAGACTTCTACCACAAATATAACCTAACCTCGTGTCCAGGTACAATTATAATTAATAATTGATTATTTTACTAAAGCATATTATTTCAAAATATTCTTTATATTATAAGTGATCTTCATATTAAATTGTTTCTCATCCATTTATGTTTTATAATGGGCCAGACCCCTCACATTAGGCTTACAACTTGTGGATGCTGGATATGCCGGTTTGTTCCGGGCAGACTTATTCCACTTGTTGGGCTTAACCTCGTGTCTTGGCCCAATTCGTATTCGTAACCAATTTTTCTATGTTATTCATGTGACAAATAAATGGTCATTTATTTGAAATCAAATGTCTATGTTATACAAATGACAAATAAATAGTCATTTATTTGAAATCAAATTTCTATGTGTATTCATGGTACATAAATGTATATTTCATTTATAACAATTTCCTATGTATGTTAATGACACATAAATGCTTATTTTATTTATAAACAATTTTCTATGTATGTTAATGACAATAAATGCTTATTTTATTTATAACAATTTTCTACGTATGTTAATGACAATAAATGCTTATTTTATTTATAAACAATTTTATATGTATGTTGATGACAATAAATGCTTATTTTATTTATAAACAATTTTCTATGTATGTTAATGACAATAAATGATTCTCCTTACTCGTACACAAATTTCAATGTTTTACTTAACGAATAAAGAATGAATATCTATATTGTTTACAAATTCAATGCTTAATGTTAACATTTCACTACAACTAAAAAAAATGTAACTTTTAAATACTATCTTTTATTTACATCTAAATACAAATAAAAGGGTAACTTTTTAATTCATGTTTTTATTTAAAACATGCTTCTTTTTAGTGAATCAAACATGCAATGAAAATGTAACATTTCAGGTTTTAACGCTTTATTTTAAACACGATCCTTTTATGAATCAATCATACAATAAATATATGATTTTTATTGTATTAACATATTATATGACAAATGCACATTTTTAATGAAGCGAACATGCAATAAAAATGTGAGTTTTCATGTTTAAATATTTTTAATAACTTACGAACATTTGTCATAACATAAACATATGATAAAAATGTGAATTTTTATCATACAACATGTTAGTAACTAGTGAACATTTTTATAAAACAAACATACAATAAAAATATGATTTTTCTTGCACTAGTAGTATATTAAATGACATATTAACATTTTAATGACATAAACATAGAAAAAATATGATTTTTGTTGCGTTAATAATATACTAACATGTGAATCATTTTTGTGACATAAATACACAATAAAAATATATGTTTTTTATTGCGTTAATAATCTACTTAACATTTAAATCATTTTCATGACATAAATACACAAACAAAATATGATTTTTATTGTTCAACAAATTCTAACATATACATATTACAATAAAAATAATATTATTATTGTAAAACAATTCCTATCATTGGCATGATTATTTCAACTACATATATACAATAAAAAACATGGTTTTTATTCTATAAGCAAGTTTAAATGAATAAGCAAATTCTAGATCTACACAATTCAATCCATTTTCACAACATGTGAATTCACCACAAATGCAATCGATTTCGTCGCAACCAATATCAACCATTCATAACCACAATAATTCAATCAAGTCGTCGCGATCACAATGATATATATTTTTTTACCACAAATATATTTTCTAAATTTAAAATTGAATTTTAGAGATCTCACCTCGTTTTAGAACGCACCACCAATGCCACCATCGGACCGCCATCGTCCACCACTACGACGCGCGCCTCGGCGAGCTTCACCACCACCCCAAAAAGCTTGCAACTTGCACCCCCATCGGACTAGAAAAGCGTGTAAACGCAGCGCCTTTGAGTGTTGAGAACTCCCCAAACTTTGAACGAGAAACGATCATAGTGGTATAAAATCGAAGAGTGGAAGAATCTCTTCGATTCCATTTTTATATTTTAATTCGCAGTGGATAAAAAGAAATTGATGAATTTGAATCGGAGGTTCATGGCCATTGAGGAATAAGAGTGGCGACTGGGCAATTAGAATTAGGTTTAGAGTGTATAGGATATTTTATAGTGGAGAGGAAATTTCCCCCTTGTATGTTTAATTTTTCTCAAATTAAATTTCCGTTTAATTTCCTTTAAAATTGAAAACTCTTATTATGCTCAAATTAACTGTAACCTTTTGAATTTCAAATCACATTCACATTTGCTATAGTTATAATCACATATTACCATTTACTACATTCAATTTAATTGCAAAAATTTCTTTTTATTTATGTTTATAAAATGACACTAAATATATTGCATGGATGCATGCGCTTGAAATAAGGAAGGGAAAACGCATTGAACACTTGTTGCAACTTTCCACATTAATGAATATTATAGTTAAAACAACTAGGGAAAGTATTATATTTAAGAAATAATCTTATCACTAATGAATTCTGATATTGAATATTCAAACTTGTTAATGATGTAAATTATGCTAGAACATTACATTAGAAAAATAAATTTTCAAAAGTATTTTCAATTCCAGAGTAAATACTATGTTAAAAATAGATGTTTCTAATATAAAACCAGTAAATACAATGGTTTACAACACAAATAGATTTGAGTTGAAATAGATAAATATGTTAAGTAAGACAACAAAATTAAAATACTAAAATTTGTCAAATACAAGTAATGTAATCGAAGGGCAGAATGTTAGGCATAAATACAAAGGAGCATGAACAAACAAAGAATAAAATTATATAAAGCTAAACACGCTAATTCCATACTAATTTATTAGTACATTTACTTCTCTCAAATCTACATGGTTATAATTGTTAATATTCCTTTTATTATATGTAGTAGTAATAAATGAGGGACATTTCAAATTCCAACCTAACCTAAACCTTTACCTATTTAGTAATGATAACTAGCCTTCATTATACATGTTTTGGATGAATAAAGTATGTATGTTTGTGAGTTAATGCACTTATTACCCATATTTATCTCTTATCATTCTATATATATTAATTTTAACCATTTTACATTATAGCGCAAATAAATGACTAGAACTATCTCTTTGTGATTTGCGTTTGAAATAAATGTCAATTCCTACATTTCTTCTGACCCCAATACTAATATTCCTTTCCATATTATTAGGTAATTTATAAGCATTGTATTTTAATTGCATCATACCTTTACATTTTTATTACATTTTAATTTCATGTAACCTCATTACATTACTAGAAAAATTATATCTTTATTATTTCATAATTACTTTTTTTTAAAGAACGTCAGATTGAAAAGGAAAAGGAAACTAAAATTAATGCCATGCATTTAAATTGAATGAAACGTTCTAGTTAATATATACAAAAATAATAAAAAATAATAATGTCAGTGAGACAATAAATGTGCATTAAATTTATCTATTCTGACATCTCAATATTTAATTTTGGACATATTATATATATATATATATATATATATATATATATATTTGACGCATTTTCTATTTAAAATTTCTTAAAATAAATTTTTTAGCCATTACTATTTAAATAAATTATTTTATATTCTCCAAATTCATTAAAATTTTCTAAAATAAATTTTTTAAATTGGTTCAAAATTTGCGGGTTGTTACACATATATATAAGTTTCGAAAACTTTCGTATCAAGTGTCCAAAAATCGAAGATTCTAGAAATTCCATTTCAATACCAAATTCAGTTTGATTTTTTAATTGATCCAGATATTCGATATCATTTCAATTTCAGATTTACAAATCAATTCACCATTAAAACTTCAAATTCAATTTAGATTACATGTCACGGATATCATTATTCAATTGAATCTTTGCATTCGATCATTTCAGACTTAAATTGCTCGGATTGGAAATATATTTTATCTTCAAAATAGTTGAGTTAAATTTAAAATAGTTTCAATAAAATAATAAGCTTGATATAAAATAGGTTTGAAATAAAATAAATAAGTTTGGTTATAAAATAGTTTAAATAACTAAATATGTTTGCAATAGAATAATTGAATAAGATAGCTAAGTTTATATTTAAAATAGTTTAAATAAAATAAATAAGATAAATTTTATAGTTTGGAAAAATAGTGTAAATTTATATATTAGTGGTAAAGCAAAAATACTAACTTCAAGAGATATTCCAATCTGAATCAATTTTGTTTGAAATTCCAATGCTAATTCAGCTTTGATTTTATAATATGGTTTCAATAATCATTTCTAAAATTGAACATTATTCACAAAAGGTAAAGTATTTCAAAAGCTTCCGAAATTAGCGTATATTTCATACATTTGAATTTGTACGAAATAACCTTCTTAAAATATTTCTTGGTCAAAATATTTCTAACACATTTTGTATAAGTTGGATTCAATATATCTCAAAACAATTAAAAAAATCTATTTCAATCCATTTTAGTTATCCCTTACATCTCATTTTCAATACTTGAATTAACATAGTACGAAAACAATACTTCAAAAATTAAAACCAATTGTTGTCATAATTCAACGTTCAAATGTTTGTTTCAAATCCAAATTATGTCATATATCCAACTTTATTTTAGACTTTTTCCGATGCATGGTAAACAAAAGGGTACAAGGACATGAATTAGGTAGTAATGAAAGCTCAAACATAAATAAAACAAGGGTGGGAAGGTCATACAACAACTACCAAAGCTAGGTGAACGAATCAAAATGAATGAAGGAACTATCTATTCTCAAGGCCAAGGGGCTAAGCGATGCAGCTATGAAATTTCTTTAATTAACTCAATTTATTTCAAATTTCAAAATATTCACATTTTTCGTTGTAAAATTTAAAGCTCATTTCCTTAGCTTCAACTCTATTAAAGTTACTTTCGTTTTAAATTTTAAATTTAATTCTAACATTCACTTATCGTTATAAATTTTTAAAGTTCATAATTTTTTTTCGATGTCTTCATTCACCATTCACTTTACAATTTAATTTTTAAAATATTCATTTGTAAATTCTACTTATATTTACAATAACGTAACTTTATTTAAATTTTATTCATTTACAAAAGTTCACATTAATTTTATAAAAGCATTTTCATTAAAATTTATCCAAATCATTTTCAAATATTTATCAAAATAACTAGTCTAAGTATTTCTCGACGTTTCAATCGAAATCATATAGTCATCCCACTTTCGAAACTCGAAAATAAATACTGGTGATGTCGCGCAGTCACCAAAATCCTCTCCAAACAACTAGAGTGTGATTCCATATCTATCTAGTACAGACAAGACTTTGTACATATGTTAGTTAGATGTATATTCAAAATCTTACATTCTCAATAGTCCAACCTTGACGTCGAATAAATACTTAAAATTCATTTTTTTTAATAAGATACACCATCTCTAAATATATAAGACAAAATGGTATATTTCAAAATAATTTATCAATTTCAAAATAAAAAAAATAAAAATTTATTAATTTCAAAATGCTTCCGATGCCCTACTCTTTCAAAATGTTAGTTTCAGGACCATTTATATTTCAAATTACGCTCTCTCTAGTGTAATTTCTAGTGAATGATTCTTATTGAACTCCATAAGCTAAGCTTTGTATAAACCAAAGCTCTAATACCAACTATAACGACCTACCTTATCTACCGCTTCAAGTCGGTAATTAAACCAACTTAAATGAGACAACCTGAACTACCCAGCCGGCTTAGACCGAACAGGAAGGTGGATTGCTTTGAGAGCACGATGGATCAGAACACAAACATGAGAGCATTTCATTGCTATAACAACAATTTATATCAGAGTACAAGTTATCATAGTTCAACTAAATAATGTACAGCAGAAAATATCAGAGATTTAAATTACAAAATAGCAGAAATAAAATACATGAATATAATGTGTATCGGAAAACACCAACTATGACAACTGAAATAAATACACGGATACAAAGCATTCCGAATATAGCTCCAGCTGTAATCCAGGATCCTGTGAAAAGAAATATCTGCGAAGACCAAAACCACTAGCTGCCCGTGTGGAAAATATGGGCACCCAGAATTTAGGTGGAAACAATAAACTACGAGTCAGTCATAGGACTGGTGTGAGAACTAAAAATAGTTATTAACTTTATTTTAAAGTTGGGTAAATCAAGGGACCACATCGCATAACACGGAACGGGTTTCCTCCACAAGAATACCAATTTAGAAATAAACAATGCAATGCTTTCTAAAAAATGAAGCCATTATAAGACTCAGGTCCCATCACACAATGCCAATACAAATCAAAGGATAGAGTTTTACCTTATAATGGCCAAATATGCTTGGTACACAAAATTTATCTTTTATTATTATTATAACTGAAGAAATCAACTTCAAGTATAAATGTATCAATCTTAGACGCCATAGTACCTCATCCTACTATGTTGCCATATAGGTTTACAACTAAAACCGAAAGTCGCATATTGGAAATTGGATTCCATCTATGAACCAAGGCAAGGGATCATCCTTACCGAATTCGAGACAGTCTAGCCTATGCCTCGGGAATAGAATGCATCATCCCTTGGATCCAGCAGGGCCGGTCCACACTTAACGTTTGTGGATTAGTAATTCCTGAACAATACATTTTTCGGTCCTATGGGACTTAAAATATGGTCAGTATGTCGACCATCAAAGGCCTTTTAGTCGACCATATCCGAGGTACCTCGCTATCCAACAACCACATAAGTAAAAAATTGTATGGGCTCCATACCATCACACCACCTCTAGCTAGAAAGAAACACATGCCCTCCCTGCGGCCATCTCCTGTTTCTGGTTCACACCGGGGTGTGAGGCTCGCGAAATAACGCTATACACAAAGCTGTGCTACTTAAAGCCGTGCTTAGATCATCAACCACAAAGCCCTTCTTTTCAACAAAAGTTTTGATCCATGCAACTCAGCATGCCATATTATCATTCCGTACCACTGATTTCCACCAATATATAACCTATTAGCTCGTACGTCTCAGGGAAGGGTGTTAAGCAAGAGAATAAATTCTCCGCCACCAAACAGATATATATATATATAGCAGAGATTAACGAATACAACGCGGAATACAATGTTAGACATACAATCCATTTGCAAGTTTGTTCTGGGTCTGAACGAAACCAGAGGCACCTTATTCCTCATCCCATATGTCCAATACAGGATAGAGGCCCTAGCATATCCGGTCGATCTCCAGGTACGTCTGGACAATCACCACTTATTACCTCATCTTGGGTGTACAGCTCAATCAAGACATCAGTAATCATCCAAATGATGTGAAGATCGTCGGTCCATCGTCTTTTTCGAATTTTAGTCGTCATATCAGTTATTCAGAATGGGTTAAACCCGGTCTTTCCGAATAACCCGCGTATCTTATAATCAAGTGCTATGAAAACACATCATACGCCTCATTCCAATCCATAATATTCTTTTATTCAAATATTCTTCTCACATTTTAAACCAAATTAAGGTTTATCAAACTAGTCGGGATTATCGAACCTTACCGAAGTAATCATTTATTTTATTATCCCTAGCTATTCATCCCATGGAGCAAAACTGGTAATACTCCGTATCTAAAACCAATTGTGTTATCGGTAAATATAACTACCATTTCTCGTTCAAGTCTAATTAAAGATTTTACTATCGCATGGAGTAAAACTAGTGGTACTCCATTCTCGAATCTTTCTTGAATTTGGTAAATTTAACTACCTCATTCACATTCCAATCTAATTAAAGATTCATTAAAACTCCAACTTGGTTTTACTCTCAAAAATCATTACCTTATGATTATTCAATTTTAAGAAATTAATCTTGTCTTTAACTGGGTTAAAGAACCAATGTTATTAAAAACACAGTTCACAATAAATCCAAATCAACTTCCACTAAATATGGAATCTTAGCAAAAAAAAGAACAATATATATAATTGATATAAAATTCCGTGTCAGACTAATAATATAAATGGAATAACGGCAAAGCCTTTTAAATTCCATATATAGTAACAGTCTTCTTTTACAGAACTCATCTCGATTATCACCAAATCGAATTCCAATTTAATATATTAAATTCGAAAACTTTACTTTGGAAAATTTCCATTAAATCTTAATAAAAAGATTTATAAATTGCAAATCATATCTTCACTGTTAACTGGGTTAAAGAACTAACGTTATTTAAAACATCGCTCATGATAAACCTAAAATCCAATTCAATTCCAATTAAATTAATTAATTGGTAAACCTCTCTAAATCTTAGTTAAAAGATTTATTCTTTTCTCAACTGGGTTTAAGTACAGTGTTATTGAAAACACCATTCACGACAAACCCAAAATACAATTTGATATCAAATACAAGGCTCTGAATAGAAATCATATCGGCTTATATTCAATATCAAATTTTGAAACCAACAGATATCTATTTGAAATAAAGATATTTGTATCTTCCAAATTCCTCAACAATATTTGTATAATCACGGAATCCAATATCGAAATATTCCGAAGATTGTTTCCATTCAAATCCATTCCAATTCATATGTTAGAAAATTCTAGTAAGATTAAAACCATTTCCATTTTTTTCAGTTCTTATCTCAAGTTGCAAAATAATTTATTGTGATAATAAATATCTTCTATCTTTATAAACATGGAATATTTCATCCAAAATATTTCCAAATCATTTATTATGATTTTACATATTTTTAATAATTTTATTAAGGCCTTTACAGTCGGTTTCTAGTATCAGCCACCGAACTGCATCCATTGCAACTTTTTCCAAAACTGATTTGGACATATCTTAAAATCTAACCGTTAGATTTCAAATATCTTATTATCATTCCAAAGCTCTTTTCAATACGAACCCAATGGTTCCAGTTTTAGGAGAAACTAACTGTCGGATCTCCCGTTATGTCTATTCAAAGTCAATGGTCGAAATTCGCGAACGGTCGCTACGCGGCGCGTTCTATTCAGGCCATTTAAATATATATATTATATTTCGTCGATTTCCATTCAAAACGTATTTTTATAAATTATTTGTAAATTTATTTTAAAACGATTTCAACTTCCTTTTCAATTTTAAATCAAAATTGAACAATCTATATTATTATAATATCAAAAGTAATAATATTTTCAGCATACCAGATTTTGAAATCAAATATTTTCGATGTTCTTTATAAAATGAATAAAATTGATAGAAAAATCAATTCGAGTTAAAATGGCGTATATCTACTTAACTCGGCTTCATATATTTCCATATTTTCGTGTCCATCCAAAATCAAACATCAAAATCATATTTTGGTATTTCACTGAATATTATTTTAAAATATTCGTTATTTCTAAATTGGAATCAGACTCAATCAATTACCATATAATTTTATTTATATGGATTCCATACATCACATATATTCAAAAATAGTGATAAACAGCTATTAAACATTCCATCACATCTAGAGTGCAATTTACAACTGTATAAGCATTAAATAATTAAATAACGCTTATTACAGTCTATCAATCTATCGGTTGACATTTAATTAAATCCAAGGGAGATGTGAATTAATTATCATCTCCAGACCCGTGTGGGGCTTCAATCATCAACAAATAATTGGGCGATGTGTAAAATTATCGTCCCAATACCCGTGTGAGGTTTACATCACAGTCCATGTGAACATTATTCATAATATAAACGTTTTATTTAACAATGTATATTTTCACAGTTTAATAATGATAATAATATTAAAATTGTAAACAATCATCAACCACCAAATAACATTTGCAATCACAGGCAACAAATATATATTCAGTTGTAAAAATAAACAACTGTACAAAATATTTGAGTGATAGAGTTCTCGCATTGATTTCCACTCCGCCAATCTTTATTGGAGGATTTTGTTTTCTAACTAAATTAAACGAGCGTTTAATTTAGCTCAAAAATTCAACTTGCACCGTTTTTGTTCTGGTCAGTTCCATGTTGTAGTGTTCATTGATACGGGTGCAACGCAACTAAAATCATTGCATTCCGATCTCGTATGAAGAAGATATGGCATTCTATACATTAAATAATTAGTTAAGATAATTGAAAGTTAATTAAACTAATTAATTTCCTAATTAATTCCTTAACCTTCTCTTCCACCGTTCAAAGTTGCTTTAGAAAAAGTCATGGCTGAACCCAAATCGTGCCACCCATCTTCACCAAATCGCACCCCCAATGAGGCCACCAGACCTTGATCTAATGCCACCACGGTGACCGTTGTCGCCCCTCCTCCCTACGCCTCCAATGGCTTGGCGTTCGATGCAACCACCTGGCCGCAATTCAAGGTGAAACGGCGGCGGTTCCTGGCCCTAAATCGAACACCATCCCTCATAAATCTTGATCAAACCCACATCAAATTAAAGCCCTCAGTTTGCTCTCTGATTTTCATTCTATAAACTTCTGAAACGATTCCCTGTATTGGGAGGGATTGTCGTTTGAAATTTGGAGCATTCGAGCCCTCCAATCGTTTGGGCGGCGGATGCAAATGATTTTTAGGGTCATGTTTTTTTATTTAGGGTATTTATACTATACTTTATTATTATTAAATTCCAATATTACTTGTTTAACTCACGAACTCCAAACGAATCCCAACGACTGTCGCCTCTAGCCAAATGCCCCCATTCCGGACACAATAGGATATGTTTCATAAGCTAATATGACTATTTCGATCAGTTTTCATCAAAATTATTATATAAATTAATATAACGTTCAATACTGAATTCCAACGTACATTTTAATTTACCGGGGCTACATACTGGCTCCAAAAATTATGAAATTTGAAATCTAGCTATGTTTTGATGATACGGTCCTAACAAAATTAATTTTGTTGAATTTGGAAACCATTTGAAAAATGACCTTTTTAACTAGTTTACTAAATTCAAACTGAAATTGAAAACGCGTTTAAATTTACTACGCTGACATACTAATTCCAAATGACTTGAAATTTTAAACCTAACAATAATTAGATATTCTAGATTCAACAAAAGTGGTTTCCTCGAAAATGGAGGTCGTTTGCAAAATGGCTATTTTAAAGGGCTTATATATATTATTAATAGATATATAAATTCTATAGCGACTATTTTTAATTTTAACTAGACATAACTTACAATTTATAAAGTGAACTCTCAGTTTCTCACATTCCTTAGAAAGATAAAGTTAACTGGATCCTAACGTTTCTTGTTTTATCCAATTCTGATTCATAATGAATTCTATATATTCATTTAAATTTTAAAATCGAATTTTCAAACTACCGCACCATTTCGAGTTTGTTTTAATTAAATTTTAAACTTATACGTTCTAACTTCGATTTAAAATAAATTTCAAGTCATTATTTATTAAAATAAATTATTTTAACATTAAAAATCCATTAAATCTATTAAAATTAAAATTTTAAATTGGTTCCAAAAATTCTGGGTTGTTACAATCTCCCTACTTAGAACTTTTTCGTCCCCGAAAAAGAAACAGAGATGAGAGTTGTTTATCTAACCAACTTAACTTTCATTCTAGCTTGAGTTCTTTAACTTTTCAGTTTCTAAGAACTTTCAAATTTCTCTAAAATTTGGCTAACGCCTCAAATTTCTGAATTTTTTTGCCATAACCTCCTTTGTACGGGGAGGGTCTGAAAAATTTATTGGGCTGTATTAGGCACCTAATAAATCGCACACAAATCAAATGTGAACTATATATACTCAAAGGAGATGTGTAAAAAAATCATCCCTTGACCCAGTGATGGGAATTAGTCATGATCCATGTGTCGTATCTAAAACAAGAGAGACGTGTACATTTTTGTCATCTCAGGACCTGTGTAGGATTTGTTATTAAATCCTGCAATTTACCGTATAAGGTATTAAGTCCATAATCAGTCTTCTATTCAACCTGTAATTTAGTCCTCGCCATACAAGCATCTCGCTTGTATGGTATTCCAAAACTCGTCATATAAGCGCCAAATGCTTATATGGAATATGATATGTTATGCTGTCTTCCATTATGTATGTTATGCGATGTAGTCCATAACTTATTTGTTACTATTCTATGGCGTATGTTTTGATTTCACACAAAACAACCATCACAGCGCATCCAAATCACTCACAGTAGTTTATAACAAATAAAATTTTCCAAAATTTTAAGGCGTTAGTGAAATATTTGAAGTGAAAACGATATTGAAATCATTGAATGAACTATATTTATATAAATATAAATATAATTAAAATGAAACGTAGTCGTGCAGTTCGTATTTTGAAACCATGATTTCAAACAACTAGTGCGGGAAATCCGACCATTGGATTTCCCCGAAACCTCAACCGTCGGGTTCGCCTTGGAAATATCTTCCCAACGGCACCAACCTTGTAAAAATCCAACGGTTGGATTGTCTGGAATGTTTAATTCAAATCTGATGAAAAACAGCGCCAGAAGCGATTATATTTATATATATATAAATATAATTATATATTTAATCGAATAATGACGCTGCAGTTCGTATTTTGAAATCGAAAATTCAAACGATTGTACCGGGAGATCCGATCGTCGGATTTTCCCGAAACTGGAACCGTTGGATTCGTTTTGAAAAGACCTTTCTAATGATGTAAATTTTGTGAAGATCCAACGGTTAGATTTTCAGATATGTGTAAATCAATTCTGAAGAAAAACAGCGTCACGGCCGCGTTATGGCCCGAAGCGTCGTTTTGAATAAATTGGCTATTTTAAAATAAATAAAAATAGCGATAAATCGTTATAAAATATCATAAACGATATGGAATAGAAATAAACTGAATTAGCTCGATTTATGTAGTATTTGATGGTTGAATGTGTTTGGTGTGAAAATTACATTAAAGAACAAAATTGCTGTTGTTGAATGATTTAACCATTAAAGTAAATTGATGTGAAATTCTACATGTACGTGAATTATTTGAGAAGGCCGAGTTAATTCTCATTTCAAATAATTGACCGACGATTGAAAGTCGAAGATGAAGACGATGGTCGAAGACCGGAGATCTTCACCTCGTTTGGATGGTAACCGAGGTCCTGATTGGGAGGCATCCCGAAATATGGATAATGAGTGGTGATCGTCCAGACGTACATGGTGATCGATGGGTTTGCGAGGTATTTAGTGCCTCCGGATTCGTTCAGACCCAGAACGGACTTGTAGATGGACTGTGTGTCTGACATTGGATTTTATTCGGTGTTGATTGATCTCTGTTAAATATACATCTGTTTGGCGGCGAAGAATTTATTCTTTTGCTTAACGCCCTTCTTTGAGACGCACGAGCTCAGAGGTTGTATATCGATGGACATCAGTCGCATGGCATGAATTGCCTGTGTGGCATGCTAAGATGCAGTGATCAGGGCTTCTGTTGAAAAGCAAAGTCTTGTGGTGATGATCAAAGCACCGCCTGTGTGGCGTAGCTTTGTGTATAACGTAAATTCGCGAGCCTCACACCCCGGTAATGACCAGAAACGGAAGAGGACATCAGGGAGGACCTGCGTTTCTTTCTAGCTAGGGTGGTGTCAGTGACCTACCAGCCCTGACATTTATATACATTTCACCTATGTGGTTGTTGCTGTTGCGAGGCGCCTCGGTTTGATCGGGCAATTCGGGTCCGATGGAGTCATTCGTTGGCTCATTTACACCCCAAAGGGTGGGGAAACGCAGTGTTCAGGAATTTTAATCCACATCGGTGGACCGACCCTGACGATCCAAGGGTCACTCGAGCTCTGATCCTGAGGGGTGGGCTAGAGCATCTCGAATTCGGTAAGGACTATCTTTTGCCTTGGTTCATGACGGAAGTCCAATTTCCAAATACGTGACTGTGCGGTTTTGACTGTATACCTATATATGGCGACATAGTGGTATGGGGCATTAATGCCGTCTATGATTGATAGTTATGATTCGAAATTGTTTTTGAAACAAATAAACACTAGCAATAATATCAAATGCCTCTGTTTTATTCGTATCAAGCATATTTTGGCCGTTATAAGGAAAAAACTCTATCCTCCAGTTTGCGTTGCATTGTGTGATGGGAACTGAGTCTTATAACGGCTTCATTTTTATAAGAAGCATAGCGATGTTTAAAAGAAAGATTTGTTTTAAAGCACGGGCAGTCCGATGGAGTAAACCCGTTCCATGAAAGTGGCGTGGTCCTGTGATTAGCCATATTATATATGTGTTGAATAGATTTTTCATACCAGCCCCATGACTGACTCGTAGTTTGTTTCACTTTCAAACTCGGGTGCCCCTTTTTCTACACGGGCAGCCTTGTATTCAGGTTTAGCTGGTTCTTTCTGTATAGCTGGAGCTGAAGATGGATTCTATCATTTATCTCTTTTTATGCTGTTCAGCTCCTATTGTACATATTTTGTTTATTTCCGCTATAGACATTTATGTATAGCTGAACTGTATTTTTACTAAGTAAGATCCTGTATACTGTGTAACTCTGATGATTACTTTTATCCAGTATATTCTATTGTTCATTATCTGGTGTATTTATTTAATTTTTGTTCTACTATTATCTGTTACTGTGTTATATTCCTAAGATAACCCTTGTCTCCGTCAGAACGGGGTTTGGGGTCGTCTCAACGATTTGAAATATTTATTTTAAATATTTATAATCCGTTATTTTAGCCAATTTAAAAATTTTAAATTGGTTCAGATTTTCTGGGTTGTTACATGTCCCCATTTACTTGTACCTTGTCTTGGATGGTGCACTACATTCATATTGCTTTGCCGTATACAAGTGTTTGAGTTGTTGGTGCTTGCCTGAATCATTTGTATGTCATCTTTGTATATAACGTGAGCCTGATCTTAACCATGATTGAATTATGCACTTTTTCTTTGGCTCGTGCATATGTAGCCTTGTTTGGTCTTTTGTACATGCATGCTGCACCTTGCCTTATGTATGTGTTGCTATACTTGTTGTGTCCATTCATGCTTTGCTTGTTGAACCTATGTACTTGCACATTATATATATATATATGTGTGTGTGTGTGTATACACACAACTGTATGTGTATACATATATCATGTATGTGCAACTTTTATATTTATGGGCTATTCGAATGGCAAACATGAATTTTCTATCAGCAGAGCTACTATATTTGCGTTATGGATGTTCAGTATCAGCTAATTTTAAATGTTGGTTCTGATCAAAAAACTAGTATAGTTGTGTCGGGGATGATCTGTGAGTACTAGAGATACAGTCTACCTTGAAGTATTTACAGTGTATCATTGTGAATATTACAAGTAGTCTCAACTCAGATAAATATATACTTCGGACCAAGTCTAGAAAAATGATGAGAAACACACCAAAATTCTTAGGCAAATAAAATTTAAAAATAAATTTGTATTCTCTTGTATTTAAATCAATTTTTGTTCCAGTTTACAGTATGTGCTTCTACAATAGGTATACAGATGACTAGACTGGATTGGAGCACAAGAAGGCTATGTGTCAATATTTATAACTGAGTCTGTATATAAACTGAGTGATCCGAGTGATATGTAGTGAGGATCTTCTGTATATGAAATTGATTGTAGACATGAATGAATAGAATTGTACTATTATTTGTAATAAACAAGTTGATTGAAATAAAAAAAATATTTTTGTTGTTCAATTCAATCTGTCTATTTCGTTTGAATTCTTTCAGTAGTGTTATTTCATGTGTGATATATATTCAAATGTGTCATGTTAGAAATATCCTAATATATTTAACTGAATTCCAAATAATGGAGTGAAAATATGTACTATTTCAAATGTTGAAATAAATTACTTATTTCAATAAAAACACTGGTTTGAACATTCAAATCTGTATGACAGTATTCTATTTAAATAAATATTTATTTTTGTATATGATATGAAATATAGAATAATACTATTTACAAATACATTTAGAAAATAACATATACATATATATATATATGTTTGTTATCATCAAACAAAAATCATAATGTTATGCTCAACAATCTCCCCCCTTTCGATGATGGCAAACATATACAAAGATTTTGAATGTGATAAATGTGTTTGAATGTAAAATATAATAGTACTCCCCCTATTTATATGCTCCCCCTACAACTGTACTCCCCTATATGTATATTGCCCTCATATGAGTGATTTAAAAAAAATCAATTGAATTCCAAATATTGAAATATTCTTGAATTATTTACTCATAAATCAAAATCTTAACCATTCTCCCCCTTTAGTTATCATCAAAAGAATAATAGAAATCGAAATAGCGATAAACATAGACTAGAAATATAATTCAAAATCAAGAGGGGAAATATATATCATAAACCTTATTTAATCAAACAAAAATTGTAACACCCCGAAATTTAACAACACATTAAAATGATAAATTAAGGAAAACTTAATTTAATATTCAGATTTAAGTAAAATGGACTACGCCATTGCGTTCGTCTTGGAATTTTGGTCAAGATAGACATTTGGTTTGCGTAAAATGGACACCATATGAAGAAGTTATTAAGCCTTAAAGTTTGTATGCATATAGGAGAGGAATATATATATTAAATAAATAAATATTCAAAAAACTTCAAAATGACGAAGCAGGAAGCCAAAACGCCGAACCACCCCATTTTGGGGGTCGACCCAAGACCCACTGGGTCGACCCAGGGTGTTTGGGGGTCGACCCCGGGGTCGACAACCTAAGGGGGGTCAACCCGCCTACATAGATCTGTGCAGGTTCGCTTTTCTGAACGTGGACTCTTTTCTTGACCCGGTTCGTTGCTTCTAGGCTATAAAAGGAACCTAAACCTAGTTTTATTCATCTGAAAAATAACATGTAATGGGGCTTATTAATGAAATTAAATGGATTAAGTTATATTTATATGAAATTA
The DNA here is from genome assembly GCA_030737875.1 of Allium sativum. NCBI lineage: Eukaryota > Viridiplantae > Streptophyta > Magnoliopsida > Asparagales > Amaryllidaceae > Allium > Allium sativum. Next base: position 965,929,733 of record CM060922.1, on the reverse strand, counting down.
ATAAGCAAGTGGAATTTTGGCAAGTGAAAAGAAGTCAACGTGAATGGGGATAACCTGTTAGTCTGTAATACTTAACCTAATTGAATCCATACGGGATTGTATGAACATGACAACTTGATTAGGGGTTAAGTAATATTTGAATGAAACGGTGGGAGGGTTAAGTACATCTTGGGTTGGTGGGTAATATTTGTATATATAGGCCCACAAACTTAACCGATTGGGGTTATTGTAATTAAAAACACCGTTAGATAAGCATAACTAGTGGAAAACCTAGTATTGGGGATCCAAGACAAAGGGGATAGCTTGCATCATCTTGTATGGGACCCATTTCAGTCAGTAACCCTTAAATAGGTATCAAACGGGTACTCCGAACTAGGGCACGCTTACTGAATTGATTGTAAGAGATCCAAACGTAGAGGACGGTATCATGACGATGCGTTCCATTGGGGTCATGTGCGTGCATGACTCCGCCTGCCCGGGAAAACAAAACGATGTGACATCAGTAAATATGGTTGTGCACATCTTTAAAATGAATGGTTTCCACTTTAAGGATTGATACTCCCTACTGTGGGGCCACCCAGGGTATCTACGGAGTGGGGAGCCGATCGATTAGGGTAGTAGTTAGGGTACATCTAGACTTTGGTAAGTTTAGGAGTCCGTTATTGGGGCTGCCTGTGGATAGTATGTGGTTAAAATCTCTCACCAGAAGTATGCCTAAGTCTACCATCTTGTACATGTTGGGGATCATCTCATTCTGGTTATAGACGACCCGAACTTCCCCGTGAAGGAAAGCACGGATAGAATTGAGTACAAGACAAATCAGAACGCAGACGGAAGAACATTTCATTGTTATTACAATAATTCCATCAGATACAAGAATATACAGAGTATAAATGAATAAATTACATTCGATAAATATCAGAGATTACAATAAATTACATAGCAGCAGAAAAAAAATACAAAACACAACTGAAAGTAATACACGGATACAGAGCTTTCCGAGCATCGTTCCGGCTGTAAATCAGGACCCTGTGAATATAAATCTGCAAAACCAAAACTACTAGCTGCCCGTGTGGAAAATAGGGCACCCAGAGTTTAGGTTAAAACAATAAACTCCAGGTCAGTCATGTGACTGGTGTGAGAACTAAAACAGTTATTTAAAACTTTACTTTAAAGATAGTAATTCAAGGGACCACGCCGTATAACACGGAACGGGTTTCCTCCCAAGAATACTAGTGCATATAACAAAACAACGCAATGCTTTTTTGAAAAATGAAGCTATTATAAGACCCAGGTCCCATCACACAATGCAACGCAAGCCGGAGGATAGGGTTTTCCCTTATAATAGCCAAACATGCTTGGTACGTTTAAAACAAATCACTTGATACTATAATAGGTGTATAGTGTCAAAACAATTTCAATCATAAATATAAATCATAGACGGCATGGGTACCATATATCATGTCGCCATACTAGTTCAACAATTAAAACCGCAATATCACGTATTGGAAATTGGATTTCCGTCATGAGTCGAGGCAAGGGGCAAGCTCCTCTCCGCGTTCGAGACACTCTAGCAAATGTCTCAGGACCTCACTATGATCCTTGGAATCGGCTGGGCCGGTCCTCTCTTACTTTTGAGGATTGGCAATTCCTGAACACACGTTTCCCGGTCCTTACAGACCTATATCCGAGGCGCCTCGTATCCAACAACCACACAGGTGAAAAGTATATAAATGTCAGGGCTGGTAGGTCACTGACACCACCCTAGCTAGAAAGAAACGTCGTGCTCTCCCAGCGGTCCGTCTCCCGTTTTTGACTCATACCGAGGTGTGAGGCTCGCGAATTCACGTTATACACAAAGCTACGCCACACAAGCCGTGCTTTGATCATCAACCACAAGACTTTGCTTTTCAACAGAATCCTTGATCAATTGCCACTTATGCATGCCACACTGGCAATTCACTCCATGCGACTGATGTCCATCGATATACAACCTCTGAGCTCGTATGTCTCAGAGAAGGGCGTTAAGCAAGAGAATAAATTCTCCGCCGCCAAACAGATCTATATTTAATAGAGATCAATCAACACAGAATAAAATCCAATGTCAGACACACAATCCATTTACAAGTTCGTTCTGGGTCTGAACGAAACCGGAGGCACTTTCCTCGCATATCCATCCATCTCCAAGTACGTCTGGACGATCACCAACTGTTTCCCTCATCTTGGGTGTACAGCCCAATCAAGATCATCAGTAATCACCCAAACGATGTGAAGACTTCCGGTCTTCAACCACCGTCTTCATCTTCGACATCTCGTCGAATCGGTTATTCAGAATGGGTATAACCCGGCCTTCCTAAATAACCCACGTATATGATAAATAAATGTTACACAAACACAACGAACGCCTCATTCCAATTCAGAATATTCTTTTATTCACAAAATCACATTCTTAGGGAAAGGTTCCCATTAATTTTATCCAAGATAAATTCTTCTAAATTTATTCTTTAATCTTCCTTTGGATATCATTTCAAACCATTTTATGGTTTTCCAAACTAGTCGGGATTAGCGAACCACACCGAAGTAATTATTTATTTTATTTCCCAATCCCAACCTATATATCCCATGGAGAAAACTGGCAACACTCCACATCTAACATCACGGTGTTATCGGTAAAATTAATTACCATTTCACGTTCAAATCTAATTAAAGATTTAACTATCGCTTTGGAGCAAAACTGGTGGTACTCCATTCTCGATCACCTTTCAGATTTGATAATTTAAATTATCAATTCACATTTTTAATCTAATTAAAGATTCATTAAAACTCCACTTAGTTTTAATCTTTTCAAAAATCAACATCCTGCAATTAACTGGGTTAAAGAACCAATGTCTTCTAAAACACGGTTCACGATAAACCCAAATCACATTTGATATTAAATACAAGGCTCTGAATAGAAAATATACCGGCTTATATTCAATATCAAATTCTGAAACCAACAAATATCGTATTGGAAATAACGATATAAAATATATCTTTCAAATTCCCATAACAATATCTGTATAGTCACGAAATTCAACATCGAAATATTCCGAAGATAATTTCGATTCAACTCCAGTCCAATTCACGTATTGGGAATATTGATTATTATTAAAATCACTTTCAAATTCAATTTATTTTTTCAAAAATAAATTGATTTTAATTCTAGTTCAAAACTAGTTCATTTCGATAAAAATCTATTTTTATCATTTCAAATGTGGAGTTTTTCATCCCAGTTCTTTCCAATTCATATATTATGATTTTACACAAATTATCAATATTTTTAATAATTTTATCAAGGCCCGTACAGTCGATTTCCATCAACGGCTATCGAACTGCACTTACAGCGACCTTTTTCAAATTTGATTTGGACATAATTCCAAATCCAACCGTTAGATTTCAAATTTCTAATATTCATTGGAAAGCTCTTTTCGATACGAACCCAACGGTTCCGGTTTTAGGAGAATCCGACGGTCGGATCTCCCGCAATGTCCATTCGAAGTTAATGGTTGAAATTCACGAACTGCCGCGGCGCGGCGCGTTCTATTCAGGCCATTATATATATAATATATATATATATTATATATATTTCGTCGATTTCCTTTTTAAAACGTATTTTATAAATCGCTTTAAATTCGTTTTCAAAACCATTTCAACACTATATTCAATTTCTAATCAAAATTGAATATTTCATATCATTACTATATAAATGATAATATTTTCAAAACGTTATATTTTGAAATCACTTCTTTTCTATATTCATTATAAAAACGAATATAATCGATATAAATATCGTTCACGTCAAAATAGCGCAACTCTAATCAACACGGCTTTATATATTTCAATAAATTCGTTATCCTATTCAACAAATGAATATTTATTCTATTCAACACATGAATCTAAATTTCTTCCAACACCTGACTAATCTCAACACATGAGTACTGTCAACACATCACTATTTTTGTTATGTAAAATATTTTATAAAACTATGGAATCTATCGTTTGATTTTTAATTAGACTTCTACTGGGAAGTAGTTCTAAATTTAAATATGATAAAGATGTAATTTTTATTATTCAAAATATTTTACTCAACACACGAATATTTTCAATACATGAACATCGTCAACACATGACTATTTTTATATGCAACACATGAATTTTCTTTTATAATATTCATTACTGTCCCGATTGGAATGAGGCCCAATCAATCACCATATAACGTTAATTATATGGATTCCATACAACACATGTATATAATAGCATTGATAAACAATCAACCATCAACCAAAGTGCACTACACTGTATAAGCATCAAATATAAATATCTAACGCTTATAACAGCCTGTCAATTAATCGATCAACATATTTAATCAATCAGGATGAGTGAACTTCAAATTTCATCCTAACACCCGTGTGGGGTTTCAAACAATCAAACACAGATTTTATTTGTGCAGTTGGGCGATGTGTAAAATTTATCAACCCAATCAATGTCAGTCAAATCAGTGTACATAAACAAACCGTCCGGTTTGTAAATGAATATTTTATTTATTCACTTTCACGTTAAAAATTATATTTTTAACGATAATATATTCTATTTTAACACATGAATTTCTATTCATTTCATTTACACAATAAAAATGATATTTTTATTTTTCTAACATATTTTAGAAAATTTCGGCGGCATAACGGCACGATACTAGAAACGGGACGAGGCCTAGCCTTATCCCCGGTCTAGTGAAGGCCCACGCCATTCACACATCAATCAAATCCATTCCATTTCACCAAACAATTCAATTCAAACCAATTAGACTAACCAACTACACAACCAAACAATTTAACAAACAAGCCATCCATGGTCTGTGGATGACGGGTGTCGGGTGCTGCTAAGCACCGTCTGCATCCTAGTATATATATAACTAGAAAAAGAGATTTTGAGTGAGAAGTTCTCACCAACTAGCTAATCCAATCATCTCGACTCTTCTTATGTAGAAAATCTTGTCGTTCTCGCCTTTTGTCACTTTCGTTGTCCGTAGCCACTACATGTATAAAAATCACATTTTTATTATCTACATTATATAAAAATCTTATCTTTATACCTTCTATAATTTAAAAATCGGATTTTTATCCTCCCTATAATATAAAGATCATATTTTTATTTACTTCATATGTCAAAAACTGTAGAAGCTTTAAAATGGAGAAAATTCACTTTTTTTTCTAACGCCCGGATTCACTGTTCGGGTTCCAGAATTTGCAAAAGAGCTTCAATCTTCATACTATCTTATTTTCTAGCACAAGCACGCCATTCTGAACAACTTTTTCCTAGTGGTCTTCTTGCCGAAAATGTGCCATTTCGCCGGAAATCGCGAAAAGACAGCATTTTGACAGTGTTTGAACGGCAGACTTCGGACGCGTTTTCCCGACAACTCCTCAATGCAAAATAGGACTTATCATATACCAAATCGAAGAGAAAATCATGCTCTTCGACTTTGGTCTTGAGGAACTTTGGCTAGAAACGCACGGTTTGGGAGTTATTCGCGAAATGGTGACAGGGTGTTATTTGCAAAACGGGATTTTTGGTGAAAATGGATTTTTGGGTGTAGCGGGGCCCACGGCCGGAGTTGGGTGGCCAGCGGGCGGTGGCGGGCCTGATTTGGCGTGGGGAGGTGGCTAAGGGGTGGCGACGGTGGTGGTGGGGCCCGTGGTGGTTGGTGATTTGGGGCTTAGGGTTTGCAAATGGAGAGAGGAGGAGGAAGAGGAGGAGGAGGGGAGAAGGAGGAGGGGGTGCGGCGGCTCGCCGGAGGCTGGTGGTGGGCGGTGGAAGAGGGGCAGCGGTGGTGGTGGAGGAGGAGGCCATTTTTGAGTTTTTGTGGAGGAAGGAGGAAAAGTGAATTTATGAAATAGAAAAGGAGGAAAAGTGATTATATGCTAGTTTCTCGCGTATCGCCTGAACGTTAGCGATCTCCGATGGCCGCGGATTTCGGACATGAGATAGTAGACGTGAAGACGAGTCCAACGAAACAAGTTTCGTCGAATTCCGAGTTCGTTTGACCGTCCGTTAAAAATCACAAAAATGCTCAGATAAGCTCTAAAAATGCGATTTTGGCGCACATTTTCTTCTCGCACGCTCACATGCTAACTTCAAAAATCATGCCCCTTTGGATTTAACCATTATTAGACGATACGAATCTAGAAAAAAGGTAGAATTGAATTCCGAGGTCGTATCAATAATGTTCCTTTGTAAAATGACTGCTCGTTTTACCCTGAACTGTTTCAGCTCGCACGGCCACATACTAACTCCGTTCGACGCGCCAATTGGAACTCAACAATGATTTGTCATTGTGAATCCATAAAAATTTATCTCGTCGAATTCTGAGCTCGTATGCAAAATTTCACTTTTTAAGGGCTATGTATTGTTAACCGAACAACTCCAGCCCGTAGCCACTATTCCGGATATCGGAATATATCGAAGCTTATACTTTTCGGAGTTCTAAACGACATTTTGAACTCAATGGAAGTGGTTTCGAGTCCAAATTCATCCGTATGCAAGATTTGACTTTTTGGGCCATGTATAATTTACATAGCGACTATTTTGAATTTTCAACTGGGCATAACTTTTGATTCCCGCTATGAAATTTCGATTTTTCGGATTCGTTGGAAAGATATTCACGAATAGATTCTAATATTTTTGGTTTCACTAAAATCCGGATTGTTTTTCACCCGGTACATTCAATTGAAGTTTGAAATCGAATTATCGAACTACCGCACCATTTTCAATTCCTTTTATAATTATATATAATTATTATATTCTAACGACGACGTATATAATATATACGTCGAATTCCATTCAAAATAAATTTCTCGTCGATATTATTTAAAATAATGATTTTAAATGTTCAAAATTCGCTAAAATTGCCAAAATAAAAATTTTAAACTGGCCCAGATTTTCGTGTTATTACAATCTCTCCCGCTTAAAACTTTTCGTCCTCGAAAAGGAACAAAGTCGAAAGTGGTTTGATTAATAAGCTCTACATTCGATCTGGCTTCCATTCTCCAACTTTTCAGTTTCTGAGAATTTTCAAATTCTTCAAAAATTTGGCTAACACCCTAAAATTTCGAAAAAATTTCGCCATAACCTCCCCTGCACCGAGAGCCACGGGAAAATCCCGAAATTGCCATATAGGCCTTCTGATCTCAAAAAGAAAAAGAAAAAGCCAAGCGGCTAGCCAATAGGCTCATAAAATCATCATCACCCAAACAAAACAGTAAATTATGTAGTAAACATGTACCTATTTGTCGGGCAAACAAATTTTATTCTCTGCTCTAGCCTCCTTGCTATGACCTGTTCAATGTAAGTATATGTATATGCAAGCAAATGCAACCAATTTTCAATATAGCTCAATATTTGGTTCTATTAGGCATAGTGGTTAAAAGTTATCAAACAAATAAACAAACAACACAAACATCAATCAATTAGTGAATTAGAGTTTCAAATTCATAATTTTGATATATATGCAAAAATCATGTTTTTGATGCCAATTCACAACAAATGAATCTATCTATATAAGTTTTGGTTCTCACACCAGTCTAATGGAAATATATAGAAAATCACACCTTCGAAACACGAACATAAATACTGATGATGTGGCCACATCATCAGAATTATCCCCGGGTGTCTAGAATGTGACTCTATATCTATCCAGTATATTAAAACTTCGAATATACGTTCATGACGCGTATATGCAAAACCTTTATATACTAGATTGTCCATATTCAAAATAAATAAATAATCAAATACGTATAAAGCGATTTAAATTTCAAAACAAAATTTGTTTTCGTTTGAAAAATATACTCTTTACACTCGTTCCAGGATAACACTGATCCTATCTCTAACGAGTCATTCTAATTGGATATTACTAATCCAATATCTGATGAATTCTTTCGTATGGTTCTAATGTGTCTTGTTCTCGAGCTCTGTAAACCAAAGCTCTGATACCAAACTGAGACGACCCGAACTTCCCCGTGAAGGAAAGCACGGATAGAATTGAGTACAAGACAAATCAGAACGCAGACGGAAGAACATTTCATTGTTATTACAATAATTCCATCAGATACAAGAATATACAGAGTATAAATGAATAAATTACATTCGATAAATATCAGAGATTACAATAAATTACATAGCAGCGGAAAAAAAATACAAAACACAACTGAAAGTAATACACGGATACAGAGCTTTCCGAGCATCGTTCCAGCTGTAAATCAGGACCCTGTGAATATAAATCTGCAAAACCAAAACTACTAGCTGCCCGTGTGGAAAATAGGGGCACCCAGAGTTTAGGTTAAAACAATAAACTCCAGGTCAGTCATGTGACTGGTGTGAGAACTAAAACAGTTATTTAAAACTTTACTTTAAAGATAGTAATTCAAATGACCACGCCGTATAACACGGAACGGGTTTCCTCCCAAGAATACTAGTGCATATAACAAAACAACGCAATGCTTTTTTGAAAAATGAAGCTATTATAAGACCCAGGTCCCATCACACAATGCAACACAAGCCGGAGGATAGGGTTTTCCCTTATAATAGCCAAACATGCTTGGTACGTTTAAAACAAATCACTTGATACTATAATAGGTGTATAGTGTCAAAACAATTTCAATCATAAATATAAATCATAAACGGCATGGGTACCATATATCATGTCGCCATACTAGTTCTACAATTAAAACCGCAATATCACGTATTGGAAATTGGATTTCCGTCATGAGTCGAGGCAAGGGGCAAGCTCCTCTCCGCGTTCGAGACACTCTAGCAAATGTCTCAGGACCCTACTATGATCCTTGGAATCGGCTGGGCCGGTCCTCTCTTACTTTTGAGGATTGGCAATTCCTGAACACACGTTTCCCGGTCCTTACAGACCTATATCCGAGGCGCCTCTTATCCAACAACCACACAGGTGAAAAGTATATAAATGTCAGGGCTGGTAGGTCACTGACACCACCCTAGCTAGAAAGAAACGTCGTGCTCTCCCAGCGGTCCGTCTCCCGTTTTTGACTCATACCGAGGTGTGAGGCTCGCGAATTCACGTTATACACAAAGCTACGCCACACAGGCCGTGCTTTGATCATCAACCACAAGACTTTGCTTTTCAACAGAAGCCTTGATCAATTGCCACTTATGCATGCCACACTGGCAATTCACTCCATGCGACTGATGTCCATCGATATACAAGGCGTTAAGCAAGAGAATAAATTCTCCGCCGCCAAACAGATCTATATTTAATAGAGATCAATCAACACAGAATAAAATCCAATGTCAGACACACAATCCATTTACAAGTTCGTTCTGGGTCTGAACGAAACCGGAGGCACTTTCCTCGCATATCCATCCATCTCCAAGTACGTCTGGACGATCACCAACTGTTTCCCTCATCTTGGGTGTATAGCCCAATCAAGATCATCAGTAATCACCCAAACGATGTGAAGACTTCCGGTCTTCAACCACCGTCTTCATCTTTGACATCTCGTCGAATCGGTTATTCAGAATGTGTATAACCCGGCCTTCCTGAATAACCCACGTATATGATAAATAAATGTTACACAAACACAACGAACGCCTCATTCCAATTCAGAATATTCTTTTATTCACAAAATCACATTCTTAGGGAAAGGTTCCCATTAATTTTATCCAAGATAAATTCTTCTAAATTTATTCTTTAATCTTCCTTTGGATATCATTTCAAACCATTTTATGGTTTTCCAAACTAGTCGGGATTAGCGAACCACACCGAAGTAATTATTTATTTTATTTCCCAATCCCAACCTATATATCCCATGGAGAAAACCGGCAACACTCCACATCTAACATCACGGTGTTATCGGTAAAATTAATTACCATTTCACGTTCAAATCTAATTAAAGATTTAACTATCGCTTTGGAGCAAAACTGGTGGTACTCCATTCTCGATCACCTTTCAGATTTGATAATTTAAATTATCAATTCACATTTTTAATCTAATTAAAGATTCATTAAAACTCCACTTAGTTTTAATCTTTTCAAAAATCAACATCCTGCAATTAACTGGGTTAAAGAACCGATGTCTTCTAAAACACGGTTCACGATAAACCCAAATCACATTTGATATTAAATACAAGGCTCTGAATAGAAAATATACCGGCTTATATTCAATATCAAATTCTGAAACCAACAAATATCGTATTGGAAATAACGATATAAAATATATCTTTCAAATTCCCATAACAATATCTGTATAGTCACGAAATTCAACATCGAAATATTCCGAAGATAATTTCGATTCAACTCCAGTCCAATTCACGTATTGGGAATATTGATTATTTTTAAAATCACTTTCAAATTCAATTTATTTATTTCAAAAATAAATTTATTTTAATTCTAGTTCAAAACTAGTTCATTTCGATAAAAATCTATTTTTATCATTTCAAATGAGGAGTTTTTCATCCCAGTTCTTTCCAATTCATATATTATGATTTTACACAAATTATCAATATTTTTAATAATTTTATCAAGGCCCGTACAGTCGATTTCCATCAACGGCTATCGAACTGCACTTACAGCGACCTTTTTCAAATTTGATTTGGACATAATTCCAAATCCAACCGTTAGATTTCAAATTTCTAATATTCATTGGAAATCTCTTTTCGATACGAACCCAACGGTTCCGGTTTTAGGAGAATCCGACGGTCGGATCTCCCGCAATGTCCATTCGAAGTTAATGGTTGAAATTCACGAACTGCCGCGGCGCGGCGCGTTCTATTCAGGCCATTATATATATAAAATATATATATATTATATATTTCGTCGATTTCCTTTTTAAAACGTATTTTATAAATCGCTTTAAATTCGTTTTCAAAACCATTTCAACACTATATTCAATTTCTAATCAAAATTGAATATTAAATATCATTACTATATAAATGATAATATTTTCAAAACGTTATATTTTGAAATCACTTCTTTTCTATATTCATTATAAAAACGAATATAATCGATATAAATATCGTTCACGTCAAAATAGCGCAACTCTAATCAACACGGCTTTATATATTTCAATAAATTCGTTATCCTATTCAACAAATGAATATTTATTCTATTCAACACATGAATCTAAATTTCTTCCAACACCTGACTAATCTCAACACATGAGTACTGTCAACACATCACTATTTTTGTTATGTAAAATATTTTATAAAACTATGGAATCTATCGTTTGATTTTTAATTAGACTTCTACTGGGAAGTAGTTCTAAATTTAAATATGATAAAGATGTAATTTTTATTATTCAAAATATTTTACTCAACACACGAATATTTTCAATACATGAACATCGTCAACACATGACTATTTTTATATGCAACACATGAATTTTCTTTTATAATATTCATTGCTGTCCCGATTGGAATGAGGCCCAATCAATCACCATATAACGTTAATTATATGGATTCCATACAACACATGTATATAATAGCATTGATAAACAATCAACCATCAACCAAAGTGCACTACACTGTATAAGCATCAAATATAAATATCTAACGCTTATAACAGCCTGTCAATCAATCGATCAACATATTTAATCAATCAGGATGAGTGAACTTCAAATTTCATCCCAACACCTGTGTGGGGTTTCAAACAATCAAACACAGATTTTATTTGTGCAGTTGGGCGATGTGTAAAATTTATCGACACAATCAATGTCAGTCAAATCAGTGTACATAAACAAACCGTCCGGTTTGTAAATGAATATTTTATTTATTCACTTTCACGTTAAAAGTTATATTTTTAACGATAATATATTCTATTTTAACACATGAATTTCTATTCATTTCATTTACACAATAAAAATGATATTTTTATTTTTCTAACATATTTTAGAAAATTTCGGCGGCATAACGGCACGATACTAGAAACGGGACGAGGCCTAGCCTTATCCCCGGTCTAATGAAGGCCCACCCCATTCACACATCAATCAAATCCATTCCATTTCACCAAACAATTCAATTCAAACCAATTAGACTAACCAACTACACAACCAAACAATTTAACAAACAAGCCATCCATGGTCTGTGGATGACGGGTGTCGGGTGCTGCTAAGCACCGTCTGCATCCTAGTATATATATATAACTAGAAAAAGAGATTTTGAGTGAGAAGTTCTCACCAACTAGCTAATCCAATCATCTCGACTCTTCTTATGTAGAAAATCTTGTCGTTCTCGCCTTTTGTCACTTTCGTTGTCCGTAGCCACTACATGTATAAAAATCACATTTTTATTATCTACATTATATAAAATTCTTATCTTTATACCTTCTATAATTTAAAAATCGGATTTTTATCCTCCCTATAATATAAAGATCATATTTTTATTTACTTCATATGTCAAAAACTGTAGAAGCTTTAAAATGGAGAAAACTCACTTTTTTTTCTAACGCCCGGATTCACTGTTCGGGTTCCAGAATTTGCAAAAGAGCTTCAATCTTCATACCATCTTTTTTTCTAGCACAAGCACGCCATTCTGAACAACTTTTTCCTAGTGGTCTTCTTGCCGAAAATGTGCCATTTCGCCGGAAATCGCGAAAAGACAGCATTTTGACAGTGTTTGAACGGCAGACTTCGGACGCGTTTTCCCGACAACTCCTCAATGCAAAATAGGACTTATCATATACCAAATCGAAGAGAAAATCATGCTCTTCGACTTTGGTGAGGAACTTTGGCTAGAAACGCACGGTTTGGGAGTTATTCGCGAAATGGTGACAGGGTGTTATTTGCAAAACGGGATTTTTGGTGAAAATGGATTTTTGGGTGTAGCGGGGCCCACGGCCGGAGTTGGGTGGCCAGTGGGCGGTGGCGGGCCTGATTTGGCGTGGGGAGGTGGCTAAGGGGTGGCGACGGTGGTGGTGGGGCCCGTGGTGGTGGTGGTGGTGGTTGGTGATTTGGGGCTTAGGGTTTGCAAATGGAGAGAGGAGGAGGAAGAGAAGGAGGAGGGGAGGAGGAGGCGGGGGTGCGGCGGCTCGCCGGAGGCTGGTGGTGGGCGGTGGAGGAGGGGCAGCGGTGGTGGTGGAGGAGGAGGAGGCCATTTTTGAGTTTTTGTGGAGGAAGGAGGAAAAGTGAATTTATGAAATAGAAAAGGAGGAAAAGTGATTATATGCTAGTTTCTCGCGTATCGCCTGAACGCTAGCGACCTCCGATGGCCGCGGATTTCGGACATGAGATAGTAGACGTGAAGACGAGTCCAACGAAACAAGTTTCGTCGAATTCCGAGTTCGTTTGACCGTCCGTTAAAAATCACAAAAATGCTCAGATAAGCTCTAAAAATGCGATTTTGGCGCACATTTTCTTCTCGCACGCTCACATGCTAACTTCAAAAATCATGCTCCTTTGGATTTAACCATTATTAGACGATACGAATCTAAAAAAAAAAGGTAGAATTGAATTCCGAGGTCGTATCAATAATGTTCCTTTGTAAAATGACTGCTCGTTTTATCCTGAATTGTTTCAGCTCGCACGGCCACATACTAACTCCGTTCGACGCGCCATTTGGAACTCAACAATGATTTGTCATTGTGAATCCATAAAAAATTATCTCGTCGAATTCTGAGCTCGTATGCAAAATTTCACTTTTTAAGGGCTATGTATTGTTAACCGAACAACTCCAGCCCATAGCCACTATTCCGGATATCGGAATATATCGAAGCTTATACTTTTCGGAGTTCTAAACGACATTTTGAACTCAATGGAAGTGGTTTCGAGTCCAAATTCATCCGTATGCAAGATTTGACTTTTTGGGCCATGTATAATTTACATAGCAACTATTTTGAATTTTCAACTGGGCATAACTTTTGATTCCCGCTATGAAATTTCGATTTTTCGGATTCGTTGGAAAGATATTCACGAATAGATTCTAATATTTTTGGTTTCACTAAAATCCGGATTGTTTTTCACCCGGTACATTCAATTGAAGTTTGAAATCGAATTATCGAACTACCGCACCATTTTCAATTCCTTTTATAATTATATATAATTATTATATTCTAACGACGACATATATAATATATACGTCGAATTCCATTCAAAATAAATTTCTCGTCGATATTATTTAAAATAATGATTTTAAATGTTCAAAATTCGCTAAAATTGCCAAAATAAAAATTTTAAACTGGCCCAGATTTTCGGGTTATTACAGAAGCGCAACATACTCTATCATGTTTAACCTGTTTACCTTGTCACACATACCTTTTATGATGTTATCTTCTTTATCCACTTTGTATGCTTGTTATGATACTTTTACTTATTTACTTGCTAAAAGTAACTAGACTCACCATACTTTATGTCTGACCCTTTTTGTTTCCTCTTCTTTCTTCCGTTTCCCCCCTCCCTCCTCCAGGTTCGCACGGTGGGAATTCTCAAGCTTAGTCTGGACTCGGTTATCATCTTGCTTGGAGCAGCTTTTGATGTATTGCTCAAGCTCCTATCTTTACTATGGCTATGTCTTTATTTGGGGATTTTGCTTTCTTTATTTTGTACTTTGATGTTTAAGTGCAAGACAAAAGTTTATATTATTGTAATGGCTTTTATGTAGTTTTCAGACATATGATGTTTTGAACCACGATGCTTTATGATTAATAAAGTTTGTTTTTATTCTGCTGCAAAATTTTATATCTGTCTTGTAATGTTTCTATTTCTGTTTATCTATAATGCTTCACGAAACTTAATGCATTCTCTTAATGAGTGACATTAACGGATGTGGGGTGTCACACTTGGTATCAGAGCCGAAGGTTACAAGATTAGATAAAAGTTTTTGAAAATCATTTTCAAAAAGGTTTTAAGAAAGCATTTTCAAAAGAAAAGTCTGTTTAGAAAAAAAACATATTCCCAAAGCCATATGTAATATCCTTCGATCCCCTTTGTCTAAATCTCTTTCCTTTTCTTTCAGCATATCTAGGGAACCTTATGTTCCCGGGGGCGTTGAAGTACCGGATTGGTTCTGTAGGAATCTTAAAGCCACAGCACCAACCGGGAGCCAAGGTGACGTCCCTCCCCAGTTGCAATCGTTGTTGCTCCACCGTCGCGAGTAGATGATTTCTCTAAAAAGAAAGAAGCTAGGGTTGAGGAAACACAAAATAGGGAGGTATGGCCTAAGAAAGGACAATAACAACAAAAGAAAGGCGAAAAGAATAACAAAGCTAAGGATAAGAGGAAGTGTCGAATTTGTGGACGTTAGGGCCACTTGTAAAAGACTACAAAAGAAGGAAGAATGCTTGCTTCAGTTGTGGAGGAGTCGGACACTTTGCTAAAGAGTGCCCGAAGAGGCAAGGACAAGGCCAAAGGATAGGATCCCTTGGAGGGAAGGTGTATGCTCTCGTGGCCATCGTACCAGATAGAGGTAAGAAAGTTTTGTTGAAGGTTTGATTTCTCTTTCAAATCAACCTGTTATAACTCATTTCGATTCTGGTGCTACGCATTCATTTGTATCTGATTTTACGGTCGAGTCTCTGTACTTAAATACTAGTATGGTAGTGGATCCCATTGTTGTCTCAAACCACATAGGTGGTTCGGCTCATTTGTCTATTTTTTGTCAAGGTTTGAGAATATCAGTGTCGAGCATCAAGTTTGAGTGCGACGTGTATGTGCTTGGGTTCATGGGCTATGGGTTGATTCTAGGAGTGGACGGGCTAGCCACATACGGTGCCATTCTAGATTGTGAGAGGAGGGTCATTGGACTTTTGACTTACCATAGGAGAACCCTCAAGATTTCTTATGACCCAAAAAGGGTCTGTCATGCTTAGTTTCCTAGAATCTCTTGATGCATATATCGATAATCTAAGATCTTTTCCAGTAGTCTGTGAGTATCCTGATGTCTTTGATGAGGTTCGGGGTTTACCCCAAGGTGCGAAATTGATTTCCGCATTTATTTGGTGGATAATGCAAAGCCAGTTGCATTGCCCATGCACCACATGGCTCCAAGAGGAAAGGAGGGAGCTTAGCAAACAAGTAGAGGAGCTACTTGAAACGGTGTTGGTTAGGCGAAGCATATCTGAATGGGGTGCTCCGGTGGTATTCGCAACTAAGGCGTACAGCTCGCTTTGCATATATATGTGGATATTCGTGATGTTTTTCCTCATTTCTTATTTATCTAAGTGTCTGCATGATACAGAAGAGGTAGTTGAGCCAAACATGCGTGAGGAAGTAGAGGTAGAACGGGAGGTGACAATTAGACGAGTTCCTACCTGTATACTTGGATCAAAGGTTAAGAAACTACACAACAGAGAGGTTAGGTTAATAAAAGTGCAATGGGAAGAAGACAGCGAGGATGCGAATTGGGAGACTGAAGACAATAATCACACCTCATGCCCTTTCCTTTTTGGGACTATGTCCTTAACTTCTTTTTCCAAAGATTTTATTTGCACTTGCTTCTATCATCTGATTGTATCCTATCATTCAAATCTTCGAACTTTAGGTAGGTAATCCCATGAGTGTAAACATGTGTTTGAGACATGTTATGTTTGATGGATGCAAGTGTTTGCTAGTGGTTGCCTGTTGATGTATATACACACATTAGGCACTAGATCGGCTCAATCACTCTTATACTGCATATGGATGTGTGTGCATTTTTCTTTTCTTTTAATGGATGAAAATGGATGTATTATCAAATTGATGTTGCATTTGGTCGAATGATTGTGCACACATATAGAACTTACATGTTATAATCGGATTATTTGCATACACATTGGATTCATGAAACTAACATATGTTGCATTAAGGAGGACAACTGAATCAGTGGATCGCCTGATCTTTCGCATTAGTGTTAGGACATATACACATACCTTTGCATATGTTCATATAAGGATTAGAAATTTTTAGGGACAATGGATGCCTGTAATAGGTGGATGAGTAGATGGATGATGGATAGTAGGATACATTCTTCTTAACTTGGAGATTTCGGGGATGAAACCCTTTGAGTAGGGGAGAATGTAACACCCCAAAATTTTAACAACACATTAAAATGATAAATTAAGAAAAACTTAATTTAATATTCAGATTTAAGTAAAATGGACTATGACATTGCGTTCGTCTCGGAATATTGGTCAAGATAGACATTTGGTTTGCGCAAAACGGACATTGTATGAAGAAGTTATTAAGCCTTGAAGTTTGTATGCATATAAGAGAAGAGTGTGTGTGTATATATATATATATATATTAAATGAATAAATATTCTAAAAAATTCAAAACGATGAAGCAGGAAGCCAAAACGCCGAATCGCCACATTTTGGGGGTCGACCCAGGGTGTTTGGGGACCGAACCCGGGGTCAACACTCAAAGGGGGGTTGACCCCCCTGCACAGATCTGGGAAGGTTCGCTTTTCTGAACTTGGACTCTTTTCTTGACTCGGTTCGTTGCTTCTAGGCTATAAAAAGGACCCTAAACCTAGTTTTATTCATCTGAAAAATAACATGTAATGAGGCTTATTAATGAACATAAAGGATTAAGTTTTATTTATATGAAATTAATAAGCAAGTGGAATTTTGGCAAGTGAAAAGAAGTCAATGTGAATGGGGATAACCTGTTAGTCTGTAAAACTTAACCTAATTGAATCTATAGGGATTGTATGAACATGACAACTTGATTAGGGGTTAAGTAATATTTGAATGAAACAGTGGGAGGGTTAAGTATATCTTGGGTTGGTGGGTAATATTTGTATATATAGGCCCACAAACTTAACCGGTTGGGGTTATGTAATTAAAAACACCGTTAGGTAAACATAACAAGTGGAAAACCAAGTAGTGGGGATGCAAAACAAAGGGGAGAGCTTGCATCATCTTGTATGGGACCCATTTCAGTCAGTCTTCCTTAAATAAGTATCAAACGGGTACTCCGAACTAGGGCACACTTACTGCACTGATTGTAAGAGATCCAAACGTGGAGGACGGTGTCATGACGGCACATTCCATCGGGGTCATGTGCGTGCATGACTCCGCCTGCCCGGGAAAATAAAATGTTGTGACATCAGTAAATATGGTTGTGTACATCTTGAAAATGAATGGTTGCCATTTTAGGAAGTGATAAACCCTACTGTGGGGCCAGAACAGGGTATCAACGGAGTAAGGAGCCAATCGATTAAGGTAGTAGTTAGGGTACATCTAGACTCTGGTAAGTTTAGGAGTCCGTTATTAGGGCTGCCTATGGACAGTATGGGGTTAAAACCTCTCACCAGAAGTACGCCTAAGTCTACCATCTTGTACATGTTGGGAATCATCTTATCCTGGTTATACTAGTATTAGTGCAGCGAAATAGAAATCATTAGAGAAGAGCAACATACTATATCATGTTCATATTGTTTACCTTGTCATAGTTACCTTTTATGATGTTATCTTCCTTATCCACTTTGTATGCCTGTCATGATACTTTTACTTATTTACTTGCTAAAAGTAACTGGACTCGCCAGACTTTATGTCTGACCCTTTTTGTTTCCTCTTCTTTCTTCCATTCCCCCCCCCCCTCAAGTTTGTAGGGTGGGAATTCTCAGGCTTAGTCAGGACTCGATTATCATCTTTCTTGGAGCAGTTTTGAAGTATTGCTCAAGCTCCTATCTTTACTATGGCAAGGTCTTTATTTGGGGATTTTGCTTTCTTTATTTTGTACTCTGATGTTTAAGTGCAAGACAAAAGTTTATATTATTATAATGGCTTTTATGTAGTTTTCAGACATATGATGTTTTGAACCACGATGCTTTATGATAAATAAAAGTTTGTTTTTATTCCGCTGCAAATTTTATATCTGTCTTGTAATGTTTCTGTTTACCTATAACGCTTCACGAAACTTAATGCATTCTCTTAATGAGTGACATTAATGGACGTGGGGTGTCACAAAAATCATAATATTTTTCAAATTAGAAGCAAATTTCACTTTTCAAAATGATGGATTTACTGTTGATTTTATAAAAATGAGGAGAGTTTTTGAATTTCAAATTTAGGATTTATGAATTCCATAATTTTTAAATAAATTTCAATTTAAGCACAAAATAATTTAAGCGCTTTCTAACCATGCATCGCCGCTAAGACTTTTAAATGGTGTTAGCAGTTACTTAAGTTTGTTAAGTATTTTCTAAGCATGCATAACCGCTAGGACTATGAGATTAGCACATACTTAACTTTATCCTCTCTTATGAGTTTCATCCATGCATAATCGCGAGGACTTTTAAACAAGAATGGAAGCACATACAAAGATTAAGGTGATTCACGCATGCATAACCGCAAGGACTTTTAAATGAGAGTGAATACTAAGGATAATAATAATTTTATTAAAAAAAATCATCAATATTTTTCCTTACTTCCAAATACAATTTAAACTCCCCACATTATATAAAAACACGATGAGTGACAGAAATATGGTAGAAATAGAAGATGATCGTGAAATAAGCACTAATTCAAAAATATTATAAAAATTGTTCAATCATCATGAGAATTTAAATAATATTTTCTCTTGTTATTTAATATACTATAGTCACAACTTACTACAATTTCATAAATCTATTAATAATTTTGATGAGTTCCAAAATGGTTCAATTTGGTCAATAAATCAATTTTTATCAATTTCAAGAGGGGTTTTTGAAATAACAATGCAAGTTGAAAATCAGTTTCAAAAAAATCAATTAGTAAAATGTGGAATTTTCTAATGCTTCTAAGACAGATTGCTCCTAGACAATTTTTTGAGAATGCTTGTAATTAAAATTGCCTATTGGAATTCAATGAAATCTAATCACTGATTTTTCAAATCATCGTCCAATCACCAAGACACTCAAACAAATCTTAATCATTCAATTTCTTAATCAGAGCAGCAGAAAATCAGCAAGAATCACAAGAGAATTTTTCAGAGTATTTTAACAAGCACAAGGAACAATTAATGATTCAAATCGAAAGCAAATTATTATGAAATCACTTGATAAAAATTTATTTCCAGAATTCAAAACCAAATATTATAATCCATGAAATTCAACAATCAATTACAAATGATTTTAAACAAAATAGTCAGGCCAATCCAAAAAACTATGAAATTATCATAACTTATCAATTATAACTTTTAAGTAGTGCACTGTATTGAGTGGAGTTTTTCAATATTTTCCAAGATGAATTAGGAGAAACTCAAGGTAGCAAAGATGTGTGAAATTTCATTAGCTTTCCAGAACATCATAAATTTTAGAATTCCAATTAACAGTGTTCAAGATATGCTCAAAATACTATAGCACTGTCAGAAGTTCAGGGACTAGTCTATAACTAAACTTGAAATGTATTGCAGCTTTTCATCAACTTAAATTCAAAATTTGAAAATACTCAAAACATAAAAATTGTAGAAAAATGATCTAATTTCCAAAAAATTAAGAATTTTTCAATTTGAAGTTAAGAAGCTCAAGATATGTCAAAAATAATGGCCATGTCAACACAAATCAGCATCAATAAGAAAATAAAAACACGAGTTTAGAGATCGTACCTAACTTACCATAACTGATGTGAACCAATGAATCTCCAACTCAAAAATCTATTACTAAGGAACTCTAAATAATTCAGTAAAATGGAACAATTTGAATTCTATCTCTCTTAAGCAATGTTGTTTCTTACCCTTTGACATCCACGACTTTGAATTTGTTGAGTTTGAAATCTTCAACCTTTCTGGAATATATTGCATGAATTTCTTGGCTTTAAATTGGTTCCTTCATGAAAATATCGATTAAAAAATAATCCCGTATGTTTATCTTTCTGGAAATAACAACTCTGTGATTTCTTGAACTTCATATCCTTTTTTCTTTTACATATTCAACTCTATTTTGAACTGGTATTATTTCCATTATTGTACTGCCATAAATTAAACAGTTACTCTATCTATTTGCCTCTGTTTCGCCTGGTTTAATTGTATGATGACATTGTTGTGTATTTACCAAAAATTCATTTATTGCACACATGTGTTGGTTCATTGTATGTAACATCAAGATTGCTGCATTGTATATATATACATAGATCTGGATTGGTGTGGACTACTTTCTTGTAGCTTTTTTTTATTGCTGCTTAGTTTATTGTTCTTACTTATAAATTTTTAGTCATATTGTCAAATTTTGAATCGGTCCGAGCTAGTTTGATCATCCGTCTGCATGAGTCATCCAAGTACGAGGAATATTTATCCATATCTTGGTCAAAAATCACATGAAACTTGCCTGGTGCAATATGGAAGTGTCGAAGAGCTCCCCTTATAAATTAGACCTTCATTGCCTAAACCAGTATAAGTCGGTTATCGACTTAGAGCTTAAATCCAATCTTTCTCGAATTTACCCAAGTTTCTTTTTCATGACCTAAGTACTTCTATCAAGTTTTGTTCCAATCCCATCTTATTTGAATATGTTAATTCCAATTAAAAATGATTTGGTCCAAAAGCAGGTAAATACTTGCCCTCCAAAGTACGTCTTTTAGATGGAAACTATGCTTTAAATGAGGGAAAGTCTGAGATAATGTCAAGTCCTTTGGTCAAATCAAGAAAAGATCTTTGGCTTTCAAGTCCAAATCCTTGTCCAGTCAGCATGAGATCTCCAAAAATCTCCAGCTAAGCTTCTCTAGGCAATGCCGACTGAATCTGCTCAAGGAAATGCCAATAAGCAAGGAAGACCAAATCCACTCAAGGAAATTTTGTTCGAAAGCGGTCAAGACAAGGTCGTTGGTTAAACCAGTTGGACCCGTGCAAGGCAAAGCCACCGGGATAAGTCGATCAAATTTGCTCAAGGACAAGCTGTCAAGGCCAAATCGAACAAAACTCAATCTTGCTCATGACAAACCGGCTAAGGATCAATCATACTTAAGAAAACGAACTAAAAATCGATCGTGCTTGAGGCGAAGCTAACCAAGACTCAATCTCTCAAGGTAAAATGATCAAGAATCGGCCTTTCTCAAGGTAAGCCGACCAAGAATTGGTTCCATCGAGATACGTTGTTCGAGAGATCCCTATTTTTTCTCAAGTAAAGCTTTTCAGCCTGGCCAAATAAGATTGAATATTTCTCACAATTCTTAGCCAAACCGACTAAGAATACATTCCTCTCAAGCTGAGGCCTTCAACTAAACCAACTGAGACTTTCCAATATTCGTTGCTCGAGTTCAAGCCATCCAGCTTTACGGTGAGCTATGATTCTCCAAAGTGGATTGCATTCGATATGGGGAATAGCCTAACCGCGATATCCGATATCTAGTCTAAGTTGTGGTTTCTCCGTATCATTGAGCCATAGAACCTCTTCAGGTTATTTATTGTTTAATATTTAATCAGGTGGTTTCTTTAAACTGTTATGTTTAATTTCTGGGGGATGGCCTCACCAGATCATTTAGTGAGTTTTTAATCTACATAAGTTCATGGTCTCTCTAGGAGAATGAGCTTGGTCTTTGTTCAAACGAATCGATTTACAATCTCTCTTGCCCAATCTATGGTCTATGTACAAACTTTTCTCCACATTACCTCTTGTCGATCATGACCTATCTTGGACTCTTACAAAGTCCAATCCAATCGCTCTAAGTCCAATCCAGTCGCTCTCCAATCAAGAGACTTCATGATGAGTTTAAGTGTTCTACTCCTTGCTCTCGGATCCTTCAAGTCTTTTGGTGGGACTTAATGTGATCCTTACCGAGACCCTATCTACTTATCTAGTGAGATCCAATGATAGTAGGTCGATCTGATTGCTTTTCGATGAAGATCCTACTTTTGTCCTTCCTTTTCAAAGCACTTTCATGGGACAAATTGCAATCCTTGCTGAACTCCAACCACTTAATTGGAAGTATTCAGCGATAGTATATCGATCCATGAGTTTCGATCGGGGTTGATCTCTTTGCCTTGTGATAGACTGGTCATCAACTTTCAATAGATCCATATTCCCTTTTAACTTGTTCAAATCAAAGCAAAACAAGCATAAAATCCAAGTTAATCACCCCCAATATCTGACTCAAAGTGTAACAACCCGGAAAATCTGAGCCAGTTCAAAATTTTTATTTTGGCAATTTTGATGAATTTTGAATATTTAAAATAGATTATTTTAAATAATATCGACGAGAAATTTATTTTGAAAAGAATTAGAACGGATATATTTATATAGATCGTCGTTAGAATATAAATAATTATTTATAATTATAAAAGGGATTGAAAATGGCGCGGTAGTTCAATAATTCGATTTCAAAGTTCAAATGAATGTACAGGATTCAAAATAAACCGGATTTTAGCGAAACCAAAAATAATAGAATATAATTGAGAATATCTTTCCAACGAATCCGAAAAATTGAAATTTCATAGCGGGAATCAAAAGGTATGCCCAGTTGAAAATTCAGAATAGTCGCTATGGAATTCTGGCCCTTAAAAATGGAAATTTTGCAAACAACCTCGGATTTCGACGAAACCACTTTTGTTGGATCCATGGTGTCAAGTTAGTGCTAGATTCCAATTTTCATAATTTTTCGAATCAATATGTAAGCGTGGAAAAGGAAAACGTGTTCTGTCAGTTTAAGTTGATTTTAATCGACCAGAAATTGGCTATTTTTCAAACGGTCTCGGAATTTGACGAAACTAGTTTTGTTAGGATCGTATCATCAATACGAAGCAAGAAGATATTTTTCTGGAATTTTTAGAGTTAGTATGTGACCCCGGTAAATTGAAATGAGCGTTCAAATTCAATATATAAAGTTATATTTTGATTTTGACGAAATCTGATCGAAACGATCGAATCAGCTTACGATACATATCCCATTGTGTTCGGAATAGGGGTAATTAGCTAGGGACGACAGTCGGTGGGTTTCCTTTCAAGTTCAAAAATAAAAGTTACTTTTTGGAATTTAATTAAATAAAATAAAATATATGAATATTTCCTTATAACCCCAACCCCCTCTTTTCCCTTCTCAGTCAACCCCGTTCAATCCTCATTCAAACTTTTCCCCAAATCGAAAAAAATTCCGCCGCTCCTCCTCAGGCGAGCCGCCGCCGCATCCTCCAACACAGTGCCCCTCTTCCTCCTCCAATCCTCCCTCTCCGGCCTATCTCTCTCTCACCTCGCCCCCTTGTGAACCCGAAGCCAAACCGCAACCCCCACAAAACCGCTCCACCCCCTGACGATCGAACGCCGCCATCGACTCTCGCCTGCCCCCCCCACCCCCCCCCCCCCCCCCCCCCGCGTTGACTCCGCCGCCCCTCCACCTTCTTCTTCCCAGTCGCGTTACCCCCGACGATCGAGTGCAAGATTCCCCAAACCGCTGCACCAGAAGCCGTGTCATCCCCTTCCCCTTCTCAGTCCAACGCAACGAGCCCCCCCTTCGCCTTTAGCTGTAAGTTTTCTTTTTTATTATTATTATTTATAAAAATGATAAAAACTGATTTTTCTTTGTGATAAAAACTGATTTTTTCTTTGTGATAAAAACTGTGATTTTAATGTGACAAAAAGGTAGGATTTTTACAAGAAGATTAGCGAAGAAAAATACGATTTTTATAGTATATATTTTTAATAAGAAGATTTGATTTTTATATAGGAAAGATAATAAAAATATGATTTTTATATAGTAGAGTATTAAAAATATGATTTTTATATATTAGAGATAATAAAAATATAATTTTTATTATAGTAGAGTATTAAAAATATAATTTTTATTATAGTAGAGTATTAAAAATATAATTTTTATTATAGTAGAGTATTAAAAATATAATTTTTATTATATGTAGAGATTAAAGATATGATTTTTATTATATATATGTTGAGATAAAAATGTGATTCTTATAGTGATGAAACAAAAATTCGATCGTTACATATGAAGTAGAAATATAAAAATATAATTTTCATATAGAATGAAGCATTGAAAAATATATATGAAGCTGAAATAAAAATACGATTTTTATTTATTGAAATGAAGTAATAAAAATATATTTTTTATTTGAACAGCGTGAAGAGAATTGCTTTGGAATTTCAATTCGATCCAGACGGTTCAGCAGTTCAGAAGCAAAGCACGGCGGAGTGGAACCCTCTGTGAGAACTTCTCACCTTTAATTTTATTTCTAGTTATATAAATATATACTAGGATGCAGACGGTGTTTAGTAGCACCCGACACCCATTGTCCACAGACCATGGACGACTTGTATGCTTGTTTGTTTGATTTTGATGTGTAGTTGATTGTGTGATGTGAAATAAAATATTTATATAGTTAAAATATTTTATAGTTAAAAATAAAATTTTTTAACGTGTATTTAAAATGAAATAAATATAAACAAATCGGACGATTTGTTTATATACACTGATTTGACTGATTGATTGGGATGGTAAATTTTACACATCGCCCAATTGCGCAGATAAAATATGTGTTTGCTTGATTGAAACCCCACACGGGTATTGGGATGAAATTTGACATACACTAATCCCAATAATTAGATGTATGTAGATTGATTGATTGACAGGCTGTTATAAGCGTTGAATATTTATATTTGATGCTTATACAGGGTAGAACGCACTCTGGATGATGGCTGACTATTTATCGTTGTTATTATTATATACATGTGTTGTAGAAAATCCATATAATTAACATTATACGGTAACTGATTGGGCCTCATTCCAGTTTTGAAATAGAATATTTGAAAAAGAAATATTTGAAACAGAATATTTGAAAATAGAAATAGATGAAGTCGTGTTGATTAGATTTACGCCATTTTGACGTGAAAGATATTTATATCGATTTTATTCATTTTATAATGAACATCGAAAGTGATTTCAAAATCTGATATATTGAAAAGAATTGAAATTCAAATTAAATTGAAAAGAATTGAAATTCGAATTAAATTGAAATAGAATTGAAATCGTTTTTGAATTGAATTTAAAACGAATTGAAATTGAATTAAAATCGATTAGAATTGAAATCGATTTGAAATGAATTTAAACGAATTTATATTGGAATATTCAATTTTGATTTGAAATTGAATATGAAGTTGAAATTGCTTTTGAAACGAATTTAAAACGATTTATAAAATTCGTTTTAAATGGAAATCGACGAAATATATATTATATATATAATATAATGGCCGGAATAGAACGGGTCGCGCTGCGGCAGTTCGTGAATTTCGACCATTGACTTCGAATGGACATTACGGGAGATCCGACCGTCGGATTCTCCAAAAATGGGAACCGTTGGGTTCTTATCGAAAAGAGCTTTCTAACGAATGTAAGAAATTAGAAATCTAACGGTTGGATTTGGAATCATGTCCAAATCAAATTTAGAAAAGGTCGTTGTAAGTGCAGTTCGATGGCCGTTGATGGAAATCGACTGTACGGGCCTTGATAAAATTATTAAAAATATCAATAATTAGTGTAAAATCATAAGAAATGATTTGAGAAGAAATGGAATGAAAAACTCCATATTTGAAAAGATAAAAATAGATTTTTATCGAAATGAACTAGTTTTGAACTAGAATTAAAATTCAATTATTTTGAAAAATAAATAAATTGGATTTAGAATGGTTTTGAAAATAACCAAAATTTCCAATATATAGATTGGAAATGGATTTGAATCGAAATTGTCTTCGGAATATTTCTATGTGGGATTTTGTGATTATACAGATATTGTTATGGAAATTGGAAAGATATATTTATATCGTTAATTCCAATACGATATTTGTTGGTCGTAGAATTTGATATTGAATATAAGCCGATATATTTTCTATTCAGAGCCTTGTATTTAATATCAAATGGGATTTGGGTTTGTCGTGAATGGTGTCTTCATTAACACTATTCTTAAACCCAGTTGAGAAAAAGATTAAATCTTTTTATTTTAGATTTAATGAAGTGTACCAATTAAATAATATTTAATTGGAATTGAATTTGAATTGATTTTTGGGTTTATCGTGAACGGTGTTTTAAATAACATTTTTTCTTTTACCCGACGATTAATGGAATGCGATTTTGGGTTGTCGTGAACGGTATCATTAATAATACTGTTCTTAGACCCAATGGAGTTAAGAAAATCAGAAATTAACTAAAGATTAGTTAAGTTGAATGGTTTCTTGGGTATTGATCTGATGTTGGTTTCGGCCTTCGGGGTTATTACTTAGGGAATTGTTCACTTGCTAATTTACGGTTAACGGCTGATGGAATAGAATGTGATGTTGGATTTATTGTGAACAGTGTTTTAAATGACATTGGTTCTTTAACCCAGTTAAAGATTAAAACTAAGTGGAGTTTTAATGAATCTTTAAATAGATTGAAAAGTGATTTTGATAATTAAAATTATAAAATTCAAGGAATGGTCGAGAATGGAGTACCACCAGTTTTACTCCAGACGATATTTAAATCTTTAATTAGATTTAAAACATGAAATGTTAATTGAATTTATCGATAACACCATGGTGTTAGATATGAAGTATTACCAGTTTTACTTCATGGGATGAATAGGTTGGGGTTGGGAAATTTAACAATTGATTACTTCGGTAAGGTTCGTTAATCCCGAGTAGTTTGGATAAACCATATTTTGGTTTGAATTGATATTCAAAAGAAGATTAAAAAATAATTTATCTTTGATAAAATTAATGGGAACCTTTCCCTAGGAATGTGAAATTTAAAAACTAACTAAAGATTAATTAAGATGAATGGTTTCCTGGGTATTGATCTGATGTTGGTTTCGGCCTTCGGGGTTAATATTTGGGGGATTGTTCTCTTACTAATTTACGGTTAGTGAAAGATGAGTTGGAATGAGGCGTATGTTGTGTTTGTGTAACACTTGTTTATTATATACGTGAGTTATTCGGAAAGACCGGGAATAGCCCATTCTGAATAACTGATACGACGATAAGTCGAAGATGAAGACGGTGGTCGAAGACTGGAGGTCTTCACATCGTTTGGATAATTACCGATGATCCTGATTGGTCTGTACACCTAAAAGGAGGGAAATAGTTGGTGGTTGTCCAGACGTATTTGGAGATCAATGGATATGCGAGGTATAAAGTGCCTCCGGTTTCGTTCAGACCCAGAACGGACTTGTAAATAGATGTGTGTCTGACAACGGATTTCATTTTGTGTGATTGATATCGGTTGCATAGCGTGAATTGCCTGTGTGGCATGCTGAGATGCAAATGATCAAGGCTTCTGTTGAAAAGCAAAGTCTTGTGGTTGATGATCAAAGCACGGCCTTTGTGGCATAGCTTTGTGTAGCGTTAATTCGCGAGCCTCACACCCCGGTGTGAACCAAAAATGGGAGACGGACCTTAGGGAGGACATGCGTTTTCTTCTAGTTAGAAGTGGTGTCAGTGCTTGAACTGGCTGACATTGCTTATGTGGATGATGGAATTTGAGGCGCCTCGGTTAGATCAGATGATTCGGGTCCGATATAGTCAGTGGACTCATTTACGCCCCGCCCCATAGGGCGAGGAAACGTAGTGTTCAGGAATTTTAATCCACATCGGTGGACCGGCCCTGTCGCTCCAAGGCTTGACTGAGTACTTTCCTGAGACATGGGCTAGATTGTCTCGAATTCGCTAGAGGACTATCTTTTGCCTCGGTTCATAGATGGAAATCCAACTTCCAATACGTGACTTTGCGGTTTTGATTGTATATATATATGGCGACATGATATATGGTATCCATGACGTCTATGATTGAAATTGTTTTAAAACACTATACACTTATTATAGTATCAAATGATTTGTTTTAAACGTATCAAGCATTCTTTGGCTATTATAAGGTAAAACCCTATCGTCCGGCTTGAGTTGCATTGTGTGATGGGACTTGGGTCTTATAATAGCTTCATTTTTCTTTATTTAGCATTGCGCTGTTGTTTTATGCACTGGTATTCTAGGGAGGAAACCCGTTCCATGTTATACAGCGTGGTCCCTTGATTTACCTAACTTTAAAATAAACATTAATAACTATTTTAGTTCTCACACCAGTCACATGACTGACCTGGAGTTTATTGTTTTAACCTAAACTCTGGGTGCCCTTATTTTTGACACGGGCAGCTAGAAGTTTTGGTTTTGCAGATTTATATCCACAGGAACCTGGTTTACAGCTGGAACGATATCCGGAAAGCTTTGTATCCGTATATCTCCTTCAGTTGTATTTGGTATTATTTTCCGCTGCAATGTAATTTATTGTAATCTCTGATATTTTATGATGTGTAATATTGATTTATACTCTGTATATTCTTGTATTCTGATGGAATTGTTGTAATAAACAATGAAATGTTCTTCTGTTTGTGTGATGTGGTTTGTTCTCAATTCTATCCGTGATTCCCCGTAAGGGAGATTTCGGGTCGAAACAATCAAGGGTTTCGAACGATCTTGGTCAGTTTAGCGACTGATTCGGATCGAGCAAAATTCCTTATTGTCACTTTTGGTATCAGAGCTTTGGTTTACAAAGCTCAGAGAACAAGACACATTAGAACCATACGAAAGAATTCATCAGAGATTGGATTAGTAATATCCAATGAGAATGACTCGTTAGAGATAGGATCAGTAGTATCCTAGAATGAGTGTGAAGAGTATATTTTTAAATTGAAAACAATTTTTTTTTTGAAAATTTAAATCAATTATTCGTATTTGATTATTTATTTTATATTGATTTGGACAATCCAGTATATATAGACTTTGCATATACGTCTGATCCACGGGTATTCGAAGTTTTAATATACTGGATAGATATAGAATTACACTCTAGTCACCCGGAGATGACACTGATGATAGCAGCTGCATCATCAGTGGATATATGTTCGAGTGACGAAAGTGGGATTTCTATATATTTCCAATTGACTGGTGTGAGAACCAAAATATAGCTAGAATACATTGTTGTGAATTGGCACCAAAAATGTGATTTTTGACTATATATCAAAATTATGAATTTGAAACATTAATCAACTAATTGATTGCTGGTTGTGTTGTTTGATTATTGCTTGAATAATTAAATGTTGAACCATTTAGCCAAATTGAACAAATAGTGAACTGTATTGGAAATTGTTTGGGATTGCATGCATGTACATGTACTTACATTGAACAGGTCATAGCAAGGAGGCTAGAGAAGAGGAATAAAATTGTTTGCCCGACAAATAGGTACATGTTTATTGTATTTCTTGAGTTTTGGGTGATTTTATGAGCCGATTGGCTAGCCGCTTGGCTTTTTCTTTTGGATTCAGAAGGCCATGGGAGGCTATATGAAATATCCCAAAGTCCCCGGTGCAAGGGAGGTTATGGCGAAAATTTTCGAAAATTTAGGGTGTTAGCCAAATTTTTGAAAAAAATTTGAAAAGTTCTTAGAAATTGAAAAGTTGAAGAACTTAAGCCATAATAAAATAACAAAAGTTGTGTTGATTAGTAAACAACTTTCGGCTTCGTTCCTTTACGGGGACAAAAAGTTTTAAGTGGGGGAGATTGTAACAACCTAGAAAATCTGAGCCAGTTTAAAATTTTTATTTTGGCAATTTTGATGAATTTTGAATATTTAAAATAGATTATTTTAAATAATATCGACGAGAAATTTATTTTGAATAGAATTAGAATGGATATATTTATATAGATCGTCGTTAGAATATAAATAATTATTTATAATTATAAAAGGGATTGAAAATGGCGCGGTAGTTCAATAATTCGATTTCAAAGTTCAAATGAATGTACAGGATTCAAAATAAACTGGATTTTAGCGAAACCAAAAATAATAGAATCTAATTGAGAATATCTTTCCAACGAATCCGGAAAATTGTAATTTCATAGCGGGAATCAAAAGGTATGCCCAGTTGAAAATTCAGAATAGTCGCTATGGAATTCTAGCCCTTAAAAATGGAAATTTTGCAAACGACCTCGGATTTCGACGAAACCACTTTTTTTGGATCTGTGGTGTCAAGTTTTTGCTAGATTCCAATTTTCATAATTTTTCGAATCAATATGTGAGCGTGGCAAAGGAAAACGTGTTCTGTCAGTTTAGGTTGATTTTAATCGACCAGAAATTGGCCATTTTTCAAACGGTCTCGGAATTTGACGAAACTAGTTTTGTTAGGATCGTATCGTCAATACGAAGCTAAAAGATAATTTTTTGGAATTTTTCGAGCTAGTATGTGACCTCGGTAAATTGAAATGCGCGTTCAAATTCAATATATAAAGTTATATTTTGATTTTGACGAAATCTGATCGAACGATCGAATCAGCTTACGATACATATCCCATTGTATTCGAAATGGGGGTAACTAGCTAGGGATGATAGTCGGTGGGTTTCGTTTCGAGTTCAAAAATAAAAGTTGCTTTTTGGAATTTAAATTAAATTAAATAAAATATATGAATATTTCCTTATAACCCCAACCCCTCTTTTCCCTTCTCAGTCAACCTTGTTCTGTCCTCATTCAAACTTTTCCCTAAATCGAAAAAAATTCCGCCGCTCGTCCTCAGGCGAGCCGCCGCCGCATCCTCCACCACCGTGCCCCTCTTCCTCCTCCAATCCTCCCTCTCCGGCCTCTCTCTCTCACCTCGCCCCCTTGTGAACCCGAAGCCAAACCGTAACCCCCACAAAACCGCTGCACCACCTGACGATCGAATGCCTCCATCGACCCTCGCCTGGCCCCCCTCCTCGTCGACTCCGCCGCCCCTCCACCTTTTCTTCACAGTCGCGTTACCCCCGACGATCGAGCGCGAGATTCCCCAAACCGCCGCACCGGAAGCCGTGCCAACCCCTTCCCCTTCTCAGTCCAACGCAGCGAGCTCCCCCTTCGCCTTTAGCTGTAAGTTTTCTTTTTTATTATTATTATTTATAAAAATGATAAAAACTGATTTTTCTTTGTGATAAAAACTGATTTTTTTCTTTGCGATAAAAACTGGGATTTTAATGTGATAAAAAGGTAGGATTTTTACAAGAAGATTAGCGAAGAAAAATACGATTTTTATAGTATATATTTTTAATAAGAAGATTTGATTTTTATATAGGAAAGATAATAAAAATATGATTTTTATATAGTAGAGTATTAAAAATATGATTTTTATATATTAGAGATAATAAAAATATAATTTTTATTATAGTAGAGTATTAAAAATATAATTTTTATTATAGTAGAGTATTAAAAATATAATTTTTATTATAGTAGAGTATTAAAAATATGATTTTTATTATATGTAGAGATTAAAGATATGATTTTTATTATATATATATATATATGTTGAGATAAAAATGTGATTCTTATAGCGATGAAATAAAAATTCGATCTTTATATATGAAGTAGAAATATAAAAATATAATTTTCATATAGAATGAAGTGTTGAAAAATATATGTGAAGCCGAAATAAAAATACGATTTTTATTTATTGAAATGAAGTAATAAAAATATAATTTTTATTTGAACAGCGCGAAGAGAATTGCTTTGGAATTTCAATTCGATCCAGACGGTTCAGCAGTTTAGAAGCAAAGCACGGCGGAGTGGAACCCTCTGTGAGAACTTCTCACCTATAATTTTATTTTCTAGTTATATAAATATATACTAGGATGGAGACGGTGTTTAGTAGCACCCGACACCCGTCGTCCACAGACCTTGGACGGCTTGTATGCTTGTTTGATTGATTTTGATGTGTAGTTGAGTGTGTGATGTGAAATAAAATATTCATATAGTTTAATTATTTTATAGTTAAAAATAGAATTTTTTAACGTGTATTTAAAATGAAATAAATATAAACAAATTGGACGATTTGTTTATATACACTGATTTGACTGATTGATTGGGACAGTAAATTTTACACATCGCCCAACTGCACAGATAAAATATATGTTTGATTGATTGAAACCCCACACGGGTATTGGGATGAAATTTGACATACACTAATCCCAATAATTAGCTGTATGTCGATCGATTGATTGACAGGCTGTTAAAAGCATTGAATATTTATATTTGATGCTTATACAGGGTAGAACACACTCTGGATGATGGCTGATTATTTATCGTTGTTAATATTATATTCATGTGTTGTAGAAAATCCATATAATTAACATTATATGGTAATTGATTGGGCCTCATTCCAGTTTTGAAATAGAATATTTGAAAAATAAATATTTGAAACAGAATATTTGAAAATAGAAATAGATGAAGCCGTGTTGATTAGATTTACGCCATTTTGACGTTAACAATATTTATATCGATTTTATTCATTTTATAATGAACATCGAAAGTGATTTCAAAATCGGATATATTGAAAAGAATTGAAATTCGAATTAAATTGAAAAGAATTGAAATTCGAATTAGATTGAAATAGAATTGAAATCGTTTTTGAACTGAATTAAAATCGATTTGAAATGAATTTAAACGAATTTATATTGGAATATTCAATTTTGATTTGAAATTGAATATGAAGTTGAAATTGTTTTTGAAACGAATTTAAAACGATTTATAAAATTCATTTTAAATGGAAATCGACGAAATATAAATTATATATATTATATATATTATATATATAATATAATGGCCGGAATAGAACGCGCCGCGCTGCGGCAGTTCGTGAATTTCGACCATTGACTTCGAATGGACATTACGGGAGATCCGACCGTCGGATTCTCCTAAAACCGGAATTGTTGGGTTCGTATCGAAAAGAGCTTTCTAACTAATGTAAGAAATTAGAAATCTTATGGTTGGATTTGGAATTATGTCCAAATCAAATTTAGAAAAGGTCGCTGTAAGTGCAGTTCGATGGCCGTTGATGGAAATCAACTGTGCGGGCCTTGATAAAATTATTAAAAATATCAATAATTAGTGTAAAATCATAAGAAATGATTTGAGAAGAAATGGGATGAAAAACTCCATATTTGAAAAGATAAAAATAGATTTCTATCGAAATGAACTAGTTTTGAACTAGAATTAAAATTCAATTATTTTGAAAAATAAATAAATTGGATTTAAAATGGTTTTCAAAATAACCAGAATTTCCGATATGTAGATTGGAAATTGATTTGAATCGAAATTGTCTTCGGAAAATTTCGATGTGGGATTTTGTGATTATACAGATATTGTTATGGAAATTGGAAAGATATATTTATATCGTTATTTCCAATACGATATTTGTTGGTCGTAGAATTTGATATTGAATATAAGCCGATATATTTTCTATTCAGAGCCTTGTATTTAATATCAAATGGGATTTGGGTTTGTCGTGAATGGTGCCTTTATTAACACTGTTCTTAAACCCAGTTGAGAAAAAGATTAAATCTTTTTATTTTAGATTTAATGAAGTGTACCAATTAAATAATATTTAATTGGAATTGAATTTGAATTGATTTTTGGGTTTATCGTGAACGGTGTTTTAAATAACATTTTTTCTTTTACCCGACGATTAATGGAATGCGATTTTGGGTTGTCGTGAACGGTATCATTAATAATACTGTTCTTAGACCCAATGGAGTTAAGAAAATCAGAAATTAACTAAAGATTAGTTAACTTGAATGGTTTCTTGGGTATTGATCTGATGTTGGTTTCGGCCTTTGGGGTTATTACTTAGGGAATTGTTCACTTGCTAATTTACGGTTAAAGGCTGATGGAATAGAATGTGATGTTGGATTTATTGTGAACCGTGTTTTAAATGACATTGGTTCTTTAGCCCAGTTAAAGATTAAGACTAAGTGGAGTTTTAATGAATCTTTAAATAGATTGAAAAGTGATTTTGATAATTAAAATTATCAAATTCAAGGAATGATCGAGAATGGAGTACCACCAGTTTTACTCTAGACGATAATTAAATCTTTAATTAGATTTAAAACGTGAAATGGTAATTGAATTTACCGATAACACCGTGGTGTTAGATATGAAGTATTACCAGTTTTACTTCATGGGATGAATAAGTTGGGTTGGAAAATTTAACAATTGATTACTTCGATAAGGTTCGTTAATCCCGACTAGTTTGGATAAACCATAATTTGGTTTGAATTGATATTCAAAAGAAGATTAAAGAAAAATTTTAAATAATTTATCTTTGATAAAATTAATGTGAACCTTTCCCTAGGAATGTGAAATTTAACAACTAACTAAAGATTAGTTAAGATGATGGTTTCCTGGGTATTGATCTGATGTTGGTTTCGGCCTTCGAGGTTAATATTTGGGGGATTGTTCTCTTACTAATTTACGATTAGTGACAGATGAATTGGAATGAGGCGTATGTTGTGTTTGTGTAACACTTGTTTATTATATACGCGAGTTATCGGAAAGACCGGGTTCAGCCCATTCTGAATAACTGATACGACGATAAGTCGAAGATGAAGACGGTGGTCGAAGACCGGAGGTCTTCACATCGTTTGGATAATTACTGATGATCCTGATTGGGTTGTAAACCCAAGAGGAGGGAAATAGTTGGTGTTCGTCCAGACGTATTTGGAGATCAATGGATATGCGAGGTATAAAGTGCCTCCGGTTTCGTTCAGAACCAGAACGGACTTGTAAATAGATGTGTGTCTGACATCGGATTTCATTCTTTGTGATTGATATCGGTTGCATAGCGTGAATTGCCTGTGTGGCATGCTGAGATGCAAATGATCAAGGCTTCTGTTGAAAAGTAAAGTCTTATGGTTGATGATCCAAGTACGGCCTTTGTGGCGTAGCTTTGTGTAGCATTAATTCGCGAGCCTCACACCCCGGTGTGAACCAAAAACGAGAGACGGACCTCAGGGAGGACATGCGTTTTCTTCTAGTTAGAAGTGGTGTCAGTGCTTGAACTGGCTGACATTGCTTATGTGGATGATGGAATTTGAGGCGCCTCGATTAGATCGGACGATCCGGGTCCGATAGAGTCAGTGGACTCATTTACGCCCCATAGGGCGGGGAAACGTAGTGTTCAGGAATTTTAATCCACATCGGTGGACCGGCCATGTCGCTCCAATGCTTGACTGAGTACTTGCCTGAGACATGGGCTAGATTGTCTCGAATTCAGTAGAGGACTATCTTTTGCCTCGGTTCATAGATGGAAATCCAACTTCCAATACGTGACTTTGCGGTTTTGATTGTATATATATATGGCGACATGATATATGGTACCCATGCCGTCTATGATTGATACTTATGATTGAAATTGTTTTAAAACACTATACACTTATTATAGTATCAAATGATTTGTTTTAAACGTATCAAGCATTCTTTGGCTATTATAAGGTAAAACACTATCCTCCGGCTTGCGTTGCATTGTGTGATGGGACCTAGGTCTTATAATAGCTTAATTGTTCTTTATTTAGCATTGTGCTGTTGTTTTATGCACTGGTATTCTTGGGAGGAAACCCGTTCCGTGTTATACGGCGTGGTCCCTTGATTTACCTAACTTTAAAATAAAGATTAAAAACTGTTTTAGTTCTCACACCAGTCACATAACTGACCTGGAGTTTATAACTGACCTGGAGTTTATTGTTTTAACCTAAACTCTGGGTGCCCTTATTTTCGACACGGGCAGCTTGTAGTTTTGGTTTTGCAGATTTATATCCACAGGAACCAGGTTTACAGCTGGAACGATATCCGGAAAGCTTTGTATCCGTATATCTCCTTCAGTTGTATTTGGTATTATTTTCCGCTGCAATGTAATTTATTGTAATCTCTAATATTTTATGATGTGTAATATTGATTTATACTCTGTATATTCTTGTATTCTGATGGAATTGTTGTAATAAACAATGAAATGTTCTTCTGTTTGTGTTATGATGTGGTTTGTTCTCAATTCTATCCGTGATCTCCCGTAAGGGGGATTTCGGGTCGAAACAATCAGGGGTTTCGAACGATCTTGGTCGGTTTAGCGACTGATTCGGATCGAGCGAAATTCCTTGTTGTCACACAAAGCATGCCTAGGAGTCTCTTCAGTTTTTGCACATGTTTAAGTGGTCTAATGTTACTATCCTATTAAACAATATAAAGCAAAGTAGAGTTCAAGAAATAAAGAGAGAGGGCCTCCAGTCAACCCCAATTACATGATTAGGAGTCATGAACCAGATTCTTGGTTGTTTCTGGCTGTGGGTAGTGGTTGTTCTACCTGCACCACTATAGTTAGATTCTTAACATATTTTTGAAGTTGATCGCTCTTGACATGCTCCTTGAGCAAGTCATTAGTATACCTGCAGTTATTGTAATGTGTCCATCTAGATCATTTGAAATGCATTATTTCTCATAATTTCACCTATGATCCGTAGGCTCCATCCACATCGGCTTTCTATAGGGAAGGTTTCCCTTAATGTCCAAGTAAATCCACTCCATGGCCTCATTAAGTTCCGTGAAAGAAGTGAACTTAGGTTCCTTAAAATATTTTTTAGGACTCTTGGCTTCTATAGAATTCCTTCCATCATCATCAACCTTCTTTATTCGTTTATCGTTTCCAAATCTAGCTTTTGGCGATCCTTCGCCTTCCAAATCATTGACTTCCTCGAACAAATCTATCTCTTCGGCTTCAACATCCTCCAGTCATGTATATCTTTCAACCTTATAATAAAACTCTATCAAAACCAATTGTGGATTTATTTTTTCCAAAGCCACTTGAAATCCGTCTTTTCTGGCAACTCCTGAAGCAGATCCCACTTGGATAATTGATGAGTCCGGACTATCTATTGATGTAGTCATTGCATTAAAGCTTGTAAGATAACATTTAAGGATCTCTCAGGTCTTTTGGTTTATGCTAGATAGTGAAATATCATTATTTGTCATTGAGTTTTGTACTCTGAACTACCTCAAGAATTTATCTACAGGTTCATTCCATGAATGGATAAATTAGTTTTGCAACTGTCAAAAAAACATAACTACAAAACTAGTCAAGGAAAGAGTGAAACAACACATTAGCACCCCCTTTGAAGCTCAAAGACCTTTTATATATCGAATATATCACATTAAGTGAAATGTAGGATTCGACTTTCCATTTTAAGCACCTATCGCGAGGAGCTTGAAATTAAGTGTAACGCCCCGGTTTTTGAATGAGTTTGTAATACCATTTATTTTGGATTAATTCAGTAATTTATTTAAATATAATGAGATGTGAATAATAAATATAAAAAAAAGTTTCAAGAATATGTATTTTTATGGTTTAAAATTCCTTAACCTGTATTAAGTAAGAAATGCCTGATCATTTTGTTTTGTATTTTTAAATGTGTTTTAGACTGTTGTTAAAATATTAAATAGTATTGGATGTAAATATTATTTCAGTTTAGGATAATAATTATTTTAAATTAATATATGTATATCATAACTTATTTATATATGTGTAAGTGAATAATGTTTAACATTTTGTTTACATCTAAAATATTAACTAAGTAATTTGTATAAATCTAGAATTACATAAATGTATTTAATAAAAATATTTAAAGTTAAATTCAATTTCTTCATATGGAAGGAATGAAGTGAGTACATGGATATTAATAGCTTACATTTACCCTAGAAGCTAAGTTTAAAACCTGGATGGCATGTACTTTGTAGTACATCAATCCAAGTTCTAGACATAAGCCTATGCATGTGCAGGCAAACCAAAACTTTAGCACATCCTCTCAATCCAATCAGTATAAACAACCTACACCGCCTAGCATAGCCTTAAGCTTAGCAGCTAAGAGATCTAAACAACTTTCATTTTCCAATCCTACAACCAGCTAAGACCCTAAGACCCTGCCTTTACATCACTTAGGTATAGACATAGGAAAGTGAAAATCTAAATTTCTTAAAAGCTAAGGAATTGATATATGAACACATCTGCATTGGAAGTAGTGTATTAACATGGAAATGACCAAACAAAGCAATCTTCCATTCAACTAGAATAGCCCCAAACTCTACAAGCTATACACCATTTATATACATATGCGTTCACCTATAAATACACACACATGCCACCCCATATTCACACAAGAAAGGAAACCGT
Organism: Allium sativum; assembly: GCA_030737875.1. Taxonomy (NCBI): domain Eukaryota; kingdom Viridiplantae; phylum Streptophyta; class Magnoliopsida; order Asparagales; family Amaryllidaceae; genus Allium; species Allium sativum. Next base: position 965,890,815 of record CM060922.1, on the reverse strand, counting down.
AAAACGGAAACAAGAAAATGGAAATAGCTTGAAAATAAGAGTCTGGAAACAGAGTTAAAAGTTGGAACATACAACTGTAGAAAATGGGGACAAAAAGCCCAGAACTAATTAGCAAATATGGCAAGGAGTTTGAACACCAATGCATGAAGGAGGATCTATATATTTGAATAAACTTCCCTATTTAGAATTAATTTTTCATACATATTAATATGCATATATGAATGTGTTGATGAACTTAAAACTGAATATGCACAGCATGAAAACAGGGTACATTGTTAGTAAATCCTTCCCTTTATTCCCTGGTTGTTATTTGCTATGTAAACTCATATATTGTGTGTTCATGTTTGTGTATGAGAGTATTTGGTCTTCATGTAAAACTAGAAATAGTAGGAAATAGAAAACAAAACATTTTGATACCTTTTTATCAAAGCCTGGAACTTGGAAAGAACCAAATTTGTAAAACAATAGGTGAGTAAATCGCCCTCTTGTGTATTGATTTGTTTGCAAATATATATTACTTTGATCGCAACAATAATGTCAAGCTGTAACTCTATATTACTTTGATATGACATTAGCATTGATTGTGAAGTTTTTAGACCTGAAAACGTTGTATTAATACATCAAATATAAAGTTTGAAATAAAACTTAAGTATTTGGTCTTACTGTTCTATAAAGAAAAATCTTGCTTCATTATAAGATTTCCAATGCACCCTTTAATTACTATTCTGCTTGGGTAGCCCTTCCACTGATAACCTTATTTTGTAAAATAGTAATGCATTACCTTGATCTTGCTTATATTTACTAGAACATGCACGGTTATTTCTTGAACCCGAAAATAAACATTTTGAGCTTGAGGAGACCGAACTTCTTAGTCTCAAAAATATGCTTAAAGAAGTAAAGAAGGAGAAAAAGGAAGTAGGCTAAAGAATGAATAGAAGGAACATAACTAAAATATAAGTGATTGGAAATATGACCGAATTTGGTGATAAACATAAAATATATGTAATAAAACACAGTCGTACTGAGTAATTGACAGCACAAATTTGCACCATCAATCTTGTGTTAGCTTATAGAAGAAGTGCTTAACTATTATCTGGTGATATTTGTTGTTACCTCCTTGTTAAAGATTGGAACATATACATGGTTTTAACGATATAATGAGACTATATATGTAAATGACTGGAATTAACCACTGTTATCAATATATTAGACACATATATGTTTAAATAGGGATGATTAGTTTGAGTATTCCACTTGCTATATTATAATACATAAGAAACGCAAATAGAGAAAGGAAAGAAAGTATGGGATGTAAAGGGATGATTTGCAATGGGAACGTGAAGGTAATACAAAAAGGTAAGTGCGGCAAGAGATTTAAATTTGTGGATGCAAACAGTGAGAGTGGGAGGATTTTAAAGACGCTTGGTGGTAGTGATTTATTTGATGGTCCACAAGGATGGTGAGGTAGCCGTTCTACTTTGTCAGTGTAATGGAGTTTGTTGAGTTGATTTGCCGATTGACTGGTGTGTTTTCGAGTCAGTAAGACACTGATGAAGAAGATTGGGAAGGAGCATAAATAGTGTGTTTTGGGAAGTCTGGTACAAGGTTGATTTAAGGGTGTTTTCTTCACGTCAGGAAAAATGCAACCTTTGCGTTATGTATACACGTGAGTGCATACACATATGCATAAGTGTATAAACACTTACTCATGGTCTACACCATCAACTAATGCTGCATGTGCCCACTTAGTTGAATGTAGAGCTGTTAAGAACTCGGAACCCAACAGAACAAAGCATACGATGTGCTGACATTATGATTGAGCATTCCACTCCCATGTGCTGACATGATTCCATTTCACTCCCAGGAGAAGGGATGCAACGTGTTTTTTTATGGTGCATGGTTTCTTTGTATTACTGGGCTTGGACCAAAATAATAATAAAAGAAATGAAAATTGGGAAAAGGGGGAAGGGGACAGGAGAGGAATGAACGGCAGACAGAAATAAGAAAGGGGAGATGGATTGGCACTTGTTTGCGTGGGAAGGAGATTACAAGAGTGGGTGCGAGCTGATTGCGTGGGCAGTACATTGATTCATGGGCCTGGGATTGGCCCATATGTAGAAAGAAAAAGAAAAAAGAAAGAAAGGAAAAGAGAGTTAATATTTAATCTCAGTTTAATAATATATACATGGACATCTATATAAATGTGTATAGGCCATTTTAATTGGGCTCGGCCCATAATAATTAAAAAGAAAGGAAATGTTTTAAGTATAATATATATATATGAATATATATATGTATGTATGTATAATGATGTGTGTAACTTATGTTAGATCAAGAAGAGATAATTGAACAATTTGACTCATGTTGATATAGTTGGGTCAATCGATAATGAGTAACTAGAGGTAGTATCGAGTTTAAACAATTAAATTTAAATGAACTGATTTATTAAAAGATATTTTAGTACTAAATATCATTTAGAATTTATAAGACATAAATTTAATCGTGAAATAAATTAATGTGTAAACCATTAATAATTGATCTATAATGATCTACGAATTCGGTAAAATTTGAATTAGATGTTTAATTAATTGATTTATTAATTAAGTTGTATTTAATTATGTTAATCATAATTAGATATAATATTTTTTGACATCAGTTAGCAGAAATAAACACCATTCTACTATTATATCAGTTTGACATATTCTGTTGAGATATTATATTATCAGTTGATAATATTGAATTGTATTTATATGATTGTTTGTGCACATTGAGGTTAACGACTTAAATGTCGTCTAGTATATGAACTGTTATATACCATTGGAACTGCTAATTTATATTTCTTGTAAAGTAACTCAGAAATAAACTTGAGTTCTGATAATTGGATATAAACTATTTTTAATAAAACAATTGAATGGATTATTTTAAATTAATTATATTATTTATTTAATTTGAAAAAAAAGGGAAGATTAACCGTAATCAGTTAATCAATTTGTTTAGTGTAAATCAATTATTTAAATGAGAATTGGTTATTAAATTAATTAATTTCAATTAATTTAATATAAGAAGTTTTAAATAAATGATTATTTAAAGACTTGATAATAAATTAAATTAATAGATTTTGTAGGATAATGGTGTAGTTAAATAGAGAAGTTAAAATTTGATAAGTTATCCAAGATAATGTTTCCAACTTAACTAATCTTTTAATTAAGTAAGGTAAAGATAACTTAATTATTAAAGGATAAGGAACTCAGGTCGTATGTTTGGATTAAATTCCCTGATATAATAAATAACTAGTGTGGGACCCGTACTACACATGCGGGTAGTTTTTGATTCTTTTTATCCTTTTATGGTTGTGTGTATAAAGTAATTTTATATTTATCAACTTTGTTCTACAACCTTATTTTTTAGAATGGTGCTTTGAAGGTTATATACTTATATTACCAGATGACTAAAGATGAATTTTTTTTATTCTTGTCCTCGATGTAAGCCAATTATCATGGTTGAAACTATAAAATTTTCATACAGTTATTTATACATATGCAAATTTTCAATGATTAAGTCTCTTTTTGCACAACTTACGTAATGCATTAGTCGACTGACGTATGAAATAAATATATTGTAAAATAGTTGGTAAATCTTAATGGTACTACTAAATGATTCAAAATTATATAAACTTAAACATAGTAACGGCCACAAATTAATTCTTGAAAGTTGTACCGTGAGTTGTCCACCAACAACATTTCGAATATTAATTACCGCTTAGAATTTATATATATGATTCATTCAAACAATCACGAAGAGTACAGTTATGCATTTTGACCATTTACAAAAAAATGCATGCATCATCTTAAAATAATCATATAGTGCCAACTAATACTTAAATAATTTTGCATATTTTTTTGGGATTAAATTTCACCATAATAGTGGATGAAGATGGACTTATCCACATATGATATAAGATCACAAATGTAATGTCCCGTATTTTTGGTAGTCAAATATTTAGTTTAATTTATTATTTTAAATATTTATTTGGAATTTTAAATGGATTTAAAATATATATTCGTTATATAGGGAAATTTGAACGTAAAATTATATTTAATTTAAAACGAGCTCGAAATGGCGCTGCAGTTCATAATATGGAGTTTTGAACTTTGATTGGATATATACAGGATCCGATATAAGTTGGATTTCTGTGAAACAAGAAACATGTGGATCTTGTTGATTATAATTTTCATATGAAAGAAAAAAAAATTAGATTTCATGTTATAAATTTTTAGTTATGTCCAAATCAATTTTTAACATAGTCGCTATGGAAATCGTTATTAAAATAAAACTTTTATTTAATATATTTAAAAGGAAAATTTAAATTGTTTAACTCAAAATTGACGATATTGAGTTGTGTAAATTATTTTTGGAATTGTATATATATTCTGTTTGCTATGGCCATTTTGCATACGGCCTCGGAATTCGACGAAACCACTTTTGTTGAATCCGGGATGTGAAGTTATTACTTGGTTTCAAATTTCATAAATTTTGAAGCTAGTATGTGAGCATGGCAAAGGAAAACGTGTTTTGGTCAATTACAGTTAAATTGGATCGACCAGAAATGAGCCTTTTTGCAAATGGTCTCAGAATTCGACGAAACTAGTTTTGTTGGGACCATATCGTCAAAACATAGCTAGATTTATTTTTCTGGAATTTTTCGAATCAGTTTGTGGCCCTGGAAAATTGAAATGTACGTTCAAATTGAATATTGAATGTTATATATTTTAATTTGAAGGAAAACTGACTGAAATAGTCGAATGGGCCTACAAAACATATCCCATTGTGTTCGGAATGGGGGTAAAACGTTAGGGACGACAGTCGTTGGGTTTAGATTGGTGGTCGTGTCAGAAAACCCCTTTAAAACCCACTGGCCAATCATAATTTTTATTAAAAAAAAAAAATCTTTTTTTCTCTCCCCTCGATCGAAGGCGGAAACCGCTTTAATCCTTCCCCCTCATTTTCCGATCAATCCACGCCGAATTAGCTTGTGCCACAGTTGAACTTTTTGAAGATCTTCTCGAGATCTTCAAATCCATATAAAGTTCGGAATTTTTCGTGGCCTGTGGAGTGAGAATCGACGCCTAGAAGTCAATGACTTCAATTTGCCGCCGCCGCCTGGGACCACGGAACTGGCCCCACCTCCTGGCGCACGTGCGCCTCTCCTAGCCCGACAAGGTGGCACTGGCCGATCGAAGCAACAATCAACGGATTGGAAGATAAATCGCGACCTAGTTTTGAATGATTTCTGAAAGGTACGGCTTGTTTTATTTTCAACTGTTTTAACACCTTTAAACCGTTGCAAACTTTGAAAAATCGTATCTTTCTCGTGTGTTGACGAAATTCAGTGAAACAAGAGACAGTGGACTCGTGTGGACGTCTTCTACCTTCTAGAAGAGACCGCATATTTTTCTGAGCCTTCTGCTATTTTTGGTGGAGTGGAACCCAAGGTGAGATTTCTAATTTATAAACGATATGGAAAACGACGATGTATAAATTATATAGTCGATGTATGAGTTATATAAGCGTTGTACACCTCTTGTATAAGCGTTGTATAAGTTGTACGTTCGATGTATAAGTTATATATGCGTTGTAAAAATTATATATATGTTGAAATAGAAGTGAAATGCTATATATATATATATATATATATATATACACACGCCCCTCGTCCACAAACCATGGACGATATTTATTGGTTGTTATTGGTGTGAAAATTGATTGATAGCGAATGGTTGATTGGAATTGTTTGTGGTTGATATTGGTTGATTGTGGTTGAAAAATACCCGTTTGTGGTTGACAAATATTTGGTTGAAACCACATAGGATTAGTTTGTGGAAATGAAATAAATATACATGCCGCTTGCGTGCGAACTAGATGCAAGATTCCCCATTGTCAAAAACCGCGAGGTTTTAAGGTAGAGCGAGGAGCCGTTCTAGGGACGGTCCCGGTTTTAACTACCCTGCCGTTATGCTGCCGAAATTTTGAATAATATTCATGTGTTTGAATTATTTTCATTTGTTGAAACTATATTTATTCGTTGAATAGAAAGCCTTCATGTGTTGAGTCTATATTCATTCGTTGGATAGAAATTCATGTGTTGAATGGTATTCGTGTTTTAAATATAAAAATCACATTTTTATCTATATATATAAACTATGGAAAACATTCATGTGTTGAATCGATATTCATTCGTTGGATAGAAATTCATGTGTTGAATGGTATTCGTGTATTAAATATAAAAATCACATTTTTATCTATATATATATAAACTATGGAAAACCTTCATGTGTTGAATCGATATTCATTCGTTGAATTGAAATTCATGTGTTGAATGGTATTCATATTTTGAAATAAATTGTTTTATAATAAAAATCACATTTTTATCATCTATATGAACTATATAAAATAATCTTGTTTTGAAAGAAATTGTTTTATAATAAAAATCTTATTTTTTATTACCTATATGAACTATATAAAATAATAGTGTTTTGAAATGAATTGTTTTACAATAAAAATCACATTTTTATTATATACATGAATTGTTAAATATAGTGAAGTATTGAAATAGAAGACAGTTAGATAAAAATACCATTTTATCAAATGTATGAAAAGAATATAGCTTTGAAATTGAAGAATCGATATATATATATATATATATTTATATATATATATATATATATATATACATACGAAGGAATTTGGGTAATGACTGGGAGCACATACATAATGACGATAACAATGTTAAAGGTCGTATCATGTTGATATGGAACAAAAACATTTGGCACGTTCAAACCATTAGCTTAGACTCTCAACAAATCACTGTTAGTGCAAAAAATTTGGGGGGTTTTAACTTACAAATAACTATGGTGTATGCCAATAACCTTGCAGACCAAAGAATTGCACTATGGAACAAAATTAAAGATATATCTGCAAATACTAACTTGTCGTGGATTGTAATGGGGGATTTCAATGCGTATTTAAATGCAAATGATAAGCAAGGAGGTAATAATATTCGTACCTCCCAGTTAGTTGAATTTAACAATGTTGTGCTAGCTACAGGATTGATGGAACCTGTAAGCTCTGGGATGCAATTCACATGGTCAGGAGGTCAAAACAGGAAAATATTGTGTAAACTTGATCGTGTGCTTGTAAACTCTTATTGCATGACTAAACTCTCTGACATGAAAGTGTGTATTTTGCCACCTTCTACTAGTGATCACAGCCCAATACACATTTCTTTGATCACTAGGGAAAGGCAAGAGAAGGGTAAACCATTCAGATACGCAAACCACTGGCATTACCTAAATGGTTATCATTCTAATTTATGTTTCTCAGAGCTGATTCTTGTAAGAGACAGCTACATGTTCAATTTACTGAGGTTTTTGAAGAGTACCAAAAGCAAACTCAAGGAGTGGAACAGGACAAGACCTAAAAACAATGAAAACATTGAAAGACTGGAGCAAATTTGTTCTGATGCTCTTAAAAACATTGAGGAGGGAGACAACTCTGACCAGGCGTGGAAACACTATACTGATCATCAAACAGAGCTTAAAAAGGCACTACACATCAAAGCAGAGGAATTAAAACAGAAAGCAAAAGAGAAATGGATCTCTGATGGGGATACTTGCTCTAAATTCTTTTATACTAAAATGTCTGTTCGTCGTAATACTAACTATAACTTTCAATTACTTGATTAGGATGGGATTCCTATCACAAATTTAGAAGCTCTTGAAAGAGAAGCTATCGTCTATTTCAATGAACTATACAATGGCGAGAGCAACGATGATAACTTACCCAATGTCAAGCCCAGGAGGCTCATTAATGCTAGTGGAAGGAGGATGCTGACTGCTGATGTCACTGATGATGAGGTTACTGCTGCTCTGATGTCCATTCACTGGGACTCTGCCCCTGGCCCCGACGGTTTCGGATCCTACTTCTATATTCACCACTGGCGGGACCTGAAAAATTGTGTTGTGTCAGTCATAAAGGAAGCTTTCAGAACTGGCAAAATCATAAAAGAAATAATTCATACTTTCCTCTGTCTCATTCCGAAAAAGGACAAACCTTCTTGCATTGCGGACTACAGACCGATAGCTTGTTGCAATGTTATATACAAAATACTAAGCAAAGTTATATGCAACAGAATGAAAAAAGTGCTACCAGATTTGATTGCTGAATGTCAAAGTGCTTTCATTAAAGGCGGAACATTTCAGAAAACTCGCTGCTGGCTCATGAATTGATAAGAAACTTTAATAAGAAAGGAGCAGACAAATTTTGCTTGAAAGTAGACCTTCAGAAAGCTTATGATAAAATTAGTAGAGCATTCATTATTCATATGCTTAAGTGCATGGAGTTTCCAATGAAAATTGTTGATTTAATTAGAGAATGTATTACCACGCCTACCTTTTCCATCTTGATTAATGGAGTTCCGAAAGGTTTTATTTCAAGCAACAGGGGCATCAGACAAGGGGACCCCATATCCCCCTATTTGTTTGCCGTTGCAATGGAGTATTTTTCCTTTCAGATGGAATTAGCCACACACAACAAGAGAATTCAGACCATCTACAATTTTCAGCCTTTAATCAGTCATTTGTTATATGCTGATGATCTTATCATTTGCATAAAATCAAATTATGAAGCAGCTAATGTGGTGAAAGATATTTTTAATAATCTGGACAAGCATGTTGGTCTAAAAGTCAATGAGCAGAGAACCAAATGTTACTTTAATAAAGATAATACTAGAAGACTGGACACTTTGGGTATCCTCAATGTGACAGAGAGTGTTCTACCAGTTAAATACTTGGGAGTCCCAAACAAAATTACTGACAGAGAATTTGCTTCTCTGGTCACTGCAATTAGAGATAAACTGCAAAGTTGGAGTTCTAAATTGCTATCTTTTGCCGGTAGAGTTGAATTAGTACACACTGTAGTACAAGCTAAGATTTATTTTTGGCTTCAAACTTTTCAAGTACCTGATGCCACTATACATAAGATTGAGAGTGTATGTGCTGATTTTATATGGAGAGGTGGCATGCATAAAATTAAGTACGCAGACTTGTGCAGACCAAAGAAAGAAGGAGGAGTTGGACTCAGAAATCTAAGAGCGATGAGAGACACTTTTGCTGCTAAGTTGGGATGGAAAATCATTAATTCTCAAGGATTATGGGCTCGATGGATGAGAAAGAGATATATCAAAGAAAATTTCTGGACTATGGGAGTAGATAATAACTCTTCAGCAACGTGGAAAGCAGTTATGAAATCAAGGGATATTCTTGCTGACAATTGCATGAAAGAAATAGCTAATGGCTATGACACTGATATTTGGCGAGATCCATGGTTTCATGGTAAAAGTCTTATAGAGAGAATGGGATGGGATACGTATTCAGCTTACGGTTGTCCAAAAAGAACAGTAAATGAAATTATAAATAATGGTGATTGGCAATTAAACCAACTCCCTATATCTACAGACATCAAGAACGATATACTTCAGACCCCTATTTATGAAAATCGAAGCAATGATATCTGGACATGGAATCAAGATGACAATTTTATTCTGCACAAGGCATATGACAATATAAGGACAATCAATCCTACAGCAGAATGGTCTAAAATTGTATGGAACTCAGTCAACATTCCTAAAATGGCAAGTACAACTTATAAAGCGATCATGCAAAGATTGCCTACCAAAGATAGATTGTGCAAATGGGCAGTTAATGTCGACCCTACATGTGTGCTCTGCAATACACATGAAGAATCGCACATGCACTTATTTTTTCAGTGTAATTACTCGAAACAAGTGTTACAACGCATATATGGAAATCAAAACACAAGACACACCATGGAAGACTTAATCTCTTACCTGATCAGCATCTGGAAGGGCAAAAACGTGGTGACCAACGAAAATTGCATCGCCTTCACAACTGTTACATGGTGGATTTGGAAAGAACGCAACAGTAGAGTGTTTCAAAAAGGAAGCAAGACAGTAGACATCATCAGTAACCTCATACAACACGAAATTAACAACACGAAGAGAATCAGAGTGGAGAAGAGGCTTACATCGCGCCAGGGACGCAGTGAAGATGACGAGATACGCGAGGATCGAAGGGAGACAAGCGTTGAAAACCAAGGTAGGTGGAGTTGCTTTCGGCCGCCATGAATTTAGGGCTTAACTGCGTAAATTTGGGGAGTAATTTGAGGAGAAATGATTAGCGATGTTAGTTTGCAAAGTGAAACTTCCTTTTATTTGCATTTTGGGCAGCTAATGGACATCGGCTATGTGTAGCATCTTGGGCTGAAATGCCTAATAATAATATATACCCATTTTTAATATATATATATATATATAAATATAGAATTAAAATATATCGAATAACGAAGTTGTAGTTCGTATTTTGAAACCGTGATTTCAAATGATTATACTGGGGGATCCAACCATCAGATTTTCCCGAAACCGCAACCGTTGGGTTCGCTTTGGAAATATCTTTCCAACGGCACCAACTTTGTAAAAATCCAACGGTTGGATTGTCTGGAATGTTTAATTCAAATCTGAAGAAAACCAGCGCTAGAATCGATTATATTTATATATATATAAATAATTATATTTAATCGAATAACGACGCTGCAGTTCGTATTTTGAAATTGGAACTTCAAACGATTATACCGAGAGATCCGACCGTCGGAATTTCCCGAAACTAGAACCGTTGGATTCGTTTTGAAAATATCTTTCTGATGATGTAAATTTTGTGAAGATCCAACTGTTAGATTTTCAGATATGTGTAAATCAAATCTGAAGAAAAACAGCGCCACGACCGCGTTATGGCCCGAAGCGTCGTTTTGAATAAATTGGCTATTTTAAAATAAATAAAAACAGCAATAAATTGTTATAAAATATTATAAACGATATGGATGAGAAATTGAGAAACTAACTGAAGGTTGGCTAAGTCGAATGGTTTCTTGGGTATTGATCTGATGTTGGTTTCGGCCTTCGGGGTTAATATTTGGGAAATCGTTCTCTTACTGATTGACGGTTAGTGACTAATGAATTGAAATGATGCGTGTGTATGTTAGTGTTGCACTTGTTTATTATATACGCGAGTTGCTCAGAAAGACCGGGTTTATCCCATTCTGAATAACTGAATCGACGATAAGTAATCGAAGATGAAGACGGTGGTCGAAGATCGGAGATCTTCACCTCGTTTGGATGGTAACCGAGGTCCTAATTGGGAGGCATCTCGAAATATGGATAATGAGTGGTGATCGTCCAGACGTACGTGGTGATCGATGGGTTTGCGAGGTATATAGTGCCTCCGGTTTCGTTCAGACCCAGAACGGACTTGCAAATGGACAGTGTGTCTGACATTGGAATTTATTATGTGTGATTGATAGCTATCAGTTGCACGGTGTGAATTGTCTGTATGGCATGCTAAGATGTAGTGATCAGGGCTTCTGTTGAAAAGCAAAGTCTTGTGGTGATGATCAAAGCACCGCCTGTGTGGCGTAGCTTTGTGTATAACGTGAAATCGCGAGCCTCACACCCCGGTATGAACCAAAAACGGGAGAGGACCTCAGGGAGGGCATGCGTTTCTTTCTAGTTAGAAGTGGCGTCAGTCGTTTTACACGCCCTGACGAGTTTGACTTATGTGGTTGTTGTTGTTGCGAGGCGCCTCGGTTTGATCGGATGATCCGGGTTCGATGGAGTCATTCGTTGGCTCGTTTACGCCCCAAAGGGCGGGGAAACGTATTGTTCAGGCATAATAATCCACATCGGAGGACCGACCCTATCGCTCCAAGGCTTGCCTGCGCGCTTGCTTGTGGCTCGGGCTAAAGAGTCACGAAGTCGATAAGGACTATCTTTTGCCTTGGTTCATGACGAAGATCCAATTTCCAAATACGTGACTGTGCGGTTTTGATTGTATACCTATATATGGCGATATAGTGGTACGGGGCATTAATGCCGTCTATGATTGATAGTTATGATTTGAAATTGTTTTTGAAACATATAAACACTAGTAATAATATCAAATTGCTTTTGTTTTATTCGTATCAAGCATATTTTGGCCGTTAAGGTAAAAACTCTATCCTCCGGTTTGCGTTGCATTGTGTGATGGGAACTGAGTCTTATAATGGCTTCATTTTTATAAAAAGCATTGCGATGTTTAAAAGAAAGATTTGCTTTAAAGCGCTGGCGATCCAATGGAGTAAACCCGTTCCACGAAAGTGGTGTGGTCCTGTGATTATCCATATTATAAATGTGTTGAGTAGATTTCTCATACTAGTCCCATGACTGACTCGTAGTTTGTTTCACTTTCAAACTCAGGTGCCCCTTTTTCTACACTGGCAGCCTTGTATTGAGGTTTAGCTGGATCTTTCTGGATAGCTGGAGCTGAAGATGGATTCTATTATTTATCTCTTTTTATGCTGTTCAGCTCCTATTGTACATATTTTATTTGTTTCCGCTGTAGACATTTATGTATAGCTAAACTGTATTTGTACTAAGTATGATCCTGTATACTGTGTAACTCTGATGATTACGTTTATTCAGTGTATTCTATTATACATTATCTGGTGTATTTATCTAATTCTGTTCTGCTATTATCTGTTTCTGTGTTATATTCCAAAGATTACCCTTGTCTCCGTCTGTACGGGAAATTGGGTCGTCACAATACCATACGTTGTCTCATTTGGGAAAAACTTAATTGAATGGTCAACTATTCTTTCCGCCGCCACTCAAGTAAAATGAATGATCCCTTAGCTTCCAACCTTTCTTCACTCGAATCCCAAAATCCATTCATCAAAATACAAAACTCATAACTACGATCTTCTTCCTTCCATTGAGATCTTCTGTAACACCCCGGAATTTTAACGACACTAAGGATGATGAATTAAAGAATAATTAGTGTGAAATAAACTATTAATAATGAATTAAGGAAAACTTAATTTAATATTCAGAAATAAGTAAAACGAATTGTGCCATTGCGTCCGTCTCGAAATTCTGGTGAAAATAGACACATGGTTTGCGTAAATCGGACACCGTATGAAGAAGTTATTAAGGTTTGAGGTTTGTATATGCACAGGAAGAATATATATATATACATATATAATAGGTTCAGAAATTCAAAAATGGGTCCATAAATTGGAAATTCGGTTCAAAATTCAAATTTTGGAAAGGCGGCAGATTTCCCGCTCAGGTGGGTCTACGCACTCAAAGGGGGGTCGACCCATATGTCAACCTACCCAAAGGGGGTCGACCCATAGGTCAACCCACTCAAAGGGTTGTTGACCCACCCCTAACAGATGAAACACCCCACCTCCGTTAGGGTCACTCTCAAAGGGAATGCCCTAATTTTGGTGGAGGTTTATAAGTATAAGTCACAGATATACAAGACAGATATAATAACACATATTATTGAACAGCGGAAAACAACAACTTTTATTTCTTCAAAATACGTGTTACACAAACCATGCCATAATACTTCCCATAATCATAACTGTCTTGATTACATTATTTAAAGAAGCATGAAGAAAACATAAATAAACTGCAAAAGTTCCCTAATTGCTGTCCAAAGCCATAGTCCAAAACGGAAAAGATCCAAGCAATACATTCTTTCTCTTCAAGCTGGATGTGAAAACTGATCAAGCTGCGGTATTCCCTCCCTGAGAACCTGGGGGGGGGGGGGGGGGACGAAAGAAAAAGAGGCGAAAGGAAAAGGGTCAGTCATAAAGACTGAGTAAGTTCTAGTGACTTTCAATATAGAAACGGTTAAAGCAACCTATCATGTATGAACTGGATCTAAACTTAAGAATGGTATCAAGGTGAACAAGATAGACTAAGGTGATCAGGATAAGTCAAGACAAGTCAAGTAAAGCATCGCATGTTCGAAATCCGTTGCATCGACTTCACTAGTATACTAAGCCCATGTCACATGTTAATCACACAATAAATCCCACAGCCCAATGTCATGAAATGACCCTGAAACGGGGTCTGACCCAAGTACGGGGTCCTACAGAGCGATTATCTAGTCGATCGGCTCCCTACAAGTTCTAGCTCGTCAAGTGTCCGTGTCATACGGCTAATCACGAATGTAGTCACCTGTGCTGGGTCCACCTTCGTGTGTATCAGCCCTAGGGTGTCAACCCCTGACACAATTCAAGATGCACAGATAAATCTACGGATACCCAGTGTCTGCCCCGGAATACGTGCACGATCGTAGTCCACCGAACCTACACTGGCATACCCCACTGCCGTCGTTCACCTCTTACAATCAGCCCAGTAATCGTGCCCCCACCCGGCCTAGCCCCAGGGTACCTTGATACATCTAGAGGGTTACTGCTGAAAGGGGTCGTGTCTAGGGTTTCGCCTAATAGATTAGGTCATGTAATTCGTGACCTAACCCGCCTAACAGATTAAGTCATGTAATTCGTGACTTAATCCTTTTTCCAGTCGAGTCATGTCAAGATGGTTAAGTATGTCATTTCAGTTCACGACTTAACCCGCCTATGTGTCATGTCAAGTTGGCTAAGTGTTGTCGTTTCCAAGTTCATGACTTAGCCCTACAAACCGTGTTCAAGTTGGTTAAGTTGTCTTTTCATGTTCATGACTTAACCCTAATTGGCATTAATTGATTCGTTAATGCACCGAACCACTCACATTGGATCCTATTGTTCGTAGCCACTGGATTTGCCGGGCGGTTCCGGGCAGGTTTACGCTACGAACTCAACCCAACCTCGGGTTTCAAGCGCGATGTGAGCAACTACCCACATTGGATCCTATTGTTTGTAGCAACTGGATTTGCCGGGCGGTTCCGGGCAGATTTACACTACAAACTCAACCCAACCTCGAGTTGGCCACTTTCTTGTTTTCTAAAGTCATGCCCATATTCTTATCAGATTTTACGATATTTCCATAGCATGTTCATATGTCAATTTCGTGCCCAACTAAGGCATGTTTTAAGTCAAGTTATGGCATGTTCAAGTCAAGTTTTCGTGCCATATTTCATGTTCTACTTATGCCAAATTTCACAGTTTATGCCTATAATTAATTCAAGTTTTTCCTATTCTACCCAATCGTATCCCCAACGTATATAAACGTACTTCTTTCATAAGCACAAACAATTCAAGAGATAAAGGGGAATAACACTAAACATGTGATAGGCATATGTGACAATTCCAACATCACTTGCATAATAAACAGGCTATAACATATCACATAGTTTCAATACTAGCATGATGATAATTTGGCATAGTAATGATTCCAACTTAATTTAACATGATGATTTCAACTTTACACTATAGGCATAATAATAATCATTGCGGGCATAATAATCTTATTACAAACATGAAACATTAAAGGCATATTGATCCTAATAGGCATAGTGGATTCCAATTTAGCATTTTTATCATAATAATTCTCTTAAACATAATGATTCCAATTTATCATAATGATTCTCATCTAACATTATAAACATAATGGTTCCAACTTAGCATTTTTAACATAATGATCCTCAACTAACATTATAGACATAATGATTCCAATTTAGCGTTTTTAGCATAATGATTCTCAACTAACATTATAAACATAATGGTTCCAATTTAGCATTTTAACATAACGATTCTCAACTAACATTATAGACATAGTGATTCCAATTTAGCGTTTTTAACATAATGATTCTCAATTAACATAATAGACATAATGATTCCAATTTAGCATTTTTAACAAATCTAACATTATAAACATAGTAATTCCAACTTTTCATCATAACCTAGCAATACCCAATTTTTCATTAATCATGATGGGTATATTAACATCACGGGCATAATTCCATCAATAGTCATAGCCATGGTTTAATTAGCACCATAGGCATGGCTTAATCAATCATAAAGATTTCAATAACAATAGTGATTCAATGGACATGTATTAGTCCAACTTGCCAAACAATTAAGCCCAAGTGATTCATAACAACATCAAAATCATGACAAGTTTACTTGCAACGTTGCCATAGCAATATCCCCAAATTATAATTCAAAGATAAACAATATAAACAATGGATTAACAATAGTTCCTAAATCCGGTTTCAATTCATGGCATGTCCATATTGTTTTAGCGTTTTTGCCTAAAAAGTAACATAGAACTTACAATATGAAGCAAATAATCCAAATAAAAATCCCAAATCAATTAGTCCCAAATTCGTTGTCTAAAGCATCGTAGTTGTTGTAGCTTCTAGTTGTAGCCTTCAAGAATCGTCCTCCATCTTCTATAATTTTATTCTTTGTATTTTTTTTTAATACAGAGCTCTAGGTTTAATGGCGGCGGCCTGAGGCTAAAATGAAATAGTATGATTTAGGCTAGGTCTTAGGTCCTTTTTATAATGTTTGTGAGTTGTTTTAGACCGTCGATGGAGCTTGATTCAATAATAGCCGTTCGTTTGAAGGAGAGGCCAATCCGGAGCTGACACCTAGCCCTAGTGACAAGGCAAGGCTCAGAAAATCAGCTAAACACAGACCAGGCCGGCCAGGGTGGGCTGGGTTCGACCTGGCTCTTGGGCCAGGTCGATAGCCCTGTCGACCTGGCTAGCCCAGGTCGACTGCCAAGTCGACCTGGGTGCCTTAGGCGGGAATTTTCCCGCCCTGGCCAATTGGGCCCGATTTTGAATTTTAAACTTTTTTTTCTGAGCTGTTTTCGTCTGTTCGAATTTTAAACCTAATTCTGAAACTTCCGGAGGCCATATCTTGGTCATACGGACTCCGATTTTCGAAAACTCGGACTCTATTTCGCGTATTTTTCCGAGACGAACGCAATGGCATATCAAGTTTCCATTAATTCTTTGATTTGAAATTAATTATACTTTAATTTATGAATTTCACGGTTATAGAATACACGGGGTGTTACATTCTCCCCCACTTAAAAGGATTTCGTCCCCGAAATCTTCAAGTTAGGAAGAATGTATATCCTAACATCCAAACATCCATCTACTCATCCATCAAACACGAGCATCCATTGTCCTTAATAAAAAAACTTCTAATGCTTTATGATCATATGCGAAGTGTGTGTATATGCTCCTTAGCTAATGCTAATGATCAGGCCTGATTGATCTTCTAAATACAAAATATGTTTAGTGAAATGAATCCAATATGTATGCAAATTTTTCGTATTATAATTCATAATTTTTACATGAGTGCTCGAACATTCAATCATATGCAACAACCAAATGATAGCACAACCAAGTTTCCAAAATAAACACTCATGCATATGCAACATGAAAATGTGCCTGAGCCGATCTAGTGCCTAATGTGTATTCATGCATCCACGAGCAACCACTTGCGACCACTTGCAACCATTTCGCAATCATAACATGTTTCAATTACATGTTTACATCCAAAAAGATTCTAACTATGGTTCTCAAGATAGGATCGAAGAGAGAAATAAGATAAAACAAAGCATCTAGAATAGGTTAACGATGTACCGCCAGAAGGTCTGGTCTGCTTCTCAGGGCAGTCTTTGCTGATGTGTCCAGTCTTCCCACAATGAAAACATTCACCTTGCTTACTCTTCCTCTTTCTACAATCCTTGGCTATGTGCCCTTCCGTACCACATTAATTGCATTTCCTTTTATCGTGTGAGTTGTTGTTCTTGCCTCCCTTCTCGGAGTCTACCTTCTTATTCTTAGAATCGTTAGGCTTGACCTCTTTCTTCCCTTGAGAGTTTTCTGCCTCTGTCTCCTTCTTGCCATTATCTTCCTCGTTCAGCAATGCCATCTGCACAAACCTTTCGTACGTAGCTCCCATGGGTATATGGATCATGGCCAAACTGTGTAATGGCTCATTCAACCCTTTGACAAAGCGGAGAGCCTTTTTGTGCGGGGTGTTGACTAGGTCTAGTCCGAACCTAGCCAGCTCATCGAACTGATTAACGTACTCTTTGACTGTCATATTTCCTTGCTTAAGAAATAAAAATTTCTCCAACTGCAAACTCCTTTCGGCTTCTGAGAGAAATTTAGCCTCAAACCTTACCCTAAAGTTCTCCCATGTTTCCACTGGTCTTTCTGCATTAATGACTTCCCACCAGTAGGAAGCCTCGCCCTTTAATAGCCATACTGCCAGTTGTACTTTCTGCCTATCTTCTACCTCAAAGATGACGAAAAAGTCCTCGGTTTCTTTCATCCAATTTCTAGCTGCCACGAAGGACTCCGTTCCATGAAAGTCCTTTCCTCCCATAGCCTTAAAATCTTTACATATCTTAGCAAAAATGTTTCCCCGCGGAGGAGGTGGAGGAAGAGGTGCTGCTGCAGCTGGATGATTTCCTGCAGGTGGGGGAGGAGGAACGGTAGGACCTGGCTGGGTGGCCCTTGCTTCTAAGAATCGTCTAAACCAACCAGGTATTGGTACACCCTCTGACAAGTTAAGTTCTTCAGACATGCTGAAACAAGAAGGATAGATTCAAAACGAAGGATAAGAGATAGTACCTATGGCTTTGGGGGACTTTGCCTTTTTAAAATAAAATAATATTTTATCTTTTAAAAATGCTTCTTTAAATTTTCTTTTGAAAATAAATTTTCAAAACTTTTTATCTTATCTGGTAAACCTATGCTCTGATACCAAGTGAAACACCCCACCTCCGTTAGGGTCACTCTCAAAGGGAATGCCCTAATTTTGGTGGAGGTTTATAAGTATAAGTCACAGATATACAAGACAGATATAATAACACATATTATTGAACAGCGGAAAACAACAACTTTTATTTCTTCAAAATACGTGTTACACAAACCATGCCATAATACTTCCCATAATCATAACTGTCTTGATTACATTATTTAAAGAAGCATGAAGAAAACATAAATAAACTGCAAAAGTCCCCTAATTGCTGTCTAAAGCCATAGTCCAAAACGGAAAAGATCCAAGCAATACATTCTTTCTCTTCAAGCTGGATGTGAAAACTGATCAAGCTGCGGTATTGCCTCCCTGAGAACCTGGGGGGGGGGGGACGAAAGAAAACGAGGCGAAAGGAAAAGGGTCGTTCATTAAGACTGAGTAAGTTCTAGTGACTTTCAGTGTAGAAACGGTTAAAGCAACCTGTCATGTATGAACTGGAACTAAACTTAAGAATGGTGTAAAGGTGAACAAGATAGACTAAGGTGATCAGGATAAGTCAAGACAAGCCAAGTAAAGCATCGCATGTTCGAAATCCATTGCATCGACTTCACTAGTATACTAAGCCCATGTCACAAGTTAATCACAAAATAAATCCCACAGCCCAATGTCATGAAATGACCCTGAAACGGGGTCTGACCCAAGTACGGGGTCCTACGGAGCGATTATCTAGTTGATCGGCTCCCTACAAGTTCTAGCTCGTCAAGTGTCCGCGTCATACAGCTAATCACGAATGTAGTCACCTGTGCTGGGTCCACCTTCGGGTGTATCAGCCCTAGGGTGTCAACCCCTGACACGATTCAAGATGCACAGATAAATCTATGGATACCCAGTGTCTGCCCCGGAATATGTGCACGATCGTAGCCCACCGAACCTACACTGGCATACCCCACTGCCGTCGTTCACCTCTTACAATCAGCCCAGTAATCGTGCCCCCACCCGGCCTAGCCCCAGGGTACCTTGATACATCTAGAGGGTTACTGCTGAAAGGGGTCGTGTCTAGGGTTTCGCCTAATAGATTAGGTCATGTAATTCGTGACCTAACCCGCCTAACAGATTAAGTCATGTAATTCGTGACTTAATCCTTTTTCCAGTCTAGTCATGTCAAGATGGTTAAGTATGTCATTTCAGTTCACGACTTAACCCGCCTACGTGTCATGTCAAGTTGGCTAAGTGTTGTCATTTCCAAGTTCATGACTTAGCCCTACAAACCGTGTTCAAGTTGGTTAAGTTGTCTTTTCATGTTCATGACTTAACCCTAATTGGCATTAATTGATTCGTTAATGCACTGAACCACTCACATTGGATCCTATTGTTCGTAGCCACTGGATTTGCCGGGCGGTTCCGGGCAGGTTTACGCTACGAACTCAACCCAACCTCGGGTTTCAAGCGCGATGTGAGCAACTAGCCACATTGGATCCTATTGTTTGTAGCAACTGGATTTGCCGGGCGGTTCCGGGCAGATTTACACTACAAACTCAACCCAACCTCGAGTTGGCCACTTTCTTGTTTTCTAAAGTCATGCCCATGTTCTTATCAGATTTTACGATATTTCCATAGCATGTTCATATGTCAATTTCGTGCCCAACTAAGGCATGTTGTAAGTCAAGTTATGGCATGTTCAAGTCAAGTTTTTGTGCCATATTTCATGTTCTACTTATGCCAAATTTCACAGTTTATGCCTATAATTAATTCAAGTTTTGCCTATTCTACCCAATCGTATCCCCAACGTATATAAACGTACTTCGTTCATAAGCATAAACAATTCAAGAGATAAAGGGGAATAACACTAAACATGTGATAGGCATATGTGACAATTCCAACATCACTTGCATAATAAACAGGCTATAACATATCACATAGTTTCAATACTAGCATGATGATAATTTGGCATAGTAATGACTCCAACTTAATTTAACATGATGATTTCAACTTTACACTATAGGCATAATAATAATCATTGCGGGCATAATAATCTTATTACAAACATGAAACATTAAAGGCATATTGATCCTAATAGGCATAGTGGATTCCAATTTAGCATTTTTATCATAATAATTCTCTTAAACATAATGATTCCAATTTATCATAATGATTCTCATCTAAAATTATAAACATAATGGTTCCAACTTAGCATTTTTAACATAATGATCCTCAACTAACATTATAGACATAATGATTCCAATTTAGCGTTTTTAGCATAATGATTCTCAAATAACATTATAAACATAATGGTTCCAATTTAGCATTTTAACATAACGATTCTCAACTAACATTATAGACATAGTGATTCCAATTTAGCGTTTTTAACATAATGATTCTCAATTAAGATAATAGACATAATGATTCCAATTTAGCATTTTTAACATATCTAACATTATAAACATAATAATTCCAACTTTTCATCATAACCTAGCAATACCCAATTTTTCATTAATCATGATGGGTATATTAACATCACGGGCATAACTCCATCAATAGTCATAGCCATGGTTTAATTAGCACCATAGGCATGGTTTAATCAATCATAAAGATTTCAATAACAATAGTGATTCAATGGACATGTATTAGTCCAACTTGCCAAACAATTAAGCCCAAGTGATTAATAACAACATCAAAATCATGACAAGTTTACTTGCAACGTTGCCATAGCAATATCCCCAAATTATAATTCAAAGATAAACAATATAAACAATGGATTAACAATAGTTCCTAAATCCGGTTTCAATTCATGGCATGTCCATATTGTTTTAGCGTTTTTGCCTATAAAATAACATAGAACTTACAATATGAAGCAAATAATCCAAATAAAAATCCCAAATCAATTAGTCCCAAATTCGTTGTCTAAAGCATCGTAGTTGTTGTAGCTTCTAGTTGTAGCCTTCAAGAATCGTCCTCCATCTTCTATAATTTTATTCTTTGTATTTTTTTTAATACAGAGCTCTAGGTTTAATGGCGGCGGCCTGAGGCTAAAATGAAATAGTATGATTTAGGCTAGGTCTTAGGTCCTTTTTATAATGTTTGTGAGTTGTTTTAGACCGTCGATGGAGCTTGATTCAATAATAGCCGTTCGTTTGAAGGAGAGGCCAATCCGGAGCTGACACCTAGCCCTAGTGACAAGGCAAGGCTCAGAAAATCGGCTAAACACAGACCAGGCCGGCCAGGGTGGGCTGGGTTCGACCTGGCTCTGGGGCCAGGTTGACAGCCCTGTCGACACCCAGGTCGACAGCCCTGTCGACCTGGCTAGCCCAGGTCGACTGCCAAGTCGACCTGGGTGCCTTAGGCGGGAATTTTCCCACCCTGGCCAATTGGGCCCGATTTTGAATTTTAAACTTGTTTTTCTGAGCTATTTTCGTCTGTTCGAATTTTAAACCTAATTCTGAAACTTCCGGAGGCCATATCTTGGTCATACGGACTCCGATTTTCGAAAACTCGGACTCTATTTCGCGTATTTTTCTGAGACGAACGCAATGGCGTATCCCGTTTCCATTAATTCTTTGATTTGAAATTAATTATACTTTAATTTATGAATTTCACGGTTATAGAATACATGAGGTGTTACATTCTCCCCCACTTAAAAGGATTTCGTCCCCGAAATCTTCAAGTTAGGAAGAATGTATATCCTAACATCCAAACATCCATCTGCTCATCCATCAAACACGAGCATCCATTGTCCTTAATAAAAAAACTTCTAATGCTTTATGATCATATGCGAAGTGTGTGTATATGTTCCTTAGCTAATGCTAATGATCAGGCCTGATTGATCTTCTAAATGCAAAATATGTTTAGTGAAATGAATCCAATATGTATGCAAATTTTTCCTATTATAATTCATAATTTCTACATGAGTGCTCGAACATTCAATCATATGCAACAACCAAATGATAGCACAACCAAGTTTCCAAAATAAACACTCATTCATATGCAACATGAAAATGTGTCTGAGCCGATCTAGTGCCTAATGTGTATTCATGCATCCACGAGCAACCACTTGCGACCACTTGCAACCATTTCGCAATCATAACATGTTTCAATTACATGTTTACATCCAAAAAGATTCTAACTATGGTTCTCAAGATAGGATCGAAGAGAGAAATAAGATAAAACAAAGCAACTAGAATAGGTTAACGATGTACCACCAGAAGGTCTGGTCTGCTTCTCAGGGCAGTCTTTGCTGATGTGTCCAGTCTTCCCACAATGAAAACATTCACCTTGCTTTCTCTTCCTCTTTCTACAATCCTTGGCTATGTGCCCTTCCGTACCACAGTAATTGCATTTCCTTTTATCGCGTGAGTTGTTGTTCTTACCTCCCTTCTCGGAGTCTACCTTCTTATTCTTAGAATCGTTAGGCTTGACCTCTTTCTTCCCTTGAGAGTTTTCTGCCTCTGTCTCCTTCTTGCCCTTATCTTCCTCGTTCAGCAATGCCATCTGCACCAACCTTTCGTACGTAGCTCCCCTGGGTATATGGGTCATAGCCAAACTGTGTAATGGCTCATTCAACCCTTTGACAAAGCGGAGAGCCTTTTTGTGCGGGGTGTTGACTAGGTCAAGTCAGAACCTAGCCAGCTCGTCGAACTGATTAACGTACTCTTTGACTGTCATATTTCCTTGCTTAAGAAATAAAAATTTCTCCAACTGCAAACTCCTTTCGGCTTCTGAGAGAAATTTAGCCTCAAACCTTACCCTAAAGTCCTCCCATGTTTCCACTGGTCTTTCTGCATTAGTGACTTCCCACCAGTAGGAAGCCTCGCCCTTTAGTAGCCATACTGCCAGTTGTACTTTCTGCCTATCTTCTACCTCAAAGATGACGAATAAGTCCTCGGTTTCTTTCAGCCAATTTCTAGCTGCCACGAAGGACTCCGTTCCATGAAAGTCCTTTCCTCCCATAGCCTTAAAATCTTTACATATCTTAGCAAAAGTGTTTCCCTGCGGAGGAGGTGGAGGAAGAGGTGCTGCTGCAGCTGGATGATTTCCTGCAGCTGGGGGAGGAGGAACGGTAGGACCTGGCTGGGTGGCCCTTGCTTCTAAGAATCGTCTAAACCAACCAGGTATTGGTACACCCTCTGGCAAGTTAAGTTCTTCGGACATGCTGAAACAAGAAGGATAGATTCAAAACGAAGGATAAGAGATAGTACCTATGGCTTTGGGGGACTTTGCCTTTTTAAAATAAAATAATATTTTATCTTTTAAAAATGCTTCTTTAAATTTTCTTTTGAAAATAAATTTTCAAAACTTTTTATCTTATCAGGTAAACCTATGCTCTGATACCAAGTGAAACACCCCACCTCCGTTAGGGTCACTCTCAAAGGGAATGCCCTAATTTTAGTGGAGGTTTATAAGTATAAGTCACAGATATACAAGACAGATATAATAACACATATTATTGAACAGCGGAAAACAACAACTTTTATTTCTTCAAAATACGTGTTACACAAACCATGCCATAATACTTCCCATAATCATAACTGTCTTGATTACATTATTTAAAGAAGCATGAAGAAAACATAAATAAACTGCAAAAGTCCCCTAATTGCTGTCCAAAGCCATAGTCCAAAACGGAAAAGATCCAAGCAATACATTCTTTCTCTTCAAGCTGGATGTGAAAACTGATCAAGCTGCGGTATTCCCTCCCTGAGAACCTTGGGGGGGGGGAACGAAAGAAAAAGAGGCGAAAGGAAAAGGGTCAGTCATTAAGATTGAGTAAGTTCTAGTGACTTTCAGTGTAGAAATGGTTAAAGCAACCTGTCATGTATGAACTGGAACTAAACTTAAGAATGGTGTCAAGCTGAACAAGATAGACTAAGGTGATCAGGATAAGTCAAGACAAGTCAAGTAAAGCATCGCATGTTCGAAATCCATTGCATCGACTTCACTAGTATACTAAGCCCATGTCACAAGTTAATCACAAAATAAATCCCACATCCCAATGTCATGAAATGACCCTGAAACGGGGTCTGACCCAAGTACGGGGTCCTACGGAGCGATTATCTAGTCGATCGGCTCCCTACAAGTTCTAGCTCGTCAAGTGTCTGTGTCATACGACTAATCACGAATGTAGTCACCTGTGCTGGGTCCACCTTCGGGTGTATCAGCCCTAGGGTGTCAACCCCTGACACGATTCAAGATGCATAGATAAATCTACGGATACCCAGTGTCTGCCCCGGAATACGTGCACGATCGTAGCCCACCGAACCTACACTGGCATACCCCACTGCCGTCGTTCACCTCTTACAATCAGCCCAGTAATCGTGCCCCCACCCGGCCTAGCCCTAGGGTACCTTGATACATCTAGAGGGTTACTGCTGAAAGGGGTCGTGTCTAGGGTTTCGCCTAATAGATTAGGTCATGTAATTCGTGACCTAACCCGCCTAACAGATTAAGTCATGTAATTCGTGACTTAATCCTTTTTCCAGTCTAGTCATGTCAAGATGGTTAAGTATGTCATTTCAGTTCACGACTTAACCCGCCTACGTGTCATGTCAAGTTGGCTAAGTGTTGTCATTTCCAAGTTCATGACTTAGCCCTACAAACCGTGTTCAAGTTGGTTAAGTTGTCTTTTCATGTTCATGACTTAACCCTAATTGGCATTAATTGATTCGTTAATGCACCGAACCACTCACATTGGATCCTATTGTTCGTAGCCACTGCATTTGCCGGGCGGTTCCGGGTAGGTTTACGCTACGAACTCAACCCAACCTCGGGTTTCAAGCGCGATGTGAGCAACTACCCACATTGGATCCTATTGTTTGTAGCAACTGGATTTGCCGGGCGGTTCCGGGTAGATTTACACTACAAACTCAACCCAACCTCGAGTTGGCCACTTTCTTGTTTTCTAAAGTCATGCCCATGTTCTTATCAAATTTTACGATATTTCCATAGCATGTTCATATGTCAATTTCGTGCCCAACTAAGGCATGTTTTAAGTCAAGTTATGGCATGTTCAAGTCAAGTTTTCGTGCCATATTTCATGTTCTACTTATGCCAAATTTCACAGTTTATGCCTATAATTAATTCAAGTTTTGCCTATTCTACCCAATCGTATCCCCAACGTATATAAACGTACATCGTTCATAAGCATAAACAATTCAAGAGATAAAAGGGAATAACACTAAACATGTGATAGGCATATGTGACAATTCCAACATCACTTGCATAATAAACAGGCTATAACATATCACATAGTTTCAATACTAGCATGATGATAATTTGGCATAGTAATGATTCCAACTTAATTTAACATGATGATTTCAACTTTACACTATAGGCATAATAATAATCATTGCGGGCATAATAATCTTATTACAAACATGAAACATTAAAGGCATATTGATCCTAATAGGCATAGTGGATTCCAATTTAGCATTTTTATCATAATAATTCTCTTAAACATAATGATTCCAATTTATCATAATGATTCTCATCTAACATTATAAACATAATGGTTCCAACTTAGCATTTTTAACATAATGATCCTCAACTAACATTATAGACATAATGATTCCAATTTAGCATTTTTAGCATAATGATTCTCAACTAGCATTATAAACATAATGGTTCCAATTTAGCATTTTAACATAACGATTCTCAACTAACATTATAGACATAGTGATTCCAATTTAGCGTTTTTAACATAATGATTCTCAATTAACATAATAGACATAATGATTCCAATTTAGCATTTTTAACATATCTAACATTATAAACATAATAATTCCAACTTTTCATCATAACCTAGCAATACCCAATTTTTCATTAATCATGATGGGTATATTAACATCACGGGCATAATTCCATCAATAGTCATAGCCATGGTTTAATTAGCACCATAGGCATGGTTTAATCAATCATAAAGATTTCAATAACAATAGTGATTCAATGGACATGTATCAGTCTAACTTGCCAAACAATTAAGCCCAAGTGATTAATAACAACATCAAAATCATGACAAGTTTACTTGCAACGTTGCCATAGCAATATCCCCAAATTATAATTCAAAGATAAACAATATAAACAATGGATTAACAATAGTTCCTAAATCCGGTTTCAATTCATGGCATGTCCATATTGTTTTAGCGTTTTTGCCTATAAAGTAACATAGAACTTACAATATGAAGCAAATAATCCAAATAAAAATCCCAAATCAATTAGTCCCAAATTCGTTGTCTAAAGCGTCGTAGTTGTTGTAGCTTCTAGTTGTAGCCTTCAAGAATCGTCCTCCATCTTCTATAATTTTATTCTTTGTATTTTTTTTTAATACAGAGCTCTAGGTTTAATGGCGGCGGCCTGAGGCTAAAGTGAAATAGTATGATTTAGGCTAGGTCTTAGATCCTTTTTATAATGTTTGTGAGTTGTTTTAGACCGTCGATGGAGCTTGATTCAATAATAGCCGTTCGTTTGAAGGAGAGGCCAAGCCGGAGCTGACACCTAGCCCTAGTGACAAGGCAAGGCTCAGAAAATCGGCTAAACACAGACCAGGGTGGGCTGGGTTCGACCTGGCTCTGGGGCCGGGTCGACAGCCTTGTCGACACCCAGGTCGACAGCCCTGTCGACCTGGCTAGCCCAGGTCGACTGCCAAGTCGACCTGGGTGCCTTAGGCGGGAATTTCCCCGCCCTGGCCAATTGGGCCCGATTTTGAATTTTAAACTTGTTTTTCTGAGCTGTTTTCATCTGTTCGAATTTTAAACCTAATTCTGAAATTTCCGGAGGCCATATCTTGGTCATACGGACTCCGATTTTCGAAAACTCGGATCTATTTCGCGTATTTTTCCGAGACGAACGCAATGGCGTATCCCGTTTCCCTTAGTTCTTTGATTTGAAATTAATTATACTTTAATTTATGAATTTCATGGTTATAGAATACACGGGGTGTTACAACAGATCTGGGCGAAATACTTCATTTTGTATCTGGACACCTTTCTGAGCAAGATTCATTGAACCCTAGGCTATATAAAGGACCCTAGACCTAGGTTTTATTCATCTAAAAATAGTGACGACGGCGGAGCTCTGCTGCAAAAAAGATTGAATTGCCTAATCTACTCCAAAACTAATTCAGCAAGCATTATACAAATTCAGTGATTTCTACAACAACAAATTCAACGTGTTCTTCGCAGTAATTTGGATCCATTTCCTTAGATCTATTCACTGTGAGTTCATGTTATTTTTAGATCTGAATATTTAAATAGTAATCGTGATATGTATATAAAAATTGGATCTTGAATCGGTGCCTAATCAGTTTTATTATGACTTATTCCTCTGATCCGTTCTTATATGTTTATATCGTCACCAAGTCTAACCTTGTCATAATATATCCATTCAGTTTTTATGCATATTTCTACCGTTATGTTATTGATTCGTTATTATGCTTGTTCTGATTCTATTCTCTCCCTCTTTTCCCTTTTATTTTTATATAGCCAGGCTACCTTCGAGCCTAGGCCTAACGCTGAAAAATGCAAACGTTCGAAATTGGGAATGATTGGGAAAGACATGATTTGGGGCATAGTTGATATTGGAAAATATGAATGTAAGTTTGGGCATAAAATGTGGAAATATACAAATATGGATTTGGGGACATATATCGTGTTGTATAACATGAATATGAATTTAGGAGAACATTGGAAAATATGATTTGGCATAAATTATGTAAAATATGATTTGGGCGTAAATTGGAATATATGTTAATATGAATTTAGGCACAACTTGTATTGAAATATGCGAATATGAACTAAGGACATAAATTGGAAAATATGTAGATTTGGGTTTGTGCATAACATATATATGTGTATATATATATGCCTTGACTTATAACTTGGGAAAAAGAGCATATGGTGCATAATTAAAAGGTGAATTGAAATGGGGCATAAAAGTCTATAGTTTGAATAGTGAATTGGGCATATAATTAAATATGGGGAAAAAGGGTATGAACACCTATAAGGACATAGGTAAAATTGGATAATAATGAATGCCTAGGAATACAATTAGAAATTGTAATTGAACTTATGATACGAGGTTAGGTTGCATTAGTGGTGGAAGTCTGCCCGGACCCGACCGGCATATGCAGCAATCACTAATGTTGAACCTAATGTGAGAGGTCTAAGTGTGCAAATATGAGACGTGCTCAGACACGAGGTTAAGCCCAATTTGTGGAATAAGTCTGCCCTGACCCGCCCAGCATATCCAACATCCACAAATGACAGGTTTAATGTGGGAGGTCTAGCATACTGTAACCATAAATGAAAATATGGTAATAAATCTTGAATACTTAACCTAGTTGAATCCATAGAGATTGTATGAATAAAATAAAGACGGGGTTAAGTAAAATTGGTTGAACGGTCGGTGGGTTAAGTAACTCTGAGAGCATGGGTAATATTTACATATAGGCCCATAAACTTAAACCGATAAGGTTATGTAATTAAGACACCTAGTGGTATACATAACCGGTAAAAATAATAAAGTTATGTAATTGGAAGACACCTTGTAGGGTAAGCATAACTTGTAGAAATGATAGAACTAGATATGCGTAATAATCTGCTAAGTAAACAACGATAAGTTGTAGTGACGGTGTAAATTGAATTTATGATTAAATGAGAAAGAATGAGGAAAACTTGTAAAATAAATAAGTTATATTTAATCATAAATGGTAAGTGACATGTTAATTAGGAAACATATGAATTGAGATATACTTAATAACGTATTAAGGAGAACATGTTATTGTAATGATGTAACCAAGCAAGAATATAAAATAGATTGTGGATTACAGACTTTGGGCCACAATCTAAAGAATAACATGTTGTGGGCTTTTTAATAAACTTAAATGGATTAAGTTATATGATTGAAATTAATAAGCAAGAGAAACTTGGTAAATTGGAATAAGAATTCAATATGAACGGGAATAACCAAGTTAAATGGGAACCTGGTGAGGTAAGGCAAGCGCGTAAAAGAATGTTTAGACATAGGGTCTAACAACATATTAAAGAAAAGCGCTTGGACCAGCCCGTGCGTTTGAGGGTGAATAACCCAACGGGGTAGATCATCGAGGTGTTATAAGACACGAAGGGAGCGCACATTCGTATGATTGTTATGACGGATCCAAAGGACTGGAAGGGGAAGCACGCGGCTTTCTGAAGTACGTAAGGTGCTCCTAGTAGTCCTCTGTGCCGTGACAGATGTCTTAGGCTGTACTCGTAGAGGTTGAGTCTGTGCGTAACTATTAGGTGGGTGGGCCTTGACTGCAGATGTAGCTATGCAGTCAGAATGCGGTGACGAGGTGACACTAGGGTAGTTCGGCGGTTGCTTCACGAGGAGGCAGAGGGTCACGACCAACAAGGATAGTAGACCGTCGGATATCCGTCATCGGCAGCCAGCGGGATGCGAAAAGACTAGAGCTAAACCCAAGATACCATTTAACCTTTCATTATCGAGGTACGGGGTTGAGGGTAGACGCCACATGGATGTTTAGATTAGTTGTTATTAGGGGCGGTCGCTTAGCTATTGTAGTATTTACTAGTTGAGGGAGGGGCCGAGGTGGGGCCATAGCCACTACGGAAAATAGACCCTAGGAATATCTGTATTTGGAGGCTTTTAAAGGTGGGCCTGTATAGGTATGGAAAAGCTCCCGACCGAGTTTTGTGTTTCTTGTTTAGCCCTGCCACAGAACTCGGTGCACATTAGAGGACGTGCGATTAAGGCATCGAGCTACAATTACAGTACATACGTGGGACAGTCTAGATACATGCATATCTGCTCTGGGTGGTGCATCGTAGACTAGAGGGCATTAATCCGATAAGGAATCTGATTCGATCGATGGTGGTAGTCCGTACACTTACGTAGCATAGTAATGACAGGTAAATGCGGAACATAACATTGTTATATAGAGATTCGTACGTCACTCCGACGTAGGATGAGGGACTGTGTTCATTACGATGGAGACCATGCGAGTGGGGTACCATGGGGTGTATCTCAATATTGAGATATAGCTACATATATTGTATTAGGTGAATCCATGGGAAAGTAAATGGGTACGATGCGCAGATAAGTCTTGAGTTCTAATAACCCAAGTAACCAAATAATCAAGAAAATGAAATCGAACGATATTGGTTGGGATCATTCTATTTCTGATATACTAGTATCGGTGCAGTGCAGAGAAATGTATTTAAGAAGCGCTATATATCATGTTCATCTTATCTTGCTCAGTTCACACTTGTTATTGTTATTGTTATCTTGTTCTTCCAGTTTTATATACCTGCCATGATACTTTTATTTATTTACATTTAAAAGTAACTGGACTCGCTAGACTTTATGTCTGTTCCTTTTTGTTTCCTCTTCTCTCTCTTTTCCGTCCCCCCCTAGGTTCTCAGGGTGGAAGTGCTTAGAGTTGGTTTGGATTCTTTCAGCTTAGCTTGGATTTTGGATATAGATTTACCGCTTTGACCTCTGGTAAACTCTCATATGGCTTCACATGGGAAATATGGTTTTATGCTTTTGTACTCTGATATTTTTGGCAAGACAGATTATTTATGTAATTGGTTACTTCAAACCTATGATGTAAACTCAGTATTTGGGACCATGATGTTTTGATTTAAATAAAGTTTTTAATTCCGCTGCTATTTACATGTCTGTCTTGTGATATTATGTTCTTATTTAACAATAACGCTTCACGAAACTTAATGCATTCTTTGTAGAGTGACATTAACGGAAGTGGGGTGTCACATCTTCATTTCTACTGGTGGAGATGTTTTATAGTGCAATGAAGTGATCGAATTTATGTTCGAAGCAGTGGCGGTTTGGGTGCAAATAAATGGCGAACCGGGTCATCAATTTGAACGTGGTTTCAAGCGTTGGTCGGAGGAGTTTTGGCGCGAGTTGTGGGGCAGTTATATCGACGTATGGTCATCATATGGAGGAGAAGTGGAGGAAATTTTCTAGCGAGAACGGTATGGGTTGAAACGAGGAAGCTGTAACAACCCGTATTTTTTGAATAACATGTTATAACATAAATTAAGGCAGAATTAAACTGTAAAATCTGAATCAAGGGAAACGGGCTGTGCCATTGCGTTCGGCTTGGAAAAATACGTGAAATAGAGTCCGAGTTTTCGAAAAACGGAGTCCGTATGACCAAGTTAAGGCCCAATGAAGTTTTCAGAAAATTCCAAGCCCGAAAACAGTTCAAATTCGAATTCAGATTTAAATTTCAACCAAGGCAGAATGGGCGGGAATTTTCCCACCCCAGGCAGGGTCGACACCAGTGTCGACCCCCCCCCCAATGGTTCGACACCCATGTCGACCCATGGGTCGACACCCATGTCGACCCAGGGGTCGACCCCCCAGGTCGGACCAGTTTTTCTGGTACACCATTTGTGACGTGTTGAGTCTGCTCTCGAAGCTTCTGACGAGATTTGACGGACCTGATGTGTTTTAGGGTTAATCCTATGGTCTAAACTAACCTAATCACCTATAAAAAGGCCCCTAGACCTAGCATAAACCCTCATTAATCATTCCTACAACTAAACTATGTCAAAATGTTTCTCAATCATAGCCTCCATCTTCTTCATGAAAGCATGAGTGTCTCAAATCAATCTATGTCATAAAAGAGTCATCTTTCTAAAAGAGCCTACTTTCTTTGTCTTTGGGGTTATTACTTCTTGTTTCAATGCGTTTAAGTGGAGCTTATTATTTTCTTTGCGGATTTTGCTTGTGGCTTCGTCTCAGTCTTTATATATATTGATCTAGATCGCATAACCGCTCATTGTAAGCCCTATACTACTCTTAGATTCTAACTATGAAGTTAAATGTGATATGTTGCAAGTTGAGTTTGGGCCTAAGTATGATATATGCTTTGATCTTATCATGTTATGCATGAATATATTCTATGCATGTTTGGAAACCTATCACCTTGACCTTGTGGGCTAAAAGCTATAAGCTTTATGTTGAAATGTTGCATTATACAACATGATAACTCTCATAACCTTTATGATAACTTGCATATAATGTTATATGTGAACTTCTAGTCATCATCCTATGTCATTCATGATCATGTTTCACCTATTTGCTTAAGTTGATATTATGCATGTTTTGAGGCCTATGATGTAATATCCAAGCTTATGAACCTATTTATGCCTCATATGCCACCATGTTTAACTTGTGGCCAACCGTATTACCTTATGCCCCTTTTTGTCATGCTTTTGCAGAGTTCCCCCTTTTGATCTATGCTATGTTATGCGAAACGTACATGCGATGGGAATACGTTGGGTTGGGTAATATTAATGACATGAAACATGATTTTAAAATATGACATGAACATTGACTTGTGATTATGTTTGTAAACATGAATTTGGACATGACTTCTAGAAAACATGAAATGGCCAACTCGAGGTTGGGTTGAGTTTGCAACGTAAAACTACCCGGAACCGCCCGGCTTAACTAGTAGTTGCAAACAATAGGACCCAATGTGAGTAGTTGGTCATGTAGCACCCAAAACCCGAGGTTAGACTCAGTTTGCGGTGGAAACCTGCCCGGAACCAATCGGCCTAACCAGTGGCCGCAAACTGTCAGTCTAATGTGAGAGGTTGGGTGCATTAAGTTAATAAATGCCACATGATAGGGTTAAGTCATGGACCACTTGAATATACTTAACCACGTGAACATGATGGGTTGATAGGGTTAAGTCAACATGGACACACTTAACCAACCCAATGCTTAGTTGGATAGGGTTAAGTCGTGAACCGTTTTAGGAACACTTAACCAACTTGATACATGGTTTGGATGGGGTTAACCACAATTAACCCACTAGAAAACCCTAGTTACGCGGTCCTTCTCAGTAGTAACCCACTAGGGAGTATCGTATACCCTAGGGACTAGGCTAGGGTGGGGCACGGTTACTGGGCTGGAGTGTAAGCGACCCAAAAGACGGCAAAAGTAGGTGCGCCATAGTAGATTCCGACGGACCATGGTCGTGTACATTGTCCGGGGATGAAAGACAGACTTGGGCACCAGTAGGTTTTGATTGTGCGTGCTTGCTTCGTGTCAGTAGTTGACACCCTAGGGCCGGATACACCCTAGGGTGGACCTAGCACAGTCGACTACATTTCATGTTTGGACCGTATGACACCGACACTTGACGAGTTAGGCTTATAGGGAGCCGATCGACTAGACCGAGTAGTTGGACCTTGATTTCGGTCATCTCATGGGTTTTGGCCAACATTGGGCTAAGGGATCATTTCTTGTTTATACTTGACATGGATTGGAATACTAGTACACACCTGGTGCAACTTAACCTTGTATATGCGATGCCACACTTGATCTATCCAGTTAACTTTTCGCCATGCCAGTTATCACCCTACATCTCATCTCTGTTTTACATGTTTAGTTAACTTTATTAGTTTTTATACTAATAGTAGATAGGACTTACCAGTTTTTTGACTGACCCGTTTTCTTTCGCCTCTTTTCTTCCGTTCCCCCCCCCCCCCAGGTTTACAGGGTGGGAACACTGTTACTTAGCTGGATCTTTTGCTGCTTTTCTGGATAGCTCACATATGGTTTGAGCATGCTATGGCCTTATGCTACTTTGGGGATAGTTACTTTATATTTCTTTTTCAGTTTTCAGTTTATGTTCTAGACTTTGTTTTATGGGAAAATAATGAACAAGTACTTTGATGTAACTTGACTATGGTTTTGAAATGCTAGTTTTATCCGCTGCTTTATTTACTCTGTTTTACTTACATGTTCTGTCTTGTGATATCTGCATGCATGTTTACCTTGTTTAACTCCCCTCCAAAGCTAGTGTACTTGCAAGAGTGGCATTGGCGGAGGTGGGGTGTTACATTTGGTATCAGAGCATAAGGTTTACAAGATTTGAGCAAAAGGTTTTTAAAACTTACCTTTTGAAAAACTATTTTCAAAACCAATTAAGTATTTTCCAAGAAAA
The DNA here is from genome assembly GCA_030737875.1 of Allium sativum. NCBI lineage: Eukaryota > Viridiplantae > Streptophyta > Magnoliopsida > Asparagales > Amaryllidaceae > Allium > Allium sativum. Next base: position 965,856,209 of record CM060922.1, on the reverse strand, counting down.
GTCTAGTTTATTTTGAAAGGCTATTCCCCAAAAGCCATTAGCACTATTCTTCGTTTCCTTGTTCTAAATCTATCTTTTCCTTTTTCAGTATGGCCGATCTTAACCTTCCCGAGGGAGTGACCATTCCCGGATGGTTCCGGAGGTACTTGGAAGCTAGGGCCAACAATGTGGGCCCAGCAACCACCCGCACCGTAACTGAGGTTCCTCCTCCTCCCCCTCCTCAGAATCAGCAAGCAGATTTCGCTAAGATTTGCAAAGACTTTAAGGCGATGGGTGGCAAGAATTTTATTGGGACGGAGACTTTTGTGGAGGCAAGAAATTAGTTGAAAGAAACTGAAGATCTCTTCGCTATCTTTGATGTGGAAGATCATAGAAAGGTTTTATTGGCAGCATGGTTATTAAAAGAAGAAGCTGCTTATTGTTGGGAGGTCACCAATGATACGAGGCCTATAGAGACTTGGGCCGACTTTAGGACAAGATTTGGGCTTAAGTTTCTATCATTAGCTGAGGTGAATCTGCAATTGGAGAATTTTATATCTTTGAAGCAAGGGGACATGACAGTAAGGGAGTATGCGAATAGGTTTAATCAGCTTGCTCGATTTGTTTTGGACATGGTTAATACCCCCCAGAAGAAGGCTTTACGCTTTGCACGAGGGTTGAATGAGCCATTACAAGGTTTAGCCCTATCTCATATACCCATAGGGGCCACTTTTGAAGGACTAGTAGACATGGCATTGCTTCAAGGAGACGATAAGAATGGCAAGAAGGAAGTCAATACTAATGAGACTCAAGCCAAGAAGACAGACTCCAAGTGGGGAGGAAATCAGAGCAATCAGAACAACAAGAACAACAAGGGCAACAAGGCCAAGGCAAAGGACCCAAGAAAATGCAACTTCTGTGGGATTGTTGGGCACATAGCCAAGGATTGCAGAAAGAAGAAGAGGAAGCGGGGCGAATGCTTTCATTGTGGAGAGACTGGACACTTTAGCAAGGATTTCCCCAAGAAGCAAGGACAAGGGCAAGGGAAGAATCAGCGTGCAGGACCTTCTGGAGGGCAAGTGCATGCTCTCAACGCTGCTCCAGTTCAGGACCGAGGTAGTATTTCTGTAGAGAGTCTTGTTTATATTTCTGATTACCCTGTTCGCACCTTATTTAATTCTAGCGCATCGCATAGTTTTATTTCTTCTGACATTGTTGAAAGTTTGCACCTAAGTACTAGTCTAGTTGAGGATCCCGTTTGTGTTTCAAATCCAATTGGGGGTTCTGCCCATCTATCTATGATTTGTGTGGATTTGAAGATTTCTATCTTGACCATAGAATTCACGTGTAATGCTTATGTTCTCGGTTTCACGGGATACGGGTTGATCTTGGGCATGGATTGGTTGTCCAGTTATGGAGCCATTCTCGATTGTGAACATAGGGTGGTGAGGCTCATGACTCGGCTCGGTAATACCCTAGAAATTTCTTGTAACCCTAGAGGTCCCGTCATGTTATGTTATCTTGAATCTCTTGACTCGTCCATCGATGATCTGCAATCTGTAAGGGTGGTACGAGACTATCCTGATGTCTTTGAAGAAGTTAAGGGGTTACCCCCTAAACGAGAGATAGATTTCTGCATTTATCTAGTCGATAATGCCAAGCCAGTATCATTGCCCGTTAGGCACATGGCCCCACGAGAAAGAAGAGAGCTCAGTAAGCAAATCAAGGAGCTGCTTGAGAAGAATTTTATTAGGCGTAGCATTTCTGAATGGGGTGCTCCGGTGGTATTCGCTACTAAGGCGGTTGGTTCGCTTCATCTATGTGTTGATTATCGAGAGTTGAACAAGCTGACAAAGAAGAATAGGCACCCGTTACCGAGGATTGATGATCTCTTTGACCAGCTGGTTGGTGCTTCTGTTTTCTCTCAGCTCGATCTAGCCATCGGATTCCATCAGCTTAGAGTAGCTGAGGATAGTATCGATAAGACTGCGTTTAGGACTCCAGATGGATTCTTTAAATGGCTTGTCATGCCATTCGGATTGACTAATGCACCCGCCTACTTCGTAGACTTGATGAGTAGGGTGTTCAGGGAGTTCCTTAACAAGTTTGTGGTTGTCTTCGTGGATGATATTCTGATCTTATCAAAGGATGAGGAAGAACATGCCAGACATCTCAAGGAAGTGATGGATACGCTTAGAGCACATCAGTTGAACGCCAAGTTCTCCAAATGTCATTTTTGGAGAAGGGAAGTTCGGTTTCTTGGACATATAGTTTCTAAGCAAGGTATAGCGGTGGATCCCGCGAAAGTGGTTGTGGTTCAAGACTGGAAGACTCCTAGGAATGCAACCGAAGTAAGAAGCTTTCTCGGTCTGGCGGGCTACTATAGGAAGTTCATCAGGGACTTCGCTAAGATTTCGGCCCCTCTTACTAAGTTAACAAAGAAGAACTTAGTCTTTGCATGGGACTTGGAGTGTGAGCTTGCTTTTCAAAGGCTCAAGAGAGCCCTTACCACAGCCCTAGTTTTGGCATTACCCGATAGTGGTAAGATGTTTACTGTATACACCGATGCATGTGGTACGGGGTTAGGTGCTGTTCTAATGCAAGAGGGAAGAGTGATATGTTATGGGGGTAGGCAACTTAAAGTTCATGAGAGGAACTATCCCACCCATGATTTGGAGTTAGCGGCGATCATCTTTGCACTCAAATCCTGGCGCCACTATCTTCTAGGTGAAAGGTTTGAGTTGTATACTGATCACAAGTCACTCAAGTACCTCTTCTCGCAAAAAGATCTGAATCTAAGGCAGCAAAGGTGGATGGAATTCTTGGCATCTTATGACTTCAAGATAGCTTATACCCCTGGCAAGGGTAATGTTGTGGCAGATGCACTAAGCAGAAGGAGGTTGACTTTGAGCCCCTTGTTCATTGAGATGAAGAACTTAGAATTCTTGGCAACCTTTGATTTCACAACGGCTGTTGAGTCGATGACGGGTTCATTAGCATCCCTTGAGCTTAGACCCACACTTCTTGATCAAGTTGGGGCTTCGCAGAAGGAAGATCCACAGATAGTCGAGGTTATGGACAAGTTGATTCGTGGTGAGACGTCTAGTCACCTTGCTAGATATCCTATTGATGACAAGGGTTGGCTAAGGCGTGATGGAAGGCTATGCGTTCCACAAGTAGGAGACTTGGTGCATAAAGTTCTTGAAGAAGCACATCACTCGAAGATGACTATACATCCGGGAGGAGATAAGATGTATAGAGATATGAAGCGCATTTTCTTTTGGGCCGGAATGAAGAGAGATGTGGCAGAGTATGTTTCAAAGTGCATGGTGTGCCAACAAGTGAAAGCCGAGTCAAAGAAACCAGGTGGGCTATTACATCCATTGGAGGTCCCACAATGGAAGTGGGAGAGTATTTCTATGGATTTTGTGGATGGATTGCCTAGGTCAAGAAAAGGGAACACGAGTATATGGGTCATAGTTGATAGACTTACGAAGAGTGCTCACTTCATTCCTGTAAAGAGCAAGAGGACTGCATCATGGCTAGCATCTATTTATCTCTGAGAGATAGTGCAGTTGCATGGAGTTCCTTCTAGCATAGTTAGCGATCGTGACCCAATCTTCACTAGCCAATTCTGGAATAGTTTGCAAGAAGCGATGGGTACGCGATTGAATCTGAGTACAGCCTATCACCCCTAGACGGATGGCCAAACCGAAAGGGTGAATAGAGTGCTAGAAGATCTTTTTAGGCTCTGTGTTCTTGACTTTGGTGGTACTTGGGAAGACCACCTTCCTCTTGTAGAGTTTTCTTATAATAATAGCTATCAAGCCAGCATAGGGATGGCACCATTTGAAGCTTTGTATGGGAGGCCGCGTAGGTCACCATCTTGTTGGTGGGAGACAACAGATAGGCTTATACTTGGGCCCGATATGATACGAGACACATCCGAAAAAGTTGAATTGGTGAGAAGACGGATGAAAGCGGCCCAAGATAGACAGAAATCCTATGCTGACAAGCGAAGGGCAGATTTGGAATTCGAAGTGGGAGACAGGGTTTTCGTGAAGGTTTCTCCTTTGCGTAATGTGGTACGCTTTGGAGCAGTGGGGAAGCTGGCACCAAGGTTCGTAGGACCCTTCCCTATCATAGAGAGAATTGGAAAGATGGTCTATAAGGTGGAATTGCCCGAGAAGCTAGCCGGAGTGCATAATGTCTTTCATGTCTCGCATCTCCGAAAGTGCCTACATGAGTCAGCTGAGGTGGTTGAACCAAGCATTCTTGAAGGCATTGAGGTAGAGAAAGAGGCAACCTTGAGAAGAGCTCCGATTCGTATTTTGGGAACAGAGATCAAGAAGTTAAGGAATCGAGAAGTCAAGTTGGTGAAAGTTCAGTGGAGTGAAGCCGATGAAGACGCAACTTGGGAAACCGAGGAGAAGATGCATGGGCTTTATCCATTCCTTTTTGAGGGTACATTCTCAATTTCCTATCCTAAGTAGCATATCTTTCTTTTTGCTATCCGTGTTTATCCTGTTTATCTTGTTATCTCGTTAACCTAGTCATAAGAACCTTAGGTAGAAACCCTTTGGATGAAACATGTATTTGAAACATGTTATGCTTGATGGTTGCAAGTGGTTGCAAGTGTTTGCACGTGGATACTCGTGGATGCATGATACACATTAGGCACTAAGATCGGCTCACACACTTTCATGTTGCATATGCATGAGTGCTTATACTTATTCATGGATGAAACTTGTTATGCTATCACGTGGATGTTGCATATGGATGAATGTTATGTGCACTCATGTAGAGATTATAAATTATATTAGGAATTTGCATACATATGGACTCATTTCACTAACATGTTTTTCATTAAGGGGGTTTACTGAATCAGTAACCTCCTGATTTTCGCATTAGACAAGTACATATACACACACCTTTGCATATGATCATACAACATTTAGAATCCTTTAAGGACAATGACTGCACGTGGATGATGTTTTGAGTAGATGGATGATGGATGGTAGGATACGTTCTTCCTAACTTGGAGATTTCGGGGACGAAATCCTTTAAGGAGGGGAGAATGTAACAACCCGTATTTTCTGAATAACATGTTATAACATAAACCAAGGCAGAATTAAACTGTAAAATCTGAATCAAGGGAAACGGGCTGTGCCATTGCGTTCGTCTCGGAAAAATACGCGAAATAGAGTCCGAGTTTTCGAAAAACGGAGTCCAAATGACCAAGTTAAGGCCCAATGAAGTTTTTAGAAAATTCCAAGCCCGAAAACAGTTCAAATTCGAATTTAGATTTAAATTTCAACCAAGGCAGAATGGGCGGGAATTTTCCCGCCCCAGGCAGGGTCGACACCAGTGTCGACCCCCCCAATGGGTCGACACCCATGTCGACCCAGGGGTCGACCCCCCCCCCCCCCGGTCGGACCAGTTTTTCTGGTGCACCATTTGTGACGTGTTGAGTCTGCTCTAGAAGCTTCTGACGAGATTTGACGGACCTGATGTGTTTTAGGGTTAATCCCATGGTCTAAACTAACCTAATCACCTATAAAAAGGCCCCTAGACCTAGCCTAAACCCTCATTAATCATTCCTACAACTAAACTATGTCAAAATGTTTCTCAATCATGGCCTCCATCTTCTTCATGAAAGCATGAGTGTCTCAAATCAATCTATGTCATAAAAGAGTCATCTTTCTTAAGTAAAAGAGCCTCCTTTCTTTGTCTTTGGGGTTATTACTTCTTGTTTCAAGGCGTTTAAGTGGAGCTTATTATTTTCTTTGCGGATTTTGCTTGTGGCTTTGTCTCAATCTTTATACATATTGATCTAGATCGCATAACCGCTCATTGTAAGCCCTATACTACTCTTAGATTTTAACTATGAAGTTAAATGTGATATGTTGCAAGTTGAGTTTGGGCCTAAGTATGATATATGCTTTGATCTTATCATGTTATGCATGAATATATTCTATGCATGCTTGGAAACCTATCACCTTGACCTTGTGGGCTAAAAGCTATAAGCTTTATGTTGAAATGTTGCATTATACAACATGAGAACTCTCATAACCTTTATGATAACTTGCATATAATGTTATATGCGAACTTCTAGTCATCATCCTATGTCATTCATGATCATGTTTCACCTATTTGCTTAAGTTGATATTATGCATGTTTTGAGGCCTATGATGTAATATGCAAGCTTATGAACCTATTTATGCCTCATATGCCACCATGTTTAACTTGTGGCCAACCGTATTACTTTATGCCCCTTTTTGTCATGCTTTTGCCAAGTTCCCCCTTTTGATCTATGCTATGTTATGTGAAACGTACATGCGATGTGAATACGTTGGGTTGGGTAATATTAATGACATGAAACATGATTTTAAAATATGACATGAACATTGACTTGTGATTATGTTTGTAAACATGAATTTGGATATGACTTCTAGAAAACATGAAATGGCCAACTCGAGGTTGGGTTGAGTTTGCAACGTAAAACTACCCGGAACCGCCCGGCTTAACTAATAGTTGCAAACAATAGGACCCAATGTGAGTAGTTGGTCATGTAGCACCCAAAACCCGAGGTTAGACTCAGTTTGTGGCGGAAACCTGCCCGGAACCAACCGGCCTAACCAGTGGCCGCAAACTGTCAGTCTTATGTGAGGTTGGGTGCATTAAGTTAATAAATGCCACATGATAGGGTTAAGTCATGGACCACTTGAATATACTTAACCACGTGAACATGATGGGTTGATAGGGTTAAGTCAACATGGACACACTTAACCAACCTAATGTTTAGTTGGATAGGGTTAAGTCGTGAACCTTTTTAGGAACACTTAACCAACTTGATACATGGTTTGGATGGGGTTAACCACAATTAACCCACTAGAAAACCCTAGTTACGCGGTCCTTCTCAGCAGTAACCCACTAGGGAGTATCAGATACCCTAGGGACTAGGCTAGGGTGGGGCACGATTACTGGGCTGGAGTGTAAGCGACCAAAAAGACGGCAAAAGTAGGTGCGCCATAGTATATTCCGACGGACCATGGTCGTGCACATTGTCCGGGGATGAAAGACAGACTTGGGCACCAGTAGGTTTTGACTGTGCATGCTTGTTTCGTGTCAGTGGTTGACACCCTAGGGCCGGATACACCCTAGGGTGGACCTAGCACAGTCGACTACATTTCATGTTTGGACCGTATGACACCGACACTTGACGAGTTAGGCTTATAGGGAGCCGATCGACTAGACCGAGTAGTTGGACCTTGATTTAGGTCATCTCATGGGTTTTGGCCAACATTGGGCTAAGGGATCATTTCTTGTTTATACTTGACATGGATTAGAATACTAGTACACACCTGGTGCAACTTAACCTTGTATATGCGATGCCACACTTGATCTATCCAATTAACTTTTCACCATGCCAGTTATCACCCTACATCTCATCTCTGTTTTACATGTTCAGTTAACTTTATTAGTTTTTATACTAATAGTAGATAGGACTTACCAGTCTTTTTGACTGACCCGTTTTCTTTCGCCTCTTTTCTTCCGTTCCCCCCCCCCCCCCCCAGGTTTACAGGGTGGGAACACTATTACTTAGCTGGATCTTTTGCTGCTTTTATGGATAGCTCACGTATGGTTTGAGCATGCTATGGCCTTATGCTACTTTGGGGATAGTTACTTTATATTTCTTTTTCAGTTTTCAGTTTATGTTCTATACTTTGTTTTATGGGAAAATAATGAACAAGTACTTTGATGTAACTTGACTATGGTTTTGAAATGCTAGTTTTATCCGCTTCATTATTTACTCTGTTTTACTTACATGTTCTGTCTTGTGATATCTACATGCATGTTTACCTTGTTTAACGCCCCTCCAAAGCTAGTGTACTTGCAAGAGTGGCATTGGCGGAGGCGGGGTGTTACAGAAGCTTTGTTTGTGGAATTGGAGATAAAGAAGAAACAGGTTAGAAGAAAAGCAGGAACGAAGTGTACAAAAGAGGGAGCACGGGTTTGGATGCTTGGGCTAAGGCAGTGAACGGAGGATGAAAACAAAGGGTATCAGTGTAAAATTAAACGTTATAAATTTTAAAATGAAGTCCATAATAGTTTAATTAAATTGTAAACAAATATAGGTGATGTACTCGCTAGGATTAAACGAAGAGGAATGAAGCTGAAGTTTTGGGAACGATAATAAGGGGACAAAGATGTGTATAGCGTGAACGATGGAATTAGATAAAGTCATGTTGATCGTGAATTCAAAGTAACTTGGTAATTAAAGTTAGTTAATCCATAAATAAGCAGTTAATTTTATTATAAAATTATTAAAACTATCATTCATATGAATTCAGGAGCCGGCAAAAATATTGGGACAAATTCGAAAGAAAGCCTGGGAGTTAGTAAAGAAGGATCGGCCTCTGTTACACAGTTACAAACATAATTAATTGACTAATTTAATTAGAGTTTAATTAAGAAAGGGTTTAGTTTATTTAATCATACTATTGAATTATACAAGAGTGTGCATGAATTCTGCTACAAAGGGGAATGCGGAATCAGCCTTATTATTCTCTAAATAATGTAACAAATCCTAACCGAACATAATTAATTTAATTAATATGAGATTAGGTAGAAAACTAATTAGTTATTTTGCTTAATATGTGGAAGATCGTCGGGTTTGTTCTAGAGGAAGTGGGAAGGATTACAACAAAAACCGGTCCTGATATTTCAAGCTAATGTAATGTTAATTATAACCAAATTTTTTAGATTATGGGAAGTTAGTTAATTTAATTATGTTTGTACACTAAATATTTGTAACTTTTTGGTAACATTGTCAGAATCAAATAAAACAAGAGACACTGGAACCATATCGAAAGACACAACATGTTGGAACAGAATAGGAATGGACGGATTTGGAATCAATGGTGATTTTCAGTTAAATTAAACACTTGTTTGATTTAACTGAACCGAACTGTTTTAAACAGCGAATCAAATCAAGGTGAGTTAAACTCACCCAGTTCTTCCCACTTATATTTTATATAAGTTGGGTTTTATCTTGTGTGTTATGGTTTGCTAATGGTTGCCAATGATTGGTTGTTTGTTATTTATATATTGATTGAATTTCTAAAATTAAACGTTGTTTAATTTCAGTGAAAAACCAAATGGTTATTTTAACAGTTGGTCCTAATTAAGGTAACTTACCTTGTTGGCCACGTTTATAAAATAAATGTGCTAAATTGTTTGAATTGTTGTGTTAGTTGGTTGATGTTAAATAATTGTTGTTTACAGTTATAGAAATTATCAGTTAAACGGAATTGAATGATCTGATTTGAGATAACCGATTTGGATACAGGGAAGAAAAGGTTAGAGGGATCCAACCGGATTCCTCAAATATATTAGTTGTTATTTATGCTCATATCATCATCATATGAACTGTTTAACCCATACGGTTGGATAGTTGACTTGATCAGTGATTGTTGAACCTAAATTCAACGATTGTTTTGTTATTAACCAATGAGCAGTGTTGGTTGGGAAATTGGCAGCATATGGCCTGAAAATATATCGTTTTATAAATAGTGAATTACCGACAGGCGAATCGATATAAATGAAGTTATAAAATTTATTTTATAATTGATGACAAATTTTTAAATCTGTATTTTGAATAAAAGTTATTTAAAGGAAATAAATATTTATTATTTATTATTTAAGTTTATAATTAATTATTAAATTATTTTATAAAGTAAATTCTTATATTAATCCGATTTATAAGCAAGAAAGCAGAAATTTACCTAATTGTTAAGAGTTGAATAATTGTTTCCTTTAGAAAACAATTAAATGGAATTATTTAAATTAATTATATTATTAATTAATCTAAAGGAAGAAGTAATTGGAAAGAGTTAATGAAATAACTGTGTATTCGTTTGACTAGTCAACCTATTTAAGTAAGAGTGATTATTAATTAGTTTATTTTGAATTAATCTAAGGAAATGGTTTACCGAATATTTGTTTTAAATTTTTATAAGATTTTAAAAAAGGAAATTACTATTTAATTTAGTTAATAAAGAAATTAACTACTTTTACAGTAGTTAATGATTGAAGTAAATTATTATTTTTAATAATAATTTAGGAGATTTCTTTTTAATTGAAATTCATTTAAAAAGTAATCTAAGTGAACTGTGAAAGGAATTTATGAGCGAGTTTTATATTAAAAACCCTAATTTTTATAACAAATTTATAAAAAGAAGTTAAAGCAAATACGATAGCTTAAATTAATTATTTACTTAATATTTGAATTAAGTAAAAAGAAAATTGAAATAAAATGGTTTATAGTAAACCATAGTTGTATATACAAAGTTTATAAAAAGAGATGAGATGTTAAAACGTTAATTTTAAATTAGCGTTGCTTAATAATGGAATTAAGAGAATGAATGAAACTGAAATAAGGTTTCAAAACGGGGAATGGATAAAATGAATTAGAAAAAGAGATTGTTAAAGGTGAATTCGGTAAAGAAGTAAATAACAGGATTTTGTAACAAAAAGCCGAATATTAAACAAATTGTTTAAAGCAGTAGAATTAAAAAGTGATGTTTTAGTAATAAATTACTTAATCAGTGAATCAAGGAATAATGGTTTTATTCGAGAAGAGATTTCCAAAAGCAAGAAGGTTTTATAAAACCATGTTTTCAATTAAATAGTTAAAGGAGTTTGTTTCGATATTAGAATGAAATATCGAATTTTGAAATAACAACTCATATCTATCTTAAGGTAAGAACGTTGTTGGTCTAGGTCTGAGAGGTAATTAAAATACCCCAACTAGAATGGCTTCAAGATTATATGAGATGATATTAGTTGTAATGGTGAGAGGAGTAATAATTTATTATTTCCATTAGAGAAATAATAATACAGCATTATTCGCAGAAATGTAAACAATATGTAATGAGAATTCCGAGGTAAAGGAAATTAAAAAGATTTGAGAATATATATAATTATGTTTCCAAAGCTAGGGGAATAAATGTGACGATCCCAAAACCTCGTATCACGGAATTAAGGATAATCATTGGAATATAACACATTAATCATCATTAGCAGAGAACGGATAATAGCATAAACAGAAAATAGAATAATTTACATCAATATGACAGAGGAATCATAATATGTAATAACATCAGAGTAGTACAGTGCAGGATACAACTTAGTGCATAAAAGGAATTGATCAGTCTATATCAAGATCACTGGGACATATACATCATAGATACATAATAGAAGTAAATCTGTCAACATCGCGATAAGAGGAATCATATACATAAGATACTAATGGCGGAATGTCAAATAGCCAAAATACCGAGAGATCTAGTCTTCGCCATACAAGCCAAAAGGTGCACTCCATGCTGCAGTGCAAAAGCCAAAATATAACCTGTCACCTGTCACTAGGCTGCCCGTGTGAAAATAAGGGCACCCGAGTTTGCAAAGTGAAACAAACTACGAGTCAGTCATGGGACTGGTATGAGAAATCTACTTAACTTGTTAAACAACAATAACAAGGCAAATCATAGGACCACGCCACTTTCGCGGAACGGGTTTACTCCAGTGATTGCCAGTGCATGAGATAAAGTAAATCTTTTGAACAACGCAGTGCTTTTTATAAAAATGAAGCCGTTATAAGACTCAAGTCCCATCACACAATGCAACGCATGCCGAAGGATAGAGTTTTACCTTATAATGGCCAAAACATGCTTAATACGTGTAAAGCAAAATCATTTGATATTATTGCTAGTGCACTTATGTTTCAAAAACAAATTCAATCATAAATATCAATCCTAGACGGCATAAGTGCCCCATACCACTATGTCGCCATATATATGTTACAATCAAATCTGTAATTTCGTATTGGAAATTTGGATTCCGTCATGAGTCGAGGCCATAGATGGCTCCTCACCGCTTCGAGACACTCTAGCAAATGCCTCATGATTCCCCGTAGAGAACCCTTGGATCTTCAGGGCCGGTCCTCTCTTACGTTTGAGGATTGGTTATTCCTGAACACACGTTTCCCGGTCCTATCGGACCCATCCATCGGCTCCTTAGAGACCGATATAACCGAGGCGCCTCGAATTCTGTAACGACACGGGTTCCGCCCGGACCTAATCGATCGCTAAACCGACCAAGACCGTTCGAATCCCGCATACGTTAACTTTGGGTATACAACACATCAGAACAAATAACAGAAGACTTCAATAAACATCATAATAATGTTACATCAGAGTACAGAATATCAGAGTATATCGAAATATAATACACAGCGGAAGATAAATTTACATAAATGTAAAACAGTGCACAGCGGAAATATAAACTACACAGCGGAAGACTGTAAATGCCTGGACACAGCTTAAAGCTTCAATCCAGAATCCTGCTCAATACATCTGCAAAATAAAACTACTCGACTGCCCGTGTGGAAAATAGGGGCACCCGAGTTCGCAAGGGAAAAGCAAACTACAGGTCAGTCATGGGACTGGTGTGAGAACTCAAAAACAATTGTTAACTTTGTTCAAAAATAAGGCAAATCACGGGACCACGCCACTTTCGCGGAACGGGTTTACCCCCATGAAAGCCAGTGTATAAACAACAATCAATATAGATATATGGATCTACTATGCATCAATCAACATGCAATATCCCAATCTACCCATTTAGATTAATCACTACACTTAGATTTTCTAAATCCAATTCAATTTACAGAAATTATTCCTTTGGATTTTATTCCCGATTTCTTATTTCAAATCATTTGAAATACATATCTAACTTTCTATATCAAAGTAGATTTCACTTTGGGATCTCAAATCAAATCGTTTGGAAATGTGAATTCCAAAACATAACAATGCATACAAACAAGTATGCAACCAAATATCGTGCTCCCCATCGACAAGGCAAAGGGTACGCACCTCGCAACTCGATATATATATATGTGCACCTACCCCACATAGGAGTAGGCTACACCGACGATGCACCTCCCACTCATGGAGAGCATACACCGCCCTCTCACCCATACTTTTAGTCTCAGGGTTACCCGAATCTTTAGCCACATACTAAATCATTTCATATCCCGAAGTAGGGAAAATCATTTCACAACGTAATAATCACAAGTACTTTCAAAATATAGTACATTTCTAAATCATTTTAGAAATCATCGGGTTTTGGGCCTCGAAATCCTTTCTGTTTTATAAAACATTTTTATAAAACATTCCCTGTCCAAAATCGGGAATACATTTCTTTTCACTTAAGAAAAATATCATTTCACAATCATTCGTTAAATTTGAAATGAACACAACATCGCTAAACACCTTATCGTCAAATCGTGAAGTGTTTCACAAGGCGTTAGCACACAGATATTTTCAACCCAACCCAATGCTAAATGTAAAAGCATATTCTGCTCATAAACTGGTCGAGCACAATCCAAACCATCAATCAATCAAATTTGACATTAAATATAAGGTTTTGAATAGAGAGAGTATCGACTTATATTTAACATCAAATCCTGAAACCAACAGATATCATATCGGGAATAACGATATCGATATCTTCCAAATTCCCATCACGATCTCTGTATAATCACGGAATCCAATATCGAAAATATCCATTGATAATTTCAATTCAAATCTAATCCAATTTATTTATTTTTAACCATTGGATTATTTTTCTAGTTAATAACTAGTTCATTTCGATAAAAATCTATTTTTATCTTTTCAAATATGGAGTTTTTCATCCCAATTCTTCCCAAATCATTTCTTATGATTTTACACAAATTATTACTATTTTTAATAATTTTATCAAGGCCTGTACGGTCGATTTCCATCAATGGCCATCGAACTGCACTTACAGCGACCTTTTTCAAATTTGATTTGGACGTATCTCCAAATCGAACCGTTAGATTTCAAATTTCTAATATTCCTTAGAAAGCTCTTTTCGATACGAACCCAACGGTTCTGATTTCAGGAGAATCCGACGGTCGGATCTCCCGTAATGTCCGTTCGAAGTCAATGGTCGAAATTCGCGAACTGCCGCAGCGCGGCGCGTTCTATTCAGGCCATTTATTATATATATAATATATATAATATATATTTCGTCGATTTCTATTTAAAACGAATTATATAAATAGTTTTGAATTCGTTTCAAAAAAACATTTTCAACTTCCTTTTCAATTCAAATCACAATTGAATTCTTCTTTATAGATTCGTTTTAAAATTCATTTCTATTCAATTCAAATTTCAATTCAATTTGAATTCGTTTTCAATTCAATTCATTTCGAATTCGTTTTCTATTCCAGTTCAATTCGAATTTGTTTTCTATTCAATTCAATTTGAATTCGTTTTCTATTCAATTCAATTCGAATTCGTTTTCTATTCAATTCAATTCGAATTCGTTTTCTAGTCAATTCAATTCGAATTCGTTTTCTATTCAATTCAATTCGAATTCGTTTTCTATTCAATTCAATTCGAATTCGTTTTCTATTCAATTCAATTCGAATTCGTTTTCTATTTCAGTTCAATTCGAATTCGTTTTCTATTCAATTCAATTCGAATTCGTTTTCTATTCAATTCAATTCGAATTCGTTTTCTATTCAATTCAATTCGAATTCGTTTTCTATTCAATTCGAATTCGTTTTCTAGTCAATTCAATTCGAATTCGTTTTCTATTCAATTCAATTCGAATTCGTTTTCTATTCAATTCAATTCGAATTCGTTTTCTATTCAATTCAATTCGAATTCGTTTTCTATTCAATTCAATTCGAATTCGTTTTCTAGTCAATTCAATTAGAATTCGTTTTCTATTCAATTCAATTCGAATTCGTTTTCTATTTAATTCAATTCGAATTCGTTTTCTATTCAATTCAATTCGAATTCGTTTTCTATTTCAGTTCAATTCGAATTCGTTTTCTATTCAATTCAATTCGAATTCGTTTTCTATTCAATTCAATTCGAATTCGTTTTCTATTTCAGTTCAATTCGAATTCATTTTCTATTTCAGTTCAATTCGAATTCATTTTCTATTCAGTTCAATTCGAATTCATTTTCTATTCAATTCAATTCGAATTCGTTTTCTATTTCAGTTCAATTCGAATTCGTTTTCTATTTCAGTTCAATTCGAATTCGTTTTCTATTCAATTCAATTCGAATTCGTTTTCTATTCAATTCAATTCGAATTCGTTTTCTAGTCAGTTCAATTCGAATTCGTTTTCTATTCAATTCAATTCGAATTCGTTTTCTATTCAATTCAATTCGAATTCGTTTTCTATTCAATTCAATTCGAATTCGTTTTCTATTCAATTCAATTCGAATTCGTTTTCTATTCAATTCAATTCGAATTCGTTTTCTATTCAATTCAATTCGAATTCGTTTTCTATTTCAGTTCAATTCGAATTCATTTTCTATTTCAGTTCAATTCGAATTCATTTTCTATTCCGTTCAATTCGAATTCATTTTCTATTCATTTCAATTCGAATTCGTTTTCTATTCATTTCAATTCGAATTCGTTTTCTATTCAATTCAATTCGAATATTTCATATACATTGTTTTCAATTCGAATATTTTCACTTTCAATATATCCGATATTTTCACTTTCAATTTATTCGATATTTTCACTTCGCTATATATATAAATTTCACTTTTCATATATTCGATATTTTCACTTCGCTATATATATAAATTTCACTTTTCATATATTCGATATTTTCACTTTGCTATATATATAAATTTCACTTTTCATATATTCGATATTTTCACTTTGCTATATATATAAATTTCACTTTTCATATATTCGATATTTTCACTTCGCTATATATATAAATTTCACTTTTCATATATTCGATATTTTCACCTCGCTATATATATAAATTTCACTTTTCATATATTCGATATTTTCACTTTGCTATATATATAAATTTCACTTTTCATATATTCAATATTTTCACTTTGCTATATATATAAATTTCACTTTTCATATATTCGATATTTTCACTTTGCTATATATATAAATTTCACTTTTCATATATTCGATATTTTCACTTTGCTATATATATAAATTTCACTTTTCATATATTCGATATTTTCACTTCGCTATATATATAAATTTCACTTTTCATATATTCGATATTTTCACTTCGCTATATATATAAATTTCACTTTTCATATATTCGATATTTTCACTTTGCTATATATATAAATTTCACTTTTCATATATTCGATATTTTCACTTCGCTATATATATAAATTTCACTTTTCATATATATGTTATTTCACTTCGCTATCAATCCATTTTCACAACAATTTCAACCAATAAATATCGTCCATGGTTTGTGGACGAGGGGCGTGTATATATATATATATATATATATATATATATAGGTATTTATATATAGCAATTCACTTCCACTTTCAACACATATATAAAATTTTAAAAAGAAATTGAAGAGTGAGAAATCCTCACCAATAGCTATCCACTCACACGATTCTTCCTTAATAGAAACTTCGCCTTTTGTCGCTTTCACCCGTATTCTCTACATATGTAAAAATCGAATTTTTTTTCTATGTTATTCAATATATAAAAATCTGATTTTTCTTTCGACTCAATATATAAAAATCTGATTTTTACTTCGACTTTCCATAAATAAAAAATATGATTTTTACTTCGACTTTCAATAAATAAAAATATGATTTTTTACTTTTTAAAGAAATCAGTTTTTAACTTTTAAAAACCAAATCAGTTTTTACTTATCTAAAATAAAATCAGTTTTTATTTTCTTTAAAAAAAACAGTTTTTAAATCATTTTTCAAAACAGTTTTTAAATTATTTTTCAAAACAGTTTTTAAATTATTTTTCAAAACAGTTTTTAAAACTCTTTTATAAAAATGCAGTTTTTTTCTTCTTTTAAAAATGCAGTTTTTTTTCTTCTTTCAAAAATGCAGTTTTTTACTTAAAACTAAAAATCAGTTTTTATTTTCTTTTCAAAAAATCAGTTTCTCTTTTATTAAAATGCAGTTTTTTTTATTCCAAAAAAAAAGACAGTTTTAAAACTTTATATAAAAAAAAACAGTTTTTATAACTTAAAATAAAAATTCAGTTTTATTCTTTTTAAAAAAAACAAAACAGTTTTTAAATTATATAAAAAAACAGTTTATATATTTACTGTAAAACAAAAACAAAAGCCAAAAATAAAATAATCTAGAGGCTCACCGATTTCGAATGGGAGGAGGAGGAGTCGGCGGTGGCTCAGTGGTGCTCGGTGGTGTCGCGATGACTGGAGTTCGATGGTGGAGGCGCCGATTGGGGGCTTCTTCGATGGCGTCGAGGGTAGCGTCGTCTGGAGGGAGGAAGTCGCGAGGGTGGTGGGGCGTCAGCTCGATCGTCGGCGGCAAGGATTAGGCGGCGGCTCGATGAACTTAGGGTTAGGGTTTTTTTTTTTTTTTTTTCGTTTGTGAATAACTGAATCGGGGGGGGGGGGGGGTGGGGGGCAGTTGAAGAAGAAAAGGAGGGAAGGTAAAAAAAATTTTATTTATTTTATTATTTAATTATGCACAAGGGTTGACTTTTATATCCGACCTCGAAACGAGGTCCACCGCCTGTCGTCCATAGCGTTTTACCCCCATTCCGAACACATTGGGATATGTATCGTAAGCTGGTTTGATCGTTACAATTAGTTTCCATTGAAATTTACAATTTAAATCCTTATATTGAACTTTAAACGTACATTTCAAATTACCGGGGTCACATACTAACTAGAAAAATTCCAGAAAAATATTTTCTAGTTTCGTATGGACGATACGGTCCTAACAAAACTAGTTTCGTCGAATTCTGAGACCGTTTGGAAAATGGCCAATTTCCAGTTGATTAAAATCAACTGAAATCGGTCAAACGCGTTTTCCTTTGCCACGCTCACATATTGATTCGAAAAATTATGAAATTTGAAACCTAGCAATAACTTGACACTGCGGATCTAACAAAAGTGGTTTCGTCGAAATCCGAGGTCATTTGCAAAATGTCCATTTTTAAGGGCCTGAATTCCATAGCGACTATTCAGAATTTTCAACTGGACATATCTTTTGATTCCCGCTACGAACTTTTAATTTTTCGGATTCGTTGGAAAGATATTCACTATTAGATTCCATTATTTTTGGTTTCACTAAAATCCGGATTGTTTTGCACCCGGTACATTCAATTGAAGTTTGAAATCGAATTATCGAACTACCGCGCCATTTTCAATTCTATTTATAATTATATATAAATATTTATATTCTAACGACGACGCGTATAATATATACGTTCGAATTCTATTCAAAATAAATTTCTCGTCGATATTATTTAAAATAATTCATTTTAAATAATCAAAATTCGCTAAAATGGCCAAAATAAAAATTTCAAACTGGCTCGCATTTTACGGGTTGTTACAATCTCCCCCACTTAAAACTTTTCGTCCCCGAAAAGGAACAAAGTCGAAAGTGGTTTGACTATTCAGCTCAACTTCCATTGTTTTGATTACGGCTTAAGTTCTTCAACTTTTTAGTTTCTAAGAACTTTTCAAAAATTTCAAAAATTTGGCTAACACCCTAAATTTTCGAAAAATTTCGCCATAACCTCCCCTGCAATGGGAGCATCGGTGAATTTCAAATAGCTTCCCCGGTCCTTCAGATCTCAAAAAGAAAAAGAAAAAGCCAAGCGGCTAGCCAATAGGCTCACAAAATCATCATCACCCAAACAAAACAGGAAATTATGTAGTAAACATGTACCTATTTGTCGGGCAAACAAATTTTATTCTCTGCTCTAGCCTCCTTGCTATGACCTGTTCAATGTAAGTGCAAGTATATGCATGCATTTGCAACCAAATTTCAATACAGTTTATTATTTGGTTCAATTGGCTAAATGGTTAAAAATTATCAAACAAGTAAACCAACAACACAAACATCAATCAATTAATTGATTATATTTTCAAATATATAATTTTATATATTTAAAATCATATTTTCTAAAATCAGATTATATATATAATCACAAATACGTTATTTATAAACAAATAACTCTCGACTCATTCTGGGGCATTTCTAACCCCATCTCTAACGAGACACTCATTCTAGAATGCTACTGATTCTATCTCTAATGAGGATTCTTTTATAGGACATTACTAATCCTACCTCTGATGAGTCTTTTGTTCAGTTCTAACGAGTTGTACCCCAAAGATTTGAGTTTAACCAAAGCTCTGATACCACGTTGTAACGACACGGGTTCCGCCCGGACCTAATCGATCGCTAAACCGACCAAGACCGTTCGAATCCCGCATACGTTAACTTTGGGTATACAACACATCAGAACAAATAACAGAAGACTTCAATAAACATCATAATAATGTTACATCAGAGTACAGAATATCAGAGTATATCGAAATATAATACACAGCGGAAGATAAATTTACATAAATGTAAAACAGTGCACAGCGGAAATATAAACTACACAGCGGAAGACTGTAAATGCCTGGACACAGCTTAAAGCTTCAATCCAGAATCCTGCTCAATACATCTGCAAAATAAAACTACTCGACTGCCCGTGTGGAAAATAGGGGCACCCGAGTTCGCAAGGGAAAAGCAAACTACAGGTCAGTCATGGGACTGGTGTGAGAACTCAAAAACAGTTGTTAACTTTGTTCAAAAATAAGGCAAATCACGGGACCACGCCACTTTCGCGGAACGGGTTTACCCCCATGAAAGCCAGTGTATAAACAACAATCAATATAGATATATGGATCTACTATGCATCAATCAACATGCAATATCCCAATCTACCCATTTAGATTAATCACTACACTTAGATTTTCTAAATCCAATTCAATTTACAGAAATTATTCCTTTGGATTTTATTCCCGATTTCTTATTTCAAATCATTTGAAATACATATCTAACTTTCTATATCAAAGTAGATTTCACTTTGGGATCTCAAATCAAATCGTTTGGAAATGTGAATTCCAAAACATAACAATGCATACAAACAAGTATGCAACCAAATATCGTGCTCCCCATCGACAAGGCAAAGGGTACGCACCTCGCAACTCGATATATATATATATGTGCACCTACCCCACATAGGAGTAGGCTACACCGACGATGCACCTCCCACTCATGGAGAGCATACACCGCCCTCTCACCCATACTTTTAGTCTCAGGGTTACCCGAATCTTTAGCCACATACTAAATCATTTCATATCCCGAAGTAGGGAAAATCATTTCACAACGTAATAATCACAAGTACTTTCAAAATATAGTACATTTCTAAATCATTTTAGAAATCATCGGGTTTTGGGCCTCGAAATCCTTTCTGTTTTATAAAACATTTTTATAAAACATTCCCTGTCCAAAATCGGGAATACATTTCTTTTCACTTAAGAAAAATATCATTTCACAATCATTCGTTAAATTTGAAATGAACACAACATCGCTAAACACCTTATCGTCAAATCGTGAAGTGTTTCACAAGGCGTTAGCACACAGATATTTTCAACCCAACCCAATGCTAAATGTAAAAGCATATTCTGCTCATAAACTGGTCGAGCACAATCCAAACCATCAATCAATCAAATTTGACATTAAATATAAGGTTTTGAATAGAGAGAGTATCGACTTATATTTAACATCAAATCCTGAAACCAACAGATATCATATCGGGAATAACGATATCGATATCTTCCAAATTCCCATCACGATCTCTGTATAATCACGGAATCCAATATCGAAAATATCCATTGATAATTTCAATTCAAATCTAATCCAATTTATTTATTTTTAACCATTGGATTATTTTTCTAGTTAATAACTAGTTCATTTCGATAAAAATCTATTTTTATCTTTTCAAATATGGAGTTTTTCATCCCAATTCTTCCCAAATCATTTCTTATGATTTTACACAAATTATTACTATTTTTAATAATTTTATCAAGGCCTGTACGGTCGATTTCCATCAATGGCCATCGAACTGCACTTACAGCGACCTTTTTCAAATTTGATTTGGACGTATCTCCAAATCGAACCGTTAGATTTCAAATTTCTAATATTCCTTAGAAAGCTCTTTTCGATACGAACCCAACGGTTCTGATTTCAGGAGAATCCGACGGTCGGATCTCCCGTAATGTCCGTTCGAAGTCAATGGTCGAAATTCGCGAACTGCCGCAGCGCGGCGCGTTCTATTCAGGCCATTTATTATATATATAATATATATAATATATATAATATATATTTCGTCGATTTCTATTTAAAACGAATTATATAAATAGTTTTGAATTCGTTTCAAAAAAACATTTTCAACTTCCTTTTCAATTCAAATCACAATTGAATTCTTCTTTATAGATTCGTTTTAAAATTCATTTCTATTCAATTCAAATTTCAATTCAATTTGAATTCGTTTTCAATTCAATTCATTTCGAATTCGTTTTCTATTCCAGTTCAATTCGAATTCGTTTTCTATTCAATTCAATTCGAATTCGTTTTCTATTCAATTCAATTCGAATTCGTTTTCTATTCAATTCGAATTCGTTTTCTAGTCAATTCAATTCGAATTCGTTTTCTATTCAATTCAATTCGAATTCGTTTTCTATTCAATTCAATTCGAATTCGTTTTCTATTCAATTCAATTCGAATTCGTTTTCTATTTCAGTTCAATTCGAATTCGTTTTCTATTCAATTCGAATTCGTTTTCTATTCAATTCAATTCGAATTCGTTTTCTATTCAATTCAATTCGAATTCGTTTTCTATTCAATTCAATTCGAATTCGTTTTCTAGTCAATTCAATTCGAATTCGTTTTCTATTCAATTCAATTCGAATTCGTTTTCTATTCAATTCAATTCGAATTCGTTTTCTATTCAATTCAATTCGAATTCGTTTTCTATTCAATTCAATTCGAATTCGTTTTCTAGTCAATTCAATTAGAATTTGTTTTCTATTCAATTCAATTCGAATTCGTTTTCTATTTAATTCAATTCGAATTCGTTTTCTATTCAATTCAATTCGAATTCGTTTTCTATTTCAGTTCAATTCGAATTCGTTTTCTATTCAATTCAATTCGAATTCGTTTTCTATTCAATTCAATTCGAATTCGTTTTCTATTTCAGTTCAATTCGAATTCATTTTCTATTTCAGTTCAATTCGAATTCATTTTCTATTCAGTTCAATTCGAATTCATTTTCTATTCAATTCAATTCGAATTCGTTTTCTATTTCAGTTCAATTCGAATTCGTTTTCTATTTCAGTTCAATTCGAATTCGTTTTCTATTCAATTCAATTCGAATTCGTTTTCTATTCAATTCAATTCGAATTTGTTTTCTAGTCAGTTCAATTCGAATTCGTTTTCTATTCAATTCAATTCGAATTCGTTTTCTATTCAATTCAATTCGAATTCGTTTTCTATTCAATTCAATTCGAATTCGTTTTCTATTCAATTCAATTCGAATTCGTTTTCTATTCAATTCAATTCGAATTCGTTTTCTATTCAATTCAATTCGAATTCGTTTTCTATTTCAGTTCAATTCGAATTCATTTTCTATTCCGTTCAATTCGAATTCATTTTCTATTCATTTCAATTCGAATTCGTTTTCTATTCATTTCAATTCGAATTCGTTTTCTATTCAATTCAATTCGAATATTTCATATACATTGTTTTCAATTCGAATATTTTCACTTTCAATATATCCGATATTTTCACTTTCAATTTATTCGATATTTTCACTTCGCTATATATATAAATTTCACTTTTCATATATTCGATATTTTCACTTCGCTATATATATAAATTTCACTTTTCATATATTCGATATTTTCACTTTGCTATATATATAAATTTCACTTTTCATATATTCGATATTTTCACTTTGCTATATATATAAATTTCACTTTTCATATATTCGATATTTTCACTTCGCTATATATATAAATTTCACTTTTCATATATTCGATATTTTCACTTCGCTATATATATAAATTTCACTTTTCATATATTCGATATTTTCACTTGGCTATATATATAAATTTCACTTTTCATATATTCGATATTTTCACTTTGCTATATATATAAATTTCACTTTTCATATATTCGATATTTTCACTTTGCTATATATATAAATTTCACTTTTCATATATTCGATATTTTCACTTTGCTATATATATAAATTTCACTTTTCATATATTCGATATTTTCACTTCGCTATATATATAAATTTCACTTTTCATATATTCGATATTTTCACTTCGCTATATATATAAATTTCACTTTTCATATATTCGATATTTTCACTTTGCTATATATATAAATTTCACTTTTCATATATTCGATATTTTCACTTCGCTATATATATAAATTTCACTTTTCATATATATGTTATTTCACTTCGCTATCAATCCATTTTCACAACAATTTCAACCAATAAATATCGTCCATGGTTTGTGGACGAGGGGCGTATATATATATATATATATATATATATATATATATATATATATAGGTATTTATATATAGCAATTCACTTCCACTTTCAACACATATATAAAATTATAAAAAGAAATTGAAGAGTGAGAAATCCTCACCAATAGCTATCCACTCACACGATTCTTCCTTAATAGAAACTTCGCCTTTTGTCGCTTTCACCCGTATTCTCTACATATGTAAAAATCGAATTTTTTTTCTATGTTATTCAATATATAAAAATCTGATTTTTCTTTCGACTCAATATATAAAAATCTGATTTTTACTTCGACTTTCCATAAATAAAAAATATGATTTTTACTTCGACTTTCAATAAATAGAAATATGATTTTTTACTTTTTAAAGAAATCAGTTTTTAACTTTTAAAAACCAAATCAGTTTTTACTTATGTAAAATAAAATCAGTTTTTATTTTCTTTAAAAAAAACAGTTTTTAAATCATTTTTCAAAACAGTTTTTAAATTATTTTTCAAAACAGTTTTTAAATTATTTTTCAAAACAGTTTTTAAAACTCTTTTATAAAAATGCAGTTTTTTTCTTCTTTTGAAAATGCAGTTTTTTTTCTTCTTTCAAAAATGCAGTTTTTTACTTAAAACTAAAAATCAGTTTTTATTTTCTTTTCAAAAAATCAGTTTCTCTTTTATTAAAATGCAGTTTTTTTTATTCCAAAAAAAAAGACAGTTTTAAAACTTTATATAAAAAAAAAAGTTTTTATAACTTAAAATAAAAATTCAGTTTTATTCTTTTTTAAAAAAACAAAACAGTTTTTAAATTATATAAAAAAACAGTTTATATATTTACTGTAAAACAAAAACAAAAGCCAAAAATAAAATAATCTAGAGGCTCACCGATTTCGAATGGGAGGAGGAGGAGTCGGCGGTGGCTCAGTGGTGCTCGGTGGTGTCGCGATGACTGGAGTTCGATGGTGGAGGCGCCGATTGGGGGCTGCTTCGATGGCGTCGAGGGTAGCGTCGTCTGGGGGGAGGAAGTCGCGAGGGTGGTGGGGCGTCAGCTCGATCGTCGGCGGCAAGGATTAGGCGGCGGCTCGATGAACTTAGGGTTAGGGTTTTTTCTTTTTTCTTTTTTTTTATTTCGTTTGTGAATAACTGAATCGGGGGGGGGGGGGGGGGCAGTTGAAGAAGAAAAGGAGGGAAGGTAAAATTTTTTTTATTTATTTTATTATTTAATTATTTAATTATGCACAAGGGTTGACTTTTATATCCGACCTCGAAACGAGGTCCACCGCCTGTCGTCCATAGCGTTTTACCCCCATTCCGAACACAATGGGATATGTATCGTAAGCTGGTTTGATCGTTACAATTAGTTTCCATTGAAATTTACAATTTAAATCCTTATATTGAACTTTAAACGTACATTTCAAATTACCGGGGTCACATACTAACTAGAAAAATTCCAGAAAAATATTTTCTAGTTTCGTATGGACGATACGGTCCTAACAAAACTAGTTTCGTCGAATTCTGAGACCGTTTGGAAAATGGCCAATTTCCAGTTGATTAAAATCAACTGAAATCGGTCAAACGCGTTTTCCTTTGCCACGCTCACATATTGATTCGAAAAATTATGAAATTTGAAACCTAGCAATAACTTGACACTGCGGATCTAACAAAAGTGGTTTCGTCGAAATCCGAGGTCATTTGCAAAATGTCCATTTTTAAGGGCCTGAATTCCATAGCGACTATTCAGAATTTTCAACTGGACATATCTTTTGATTCCCGCTACGAACTTTTAATTTTTCGGATTCTTTGGAAAGATATTCACTATTAGATTCCATTATTTTTGGTTTCACTAAAATCCGGATTGTTTTGCACCCGGTACATTCAATTGAAGTTTGAAATCGAATTATCGAACTACCGCGCCATTTTCAATTCTATTTATAATTATATATAAATATTTATATTCTAACGACGACGCGTATAATATATACGTTCGAATTCTATTCAAAATAAATTTCTCGTCGATATTATTTAAAATAATTCATTTTAAATAATCAAAATTCGCTAAAATGGCCAAAATAAAATTTTCAAACTGGCTCGCATTTTACGGGTTGTTACAAATTCCAACATCCACAAAGTTATAATAAACAACAATGTCAGGGCTAGTAAAATGCTGACACCACCCATAGCTAGAAAGAAACGTCGTGCACTCCCTACAGTCACAATCCCGTTTTTGACTCATACTAGGGTGTGAGGCTCGCGAATTAACGCCATACACAAAGCTA
This sequence comes from Allium sativum, assembly GCA_030737875.1. Taxonomy (NCBI): domain Eukaryota; kingdom Viridiplantae; phylum Streptophyta; class Magnoliopsida; order Asparagales; family Amaryllidaceae; genus Allium; species Allium sativum. Next base: position 965,830,488 of record CM060922.1, on the reverse strand, counting down.
CGCTATATCAAAGCCGTGCTTTGATCATCAACCACAAGACTCTTCTTTTAAATAAAAGCCTTGATCATTTGCATCTTTGCATGCCACGTTGTCAATCCACACCATACCACTGATATCTACCGATATACAACCTCTGAGCTCGTACGTCTCAGAGAAGGGCGTTAAGCAAGAGAATAAATTCTCCACCGCCAAATAGATGTATATTTAGTAGAGATCAACGGATACAGCACAGAATACACGTCAAACACACATCCATTTACAAGTCCGTTCTGGGTCTGAACGAAACCGGAGACACCTTATTCCTCATTCCATATGTCCAATACGGAAGAGAGGCCCTCGCACATTCGGATGATCTCCGGACCACTACCACTGTAACCTCGTCAGGGGAGCTATCCATCTCAAAGGCATCAGTAGTAATCTACACGATGTGAAGATCACCGGTCTTGCACCGTCTTCATATTTTCGACATTTATTCATCGATCAATTATTTGAAATGAGAATTAACTCGGCCTTTTCAAATAATTCACGTATATTAGAATTCAAATCAATTCTGTCCATGGTTAAATTATTCGACATCCACATTTCAGTTCTTTATATATTTTCATGTCAAACACATTCAACCATCAAATATCAAGCAAACCAAGTAGAATCGGTTTATTTCCATTCCATGTCGCCTATAATATTTTATAACGATATATCGCTATTTTTATTTACTTAAAAATAGCGCCATTTAATTAAACAACGTTTCAGGCCGTAACGCGGCCTTGGCGCTGTTCTTCTCTAAATTTTATTTACACAATTCTCAAAATCTAACCGTCGGATCTTAACGAAGTTAAGTCCGTTGGAAAGATCTCTCCAAAGCGAACCCAACGGTTCCGGTTTTGGGAAAATCCGATGGTCGGATCTCTCGGTATAATCGTTTAAAGTTACGATTTCAAAACATGAAGTGCAGCGTCATTATTCATTTTATTTAATTTATATATATAAGTATAATTCATTTTGGCGCTGTTTTTATTCAGATTTGAATTAAACATTTCACACAATCCAACCATTGGATCTTAACAAATTTTATATCGTTGCAAGGATTTTTTCCGAAGCGAACCCAATGGTTCCGGTTTCGGGAAAATCCGATGGTCGTATCTCTCGGTATAATCGTTTAAAATTACGATTTCAAAACACGAACTGCAGCATTGTTATTCGTTTATTTAATTTATATTTGTATATATATAAATATAATTCATTCGATGGTTTCCATATCGTTTTTCACTTCAAATATTTCACTGACGCCTTTAAATTTCAGAAAATTTCACCATAACCTCCTTTGTACGGGGAGGTGTTTGGAAATTTATTGGGTCGTATTAGGCACCCAATAAATCCTAAAAAGCATGCACATATTTATAGTGATATATTCCGGTGTCCACAGGGGAGTGTGTATAGATCATAACTCCAGAGAATAAATTCTCGTCACCCTGTAAATGGTTTTTGTGCCTTAATGACTAGAGAGACGTGTTTATTGCCATCTCCAGACCCGCGTGGGGTTTTTGTTAATCTGGCAATTTACTGTTACATTTTATATAGTCCATATCAGTCTTCAGTTCAACCTGAAATATAGTCATCGCCATACAAGCCTTTCGCTTGTATGGTAAATCTTCAACCTCGTCACACAAGCTCCAAATGCTTATATGGTATATGATAGGGTATGCTATCATCAAGAAGCATGCCATGTAATGTAGTTCAAAATTAATTGTTACTATCATATGGCAACGTTTATTATTTCATACAAAACAACCAGCACTCCGCATCCAATGGCATTAACAGGAGTTTTGTAACACCCCACATCTGTTAGTGTCACTCACAAAGGGAATGCACTAAGTTCTGTGGAACATTTAAGGTAAAAGATGCAGATAAATTACAAGACAAACAAAATTAAAACAGCGGAAAATAAAACTTTACTTTATTGATAAAATAGTTTGTACAAGAACTGTTTTCCAATACCAGAGTATCATCTGCCTTACAAAATAAAAAAGCATAAAATAACATTTATATTCCCCAATGTAGCATTAGCCAGCCATAGCGATGGAAAAGAGAGTCCAAAGCAACACATCAAAGAGTCTTCAAGCTCGGAAAAAATAATGGTCCAAACTAAGCGAAGCAATTCCCTCCCTGACTACCTGGGGGGAACGGAAGAATAGAAGACGAAAGAAAACGGGTCAGACATAATGTCTCAGTAAGCTCAGTTATTTTCTAGCATGAGAACAAGAACAAAGACCATGACATTTGTAAACTGAGAACAGGACAATACCAGAAAAACAAGATAACTTATGCAAGATAAGCATAAGATATTATAAGGCAAGATAAACTAAATGCGCTGATAAACTGAATGCGCTTCTACTCTTTCTTTGCTTCGCTACTACTCTGTTGTTCTGATTTCTATATCTTTGCACCACCTAACTAGTGTCCCAACTAGTAATCTGTATAAAACGATAACGGGATCCCAATCCGTGCCATGTGTTGACTATAAAATGACCCATTACTTGGTCTCACGAAACGATCTATTAATCGATCGGCTCCTGTAACAACCCGAAAATCTGGGCCAGTTTAAAATTTTTATTTTGGCAATTTTAGCGAATTTTGATTATTTAAAATGAATTATTTTAAATAGAAATCGACGAAGTATATATTATATATATTATATATATAATATAATGGCCTGAATAGAACGCGCCGCGCCGCGGCAGTTCGTGAATTTCGACCATTTATTTCAAACGGACATTACGGGAGATCCGACCGTCGGATTCTCCTAAAACCGGAACCGTTGGGTTCATATCGAAAAGAGCTTTCTAACGAATGTGATAAATTAAAAATCTAACGGTTGGATTTGGAATTATGTCCAAATCAAATTTGAAAAAGGTCGCTGTACGTGCAGTTCGATGGCCGTTGATGGAAATCGACTGTACAGGCCTTGATAAAATTATTAAAAATAATAATAATTTGTGTAAAATCATAAGAAATGATTTGGGAAAAATTAGGATGAAAAACTCCATATTTGAAAGGATAAAAATAGATTTTTATCGAAATAAACTAGTTTTGAACTAGGATTATAATTCTATTTATTTTTAAATAAATAAATTGAATTTGAAAGAGGTTTTAAAAATAACCAAAATTTCCAATGATTGCATTGGAATGGATTTGAATCGAAATTGTCTTCGGAATATTTCGATGTTGGAATTCGTGATTATATAGATGTTGTTATGGAAATTTGAAAGATATATATTTATATCGTTATTTCCAATACGACGTTTGTTAATCGTAGAATTTGATATTGAATATAAGCTGGTATATTTTCTATTCAGAGCCTTGTATTGAATATCAAATGTGATTTGGGTTTGTCGTGAATGGTGTCTTCACTAACACTGTTCTTGAACCCAGTTGAGAAAGGATTAAATCTTTTTATTTAGATTTAATGAAGTGTACCAATTAAATAATATTTAATTGAAATTGAATTGATATTGATTTTTGGGTTTTTCGTGAACAGTGTTCTAAATAACACTCGTTCTTTAACCCGATAATTAATGGAATGTGATTTTGGGTTTATCGTGAACCGTGTTTTAAATGACACTGATTCTTTAACCCAGTCGAAGATTAAAACTAAGTGGAGTTTTAATGAATCTTTAATTAGATTGAAAAGATCGAAAATGGAGTACCACCAGTTTTGCTCCAGGCGATAGTTAAATCTTTAATTAGATTTGAACGTGAGATGGTAATTGAATTTACAATATCACCGTGGTGTTAGATATGAAGTATTACCAGTTTTACTTCATGGGATTAATAGGTTGGGATTGGGAAATTAAAACAAATGATTACTTCGGTAAGGTTCGCTAATCCCGACTAGTTTGAATTGATATTCAAAAATAGATTAAAGAATAAATTCAAGAAATTTATCTTGGATAAAATTAATGGGAACCTTTCTCTATGAATGTGAAATTTAGAAACTAACTATCGGTTAGCCAAGCAGAATGGTTTTCTGGATATTGATCTGATGTTGGTTTCGGCCTTCGGGGTTAATATTTGGGGAATTATTCTCTTGATTAATTTACGGTTAGTGACTGATGAATTGGAATGAGGCGTATGTTGTGTTTCTGTAACACTTATTTAAAATATACGCGAGTTATTTGGAAAGATCGGGTTTATCCCATTCTGAATAACTGATACGACAATAAGTCGAAGATGAAGACGGTGGTCGAAGGCAAGAAGTCTTCACGTCGTTTGGGTGATTACTGATGATCTTGATTGGGCTGTACACCCAAGAAGATGGAAACAGTTGGTGATCGTCCAGATGTACTTGGAGATCCATGGATATGCGGGGTACTAGGTGCCTCCGGTTTCGTTCAGACCCAGAACGGACTTGTAAATGGACTGTGTGTCTGACATTAGATTTTAGTCCGTGTGATTGATCTCTATTAAATATATATCTGTTTGGCGGCGGAGAATTTATTCTCTTGCTTAACGCCCTTCTCTGAGACGTACGAGCTCAGGGGTTATATATTGATCGATATCAATCGCATGGAGTGAATTGCCTGTGTGGCATGCCTAAGTGGCAAATGATCAAGGCTTCTGTTGAAAAACAAAATCTTGTGGTTGATGATCGAAGCATGGCCTTTGTGGCATAGCTTTGTGTAACGTTTACTTCGCGAGTTTCACACCCGGTATGAACCAAAAACGGGAGATGGACCTCAGGGAGGACTTGCGTTTCTTTCTAGCTAAAAGTGGCGTCAGTGGTTTTACACGCCCTGACGAGTTTGACTTATGTGGTTGTTGCTGTTGCGAGGCGCCTCGGATTGATCGGTCGTTCTCGAACCGATGGAGTCATTTGATGGCTCATTTGCGCCCCAAAGGGCGGGGAAACGTAGTGTTCAGGCATTTTAATCCACATCGGTGGACCGGCCCTGACGATCCAAGGGTCACTCGAGCTCTGATCCTGAGACATGGTAGGCTAGATTGTCTCGAATCGGTTGAGGACTATCTTTTGCCTCGGTTCATAGATGGAAATCCAATTTCCAAATACGTGACATTTGCGGTTTTTAATTGTAGAACTAGTATGGCGACATGATATATGGTACCCATGCCGTCTATGATTGATACTTATGATTTGAAGTTGTTTTATACACTATGCACTTATAATAGTATCAAACGATTTGTTTTAAACGTATCAAGCATTCTTTGGCTGTTATAAGGGAAAACCCTATCCTCGGTTGCGTTGCATTGTGTGATGGGACCCGGGTCTTATAACAGCTTCATTTTTCTTTATTTAGCATTGCGCTGTTTGTTTTATGCACTGGTGTTCTTGGGAGGAAACCCGTTCCGTGTTATACGGCGTGGTCCATTGATTTACCTAGCTTTAAAAATAAAGATTAACTGTTTTAGTTCTCACACCAGTCCCATGACTGACCTGGAGTTTATTGTTTTAACCTAAACTCTGGGTGCCCTTATTTTGACACGGGCAGCTAGTAGTTTTGGTTTTGCAGATTTATATTCACAGGATCCTGGTTTACAACTGGAACGATATCCGGAAAGCTTTGTATCCGTATATCTCCTTCTAGTTGTGTATTGTATTATTTTCCGCTGCGATGTATTTAAATGTAATTTAAATCTCTGATATTTCTGTGTAATATTCATTTATACTCTGTATATTCTTGTAATCTGATGCATTGTTGTGATATACAGTGAAATGTTCTTTTGTAAGCGTTCTGTTGTGGCTTGTTCTCGAACTATCCGACACTTTCCTTTACGGGGAAGTTACGGGTTTTCACACTTGGTATCAGAGCTTTGGTTTACAAAGCTCAGAGAACAAGACACGTTAGAACCATACGAAAGAATTCATCAGATATTGGATTAGCAATATCCAATGGAATGACTCGTTAGAGATGGGATCAGTAGTATCCTAGAACGAGTGTGAAGAGTTTATTTTTCAAATGAAAACAAATTTTGTTTTGAAAATTTAAATCAATTATTCGTATTTGATTATTTATTTATATTGATGTGGACAATCCAGAATATATAGATTTTGCGTATACGTCTGATCTGCGTGTATTCAAAGTTTTAATATATTGGATAGATATAGCATCACACTCTAGTCGCCCGAAGATGATATTGATGATAGCGATCGCATCATCAACATTTATGTTCGAGTTTCGAAGGTGTGATTTTCTATATATTTCCATTAGACTGGTGTGAGAACCAAAACTAATATAGCTAGAATACATTGTTGTGATTTGGCATCAAAACATGATTTTCTGTATATGTATCAAATTTATGAATTTGAAACTCTAATTCACTAATTGATTGATGTTTGTGTTGTTTGTTTATTTGTTTGATAATTTTGAACCATTTAGCCTAATTGAATCACATATTGAATTATATTGAAAATTGGTCGCATTTGCTTGCATATACTTGCACTTACATTGAACAGGTCATAGCAAGGAGGCTAGAGCAGAGAATAAAATTTGTTTGCCCGACAAATAGGTACATGTTTACTACATAATTTACTGTTTTGTTTGGGTGATGATGATTTTATGAGCCTATTGGCTAGCCGCTTGGCTTTTTCTTTTTCTTTTTGAGATCTGAAGGACCGGGGAAGCTATTTGAAATTCCCCGATGCTCCCGGTGCAGGGGAGGTTATAGCGAAATTTTTCGAAAATTTAGGGTGTTAGCCAAATTTTTGAAATTTCTCAGAAACTGAAAAGTTGGAGAATGGAAGCCAGATCGAACGTAGAGTTGATTGATCAAACCACTTTCGACTTTGTTCCTTTTCGGGGACGAAAAGTTTTAAGTGGGGGAGATTGTAACAACCCGAAAATCTGGGCCAGTTTAAAAATTTTATTTTGGCAATTTTTGCGAATTTTGATTATTTAAAATGAATTATTTTAAATAGAAATCGACGAAGTATATATTATATATATTATATATAATATAATGGCCTGAATAGAATGCGCCGCGCCGCGGTAGTTCGTGAATTTCGACCATTTATTTCAAACGGACATTACGGGAGATCCGACCATCGGATTCTCCTAAAACCGGAACCGTTGGGTTCGTATCGAAAAGAGCTTTCTAAGAATGTGATAAATTAAAAATCTAACGGTTGGATTTGGAATTATGTCCAAATCAAATTTGAAAAAGGTCGCTATACGTGCAGTTCGATGGCCGTTGATGGAAATCGACTGTACAGGCCTTGATAAAATTATTAAAAATAATAATAATTTGTGTAAAATCATAAGAAATGATTTGGGAAAAATTAGGTTGAAAAACTCCATATTTGAAAGGATAAAAATAGATTTTTATCGAAATGAACTAGTTTTGAACTAGGATTATAATTCTATTTATTTTTAAATAAATAAATTGAATTTGAAAGAGGTTTTAAAAATAACCAAAATTTCCAATGATTGCATTGGAATGGATTTGAATCGAAATTGTCTTCGGAATATTTCGATGTTGGAATTCGTGATTATACAGATGTTGTTATGGAAATTTGAAAGATATATATTTATATCATTATTTCCAATACGACATTTGTTGATCGTAGAATTTGATATTGAATATAAGCCGGTATATTTTCTATTCAGAGCCTTGTATTGAATATCAAATGTGATTTGGGTTTGTCGTGAATGGTGTCTTCACTAACACTGTTCTTGAACCCAGTTGAGAAAGGATTAAATCTTTTTATTTAGATTTAATGAAGTGTACCAATTAAATAATATTTAATTGAAATTGAATTGATATTGATTTTTGGGTTTATCGTGAACAGTGTTCTAAATAACACTCGTTCTTTAACCCGATAATTAATGGAATGTGATTTTGGGTTTATCGTGAACCGTGTTTTAAATGACACTGATTCTTTAACCCAGTCGAAGATTAAAACTAAGTGGAGTTTTAATGAATCTTTAATTAGATTGAAAATATCGAAAATGGAGTACCACCAGTTTTGCTCCAGGCGATAGTTAAATCTTTAATTAGATTTGAACGTGAGATGGTAATTGAATTTACGATATCACCGTGGTGTTAGATATGAAGTATTACCAGTTTTACTTCATGGGATGAATAGGTTGGGATTGGGAAATTAAAACAAATGATTACTTCGGTAAGGTTCGCTAATCCCGACTAGTTTGAATTGATATTCAAAAATAGATTAAAGAATAAATTCAAGAAATTTATCTTGGATAAAATTAATGGGAACCTTTCCCTATGAATGTGAAATTTAGAAACTAACTGTCGATTAGCCAAGCAGAATGGTTTTCTGGATATTGATCTGATGTTGGTTTCGGCCTTCGGGGTTAATATTTGGGGAATTATTCTCTTGATTAATTTACGGTTAGTGACTGATGAATTGGAACGAGGCGTATGTTGTATTTGTGTAACACTTATTTAAAATATACGCGAGTTATTTGGAAAGACCGGGTTTATCCCATTCTGAATAACTGATACGACGATAAGTCGAAGATGAAGACGGTGGTCGAAGACCAGAAGTCTTCACGTCGTTTGGGTGATTACTGATGATCTTGATTGGGCTGTATACCCAAGAAGATGGAAACAGTTGGTGATCGTCCAGACGTACTTGGAGATCGATGGATATGCGGGGTACTAGGTGCCTCCGGTTTCGTTCAGACCTAGAACGGACTTGTAAATGGACTGTGTGTCTGACATTGGATTTTAGTCCGTGTGATTGATCTCTATTAAATATATATCTGTTTGGCGGCGGAGAATTTATTCTCTTGCTTAACGCCCTTCTCTGAGACGTACGAGCTCAGCGGTTATATATTGATGGATATCAATCGCATGGAGTGAATTGCCTGTGTGGCATGCCTAAGTGGAAAATGATCAAGGCTTCTGTTGAAAAGCAAAGTCTTGTGGTTGATGATCGAAGCACGGCCTTTGTGGCGTAGCTTTGTGTAACGTTTACTTCGCGAGTTTCACACCCGGTATGAACCAAAAACGGGAGATGGACCTCAGGGAGGACTTGCGTTTCTTTCTAGCTAAAAGTGGCGTCAGTGATTTTACACGCCTTGACGAGTTTGATTTATGTGGTTGTTGCTGTTGCGAGGCGCCTCGGATTGATCGGTCGTTCTTGAACCGACGGAGTCATTTGATGGCTCATTTGCGCCCCAAAGGGCGGGGAAACGTAGTGTTCAGGCATTTTAATCCACATCGGTGGACCGGCCCTGACGATCCAAGGGTCACTCGAGCTCTGATCCTGAGACATGGTAGGCTAGATTGTCTCGAATCGGTTGAGGACTATCTTTTGCCTCGGTTCATAGATGGAAATCCAATTTCCAAATGCGTGACATTTGCGGTTTTTAATTGTAGAACTAGTATGGCGACATGATATATGGTACCCATGCCGTCTATGATTGATACTTATGATTTGAAGTTGTTTTATACACTATGCACTTATAATAGTATCAAACGATTTGTTTTAAACGTATCAAGCATTCTTTGGCTGTTATAAGGGAAAACCCTATCCTCGGCTGCGTTGCATTGTGTGATGGGACCCGGGTCTTATAACAGCTTCATTTTTCTTTATTTAGCATTGCGCTGTTTGTTTTATGCATTGGTGTTCTTGGGAGGAAACCCGTTCCGTGTTATACGGCGTGGTCCCTTGATTTACCTAGCTTTAAAAATAAAGATTAACTGTTTTAGTTCTCACACCAGTCCCATGACTGACCTGGAGTTTATTGTTTTAACCTAAACTCTGGGTGCCCTTATTTTGACACGGGCAGCTAGTAGTTTTGGTTTAGCAGATTTATATTCATAGGATCCTGGTTTACAGCTGGAACGATATCCGGAAAGCTTTGTATCCGTATATCTCCTTCTAGTTGTGTATTGTATTATTTTCCGTTGCGATGTATTTAAATGTAATTTAAATCTCTGATATTTCTGTGTAATATTCATTTATACTCTGTATATTCTTGTAATCTGATGCATTGTTGTGATATACAGTGAAATGTTCTTTTGTAAGCGTTCTGTTGTGGCTTGTTCTCGAACTATCCGACACTTTCCTTTACGGGGAAGTTACGGGTTTTCACAGCTCCCTACAAATCCTATCTCGTTCATGTGTCTGTGTCATACGGCCCTATCACGAATGTAGTTACCTGTGCTGGGTCCACCATAGGGTGTATCAAGCCCTAGGGTGCCAACCCCCGACACGAATCAAGCACGCACAGTGTAAACCTACTGATGCCCAATGCCTGCTTTTTCAACTCCGGACTACGTGCACGACCGTAGTTCGCCTGAACCTACGCTGGCGCACCAACTCAGCTGTCGTCTTGGTCGCTTACAATCAGCCCAGTAATTGTGCCCCACCCTGCCTAGTTCTAGGGTACCGTGATACATCTAGTGGGTTACTGCTGAAATGGACCGCGTAACTAGGGTTTCCGTCCAACAGGTTAAGTGTTGTCATTTAAATTCGAGACTTAACCCCTTATTAGTCTAGCATGTCAAATTGGCTAAGTGTTGTCATTTAAGTTCGTGACTTAGCCCTACAATTCACGTGTCAAGTTGGTTAGGTGTCGTCGTTCAAGTTCATGACCTAACCCTACCAATCATGTTTCAAGTTGGTCAAGTATATTCAAGCGGTTCATGACTTAACCCTACCAAATCATCGTGTCAAATTGGTTAAGTATATTCAAGCAGTTCATGACTTAACCCTAACGAATCATGTATCAAATTGGTCAAGTATATTCAAGCGGTTCATGACTTAACCCTACCAAATCATCGTGTCAAATTGGTTAAGTATATTCAAGCGGTTCGTGACTTAACCCTATTGGTTAGGTATATTCAAGCGGTTCATGACTTAACCCTACCAAATCATTGTGTCAAATTGGTTAAGTATATTCAAGTGGTTCGTGACTTAACCCTATCGTGTCAAATTGGTTAAGTGTCATAAGCCTAGTCATATTACTTAACCCAACCATTCATATCATATCGGTTAAGTGTCATTAGTCTAGTCATATTACTTAACCCACCTACTGGTCAACATGTTATGCTGGTTAAGCATTCTTAGTTTACTTAACCCTATCAATCCTGACTTAGCTTTAACTTATTCATCAAAGCACAAACCACTCACATTAGACAGGTATTGTTGCGGTTACTGGACAGCCGGTCGGTTCCGGGCAGGTTTACACCGCAACTCAGTCTAACCTCGGGTCCTTATTGGGCTCAATGCTATAACCACCCACATTAGACAGGTATTGTTGTGGCTGCCTGTATGCCGGTTGGTTCCAGGCAGTCTTACGCCACAACTCAGTCTAACCTCGGGTTAGGCATATTCGTATTTTCTAAATTTATATTTTATTTATGTAAATTATCCACAAATTCATGTCTTGCCCAATTTCCCTCTAAATCAAGTTCATCATTTTGGGTATATACTTTATATCGTTTCAAGCCATAAATCACTTATGTGATTATAAGCCAACTATGTCAATTTTCCTATAATTAAGTTTTTACCCAACGTTACCCCCATCTAAATATTAGGCTAACAACTTAGCCTAATTTACCGTTCGCATGATTTCACATAAAGTATTAGGCTAATAACTTAGCCTAATTTAACGTTCACAAAATTGGCACAAAATCAACATGAACATAAACATATTGGTGTGAACTTGCAACTTTAATATAATCAACATAAACATGTACATAGGTGTGAACTTGCAACTTTAACATAATCAACAATAACATGTACATAGGTGTGAACTTGCAACTTTAACATAATCAACATAAACATGTACATAATTAACAATTTGCATAGGTTCATGAATCTCAACATAATAACTTGCATAGGTTCATGAATTAACAACTTAATTAACAACTTGCATAGGTTCATGAATCTCAACATAATAACTTGCATAGGTTCATGAATTAACAACTTAATTAACAACTTGCATAGGTTCATGAATCTCAACATAATAACTTGCATAGGTTCATGAATTAACAACTTAATTAACAACTTGCATAGGTTCATGAATCTCAACATAATAACTTGCACAGGTTCATGAATTAACAACTTAATTAACAACTTGCATAGTTTCATGAATCTCAACATAATAACTTGCATAGGTTCATGAATTAACAACTTAATTAACAACTTGCATAGTTTCATGAATCTCAACATAATAACTTGCATAGGTTCATGAATCTCAACATAATAACTTGCATAGGTTCATGAATCTCAACATAATAACTTGCATAGGTTCATGAATTAACAATTTAATTAACAACTTGCATAGGTTCATGAATCTCAACATAATAACTTGCATAGGTTCATGAATTAACAACTTAATTAACAACTTGCATAGGTTCATGAATCTCAACATAATAACTTGCATAGGTTCATGAATTAACAACTTAATTAACAACTTGCATAAGTTCATGAATTAACAACTTAATTAAGTTAACATATATAAATATGTATGAATTTGTAATTGAACATAATCAAGTTAACAGATATACATAAACATGTATAAATTTGCAATTTAACATAATCAAGTTAACATATATACATAAACATGTATGAACTTGCAATTTAACATAATCAAGTTAACATATATACATAAACATGTATGAACTTGCAATTTTTGTGATATGATTTGTAACCTAAAACTTGTATAATAACATGGCATGATAATTCACCAAACTTGTTACAACATGTTATTTCTATTCCCCAACTTTCTATGCTTATGAACTGGTTTATTCACCAATTCCTAACTAGCATGATAATTGCAATAGAACCACAGGCATGATAGAGTTGTCATAAGAAAATATACATGAATCATCATAAATTTAATATAACATAACAGGTAAGGTTCTATTGTCACTTTATTTCAAATCATGATTTTGATTTCATTCACATCTAGAATATAACTGTACTTACAAATCAAAAAGGAATTCTTGATTTGAGTTGTAGCTTTAATCTCTAATTTGAATTAGCTTTGAATTGGTTTTGTGTTCGTCTCTTAGCTTTCTACAAACGGAGGCTACTCTTGGCTTGCTCCCAGCAGCATGACGGCTCCAAGTCTTATTTTCTTATATGAACTTTAGTAGGAGACCTAGGTTGTTTATATAGAATTGTATTTTAATTTGAGCCGTCCGATGATGCTAGGGTTAATCAAGGCCATCAATTTCAAAAGAGGCCAATTATGTTCACAATAAAGGACTATAAATTACTCCTATTTTAAATTATCTCATAATTACTATGCATGTAATTTCACATTTTAGCATATATATATATATATATATATATATATATATATATTCTACAATGTACACATTTCTCATTTAGGAAAAATTCTATATGTAAATAATTCCTAATTTACTTATGCCATAATTACTCTCTAAATGTACATTATCAACGTTTATTATTTATTGCCAATCCATCAAAATAATACGTATTTAATAGATACATCTTCCCTTTACCATATACATATTCTTCCTCTTTAAAAAAACAAATCCTTGACAACCAAAAATGTGCAACGTACGCTATATGATGCGTACACGTCATATATATATATATATATATATATATATATATATATATATGCGTATATATATATTTAATTTCTTTTTCTTTTTATCTATCTTCCCAAATACCCATTTTCACACTAAACCACTTTTTGAACTGCGTTCACACTAGGCCATTTTTGAGCCATTGCCCTAAAACAAAAATATGGCGCTGGCAGGGATCGAACTCTAAACCTCTTGTATGCAAGCCACGTGTTTCAACCAAATGAGCTACTAAGTCTTTTGCTTACGACCCTTAGAACAATGCTAAATATTTATTCTTTTCTCATTCCTCTTTTTTTTTCATGTTTTGCTGCAATATTTAGTTTAAGGATATAATTTTCATATGGAGTCCAATTTACGCAAACTCGGACTCTATCCTAAGCAAAATTACGAGACGAACGCAATGGCGCAACCCGTTTCACCTAATTCTTCTTTTAAAATTTAATTATACTTTAATTTGTGAAATTTAATGTTATAGAATTACGGGGTGTTATAAGTTTATATAATAATAAAATCGCGCAGCCAACTCATTAAGGCTTACCTATTGGTTAGGCACGCAAATATATTCTTTACTCAACAGCTGATCCATATTCATGTTCAACACATGTAAATATATGCAGAACTAAGCTAAAAATAATACTTATAGTGAACAAATGTTTATTTCAACGCACGGTTATTTTTAACACTTCATACATAGAATAAAAATGATATTTTTGGCGAACAAAAATATGTTTCAACACACGTGTATTTTTAACGAGTCGTATACATGATAAAAATGATATTTTTATCGTTCAAAAAATTTATTCCACACATGAATGTTTTTAGCACTTCATATTCACAAGAAAAATGTAAATTTTATTGTTCAATCCTTTTATTCAACACATGAATCCTTTTTAACACATAAATATTTTATATAGTTCATACATGTAATAAAATGATATTTTTATTGTTAAAACAATATATTTTAAACAAGAATATTTTATATGCTTCATACATATAATAAAAATGTTATTTTTGGTGTTAAAACAATTTATTTAAAACACTAATATTTTATATAGTCCATATATATGATAAAAATGTGACTTTTATCTTTTAAATAATTTATTCAACACATGAATGTTATTCAACACATGAATATTCTCAATACGTGAATATTTCAACACATGCATATTTCATATACTACATACGCATAATAAAAATGTGATCTTTATTATCAAAACAATTTATTCGACACATGAATATAATCCAACACATGAAAATAATTCAAACACATAGATATTAGTGAAAATTTCGGCAGCATAACGGTAGGGGGTTTAAAACCGACACCGTCCCGAGTACGGCTCCTCGCACTACCTTAGGCCTCGCGGTGTTCCATAAGGGGCTTATCTAAATGATCTAAGATCAATTTCATATCATATGAATTTTCCACAACAATTCCCATTTGTTTCAACCACAAACAATTTCTTTCAACCACAAACAATTATTTCCAACCATTCGCATTTCAACTAATTTTCAACCATTCGCGTTATCAACCAATTTTCACGCCAATTACAATCAATTCATATCGTCCATGGTTTGTGGATGAGGGGAGTATGTATATATATATATATATATAAATATATTTCATTTCCATTTCCACATATATATGATTCATACAATGCATGTATAAATTTATACATCGCTCACATAACTTAGACAACGCTCATACATGATGTAACAATCCGGAATTTTGGAACCAATTTTAATTTTAATTTAAGCTATTTTGAGGAATATGGAGTATAAATTGGTTATTTTTATGAAATAAAAAGATGAGGATAACTTTAAAATTAGTTTTATATACTATTTGATTTAAAACAAACTCAGGAAAAAATTATTTAAATTAAATTATTGAATATAAATTGGTCTTAAATAAAATTTATGATATTATTAATGGATTTTATTAATTTTTGCTGAAAGATTGTTTGGAAATAATGTGTTCATTATAGATGAAATAAATTCAAATACATACATGTATATATGTTTGTCTATCATCTTTAATTCTTTCCCTATTTGTTTAAAATGTAACGTTTAAGAATTTGGAACAGGATTACATGTGAATAAATGCATTTGTTTTTAATGTCCTCCTCTCTTCGTTGTTTCATTAATACTGCACCATTCCTCTCTTTCAAAATTGACACATTCTTTTATTCTTTTATTTATTTATCCTTTCCTAAAAATATTGCACGTGTTCTTCCTTATCTCTTTCCCACTTTAACAATGAATCATTTCCTTCAATTCTGAAAAAGAAATAAGTGTTTATTTAATCAACACACAAATTTTCTAATTATTACCTTATTCTTGAGTAATCAACTAAAGAAAAACTTTTCCAAAATAAATAAATACTTGGAATCCTATTAATGACGTAGGTTGAATTAAGATAATAAGTGCAACATTTATAACAGTAAATTTTAACAATATGGATATGTATTTTAGATATGTTGGTTGCAATAATGATGAAACATTTGTTAAATTAGAAATTGTACCTATTGTTTGTATATCGTAATTTTAAAATAATTTTGAATCAGTATAGGTAGAATACAACCTTTGATTATCTTCCTAGTACCTATAATCTATTTTTGAATTTAATGTTGGAACCTCAATTGGAATCCTTTAGAAAAAAATTGAAAATAAATGTGATTGATTGTTTTAAAAAGAGAAACATATGCTTATGTTTGTATGAAAAGAAAACAAATGAATATAAATTTGTTTATAGTAGTTAAGGATATCAATTAGGGGTTCCTCATTTGATTTATAATTATGCATTGAGTACTTTCCCATTTTTCTGTTTCTTATTTTATTTTTTATTTTGAATAAGAAATAAATACGCTACCTCATGCTTAGTCCAATAGAATATGTTGCATAAATTATGATACTTATTGTTATGTATTTTGAAATTTAAAAAGTCATACGACTTTCATATAGTCAGCATCAGACAACAAATCATGTATTCATTTCTTTTTGTTATCATTTTTCCCTATGTAATTTTTCTTTTGAATTTAGAATAATAAATAAAAGTTGATAAGAGTGACACCTTGTGCTTAGTCAGTAAATTTATTTACTCCATAACCTACCTAATATGAAGGGACACATTAGAGAAATAAATAAGGTATCTTTCTCAATTCCCTTCCTTATTATTTTGTTTCTTCTTTGCAATTGTCTCTATTAATGTTCTCTAATTCTAGACCTTAGCATACTCCTCTTCCTTTATTCTCTATAAACAAAAATGAGCAGTCACCATTTTGTTCTTTTCTTTCCTTCAAAAAAGAAGAAGAAGAGGATTCCAACCAAATCACTCCATGAAAAAAATTCTAAAAGAAGTTTTGATTAATATCCTCTTCGATTTTATGCGATTGCCCAAGCGTGCGATAGTGAAATTGAGGAACGATGAATGGGTTCAAAATGGTCGAGAAAAGAGCAATGAAGAAGGAGCAGTATCGGCCCTTGGATCAGAGGATGAACGACCAAATGGAAAGATGATAAGAATTCAGCAAACTGAATTGCGTTGGAACCGTATTTCCAAGATCTACAAACATGGGGTTGACCAAAAAAGATTTAGATTTCGTCTTATTTTTGTTAGAGTGGAAAGCTTTTGGTGAGAATTCTTTATTTTTAATAATTAAAATTTATTAATTTCTGATCGTGTTAGGAATCAGATCCGCTGTTAAGTTCAGTTTGATATTTTACGTGATTTGATCTAAATTGATGGATGTTGTTTGGTGTGCCTTGTTTGATAAAATTGTATGTAATGAAATTGTGGAGATTTGTTATCAAATATGAAAATATCGTTTTTATGTTGAACTAGAATTGTCATAAAAATATCGTTTTATGTCGAACTAGAATTATTATAAAAGATATCATTCGTACTTGTTATGTTAACATTGAATTTGTATATAGATAGAAATAGTCATTTTATTTGTCAAGTTTAACATTGAATAGTTTACATATTTATTTGCCAAATGTAACATTAAATTGTGTCAAATAAAAGCATTCCCTTTTATTGGGCAAATGTAACATTGAATTGGGGTACAAATAAAATATTCAATTTTATTTGTCGAATTAAACATTGGGTTTGTGTACAAGCAAGAATAGTCATTTTATTTGGTCATTAGAATTATAAATATGTATGTAGGCAAAATACTCTTTTTATTTTGTCATTAGAAAAGTAGAAAACATGTATGCAAATAAATACCTCTTTTTATTTTGACATTTGAAATGTTGAACATGTTATACAAAATAAATACTTCTTTTAATTGTCACTAGGAGTATACAAAATGTTATGTTTAAATAGAACTATCATTTTATGGGAAGATATTGGGTCAAAATTAAAAATAACATTTTGTTAGATAATGTTATATCTAAGCAACATTTTGATTAGAAAATGCCATGAATGAAATGAATAGAAAAATTACATTTTTAGAATGTAATAAGAAGAATAGAAATGTTATATTTTTTAGAATGTAATAAAAAAAGGATTACATTTTTCTATAATAATGAAAAGGTTACATTTTTCTATAATATAATAAAAGAAAGAAAACATTACAATAAAACGATTACATTTTTGAATGTAATTAGAAATGAAATAAAAAGATTACATTTTTGAATGTAATTAAAAATGCAAATAAAAAGATTACATTTTTAATGTAATTAAAGATGAAGTAAAAAGATTGCAATTTCCAATGTAAATAAAGAATGAAAGAAAAATATTACATTTTTCATGTAAATAAAGGAAGGAAGAAAAATTACATTTTTACATAATGTAATTAAAAAGAGGAATTTGACATTGTAATGAAAATTACATTTTTAATGTAATTCAAAAAGATAGAAATTTGCACCGTAATGTAAATTACATTTTTATATGTAATTAAAGACATGAAATTTGCACCGTAATCTAAATTACATTTTTATATGTAATTAAAAGACATGAAATTTATACCGCATAGAAAATTACATTTTTATATGTAATTAAAAGACATGAAATTTATATCGCATAGAAAATTACATTTTTATATGTAATTAAAAGACATGAAATTTATACCGCATAGAAAAGTACATTTTTATATGTAATTAAAGAAATAGAATTTACATGTAAAATTAAATTACATTTTTATATGTAAATTAAGAATGAGAATTCGCATTGAAAATAAAATTACATTTCTATATGTAATTAGAGAATAGGATTTTACCTTGTAAATTGAAAAACAAGACTTGACATATAATATTAATTTTTAATGTAATTAAAAGTTAGAATTTGACGGTGTAATCAAAATTATATTTTTATATGTAATTAAAGAGTAAGAATTTGCATTGTAAATAAAAGTACATTTTTATATGTAATTAAAGGATGAGAATTTACTTTGTAAAGGGAGTTACATTTTTAGGTGTAATTAAAGAAGTAGAACTTACATTGTTAATTAAAAGTACATTTTTATATGTAAATAAAAAGTAGGAATTTGCATCGCAAGTAAATTTACATTTTTATATGTAAATAAAAAGTAGGAATTTGCATCGCAAGTAAATTTACATTTTTATATGTAATTAAAAAGTAGGAATTTGCATTATAAGTAAATGTACATTTTTATATGTAATTAAAGGGTAAGACTTTGATATTGGAATAAAATTACATTTTTAATGCAATTAAAAGACAAAATCTTGACATGAAACAAAAATTACATTTTTAATGTAATTAAAAAGAAACATTTGACATTGTAATCAAACTTACATTTTTAATGTAATCTAAAAAGATAGAATTTTCACTGTAATGTTAATTACATTTTACATTGTAATTAAAAGAGAAGAATTTTACATTATAATATTGATTACATTTTTTTTTAATGTAATCAGAAAAAGGAATCTTTACATTGTAAATTAAAGTACAAAATTTGTCATGTAATGTTATTTACATTTTTATGTAAATAAAAGATGGGAATGCGATGTTAAGTTAAGAATTCACATTTTTATGTAAATAAAATGCAACGTTGAAATAGAATTTACATTTTTATAAAAGAATGTATTCAAATGTTGAAATATTATCCCCACTTTTAAAGGAATTAAAAATGAATGGGTATTGGTAGTTGTTTAGCTTGTTATTGAATCGGATGACGTTATTATGGATAAACGATTTATTTATATATTTGTATATAAATATAATTAAAATTTAACGAATCGAGCGCGGTAGTTCGCATTTTGAAATCGTACCTTCAAACGACTATACCAAAAGATCCGACCGTCGGATTTTCCCAAAACTGGGACCATTAGGACCGTCTTGGGAAGATCTTTCTAACGATATTAACTACGTTAAGAAGATCCAATGGTTAGATTTTGAGAAATGTGTAAATCAAAATTGATGGAAAACAGTGCCAGGGTCGCCCATCGACCCGAAGCGTCGTTAAATAAAGATTGAATTATTTTAAATAATTAAAATAGGAATTAATCGTTAAAAATAATATTAACGATAAGGAAGGATTTTCATTATGTATATACGAGGATTATTTGGGAAGTCCGAGTTTAATCTCATTCCAAGTAATCAGACGACGTTAAGAATTAAAGTTTGAAGACGGCGAATGGAGAATGTAAATCTTCCCTCGAATGGACAACGATCAAGATCCTGAATTGACTTGCTCCCAATTCAAGGGTCGGGGTAATTGCCCAAACGTACATGTTGATTTCACGGATATGCAGGTATCTCCTTTCTGTACTGGACATACGGGACGAGGGTATCTCCAGTTTCGTTCAGACCCAGAACAGGCTTATAAATGGAATATGTGTCCGACATTGTACTCCTTTATATTGTATTTATTGATTTTCTGTCGAACGTATAAATGATTGGTGGCGGAGAATTCATTCTCTTGCTTAACACCCTTTCATATATTTCGGCAAAGGATTGGTAGTGTGATATGGAGTGACAGTGTGGCATACTAAGATGCAATGATCAAGGTTTCTTGTTGAAAAGCAGAACCTTGTGGTGATGATCAAAGCACAGCTTGAATAAGCATTGCTTTGTGTATTACGCAGCTTCACGAGCCTCACAACCCGGTTGAGTCTAAAACGGGAGAAGGGAACGCAGGGAGAGCAGCACGTTTCTTTCTAGCTAGAAGTAGTGTCAGTGCTTAGACTGGCTGATATTTTACTTATGTGGATGATGGAATGAGGCGCCTCGGATGATAGGTCCTATAGGATCGGGAAACGTGTGTTCAGGAATAACTAATCCACGAAGCTGTATGTGTGGACCGGCCCTGCAGGATCCAAGGGTTCACTGCGGGGGATCCTGAGACATTAGCTAGAGTGTCTCGAATGGTAAGGAGCTCCTCCCTAGCCTTGACTCATGATGGAAACCAAATTCTAAATACGACCCTGCGGACTTGATTGTATTACTAGTACGGAGGCATAGTATATGGTAGCTATTCCTAGGATTGATACATTTATTTTGAAATGTTTTTATATACACTAATAATAATATTAAATTCGTTTTTATCGTACCAAGCATGTTTAATCACCATAAGGTATAACTCTATCCTTTGGTTTGCGTTGCATTGTGTGATGGGACTTGAGTCTTATGGGGATTTCATTTTTCCAAAAGCATTGCGTTGTTATACGTTTTACTTATTTATTTGTTCAATCACCTTAAATTATGCACGGCAATCCATTGGAATAAACCCGTTCCGCGTTAGCGGCGTGGTCTTTGGATTTGCCTTATTACTAGTAGTCAAATTAGTTAAGAATTCTCACACCAGTCCCATGACTGACCCGTTGTTTGTTTCCACCATTGCAAACTCTGGTGCCCATTATTTTCCATACGGGTATTCGAGTAGTTTGTCTACAGGTCTTCATCTCAAGCAGGATTCTGGATTGAAGCTTAAGTTGTGTCCAGAGCATAGTTCTCTTCCGCTGCCTTAGTTATTTTATTTCCGCTGCACTGTATTATATTTGTTGTAATTTAAATCTTCCGCTATATTTTACTCGATGTACTCTGATGTAACATTATATGATGTAATAAAAGTATGTTGTTGTTGTTCTGATGTGTTGTAGCCCAAAGTAAGCGTATCTGGCGATTTCCCGCAAGGGCGATTTTCGGGTCATTTCACATGAGGTGTACAACGCATATATAATTTATACTTCGCTCATATAATTTATACAATGCATTTCTGTTCCATATTTAAATTTAGAAGTTTCACATCGATTTTAATCCTTCTGGAATTTGTAGCGAGCTCGGAATACGTTCTAGCTTCTTCTAGAATGTAGATGATGTCGCTACGAGTCTGATGTCTCTAGTTTCACTGGATTTCGACAACATAGCAAAAAGATATGATTTTTATTTGCAAAATATGATTTGCAACACTTAAAAATGTTATAGTCAGTTGAATATATTCTAGGCCGTTACCTCAGCTAAATTGCTCGAAACTAGGTTTCGATCTTTTGCCAAATCCATGCAACGATTGAACGATCGGCCTTCACCACAGCGAAGGGGGAAACATGGTGCACGCGCGCAAGGAGGTGGGGACCAACTCGATCTGACGTGGCAGGCGGGGCGGTGCTCTGAAGTTCGGGTCTTTGAGGGGCTCGTTCTCGATTCAAGAGCGACAATAGGTGAAGAACCTTATTTTGATTTGAAGAGGGGAAGGAAAGCTTCAAAAAGTTCCAAAGGGGCAAGGTCTGATTCGAAGTGGATTCGCCGGAATATGGCTGGAACGGAAGAGCACCCTCCGTCGTCAAGAGTAGGTTACGGCCCGGGGGGGGGTCTGGTTTTTTTATAAAATTAAATAATAAAAGAAAAAATCCTATTCGCCGACATTTATATAAATTCAAAAATTAGGGGGTTTTCCATAAGAACTCCAGTTCAAACCCAACGACTATCTCCCCTAGCTAAATACCCCTATTCCGAACACAATGGAATATGTTTCGTAAGCCCATTCGACTGTTACAATCAGTTATTCTTCAAATTAAAATATAAAACATTCAAATTTGGATTTGAACATACATTTTGATTTGCCGGGGCCACATACTGATTCCAAAAATTCCCGAAAAATAAATCTAGCTATATTGGGACGATACGGTCCCAACAAAACTGATTTCGTCGAATTCTGAGACCATTTGAAAAATGGCCATTTTCTGGTCGATCCAGTTTGACTGAAATCAACCAAACACGTTTTCCTTTACCACGCTCACATATTAATTCCAAAAATTATGGAATTTTAAACCTAGCAATAAATTAACATCCCGGACCCAACAAAAGTGGTTTCATCGAAAACGGAGGTCGTTTGCAAAATGTATATTTTCACGGGATATATTTGTTCCATAGCGACCATTCTGAATATTCAACTGGCCATAACTTTTGATTTCCGCTATGCAATTTCGATTTTTTAGATTCGTTAGAAAGATATTCTTAAACAAATTTAAATATTTTTGGTTTTGCTAAAATCCGTTTTATTATGCATCATGTACGTTCAGTCACAGTTCGATTTCAAATTTTCAAACTGCCTCGCTATTTCTAACTCGTTATTTAATTAAAATAAATTATTCCCATTTACTCCAAATTCAATAAAATAGCCAAATTAAAAAATTTAAATTGGCTCGGATTTTCCGGGTAGTTACAATCTCCCTTACTTAAAACTTGTCGTCCCCGAAAAGGATACAGCAGTGAAGTAGGAAACAAAACGGAAACGCAAAGTATTGTAAATGTACCTTGCACCAAAGTTAATCAGAGATGTCCACTCTGCAATTGGGATAAGGTTTCTTAATGCTTTCTTCTGTCTCCCAAGTACAGTCTCTAGGATCTCCACTCCACTGCACTTTAACTAAATGAACCTTCTTGTTCCTTAGCTCTTTAGTTTCTTTGCCAATAATCTTTATCGGCTTTCTTCTAACTGCTAATTCTGGAATAACTTCCAAGTCCTGTTGTGTTGCTTCTTTTACAACAAGATCTGGATCATGCACATGCTTTCGGAGTTGAGATACGTGAAACACATCATGTACTCTAGGCAACCAACCTGGTAATTGAACCCTATAAGCAAGAGTTCCAATTCGTTCAAGTATAGGAAAGGGACCAATAAATCTGGGTGCCAGCTTCCCAGTTTTACCAATCGGACTACTCCTCGCATCGGAGAAACTCTCAAATAAACATAATCACCAATAGCAAAAGCTAAATCTCTTCTTCTAGAATCCGCATAACTTTTCTGTCGGCTTTGAGCTGTCTGCAATCGTTTCTTGATGAAATCGACTTTGTCTGAAGCTTCGCGAATCATATCGGGTCCCAACACAAGTCTATTGCCAGGTTTTACCCAACATGCGGGAGATCTACATGGTCTACCGTACAAGGCTTCGAACGGTGACATTGTCAAGCTCGCTTGATAACTGTTGTTGTACAAGAATTCAGCTAAATGCAAGTGGTCTTCCCATGATCCGCCAAAATCTATAACACAAGCCCTCAGTAAATCTTCAAGTATATGGTTCACCCTCTCAGTTTGGCCATCTGTTTGAGGATGATATGCGGTGCTTAGATTCAGTTTCGTTCCCAATTCTGTTTGGAATGCTTCCCAGAATTTACTAGCAAAGATTGGGTATCTATCACCGACAATACTGATGAGGACTCCATGCAGTTTAACGATGTCTTTAAAATAAATCTGTGTTAGACTTTGAGCGATTCTATTGGATCTGACAGGTATGAAATGGCGGTCTTCATGAAACGATCTACGATCACCCAAATACTGTCATTTCCTTTCCTGGTTCGGGGCAAACCATCTATGAAATCCATGGAAATTTGTTCCCACTTCCAATTTGGTACTTCTAACGGTTGTAATAATCTGACAAGTTTCTAGTGATCGCTCTTGACTTGTTGGCAAGTAGAGCACTTGCTAACATGTAAAGAAATGTCTCTCTTCATCGCCTTCCACCAAAATGTGCGTTTGAGACCATTGTACATCTTACTCACTCCAGGATGGAGACAAAGTTTGGACTTATGACCTTCATCTAGTACTTCTCTTTTGAGCTCAGGGATGTCGGGAACACAGAGTCTCCCTTTCAATCTCAGAACTCCCTCACTATCCACTTGGAAACTGGAGTCTTCGCCCTTTTGAATTCTTTTGATCATCTCCTTAACAAAATTATCGTGTTTCTGAAGAACGGAGATCTTGTCAATTAACGAAGGCATAATTATAAGATTGGCGATGATTGCGGTTTTTCTTCTAAGCGCATCCGCCACCACATCGGCTTTTCCCGGCGTATACAGAATATCTAGATCATACGCTACAAGAAATTCTAGCCAACGCTGTTGTCTCGTATTCAACTCTTTCTGGGTGAACAAATACTTCAATGATTGATGATCAGTATATAATTCAAATTTCTCACCCAGTAGATAGTGCCTCCATATTTTCATAGCAAACACAATGGCTAATAATTCAAGATCATGAGTTGCATAATTCTTCTCATGCGACTTCAACTGACGGCTAGCATAAGCGACTACTTGGCCTCTTTGCATTAATACCGCACCAAGACCTCCAATAGAAGCATCCGTCCATACCATCAAATCCTGATTGCTATCGATAATCGTTAATACTGGAGCAGTTGTCAATTTTAATTTCAGCTCTTGGAAAGCTGCCTCACATTCTGGGGTCCACTTATGCTTCTTTGTAAGTTTTGTTAATGAACCGGATATCTTCGAAAAATCCTTAACGAATTTCCGATAATAACTAGCTAATCCAAGAAAACTTCGAACTTCTGTGGGTGTAGTAGGCTGCTTCCAATCTTGAATTGCTGTAATTTTGCTTGGATCTATAGAAATTCCTTTCTTTGACACGACGTGGCCAAGGAACTTCACTTCATCTTGCCAAAAGATAGATTTAGAGAATTTAGTTTTGTAGACGTTCTTTCTCAGAATTCCAAATACTTGTTCTAAATGTTTTTCATGCTCGCTTTCTGACTTGGAGTAGATTAAAATATCATTTATGAATACCAGAACAAATTTATTCAAGACTTCTCTAAACACTCGATTCATTAAATCGACGAAGTAAGCTGGAGCATTACACAAGCCGAACAGCATTACTAACCACTCATAAAATATGTCTGGACCTATGAAAGCTATCAAAGGAACACATTCTTCGGCAATTCTCAGTTGATGGAAACCTGTAGCTAGGTCCATTCTGGAAAATACTCGTGCTCCATTCAATTGATCCAACAAATCATCGATGCAGGGTAATGGATATTTGTTCTTGAGCGTCTGCTTGTTGAGGTCTCGGTAATCAACACACAATCGGAGAGTACCGTATGACTTAGGAACAAACACTACAGTTGCACCCCAATTAGGAAAGCTAGGTATGATCAGACCCTTCCATAGCAATTGACGAGTTTGATCACCCAATTCTTCTTTTTCTTTTAATGTCATTCTTTGAATTGAATGTACTACTGGCCTGGCATTCGGAATTAGATCAATCCTAAATTCAATTTCTCTTTGCGGTGGTAAGCTTTCGACTTCTTCAAACACATCCGCATAGTTTTTAACGACAGGAATCTTCTCTAACAAAGTGGGAATAACTTCTAACGCAGACCAAAACTCTTTCCTATCGGTTTCTAAGCCACAGCATGGTATAGTAATATGCCCAAGCTTTGTTTTAATCTTTACTTCTCTTTTGGCACATTTAACGTTGGCCTCGTATTTGGTTAACCAGACCAGTCAAAGTATAATATCAAATTCGGAAAAGTTCATGACGATCGGATCAAAAGAAAACTTGTAACAAGAATAAGAGACCGACACTCTACAATATGAACTGAGAACAATAGAACCTCCTATCGGATTATGAACTCTAACCGATTCTTTAAGCTTTTTTAGATTTAACTTTAACTTTTTAACAGTGTTACTTGCAATAAAACTTTGTGATGCACCAGTGTCAAATAGTACGGAAACAGGAATATTTTTAATAGTAAGGGTAACTCCCAAAACATCGGGTTTACCTGCTCCCGGAGTAGCAGCTGGCGGGTTCATCCCGTCATATACATGTGCAACCTGTGAATTCTTCAGCAAAGGACAATTGGTCTTTATATGCCCCTTTTGATGACAGTTGAAACACTCTCGCCTATCACCAGAATTCTGACTCGAGCTTGCTTGGGTGGTCTTCTGCCGCTTCGTAGCGGTGCATACATTGGAGTAATGGCCAGCTTTACCGCAGTTGTAGTAACTTCCCCTGGATGGCCTATTTGTTTGCGGGTTGGCATTTGCTGCTGTGTTGCTTGATTTGGGATGCCTTTCTGAAGTCTTGCGCTTTTTGCCCGATTGACTCTTAGCGTGATCTACTTGCATGTTCCTCAAATCCAAGCTCTCATAATTACACACCATATCAACCATGTCGGCGAATGCAAGCATAACGTGGCTCATTGCCCTATTATGGTACTTACGCTGAAGTCCATGTATGAACCTCTTATTCTTCGCCTTAACAGTCAGAATGAGCTCTGGAGCATAGCGGTATAGCTGAGTAAACCTGTTGAGATATTCTTGAATGCTGCAATCTCCTTGTTGGAGATTGGCAAACTCATCATGCAAGCGCTCCATCTCTTGCTCGGGAATGAACTTCTCTTTGAATACTTCTTTGAAATCATCCCAAGACATTTCTACCTCTTGCTCGTTCAAGGTACTGGCTTCCCACCATAGTTGTGTCTCATCTTGCAATAGCCAAGTACCCATAAAGCTTTTCCTATGATCATCAAGACCTAAGCCTCCAAAGATCTTCTCACATGTTTTTAGCTAACCTAAGGCTTCAGTAACAGTGCACGTGCCAGAGAATGTCTTGCCTTCAAGGTTCTTATACTTCTTCGCCACTCGGTCTAAATCAAATGGTTACGGGGGTTGTGGTTGCAGAATCAAAGGCTCCTCGGCAACGGGAATATTCCCCCATCCTCTGCCTCGGCCTCCTCTACCTCTAGCTGCTTAGTTAGCCATCTAAGTCAGTTCTGTACAAGGAAGAAAGGAGTCAAGCTCACAGAAACGATAATTTTAAGATATGGTAAAAGCAAAAGAATATATGGAAAGATAACGATGTACTGATCAAATTATTTTGCTATTCTGCATAGCTCATTCTAGGACATTACTAATCCTATCTCTAATGAGCTACTCGCCTTAGAACATTATTGATTCTATTTTGACGAGGTGTTTAATGTGTTAAATTCCAGAACTAAGATTAACCAAAGCTCTGATACCACCTGTGACGATCCCAAAACCCCGTATCACGGAATTAAGGATAATCATTGGAATATAACACATTAATCATCATTAGCAGAGAACAGATAATAGCATAAACAGAAAATAGAATAATTTACATCAATATGACAGCGGAATCATAATATGTAATAACATCAGAGTAGCACAGTGTAGGATACAACTTAGTACATAAAAGGAAATGATCAGTCTACATCAAGATCACTGAGACATATACATCATAGATACATAATAGAAGTAAATCTGTCTACATCGCGATAAGCGGAATCATATACATAAGATACTAATGGCGGAATGTCAAATAGCCAAAATACTGAGAGATCTAGTCTTTGCCATACAAGCCAAAAGGTGCACTCCATGCTACTGTGCAAAAGCCAAAATACAACCTGTCACCTGTCACTAAGCTGCCCGTGTGAAAATAAGAGCACCCGAGTTTGAAAAGTGAAACAAACTATGAGTCAGTCATGAAACTGGTATGAGAAATTTACTTAACTGTTTAAACAACAATAACAAGGCAAATCATAGGACCACGCCACTTTCGCGGAACGGGTTTACTCCAGTGATTGTCAGTGCATGAGATAAAGTAAATCTTTTGAACAACGTGATGCTATTTATAAAAATGAAGCCGTTATAAGAATCAAGTCCCATCACACAATGCAACACACGCCGAAGGATAGAGTTTTACCTTATAATGGCCAAAACATGCTTAATACGTGTAATGCAAAATCATTTGATATTATTACTAGTGCATTTATGTTTCAAAAACAAATTCAATCATAAATATCAATCCTAGACGGCATAAGTGCCCCATACCACTATGTCGCTATATATAAGTTACAATCAAATCTGTAATTTCGTATTGGAAATTCGGATTCCGTCATGAGTCAGGCCAGGGATGGTTCCTCACCACTTCGAGACACTCTAGCAAATGCCTCAGGATTCCCCGCAGAGAACCCTTGGGTCATCAGGGTCGGTCCTCTCTTATGTTTGAGGATTGGTTATTCCTGAACACGCGTTTCCCGGTCCTATCGGACCCATCCATCGACTCCTTAGAGACCGATATAACCAAGGCGCCTCGCATTCCAACATCCACAAAGGTATAATAAACAACAATGTCAGGGCTAGTAAAACGCTGACACCACCCATAGCTATAAAGAAACGTCGTGCACTCCCTACAGTCACGATCTCGTTTTTGACTCATACCGAGGTGTGAGGCTTGCGAATTAACGCCATACACAAAGCTACGCTATACCAAAGCCATGCTTTGATCATCAACCACATGACTCTGCTTTTCAACAAAAGCCTTGATCATTTGCATCTTTGCATTCCACGCTGTCAATCCACACCATACCACTGATATTTATCGATATACAACCTCTGAACTCGTACGTCTCAGAGAAAGGCGTTAAGCAAGAGAATAAATTCTCCACCACCAAACAAATGTATATTTAGTAGAGATCAACGAATACAGCACAAAATACACGTCAGACACACATCCATTTTCAAGTCCGTTCTGGGTCTGAACAAAACCGGAGGCACCTTATTCCTCGTTCCATATGTCCAATACGGAAGAGAGGCCCTCGCACATCCGGACGATCAACAAGTACGTACAGACCACTACCACTGTAACCTCGTCAAGGGAACTACCCATCTCAATGGCATCAGTAGTAATCTACACGATGTGAAGATCACCAGTCTTGCACCAACTTCATATCTTCGACATTTATTCGTCGATCAATTATTTGAAATGAGAATTAACATGGATTTTTCGAATAATTCACGTATATTAGAATTCAAATCAATTCTGTCCATGGTTAAATTATTTGACATCCACATTTCAGTTCTTTATATATTTTCATGTCAAACACATTCAACCATCAAATATCAAGCAAACCATGTAGAATCGGTTTATTTCCATTCCATGTCGCTTATAATATTTTAAAATGATATATCGCTATTTTTATTTACTTAAAAATAGCGCAATTTAATTAAACGACGTTTCAGGCCATAACGTGGCCCTAGCGCTGTTTTTCTCTAAATTTGATTTACACATTTCTCAAAATCTAACCGTCGGATCTTAACGAAGTTAAGTCCGTTGGAAAGATCTCTCCAAAACGAACCCAACAGTTTCGGTTTTGGGAAAATCCGATGGTCGGATATCTCGTTATAATCGTTTAAAGTTACAATTTCAAAACACGAACTGCATCGTCGTTATTCTTTTTATTTAATTTATATTTATATATATATAATTCACTCTAGCGCTGTTTTTATTTAGATTTGAATTAAACATTTCACACAATCCAACCGTTGGATCTTAAAAAAATTTATATCATTGGAAAGATTTTTTCCAAAGCGAACCCAACGGTTTCAGTTTCGGGAAAATCCGATGGTCGTATCTCTCGGTATAATCATTTAAAATTACGATTTCAAAACACGAATTGCAACGTCGTTATTCATTTATTTAATATATATATATATATATATATATATATATATATATAATTCATTCGATGATTTCCATATCGTTTTTCACTTTAAATATTTTACTAATGCCTTTAAATTTCAGAAAATTTCGCCATAACCTCCTTTGTACGGGGAAGGGTTTGGAAATTTATTAGGCCGTATTAGGCACTCAATAAATCCTAAAAAGCATGCACATATTTATAGTGATATATTCTGGTGTCCACAGGGGAGTGTGTATAGATCATAACTCCAGAGAATAAATTCTCGTCACCCTATAAATGGTTTTTGTGCCTTAATGACTAGAGAGACGTGTTTATTGTCATCTCCAGACCCGTGTGGGTTTTTTTATTAATCTGGCAATTTACGGTTACATTTTATATAATCCATATCAGTCTTCAGTTCAACCTGAAATATAGTCATCGCCATACAAGCTTCTCGCTTGTATGGTAAATCTTCAGCCTCGTCGCATAAGCTCCAAATGTTTATGTGGTATATAATAGGGTATGCTATCTTCAAGAAGTATGCCATGTAGTGTAGTTCAAAATTAATTGTTACTATCCTATGGCGACGTTTATTATTTCACACAGAACAACCAGCACTCCGCATCCAATGGCATTCACAGGAGTTTATATAATAATAAAATCACGCAGCCAACTCATTAAGGCTTACCTATTTGTCGGGCACACAAATATATTCTTTACTCAATAGCTAATCCGTATTCATGTTCAACATATGTAAATATATGCAGAACCAAGCTAAAAATAATATTTCTAGCGAACAAATGTTTATTTCAACACATGGTTATTTTTAACACTTCATATATAGAATAAAAATGATATTTTTGGCGAACAAAAATATGTTTCAACACACGTGTATTTTTAACAAGTCATATACATGATAAAAATGATATTTTTATCGTTCAAAATACTTATTCCACACATGAATGTTTTTAGCACTTTATATTCACAAGAAAAATGTAAATTTTACTGTCCAATCCTTTAATTCAACACATGAATCCTTTTCGACGCATAAATATTTTATATAGTTTATACATGTAATGAAATGATATTTTTATTGTTAAAACAATATATTTTAAACAATAATATTTTATACACTTCATGCATATAATAAAAATGTTATTTTTGGTGTTAAAATAATTTATTTAAAACACTAATATTTTATATAGTCCATATATATGATAAAAATGTGATTTTTATCTTTCAAAGAATTTATTCAATATATGAATGTTATGCAACACATGAATATTCTCAACACGTGAATATTTCAACACATGCATATTTCATATACTTCATACGCATAATAAAAATGTGATCTTTATTATCTAAACAATTTATTCGACACATGAATATAATCCAACACATGAAAATAATTCAAACACGTAAATATTAGTGAAAATTTCGGCAGCGTAACGGTAGGGGGTTTAAAACCGGCACCGTCCCGAGTACGGCTTCTCGCACTACCTTAGGCCTCGCGGCGTTCCATAAGGGGCTTATCTAAATGATTTAAGATCAATTTCATATAATATGAATTTTCCACAACAATTCCCATTTGTTTCAACCATAAACAATTTCTTTCAACCACAAACAATTATTTCCAACCATTCGCATTTCAACTAATTTTCAACCATTCGCATTATCAACCAATTTTCACGCCAGCTACACTCAATTCATATCGTCCATGGTTTGTGGACGAGGGGAGTGTGTGTGTGTATATATATACGTATATAAATATATTTCATTTCTATTTCAACACATATATGATTCATACAATGCATGTATAATTTATACATCGCTCATATAACTTATACAACGCTCATACATGAGGTGTACAATGCATATATAATTTATTCTTCGCTCATATAATTCATACAACGCATTTCCATTCCAAATATGAATTTAAAAGTCTCACATCGATTTTAATCCTTCTGAAAATTGTAGTGAGCTCAGAATACGTTCTAGCTTCTTCTAGAATGTTGATGATGTCGCTACGAGTCCGATGTCTCCGGTTTCATTGGATTTCGACAATAGCAAAAAGATATGATTTTTATTTGAAAAACATGATTTGCAACACTTAAAAGTGTTATAATCAGTTGAATATATTCTAGGCCATTACCTCAGCTAAATAGCTCGAAAATAGGTTTCGATCTTTTGCCAAATCTGTGCAATGATTGAACGATCGGCCTTCACCACAGCGAAGGGGGAAGCACGCGCGCATGGAGGTGGGGCCTTACTCGATCTGACGTGGTAGGAGGGGCGGCGCTCCGAAGTTCGGGTCTTTGAGGGGCTCGTTCTCGATGTAGGTGCGACGATAGGTGATGAACCTTATATGGATTTTAATAGGGGAAGGAGAGCTTCAAAAAGTTCCAGAGGGGCAGGGTCTGATGCGAAGTGGATTCGTCGGAATATGGACTGCAACGGAAGAGCACCCTCCGTCGTCGAGCACAGGTTACGGGGGAGGGGGGTTTCTGATTTTTTTATAAAATTAAATAATAAAAGAAAAAATCCTATTCGTCGATATTTATATTAATTCAAAAATTAGGGGTTTTTCCATACGAACTCCAATTCAAACCCAACGACTATTGCCCCTAGCTAAATACCCTTATTTCGAACACAATGGAATATGTTTCGTAAGCTCATTCGACTGTTATAGTCAGTTATTCTTCAAATTAAAATATAAAACATTCAAATTTGGATTTGAACGTACATTTTGGTTTGCCGGGGCCACATACTGATTCCAAAAATTCCCGACAAATAAATCTAGCTATGTTGAGAAGATACGGTCCCAACAAAACTGATTTCGTCGAATTCTGAGACCATTTAAAAAATGGCCATTTTCTGGTCGATCCAATTTGACTGAAATCAACCAATCACGTTTTCCTTTGCCACACTCACATATTAATTCCAAAAATTATGGAATTTGAAACCTAGCAATAAATTGACATCCCGGATCCAACAAAAGTGGTTTCGTCAAAAACGGAGGTCGTTTGCAAAATGTCTATTTTCAAGGGCTATATTTATTCCATTCCGACCATTCTGAATATTCAACTGGCCATAACTTTTGATTTCCGCTATGAAATTTCGATTTTTCAGATTCAATAGAATAAACAAATTTAAATATTTTTGGTTTCTCTAAAATCCGTTTTATTTTGCATCCTGTATGTTCAGTCAAAGTTCGATTTCAAATTTTCAAACTGCCTCGCTATTTCCAACCCGTTATTTAATTAAAATAAATTATTCCCATTTACTCCAAATTCAATAAAATAGCCAAATTACAAATTTTAAATTGGCTCGGATTTTCCAGGTTGTTACAATAAAAAGGGGATTTTATGGATGTAGAATGATATTCTCGAGTTAAAAAAGGAAATGGAAATTGGAGTTTTGGAATGAGGTATTCTAAAAAGAATAAAGGAGTTATTGTTTTTCAAATAATGAAACAAAGTGGTTTCGTAATGTTATTTTATGAGTAATAAGTTGAATAACTTTCCCAATTATAGAAAATGAAGAATGATGGGGAAAATGTTTTGAAAAGAGAGTTAAATGGAAATTGAATATGGTTATAAGATAATTTTCTTAAATATTATAATTAAATGGTCTTGAGATCATTTTTATATTAAATAAGAAGTAAATACAGTATTTAAAATATTGAAAGGTTTATAAGTTTTATTATTTTTAATTAAAGAGGCCAGGTGATGCTGAATACTGAATCAGTGAACTCGTTTTATTTCCATGATTGAAAAAACTATTTATTTTGATAGTTAAATAACTGACTATCAAACCTGACCAATACGATTGTTGGTATGGAAAGACCGGGATCGAATTTATATTCGAAAACCATTCCGGCCAACAAATGCGTGATGATATCAGAAGATGATCGAGATGGAGCATTGAAGACCGTAGATCTTCAGAAACGGAAGAACTACTAATAATCTCCGGTTTAGCGGCCAGAGATATACTATAATTCTATCGTGGTTGGAATCTACGGATTACAAGAACCACTCGCTACTGATCCTTAGGGTGATACCTATATAGGATGTAGTAGGAGGCAGGGGTGAACATTTGGTTGGTTTGGTTTATCCGATGCTGAAATTTGTCAAACCGAACTAAAACCAATAAAAATGAAAACCAAACCAAACCAACCAAATTAAGTTTGGTTGGTTTGGTTGGTTATCCGATTAAACCGAGCTTAAAATATTTTACAATTTGTGTATGGAATATTCAATATAATCTGGAACAAATTATAAGTATATGATTAGAGTATTGTTATTTATGTTTTTTATTATTTATAATATTAATTTTGACACAAAGGTGATGATTAAAATTTACTTGAATAACTAAAAAAACCTAAAATATTTATTATGAAATCGATAATTTTGAAACTACAGTAAAAGTTCGGTTAATTTGGTTAAACCGATAACCGAACTTAATATTTTTCTGGTCCGATTACAAACCGATTTAATTTTAAAACCGAACCAAACCGACCAAAATAAATTGGTTTGGTCGGTTTATTTGGTTTAACCGAATAATGCTCACCCCTAGTAGGAGGGTGCCTTCATTTCATCCTGTTCCTGGGTGACTTGTATGGACGAATGTCTAACAAAGTATTTCCAAAGAATCACGTACGTTGATTTCTTCAAACGTATTTATGTTAATGGCGTAGAAGACTGGACACCTTCTCTTAGCTAAATACGCAGAATATTTTTGTGGACGTCAATTAGTGATATTCAGCGGAATTGATGATGTGACATTCAAAGTGAACGGTGGCCAAATGTTCAGAAGGAAATTATAATAAATAAATAAATTTGACCTCTAGCCTTATCAACCTGGAAATGGCACATAATCGGGTAGGTCACATGGCTATGTGGGTCGTACCCATCAAAAGGGTATATTCATTTCCTAATCTAGAGAAATCAAATGCCTTCGGTTGTCCCTTTTTGTTCTTGTATGTATGCTATCGGTTCGGTTGGCTGGCCCCCAACCGTGGTAATGATATATTCGGTACTCTTAAGAGAAAGCGAGGGGCTGGTCATGTTTAACCTGGGTTGCAAGGTTTTCTTGTTGAACCCCAATGTATTCATCTCCAGAGGTACATTGTCGGGAAGGTGGTCCCATACCTTGCCAGGAAATCCATTCTCCAATAAGCGCCCGCGATTTTGATTGTATATTATGTATGTAGAGTGTGAGATGCAAGCATTCTACTAGATTAATATTTATTTGTATTTAGCCACTATTATAATATCAGAAAAGATATTGATTTCAAAAATGTTTTGGGTTATCGTAAGGTAAAATCCATCCGTATTTATGTGTGGATTCGGTCTTACGATTATCCTTTTCTTTCGAAAAGATTTTGATGTTAAAATCAAGTTGTGTGATGCCTTTAAACTTAGTGAGTTTTTCTCACTCTGGTTCACCAGACTGACCCGGTGTTTGTAATGCTCAGGTTAGACCGAGGTGTACAGGTCGAGGTTATCGAATGCTGCGAAGTCCAGAGACGAGCTGGATGTGTTCAGACGTACGATATTATACCATATATGATTGTTATTCCGCTATGCGTTGTATATGAGGACAGGTTATTATAACTGTCCAGGTGTGTTGATGTACTCTGATGACTGTAAGTTTTATATAAAGCTCTCAACAAAGATATACTTCTATATTATATTTTGTTCCGCTGCGATGTGAGACTCTATGTTGTGTTAGTTCTTCTTCTTCTATTCTAATATTTCTTTCTTGTCTCATCCTCTAGTTTATTTCTAATAGCTATCTGCTTTTCTGTATAAATTGAGATGACATGGATTGATAAATGTCGGCTTAAACTGTACTAAAAAGTGGGTCGTTACACTTGGTATCAGAGCAGTTGTTTAGTAATAACCTTGATTCTGTGGTATAACTCGATAGAGATGGGGTTAGTAATGCCCTAGATTGAGTTGAGTGTATATATTTATGAGAGCGTATTTGTAAATTTTATTTACAAATGTTTTGTATTGTGTCATTTGATCGGTTCGATTTAGAACTGGCAATGGACACGATATTATTTTGTAAAGAGGGTAAATGAAATAATTTTACCCAAAATATACTTTTGTATAGAAAAGAAATAATTTTATTAAATTATTGAGATACTGGCGTGTTTGGTTGATTTGATTAGAATTCAAATTGGATTTAAAAATTTTGAATGATTTAATATAACCCGAAGAGATTTCACATATGGAATTTGTAATGAGAATTTTAATTTGGAATTGAATAGAAAGATTTGAAAATTGAATTAATAATAATTAAATGAAAATCAATCTGGTATTAATTGATTAATATTTAAATATGAAAACCCAAGTGAAAATAATCAAGTAAAGATTGATGTTGAATATAAATTCAATGGAATGCTTTGATTGTGAATTGTTTGTTGATTGTTTGTTATATTGGTTAGATATGAATTCATCAATAACTCAACAATTGTTGAATGAAGTAAAAACTAAATTCTAGTATAATAATGTGAATGAATCGAATATGGTTTGAAATTAATGATTTAACCCTGTATTTGCACTTGAATGATGGTATATGTTGAATTTTGGAAATTGGTTAGTTAAACTTTTGATTTATGAAGTGTTATTAAATTATTCCATGTATATGCTACTTATATGATAAATTGAGTTAAGTACAAGTGCTAGATGGCCATGGGTATTGTTTTGGTTGCGAATATTGCACGTAAATTGAGTAGTATACTCAATAGTGCTTGTAAAAGGTACGCCTACGCGAAAATATGAATTTTGGGTTTTGGTTTTGGTTTTCCGACCGTGTGGGTTGATGTATATATACTATTAGTTCCTGCAATATCACAGATGTCACTCCGTACAGGGGAGACTCTAGCGAATTTTTCTAGGAATTTAAAGTGTTAGAAAATTTTGGATATTTTTGAAAATTTTGATTTACAATAATAAATTGGTTTTCGATTCATAATAAATTGGATTTTAAATTATAATGGGTTTATAATATTTTTTCTAGCTTAGTAATTTTGGGGACGAAATTCACTTAAAGGGGGAAGATTGTAATGTCTCGTATTTTTTGTAGTCAAATATTTAATTTAATTTATTATTTTAAATATTTTTTTTGAATTATAAATGGATTTAAAATATATATATATTCGTTATATAGAGAAATTTGAACGTTAAATTATATTTAATTTAAAACGAGCTCGAAATGGCGCTGCAGTTCGTAATATGGAGTTTTGACCTTTGATTGGATATACAGGACCCATATAAGTCGGATTTCTGTGAAACAAGAAACATGCGAATCTTATTGATTATAATTTTCATATGAAAGAGAAAATTTTATATTTCGTGTTATAAATTTTTAGTTATGTCCAATTCAATTTTTAACATAGTCGCTATGTAAATTGTTATTAAAATATAACGTTTATTTAGTACATTAAAAGGGAAATTTAAATCGTTTAACTCAAAATTGACGATATTGAGTTATGTAAATTATATTTGGAATTGTATATATATTATGTTTGGATATATATATATGATAAAAATAATTTATTATGATTTATTTGAATTAATTTGGAATTTAAAAAATATTTTATTCGATATTATTTGAGCGTTAAAAATAGCCATTTTTACAAACGATCTCGGTTTTCGATTAAATTAGTTTCATTAGAACCGTATCATTAAATTATTGTAAAAAAATCAAACTTCATGGCAAATCGGTATCGTATGTGACTTCGATGGCCGAAAACGTCTCTGTTTCTATTTAATTGTTTAGATTATTTAGACAGGGGTAACTTTTAACGAATAAACGACTGGTCAAACAAACTCCAAATGTAGTGAAACAAGATTCATTGAATCCGTTAGGAAGAGGTCTAGTAAAATATCAAGGCCTCAAATTTATTGGATTTTTTTTGTAATTATAGGAAATTTAAATGCTTGATTTTTCATCGATAATTATAAAGAACTTTTCACAAACGACCTCGGAATTCGACGTAACATGTCCTATTGGGTCTGGAATATTTTTTATGCTAGGATTAGTGTTTCATCTCGAATTAGAAATCATATGGGATGTTAATTTTATGAAGAGCTAGGTGTAAGTTTCATGAAATTAAAATATTATTAAATTTAGCCCAACTCCTTATATATACCCTACGTTATCTCATTTGGGAAAAACCTAATTGAATGGTCAACCATTCTTTCCGCCACCACTCAAGTAAAATGAACAATCCCTAAGCTTCCAACCTTTCTCCATTCGAATTCCAAAATCCATTCATTAAAATACAAAACTCATAACTACGATCTTCTTCCTTTCATTGAGATCTTCATTTCTACTGGTGGAGATGCTTTATAGTGCAATGAATTAAGCAAATTTCTGTTTGAAGCAGTGGCAGTTTGGATGCAAATAAATGGTGAACGGGGTCATCAATTTGAACGTAGTTTCAAGCGTTGGTCGGAGGAGTTTTGGCATGGGTTGTTGGGCGGTTAGATCGATGCACGGTCATCATATGGAGGAGCAGTGGAGGAACTTTTCTGGCGAGCACGGTATGCGTTGAAACGAGGAAGCTTTGTTTGTGGAATTGGAGATAAAGAAGAAACGGGTTAGAAGAAAAGCAGGAACGAAGTGTACAAAAGAGGGAGCACGGGTTTGGATGCTTGGGCTAACGGCAATGAACAGAGGATGAAAACAAAGGGTATCAGCATAAAATTAAACGTTATAAATTTTAAAATAAAGTCCATAATAGTTTAATTAAATTGTAAACAAATATAGGTGATGTTCTCGCTGGGATTAAACGAAGAGGAACGAAGCTGAAGTTTTGGGAACGATAATAAGGGGACAGAGATGTGTATAGCTTAAACGATGGAATTAGATAAAGGCCTGTTGATCGTGAATTCAAAGTAACTTGGTAATTAAATTTAGTTAATCCATAACTAAGCAGTTAATTTTATTGTAAAATTATTAAAATTATCATTTATACGAATTCAGGAGCTGGCAAAAATATTGGGACAAATTCGAAAGAAAGCCTGGGAGTTAGCAAAGAAGGATCTGCCTCGTTTACACATTTACAAACGTAATTAACTGACTAATTTTTTTAGAGTTTAATTAAGGAAGGGTTTAGTGTATTTAATCATACTATTGAATTATATAGGAGCACGCATGAATTCAGCAACAAAGGGGAATGCTGGAATCAGCCTTATTATTCTCTAAACAATGTAACAAATCCTAATCGAACATAATTAGTTTAATTAATATGAGATTAGACAGAAAACTAATTAGTTATTTTGCTTAATATGTGGCAAATCGTCGGGTTTGTTCTAAAGGAAGTGGGAAGGATTATAATAAAAACCGGTCCTGATATTTCAAGCTAATGTAATGTTAATTATAACCAAATTTTTTAGAGTAAGGGAAATTAGTTAATTTAATTATGATTGTATGCTAAATATTTGTAAGTTTTTGGTAACCTTATCAGAATCGAATAAAACAAGAGACACTGGAACCATATCGAAAGACACAACATGCTGGAACAGAATAGGAATGGATGGATTTGGAATCAATGGTGGTTTTCAGTTAAATTAAACACTTGTTTGATTTAACTGAACCGAACTGTTTTAAACAGTGAATCAAATCAAGGTGAGTTAAAGTTACTCAGTTCTTCCCACTTATATTTTATATAAGTCGGGTTTTATCTTGTGTGCTATGGTTTGCTAATGGTTGCTAATGATAATTGGTTGTTTGTTATTTATATATTGATTGAATTTCTGAAAGTAAACGTTGTTTAATTTCAGTGAAAAACCAAATTGTTATTTTAACGGTTGGTCCCAATCAAGGTAACTTACCTTGTTGGCCACGTGTAACGAACCGATAATTTCGACATCTTTAATTTCGAAGTGAATTAGATTTCGAAATTTAATATTTTGAAATATGTCTGACTAGATATGACATCCAAATCTTATTTTCGTGTTAAAAACGGGCAAAAACAATCAGTATCATGAAAGGTACCGTCGTCCGTTTCGTGAATGTGTTTGCATGTGAACGCACTTGAATCCGTTTTATCTTTTAAAGGGTGAAATAACTATTATGTGGTAAATATATTTATTAGATTGATCACATTTGTAACATACTCTTGTAAAATTTATATCCATAACAATTGACGCTCGTTACCTGGTTCAACATCTGTTAACATTTCACTGACATTTCAACACGTTACCTCTTTTCGTCCTTGGGTCTTCCACGCGTCCTTTATGTTGGATGTTAGAAGAAAATAAAAATAGTAAGTAAGAAAATTTATTTATACTTGTGTAAATATATATGGAGACTTTACACTTGTCCCGGTTGGTGTAAATTCATTCGCCACGTGTGTTGAAAAGTTACCAAGGATCACCACGCGTCCCCTGCCTTTGTACATACAAAACCCCTTTTTGTTCAAAACTATGCCTTCTTCATTTTAGCTCAGCCAAATCAGTAACTCCCGAATCAAATTAAATGGCCGACGCTTGAGGCAATCGGTCCGTTCCTCCACCACAAAATCATCTCCATCGCCGTCATCAAGACACACCGCCACTAGAAGGCTTCGTACCCTTGACCACGGTGAACCCTTGCTCCACCATAGCAAGTTGTCCCTCTTCCGACTCTATAAATCGAGACCACAAGTCACCATTGCGGTTCAACCAACATCGCTCAAGCCACCAGCGTCCTACCCGAGCTTGTCACCTCCTCCGAATTCCCTTGTCCCTTCGACCAAAGACCGTGGCCTTCTTCCTCTTGGTTAACAGGAACCATAACGAAAAAAAGTGAAGCGAAGCCGAAATCGTGTGCAGATCTAAGGTAACGAGGACCACCGCAGTCGCTCCTGGAGACTGCGCACTGACCAAGTCAGTTTGACCTTGGTCCCCACTTCGTTATCTCGAGCTGGCCTTTGTCCATCGTAAGAAAATTTAGTCTAGAATAGAAGGGAGAAGTGTCAAAAGTCGATGCTACTTGTCTGTTAGTTC
This sequence comes from Allium sativum, assembly GCA_030737875.1. Classification (NCBI taxonomy): domain Eukaryota; kingdom Viridiplantae; phylum Streptophyta; class Magnoliopsida; order Asparagales; family Amaryllidaceae; genus Allium; species Allium sativum. The sequence continues at coordinate 965,789,254 of CM060922.1, read as the reverse complement.
ACCAACAGTCATCGTCGCACCATGCATGAGTCCAGAACCAAGGCCGGAACCTGCAAGCGCCACCTGCCACCGTAATGAAACCATTGCCTCGCTGGTCGCACACCCGGTGTTCAGACATATGCCTGAGAGACTGTTTGGATTAGCACAAGCAGAAATTGTTGGGTCTAGCTTTCAGGTTTGGGTACAGTGGATATCCGACTAGTTACTACTATTCGATGTCAGGCGAAGCATAGGTATATCCTCCTTTAGTTGCAACTATACGGAGAAATATATATATATATTGAAGTATGTGCTCAGTTTGGATTTAACAATGGAAGTTATCGTTGTTATTTTAGGTTTCGTAGTTAGTCGGATTCTGTCATGCTTAAATTTTATTTATGTACATGTGTATACGTATGTACATATGTATATAAATGATTTGGGTGTGGACTCATCACTTTGGATATCGAGTCGTGCCTCAATCCTATGTCTGTTTCATAAGTCATCCTCTTCGCCTCGAAGGTGAGTTTCTACTCACTCACAGACTAATATTTTCTTTTAAGTGAATTAAAGATTGAAATGTTGAATGAAATGTTAGTTTCTCTAGAATTGTTTGCTTCGTGATTGTGCACGTGCGACACACACTATTATATCATATGACATGATATGGATGTATGTTTGACATGTTAGGTTTATTTTTCTCATCATGCAAGTCCCCCTTTAGATTAGAAACCATTACGGGTTGAAATGATACATACCCGAACCCCTGTATATTCGAATCGATTTGGGATGCGGGTTGAAATGATACATACCCGAGATTTGAATATTTTAAAGAACGGATTGAAATGATAAATATCCGTATCACTTGACCATAGGATAGAAAATTTTATACGGACACCGTGATCAATAAAATAATTTTAAATAATTTATCGATTTTGGCAAGTTGAAATTTTAAGGAAATTTTATATACATCATAAAGAAAAGTTAAAAGAAATTTTGTGCAAATTATTCTTGAATTTTTATAAAGGGATCCAATTTATATGAAATAAGTTTTAAAGAGGGTTTCAAGTTAACACTTTAACTTTTATCTATCTAGATGAATTTTCATAACTTTACGTTATGATATGATAAATTTTGAGTTGAATAATTTAATGTAAAGATTTGCAAAGACTTGGGAAATGTTCAAAGCTTATTTTAATATATGATTTGTCAAATGAATTTTTGACACGGGAATGTAAGACGAAGTTTGTCAGAATGGAAGTGTTTAAGTTCAAGTATGAAAGAATATGATTATCTAAATCATGGTGAATATGGGTTTAGTTAACAAGTTATAATTTAATGGATCATATTTTGATTTACAACTAATGTTAAAGTTGTTTGGGGTTTATTATAAAAGAAAAATGGATATGTAATCCAAGGCAAACAATGATTTGAAATCGCTAATCATGAAGCATTGAATTTGAACTAAACAAAAGGGAATTTGATCTAAAGGTGAAATTTTGATGAGAAAGGAAATTGTGAAACTTGGATTTAGGTTGGATTGGATTAATATTTTTAATAGCACTATAAATTTTATAAAGGCAATTTTTTCGCATTATTTGATTTTGTAAGTATTCTTTTATAAAATAAATTCGATTACTTTAACTATATACACCTTATAATAGTTCCTACTACATGTATATATATGCATATACATTATTTTCAAATTTAATATAACTATACAAGTTTTCAAAACTTAATTCTTCCAAAATTATTTTATAATCCGAATAAAAGCTTTGTCCAATCCAGTCTAGTAATCCAAAGGGTGAAATAAAGAAATTCGAGCAATAGTGATATTTCGAGGAAGTTGAAAACTTTGAAACCAATGGTCGACAAAGGAATTTTTAATAGTAGAATTTGCAACCTTAATCGAACCAACTATTTGAGGAATTGATTTTGGGGCAATATAAGAAATAAATTGATTTGCGGTACTCGAAATATGATTTCAAAGCTAATGGTCATGGTGCGAAAAATGTAAACGTTTGGTTGTTAAGGAGACCAGAGTCGGTAAGTGGCATACTCTCTGTCAGTGTCGATGCCACTTTAACAACTGTGTACGTGATGACGTATCCAGAACGAAGCATGATGATTTAGAGGCGAGTACTGGATTGAAGAAGGCGAACGAGAACGAAATGGCCTTGACCTTCGGGTCATAATTGAAATGACTAAAACAGGATCTATACCGTGACTAATCGACGTAGCACCTTTGATCGGACGCACTACTTCGATACCATTTCTATGACTATGTTGATGATTTGGACGCCCTTTTTGATTATGGGAGTGTGTTCCGAGGTGGGCGGTAGTGACTGCTATGCGTTACCACCGGTCAGGGAGTGTAATTGGTAGAATCCTACCCTGGTATTGCCTCGAGTGCCTTGTCATTTACCCTAGTGAGCCCCATACGATTTTGATTTGTATCGTACCTATGGAGTGCCCTCTGATGCCATCCGTGTTAGGTTGGGTTTACGGTACTGTATAGAATACGGTATTATAAACGGTGTAAGGGTAAAAATGTAATCCTGCTTACGCTATTTTCATTACATTTACTTTACTGAATAGACATTACAATAATAGCGAACTATTATATAGATATTAGTTTCGCGGAACCTTAGAGGATGGAAATCCCAAACATCCTTTAAGTTATTGTACATTTCAGTGGACACTTCATTTGAGTTAATTCACTTATATGAGACTATTAGTCCTGACTCGAGTAGTTTGTTTGTTTTATTTCTTGCAAAATGCCCGGGTCAGACCGAGTATTGCAGATTGACGATCTATCTATTAGAGCTTGAGTTTTGTTGGAGATCCAGTCAACCATCTTCTATGTCATGCAGTTATGGTCATCTTGGCTTATTGCCAAATATTAGCATGGTTCTATATTCCTTCTTCCGCTGTATCTATGTTTATTTTGGTACTCTGATATCATGTAAATTTAAAAGAATTGTAATATTGTATATATTTTTACTTCCGCTGTGAGCTACTCTGTGTACTGTGGTTGCGATTCTATGATGATTTGTATTTAAACTTCATAAGCAATAACAATCTGTCATTTTTGAACGGTTTGAGTTGGTGTAATTACCGACTTGAGGCAGTCAAAAAGCCAGGTCATTACAGTTGGTATCAGAGCTTTGGTTATACAAAGCTTAGCTTATGGGGTTGAAACACTCGTTAGAGATAGAGTAGAAATACTCTAGGATGAGTGAAATCATCTTGGAATCCTACCAAGAGAGCGTATTTTGGAAAATAGAAAAATATTTTAAATAATTTAAAAAGGATTTTTTTTGAACGGATTTTTCTATAAGAATAATTTGAAAATTTAGCCTTGTTATATATATATCTGTAAAAACCCGTAACTTCCCCGTAAAGGAAAGCGTCAGATAGTTCGAGAACAAACCACAGCAGAACGCATACAGAAGAACATTTCATTGTATATTACAACAATGCATCAGATTACAAGAATATACAGAGTATAAATGAATATTACACAGAAATATCAGAGATTTAAATTACATTAAAATACATCGCAGCGGAAAATAATACAATGCACAACTAGAAGGAGATATACGGATACAAAGCTTTCCGGATATCGTTCCAGCTGTAAACCAGGATCCTGTGAATATAAATCTGCAAAACCAAAGCTACTAGCTGCCCGTGTCAAAATAGGGGCACCCAGAGTTTAGGTTAAAACAATAAACTCCAGGTCAGTCATGGGACTGGTGTGAGAACTAAAACAGTTATAAATCTTTATTTTAAAGCTTAGGTAAATCAAGGGACCACGCCGTATAACACGGAACGGGTTTCCTCCCAAGAATACCAGTGCATAAAACAAACAGCGCAATGCTAAATAAAGAAAAATGAAGCTGTTATAAGACCCAGGTCCTATCACACAATGCAACGCAAGCCGGGGGATAGGGTTTTCCCTTATAACAGCCAAAGAATGCTTGATACGTTTAAATCAAATCATTTGATACTATTATAAGTGCATAGTGTATAAAACAACTTCAAATCATAAGTATCAATCATAGGCGGCATGGGTACCATATATCATGTCGCCATACTAGTTTTACAATTAAAACCGCAAATGTCGTATTGGAAGTTGGGTTATCATTTATGGTATGAACCGAGGCTAGGGGCAAGATCCTCAACCGATTCGAGACTGTCTAGTCCGAGCCTTAGGCAAGTACTCTGTCAAGCCTTTGGATCGTCAGGGCCGGTCCACCGATGTGGATTAAAATGCCTGAACACTGCGTTTCCCCGCCCTTTGGGGCGTAAATTTTATTACTAAAATATTTCGTTCAACACATGACCAATCTCAATGAATGAGTACTGTCAACACATGAACTTTTATTTTATAATATTCTTTATTTTTCAAATTGGAATGAGGCCCAATCAATTACCATATAAAGTTAATTATATGGATTTTCATACAACACATGTATATAATTACATTGAAAAATAATCAACCATCAACCAAAGTGCACTACACTGTATAAGCATCAAATATAGATATTCAACGCTTATAACAGCCTGTCAATCAATCGATCGACACATTTAATCAATCAGGATGAGTGAACTTCAAATTTCATCCCAACACCCGTGTGGGGTTTCAAACAATCAAACGCATATTTTATTTGTGCAGTTGGGCGATGTGTAGAATTTATCGTCCCAATCAATGTCATTCAAATAGGTGTACATAAACAAACCGTCCGGCTTATAAATGAATATTTTATTTTATTCACTTCACGTTAAAAATTTATATTTTTAACGATAAAACATTTTATTTCAACCTATGAATTTCTATTCAATTCATTTACACAATAAAATGATATTTTTATTTTCTAACATATTTTAGAAAATTTCGGCGGCATAACGGCACGATACTAGAAACGGGACGAGGCCTAGCCTTATCCCCGGTCTAGTGAAGGCCCACGCCATTCACACATCAATCAAATCAATTCGTTATGCAAACCACAAAACTTGGAGTAAGAGTCTAACCTAGCCTTACTCCTTCGCCTTATAACGGCGCACGTCTAATCCTAACCAATTTATCGATTCGATTTTTCACACCACAAACCACATTCAAACCAATATCGCAATCAATCACCAAACAGCCAAACAAACAAGTCCATGGTCTGTGGACGATTGTGTCGGGTGCTACTAAACACCGTCTGCATCCTAGTATATATATATAACTAGAAAATAAATTGAAGAGTGAGAAATTCTCACATATAGCTATCCTAGCTCCACGGCACTTCATTGGTAGAAATCTTCATCGCTATCGCATCTCCGCCATCTTCGTTGCTGTAGCTACTACATATGTAAAAGTCGAATTTTTACTTCGCTATTCCATATATAAAAAATCATATTTTTAATTCGAAGTTCAATAGATAAAAATCATATTTTTATAAACATAGATTCCGCCTTTTCCATTTTAAAGATCAAATCTTTTCTTTTACTTTTTAAAGTTTAAATCTTTTACCTTTCAAAATTCAAATCTTTTAAAACCTTTTAAAAATCAATTCAGTTTTAACTTTTTTTAAAAATCAACTCTTTTTAATCTTTTTAAAAATCAACTCTTTTTAATCTTTTTAAAAATTAACTCTTTTTAATCTTTTTAAAAATCAACTCTTTTTAATCTTTTTAAAAATCAACTCTTTTTAATCTTTTTAAAAAATCAACTCTTTTTAATCTTTTTAAAAAATCAACTCTTTTTAATCTTTTTAAAAATCAACTCTTTTTAATCTTTTATAAAATCAGTTTTATATTCCTTATAAATTTCATCATTATAAAAACCAATATTTTTATTATACGTTATATAATAAAAAAAAAAACAGAAAGGAAAACTGAATAAACAAACAAAATTAAATAAAGATACTTACAGTTAGATTTGATGCAAGGGGGGGTTTTGTTGTCGGAATCTGGGCTGAGGAATGGCGCAGAGGGTGAAAAGGGGAGGTCTGCCGGAGCTGCGACGGCGATGGAGGAGGGTCAGCGGTCGCGGCAGAATGGGTGCGTGGGCCCAAGGGTGCTGGCCGCCTCGATTTAAGGTTGTGGGGTCCCTCGCGTTCGAGAGAGGGAGCTGCTTGTCGTTGATTTCCGATGGAGGGGGAGGAGCTTCAAGACCTGGAGGAGGGGGCGGAGCTGAGGACGCGGAGGCGTGGGGGCAGTGGAGCGCCACCATCGACGATCGATTTGGGGGAGGTAGGAGGGTCAACGGGGAAGGGGTTTTCTGTAAACGGGGGCTCGATTTATTTTGAAGGAGAAAAGTAACGGGGGGGGGGGGGGGGGGGGGGGTTTATTGAAAACAATTTATATTATATTTATTTATTAATTAATTCCCATATATATTCTTTTTCATTTGAACACCAAACGAAACTCAACGACTGTCGCCCCTAGCTATCTACCCCCATTCCGAACACAATGGGACATGTATCGTAAGCTGATTCGATCGTTTGAATCAGTTTTCGTCAAAATCAACATATAACTCTATATATTGAATTTGAACGCGCATTTCAACTTACTGGGGTCACATACTAACTAGAAAAATTCCAGAAAAATATTTTCTAGCTTCGTATTGACGATACGGTCCTAACAAAACTAGTTTCGTCAAATTCTGAGACCGTTTGAAAAATGGCCAATTTCCAGTCGATTAAAATCAACTAAAACTGGTCAAACGCGTTTTCCTTTGCCACGCTCACTTATTGATTCGAAAAATTATGAAATTTGGAACCTAGCAATAATTTGACACTGCGGATCCAACAAAACTGGTTTCGTCGAAATCCGAGGTCATTTGCAAAATGTCCATTTTTAAGGGCCTGAATTCCATAGCGACTATTCAGAATTTTCAACTGGACATATCTTTTGATTCCCGATATGAAATCTTGATTTTTCGGATTCTTTGGAAAGATATTCACAATTAGATCCCATTATTTTTGGTTTCACTAAAATCCGGATTGTTTTGCACCCGGTACATTCAATTGAAGTTTGAAATCGAATTATCGAACTACCGCGCCATTTTCAATTCTATTTATAATTATATATAAATATTTATATTCTAACGACGACGCGTATAATATATACGTTCGATTTATATTCTAAATAAATTTCTCGTCGATATTATTTAAAATAATTCATTTTAAATAATCAAAATTCACTAAAATTGCCAAAATAAAAATTTTAAACTGGCCCAGATTTTCCGGGTTGTTACAATATCCTTGTTTAAATCCCGTTCCTTTGAACTCGTCCTTCTACGGAATCCTTCCTAAGTTAGAATTTTCCGAATCCGATTCTCGATCATGTTTGTCCCATCTTAGGAATCTGGTGTCGGTTGTTCCTAGATCTTGAAACTTCCTTAATATTTCTAATCGATCCTGGACAAATCCTATTGATTGGATTCGTCCGTTTGTGCAACTCCTAACTTATAATCTAACTTGGTCGAAGCGAATTAGGTTACGGCTTGAGAATATAAATAAACTGGGATAAACAACTAAGTGTTAATTTCTTAGTTGAATTGGAAATACAATGCATTGTGTTGTATGTGAATTTATACCCCTATATTAATGAAATTTCCTTGATCAAAATATATGTGAACCCATGAAGCTATATTAAGGAAAATTTTATATATGTGGGATTTGTGAATTGAAAAAAAATGATGACTTGGTTAAATTCTAAAATGACCATGAAAATAATAAAGTCATAGTGAAAATCCTAATCTTTGTTCTAAATTGGAAAGCAGCAATTTGATATTATAAGAATAGAGGATAGCGACTTGTGTAAATTATATAGGGTCACATAAGAATAAAACAAACACTGAACTTTAAGGCTTTGGAAATAATGTGTATTTGAAACCTAAAATGCTAAAAGAAACTGTAATCAAAATATGACAAAACAAATAAGTGAGAAAATAAATAAATTCCCCGCTTGTAATTGATATAACAAGATATGTTGGAAATATACCATTTCGGCGTATAACTAGAAAATTTTAAATAGGAATTCCAATATGCCTTTACTTTAAGGAGAAGTGGTTCAAATATGTAGTGATGCCAAAAATCGGACTATTGAGTACGTGAAGAATTTTGGGATATACGCCTAGCTAACCTATATACAAAGTCCTATACGTACTAGATAGGTATAAAATTTCACTCTAGATTCTTGGGAATAAATCTTGTGACGACTGCAGCATCATTTGAATTTATTTTCCAGTTTCGAAAGTGGGATGAATAAATAATTTCAGTTAAGACGTCGAATTTATACTTGAAACATTATTTTGAAATAATGTGAAATTTTAGTTAGAAATAAAAATTTGGATTTGAATAAATAAAATAAATTAGCATCTGCATAAAAGTTTATATATTCCGAACCTATGAGATTTATGGGATTTTATAGCTATAATTAAAGCAACCTGTGCCTCCTATATTTTGTAGAAGTAATTGAATCTTAGAAGTGATACGAATTAGATTTATAAGATGATAGAATTAAAATGTACTTTACAAGCAGGTTGGGTGCTAAGAGCGAATAAAATTATTTTGCCGAAACGAAAGAGAAATAGAAATTTTGTATAAATTTGACATGGATTTAGGAAGAGAAATATTTCAATTTTGGGATGTTAACTCAAGTGCTGAACTTACTTTAAGACAAACATATATGTTCTGAATTTAATTTTTGCTATCTGAAAGAATTTAAATAAAATTTGTACAAAAGAATTCATTGAATTCATAGGTATTACAAAATGAAATTCCGCCAGTAACCAAGTTATTTCAAGAATGACAATTTTAAAATTAACATTATTGTAATACTTAGTAATATGAAGAAGGAGATTATTGCATGATTGTTTTGCAAAAGCAAACAGGGATTTGGGAATAATAAATGAAGTTTAATTTTGAAATGACTGCCAACTTCAAGTAGCAGGCAAACCTTCTTATAACTTTAGCATTTAAAAGTTTTTCCCTTACATATGACGGTATACTTTGATTCTCTACTCTGAAGTCTCAATTACACATCTTAAAACATACCACTCATAATGTACATCACACATCTAATTCCCTCCCACAAATTAACACTACCAGATGACAGGTTAATCTCTCCATGTAAACAAATAAAGGAAGAATAACAGGCACACTTTATTGCCAGCTTTTATTTTTGGGTGAAGCTCAAATAAATATATTTTGTACTTGAAAAAAAAGAGAGAGTTGCAGCAGATGCTGCTTCCACAGACACTGCTAGAGAGGGGGCTGCTGCCGTAAGGCAGCAGCAATGAACATATAGGCTGCCACAGTGCAGCAGCGGAAAAAAAAACTGAAATGACAAGAGAAAAAAAACTGAAATGAAAAGAAAAAAAACTGAAAAAAAAAACTAACTAAACATTTATTGAATATTTTACTATGTTATTTACAGCATGAAATGGTAAATGTTGCAATACAAAGATATGTAATGCCTCAGTCTCTTACTTTCTTTTAAATATAAAAGTTTGTGAATATCATGCTGTATCATGAAGTTTCGAATGCAAAGTTATTAAGAGATTGCTACATGAATGGTTTATTAATTTTATAAGAACTACGAGCATGTGTGAATACATTGGATCTCGGTCATACTGATGATTTCAGACCCATGAAGTTTACTATATGGATTTTGTAAAGCAAGTAAAGAATGTCTGGTCAAGGGCGGGAGGCACCACGACTGAAGAATTAACATGATAATAAATCGGAATGAATTCATCATATGGAAAAGAAAAGAAAAAAAAAACTGAGAAATGTATATGCTGCCTCAGGGCAGCAGCAGCAATTTAAAACTGCACTATATATATATATATATATATATATATATATATATATATATATATATTTACAGCTGCTGTCATTAAGGAGAATATGCAGCTGACATTAGAAAAAAGGGGCAATAAAGAAAATATAAGCAGGGCAAATTCAAAAAAAAAAAAAATGAAAGCATGGAAAAAAAGGCATCATTAAGGGGAATATGCAGCTGACTGCAGGTTCATGCTGTGTATTATTTGATGTTTTATTCCTTTTGATAAGATATGCTTCTGCTCATTCTTGTATTCGCTAACATGATGTTCTTTTTTCTTTCACATAATACTTGTAAATATTTTGATAATGCATGAGAGAACTCTACCTGTATTGGTTTTGTGAGATGTTAGCAAAACGATGGACTCCCATTCAGAATGGTTATCGCTAAACCAATTATGTAAGTTGAACCGTCTTAAAGTGTTTGCCCAAATGTCATACACATAACGACATCCAAGGATGAAATGCTCGGTGGTTTCATTTCGCTAGTCATAGAAATGACATTTGATTGCGTAATTAAACAAATGAATAAATGAAGGTTTAGCAAATTAAAAATCTAAACAACTAGAATGATAAATAAATATGTAATTAAATGTTAAAGTTCAAACAACATAAATGACAATAGATTTGTGAATTGAAATGAGAATAAACTTAGTAAACATAATATAAATAACGTAAATAACAAGGAATGAAATGCAAATAAAATGCAAAAGTTTATGTATGAGAATGTAGTGAATTGGTATGGTAACCGATTTGTTTCATTTTCATTGTTATTGCCTTGTCATGTAAATTTATGTTATATGTTTCCTATGGTTATGTATATTATATATTTTCATGTTTCTCATTTGTTTGTTGAGGTTTTAGTAGGTTGCAATGGCGTGCTTTGTCTGTGGAGTCCGCTTTTGCGCCAAAACGCTAATAAAAATATGCAAATGCGCTTTAAAATGCCAAATAAGGTACGCATTTCGGTTTACATATCGCATTTGGGTTTCTTTTATTTTGTTTCCCCTATATTGGGATGCCTCATCGCGTGGATTAGATGTATATTGACATATATTGAATTTGTAAAATTTTCCGGGCACTCTGTACAAAGGAGGTGCTGCCGAAATTTTCCGTAAATCCGAGTGTCAGAAAATTTTTGAGTTTTAAACTTCTATAACTTAATTTTCTTTCTAAATACGTTTTAAACTAGGTATATGTATAGCTATATATGTTATATATGTAAACCCATACGACGTTCCTTTTCGAGGACGAAAAGCGCTAAGTGGGGGAGAATGTAACGAACCGATAATTTCGACATCTTTAATTTCGAAGTGAATTAGATTTCGAAATTTAATATTTTGAAATATTTCTGACTAGATATGACGTCCAAATCTTATTTTCGTGTTAAAAACGGGTAAAAAACAATCAGTATTATGAAAGGTACCGTCGTCCGTTTCGTGAATGTGTTTGCATGTAAACGCACTTGAAGCCGTTTTATCTTTTAAAGGGTGAAATAACTATTATGAGGTAAATATATTTATTAGATTGATCACATTTGTAACATACTCTTGTAAAATTTATATCCATACCAATTGATACTCGTTACCTGGTTCAACATCTGTCAACATTTCACTGACATTTCAACACGTTACCTCTTTCCGTCCTTGGGTCTTCCACGCGTCCTTTACGTTGGATGTTAGAAGAAAATAAAAATAGTAAGTAAGAAAATTTATTTATACTTGTGTAAATATATATGGAGACTTTACACTTGTCCCGGTTGGTGTAAATTCATTCGCCGCGTTTGTTGAAAAGTTACCAAGGATCACCACGCGTCCCCTGCCTTTGTACATACGAAACCCCTTTTTGTTCAAAACTGTGCCTTCTTCATTTTAGCTCAGCCAAATCAGTAACTCCCGAATCAAATTAAATGGCAGACGCCAGAGGCAATCGGTCCGTTCCTCCACCACAAAATCATCTCCATCGCCGTCATCAAGACGCACCGCCATTGGAAGGCTTCGAACCCTTGACCACGGTGAACCCTTGCTCCACCATCGCAAGTTGTCCCTCTTCCGACTCTATAAATCGAGACCGCAAGTCACCGTTGCGGTTCAACCAACATCGTTCAAGCCACCAGCATCCTACCCGAGCTTGTCACCTCCTCCGAATTCCCTTGTCCCTTCGACCAAAGACCGTGGCCTTCTTCCTCTTGGTTAACAGGAACCATAACGGAAAAAAATGAAGCAAAGCCGAAATCGTGTGCAGATCTAAGGTCACGGGGACCACCGCAGTCGCTCCTGGAGATTGCGCACTGACCAAGTCAGTTTCACCTCGGTCCCCACTTCGTTATCTCGAGCTGGCTTTGTCCATCGTAAGAAAATTTAATCTAGAATAGAAGGGAGAAGTGTCAAAAGTCGATGCTACTTGTCTGTCAGTCCACCAGCAGTCATCGTCGCACCATGCATGAGTCCAGAACCAAGGCCGGAGCTTGCAAGCGCCACCTGCCACCGTAATGAAACCATTGCCTCGCTGGTCGCATACCCGGTGTTCAGACATATGCCTGAGAGACTGTTTGGATTAGCACAAGCAGAAATTGTTGGGTCTAGCTTTCGGGTTTGGGTACAGTGGATATCCGACTAGTTACTACTATTCGATGTCAGGCGAAGCATAGGTATATCCTCCTTTAGTTGCAACTATACGGAGAAATATATATATTGAAGTATGTGCTCAGTTTGGATTTAACAATGGAAGTTATCATTGTTATTTTAGGTTTCGTAGTTAGTCGGATTCTGTCATGCTTAAATTTTATTTATGTACATGTGTATACGTATGTACATATGTATATAAATGATTTGGGTGTGGACTCATCACTTTGGATATCGAGTCGTGCCTCTATCCTATGTCTGTTTCATAAGTCATCCTCTTCGCCTCGAAGGTGAGTTTCTACTCACTCACAGACTAATATTTTCTTTTAAGTGAATTAAAGATTGAAATGTTGAATGAAATGTTAGTTGCTCTAGAATTGTTTGCTTCGTGATTGTGCATTTGCGACACACACTATTATATCATATGACACGATATGGATGTATGTTTGACATGTTAGGTTTATTTTTCTCATCATGCAAGTCCCCCTTTAGATTAGAAACCATTACGGGTTGAAATGATACATACCCAAACCCCTGTATATTCGAATCGATTTGGGATGCGGGTTGAAATGATACATACCCGAGATTTGAATATTTTAAAGAACGGATTGAAATGATAAATATCCGTATCACTTGACCATAGGATAGAAAATTTTATACGGACACCGTGATCAATAAAATTATTTTAAATAATTTATCGATTTTGGCAAGTTGAAATTTTAAGGAAATTTTATATACATCATAAAGAAAAGTTAAAAGAAATTTTGTGCAAATTTTTATTGAATTTTTATAAAGGGATCCAATTTATATGAAATAAGTTTTAAAGAGGGTTTCAAGTTAACACTTTAACTTTTATCTATCTAGATGAATTTTCATAACTTTACGTTATGATATGATAAATTTTGAGTTGAATAATTTAATGTAAAGATTTGCAAAGACTTGGGAAATTTTCAAAGCTTATTTTAATATATGATTTGTCAAATGAATTTTTGCCACGGGAATGTAAGACGAAGTTTGTCGGAATGGAAGTGTTTAAGTTCAAGTATGAAAGAATATGATTATCTAAATCATGGTGAATATGGGTTTAGTTAACAAGTTATAATTTAATGGATCATATTTTGATTTTCAACTAATGTTAAAGTTGTTTGGGGTTTATTATAAAAGAAAAATGGATATGTAATCCAAGGCAAACAATGATTTGAAATCGCTAATCATGAAGCATTGAATTTGAACTAAACAAAAGGGAATTTGATCTATAGGTGAAATTTTGATGAGAAAGGAAATTGTGAAACTTGGATTTAGGTTGGATTGGATTAATATTTTTAATAGCACTATAAATTTTATAAAGGCAATTTTTTCGCATTATTTGATTTTGTATCTTTTATAAAATAAATTCGATTACTTTAACTATATACACCTTATAATAGTTCCTACTACATGTATATATATGCATATACATTATTTTCAAATTTAATATAACTATACTAGTTTTCAAAACTTAATTCTTCCAAAATTATTTTATAATCCGAATAAAAGCTATGTCCAATCCAGTCTAGTAATCCAAAGGGTGAAATAAAGAAATTCGAGCAATAGTGATATTTCGAGGAAGTTGAAAACTTTGAAACCAATGGTCGACAAAGGAATTTTTTATAGTAGAATTTGCAACCTTAATCGAACCAACTATTTGAGGAATTGATTTTAGGGCAATATTCGAAATAAATTGATTCGCGGTACTCGAAATATGATTTCAAAGCTAATGGCCACGGTGCGAAAAATGTAAACGTTTGGTTGTTAAGGAGACCGGAGTCGGTAAGTGGCATACTCTCTGTCAGTGTCGATACCACTTTAACAACTGTGTACGTGATGACGTATCCAGAACGAAGCATGATGATTTGGAGGCGAGTACTGGATTGAAGAAGGCGAACGAGAACGAAATGGCCTTGACCTTCGGGTCATAATTGAAATGACTAAAACAGGAGCTATACCGTGACTAATTGAGGTAGCACCTTTGATCGGACGCACTTCTTCGATACCATTTCTATGACTATGTTGATGATTTGGGCTCCCTTTTTGATTATGGGAGTGTGTTCCGAGGTGGGCGGTAGTGACTGCTATGCGTTACCACCGGTCCGGGAGTGCAATTGGTAGAATCCTACCCTGGTATTGCCTCGAGTGCCTTGTCATTTACCCTAGTGAGCCCCATACGATTTTGATTTGTATCGTACCTATGGAGTGCCCTCTGATGCCATCCGTGTTAGGTTGGGTTTACGGTACTGTATAGAATACGGTATTATAAACGGTGTAAGGGTAAAAATGTAATCCCGCTTACGCTATTTTCATTACATTTACTTTACTGAATCTACATTACAATAATAGCGTACTATTATATAGATATTAGTTTCGCGGATCCTTAGAGGATGGAAATCCCAAACATCCTTTAAGTTATTGTACATTTCAGTGAACACTTCATTTGAGTTAATTCACTTATATGAGACTGTTAGTCCTGACTCGAGTATTTTGTTTGTTTTATTTCTTGCAAAATGCCCGGGTCAGACCGAGTATTGCAGATTGACGATCTATCTATTAGAGCTTGAGTTTTGTTGGAGATCCAGTCAACCATCTTCTATGTCATGCAGTTATGCTCATCTTGGCTTATTGCCAAATATTAGTATGGTTCTATATTCCTTCCGCTGTATCTATGTTTATTTTGGTACTCTGATATCATGTAAATTTAAAAGAATTGTAATATTGTATATATTTTTACTTCCGCTGTGAGCTACTCTGTGTACTGTGGTTGTGATTCTATGATGATTTGTATTTAAACTTCATAAGCAATAACAATCTGTCATTTTTGAACGGTTTGAGTTGGTGTAATTACCAACTTGAGGCGGTCAAAAAGCCAGGTCGTTATACCACGTTTATAAAATAAACATGCTAAATTGTTTGAATTGTTGTGTTAGTTGGTTGATGTTAAATAATTATTGTTTACGGTTATAGAAATTATCAGTTAAATGGAATTGAATGATCTGATTTGAGATAACCGATTTGGATACAGGGTAGAATCGGTTGGAGGGATCAAACCGGATTCCTCAAATATATTAGATGTTATTTATGCTCATATTATCATCGTATGAACTGTTTAACCCATACGGTTGGATAGTTGACTTGATCACTGATTGTTGAATCTAAATTCAACGATTGTTTTGTTATTAACAATTAGCAGTATTGGTTGGGAAATTGGCAGCATATGGCCTGAAAATATATCGTTTTATAAATAGTGAATTACCGACAGGCGAATCGATATAAATGAAGTTATAAAATTTATTTTATAACTAAAGACAGATTTTTAAATCTGTATTTTAAATAAAAGTTATTTAAAGGAAATAAGTACTTATTATTTATTATTTAAGTTTATAATTAATTATTAAATGGTTTTATAAAGTAAATTCCGATATTAATCAGTTTTATAAGCAAGAAAGCAGAAATTTACCTAACTGTTAAGAGTTGAATAATTGTTTCCTTTACAAAACAATTAAATGGAATTATTTAAATTAATTATATTATTAATTAATTTAAAGGAAGAAGTAATTGGAAATAGTTAATGAAACAACTGTGTTTTCTTTGACTAGTCAACCTATTTAAGTAAGAATGATTATTAATTAGTTTATTTTGAATTAATCTAAGGAAATGGTTTAACGAATATTTGTTTTAAATTTTTATAAGATTTTAAAAAGGGAAATTACTATTTAATTTAGTTAATAAAAAAATTAACTACTTTTGCAGCAGTTAATGATCGAAGTAAATTATTATTTTTAATAATAATTTAGGAGATTTCTTCTTAATTGAAATTCATTTAAAAATTAATCGAAGTTGAAATGAAATCTAAGTGAATTGTGAAAGGAATTTATGAGCGGGTTTTATATTAAAAACGCTAATTTTAATAATAAAGTTATAAAAAGAAGTTTAAGCGAATATGATAGCTTAAATTAATTATTTACTTAATATTTGAAATAACTAAAAAGGAAACTGAAAAAAAGGGTTTATAGTAAACCACAGTTGTATATACAAAGTTTATAAAAAGAGACGAGATGTTAAAACGTTAATTTTAAATTAGCATTGCTTAATAATGGAATTCCGAGAATGAATGGAACTAAAATAAGGTTTCAAAACGGGGAATGGATAAAATTAATTAGAAAAAGGGATTGTTAAAGGTGAATTCGGTAGAGAAGTAAGTAATAGGATTTTGTAAGAAAAAGCCAAATATTAAAACGAATTGTTTAAAGCAGTAGAATTAAAAAGTGATGTTTTAATAATAAATTACTTAATTAGTGAATTAAGGAATAATGGTTTTATTTGAGAAGAGATTTCCAACAGCAAGAAGGTTTTATAAAACCTTGTTTTTAATTAAATAGTTAAAGGAGTTTGATTCGATATTAGAATGAAATATCGGATTTTGAAATTACAACTCATATCTATCTTAAGCTAAGAACGTTGTTGGTCTAGGTCTGAGAGGTAATTAAAATACCCCAACTAGAACAACTTCAGGATTATCTGAGATGATATTAGTTGTAATGGTAAGAGGAGTAATAATTTATTATTTCCATTAGAGAAATAATAATACTGCATTATTGGCAAAAATGTAAATAATATGTAATTAGAATTCCGAAGTAAAGGAAATTAAAAAGATTTGAGAATATATATAATTATGTTTCCAAAGCTGAGGGAATAAAAAGGGGATTTCATGGAAGTAGAATGATATTCTCGAGTTAAAAAGGAAATGGAAATTGGAGTTTTGGAATGGGGTATTCTAAATGGAATAATGGAGTTATTGGTTTTCAAATAATGAAACAAAGTGGTTTCGTAACATTATTTTACGAGTAATAAGTTGAATTAATTTCCCAATTATAGAAAATGAAGAATGATGGAGCAAATGTTCTGAAAAGAGAGTTAAATGGAAATTGAATATGGTTATAAGATATTTTTCTTAAATATTATAATTAAATGGCCTTGAGATCACTTGTATATTAAATAAGAAGTAAATACAGTATTTAAAATATTGAAAGGTTTATAAGTTTTATTATTTTTAATTAAAAGGCTAGGTGATACTGAATAATGAACTAGTGAACTCATTTTATTTCCATGATTGAAAAACTGTTTATTTTGATAGTTAAATAACAGACTATCAAACCTGACCAATACGATTGTTGGTATGGAAAGACCAGGATCAAACTTATATTCGAAAACCATTCCGACCAACAAATACGTGAAGATATCAGAAGATGATCGAGATGGAGCATTGAAGACCGTAGATCTTCAGAAGCGGAAGAACTACTAATAATCTCTGGTTTAGCGGCCAGAGATATACCGTGATTCTGTTGCGGTTGGAATCTACGAATTGCAAGGACTACTCGCTACTGATCCTTAGGGTGATACCTATATAGGATGTAGTAGGAGGGTGCCTTCGGTTCATCCTACTCCTGGATGACTTATATGGACGAATGTCAGACAAAGTATTTCCAAAGAATCACGTACGTTGATTTCTTCAAACGTATTTCTGTTAATGGCGGAGAAGACTGGACACATTCTCTTAGCTAAATACGCAGAATATTTTTGTGAACGTCAATTAGTGATATTCAGCGGAATTGACGATGTGACATTCAGAGTGAACGGTGGACAAATGTTCAGAAGGAAATTAAAATAAATAAATAAATAAATTTGACCTCTAGCCTTATCAAACGGGAAATAGCACAAAATCGGGTAGGTCGCATGGCTATGTGGGTCATACCCATAAAAAGGGTATATTCATTTCCTGATCTAGAGAAATCAAATGCCTTCGGTTGTCCCTTTTTATTCTTGTATGTATGCTATCGGTTCGGTTGGCTGGCCCCCAACCGTGGAAATGATATATTCCGTACTCTCAAGAGAAAGTGAGGGGTCTGTCATGTTTAGCCTGGATTGCAAGATGTTCTTCTTGAACCCTAATGTATCCATCTCCAGAGGTACATTATCGGGAAGGTGGTCCCATACCTTGCCAGGAAATCCATTCTCTAATAAGCGCCCGCGATTTTGATTGTATATTATGTATGTAGAGCGTGAGATGCAAGCATTCTACTAGATTAATATTTATTTGTATTTAGACACTATTATAATATCAGAAAAGATATTGATTTCAAAAATGTTTTGGGTTATCGTAAAGTAAAAACCGTCCGAATTTATGTGTGGATTCGGTCTTACGGTTATCCTTTTCTGTCAAAAAGATTTGGATGTTAAAATCAAGTTGTGTGATGCCTTTAAACTTAGTGTTTTTTTCTCACTCTGGTTCACCAGACTGACCAGGTGCTTGTAATGCTCGGGTTAGACCGATGTAACACCCCGTAATTTTATAACATTAAAATTCACAAATTAAAGTATACTTAATTTTTAGAAAAGAATTAAGTGAAATGGGTTGCGCAGAGAAATATATATATATATTGATATATATATATATATATATATATATATATATATATAAATTAAAAATTAAATAAATAAATATACGAAAAAGTTCAAAACAGCGAATTGGGAGGGGAAATAACCGAACCGGCCTATTTTTGAGGTCGACCCGAGCCTCGCTGGGTCGACTAGGGGTTAATCCAGGGTGTTTGGCTGTCAACCCGTGGGCCGATTCGCTCAAATGCAGATTTTGCATTTGATTGGTTCTCATGGTTCAGGGTTAATCTAATGGTCCTAAATAACTTCCTACACCTATAAATACATCCTAATGCTAACCCTAAACCTAATTAAAATAGAATAGTTACCGTCATACCATCGCCATGGAAATCAATGGAGCCGCCGCCAACTAAGAAAGAAGAAAAGCAAATTCAATTCTAATTCTCTCAACCCTAAAGCAAAGCAAAACTCTATCTTTTCTTCTCTAAATTGTGAGTATGATGATCTTAACAAGATTATTATCATTTTAATTAGGTTGAGTTATGAATGGATTATGAGTAGATGATGTGAATTATCATATATGTTGTTGTAAACCCCTTTTGATATCATGTATATTGTAAATCCAATGTTATGTGATGATGATATCTTATATGTTGTAAATCATGCTATGATGATGTTATGTATGTTGAAAGTTTCTATGCTAAGTTGTGATGAATCATACATGTTAAAATGGCCATGATGTTACCATCTATGCTAGTTAGTTCATATTAATTAAATCATCATGTTTGGGTTATGTTGATCTATATGACAAGTCACATATGCAAGTTAGATTGATTAGAAAAGTTATGAACATATGCCAAGACATCTATTATGACATCTAGAATTATGCTATGACATATGTGATATCCTATGCTAGTTCACACCATCATTATGTTGCCTAAAAAACCCATATGCAAGTTTATGTATAGATTTGGGCTATGATCATATCATGTAAATTGAGACATTTAACAAGTTGATACCTTTTGATCTTTAACATGTGTAGTTTATGCAAGTTTCACCCCTATTATGATTAGATTTATTTTAATTGTCTATATGTTGTGATAATTTATCTTTGTGCTAGGTGTTAGACTATACAAGTCTAGCCTATATTATGCGTTGAATAAGCGAACGTATAAACGTGGGGTAGGGGTAATATTAAGGATTTAATATTAAAAAGTTGGGGTGCAATTGATATGATTTTGCATGCCATAAGTGGATGGCCATAATTGAGTCAATTATGGACATCATTAAAAGTTGACTTAATTAATAATTTGAATAGGGAATTATTAAAACTGGGGTAAAAGATTTTAAGTGTTAATCAATGCTTAGGACACGAGGTTGGACTCGTTTGTGACGTAAACCTGCTCGGACCCGCCCGACAAATCCAGTGGTCACAAATGTCAGCCCAATGTGAGAGGTACTAGGCCTAAACTAAAGCATAACAGTTATAAAGACACAAGGTTAGACTCTTTTATGGTGTAAGACTGCCCGGACCCGCCCGGCAAATCCAGCTGCCATAAATGCCAGTCTAATGTGAGAGGTCTTTATGAGGTTATGGCCTGAATGAATTAAGAAATACTTATCCAGATAAACATGTAAAGTGGGACATGGGGGTTAAGTAGGTGCCTTGGGTGGCACGAGAAATCTAGGGGGTGCCCTTAGTGGCATGTGAAATACGATTAGTAAGACTTAACCAAACACACATGTAAATGAACATGACTAAGAGGGTTAAGTGGGATATACTAGTGACAAGCTTAGGTGGGTAGCTTGTGGGGGCCCATTTCGACCAGTATCCCAAACGTATCTTTGTGGGCTCGACCCAAGTCGAGGACGGGACACGCATGCTGGGTTTGACTGTAAGAGTCCAAAACAGGGAGCGGTGGCAACACAAGTCCAACGGGTTTCATATGCGTGTGTGGACCCGGGCTGGTAGGTAAGACGTTGTTGCATCGTGTAGGTATAAGCCGTGCATTCTCAAGTTGTATCGGGTTGCCACTTTAGGGGAGTGATACACCCCACTGTGGGGCCAGCACGGGTATCTACGAGTAGGGAGCCGATCGAAAGTGGGTAGTGGGGTACACCTAGTGGAGATAGGGGAGACGGCACCTATGTAGTCAGCTAGGGGTACGTAAGGCTATTTATAAAGTTTCTGTGTGAAGCAAGTGGGATCGAACAATAGGGTGACTGGTGTGGTGCAGTGTAGTAATGTGCGGTACAGTGTAGTAATCATTCGTTAGTAATTAGGTGTGCCTTTACCGTTATCTTTAACGTTATCTTAAACGTTATCTTTATCTTCCTAAGAGTTCATAGACATTTACTTGTCTTCCAGCTTATGCCTTAGTCTAGTTATTTTGATAATAGTATTGTTAGAATTATCATACTCGCCAGACTTTATGTCAGACCCCCTCTATTTCTATCTTTTTTCCCCCTCCAGGTCCTCAGGTTGGGCCCAGCTCTAGTGGAGTTTGATTGAATTGCTTCATCTCTTTTTGGAAAGCTTGGACCGTTGAAGTAAAGTCCAGCTTGTTATCTTTTTAATGGCTATTTATGTAATGGGATTTTGTATTTTGTTTTTATGAAGATGGATATTGTACTTGGTTATGATCTATGGTTTTATGATGTAACAAACATGTTTAATTTCCGCTGCAATAAAATGAAGTTTTAGATTTCCAAGTACTATTTACTATTTGTCTTGTTGTAATTTTTCTGTTCTATATTCACTTATAACCTCCATGGAAGTTAATGCATTCCCTTCGTGAGTGACATTAATGGACGTGGGGTGTTACACGTGGTATCAGAGCTTAAGGTTACCAGAACAGATAAAATACTTTAGAAAAATAGTTATTTTTGGAAGAAGTGCTTTCAAAAACATGTTTTAATGAGAACTCTAAAGAGAAAAGTTTTTAAAAAAAAAAACATAATCCCCAATAGCCCGTATCTTTATCTTTCGAATTCTCCATTCTGAATCTTTCCTTTTTCGTTTCAGCATGGCTGAAGATCTTAATCTACCCGACGGTGTAACGATACCAGGATGGTATAGGAGGTTATTAGAGGCTAGGGCCGCTGCAGGTCCAGCCAATGTTCCTCCACCACCAGTTACACTCGTTCCTCCTCCTCCTCCTCGCGTTGATACTATTGCAAAGACGTGCAAGGAATTCAAGGCTATGGGTGGAAAACCATTTCAAGGGTCAGAAACATTTGTGGAAGCTAGAGATTGGCTTAAGGAGGTGGAAGAATTGCTAGAAATATTTGAAGTAGAAGAAGGGAGGAGAGTTCGATTAGCAGCTTGGTTGATGAAGGGAGAGGCCTCATTTTGGTGGGAGGTCACTAATGGGGAGCGTTCTGTTGACTCTTGGGCGGATTTCAGACGTAGGTTCGAGGCGAAGTTTCTCTCAAGGGCGGAAGAAAATCTATATATGGAAAGGTTCTTGACATTGAAGCAAGGAAGCTCATCAGTGAAAGAATATATCAATAAATTTAATCAGTTAGCAAGGTTTGGCTTGGACTTAGTAAACACGCCGGAGAAGAAGGCTCTAAGGTTCGTGAATGGCTTGAATGAACCATTGCAAGGGTTGGCTATGGCCCACATCCCGATGGGGGCCACCTTTGAGAAGTTAGTAGAAATGGTGCTTATGCATGAGGAGAAAAGCGCTAAAGCTGATAAGGCACCCGAGAAGAAGGGAGATCAGAAGAAACCACAACAGCAAAACAAGAAGGGTGGAAAAGACAATAATGGCAAGGGAAAGAAGAAGTGCTTTAATTGTGGGACACCAGGCCATCTCAGCAAGGATTGCCGAAAGAAAAAGAAAACAGGCTGTTTTCATTGTGGCGATGTGGGACATTTAGTGAAGGACTGCCCAAAGAAGGGGCAGAGGGCAGGAGCTACCTCGGGAGGACAGGTGCAGGCTCTTATGGCACCAGGGCAGACAAGGGGACAAGTTCAGGCTCTCGCGGTCCCACCGCTGCAAGAACGAGGTAGAACCATTTTTGTTGAAAGCTTAGTTTTTCTGTTTGATCATCCTGTTCGTACCTTATTCGATTCGGGCGCATCACATTCATTTATCTCTACATCATTAGTTGAATCACTGCACTTAAACACCAGTTTAGTAGAGGATCCCTTAGTTGTTTCGAATCCAATTGGGGGCTCAGCTTATTTGTCTATGATGTGTTTGGATTTGAAAATTTCCATACTTAGCGTTGAATTTAGATGTAATGCTTATGTGTTGGGCTTCACGGGCTATGGGCTAATTTTAGGAATGGATTGGTTATCCAGAAATGGGGCCGTTCTTGATTGTGAAAGGAGAGTAGTTAGGCTCGTGACTCGCCTTGGCAACACTCTCGAAATCTTTTGTAATC
Source organism: Allium sativum (assembly GCA_030737875.1). Classification (NCBI taxonomy): domain Eukaryota; kingdom Viridiplantae; phylum Streptophyta; class Magnoliopsida; order Asparagales; family Amaryllidaceae; genus Allium; species Allium sativum. The sequence goes on along the minus strand of CM060922.1, from coordinate 965,765,988 downwards.
CCATAAATTCGGATATGCTAAGTTATCTAGAATCGCTTGACGCGTCTGAGGAAAATATATGATCTGTTAGAGTGGTCCGAGAATACTCAGATGTGTTTGAGGAGGTGAAGGGCTTGCCTCCGAAGCGGGAGATAGATTTTCGAATATATCTTGTGGATAATGCGAAACCAGTATCTTTGCCAGTACGCCACATGGCTCCACGTGAAAGAAGGGAACTCGGTAAGCAAGTGAAGGAGTTGTTTGAGAAGGGGTTCATAAGACGAAGTATATCGGAGTGGGGTGCTCCAGTAGTATTTGCCACGAAGGCGGATGGGTCTCTTAGACTTTGTGTGGACTATAGAGAACTTAATAAGCTTACTAAGAAGAACAGACACCCACTGCCGAGGATTGACGATCTCTTCGATCAGTTAGTTGGCACCTCAGTGTTTTCGCAGTTGGACTTAGCCACTGGTTTCCATCAGTTGAGAGTGGCTGAGGATAGCATTGACAAGACTGCCTTTAGGACTCCGAACGGTTTCTATGAATGGCTAGTGATGCCCTTCGGTTTGACAAATGCCCCCGCATACTTTGTTGATTTGATGAGTAGGGTGTTTAGGGAGTACCTTAACAAATTCGTGGTAGTCTTTGTAGATGACATCTTGATCTTTTCTAACGATGAAGAAGAGCATGCCCTACATCTTAGGGAAGTGTTGGAGACCCTACGAGCGCATAGCCTTAAGGCTAAATTTTCTAAGTGTCACTTTTGGAGGAAGGAAGTACGGTTCTTAGGACACGTGGTTTCCAAAGAAGGGATAGCTGTAGATCCCGCGAAGGTGGTGGCCATCCAAGATTGGAAGGTTCCTAAAAATGCTACCGAAGTGAGAAGTTTCTTGGGGTGGCTGGCTACTATAGGAAGTTTATCAAAGACTTCGCAAAGATATCAGCTCCATTGACACGCTTGACGAAGAAGAACCTAGTTTTCACATGGGACGTAGATTGTGATGATGCGTTCCAACGTTTGAAGAGAGATTTGACTTCAGCCCCAGTCTTAGTATTGCCAGACGGGAGTAAGCCGTTTACGGTTTATACTGACGCTTGTGGGATAGGACTAGGCGCTGTCTTAATGCAAGAGGGCAGGGTAATAGCCTATGGTGGAAGGCAGTTGAGAGCGCATAAGAAAATTTATCCTACACATGACCTAGAATTGGCCGCTATTGTTTTCGCGCTTAAGTCTTGGCGTCATTATCTTCTTGGCGAGAAATTCGAATTATTCACTGACAACAAGTCTTTAAAATACCTATTCTCTCAAAAGGACTTGAACTTAAGGCAGCAAAGGTGGATGGAGTTCTTAGCATCCTACGTCTTCGAAATAGCCTATACCCCTGGCAAGGGTAACGTGGTGGCAGACGCCTTAAGTAGAAAACGATTTTCCTTAAGTCATTTCTTTGTTGAGCGGCGAAGTTTAGAATTCATTTCGATGTTTGACTTTAGACCTTTCGTTGACTTCGTACCCGGTTTGCTAGCATCCTTGGAGGTCAGACCTACGCTTTTGGGACGGATTGGCGAGGCACAGCGAGACGACCCGCAGTTGGTTGAGTTTGTAGAAAAACTCAAAGGAGGGGAGTCATCAAGCCATCTCCGTAGGTATACCCTAGACGATAAGGGTTGGTTACGTATGGACGGTAGACTTTGTGTACCAAAAGACGATGACCTAAGGAAGACTATTCTTGACGAAGCACATCGTTCGAAGATGACCATTCATCCCGGCGGGGACAAGATGTACAAAGACATGAAGAGAGTTTACTTTTGGGCCGGCATGAAGAAAGATGTGGCCGAGTATGTCGCTCGATGCTTGGTGTGCCAACAAGTAAAAGCAAAGCAAAAGAAACCCGGTGGGTTGCTTCACCCATTGGAGGTTCCACTATGGAAATGGGAAAGCATTTCGATGGATTTTGTGGATGGATTACCGCGATCGAGGAAGGGTAATACGGGAATTTGGGTTATAGTAGATAGATTTACTAAGAGCGCCCATTTTATTCCCGTGAAGAGTAAGAGGACTGCTCCATGGTTAGCTTCTGTATAAGTTCGAGAGATAGTTCGTTTGCACGGTGTTCCTTCTAGCATAGTGAGCGACCGCGATCCTATTTTCACTAGCGAATTTTGGAGAAGCTTACAAGAGGCGGTAGGGACTCAGTTATGTTTGAGCACCGCATATCATCCTCAGACGGACAACCAGACTGAGAGGGTGAATCGCATTCTAGAGGATCTGTTGAGGCTATGTATCCTAGACTTTGGGGGTACATGGGAAGAGCATCTTCCATTGGTTGAGTTCGCATATAATAATAGCTTTCAGTCCAGCATTGGTATGGCACCATTCGAAGCTCTATATGGACGACCTTGTCGTTCACCAACATATTGGTGGGAATCTACGGATAAGATCTTACTTGGGCCCGATATGATTAGGGAGACTTCGGAGAAGATCGACTTGATTCGAAGGAAGATGAAAGCAGCGTAAGATAGGCAGAGATCTTATGCGGATAAGAGGAGGACAGATCTCGAGTTTGAAGTTGGGGACATGGTCTTTGTCAAAGTGTCTCCATTACGAAACGTTGTTCGCTTTGGGTCCGTTGGGAAATTAGCACCAAGGTTTGTAGGGCCGTTTCCTATTAAGGAGAGGATTGGATGGATGGCGTATAGAGTGGAGTTGCCCGAGAGACTTAGTGGTGTACATGACGTATTCTATGTGTCACATTTGAGGAAGTGCTTGCACGAGACCGCGGAAGTGGTAGAGCCGAGCTTGCTTAGAGAGGTGGAGATAGAGCGTTATGCGACAATTCGACGAGCTCCTACGCGCATTCTTGGGTCAGAGATCAAGAGGTTGAGGAATCGAGAGGTCATACTAGTCAAAGTGCAATGGGGAGATGATAAGAGCAACGCTACTTGGGAGACGGGAGAGAAGATGCGTTCACGATACCCTTTTCTTTTTGAGGGTATGTCCTTTAATTTCTCCTTCATCGCTTAGCTTGTACTTATCTTATCTTTAGTATATCCTCTCGCTAGTATCTTTGACCTTTAGTTAGGATAATCCTATGGTTGAAACATGTGTTTGAGACATGTTATGTATGGTGGATGCAAAGTGGATGCAAGTGTTTGCTCGTGGATGCATATACACACACTATTTGGCACCAGATCGGCTCAGTCACTTCATATTGCATATTGCATATATATGGATGTATTTAGTAAAATGGATGTATAATGGTTGTATTATCATATAGTTGCTGCATTCGGGTGGATGGTTGTGCACGCATATAGAATTAATATGTATCATTAGGAATCTTTTGCATACATATTGGACGCATGGCACTATCATGAATTGCACTAAGGAGGTCGACTGAATCAGTAGACCGCCTAATTTTGCATTAGATATGGACATATACACACACTGTGCATATAAACATTAAAGCATTAGAAGTCTTTTAAGGACAATGGATGCTGGTGTTTGATGGTTGAGTAGATGGACGTTTAGATGGTAGGATATACATTCTTCTTGACTTGGAGATTTCGGGGACGAAATCCTTTAAGGAGGGGAGAATGTAAAACCCCGTAATTTTATAACATTAAAATTCACAAATTAAAGTATACTTAAATTTTAAAAAAGAATTAAGTGAAATGGGTTGCGCAGAGAAATATATATATATTGATATATATATATATATAAATTAAATAAATAAATATGCGAAAAAGTTCAAAACAGCGAATTGGGAGGGAAAATAACCGAACCGGCCCATTTTTGAGGTCGACCCGAGCCTCGCTGGGTCGACTAGGGGTTAATCCAGGGTGTTTGGCTGTCAACCCATGGGCCGATTCGCTCAAATGCAGATTTTGCATTTGATTGGTTCTCATGGTTCAGGGTTAATCTAATGGTCCTAAATAACTTCCTACACCTATAAATACATCATAATGCTAACCCTAAACCTAATTAAAATAGAATAGTTACCGTCATACCATCGCCATGGAAATCAATGGAGCCGCCGCTAACTAAGAAAGAAGAAAAGCAAATTCAATTCTAATTCTCTCAACCCTAAAGCAAAGCAAAACTCTCTCTTTTCTTCTCTAAATTGTGAGTATGATGATCTTAACAAGATTATTATCATTTTAATTAGGTTGAGTTATGAATGGATTATGAGTAGATGATGTGAATTATCATATATGTTGTTGTAAACCCCTTTTGCTATCATGTATATTGTAAATCCAATGTTATGTGATGATGATATCTTATATGTTGTAAATCATGCTATGATGATGTTATGTATGTTGAAAGTTTCTATGCTAAGTTGTGATGAATCATACATGTTAAAATGGCCATGATGTTACCATCTATGCTAGTTAGTTCATATTAATTAAATCATCATGTTTGGGTTATGTTGATCTATATGACAAGTCACATATGCAAGTTAGATTGATTAGAAAAGTTATGAACATATGCCAAGACATCTATTATGACATCTAGAATTATGCTATGACATATGTGATATCCTATGCTAGTTCAAACCATCATTATGTTGCCTAAAAAACCCATATGCAAGTTTATGTATAGATTTGGGCTATGATCATATCATGTAAATTGAGACATTTAACAAGTTGATACCTTTTGATCCTTAACATGTGTAGTTTATGCAAGTTTCACCCCTATTATGATTAGATTTATTTTAATTGTCTATATGTTGTGATAATTTATCTTTGTGCTAGGTGTTAGACTATACAAGTCTAGCCTATATTATGCGTTGAATAAGCGAACGTACAAACGTGGGGTAGGGGTAATATTAAGGATTTAATATTAAAAAGTTGGGGTGCAATTGATATGATTTTGCATGCCATAAGTGGATGGCCATAATTGAGTCAATTATGGACATCATTAAAAGTTGACTTAATTAATAATTTAAATAGGGAATTATTAAAGCTGGGGTAAAAGATTTTAAGTGTTAATCAATGCTTAGGACACGAGGTTGGACTCGTTTGTGACGTAAACCTGCCCGGACCCGCCCGACAAATCCAGTGGTCACAAATGTCAGCCCAATGTGAGAGGTCCTAGGCCTAAACTAAAGCATAACAGTTGTAAAGACACGAGGTTAGACTCTTTTATGGTGTAAGACTGCCCGGACCCGCCCGACAAATCCAGCTGCCATAAATGCCAGTCTAATGTGAGAGCTCTTTGTGAGGTTATGGCCTGAATGAATTAAGAAATACTTAACCAGATAAACATGTAAAGTGGGACATGGGGGTTAAGTAGGTGCCTTGGGTGGCACGAGGAATCTAGGGGGTGCCCTTAGTGGCATGTGAAATACGATTAGTAAGACTTAACCAAACACACATGTAAATGAACATGACTAAGAGGGTTAAGTGGGATATACTAGTGACAAGCTTAGGTGGGTAGCTTGTGGGGGCCCATTTCGACCAGTATCCCAAACGTATCTTTGTGGGCTCGACCCAAGTCGAGGACGGGACACGCATGCTGGGTTTGACTGTAAGAGGCCAAAACGGGGAGCGGTGGCAACGCAAGTCCAACGGGTTTCATATGCGTGTGTGGACCCGGGCTGGTAGGTAAGACGTTGTTGCATCGTGTAGGTATAAGCCATGCATTCTCAAGTTGTATCGGATTGCCACTTTAGGAGTGACACACCCCACTGTGAGGCCAGCACGGGTATCTATGAGTAGGGAGCCGATCGAAAGTGGGTAGTGGGGTACACCTAGTGGAGATAGGTGCAGACGGCACCTATGTAGTCAGCTAGGGGTACGTAAGGCTATTTATAAAGTTTCTGTGTGAAACAAGTGGGATCAAACAATAGGGTGACTGGTGTGGTGCAGTGTAGTAATGTGCGGTGCAGTGTAGTAACCATTCGTTAGTAATTAGGTGTGCCTTTACCGTTATCTTTAACGTTATCTTAAACGCTATCTTTATCTTCCTAAGAATTCATAGACATTTACTTGTCTTCCAGCTTATACCTTAGTCTAGTTATTTTGATAATAGTATTGTTAGAATTATCATACTCGCCAGACTTTATGTTTGACCCCCTCTATTTCTATCCTTTTTCCCCCTCCAGGTCCTCAGGTTGGGCCCAGCTCTAGTGGAGTTTGATTGAATTGGTTCATCTCTCTTTGGAAAGCTTGGACCATTGAAGTAAAGTCCAGCTTGTTATCTTTTTAATGGCTATTTATGTGATGGGATTATGTATTTTGTTTTTATGAAGATGGATATTGTACTTGGTTATGATCTATCGTTTTATGATGTAACAAACATGTTTAATTTCCGCTGCAATAAAATGAAGTTTTAGATTTCCAAGTACTATTAACTATCTGTCTTGTTGTAATTTTTCTGTTCTATATTCACTTATAACCTCCATGGAAGTTAATGCATTCCCTTCGTGAGTGACATTAATGGACGTGGGGTGTTACAACCGAGGTGTACAGGTGCAGGTTATCGCTGCGAAGTCCAAAGACGAGCTAGATGTGTTCAGACGTATGATATTATACGATATATGATTGTTATTCCGTTGTGTGTTGTGTATGAGGATAGTTTATTATAACTGTTCAGATGTGTTGATGTACTCTGATGACTGTAAGTTTTATATAAAGCTCTCAACAAAGATATACTTATGTATTATATTTTATTCCGCTGCGGTGTGAGACTCTGTGTTGTGTTAGTTCTTCTTCTTCTTCTATTCTAATATTTCTTTCTTTCTTATCTCACCCTCTAATTTCTTTCTAATAGCTATCTGCTTTTCTGTATAATTTGAGATGACATGGATTGATAAATGTCGGCTTAAACTTTACTAAAAAGTGGGTCGTTACAACAGAATATAATATTTCTTTTAGTATTTATTTAACAGATTAGAAAATGATCGTACATAGATGCGATTGTTTTGCCTAACTTATTTTATTTTTATAGTAACCACTATTATAATAATCTGAAATTAAAATAAATTGGTTGGCAGTTTGGTAGATTCTACGTAAATTTCAAGAAACGCATGATTTGTTAAATCATTCCCGCCTATAGTGCCACTAAAATTTTGAAAACAAAAAAAGAAAATGATGAATTTATTGATTTTATTAACACGTGACGGCATATCCTTTTCATCAGCAATCCAACAATATGATTATTCCTTGATGTGTACATGCTTTTATCTATAAGGACACCATCTATGGTTACAAAAGTTCACTCATCAACAAGACTGACCTTTAAATTGGTTCTGCTTCCTTGGCCTGTCATCAGTAAAAAGCTAGGGAACATAAATACACTACCACATGTTAAATTTCAATTTGGCTTACTTCGTTTTTGTTTTCTGCTCAAGTGCAAAATGCTACTGTGGCCTCTAAAATCTACTCTTTGTTCTTGATGAAAAATAAATATAGGTAAATGATAAAAGAAATTGGGACACAAAAATATTTGTACAGCTGGATCGGGATTTATCAAACATCTCAATAATTTTAAAGTACAGAACTTAATATGTAAATATTACATGCTAGTGTAATTTGGGTTTAAAGAAATATTAAGCACGCTGAGTAAATCTGAAAAGTAAATAATACAATAACTTCAAATGAGAAAATGGAAAATAACATATCTATCTTAAATAGTAAGAGAACAGATTACAAGACATCCATCAACACTCATCATGATTCATGACTGACACCATCCATTAGCAGCGGCATCCTCCCTTAATGGTTGTAGCATTAGGCCTTCCATTTGTTGGAAGTTTGTCTTCAATACAAATCCAGCTCTATCTCCATGCCAGCTCTATGACAGACATAAATACTTGCTTTTCATCTACAATTCAGTTCATATGCAATCAAGTGGAGGTGCACATGGGTTACTAACCAATAAGCATGATCTGTCAGTATAAAAGAGAATAATAAGGTTATTAATAGTGCATCAAAGTGTCAAAGAGCAGAATATGCCATTCTCCAAAGTTTAAGCATCAACTTAGTAAATAGGGTCTCATGAATTTAAACTACCAACCAAATTTTATGTTGTTCAGATAAGTAGACAAAGTGCATATATTAGGGTATATTTTGAAAAGAGAAGAAAATTTCCCAAACTTAAAAGTTAATTATAGACTTAACTCAAATTGATATGTCCTATAACAAATATTTTATTGACTCATCAAACTAATCATAGTATATTCACCGATAAGCACATGATATAGCTATGTGTCCATTTGAATAAATAATATTAGATTAACCATGCACACTTACTGACATGAGGCATACAAAAAAAAAAAGCAGCATAGCTTCGGACTGGCACATACCCCTAACCATATTCAAAAGAATGAAATCCAAATGCCTTTTTAGATCTTTTATACCACGGCAGCAGTAACTCTTTAAGGTGACAAATATTCTTTTTTATATACATAGTAAAATTAATAATAGAAATCAAAATTCAGTTATCATATGACATATCAATTATATTCCACATAAAACAATCGATGACACCCATTGACAATAAGATTTCAGCTATGTACCATTAAGGATAACAAATAACTTGCACTTCTACGTAACTTAAAATACAATTGCAGCCTTCTTTCTGTAACATGTTTATTGTATGCAAACTCTCATACAATATGGTGTGCAATTTGGATACTTTCATAATCGACTTAATCATAACAAATACATATAAATCTAGATTTAAGATCACAGTTTGGGTCTAGGCCTTGAATCATCTTTTGTAATTTTAGAGTTTTTGATCTAATTTATAAATTTCAGGAATTTCAGTTCTAGTTTTGATTTCAAATTTCATTATTCATTTGTCATGTAAACTCATGATTTTTATTATGTTAAAATAAAATGTACACGTTATCTTTAGTTGAAAAAAAGGATATTAAAGGACAATACTGTTTAATTAACAGTAAAAAAAAATGTTTACTGATTATGTTTTTACCTTTTTTAGTTCAATCATTTATATATTTTGTGATTTTTTATGTTTCATAAGTAAAAGAAAATTGTTTTGAATATATATTTACTTGAAGCTGTAATTATTTCTTTTTCTGCCTTTTTCATGTAAATTTGATGGTTGTTGATTTTTTTATTGAATCGAAATTTAGCATTAACTCATTTTTGTCCGTGCTTAAAACTGAAATGAAAAGACCGAAATCTTGGTCTTTTGGTTGAAACCTCAAACGTTGACATAAACACCCTAGGTGGTATACTGGATATTTATGTTTAGCACGATTGAAAGTATCTAACTGTCAATAGATGTAAATTTTAAATTACCAACCAAGAGGGGGACAATATTTGAAGTTGTTACTATATTTGAAAATACTTGACGATTACAAAACTAACATTGCTATGAAGATAAATGCAGGGCCGATCGTAGAAGATTTGGTACCTAAGATAATTGTAAACTTAGGGCCCGATACAATAAGTCAATAACTAATGCAATTAACCCAAATTGAATCATCAAAATAATTTATGTATATTATAAGCAATGAAAGATGAACAAAAGGAAACATCCTTCTTTATAACAATAATTCATGTTATATAATTACAGTAAATTTCATTACTTACGAACAATTTTTTTGTCTTCTAACATGTGAAACTGATAATAATATTAAGTTATCCAAGTTCAGTGACTATATAAGTTCAGTTGATTATAGTGCCAAACCATTTAATCTTTCTTGTTTGTGCATTTCTGAACATTATAAAACAACTGAATATTATATATTAACAAATATTAGAAAAAGAAAAATAATAACAATAATAATGTAATATATTTTTTATTACTAAATTACATAATTTTGTATCACAAGGAGCAAAGTTTTCCGTAAAATACACTGCAATATGAATCACAAAATAAAATATATACATACAAAAATATGAAGTTGTCATACCGTTCAAAGGTTAAACTGGTTTTTGAAAACAAAATTTAGTTAATTATCTTAGTTATTGGTTAAAATTTATTACAAATACTTACATAATTACAACATTGATGCCGAGGAAAAAAAATCTGTCCCATTAGTTTAAGGCAAACATGCATCTAAAATCTTTTTTATCATCAAGTTTTACATAGTTGATAAATTTCAAAATTGTAGAGGCTCAAGAAAATATTTCTCATTTTGATTGTTAATTAATTCAGATTCTTTAACTAAGTTTTTGACGTCTATTCTTGGTTACAACCTTATTTCCTAGTATATTTAGAACCAAAGATAATCCATACATTTTAGAATATTCAAGTCTTTTTTTTGGTCTATTCTTAGCAACCTTCAAAAATAAAACATTTTGGTTCAAAACTTAACAACAAATTCAATTTCTGACTATCGTGATCGTTAGAGAGATTCAATTATCAATAAGTACGTCTAAGTAGATTCAATGACAAAGTACTGACTATATTGCCCCACTTAAAAGATACTTGACAATATAAACAAATATAAGAAACCAAGAGTCATTCCGTTCAATTTTTCTAAATATATTTGCAGTTACAAAAAAACCAAAAAAAAAAAAAGAGTAAAAGGAAAAATAATGCTTCTTTACATTTCAAACAAAAAGGTTTGAGATTTATTTAACACAGCATCCTAGTATGCAAAATTAAACTACCTATGGTAGTTCATGAAATTTATTCAAACAAATATTAGAGAAGAAGTGAACTTACCATTATAGTTGGTTGTTGTCTAAGTTTCATTGCATGCCTGCACCTTGCCATTATTTTTCTTGGTTGCATTGCGTGCCTACATCTGATATGTATTTGATGAATAATGCTCTAGAATTTTCTGTGACCCAAAGCAAGTGCTTTACCTTCTTTACCAAAACATTGGCCCTGGATAAGTGCAACGAGTTTCACACATACGTGGTTATGATTTTGTTAAATATGCAAGAAGATGTATCAAAATAATCGACGGCAAACAAATCACAGAAACTCATTTAATCATCTTATATTATTTACTACCAAATATTTTTCCTGTAATTACATCCAGTTCTGTTTACATTTGTAGTTACATCCAATTCTGTTTATATAATGCGGGTAGACTGGTTCGCTTACCAGTTAACCTGCTACTGTTACAAATAGTAAAAGCTTAATACTAAGAAACAACAACAATACATTTCCTTGAGACATAATCAATTTCTTATCTGATCAATTTGGATATAGCTTCTTTGTTTTTATTCCGCTGCAAAATTTTATATCTGTCTTGTAATGTTTTTGTTTCTGTTTACCTATAACGCTTCACGAAACTTAATACACTCTCTTAATGAGTGACAATAACGGACGTGGAGTGTCACAAAAATCATAATATTTTTCAAAGTAGAAGAAAATTTCACTTTTCCAAATGATGGATTTACGGTTGATTTTATAAAAATGAGGAGAGTTTTTGAATTTCGAATTTAGGATTTATGAATTCCATAATTTTTAAATAAATTTGAAATTAAGCACAAAATAATTTAAGAGCTTTCTAACCATGCATCGCCGCTAAGACTTTTAAATGGGGTTAGCAGTAAATTAAGTTTGTTAAGGATTTTCTAAGCATGCATAACCGCTAGGACTATGAGATTGGCATAATACTTAACTTTATCCTCTCTTATGAGTTTCATCCATGCATAATCGCGAGGACTTTTAAACGATAATGGAAGCACATACAAAGATTAAGGTGATTCACGCATGCATAACTGCAAGGACTTTTAATGAGAGTGAATACCAAGGATAAAATTAATTTTATTAAAAAAAATCATCAATATTTTTCCTTACTTCCAAATACAATTTAAACTCCCCACATTATATAAAAACACGATGAGTGACAGAAATATGGTAGAAATAGAAGATGATCGTGAAATAAGCACTAATTCAAAAATGTTATAAAATTTGATCAATCATCATGAGAATTTAAATAATATTTTCACTTGTTATGTAATATACTATAGTCACAACTCACCACAATTTCATAAATCTATTAATAATTTTGATGAGTTCTAAAATGGTTCAATTTGGTCAATAAATTCAATTTTTTAATAATAATAAAAAATGATTTTAAATTAAAAATATCAATTTCAAGAGGGGTTTTTGAAATAACAATGCAAGTTGAAAATCAGTTTTTAAAAAACCAATTAGTAAAATGTGAAATTTTCGAATGCTTCTAAGACAGATTGCTCTTAGACAATTTTTTGAGAACACTTGTAATTAAAATTGCCTATTGGAATTCAATGAAATCTAATCACTTATTTTTCAACTCATCGTCCAATCACCAAGATACTCAAACAAATCTTAATCATTTAATTTCTTAATCAGAGCGGTAGAAAATCAGCAAGAATCACAAGAGATTTTTTCTGAGTATTTTAACAAGCACAAGGAACAATTAATGATTCAAATCAAAAGCAAATTATTATGAAATCACTTGATAAAAATTTATTTTTAGAATTCAAAACCAAATATTATAATCCTTGAGATTCAAAAACCAATCACAAATGATTTCTAAAAAAATAGTTAGGCCAATCCAAAAAACTATGAAATTATCATAACTTATCAATTATAGCTTTTAAGTAGTGCACCGTATTGAGTGAATTTTTTCAATATTTTCCAAGATGAATTAGGAGAAACTCAAGATAGCAAAGATGTGTGAAATTTCATTAGCTTTAAATTTTAAAATTCCAATTAACAGTGTTCAAGATATGCTCAAAATACTATAGCACTGTCAGAAGTTCAGGGACTAGTCTAGAACTAAACTTGAAATGTATTGCAGTTTTTCATCAACTTAAATTCAGAATTTGAAAATACTCAAAACATAAAAGTTGTAGACAAATGATCTAATTTCCAAAAAATTAAGAATTTTGCAATTTGAAGTTAAGAAGCTCAAGATATGTCAAAAATACTATGGCCATGTCAACACAAATTAGCATCAATAAGAAAATAAAAACACAAGTTCAGAGATCGTACGTAACTTACCATAATTGATGTGGACCAATGAATCTCGAACTCAAAAATCGATTACTAAGGAACTCTGAATAATTCAGTAACATGGAACAATTTGAATATTATCTCTCTTAAGCAATGTTGTTTTGCTCTTTGACATCCACGGCTTTGAATTTGTTGAGTTTGAAGTCTTCAACCTTTCTAGAATATATTGCATGATGAATTACTTGGCTTTGAATTGGTTCCTTCATGAAAATATCGATTAAAAATAATCCCGTATGTTTATCTTTCTGGAAATAAAAACTCTATGATTTCTTGAACTTTATATCCTCTTTTCTTTTACATATTCAACTCTATTTTGAACTGGTATTATTTCCAATATTGTACTGCCATAAATTAAATAGTTACTATATTTGTTTGCCTCTGTGTTGCCTTGTTTAATTGTATGATGACATTATTGCGTATTTACCAAAAGTTCATTCATTGCACACATGTGTTGGTTCATTGTATGTAACATCAAGATTGTTGCATTGTATATATACATAGATCTGGATTGGTGTGGACTACTTTCTTGTAGCTTTTATTTATGTCTGTTTAGTTTGTTGTTCTTCTTATAAATTTTTAGCCATATTGTCAAATTTTGAGTCAGTTTGTGCTAGTTTGATCATCCGTCTTCATGAGTCATCCAAGTTCGAGGAATAGTTATCCATATCTTGGTCGAAAATCACATGAAACTTGCCAGGTGCAATATGGAAGTGTCGAAGAGCTCCCTTCAAATTAGACCTTCATTGCCTAAACCAGTATAAGTCAGTTGTCGACTTAGATCTTAAATCCAATCTTTCTCGAATTTTCCCAAGTTTCTTTTTCATGACCATAGTACTTCTATCAAGTTTTGTTCTAATCCCATCTTATTTGAATATGTTAATTCCAATTAAAAATGATTTGGTCCAAAAGTAGGTAAATACTTGCCCTCCAAAGTACGTCTTTTAGATGGAAACTATGCTTTAAATGAGGGAAAATCTGAGAAAATGTCAAGTCCTTTGGTCAACTCAAGAAAAGATCTTTGGCTTTCAAGTCCAAATCCTTGTCCAATCAGCATGAGATCTCCAAAAATCTCTAGCTAAGCTTCTCTAGGCAATGCCGACTGAATCTGCTCAAGGCAATGCCATTAAGCAAGGAAGACCAAATCCGCTCAAGGAAATTTCGTTCGAAAGCAGTCAAGACAAGGTCGTTGGCTAAACCAGTTGGACCCATCCAAGGCAAAACCACCGGGATAAGTCAATCGAATTTGCTTAAGGACAAGCTATCAAGGCCAAATCGAACAAAACTCAGTCTTGCTCATGACAAACTGGCTAAGCATCAATCATACTTAGGAAAACCAACTGAAAATCAATCATGCTTGAGGCGAAGCCAACCAAGACTTAACCTCTCAAGGTAAAATGATCAAGAATCAGTCTTACTCAAGGTAAGCCGACCAAGAATCGGTTCCACTCAAGATATGTTGTTCGAGAAATCCCTTTTTTCTCAAGTAAAGCTTTTCAGCCTGGCCAAATATGATTGAATATTTCTCACAATTCTTAGCCAAACCGACCAAGAATACGTTCCTCTAGAGGTGAGGCCTTCAACTAAACCAACTAAGACTTTCCAATGTTCGTTGCTCGAGTTCAAGTCATCCAGCTTTACGGTGAGCTATGATCCTCCTAAGTGGATTGCATTCGATATGGAGAACAGCCTAACCACGATATCCTATATCTAGCCTAAGTTGTGGTTTCTCTATATCATTGAGCCAGACAACCTCTTTGGGTTGTTTATTGTTTAATATTTAATCAGGTGGTCTCTTCAAACTGTTAAGTTTAATTTCTGAGGGACAGCCTCACCAGATCATTTAGTAAGTTTTTAATCTACATAAGTTCACGGTCTCTCTAGGAGAATGAGCTTGATCTTAGTTCAAATGAACCGATTTACAATCTCTCTTGCCCAATCTATGGTTTATGTACAAACTTTTCTCCACATTACCTCTTGTCGATCATGACCTATCTAGGACTCTTACAAAGTCCAATCCAGTCGCTCTCCAGTCAAGAGACTTCATGACGAGTTTAAGTGTTCTACTCCTTGCTCTCGGATCCTTCACATCTTTTGGTGGGACTTAATGTGATCCTTACCGAGCCCCTATCCACTTATCTAATGAGATCCAACGATAGTAGGCCAATCTGGTCGCTTAGATCCTACTTCTTTACTTCCCTTTCAAAGCACTTTCATGGGATAAATTGCAATCCTTACTGAACTCCAACCACTTAACTGGAAGTATTCAACGATAGTATATCGATCCATGAATTTCGATCGGGGTTCATCTCTTTGCCTTGTGATAGATTGGTCATCAACTTTCAATAGATCCATATTCCCTTTTAACTTGTTCAAATTAAAGAAAAACAAGCATAAAATCCAAGTTAATCACCCTGAATATCTGACCCAAAGCATGCCTAGGGGTCTCTTCAGTTTTCGCACATGTTTAAGTGGTCCAATGTTATTATCCTATTAAACAAAATAAAGCGAAGTAGAGTTCAAGAAATAAAGAGAGAGGGCCTCCAATCAATCCCAATTACATGATTAGGAGTCATGAACTGGACTCTTGGTTGTTTCTGGATGTGGGTAGTGGTTGTTATACCTGCACCACTATAGTTAGATTCCTAACATATTGTTGAAGCTGATCGCCCTAGATATGCTCCTTGGGCAAGTCATTAGTATTCCTGCAGTTATTGTAATGTGTCCATCTAGATCATTTGAAATGCATTATTTTTCAGAATTTCACCTACGGTCCGTAGGCTCCATCCTCATCAACTTCCTATAGGGAAGGTGTCCCTTAATGTCCAAGTAAATCCACTCCATGGCCTAATTAATTTCCATGAAAGAGGTGAACTTAGTTTCCTTAAAATATTTTTTAGGGCTCTTGGCTTCTATAGAATCCTTTCCATCATCGTCAACCTTCTTTTTTCATTTATCATTTCCAAATCTAGCTTTTGGCGGTCCTCCGCCTTCCAAATCATTGACTTCCTCGAACAAATCTATCTCCTCGGCTTCAGCGTCCTCCATTTGTATATATCTCTCAACCTTATAATAAAACTCTATCAAAAACAATGGTGGATTTTTTTTCCAAAGCCACTTGAAATCCGTCTTTTCTGGCAACTCCTGAAGCAGACCCCACTTGGATAATTGATGAGTCCGGACTATCTATTGATGTAGTCATTGCATCAAAGCTTGTAAGATAACACTTAAGGATCTCTCAGGTCTTTTGGTTTAT
Source organism: Allium sativum (assembly GCA_030737875.1). Lineage (NCBI taxonomy): Eukaryota > Viridiplantae > Streptophyta > Magnoliopsida > Asparagales > Amaryllidaceae > Allium > Allium sativum. Next base: position 965,749,825 of record CM060922.1, on the reverse strand, counting down.
GTTATATAGTAAAATATCATTATTTATCATTGAGTTTTGTACTCTGAACTACCTCAGGAACTTATCTACAGGTTCATTCCATGAACGGATAAATTAGTTTTCCAACTGTCTAAAAAACATAACTACAAAACTAGTCAAGGAAAGAGTGAAACAACACATTAGCACCCCCTTTGAAGGTCAAAGACCTTTTATATGTCGAATATATCACATTAAGTGAAATGTAGGATTCGACTTTCCAATTTAAGCATCTATCGCAAGAAGTTTGAAATTAAGTGTAATGCCCCGGTTTTTGACTGAGTTTGTAATACCATTTATTTTGGATTATTTCAGTAATTTATTTAAATATAATGAGTTGTGAATAATTAATATAAAAAAAGTTTCAAGAATATGACTTTTTATGGTTTAAAATTCCTTAACTTGTATTAAGTAAGAAATGCCTGATCATTTTGTTTTGTATTTTTAAGTGAGTTTTAGCCACTTGTTAAAATAATAAATAGTATTGGATGTAAATATTATTTCAGTTCAGATATAATTATTTTAAAATAATATGTGTATATCATAACTTATTTATATACGTGTAAATGAATAATGTTTAACATTTTGTTTACATCTAAAATCTAAGCTTAGTAATTTGTATAAATCTAAAAATTACATAAATGTAACTAATAAAAATATTTAAAGTAAAACTTAATTTCTTCATATAGAAGGAATGAAGAGAATACATGGATATTAATAGCTTACATTTACCTTAGAAGCTAAGTTTAAAACCTGGCTGGCGTGTACTTTGTAATACATCAATCCAAGGCCTAGACATAAGCCTATGCATGTGCAGGCAAACTAAAACATTAGCACATCCTCTCAATCCAATCAGTATGAACAACCTACACCACCTAGCATAGCCTTAAGCTTATTAGCGATCTAAACAACTTTCATTTTCCAATCATACAACCAGCTAAGACCCTAAGACCCTGCCCTCACATCACTTAGGTATAGACATAGAAAAGTGAAAATCTGAATTGTTTAAAAGCTAAGCAATTGATATATGAACACATCTGCATTGGAAGTAGTGTATTACCATGGAAATGACCAAACAAAGCAATATTCCATTCAACTAGAATAGCCCCAAACTCTATAAGTTATACACCATTTATATACATATGTGTTCACCTATAAATACACACACATGCCACCCCATATTCAGACAAGAATAGAAACCTTAAAACTGAAACAAGAAAATGGAAATAGCTTGAAAACAAGAGTCCGAAAACAGAGTTAAAAGTTGGAAGATACAATTGTAGAAAATGGGGACAAAAAGCCCGGAACTAATTAGCAAACATGGCAAGGAGTTTGAACACCAGTGCATTAAGGAGGATCTATATATGTGAATAAACTTCCCCATTTAGAATTAATTTTTCATACATATAAATATGCATATATGAATGTGTTGATGAAATTAAACCTGAATATGGACAACATGAAAACATGGTACATTATGAGTAAATCCTTCCCTTTATTCCCTGGTTGTTATATGTTATGTAAACTCATATATTGTGTGTTCATGTTTGTGAATGAGAGTATTTGGTCTTCATGTCAAACTAGAAATAGTAGGAAATAGAAAACAAAACATTTTGATACCTTTTTATCAAAGCCTGGAACTAGGAAAGAACCAAAATTGTAAAACACTAGGTGAGTAAATCTCCCTCTTATGTAGTGATTTGTTTGCAAATATATATTACTTTGATCGCAACAGTAAAGTCAAGTTGTAATTCTGTATTACTTTGATATGACATTAGCATTGATTGTGAAGTTTTTAGACTTGAAAACTTTGTATTAATACATCAAATATAAAGTTTGAAATAAAATTTAAGCATTTAGTCTTACTGTTCTAAAAAGAACAATCTTGCTTCGTTATAAGATTTCCAGTGCACCCTTTAATCACTATTCATCTTAGGTAGCCCTTCCACTGATAACCTTATTCTGTAAAACAGTAATGCACTACCTTGATCTTGCTTATATTTACTAGAACATGCGCGGTTATTTCTTGAACTTGAAATAAACGTTTTGAGCTTGAGGAGGCCAAACTTCTTAGTCTCAGAAATATGCTTAAAGAAGTAAAGAAGGAGAAAAAGGAAGTAGGCAAAAGAATGAATAGAAGGAATATAACTAAAATATAAGTGATTGGAAATATGACTGAATTTGATGACAAACATAAAATATATATAATAAAACACAGTCGTACTAAGTAGTTGACAGCACAAATTTGCACCATCAATCTTGTGTTAGCTTACAGAAGAAGTGCTTAACTATTGCCGGGTGATATTTGTTGTTACCTCCTTGTTAAAGATTGGAACATATACATGGTTTTAACAATATAATGAGACTACATATGTAAATGACTGGAATTAACCACAGTTATCAATATACTAGATACATATATGTTTAAATATGGATGATTAATTTGAGTATTCCACTTGCTATATTAAAATACGTAAGAAATGCAAACAGAGAAAGGAAAGAAAGTATGGGATGTAAAGGGATGATTTGCAACGGGAACGTGAAGTTAATACAAAAAGGTAAGTTCGGTAGGAGATTTAAATTTGTGGATGCAAACAGTGAGAGTGGGAGGATTTTAAAGATGCTTGGTGGTAGTGATTTATCTGATGGTCCACAAGGATGGTGAGGTAGCTGTTCTACTTTGTCAGTGTGTTGGAGTTTGTTGAGCTGATTGTCCGATTGATTGGTGTGTTTTCGAGTCAATAAGACATTGATGAAGAAGATTGGGAAGGAGCTGAAATAGTATGTTTTGGGAAGTCTGGTGTGAGGTCGATTAAGGGTGTTGTCTTCACGTCAGAAAAAATGCAACCTTCACCTTATGTATACAAGTGAGTGCATGAGTGTATAAACACTTACTCACGTTCTACACCATCAACTAATGTTGCATGTGCTCACTTAGTTGAATATAGAGCTGTTAAGAACTCGGAACCCAACATAACGAAGCATACGATGTGCTGACATTATGATTGAGCATTCCACTCCCATGTGCTGACGTTGTTCCATTTCACTCCCAGGAGAAGGGATGCAATATGTTTTTTTATGGTGCATGGTTTCTCTGTATTACTGGGCTTGGCCTAAAAAAAACAATAAAAGTAATGAAAATTAGGAAAAGGTGGAAGGGGACAGGAGAGGAATGAACCGCAGACAGAAATAAGAAAGGGGAGATGGATTGGCACTTGTTTGCATGGGAAGGGGATTACAAGAGTGGGTGCGAGCTGATTGCGTGGGTAGTACGTTGATTCATGGGCCTGGGATTGGCCTATATATTTTGAAAGAAAAAGAAAAAAGAAAGAAAGGAAAAGAGAGTTAATATTTAATATTAGTTTAATAATATATACATGTACATCATATAAATGTGTATGGGCCATTTTAATTGGGCTCGACCCATAATAATTAAAAAGAAAGGAAATGTTTTAAGTAGAATATATATATATATATATAATGATGTGTGTAACTTATGTTAGATCAAGAAGAGATAATCGAACAATTTGACTCATGTTGATATGGTTGGGTCGATCAATAATGAGTAACTCGAAGTAGTAACGAGTTTAAACAATTAAATTTAAATGAATTGATTTATTAAAAGAGATTTTAGTACTAAATATCAATTAGAATTTATAAGACGTAAATTTGATCGTGAAATAAATTAGTGTGTAAACCATTAATAATTGATCTATAATGATCTACGAATTCAGTAAATTCTGAATTAGATGTTTAATTAATTGATTTATTTATTAAGATGTATTTAATTACGTTAATCATAATTAGATATATATTTTTTGACATCTGTTAGCAGAAATAAACACCGTTCTACTATTATATCAGTTTGACATATTCTGTTGGGATATTATATCATCAGTTGATAATATTGAATTGTATTTATATGATTGTTTGTGCACATTGGGTTAACGACTTAAATGTCGTCTAGTATAAGAACTGCTATATACCATTGGAACTACTAAGTTATATTTCCTGTAAAGTAACTCAGAAATAAAATTGAGTTATGATAATTGGATATAAACTACTTTTAAGAAAACAATTGAATGGATTATTTTAAATTAATTATATTTTTTATTTAATTTGAAAAAAAGGGGGAAGACTAACCATAATCAGTTAATCAATTTTCTTAGTGTAAATCAACTATTTAAATGAGAATTGGTTATTAAGTTAATTAATTTCAATTAATTTAATATAAAAAGTTTTAAATAAATGATTATTTAAAGACTTGATAATAAATTATTTTAAATAATGATTATTTAAAGACTTGATAATAAATTAAATTAATAGATTTTGTAGGATAATGGTGTAGTTAAATAGAGAAGTTAAAATTTGATAAGTTATCCAAGATAATGTTTCCAATTTAACTAATATTTTAATTAAGTTAAAGATAACTTAATTATCAAAGGATGAGGAACTCAGGTTGAATGTTTGGATTAAATTCCCTGATTTAATAATTAACTAGTGTGGGACCCGTAATACGCATATGGGTAGTTTTTGATTCTTTTTATCCTTTTATGGTTGTGTGTATAAAGTAATTTTATATTTATCAACTTTGTACTACAACCTTATTTTTTTGAATGGTGCTTAGAAGGTTATATGCTTATATAACTAGATGACTAAATATGATTTTTTTTATTCTTGTCCTCGATGTAAGCCAATTACCATGGTTGAAACTATAAAATTTTCATACAGTTATTTATACATATGCAAATTTTCAATGATTAAGTCTCTTTTTTTGCACTACTTACGTAATGCATTAGTCGACTGACATATGCAATATATTGTCAGATAGTTGGTAAATCTTAATGGTACTACTAAATGGTTCAAAAATATAAAAACTTAAACATAGTAACGGTCACAAATTAATTCTTGAAAGTTATACCATGAGTTGTCCACCAACAACATTTTGAATATTAATTACCGCTTAGAATTTATATATATGATTCATTCAAACAATCACGAAGAGTACAGGTATGCATTTTGACCTGTTACAAATTTCATTATTTATTTTTCATATAAACTCATGATTTTTATTATGTTAAAATAAAATGTACACATTATCTTTAGTTGAAAAAAAGATATTAATGAACAATACTGTTTAATTAATAGTAAAAAAATGTTTACTAAATATGTTTTCACCTTTTTTAGTTACATCATTTATATATTTTGTGATTTTTTATGTTTCATAAGTAAAAGAAAATTGTTTTGAATATGTATTTACTTGAAGCTGTAATTTTTTCCTTTTCTACTTTTTTCATGTAAACTTGATGATTGTTGATTTTTTTATTGAATCAAAATTTTAGCATGAACTCATTTTTGTCCGTGCTAACTGAAATGAAAAGACCGAAATCTCGGTCTTTTTGTTGAAACCTCAAACGTTGACATAAATACCCTAGGTGGTATACTGGATATTTATGTTTAGCACGATTGAAAGTATATAACTGTCAATAGATGTAAATTTTAAATTACCAACCAAGAGGGGGACAATATTTGAAGTTGTTACTATATTTGAAAATACACGACGATTAAAAAACTAACATTACTATGAAGATAAATGCAGGGCCGATCGTAGGAGATTTGGTACCTAAGCTAATTGTAAACTTAGGGCTCGATACAATAAGTCAATAACTAATGTGATCAACCCAAATTGAATCATCGAAATAATTTATGTATATTATAAGCAATGAAAGATGAACAAAAGGAAACAACCTTCTTCATAACAATAATTCAAGTTATACAATTACAGTAAATTTCATTACTTACGAACAATTTTGTTGTCTTCTTACATGTGAAATCGATAATAATATTATGATATCCAAGTTCAGTGACCATATATTATTCAATTGATTATAGTGCCAAACCATTTAATCTTTCTTGTTTTTGCATTTCTGAACATTATAAAACAACCAAATATTATATATTAACAAATATTAGAAAAAGAAAAATAATAACAATTATAAGGTAATATCTTTTTTGTTACTAAATTACATAATTTTGTATCACAAGGAGCAAAGTTTTCCATAAAATACACTGCAATATGAATCACAAAATAAAATATATACATACAAAAATATGAAGTTGTCATACTGTTCAAAGGTTAAACTGATTTTTGAAAACAAAATTTAATTAATTATCTTAGTTATTGGTTATAATTTATTACAAATACTTACATAATTGCAACATTAATGCCTAGGAAAAAAATCCCATTAGTTTAAGGCCAACATGCATCTTAAATCTTTTTTATCATCAAGTTTTACATAGTTGATAAATTTCAAAATTGTAGAGGCTCAAGAAAATAGTTCTAGTTTTGACTGTTAATTAATTCAATTTCATTAACTAAATTTTTGACATCTATTCTTAGTTACAACCTTATTTCCTAGTATATTTAGAACCCAAGATAATCCATACATTTTAGAATATTCAAGTCTTTCTTTTGGTCTATTTTTAGCAACCTTCAAAAATACAACATTTTGGTTCAAAACTTTACAACAAAAACAATTAACAAATTCAATTTCTGACTATCGAGACCGTTAGAGAGATTCAATTATCAATAAGTACGTCCAAGTAGATTCAATGACAAAGTACTGACTATATTGCCCCATTTAAAAGATACTTGACAATATAAACAAATATAAAAAACCAGGAGTCATTCTATTCAATTTTTCTAAATATATTTGCAGTTACAAAAAAAACCAAAAAAAAAAGAGCAAAAAAAATAATAATGCTTCTTTACATTTCAAACAAAAAGGTTTGAGATTTATTTAACACAGCATCCTAGTATGCAAAATTAAACTACCTATGGTAGTTCATGAAATTTATTCAAACAAATATTAGAGAAGAAGTGAACTTACCATTTTAGTTGGTTGTTGTCTGAGTTTCATTGCATGCCTGCACCTTGCCATTATTTTTCTCGGCTGCATTACGTGCCTATATCTGATATGTATTTGATGAATAATGCCCTAGAATTTTATGCGGCCCAAAGCAAGTGCTTTACCTTCTTTGCCAAAACATTGGCCCTGGATAAGTGCAACGAGTTTCGCACATACATGGTTATAATTTTGTTAAATATGCAAGAAGATGTATCAAAATAATCGATGGCAAACAAATCACAGAAACTCATTTAATCATCTTATATTATTTACTGCCGAACAATTTTCCTGTAATTACATCAAAGTTCTATTTGCATTTGTAGTTACATCCAATTCTGTTTATATAATGCGGGTAAACTGGTTCGCTTACCAGTTAACCTTCTACTGTTACAAATAGTAAAAGATTAATACCAAGAAACAACATAAATACATTTCCTTCCTTGAGCCATAATCAATTTGGATATAGCTTCTTTGTAGTTTTAAAAAAAAAATGAATATCAACCAACTCAACTTCAAAATAGATTTTCCTTTCTACGTTTATTTTGAACAACATATATTTAACTCTTTTGGTTTATGCTTGGTAGTTCGGTCAATATCTATGGCAATATCTAATAAAGTTCCAGTGCATGGTATTCGTATGGTGACTCGGCAAGCACCTCATCATTGTCAAAAAATGAATGAAAATCATTGCAGTTTACATTGCTAAGTATAATCAAAGGAGAAGGAAAACCGAAATAAATAATATGGACAAATGCATAAATAAAATATAATTTTACTGAACATGCATGTTAATGAAGCTTAATGAATAGATCAATGCATTAGAAGTTAGGTGCAAAAAAAAAAAGTATTGAATATTATGATAGTATTTCATCGTAAATGACAAATCCCAATATAAGAAGCAAAAAAAAAAAATCCTTAATAAAAACATATACCTTCAAACATGTTTTTCTTTTGGTCAGCATTATTTGTAGTCTTCCTCTAATCGGTCTGATCTGCAAATAAATTTAAAAACATGATTGCTTGATCACATTTACAAATAGAATTGATCGCGTAGAACAACAAATAAGTATATTTTGAAATGGTAAACAAAGCTAGACAAACGTAAAATAAGTTAAAGCATCCTCCATGTAAAAATATATTAGTAGGTTTAAATGGATGTTTGTAGAAAATAAACCACATTATGGTTTATTCATTGTAAAAGGTTATGGTACAGATTTTGTATATCGATGTTCCGCAAATGTTGCTAATACTCATATAATAACCATTGCACATGAAGATGAGAAAACGTAACACTGCGTCAGTATTCCACAATTAATTTGACTTCTATTTAGATGGAACTTAAATAGAGAACAAAAAACAATATTATAGGAATAAATACCAAAATAACTTGTTGAACATAGAGTTAATGGCGCAGCGTCCAGGATCAAACTCCACACGAATTGATGGATCCGTGGAAATACGATCGAGGATGAGAAAGGTGCTCAACTCCGTTGATCTTTCGATGCCAGAATCTCGCTATATACAACATGTTGATCTCGCAAGATACCGCGTTGATGATCTACGATTCTTTGAACGTTGATCACTCGCAAGTGATACCATGAATCAACTTCAAATTCGTTGATTTGAGCACACTCTAATATCCGAAAATGGAGAAAGGAGATAAACTCAACTTCGAATTTTAAGGGTGGCACAAAGCTCACACACAAGTTTAATCAAAAATCAACAACCCTTACAACTCACGCCACACCCCTTTTTATAGGGTTTACAACACGCTTTGTCCAAACGGACGACCCAAGTACAAACGAACGACCCAAGATAAGCGGCCGACTTAACTACGATATAACAATAGAGCAAACGACCCGTTTACACAACAAAGGAGCAAACGACCCAGGTAAGATCTTTATCTTTAACGGCTCTTATTATCTTCCGCCCATAGCGGCTCAAGGGTGATCGGTCTGATGTCAAACGATTCCAAAGTGAGCGATCTAGGTGCAAACTACCCACAAGAGAGCGACCCTGTTGAGTCGTTGAACGACCGGTTCTCCGCTTCTTCAAGCCTCAGTTTCTTGGATAATCCGTCGTTCATTCCTTCTTGTTCTAGGTTACTGAACGACTGTCTTAAGTCACTGGACGACCGATAGCTCGCATGCAAGCATCTTCTGTGGTGCACTGCATCATCCTCCCTTGGTTGACAAAAATTCGTCCTCGAATTCACACACTCCCCTTTGCTCATAAGCTCATCTTCATAATATGGAATTAGATATTTGACATTGAACACATCCGAAGTATACACACCTTCTGGCAGCTTCAATTGATAAGCATTATTATTGATTTTCTTCACAATTTTTACTGGACCAATCTTTCGAGCCTTCAACTTGTTGTAAGTTCCAACAGGGAAACGGTCTTTCGTTAACACTGCGTACACAAAATCTCCTTCTTTGATGTTAAGATTTCATCATTTCGAATCTGCAAATTGCTTATACTTTATATTTGACTTAAGCAATCTTTCCTGCACAACTTTGCGACATTCTTGCAACACATTAACAAAATCATTGGCTCTTTTAACAACTCCTTTCTGCTGCTGAACTGTCAACAAATCTAAGGGTCCTCTCGATATGATTGAATAGACAATCTGAAATGGACTGAACCCAGTACTTCGATTGACAACATGATTGCGCACAAACTCGGCTTGACACAATTTCGCATCCCAACTTTTCAAATTATCCTTCACAAGGCATCTCAACAAATTCCCCAAAGATTTGTTCACTACTTCTGTCTGTCCATCTGTTTGTAGATGATAAGCACTACTAAATTTCAGCTTTATCCGAATCATCTTCCACAAGCTGATCCAGAAATGATTCAGAAAGCGGGTATCTCTATCTGAAACAATGGATTCATATAACCCATGAAGACGATAAACTTCTTTGAAGAATAATTGAGAAACATTTACAACATCTGTCGTCTTTTTGCAAGCAATAAAATGATCCATCTTTGAAAATCGATCTACTACCACATATATGGAATCATTGCCTCGTTGTGTTCTCGGTAATCCCAAGACAAAATCCATGATAACATCCACCCATGGCTTATTAGGCACAGGTAACAGCATGTACAATCCTGCATTAGTGGCAGTTCCCTTTGATACTTAGCAAACGTGGCATCTTTGCACAAATTTCTCGACTTCTTTCCTCATAGATAGCCAATAGTAAGAATAAAAAATCAACTTCGAAGTACGATCACGACCCACGTGTCCTTCCTCATGCAATTAATTGACGATCTTCATTCTTAAACTATAATTTGGAATACACAATTGAGTTCCTTTGAATAGAAAACTATTAATTAGCACATAACCTTCCATATTTCCTCCTTTGACTCTGTCTATGACCTGCGAGAAATATGAATCGGTTGTTAGCAGTTCTGGAAGTACATCCAAACCGACTACTTCGACTCGCATAGTCGTAAGCAAACTATTCATTCGACTCAAAGCATCAGCTACGCGATTAGTCACTCCAGACTTGTGCTTTACAACAAACGTAAACTGTTGCAAATAAGCAATCCACGACGCGTGCCTAGCAGCAATCTTATCTTGACTTTGCAAATGCTTCAAAGCTTCATGGTCAGTATATAGCACAAACTCCTTATGAAACAAATAGTGTCACCAATGCTTGACGGCTTATACAATAGCATAAAACTCCACGTCTTACGTATTGTATCTCATCTTTGCTTCAGATAGCTTTTCACTGAAATATGCAATAGGACGGCCCTTCTGACTCAACACCCCTCCTATTCCAACTTTCGATGCATCCGTATGCAATTCAAATAACAACTGGAAATCTGGAAACACAAGGACCGGTGCGGTCGTCAAAAGTTCCTTGATCTTCTCAAAAGAAAATTGAGCTTCCTCCATCCACATAAACTGCTTTCCTTTTATGCAATCATTAACAGGAGCCATCACACTACTAAAGTGTGGAATAAACCTTCGATAGAATGATGCCAAACCATGAAAGCTTCTGACTTCGGTTATAGTTTTTGGTTGAGGCCAATCTCTGATTGCAGCGACTTTATTCTGATCCACCTGTATTCCTTCTTGGACACAATGTACCCCAAGAACAGAACACTTTGTGTCATGAACACACACTTCTTTGTTGCAGCATAAAATTGTTCTTGACGAAGAATCATTAACACTGCTTTCAAGTGTTGCATATGCTCCTCCATGCTAGCACTATAGACCAGAATATCATCAAAATATACCACAACAAACTTCCTAATGTATGGTTTGAAGATCTGATTCAAGACTCTCATAAAAGTACTTGGTGCATTCGATAGACCAAACAGCATAACCAACCATTCATATAACCCCTCACGAGTCTTGATTGCGGTCTTCCGTTCATCCCCTGGTCTAATGAGTATATGATGATAACCACTCTTTAGATCGATCTTTGAAAAGATAACAAATCCACTGATTTGATCTGATAGATCCTCAAGTCTAGGCATAGGAAATCTGTATCTGACTGTGATCTTGTTGAGAGCTCTACTATCCGTACACATTCTCCATGAACCATCTTTCTTTGGAAATAACAAGGCAGGCACGGCACATGGGCTAAGGCTCTCTCGTATTCGTCCTTGTTCAAGCAGCTCTTCAACTTGTCTCCTCAACTCTTCATGCTCCTTCGGACTCATTCGGTAATGTGGCCTATGTGGTAACACTGCACCTGGCACCAAATCAATTTGATGTTGTATGTCCCTGAGTGGCGGTAATTCCTTCGGCAACTCTTCAGGAAACACATCTTCAAACTCTTTTAGCACAGGCTCAGCTTCAGCAGGAATATCATACTCTTCATGAGATTCAAATCCAATCAACATAAACACTTCCGAATTCTCTTCTACTTCTTCAACAAATTCCTTCAAAGATAAAAGACTAGTCATGTTCTTCTTATTCTCTGCTTTGACTTCATTTTGTTCATGCTTCTTAGGAACTAACGTGATTTTAGTGCCATCAAACATGAAACTACAGCTGTTGGTTCGACCATCATGTTGAACTGATCTATCATACTGCCATGGTCTCCCCAAGAGTAAATGACATACATCCATGTAAACTACATCACACAAATTTCATCTTTATACTTTAACCCAATGGAAAATGACACATACGCTCTTCTTCTCACGAAGACTTCTCCTCCTTTCTTTAACCAAGCAAGCTTGTAAGGTCTTGGATGTTTCTCAGTCTTCAATCCCAGCTTCTTCTGAAATCATGTTGTCACAACTTCCTGCATCAATAACAAAGCGACAAACCTTTTCGAGAATAGTACAGGTAGATTGGAAAATGTTGCTTCGCAACCAACTAGAATCATCTACGTGCTTTGGAGTTATACATTATCTTCTCATCATTAAACTATTCCCCTCGTCTCCTGACTCTACTTCCTCTGCATCTTTTTCAACATCATCATCGAATTTTGGTGGTAGAGAATAGTCTACATCGGCTTCTACATCATCAACTATCATTGTTATCTTCTTTAGCTTAGGACATTCATTGCTTTTATGACCAACTTTCTGACAATTAAAGCATTTGATGGTTGAAATGACTTTTGGCTTAGCAGCTTCATTGTCAACACGTTTTGCGGTTGGTTTAGTAACATGTGCCCCGCTATTAACTCATTTGCTTTGACTGTTAGAATTCATGAACACTCCTCCTCCTCGTCTCCCTTGCTTCTCCCAAGCTAGAGCTTTCTGGTGAGCTTCAACAACAAACATTGGATGGAACATATTCACCATGTCCTGAATTTGAGTTCTTAATCCCCCAACATATTTAGCAGTCAACTGTTCCTCCATTTCCATGATGTTGTTACGAGCGATCGGTTGATAGAACTCATTAGTATAATCACTCACAAGTTTTGTTCCTTGTCTCGGGTTTTGCAAACGTTGATACATAAGAAATTGGTAGTTGTGAGGTAAGAAGGTAGCTCGCATCATCCTTCTCATCTTTTCCCATATGACAACCTTCGACTTTCCCATTCTTTCATGAGTTAGCTTAGTTTGTTGTAACCAGGCAATAGCTCTTCCTCTTAAACAAGTAGCTACTAATTTCACTCTTCTATTTTCTGGCACATTCTTGAATTCCATAATTTCCTCTACATTCGACAACCAATCTAAAAATTCTTCAGCAGACATTCCTCCCTTGAATTTTGGAATTTCGGTCTTCATCCCTGTTTCCCAATTATGATGACCTTTTGGTTGACGAAACGGATCTCGATCTCGTCTTGGTGAATGGTAACGAATGCTATTTCTTTCATCTTCACAAACTGACCGATGACGATATCGGTCATGAACTTCTTCATATCTTTCACTTCTACAGGACGGTTCATGAGAATGATCATCACGATTCCTTCTTTCTCGATCTGATGGTGGTGATCCTCTATGTCTTCACGAATTCGATGGCAAAATTCGATGTCCACCATGATGTGAATCGGGTGATATTCTTCTTCTGGTTTGATTCAAATCTATCATAAGCTTTTCTAATCTTCCAATTGCTTCATCAAATTTATCATTGATTCTTTTCTCCAGTTGTTCGGCTTCATCTCTCCGATACATTTCTTCCAAATTTTGATGACGATTAACACGTCTTGGCGGCATAATCAGTTCTCAACAAGGTGAAATATCTTCAAATCTGAACCAAACTTCGAAACACTGGCACTGTCCAAATTGCTGGAACGATCCAAATTTGGATACTGGTGTTCTAGATGAAATAACGGTCTGAATGGAAATGTTGTAGATCTGGTGATCTATGAAATGGTGATTGCGACTGAATTAGATCTGGCAATCTAATTAGCTCCGGCGATCGTGTACACGTGGTGGCGACTGATTGACAGATGCCACAGAACGAGATCAGACGATCTGTACAGCAACGGCGATCTAAATCAGTGGTGGTATGAAATGGATAGTAATCTGGTGGTGACGGTCTGGATGGATGACGATTTGAGGATGACGGCGGTTTGGCGATTTGGTGTTGGCGGAAACGGAATGGATGATGTCGGTGGCGATGGTGATAAACCTAAATGGTTTCTGGTGATCCAACCAAGTGATGGAAATCTCGCATTAGCGATCCAACCAAGATGGCGATCAAGGCTCCAGCGATCCAACCAAAGACCGACGATCTAACGTCAGCGATCACTACGCCAAAAGGTCAAATTTGAAACATATGCTATTTTTTATTTGAAACCCTTTTTTCTTGTTTCTAGGTCTAAAATAGTCAATTAGTGTTTCTATGTTAGCAAAAGCGTTTGCATTATTTTTATCATTTTTAAATATATGAATTTTATGTAAAATTATTATCTCCTCCTGTATCGAGCCCTTTGTGAGTAGGCCATAAAATACAAACCTAAAAACCATTCCCTCCTCGGCTCGTGTTTCCAAAAAGTAGGCCGCATTCTTTTTTTATTTTCAAACCCTACTTCCTGCGCGATTTTCTTAGATCCTCCATTCCAGCCACAAAATTGTTGTTCTCCTTAGATCCTCCATTCCGACCCCAAAATTGCTATCCTTTCTCATACTCCGTCGCATCGTTGGTGAGTATTTACGACTATGATTCTTCCACGACTGTTATTTAGGTTAATTAAAATAACTTTTTTAATGTGCTTTTCAAAATATATAGGATTGTTTGAAATCGTAAAGCACCGCATCTTTATAAATCTCAAAGTCCTTTTCATATCTAATTCATCGGTAGGATCTGGAGTGTTTTTTGATATACAATGACGTTTAAATTGGATGGTTTTGCCCTTTGATTGTTTGAATGGTTTTTCCTTTGATTTCTTGAATGATCGGAAGTCTAATATATCCTGTAAACCTTAAACCTGAATAACATTTGGATAAAGTAAAATGTTCACTATAATTAAGGTTAACCATGTGTTCAATTTAGTTTAACTTTGTTATCAACTAGCAACTCTTGAATTCGAATACTAGTTCTCTTATTAATTAATTTTTTGTCTAATTACTGAAATTATTTGACTATAGGGGCTGCTCAAGGTTGCTGAAGAAGGGTTCACTTCTAACACGGCTGATGGCTTAGTAATTAGGTCTTTATCTTTTGTTCATATTTCCATCTTATTGATTTAATTACATGCTATTTTGACTACTTGATCAAACTATACTACTTTATTACATAGCTTTTATTGATTTAATTTCATTGCTCAGTAAGGTCTTTATTACTACTTTATCAATTGAATTACATGACTCAGTAATCCAACGGCTCAACGCTCAACACTTAGGCGGCTCGGATCAAAATCTCCTTGGATGCCGCTAGAGGAATCGAGTACCTATACACATATGCCTTGCTATCCATTATCCATCGTGATATAAAGTCATCAAATATCCCGTTGGAAAATTCGAATGTGGCTAAAGTTTCAGATGTCGGGCTTTTGATACTGATTCCCGACCAAAATCATGTCAATGAAACGAAATGTTCGGACTATCCACTTGCGACAGCGGGTACAGTCAGGTATAGGGGCCTAGGGTATTATAGATTGAGGCAATTGACAGCAAAAAGCAATGTGTATAGCTTTGGACTAGTTCTATTAGAGATACTTTCGGAGGTTAGCATGATACAATTTTTTTTAAATGAATGTGGGATTTTTAGGGACACTGCAAGTAATTATGTTCAGAGAAAAGTATATCAGGCTTCCAAATTTTTGTCCTAGAAGGATATTCATTTTGCAATCATGTCGGTTCCAGAACGTAGCTTCTTCTTTGTTCTAGATGTTGTCATTTTGCTATATCAGGCTATTGATCACATCATAAATTCCGCTGCAAAGTCAAACTGCATATCAGCTGGTCAAGTAAGTTCCTATTGTTTGTAGAGGACCTAATGGTTCCATGGCTAGTGTTGGTGCTCCGCACCCACAGGTAACTACTTTAGTCAATAAAACCATCATGCTTCCCTCTTATAATTACATTGAATTTATGCAATCATGTCATCATTGTTCATCTTGTTCTGGGTTAAAGTTCTATGTCCTTATTCATCAGAAAATGTCCGTGGCTTACTCAAAGCTGCTATTCGAGACCCATATCCTATTGTTTTCCTTGAAAATGAACTTTTGTATGCTAGTTGTCTCATATTCATGCTATATGCAAAGAGATGTAATATTCTTTTGGAAGTATTGATATTTACATGGTGATTTTATCAGGAAGGGAGAGTCTTTCCACGTCTCTGAACAAGTTCTTGATTCAATTTTTTTGTCTTCCTATTAGAAAGGCCAAGGTTTGTTTTTACCTCTTAGATACATCTTCATATTTATGCTACTGTTGTTCAATTTGTAGATGTAAATTGAAATTCACATTTCACGGATAGAAAAAGAAGGGAAGGATGTGACAATTACTGCTTTATCCAAAATTCCAGGTACGTCGTATGTGAATCTGTTAAATTACTGCTAATTTTCGGACAAAAAAGCAATAGTATTAGGTGCAGCACAACCAGATGATTGCAATGAAGAATCAAAGATAAATAAGATCAGCTGCAGTCTATAAAGAATGAAAATAACCCTGGCCGACAAAGAAGATATGGAACGAAGTTTGCATAACAGCTAAAACATCGTAAAATGAGGGTAAAACGGTGGTTGTTGGTGCTGATATGATGATTTGGCTGACGAATTTGTGCACTTTGGCGAGAAGGGGCAGTGGTTAAAAAGGAAGTGTGACTGGGTTATGATGTTCGTAAGAGGATGTTATGATAGGAGAGTTGTCATGGTTAGAGAAGTGAAAGTTGATAGGTTAGTTCAAAAAGAGAGGGGGTTTATTGTTGTAACATGCAGCAGGTGCAGCGAGTAGATGCAGCGGTTTGTTATTTAAGAATAATGCTAATCTTATTTGCTAGATTTGAGAACAAATACAATTGCTTCAGTACAATATTATGGTTTGACGAACCTTGTAATGCTAGAAAAAGAGATTCTAAGGTGTCGCTTCAGTACAATAATATGGTCAATATCAGAGTCACATAGAAACAGAAGTAGCAAAAGCAGATCTCCTGTCACAACTATACAATATCATACATTCTCTCTAATAACATGTGGACCAGTGCTTCTTGCATGCACCCAAGATGGTAGCCTCTGTTTTTTTTTTCATGTTTTTATTCTTTAATGTAGTGTAGTTTTGGAGATACAGGGATATATGACTCTTCATTGCTCACTTAAACTAGCTCCCTGCATGCATAGTATACGTGCTTCATTTTGCCCTTTGCTTTCCCCTGAAAATGGGAATTCATAGGTAAGTCCTATAATTTTACTGTTAGTACAAACTGCATGTTATGCGTGTTTGAAAATGGGTAATGATGTTTATAAGATTCATTCTCAAGACCTTTTCATCCATGGCCCAATTTTTTAACACGTTACTAGTAATCTTTGGCAGTGCAAATAGCATGTTGTAAGACTTGTACGATCAAAATGCATCGCTTTTGGTGCCTCCTTCAATTATTAATTGAAATAGAGCTAATGAACTGTTATAATTTATGCGAAATGAGGAAAGTTCAATGTCCCCTCATGTTTTGAGAAAAATAGTATGAAATTTCGTAATATTTAAAATCTAAAAAATGATTGTCATCTCTATGGAAAAATAAGACTATTTTCATATTTCTAACATCTTCAAATTTATCGATTAAACATTTATTTTAACACTTAATTTTAAACATCATATTTATTATGTTAGATATATTCAAATAAGCCAAATTTTGGGAAGATGATCTTAGCATGATATTAACATGACTACAAGTTTTTATAGAATTTGAAGCAGTGTTTTGACTAAAACATGAAATGGGTGCTCCAAGAGGAGGTTGTCACTAAACTTTGTTAACTTTTTTATACATTGACAACATAAATCAATTGGATCGATCCAACCAAAATGGCGATCAAGGCTCCGACGATCCAACCTAAAGATGGAAATCTCGCTACGATACCAAGATGGCGCAGCGTCCAGGATCAAACTCCACACGAATTTACGGATCCGTGGAAATACGATCGAGGATGAGAAAGGTGCTCAACTCCGTTGAACTTTCGATGCCAGAATCACGCTATCTTCAAAACGTTGATCTCGCAAGATACCGCGTTGATGATCTACGATTCTTTGAACGTTGATCACTCGTAAGTGATACCGTGAATCGACTTCAAATTCGTTGATTCGAGCACACTCGAATATCCAAAAACGGAAAAGGAGATAAAATCAACTTCCAATTTTAAGGGTAGCACAAAGCTCACACACAAGTTTAATCAAAAATCAACAACCCTTACAACTCACGCCACACCCCTATTTATAGGGTTTACAACACGCTTTGTCCGAACGGACGACCTAAGTACAAACGAACGACCCAAGATAAGTGGCCGACTTAACTACGATATAACAATAGAGAAAATGACTCGTTTACACAACAAAGGAGCGAACGACCCAGGTAAGATCTTTATCTTTAACGATTCTTATTATCTTCCACCCGTAGCAGCTCAAGGGTGATCGGTCCAATGTCAAACGATTCCAAAGTGAGCGATCTAGGCACGAATGACCCACAAGCGAGCGACCCTGTTAAGTCGTTGAACGACCGGTTCTCCGCTTCTTCAAGCCTCAGTTTCTTGGATGATCCGTCCTTCTTTCCTTCTCGTTCTAGGTTACTGAACGACTGTCTTAAGTCACTGGATGACCGATAGCTCGCATGCAAGCATCTTCTATGGTGTGCTGCATCAGTTAAGCAGAAAGGGTTTTGAATCAGTATAACAGTACATAGAAAGTTATTGTTTTCTTGTCAAATTTATTGTTGATCTGTTAGTTTGGAAACAGATAATTTACAGAGGAGAAAAAAAGGGTATATGCTTCAGGTGATGTTAAAAGTAAATGACGTACTAATTGCAGGAACTTTACACCTATGTCACATGCCTGTTGAGTACAATCAATTATTTAATTTATACAGGATATCAACAATTATGAAATGGAACCAATGCTATTACCTCTTCACTGAATACTATCAAAAAGTGTGACTTCAATGAAAATATTTTCATGGCATACAGTATTAACAACTATGGCTTAAAAATAACAGCATCATAAATAGTTATCTAGCTAGTCTCGCAATAATTATTTACCCAATCTCCTTCCGATACACATGTACAAAGCAGTTAATGCCATGGGAAAAAACAGTTTTAGTTTGCCAAAAATTATAAATGTAATGAAATGAAAAAAGAGAGGCAATGTGGTAAGAGAACTTGGTGGTCACATTACTCTCTGTGTCAGTCTGGTAACGTACACACACTCACATACACACATAGATATGTGTGTGTGTGCGCGTGCGTGCGTGTGTGTGTGTGTAAACACATGTAAAGCAGGTAGTTACAGAAACTGACAGCATTATAAGAAAAAAGCCAGTTGGATGAACAGAGATAGGGGGAAATAAAAATACAGAGAGTTACTAACTGAGAGATCATATTGAAATATGTAGTAGAAACCAACAGTAAAGCGACAGGCAAAAAAAATGAAATGATGTTAGAAGATTTGTATGCAAAACATCCAATCATATAGTTTGCTACCTGGTTTGTTGTTAAATCAGTTTCAAATAGCGGGAATATAGTAGAAGCAGAAGAAACTGTAGTTGTCATTCCAGTGTAAAAGATCCATATAAACAAGTACACAATATTTAATTCTGACTGATTGAAACAGGATGACATATGCAATGTAAAAGTAATCATTGTATGCAAACACATCGCATTACATTTCGAGAATAAAGTTATAATAAGTTAGGTCAGAATTAACTATTGCTATACTAACCGATAACTGGGTAAAATCAGTGAATGCTTTATGTGCAGTAGGAACAATCCAAGTGGGAGCATCACAATAAGGTTGGATGAAATATATGTTAAAATGAATGTTGATAACAAATATTACTGTGTAACAGAAGTAGATAAATATCTGATGCTTGTTATATAGACCAAAAAAACACATAGAAATTAATTTACATTAAACTGCAGTTCCAACAACATACATAAAATTTAGTGAACAGAGTGACAGGGCAGTAATATTTTCTCAATTGTATAGCAAGAAGCAAAGGAAAAGGATATTGCATCAGATCGTCTTAGTGAAGACGAAGGACGAAGTAACAGTTTGAGGCATAGAAAATCGAAACGAAGGGAAAAAAGTAAATTACCAGCGTGGAAGTTCCAATTTTAATGTCGGCTCCTAATGTCAACGGCGGAAGAGTAGCCGAAGCCACGAATGTCGCAGGCGTTAGAAATACTGGAAGGGAAACTGTACTGAGCGTAGAAGGGGCATAGAGGAAGTAGGGGAGGAAGAATTTGTACCCATGTGAATTAAGACGATCGATTTTCACATCGAGAAGGAGAAGTAATTTAGGGTTACGGTGCGGTTAAAGAAGAAATTGGGGCTACGATCTGTGTGGACAGTACGCGAGTTGTATGATCAGACATAATATTTGAGAGAGGACACGTGTCGTTACATTAGTGCTCTGGTTTCTCCTTTCCAATATAAGTAATAGAAGATAGGTATTAAGTTAAGTAACTTAATAAATATTTTCAAAACAACAATGTTGTTCGAAATGGGTTTAAGGTTTGGAAATCAAATGGATCTACTAATTTATGTTGTCGAATATTTTGGATATCAAACTTCTACGAATCTTAATGATAAGAACGATTTTGACTCAAGGTCTGAGAGGTAATTAAAATACCCCAACTTGATCAATTTCATTATTATCTGATAGATCGTATTAGTTTGTGTTCAAAATGAGTGTTAGAATGAATGTCGTTTTCAGTTATGAAGCGGATATTCGAGAGTGAGATTTTCACGTAAGGTTGATAATAAGAGTTTTGTTAGTTAATTAATAATTACGTTTCCAAATAAATATATATATATATATATATACAAAGTTAACATTTGAATTCAAATAATCAAGGATGATTTAAATAAGGATTAACAGATCCAATGGAAATAAATCTGTTTATTTTATTTTATATTTCATAGTTAAATAACCGACTATCAAATCTGGACCTTTTCTTTATCGTTTTCGAAGAGACAGGAATCTAAATTCCACTTCGATTTGATATATACATTTCGAGATTATTGAAGACCATTGAAGACGGAGTTACGTAAGGGCTATTTTGTCAATCCTAGGTAGAAATTGCTTAAGATGGATTTACAGGATGGTGCCTTCAGTTTTTCTAGTCCCAAGACAACTTGTATGGACGAATGTCTGACAGAGTATGCCTAATAAATTACGTAAGTTGATCTCTTCAAACGTATTTACGTTGGTGGCGTAGGAATTCGTTTATCTTAGCTTTATACCTGTGGCACTTGACATTCAAAGTAAATGAAGACGTGATATATCTAAAGGTAAGTTTTAGCCTCAAGCCTCACAACTGAGAAATGACAAAAAATCGGGCAAGCAGCATGGCTAAGTGGGTCGCTCCCAATTAGGGTGTATTGTCACCTATCTAGAGAAATTCCATTTCACTTTTTTGTTCTTTCGATGTTGTCCCTTTCGGGAAACAGTGGGTCGCATCCAACTGTTGGTGACAATATATTCGATACACTCAAACGAAATGAGTGGTCGGTTATGTGTGGCCGGGTTGCAAGATGTTCTTTTTGAACCCAGTGTATTCCCCTCTAGAGATACACTATCAGAAGGTGGTTCCATACCTTGTCATAGTTGGAAATACATTATCCAATAAGCGCTCGCGGTTTTGATTGTATAGTATGTATGTAAAGCGTGAGATGCAAGCGTTCTGCTAGATGATTATTTATTTGTGGATTGATAGACATTATTATAGTATCAGACGAGTTTTGATATAAAGACATTTTGCGTTATCGTAAGGTAAAAACCATCCATGTTTATGCGTGGGTCGGTCTTACGATTATCTTTTCTTTCAAAACGTTTTTGAAAGTTAAACCAAGTTATTTCTGGATTTTCATAAGGGAAAAACTCATTCCGTTTTTGTGGCATGGTATTATGAGATATCTTTTATTTTATCAAGCTGTTAAAATTGTTTACTCATACCGGTCCCATGATAGACCCATAGTTTATTTTTCTATGTTTTCCCTAAACTCTTAGGTGCCCAAATTTGTATGGGCAGTCAAGTATTTCAGGTTTTACAGATTTATCTGGAGGAGCGTGGAGCGGGCGGCTTCAATATTAGATATTTAGAGTTATTTACACTGTGTTGTATATATGATGTGCTCTGATAATGTATGTAAGTTAAAATACAGTTTGTATTTCAAAAGTGATTATTTATATATTTTATTTTATTCCGCTGCGATTGTGAGATTCTGTGTTGTTGTTCAGTTCTATTTTCTATCCATTTTCTTGTATTATAATTTTCTGTCTTTTCTATTTCTCATCCTCTAATTTCTTTCTTCGACATCTGAGTTTTAGTGTTCTTTGATTTGGACTTGGGTTGTATTTGGTCAGCTCAAAGAGTACCAAAATTCGGATCGTTACACTTGGTATCAGAGTTGAAGGTTGAGTAGTAACCTTGGCTCTGTGGCGTAACTCATTAGAGATGGGATTAGTAATATCCTAGATTGAGTTTGAGTGTATACATATGAGTGCATATTTGTTAGTTAATATAAAAACTATTTTTAAATTGTGTTGATTGGTTTGTCAAGTGGTTTAAAAATTATGGTCGATGCAGGGTGCACACTGTATCGAAAAGTTTTTGTAAACTCTTGAAACAAAATAATTCGACGCAATATTGTTTTCAAAGCTGGGTAAATTAAATAATTTTTCCCAAAATTATATTTTGTTATAAAATAATAATTTTCTGAAATTATTATATGTCCATTGTTGTTGTTATAATCAATAAGATTGTAAACATTGAAATAGGTATATATTGAACCAAATTAAATTTGTATAAGCAAGAGATATACAAATAAGACAATTTGGAGAATTGTTCAAAAAAAACAAATGTTTTGGGAAATTCAAAAGTTTTGAATTTAGAATGGAATCAAGATATGTGATTTCAAATTGATTTGAAATAAAGCCGGAAATTTGGATTTTGGAATTTGAAATTTTAGCTGGAGTTAAGAAATTGGAACCTAATTAGAGATTGGTTGAGCTAAATGATTTTCTGAGTATTGATCTGATGTTGATTTCGGTCTTCAGGGTTGATACTTAGAGGATTATTTTCTTACCACTTCACTGTTAGAGACTGACGAATGTTGAAGAGTTGAAGTTATAAATAGGTAATGGAAATGTTTTCCAACCTAGTAACTGATATTTCTGGTTATATAAATGACTATGATTGATAAATAATTGTTGATGTGTGTATTGAATATTTTAATTATTTTGAAATGTTTGGTAGCTAACCTGTGTATTTTGATGCTTAGTTTGTTGTGATTATTAGGGGATGACATTTTGTGCATAGGTATAACTGGAATCTCATAGTTACTCTTTTATTTTGGGGACAAAATACTTTTAAGGGGGGTAGAGTGTAACATCCTGGTTTTTGGCTGAGTTTGTAATACCATTTATTTTGGATTATTTCAGTAATTTATTTAAATATAATGAGTTGTTAATAATAAAAAAATTCAAGAATATATATCTTTATGGTTTAAAATTCCTTAACCTATATTAAGTAAGAAATGCCTGATCATTTTGTTTCATATTTTTAAATGTGTTTTAGACACTTGTTAAAATAATAAATAGTATTGTATGTAAATATTATTTTAGTTTAGGATAATAATTATTTTAAAATAATATGTGTATATTTTATATATGTGTAAATGAATAATGTTTAACATTTTGTTTACATATAGTATCTTTGCTAAGTAATATGTATAAATCTAAAATTACATAAATGTAACTAATAAGAATATTTAAAGTAAAACTCAATTTCTTCATATGGAAGGAATGAAAAGAGTACATGGATATTAATAGCTTACATTTACCTTAGAAGCTAAGTTTAAAACCTGGCTGGCATGTACTCTGTAATACATCAATCCAAGCCCTGGGCATAAGCCCATGCATGTGCAGGCAAACCAAAACTTTAGCACATCCACTCAATCCAATCAGTATGAACAACCTACACCACCTAGCATAGCCTTAAGCTTAGCAGCTAAGAGGTCTAAACAACTTTCATTTTCCAATCCTACAACCAGCTAAGACCCTAAGACCCTGCCTTCACATCATTTAGGTATAAACATAGGAAGTGACAATCTAAATTACTTAAAAGCAAAGCAATTGACATCTAAACACATCTGCATTGGCCGTAGTGTATTAACATGGAAATGACCAAACAAAGCAATCTTTCAATCAACTAGAATAGCCCCAAATTCTACAAGCTATACACCAATTATATACATATGTGTTCACCTATAAATACACACACGTGCCACCCCATATTCACACACAAAAAGCAACCTTAAAACTGAAATAAGAAAATGGATATAGCTTGAAAACAAGGGTTTGAAAACAGAGTTAAAAGTTGGAAGATACAATTGTAGAAAATGGGGACAGAAAGCCCGGAACTAATTAGCAAATATGGCAAGGAGTTTGAACAAAAGTGCATGAAGAAGGACCTATATATGTGAGTAAACTTCCCCATTTAGAATTAATTTTTCATACATATAAATATGAATATATGAATGTGTTGATGAACTTAAAACCAGAATATGAACAGCATGGAAAAATACATTGTGAGTAAATCCTTCCCTTTACTCCCTGGTTGTTATATGTTTTGTAAACTCATATATATGTGTGTTCATGTTTGTGAATGAGAGTATTTGGTCTTCATGTAAAACTAGAAATAGGAGGATATAGAAAACAAAACATTTTTATACCTATTTATCAAAGCCTAGAACTAGGAAAGAACCAAAATTGTAAAACATTAGGTGAGTAAATCGCCTTCTTGTGTATTGATTTGTTTGCAAATATATATTACTTTGATCGCAACAATAAAGTCAAGCTGTAACTCTGCATTACTCTGATTTGACATTAGCATTGATTATGAAGTTTTTAGACTTGAAAATTTTGTATTAATACATAAAATATAGAGTTTGAAACAAAATTTAAGCATTTGGTCTTAGTGTTCTAAAAAGAAAAATCTTGCTTCATTATAAGATTTCCAGTGCACCCTTTAATTCTATTCTACTTAGGTTGCCCTTCCACTAATAACCTTATTTTGTAAAACAGTAATGCACTACCTTGATCTTGCTTATATTTACTAGAACATGCGCGGTTATTTCTTGAACCTGAAATAAACATTTTGAGCTTGAGGAAACCGAATTTCTTAGTCTCAAAAATATGCTTAAAGAAGTAAAGAAGGAGAAACAAGGAGTATGCTAAAGATTGAATGGAAGGAACAAAACTAAAATATAAGTGATTGGAAATATGACTGAATTTAATGACAAACATAAAATATATGTATAAAACACAGTCGTACTGAGTAGCTGACAGCAAAAATTTGCACCATCAATCTTGTGTTAGCGTACATAAGAAGTGCTCAACTATTGCCGGGTGATATTTGTTGTTAGCTCCTTGTTAGATATTGGAAAATATACATGGTTTTAATAATATAATGAGACTATATATGTAAATGACTGGAATTAACCACTGTTATCAATATATTAGATACATATATGTTTTAAATGGGGATGATTAATTTGAGTATTCCACTTGCTATATTGTAATACATAAGAAACGCAGACAGAGAAAGGAAAGAAAGTATGGGATGTAAAGGGATGATTTGCAGTGGGAATGTGAAGGTAATACAAAAAGGTAAGTGTGGCGGGATATTTAAATTTGTGGATGCAAACAGTGAGAGTGGGAGGATTTTAAAGACGCTTGGTGGTAGTGATTTATCTGATGGTCCATAAGGATGGTGAGGTAGCTTTTCTAATTTGTCTATGTGTTTGAGTTTGTTGAGTTGATTGTCCGGTTGACTGGTGTGTTTTCGAGTCAGTAAGACAATGATGAAGAAGATGGGGAAGGAGCTGAAATAGTATGTTTTGGGTAGTCTCGTGTGAGGTTGATTTAAGGGTGTTGTCTTCACGTCAGAAAAAATGCAACCTTCACCTCATGTATACACGTGACTGCATACACATATTCATGCGTGTATAAACACTTACTCATGGTCTACACCATCAATTAATGCTGCATGTGCTCACTTAGTTGAATATAGAGCTGTTAAGAACTCGGAACCCAACAAAACAAAGCATACGATGTGCCGACATTATGATTAAGCATTCCACTCCCATGTGCCGACGTTATTCCATTTCACTTCCAGGAGAAGGGATGCAACGTGTTTTTTTATGGTGCATGGCTTCTTTGTATTAATGGGCTTAGCCCAAAAAAAATCAATAGAAGAAATGAAAACTGGGAAAAAGGGGATGAGGATAGGAGAGGAATGAACGACAGACAGAAATAAGAAAGGGGAGATGGATTGGCACTTGTTTGCGTGGGAAGGGGATTATAAGAGTGGGTGCGAGCTGATTGCGTGGGCAGTAGGTTGATTCATGGGCCTGGGATAGGCCCATACGTAGAAAGAAAAAGGAAAAAGAAAGAAAGGAAAAGAGAGTTAATATTTAATCTCAGTTTAATCATATATACTTGTATATCTGTATAATGTGTATGGGCCATTTTAATTGGGCTCGGCCCATAATAACTAAAAAGAAAGGAAATGTTTTAAGTAGAATATATATAAGTATATATATAATGATGTGTGTAACTTATGTTAGATCAAGAAGAGATAATCGAATAGTTTGACTCATGTTGATACGGTTAGGTCGATCGATAATGAGTAACTCGACGTAGTATCGAGTTTGAACAATTCAATTTAAATGAATTGATTTATTAAAAGAGATTTTAGTACTAAAAATCATTTAGAATTTATAAAACGTAAATTTAATCATGAAATAAATTAATGTGTAAATCATTAATAATTGATTTATAATGATCTACGAATTCAGTAAATTTTGAATTAGATGTTTAATTAATTGATTTATTAATTAAGCTGTATTTAATTACGTTAATCGTAAATATTATTATTTTAACATCTGTTAGCAGAAATAAACACTGTTCTACTATTATATCAGTTTGACATATTCTGTTGAGATATTATATTATCAGTTGATAATATTGAATTGTATTTATATGATTGTGCACATTGGGTTAACGACTTAAATGTCGTCTAGTATAAGAACTGCTATATACCAATGGAACAGCTGAGTTATATTTCCTGTAAAGTAACTCAGAAATAAACTTGAGTTTTGATAACTGGATATAAACTGTTTTTAAGAAAACAATGGAATGGATTATTTTATATTTTTTTTATTTAATATGAGAAAAAGGGAAGATTAACTATAATCAGTTAATCAATTTGTTTAGTGTAAATCAACTATTTAAATGAGAATTGGTTATTGAATTAATTTATTTCAATTAATTTATAAACGATTATTTAAAGACTTGATAATCAATTAAATTAACATATTTTATAGGATAATGGTGTAGTTAAATAGAGAAATTAAAATTTGATAAGTTATCCAAGATAATGTTTCCAACTTAACTAATCTTTTAATCATGTAAGGTAAAGATAACTTAATTATCAAATGATAAGGAACTCGGGTCGAATGTTTGGATTAAATTCCCTGATTTAATAATTAATATTAAGTTAAGTAACTTAATAAATGTTTTCAAAACAACAACGTTGTTCGAAATGGATTTAAGGTTTGGAAATCAAATGGATCTACCAATTTATGTTGTTGAATATTTTGGGTATCAAACTTCTACGAATCTTAACGATAAGAACGATTTCGACTCGAGGTTTGATAGGTAAAGAAAATACCCCAACTTGATCAATTTCATTATTATCTGATAGATCCTATTAGTTTGTGTTCAAAATGAGTGTTAGATTGAATGTCGTTTTCAGTTATGAAACGGATATTCGAGAGTGAGATTTTCACGTAAGGTTGATAATAAGAGTTTTATTAGTTAATTAATAATTACGTTTCCAAATAAATATCTATACAAAGTTCATATTTGAATTCAAATAATCAAGGATGATTTAAATAAGGCTTAACAGATCTAATGGAAATAAATCTGTTTAATTTATTTTATATTTGACCGTTAAATAACCGACTATCAAATCTGTACCTTTTCGTTATCATTTTCGAAGAGACAGGAATCTAAATTCCACTTTGATTTGATATATACGTTTAGAGATTATTGAAGACCATTGAAGACGGAGTTATGCAAGGGCTATTTTGTCAATCCTAGGTCGAAATTGCCTAAGATGGATTTACAGGATGGTGCCTTCGGTTTGTGCAGTCCTAGGAAATTTGTATGGATGAATGTCTGACAGAGTATGCCTAATAAATTGCGTAAGTTGATCTCTTCAAATGTATTTACGTTGGTGGTAGAAGAATTCGTTTCTCTTAGCTTTATACCCATGGTATTTTTTGGGAAATCAATTTGTGATTTGGCAGGTTTGACGATGTGGCTTTCAAAGTAAATGACGACGTGATATATCTAAAGGTAAGTTTTAGCCTCAAGCCTCACAACCGGGAAATGACAATAATTGGGCATGCAGCATGGCTAAGTGGGTCACTCCCATTTAGGGTGTAATGTCACTTATCTAGAGAAATTCCATTTCACTTATTTGTTCTTTCGATGTTGTCCCTTTCGGGAAACGGTCGGTCGCACCCAACCGTTGGTGACAATATATTCGATACACTCAAGCAAAATGAATGGTCAGTCATGTGTGGCCGGGTTGCAAGATGTTCTTGTTAAACCTAGTGTATTCCCCTCTAGAGATACACTATCGAAATTTGGTTCCATACCTTGTCATAGTTGGAAATCCTTTATCCAATAAGCTCTCACGGTTTGATTGTATACTATGTATGTATAGCGTGAGATGCAAGCATTCTGCTAGATGATTATTTATTTGTGGATTGATAGACATTATTATAGTATCTGACGAGTTTTGATATAAAGACATTTTGGGTTATCATAAGGTAGAAACCATCGATGTTTATGTGTGGGTCGGTCTTACGATTATCTTTTCTTTCAAAACGTTTTTGAAAGTTAAACCATGTTATTTCTGGATTTTCATAAGGGAAAAACCCGATCCGTTTTTATGGTGTGGTCTTATGAGATATCTTTTATTTTATCAAGCTGTTAAAATCGTTTACTTATACCGGTCCCATGGCTGACCCAGAATTTATTTTTCTGTGTTTCCCCTAAATTCTTGGGTGCCCAAATTTGTACGGACAGTCAAGTATTTCAGGTTTTACAGATTTATCTAGAGGAGCTTGGAGCCAGAGACTTCAATATTAGATATTTAGAGTTATTTCCGCTGTGTTGTGTATATGATGTGCTCTGATAATGTATGTAAGTTCAAATACAGTTTGTATTTCAAAAGTGATAATTTTATATATTATATTTTATTCTGCTGTGATTGTGAGATTCTGTGTTGTTGTTCAGTTCTATTTTCTATCCATTTTCTTATATTCTAATTTTCTGTCTTTTCTATTTCTCATCCTCAAATTTCTTTCTTCGACATCTGAGTTTTAGTGTTCATTGAGTTGGACTTGGGTTGTATTTGGTCAGCTCAATGAGTACCAAAATTCGGGTCATTACATTAAGGGATTCCAAGTATTTTAGATATTAAAGGTGAAAGGGTTTCTAGTTACACCATGTGTACTCTGATCTAGTGATCTTCCTCTAACTATCCTTCTAATCATATCATCCATCGAACTCATGTTGTTGGGGAAAAAGCATCTGATCCATAAAAACAATCTACCCTTGGTACTGCGAGAAACTCCTAGCATAATTTCTTTCAAGTACTCCTCTTGTCTTTATTGATTCAAGTTCTAATCAACAGCTCTAGTTTTGTCTTGAGCATTTTTCCTTCTAGGGAATTTTGGTGCGTATTCTTCCACTTCCTAAGTTCCAACATTCAGATCTGCATTTCCCACTCTGATTCCTCTAGTCCTCGGAGTTTCTGCAATGACTCTAGCATGACTTCCAAAATCATCTCCAACATTAATTCTAGCGTCGATTCCACTATTTCCCTAAGTATCGAACATTCCACATATTAGGGGTTTTCTTTAACTTGTATTACTCAAACTCCAAATTTCCCATGTTTATTCCTAGGGATTCTCCACAGACCTAGCCATTCCTTTCCTTTTCATTTCTGAAAGAAATCCTCCATTATCTTCTGCTGCCATTCCAAGATTCCATCGTGCATCTCCTTCATCATCCTTTTCATCCCATCTCTAATGATAAAGCTAGATATGTTTGAATAGGAGGTAGTTCATGAATTTCCTATGCTCAGGGTGGTACGTAGACCTGGTTTTAGGTCTTTTAGTTCCTTCGGATCTCTAACTTTATAATTTTTTCGTTCTATTTTTGAGTGAAAGCATTAATGCTAATTTTGAAATTGGAGTTAACCCCAAATGAATGAGAAAGCTCCAGTCTTGAAGGCTACAAGTAATAACAGATAAAAAATCTCATAGAAATAGAAAATAAAGTGCGAAAACAAGAAAATAAACACATTTTTTTTATAGTTATTCGGATGTCTCCTGTAACAACCCGCACGAGAAGGGCCTAAATTCTGACCCAGAAAAAGACTATCGAAACTTGAACCATTCTAAATGGTTCGTTGGTTTCTATATGGAATACTAAAATATATACAATAGAGCAATTTTAACAAAATCAACATCTAACACAACGGAAGGGATAAACATAATAACATAATAGATGTACCATTAATCAAAACCGTAATAAATGTTGGTCACGAAGAGTATCGAGCAATCATAAGAGGTACATCAATAATAGTTATCCCAACAAAACAATAATACTGCCATAATTAACTAAAATCCTCAATCTTCTGGATCCATCAAGAAAGCATCACTGATCCCAAGCGTCTTAACCTACTAACCTGTTTATATTACGAGGAGGGATTTCAGAACATAATGTTCTAGTGAAGAATGGCCATTTCCTATATTTGGCAGTGTAAATTCTTCGTGGTATGTCTATGCAAACAAACATGCACAACTAAACATATGAGGCGGATACACTAACAGTCACTTAAGGTCTATATGTAAATCTAAGGGAAGATATACTCATAGTCACTTAATACCCACAAAGTAACCTAAGGGTGGACATCCCTACAATCACTTAATACCCCCACGAAGCAGGCTATACCTAGTCACTTAAGGCAATTTCCTATTTTGTTAAGGGTGGGCATCCCTACAGTTACTTAAGACTCTATATCGGACCCATATCCACTTAAGACCCTAACCCTAACGCTATCATAATATATATAAATTTTCCTTATAGGTCGAGAAATAGTAATAGCCACTTACTTCCAGGTTTAGGTTTGGAACACAACTTCATTTAAGAAAACCCTGCTAACAGACCCTCTTGTTACTATATAGCTTTCCTTACCGGTGAACTCATAGTCACTTATTACTTCCCTTAGATAAGAAGCAAACATTACTTGGAGAACTACCCTACTCACGCTATCGTCTATTAAGACCATTTAATACCTTAGAAAGACGGACCCAATAACCATTTAAAATCCTCGAAGGGCGGGTCCCATGACTTGGGTCCTGAACCAAGGAGTGAACCTTAGGAACGGACCTAGTCCTAACCACTTGATACCCAACAAGAGGCAGGTCAGCCACTTAATACCTTTCCCCAAGGCAGGCCTACTTAACACACAATATATATATATATATACACTAGACATCTCACATCAGGCCGACCACTTGTAAATGCTGGAATGTTTGGGCGATTCCGGACAACCTTCAATTACAAGTTGGGCCTAAACTCGTTTCATAGTGTAATAATTATAATGGCCGATGGCACCTAGACCTCTCACATTAACTAGACTTACTTGTAGATGTTGAATATGACGGACGATTCCTAGCAGGCTTCTACTACAAATAATGGTTAACCTCGTGTCTATGGGTCAGCTATTATAATTAATGCCATTAACTCACGCACATGCATACAAATTCCTATGGGGACATTCAAATTCAAATTCCTATTTTAAGCGTATTTATTACACACTTAATACATATTAATATTACACTGAATTATGCTATACATACACGTGAATTATGCGAACGAGATTAGCATCCTTACCACGTTTGAAATGTCCGTCCTAACCATCTCTGTTAAGGTATACAAGTTAATTTCCCTATTACTTCCCATGGTTTAACATGTATATTTTCACAAATGAATAATAAAAAAGGAAATAACAACATCAACATACAACTTATAACCAAGGCTTAAATGTTTATTTCAATAATAGAATAGAGACAAGGTGTAATATTCTTAATACAAAAGTGAAATCCTTAATTTGGTACGAATCCACTTTTATTTAATTTTCGTGTATAAAACCTTAATACACCAATAATTTGCAAGTAATACGTTCAAACAATCCATTTTAGAAATAGACGTTTAAACTTATTCAAATTGCAATATTCAAGTCTTTAAGCTTTTGCAACCAAAATATACATTACAATAAGAGAATCAGACCAAATTCGAGAATCATACAAACACACAAAGACCTTTTCTTCTTACATCGATAATCCAAACCCAACTATAACTGATTGATCAATTCTACGTAAAAACATAAATATTGGAAGATTTGAGGGATTTAATATTGTTTTCTTTTCTTGTAATCCCAAATCTTCCTAGGTACAATATTCCAAATTTAGACTATCAAATCAAAGAAAATAACAAAACTTAAATGGTTTCCACTAATATTGATTTGAGATAGAAAACAACAAAATTTGCTGTAGAATTGAAATCTGGATTTAGTCTATGAAACATGCTCTAATACTTTTATAATATGTACATAAGAATCAAAATCTTATATATATAAACTAAATTCCAGAATTCTCAAACCTATATAAGTCTTAGAATAGAGAGGATATAACTGAGGTTAGAGAAGGAGAAGAGAAATCTAACATTATATTCTGGATTCAGCCATGGAAGAAAGATAATGGAGGCGTAAGAATGAAATGAAGAATAGGTTTTGGGAGAGGCTAGGAGGTTGGTATATATAGTTGCAAGTATTTATAAAACCGTAGGATCTAGTAGATTAAATCTAGGTAGTCTGTGTATGCAAAATTATATAAAACCCTCACAAAAATAAGTTCATCCCCCTACAACACCCAGAGCAGTCGACCCCTTTGGTAGAAGCAGTCGATCCCGTGGGTTGTGATTTGTCCAGGAGAATTAATTCTCTTGGTTAGTGGTCTAATTTATTAAACATTTATTTATTACATTGATTTCTTTCCTTTGTTTGCTTATCTTTTTCCCCTATTGTATATAAATATATGCACACAAATTCAAACTCTCATGGAATATTCTTTTCATACTAATCCTCAGTTAACATGTTCTAGACTTATATATTTATTTATTTGAAATTCAAATCTTGTGTGTTTGTATTTACACACAACTTGTTTTACTAATATCATTTTTCATACGGACTCCGTTTTCAGTGAATAAAATATGAAAACAGATCAAAATCTCGCCACAAATGCAACTACAATACTTTTGCTACCCAATTCCCAATTATTCAAAATTTCATTTTCAGCCTACTAACTTATTATTGATTATTATTATTATTCATTTAATTTAAATTACCCTATGTCTGTTTTAGGTTTATTTTATGAGGCGTTACATTCTTCCTCCCCCTATAAGAGATTTCGTCTCGAAATCCTTTGAAGTGGCGAAGAACACAACTCGCTCTAAACCACCATGTTGTACACCCATGTTATTTTATAAACATTCATAAAGAAAGGATGAGCTCAGTACTAAAATGTATGTGTAATAAGTGATGTTGTATATATGCAAAATTTCATAACATGCATATAATTTCTATATGAGTGTACAGTGCATTTGTGTTGCAACCATCTCCTACCATCCAATCTTGTAACCACAATGCAAACATTGAATCCTAAATTTTTGAGAAAGTTCGCAGAATTTAAAATTTTCATGCCTTCCTTTGAGTTTTCCCTCTAATATACTCAAACAATCTAACTAACTAATTCAGAGTCTCGAAATCCCATTCTCCAAAATATCTGTGGTGGCATAAGACTCCCAAGGTTCCATCTTTGTCCCCATTACTTGATTAGGCAAAATTTGTTGTTCCGTGAAGGTATTTTATCAAACATAAAACAGTCATCAGCTCCTATTATCAATAACATCGTATATCTTCCTAACTTTGGAAAATCCCAAAATATAATACCGACTCTCTACCCTTCACAAGTTTCCTGATAATATTAGACTGTTCCCAAAGTCTAATCAAGAATTTGGTTTGAGTAAAAATTTGTCAATAGTTATTCCATCAACACTTTGGTATTAAAGATGGCCTCCTTGAAACTCTTCTAGAGCGTCCACTAATTACCAAAAAGATAATTATGTTACTTCTAAGATGATAAATATTATTCCAATTGTCTAAGAGATCAAAGATGTAACTCTTCATCTTATTTCCAAAGCTCCGGTTGTCTTTAGTTTGTCCTTCAGTCTTCAAATGAGATGTAACTCAAAAGTAAAATTTTCCTAAATCGTTTTTTCTAAAATTAATTTTCTAGCATAAACTAATAACTAGAATATTTTTCCTATGCTCCAATTTGCTGGAAATTAAATTCCAATAAAAGGTTCTCTACTATAATTTCCACAAATTTTCCCAAATAATGATATTGACATGTTTAAAATTACAAGGAATGGGTATTGTTATTTTGAATAGATAGTATAATCTGCATGTTAATACACAAAATTACACATTACACTCTTTTATTTTTTATGTATATTCCTTATAATTCCAAATATAGTCTTTTTGTGGAAACAACAAAAGGGATAATTTATAAAAATTAAACAAATACATTATGCAAACAAAAACATAGTCATATTCAAACTAAGATGGCTAATACAAATCTAATGTTTAAGCTATCCTTATTCTCATGCTTCAAGTTCGTATTCTTGAGGATGACATTCTCTCATGCTAATCTTCTACTTCACCAAATATTCCAAAAAATTCAAGATCAATGCACTTTCTCTTTATAGG
This sequence comes from Allium sativum, assembly GCA_030737875.1. Taxonomy (NCBI): domain Eukaryota; kingdom Viridiplantae; phylum Streptophyta; class Magnoliopsida; order Asparagales; family Amaryllidaceae; genus Allium; species Allium sativum. The sequence continues at coordinate 965,714,856 of CM060922.1, read as the reverse complement.
CTGCAAATCTAATTCTGTTACCAACTTCCAAATCCCATATATGGTAGATCGCTAAGTCAAGTGTCCCCATGAAATCCTCTCCGACTCATTTATTTCAAAATTTAAATAAGGGTTCCAAATCCCAACATCACCAATATAAATAGGGATTCATTACTCATATTACTTTATAACGTTATCCAATCAATACAGGAGACCACCAATGATCACAACCTAAAAATATTCTTTTGGAAGTTCTATACTATGAATATGTGGTTTAAATGGTGCTGAGGTCTAAATAATTTTATTACAATCCCTTAAGATGCCAATCCGTCGCTTTAAATTTTCCACCTTTGTCTTTCTCATAATTATGATCCATCCCATTCTCAAGGTCGAACCATTCCATGAATACTTATTTAACTCTTTCAAGCTCCTTTAAGCTTGAATATGTATCCATTTTCTCCAAATCAGTTTATTATTCTAAAGCAGTCCCCAAAATCCTCGTTTGATCTTATTAATTTCAAATTTATTGCCCACTAAATTTGAATTAATATCCATGAATATTTCTCTGAAATCGCAACTTACGGTAAGTAACGTTACACTTATATATATATAAGTATGTATGTATACACACACACTAATCACTAGATAGTGATATAAACGTACTAATTCCTAGACTAAACTATTTTGAACAATCTAGTTCACAACCAACCCTTGATTTTGGAAATACTATATCTTACCATTTTTTGAAATAGAAACTTCTAGGATAGATGCTAAAATTTTCAGATTAGGTTTTCCAATTTATCCTTACATAATCCTATAACCTAATTCTTACTTACTTAATTAGCCGCCCTTATTACTCCAGAGTTATCCCATTTTATAAGGTGAAATTTTTAGTAATTACTCAAAATTTATTTTTCTAAACATTGTTATATCCTCGTTATCTCTCAAACTTGTACAAATTTGAAAACATGTATTTAATATTTTATTAAAACCTGAGATGTTAAATTTTCTGTGAAGACTTTAATACTTACAGTACTCAATGTCAATACATGTTTTAATTTAATAAAACATCCTTTATTATGAATTTGGAAAACATTACAATAAGTATTTAGATGTCTCTTTTCAAATGTTAACTAAATGTTTAAAATAAGAGAAGAAATACTTTTCTGTTTAAACACTTATTTTTATTAACTATTTGAATGTTAGTAATTGACATTTTGAAAACGGTCTATAAAACTTTTCAATAGCTAATAAAATAATTGCTTATTCTATTTTAAAAAGATAAATCTTAATTAATATCTGAGATTGAATTATGCGGCAATTAAGTTTTCAAAATTGTTTAATGACATTTAATACTAAATTTTTTAAATACATTATTACTTCACAAAATAACACTTTGAAGAATTACTCAAGGTTTGTGTACCTTTTAATACCTTTTAACAACAAAGCTAAATAATTCTTTTCTAGTGTTTCAAATAAATGTCCCTTTTTTTTTAAATTACAGCATTTATCAAATGCTCATAAATTCATAAATTAAGAGTAAAATTACCTCCCTTATCTTATCACTTGGCTTTTATTTATATTATGAATGTCAATCTTTTAATGTCCTTCAAAATGACAAATGTTTTTGAGGTAAGTCCTTATTTTTATTGGAAAACAAGACTTTAATAATTCAACATTAAATTAAGTAGCAATTCGGTCTTTTAACACATTCATTTATATTCTCAAATTATGTTATTATTGCCAAAATACATTACAAAACATTAATTCGAGACTGTATTCTTTTTAGCGATAGGTTTAAAGACTTCACTGTTCTACACGTAAACTCTTATCAATTTTTAACATTAATGGTGCATTTTAATTTAGAAAACCCTTAATTACTTATTACAGTTTGCTCGCACAATGAGGGTGCTTTTCTAAAATTTAATAGTCATAAACAAATCATAATTTTCTAAATTATTTTATTGAAGTAGTCATTTCCCCAATATTGTACTCCCATTATTATTACTTCCTCTAATAACCCTTATTATAAGAGAATTTTACTATTTAAATTCTACCTAAATTTTAGCGAATAAATTTACTATCCACTCTTTCTTAAATGAGTATATTTAAGACATTTATTCTACCAAACTTTTATATGTCTACTTTTCTTTCTGATTGAATGTCAAATTTATTGTCATAACTTATACACAAATTTTAAGAAAAGAATTATTTTAAGTTCATTTCAGTATTAAAAGCTTGTTATATCAAGGCAATGACAATTATAAGTTTGCCATTATAATTGTTTACTGGTTGACACTTACATTTATTATCTTTTTAAAGCTCATAACTGAAAACGTTTACTATTATCCTTTAATTAAAGAACTCATCTTATGTTTTTCCCTAAATTTTGTATTTATCGTTTATATAACAAAAGAAATAGTAAACTTTTCAAATTTCTCCAAAAATATTTATTTTCTCAAAAAACTATATTTCTAATTTTCTCTCCTTAATGGAATTATTATGCAACTTTAGCCTATATTAAAATTTACTTTTCAATTAATTTAATAGTATGTAACGACCCGCATTCTACCTATCGAAGGATCGTTGAATATTAATTTTATCTTCATATGAAGTCGTATGGTCGTGTAACTTTGGAAAACGACTATTGGGGTCATTTCCCACATTCACGATTTTTGCCAAAATTTAAATGACCATTTTGCCCCTAGCAAATCTTGTTTCACCTATAACTTTTGATGGGTAAGGAGTTTTGACCTGAAACCACTTTTATTGGATTCAGATGATGGTTTACCTTTTCATAGAGTGGTCCCAATAATCAAACAGACTTGCCGTTTGGGAGATATGGCTACAATAATGTTTGGAAGATGAAAATCAGCATAATTGGGCTTAACGGGGTGATTAGCAGCTAAGCCCATAACCCATTTCGGGATTAGGGTTATGGGAGGGCTGAAAGAGTTTGGGAAAACATTTCATTTCAGTTTTCTAGCCGCCACTTACATCTCTTGAACCTCAACAATGGCCTCCATTTCCCAAATCTCATTTTAATCACTTCTTAATCGCTAATTATGCAAAACTACATCAAATCAAGTCAAATTAGCATCAAATCAGAGATAGAGCTGCTGGAACACATAGGAATTCGACCCAAATTAGTGGAGCTTTTAGATTTGAAATTTATTTGTGGCTAATGTGAGTGATTAGCATGTTTATTCTCTAGTTACGGCTAATTAGGGGTGATTAGTGATAATTAGTGAAATTATGCATCATAAAAATCTGGAAAAATGTGCAGAAATTCTTAAATATTATTTTATGTCACTGGTGAAAATTTGGATTAAGTTTGCTAATCCTATAGTTAAAACATGGTTAAGGGGATTAAGGGGAAAATCATGCTTTTTGGGTATGTTTGATCTACAATATTTCATGTGAGTGATGTTTTAATGTTTTTGATTGATGTTATATGTTGTTACTACTATTTGGAATGTTTTGTGATGTCATAGGAAGGTTAGAATGGTTGAAAACGCCGTCGTTTGGCGAAAATAGCTTGCTGGAAAAAGTCGTAGATTTTTAGGTCTGGTTAGGAGGAAGACCCGATCCGAACCGGTTAGGAGGGAGACCCGAACCGATCCGGATAGGAGAAATAGACCGGAACCGATCCGGATAGGAGAAAGAGACCCGAACCGATCAGGATGGGAGAAAGAGACCCGAACCGATTCGGATAGGAGAAAGAGACCCGAACCGACCGGATAGGAGAAAGAGACCCGAACCGAACCGGATAGGAGAAGGAGACCCGAACTGAACCAGATAGGAGAAGGAAACCCGAACCGATCCGGATAGGAGAAGGAGAAAAGGAGACCTAAACCGAACTGGATAAGAGAAGGAGACCCGAACTGAACCGAATAGAAGGAGGAGACCCGAACCGAGCACCAATTCAACCAAAACCCGAGATGCAAAGGAAGTCCGAGTGGGAAGTTATCACTTAGGATCCAGATGGGAACCAACGAGTTAACTTCTAGAGTTGGACTTTGCTGCAGGACGTGTGCAAAGGGGTTATCGATATCTATAACTTTGGTTCACCGTTGAAGAGAGGGGGCATGTAGACGAACCAGAGCCAGGGAAGTGTGGACTGGTTGGCCCTTAACCTAGAGCCAGGGATGTGTGGACTGGGTAGGGTTATTGACTATAGACCAGGGAAGTATGGTCATAGCAATAGTTGTACGGAGTTTTCGCCATGGCCCTAATGGATTTGGTGATCAAAGTGGTGGATATCGTATAATTTACGCACTGAGTGAGTGATGTGAGGATGATTGCTATGTTTGATGTTTGCTATCACCATGACATGCACACTCCCATTTTACATTTTATGTTAGTGTTACCTTAGAGTACTGTACATCTTGTTGTAGTAACTCTTTGGTTGCAGGTCCAGGTTCAGGTATGATTATTTATACTTGTTATTGTTTTACTTTGCTGCTATCGCTCATACCATAATTTTGTCTGACCTGGACTTTTATGTCTCTTCTTATTACTCTGGGTGCCCCTAAACGAGCAGACTAGAGACATGTTAACTGGTTATGCACGAGTAGCTGTCCGGAGATGAGCAGGAGGCTTTCAGGTACTATTTACGTATATTCTCTCTGTGTTGTTGCTGGTCACTACTTTGGGCATTAGTGGTGTACTTTTTTATTTTGCTTTAGAGACAGTATTTTGAAGTTGTAATAATGATGGTTTGGATCATAAGCTGTATTTTGGATTCCGCTGCTATGATGGTTTATTTTTCAGCTTATGCACTGTCTCGCCTGTTTTATGTCAAGTTATGTTATTATTATACTTTATTCCAAGCGCTGTGAGATATACTACGGGTTCTTGGTGATTCATCGGTCCAGCCTTTTTCTTTTGGCGACCATCCTGTGCCAGTAAGGGCATTGGCACAACGCATTTCGGGAAAATGTCGGCTTGTTTGGGGCGGGTCATCACACTTGGTATCAGAGCCTATGTTGTGTAGTTAACCTAGGGGAAGACGTCAGGGAGAGATAGTATACGTATATGAGAGTGCATATTTGTGATATTTTGATTTTCAAAAACTATATATATATACTATTAGTATATCTAAGGAAGAAGTAGCACTGCACTGGTACCACTAAGGAGATGGTTAATCGTTTTCTCTTTACAGATTGGACGATGAGCCGATATATGCGGAGTACAGGTTCAGGGGCCAGTAATGGGAATGTCCATGATATGAGGACGATGTTTACTACCTTCATGCGAGAGATGCTTAGGATGTTCAGGGAGCAGTTCCTAATGCTGCTAATGGTGGTGGTGCGGTAGCACAGGCGCCTAGAGCCGATTTCGCCAAGCTCTGCAAGGATTGTACTAATCTTGGTGGAAATCTGTTCCACGTAACGGAATCGGCTACGGAGGTTCAGGATTGGCTTGATAGTTGTGAACGCATCTTCGAGGATTTGGGGATCGATGATGCAATGAAGAGAAAGTTAGCATCGCGTCAACTTCAAGGACGGGCTATGAATTGGTGGAATGCCATTAAAGCGGCTACTCCCAAGGATCAAGTTACTTGGAATAAGTTTAAGACTCGATTCAGTGATAAGTTTATTCCAGTTGCTCAGAAATCAGAATTGTTCAGGAAGTTTTTGGAACTCAGGCAGAATGGTAGGGCAGTCTCGGAGTATATTGCTGAATTCGATACCTTATCGAAATATGGATTATCTCTTATTGATACTGTCGAGAAGAAGAACGAGAAGTTCATAACTGGCCTAGATGAGTACTTGGGTGAGAGACTCATAAACCATATCGATGAGACATTCGAATCTATTATGGGAAAGGAATTGAGATCTAAGAGCCTTTACCTTATGTCGAAGACCGAGGTTGTTATTACATCTGCAGAGGAACCAAAGCCGTAGGCAAGCAGTGGAGGCAAGAATAATTCCCAGAATAAGAGGAATCAGAATTACACGAAGGATGGTCAGAAAAAGAAGAATAAGAAAGATTTCGAGTGTTGTAGTTGTGGTAAGAAGGGTCAATATGCCAAAGAGTGTCAAGCAAAGCCAGGGGAAAAGAAGTGCTTCAACTATGGCCAAGTGGGGAATTTTAAGAATGAATGTCCATAACCCCCTAAGGAGAAGCAGATGGTGAAAGCATATTCTATCAACGTTGTTCCTTCTTCGTCAAATGCCCCAACTGCGGCGCAGAAGGGAAAAAGTGTCGTTATTCAAGGTATGTTTTCTATTTATAATGTTCCTGTTCGAGTGTTGTTTGATACAGGGGCTTCCCATTCCTTCTTATCTAATGACCTGGTGGATAGGTTGGAATTGGAACCCGAGATTGTCGATGGATCTTTAGTTGTGACGAACTCGATCGGCGGTTCGACTAGCCTTAGTATGATTTGTCAAAATTTGGTCTTATTGAGTCATGGATGTATGTTTGCTTGTGATTGCTTTGTTTTGGGCTTTACTGTGTTTGGCATTATTTTGGGAGTCGATTGGCTCCAAAGATATGGGGTTGTAGTAGACTGTGAGGGGTCTTCGGTGACCATTAGAGCGGACGATGGGCAGAGGGTGGTATTGGGTTTCCTACCTAGTGATGAGGTGATGGCATGTTTTCTACATTCCCTCGACATCCGGCGGGATGAGTTATCAGATGTGCCTATTGCTGGCGAGTATCCGGACATCTTCGAGGAAGTGACCGAACTACCAACACACCGAGAGATCGAGTTTCGGATTGATTTAGTGAAAGATGCCAGACCTATAGTGATGCTACTTCATCGTATGGCGCCAAGGGAGCAGCGAGAGCTCAAGGTGCACATAAGCGATCTTTTGAAGAAGGGATTTATCTGAAGAAGTGTTTCCGAGTGGGAAGCACCACCTGTATTTGCCACTAAGGCCGATGGTTCCCTTCGCTTATGTGTAGACTACCGCAAGTTAAATAAGGTGACTAGGAAGATTAAGTATCCTATTCCACGGATAGATGATTTGTTTGATCAACTAAACGGAGCAAAAGTGTTTTCCCAGTTGGATCTCACGACAGGTTTTCATCAGCTCAGAGTAGTAGCTGAGAGTATATCTAAAACGACATTTTGAACGTCATTTGGATTTTATGAGTAATTGGTCATGCCATTCGGGTTGACCAATGCACCAGCATATTTTGTGGATCTCATGAATAGGGTATTCAGGGATCAATTAAATAAGTTTGTCCTTGTGTTCATGGGTGATATCTTGGTTTACTCGAGGACAGAGGAAGAACACAAGGAACATTTTAGGACAGTGATGGAGGTGTTGAGGAAACACCGATTGAAAGCAAAATTTTCTAAGTTTCACTTCTGGAGGAGGGAAGTGAGATTCTTGGGCTATGCTGTTTCAAAGGATGGCATTGTCGTGGATCCTACGAAGGTGGCTACAGTGCAAGATTGGTCTATGCCCAAGAATGCAATAGACGTAAGAAGTTTCTTAGGGTTAGCTGGATATTATCGTAAGTTTATCCAAGACTTCTCTAAGATAGCGGCACCGTTAACTCAGTTGACCAAAAAGAATCAAGCTTTTGTTTGGGATGAAAGGTGTGAGAATGCATTCAAGAGTCTAAAAGAGAAGTTAATGTGCGCACCAGTATTGGTTATTCCTAAAGGGAACGAAGAGATGATGGTATACATGGATTCCTGTGGTACCGAACTTGGTGTTGTACTGATGCAAGGAGGTAGGGATGTAGCCTATGCTAGTCGGCAACTAAAATCGCATAAGAAAAGGTATCCTACCCATGATTTAGAATTGGCAGCGATTGTGTTCGCATTGAAAATGTGGAGACACTATCTCTTGGAAGAAAGATTTGAATTGTTTACAAATCATAAATCTTTAAAGTATCTTTTCTCTTAAAAGGATTTAAATCTTCGTCAGCAGAGATGGTTAGAATTCTTGGCTTCATGTGATTTCAATATCGCATACACACCCAGGAAGAGAAATGCGGTAGTTGATGCATTGAGTAGGAGACATGCCAGTTTGAGGGCTATGTTTCTGGAATGGAAGCATCTGGAGAATATCGTGGGATATGATTTCAGACCTAAGTGTGAATTGGATCCATAGATTTTAGCAAGTTTGACGATCAGACCGACTTTGATTGAGCGGATTGGTTCCAGTCAAAGGAATGATCCTAATATATTGGAAATCATCTCCAAGGTGGAGATGGGTATTGACGGCGAGAGAATAAACAAGTATGGTCCCGATTGAGAAGGATGGCTTCGAATGAATGGAAGACTAGTTGTACCCAATGTTAATGGATTGAGAGATGAAGTGTTTAGAGACTGTCATCACTCGAAGCTGAATATACATCCTGGTGGTAACAAAATGTATCGAGACATGAAGTAGACTACTAATGGGAAGTGATAAAGAGATACGTTGGAAAGTTTATATCCAAGTGCATGAACTGCTAGCTAGTTAAAGCCGAGCAAAAGAAGCCTGGGTTGTTATAACCGTTAGAAATACCTGAATGGAAATGGGAACATGTCTCAATGGATTTCATCGATGGTTTACCAAGGACTAGATCGGGTCATGATAGTATTTGGGTGATTGTGGATCGATTGACGAAAAGAGCAAGGTTTATACCGGTCAAGTCGAATAGAACGACAGCTAAATTAGCGAAACTGTATATGAAGTTGATAGTGAGGTTTCATGGAGTATCCAAAGGTATTGTGAGTGACCGAGATCCATTATTTACTAGTGGGTTTTGGAAGAGCTTACAAGAGGCTTTAGGGTCAGAATTACATCTCAGTACCGCATACCATCCTCAAACCGATGGTCAAACGGAGAGGGTGAATCGTGCATTAGAGGATCTCTTGAGAGCTTGTATATTGGATTTTGGAGGATCATGGGATGACCATTTGCATCTGGTTGAGTTCTCATATAATAATAGTTATCAGTCCAATATTGGTATGGCTCCATTTGAAGTTTTGTACGGAAGACCGTGCAACTCACCATCATGTTGGTTGGAAACCGGTGAAAAGTTCATGATTGGGCCAGATGTAATAAGAGAAACTTCAGATTTGATCAAGGTTATTCAACAGCGAATGAAGGCTGCCCAAGATAGGCAGAAGAGTTATACTAATAAAAGGCGAAGAGATTTGAAATTCACCGTTGGCGACTTGGTATTTGTCAATATTTCTCCATTAAAGAGTATGATTCAGTTTGGTAGGAAAGGTAAGTTGACACCAAGGTTTGTTGGTCCATTTCCAGTCCTCGAGCAAGTGGGGAATTTAGCGTATAAAGTTGGATTACCTAATAAGATGGCAGGAGTCCACAACGTATTTCATGTTTCTCAATTAAGGAAGTTTGTGCATGATTCTGATATGATTATTTCACCAGATCAGTTGGATGACATCGAGGTAGAATCCGAGGTAGTTGGAAGCCACAGAACGATTCGTATTGTCGGACACGATACGAAGCAACTCAGAAGGAAGACGATGAAACTGGTTAAGGTCCAGTGGGGTGATAATGAGAATGATTGTACTTGGAAAACCGAGGAGAGAATAAGGAAGTCATATCCAGAACTCTTTGCCTGGTAAGATTTTGATCGCGATATAGTTATTCCCTTGTTAGTAAACCGCATGCTAGGATAGGCTTGTTGTGTTATTATGTATGTTTGATTGTTTGTAAATGGTTGATAGGCATGTGGGATACCATTGTATGTTTTGATAAAGGAATTTCGGGGGCGAAATTTCTTAAGGGGGAGAGAGTGTAACGACCCACATTCTACGTATCGGAGGATCGTAGAATATTTATTTTACCTTCATACGAAGTCGTATGGTCGTGTAACTTTGGGAAACGACTATTGTGGTCATTTCCCACATTCACGATTTTTGCCGAATTTTAAATGACCATTTTACCCCTGGTGAATCATGTTTCGCCTATAACTTTTGATAGGTAAGGAGTTTTGACCTGAAACCACTTCCGTTGGATTCAGATGATGGTTTACCTTTCCGTAAAGTGGTCACATTAATCAAACGGACTTACTGTTTGGGAGATATGGTTGAAATAAGGTTTGGAAGATGAAAAATAGCGTAGTTGGGCTTAACGGGGTGATTAGCAGCTAAGCCCATAACCCATTTCGGGATTAGGGTTATGGGAGGGCTGAAAGGGTTTGGGAAAGCATTTCATTTCAGTTTTCTAGCCGCCACTTACATCTCTTGAACCTCAACAATGGCCTCCATCCCCCAAATCTCATTTTAATCAATTCTAAATCGTTAATTAAGAAAAACTACACCAAATTAAGTCAAATTAGCATCAAATCAGAGATAGAGCTGCTGGAAAACATTGGAATTCAACCCAAATCTGTGGAGTTTTCAGATCTAAAATTTATTTGTGGCTAAGGTGAGTGATTAGCATGTTTATTCACTAATTACGGCTAATTAGGGGTGATTAGTGATAATTAGTGAAATTATACATCATAAAAATTTGGAAAAATATGTAGAAATTCTTAAATATTATTTTATGTCAACGGTGAAAATTTGGGTTAATTTGGACAATGTTTGCTAATCCTATAGTTAAAACATGGTTAAGGGGATTAAGGGGAAAATCATGCTTTTTGGGTATGTTTGATCTAAAATATTTCATGTGAATGATGTTTTAATGTTTTTGATTGATTCTATATGTTGTTACTGCTGGTTGGAATGTTTTGTGATGTCATAGGAAGGTTAGAATGGTTGAAAATGCCGTTGTTTGGCGAAAATAGCTTGGTGGAAAAAGTCGCAGATTTTCAGGTCCGGTTAGGAGGAAGACCCGATCCGAACTGGTTAGGAGGGAGACCAGAACCGATCCGGATAGGAGAAAGAGACCCGAACCGATCCGGATAGTAGAAAGAGACCCGAACTGATCAGGATAGGAGAAAGAGACACGAACCGATCCAGATAGGAGAAAGAGACCCGAACCGAACCGGATAGGAGAAGGAGACTCGAACTGAACCAGATAGGAGAAGGAGACCCGAACCGAACCGGATAGAAGAAGGATAGAAGGAGTCCCGAACCGAACCGGATAAGAGGAGGAGACCCGAACCGAACCGGATAGAAGGAGGAGACCCGAACCGACCACCAATTCAACCAAAACCCGAGATGCAAAGGAATTCTAAGTGGGAAGTTATCACTCAGGATCCAGATGGGAAGAAACGAGTTAACTTCTAGAGTTGGACTTTGCTGCGGGACATGTGCAAAGGGGTTATCAATATGTATAACTTTGGTTCACTGTTGCAAATAGGGGGCATGTAGATGAACCAGAGCCAAGGAAGTGTGGACTGGTTGGCCCTTAACCTAGAGCCAGGGATGTGTTGACTGGGTAGGGTTATTGACTATAGACCAGGGAAGTATGGCCATAGCAATAGTTGAATGGAGTTTCTGTCATGGCCCTAATGGATTTGGTGATCAAAGTGGTGGATATCGTATACTTTACGCACTGAGTGAGTGATGTGAGGATGATTGCTATGTTTGATGTTTGCTATCACCATGACATGCACACTCCCATTTTACACTTTATGTTAGTGTTACCATAGAGTACTGTACATCTTGTTGTGCTAACTCTTTGGTTGCAGGTCCAGGTTCAGGTATGATTATTTATACCTGTTATTGTTTTACTTTGCTGTTATCGCTCATACCAGACTTTTGTCTGACCCAGAGTTTTATGTCTCTTCTTATTACTCTAGATGCTCCTAAATAAGCAGACTAGAGACTGGTCAAGTGGTTATGCACGAGTAGCTGTCCGGAGACGAGCAGGAGGCTTCCATGTACTATTTACATACATTCTCCCTGTGTTGTTGTCGGTCACTACATTGGGCATTAGTGGTGTACCTTTTCTATTTTGCTTTAGAGACAGTATTTTGAACTTGTAATAATGATGGTTTGGATCATAAGCTGTATTTTGGATTCTGCTGCTATGATGGTTTAGTTTTCAGCTTATGCACTGTCTCGCCTGTTTTATGTCAAGTTATGTTATTATTATACTTTATCCCATGCGCTGTGAGATATACTATAGGTTCTTGGTGATTCATCGTTCCAGCCCTTTTCTTTGGGCGATCGTCCCATGCTAGTCGGGCATTGGCACAACACATTTCGGGAAAATGTCGGCTGGTTCGGGGCGGGCCGTCACATAGTATGTTAAAATAACTTTCATAAGTTTCTTAACATTTTCGATCTTTTTGTCTAACCCTTCTAACACACTAGCCTATGGAAGTCTATTTCTTTAATTAAATCCTTTCTTCCGTGTTCTTATATTTTTAATTCTTGACATTCCTAATTATTTTGCCATTATAAATATCCTTTATGCCATTTTACTTAATAGATAATGCTCGTTCTTATGGACATTTAATTCAAAACTCGAGTATTCTTACTTTTGCCTAAATGACCTTAATTACATCCTTAATATTTTCCATTTCCAATATCCTTTCTCTTATTGACCATTTAGTGCTCTTTCAAATTTAAAATTCCATATTTATTAATATAGAAGTTTAGCTCATTTGACAAAAGGTATTCTTTCGCTTTTCCTAAAACCTTAAGATACCCTTATATTACGGACATTAATTCGTCCTTATCAAAGGTTGTCCTAAAAAACACCTATTCCAAATCCTTCCTATTCATTTCTCCCTTAAGTATTCCATAAATGATAATTAAGTCACCAGTTGATTTCCATTAATTTCTTGTTAAAATAAGGGAGTTTCATTCCTATCCACTTTTCCAACTTTACTGTTATTACATCTCTTATGTGCTTATAGGCTTCTAAAATGATAAAAGAGCCACTAAATCACTGAATGATTTCGAGGGATTTTCTAGAAATTAAGGTCAATCCTTTCCTAGAAGGACCCACATATTATATTTTCCCGAGATATGTGTACGTTAAGTAAATATATGTATTTATATATATAGTAAAACTTATTGAAAATCCTTTTTCAAAATAACAAGTACGTCTCTTATACATATTTATTTCCGTTAATTTAGTAACTTATGCTCTGATACCAAATGTAACAACCCGCCTAAAATGGCCCTAAATTGTGACCCATAAAAGTTAGAACCATTCTACATGGTTCATTGGTGTAACAGCCCGCAAATCCGTGCTATCTGAGTTGACTAAATACACTACACGGCCAACCCAAATTGCACAGAAATACGAATCATTATTAATAAAGAAGAAAATGGTAGAAGAAGAATGAAATTAACAATACAGAATCCTACAACGCAGCGGAACAAAATGTAATATCTATCAACTTTTGGAGTACAATTTTTTTCTGTATATACATATAATTATCAGAGTACAACACTCACAACATAGAGGAAAATCAATAACTAAATAATGCTGAAGCCTCGTGCTCCAAGCTCCTTTAGATAAATCTGTAAAACACCTGAACTACTTGACTGCCTGAAACACCCCACCTCCGTTAAGTTCACTCACAAAGGGAATGCCTTAACTTTGGTGGAGGTTTATAGGTAAAAGTCACAGATAAAACACGAGACAGATATAAACACATATATATAAGCAGCGGAAAACAAACAGACTTTCATTTCATAAATACGTGTTTATACAAAACATTTCCATAATTGTCTCACAATAACTTTCAAAAACATTACAACATCATTTCTATCTTGATTATTGAATAAAGAAGCATAAAACATAAAGTTGCATAAATCCCCATAGAATGTGTCCAAAAGCTATAGCCCATGAAAGAGAGTCCAAACCGTACATCTACCATCTTGAAGCTTGCAAAGAGTCTGACTAAGCTGGATTGTTTCCTCCTTGTGGACCGGGGGGGGGGGGGGACGGAAGAAAAGAAGACGAAAGAAAATTAGAGTCAGACATAAAGCCTGGTAAGTCTAGTGACTCTTCAGTATGTGAATAAGAAAAAGGGCATGATAGGTATAAACTGGAAATAGGAAATAACATAAACTAAGATAAAATGGTTTAGAACCGAATATACTATCGCACCCCACACTATATCTCTGCACCTACTTGTATTTATTCCGACTGGTACCCCATGCAGAGGGTGAAGTGATCCCCTTTCTAAAGATGCACCCTATGCTGAGGGTGAAGTGATCCCCTTTCTAAAGATGCACCCTATGCTGAGGGTGAAGTGATCCCCTTTCTAAAGACGCACCCTATGCTGAGGGTGAAGTGATCCCCTTTCTAAAGATGCACTCTATGCTGAGGGTGAAGTGATCCCCTTTCTAAAGATCGACTCCTACTCACATAAACATATGTGTCATACGGCCCCCAATGATTGTAGATACCTATGCTGGTCCCACCATGTGGTGTATCAAGTCCCATGGTGGAGGCCTGTCACGATTCTAGAATGCATAGGTTATACTACTGATGCGTCAGTGCCCTATTTGTCTGCTCCGGAGTGTGTGCACGCCCGCACTCCGTTAGAACCCACACTGTGCACCAACCGCCGTCGTTTTTGACCGCTTACAATCAGCCCTGTAATCGTGTCTCACCCTGCCTAGTTTCAGGGTACCATGATACCTAATTGGGTTACTGCTGAAATGGGTCCCTCGTTACTAGGGTTTTCTACTCAAACATGCTAAGTGGTTAAGTGTCTGTATTAACCTAACCCCACCCATCAGTTTAGTTAACATGTTGAATTGGTTAAGTGTTTGAGTTAACTTAACCCTACCATCCTGACTTGTCTGTCCTTAGCCTTTTCAAGCACCGACCACTCACATTAGACATATATTGTTACGGTTACTGGATGTGTCGGTCGGTTCCGGGCAGATTTACACCGTAACTCAGTCTAACCTCGGGTCCTTATTGGGCTCCATGCTTAACCACCCACATTGGATAGGTATTGTTGTGACTACTGGACAACCGGGAGGGTCCGAGCAGGTTTACATCACAACTCAATCCAACCTCGTGTTAAGCATACTCGTATTTTCTAAATTTACATATTTGTCTTTATTACTTGTTATATGTAAATTTGTCAACAATTAAATGTTATGGCCCACATTCCAAGTTTAACAATTTTGGTATAAGAATTTATACCGTTTAAATGCCACCAATTTTGGCATGTAACAAACATGCCAATTTCATATATTTTTATGTCAAGTTTTCCTATAATTACCAATTTATCCCAAAGTTACCTCGTCTAAGTATTAGGCTAACAATCTTAGCCTAACTTTCGTTCACGTGATTTTTAACATATAATATTAGGCTAAAAAAACTTAGCCTAATTTAGCATACACAAAATTGGCATAAGAGATTGATAATCATAAACATGACATAGGTGTAAACTTGGCATTTTTGGCATAGTAAATATGAACATCATAGGTGTGAACTTGCAAAATAGTCAACATGAATGTCATAGGTGTGAACTTGCAACATAGACTAAATCAACATACATGTGAATTTTGCAACATAGCGTATATCAACTTTCATATATGTGAACTTGCATTGAAATAGGGATTTAACCAAATAGGTGTCACATAAATTAGCATATGATTTAGACAACATAAGCCTAAACATGTTTAGATTTAAGCATAACATCGAACATAACTAGCATATGACATGAATATGACATGTCCCTAACGTATGTATAATTTCATCGCAAGGGTTTAAACTTGATCTAATCATATGTCTAATTACAACATGAAACATGTATTAAAGTGGATCTTGGCATGGATCCAATTAGGAACTTGCAACTTTTGTATAAACATAGGAGCATTATAATCATTTAGGCATAAAGGTTCTATTGTACATCATATAACTTGTCGTAATCACCTAAACATATAAGCATAGATATGAGCCAAATAACTCGTATGTGAATTTGAATAGATCCAACATCAACTAGATTAATCCACAAACATTCTAATGGATCCAACATCAAGTCAATTATACCACAAACATCACAATATCATTACACCACATAGATATGAATTTACATCATCGTTATAGCACAATTTCCATTTCCAATTTACATCGAATCAAATCCTAACTTTTATTCACATCGGAAAAATCACTATACTTACAATAAACGACAAACTTGAATTCTGAATTCTGAGTTCTGAATTTGCAATGCTTTCCTTTGGGTAGACTAACGTTGTTTTGATTCTTGTTTTTAGTTTAGATTTGTTTGTCTCTAAGCTTTCTCTAATGTAACAACCCGAAAATCTGGGCCAGTTTAAAAAAATTTATTTTGGCAATTTTGGCGAATTTTGATTATTTAAAATAGATTATTTTAAATAATATCAACGAGAAATTTATTTTGAATATAATTTGAACGTATATATTTATACGCGTCATCGTTAGAATATAAATATTTATATATAATTATAAATAGAATTGAAAATGGCGCGGTAGTTCGATAATTCGATTTCAAACTTCAATTGAATGTACCGAGTGCAAAACAATCCGGATTTTAGTGAAACCAAAAAAATTAGGATCTAATTGATAATATCTTTCCAACGTATCCGAATAATCGAAATTTCATAGCGGGAATCAAAAGATATGTCCGGTTGAAAATTCTGAATAGTCGCTATGGAATTCAGGCCCTTAAAAATGGACATTTTGCAAATGACCTCGGATTTCGACGAAACCACTTTTGTTGGATCCGCAGTGTCAAATTATTGCTAGGTTTTAAATTTCATAATTTTTCGAATCAATATGTGAGCGTGGCATAGGAAAACGCGTTTGATCAGTTTCAGTTGATTTTAATCGACTGGAAAATGGCCATTTTTCTAACGGTCTCAGAATTCGATGAAACTAGTTTTGTTAGGACCGTATCGTCAATACGAAGCTAGAAAATATTTTTCGAGAATTTTTAGAGTTAGTATGTGACCCCGATAAATTGAAATGTACGTTTAAAAATTGAATATACTGATTTATATTTTGATTTTGATGAAAACTGATCGTAACAAGCGAATTGGTCCACGAAACATATCTCATCGTGTTCGGGATGGGGGTATTTGGCTAGGGGCGACGGTTGTTGGGTTCGATTTGAAGCGGATAACAACGAACAAACATTTTTCAAGTTAATGGAATTAAAAATAAAATAAAATATTTATATAATTAACATCGGCCAATCACAAATCAGAAAAACCCGCGTCTCTTTCTTCCGCAGGCCCTAGCTTTCAACGGGCGATTTGCTCAGATTTTGCCCCTTTATTTTCTTCAAATCTCCACAATAAAAATCAAGAATTTCTAGAGCAAAACTCAAGAGCTCTTTACCCTCTTTGAATCAAGGCAACTATCAGAAATTATCGTTGCGTAAGGAGTTCAATTCTCGAGCGCGAAGTGGAGCTGATCAGTGGCGTATTCCAGTCGCCTGACGCCGTCGAGTTGGGCCCCACTCCGGGCGGCGGCGGCGCTCCCCAAGCGCTTCGATATGACGCCTCCCGATGGACTCCAGGACGTTCCAGGCGACGGTGGTTTCGAAACCCAAGTGGCGAGCTATTGCGTGAGTTCCTGGAAGAAAGGTTCTGCCCCTTTTTTTTAATTATATTTACTTAAGCTAATTATTCTGTTTAAAACAGAAATTAAAAATATAAACAACATTGGCTTTTAAAAATATAAATAACATTGGTTTTTAAAATATAAAATATCTTTGTAAATTAAAAATATGGTTTTAAAAAAAAAGAATATATATATAGATAGCAATATGTTTTGAAAATATAAAAATAGCAAGTGTTTTAAAATAAAATAAAATTGGCATTGGTTTTAGAATAGAATTAGCATCGTTTTATTTTCAGTTTTAAAAATATAAATTTTCTTTGATTTGAAATATAAATTTCCTTTGATTGGAAGATATACAATACTTTGTTTGAAAATATAAAATAACATTCTTTTTTTTTTTGAAAATATAAATTATCATTGATTTGTAAATATGAAGAGACATTGAGAAAAAAAAAATATATATCATTTGTTTTCAAATAGAAATAACAATATTTTTGAAAATATAAATAGCATTATTTTTTAAAATAAAAATAGCATAGTTATAAAAAGATAAGAATACGATCTTTACTTATATAAAAATACGATCTTTAACTAGATAAAAATTCGATTTTTATATATTGAATAGCATAGTAAAAATTCAATTTTTACATATGTAGAGAATACAGGCAACGAAAGTGAAGAAAGGCGAGAGCGATGAAGATAAATTCAAAAGAAGAGTCGTGGAATTTGGATAACTATCGGTGAGAATTTCTCACTCTTCAATTTCTTTTTCTAGTTATATATATATACTAGGATGCAGACGGTGCTTAGTAGCACCCGACACAATCGTCCACAGACCATGGACTTGTTTGTTTGGTTGCATAGATTAGTTGAATGGTTTGGTGAAATTAAATGGATTGATTGATGTGTGAATGGCGTGGGCCTTCACTAGACCGGGGATAAGGCTAGGCCTTGTCCCGTTTCTAGGTACGTGCCGTTATGCCGCCGAAATTTTCTAAAATATGTTAAAAAAATAAAAATATCATTTTATTGAATAAATGAACCGAATAGAATATTCATAAGTTGAATAAAATGTTTTATCATTAAAAATATAATTTTTAACGTGAATGTGAATAAATAAATATTCATTTACAAACCGGACGGTTTGTTTATGTACACCTATTTGAAGGACATTGATTGGGACGATAAATTTTACACATCGCCCAACTGCACAACTAAAATCTGTGTTTGATTGTTTGAAACCCCACACGGGTGTTGGGATGAAATTTGAAGTTCACTCATCCTGATTGATTAAATATGTCGATCGATTGATTGACAGGCTGTTATAAGCGTTAGATATCTATATTTGATGCTTATACAGTGTAGTGCACTTTGGTTGATGGTTGATTATTTTTCAATGCTATTATATACATGTGTTGTATGAAAATCCATATGATTAACATTATATGGTGATTGATTGGGCCTCATTCCAATTTAGAAAATAAAGAATAATATAAAATAAAGGTTCATGTGTTGACAGTACTCATCCATTGAGATTGGTCATGTGTTGAACGAAATATTTTAGTAATAAAATTTACATCTTTATCAATATAAAATAAAGGTTCATGTGTTGGCAGTACTCATCCATTGAGATTGGTCATGTGTTGAACGAAATATTTTAGTAATAAAATTTACATCTTTATCAATATAAAATAAAGGTTTATGTGTTGGCAGTACTCATCCATTGAGATTGGTCATGTGTTGAACGAAATATTTTAGTAATAAAATTTACATCTTTATCAATATAAAATAAAGGTTCATGTGTTGACAGTACTCATCCATTGAGATTGGTCATGTGTTGAACGAAATATTTTGATAATAACAACTATTTTGAAAAAGAAATATTTGAAATAGAATATTTGAAAATAGAAATTTATGAAGCCGTGTTGATTAGATTGACGCCATTTTGACGTGATCGACATGTATATCGATTTATTCATTTTGAAATGAATTGAATATAAAGCGATTTCGAAATGAATTGAATATAAAGCGATTTCGAAATGAATTGAATATAAAGCGATTTCGAAATGAATTGAATATAAAGCGATTTCGAAATGAATTGAATATAAAGCGATTTCGAAAAGAATTGAATTGAAAACGATTTCGAAATGAATTGAATTGAAAACGATTTCGAAATAAATTGGATTGAAAACGATTTCGAAAGGAATTGAATTGAAAACGATTTCGAAATGAATTGAATTGAAAACGATTTCGAAATAAATTGGATTGAAAACGATTTCGAAAGGAATTGAATTGAAAACGATTTCGAAATGAATTGAATTGAAAACGATTTCGAAATGAATTGAATTGAAAACGAATTCAAATTGAATTGAAAGCGAATAGAAATGAATTCAAATTGAATTGAAATCTGAATTGAATAGAAATGAATTTTAAAACGAATTTATAAAGAAGAATTCAATTTTGATTTGAATTGAAATGGAAGTTGAAGTTGCTTTTGAAACGAATTTTAAAACTATTTATATAATTCGTTTTAAATAGAAATCGATGAAATATATATTATATATATAATATAATGGCCTGAATAGAACGCGCCGCGCCGCGGCAGTTCGTGAATTTCGACCATTTATTTCAAACGGACATTACGGGAGATCCGACCGTCGGATTCTCCTAAAACCGGAACCGTTGGGTTCGTATCGAAAAGAGCTTTCTAGCGAATATTAGAAATTAGAAATCTAACGGTTGGATTTGGAGTTACGTCCAAATCAAATTTGAAAAAGGTCGCTGTAAGTGCAGTTCGATGGCCGTTGATGGAAATCGACTGTACGTGCCTTGATAAAATTATTAAAAATAGTAATAATTTGTGTAAAATCATAAGAAATGATTTTAAAAGAATTGGGATGAAAAACTCCATATTTGAAAAGATAAAAATAGATTTTTATCGAAATGAACTAGTTTTGTACTAGAAATATAATTCTATTTATTTTTAAATAAATAAATTGAATTCAAAAAGGGTTTTAAAAATAACCAGAATATCCAATGATTGCATTGGAATGGATTTGAATCGGAATTGTTTTCGGAATATTTCGATGTTGGAATTCGGGATTATACAGATGTTGTTATGGAAATTTGAAAGATATATACATTTATATCGTTATTTCCAATACGACATTTGTTAATCGTAGAATTTGATATTGAATATAAGCCGATATATTTTCTATTCAGAGCCTTGTATTGAATATCAAATGTGATTTGGGTTTGTCGTGAATGGTGTCTTCACTAACACTGTTCTTAAACCCAGCTGAGAAAAGATTAAATCTTTTTATTTAGATTTAATGAAGTATGACAATTAAATAATATTTAATTGGAATTGAATTGATATTGATTTTTGTGTTTATCGTGGACAGTGTTTTAAATAACACTCGTTCTTTAACCCGATAATTAATGGAATGTGACTTTGGGTTTATCGTGAACCGTGTTTTAAATGACACTGATTCTTTAACCTAGTCACAGATTAAAACTAAGTGGAGTTTTAATGAATCTTTAATTAGATTGAAATAATCGAGAATGGAGTATCACCAGTTTGGCTCCAGGCGTTAGTTAAATCTTTAATTAGATTTGAACGTGAAATGGTAATTAAATTTACCGATAACACCGTGGTGTTAGATATGAAGTATAACCAGTTTTACTTCATGGGATGAATAGGTTGGGATTGGGAAATTAAAACAAATGATTACTTCGGTAAGGTTCGCTAATCCCGACTAGTTTGAATTGATATTCAAAAATAGATTAAAGAATAAATTCAAGAAATTTATCTTGGATAAAATTAATGGGAACCTTTCCCTATGAATGTGAAATTTAGAAACTAACTGTCGGTTAGCTAAGTAGAATGGTTTTCTGGATATTAATCCGATGTTGGTTTCGGCCTTCAGGGTTAATATTTGGGAAATTATTCTCTTGATTAATTTACGGTTAGTGACTGATGAATTGGAATGAGGCGTATGTTGTGTTTGTGTAACACTTATTTAAAATATACGCGAGTTATTCGGAAAGACCGGGTTTATCCCATTCTGAATAACTGATACGACGATAAGTCGAAGATGAAGACGATGGTCGAAGACCGGAGGTCTTAACGTCGTTTGGGTGATTACTGATGATCTTGATTGGGCTGTACACCCAAGAAGATGGAAACCGTTAGTGATCGTCCAGACGTACTTGGAGATCGATGGATATGCGGGGTACTAGGTGCCTCCGGTTTCGTTCAGACCCAGAACGGACTTGTAAATGGACTGTGTGTCTGACATTGGATTTTAGTCCGTGTGATTGATCTCTGTTAAATATATATCTGTTTGGCGGCGGAGAATTTATTCTCTCGCTTAACGCCCTTCTCTGAGACGTACGAGCTCAGGGGTTATATATTGATGGATATCAATCGCATGGAGTGAATTGCCTGTGTGGCATGCTAAGATGCAAATGATCAAGGCTTCTGTTGAAAAGCAAAGTCTTGTGGTTGATGATCGAAGCACGGCCTTTGTGGCGTAGCTTTGTGTAACGTTTACTTCGCGAGTTTCACACCCGGTATGAACCAAAAACGGGAGACGGACCTCAGGGAGGACATGCGTTTCTTTCTAGTTAGGAGTGGCGTCAGTGCTTGAACTGGCTGACGAGTTTGACTCATGTGGATGTTCCTTATTATTACTTGCTGAAAAGCGAGGCGCCTCGTGATATCGGTTTCGGCTGATGCTTCTGGTCGGCTGACGGGCCAGGCTTACGCCCCAAAGGGCGGGGAAACGTAGTGTTCAGGCATAATAATCCACATCGGTGGACCGGCCCTGACGATCCATGGGGAAGTTGCGGCTGTTCCTGAGGCTCGGACTAGACAGTCTCGAATCGGTGAGGATCTTGCCCCTAGCCTCGGTTCATACCATAAATGATAACCCAACTTCCAATACGACGTCTTGCGGTTTTGATTGTAAACTTATATATGGCGACATAGTGGTATGGGTCATTCATGCCGTCTATGATTGATACTTATGATTTGAAGTTGTTTTATACACTATGCACTTATTATAGTATCAAATGATTTGTTTTAAAACGTACCAAGCATTCTTTGGCTGTTATAAGGGAAAACCCTATCCCCCGGCTTGCGTTGCATTGTGTGATAGGACCTGGGTCTTATAACAGCTTCATTTTTCTTTATTTAGCATTGCGTTGTTTGTTTTATGCACTGGTATTCTTGGGAGGAAACCCGTTCCGTGTTATACGGCGTGGTCCCTTGATTTACCTAACTTTAAAATAAAGATTAATAACTGTTTTAGTTCTCACACCAGTCCCATGACTGACCTGGAGTTTATTGTTTTAACCTAAACTCTGGGTGCCCTTATTTTGACACGGGCAGCTAGTAGTTTTGGTTTTGCAGATTTATATTCACAGGATCCTGGTTTACAGCTGGAACGGTATCCGGAAAGCTTTGTATCCGTATATCTCCTTCTAGTTGTGTATTGTATTATTTTCCGCTGCGATGTATTTAAATGTAATTTAAATCTCTGATATTTCTGTGTAATATTCATTTATACTCTGTATATTCTTGTAATCTGATGCATTGTTGTAATATACAATGAAATGTTCTTTTGTATGCGTTCTGTTGTGGCTTGTTCTCGAACTATCCGACACTTACCTTTACGGGGAAGTTACGGGTTTTCACAGTTGGTATCAGAGCTTTGGTTTACAAAGCTCAGAGAACAAGGCACATTAGAACCATACGAAAGAATTCATTAGATATTGGATTAGTAATATCCAATGGGAATGACTCGTTAGAGATGGGATCAGTAGTATCCTAGAACGAGTGTGAAGAGTATATTTGAAAAATGAAAACCAATTTTGTTTTGAAAATTTAAAATCAATTATTCGTATTTGATTATTTGGTTTATATTGATTTGGACAGTCCAGTATATAAAGATTTTGCATATACGCCTTGCAAACGTGTATTTGAAATTTTAATATACTGGATAGATATAGAATCACATTCTAGACACCCGGAGATGGTTCTGATGATTGATCGATCATTATCAGAATTTATGTTCGTGTTTTGAAGATGTAATATCTATATATCTCCTATTGACTGGTGTGAGAACCAAAATTAGATAAGACCTATTGTTGTGATTTGGCATCAAAAACATGATTTTTGTATATGTATCAAAATTATGAATTTGAAACTCTAATTCACTAATTGATTGATGTTTGTGTTGTTTGTTTATTTGTTTGCTAATTTTTAACCAATTAGCCTAATTGAACCAAATATGGAATTATATTGAAAATTGGTTGCATTTGCTTGCATATGCTTGTACTTACATTGAACAGGTCATAGCAAGGAGGCTAGAGCAGAGAATAAAATTTGTTTGCCCGACAAATAGGTACATGTTTACTACATAATTTACTGTTTTGTTTGGGTGATGATGATTTTATGAGCCTATTAGCTAGCCGCTTGGCTTTTTCTTTTTCTTTTTGAGATCAGAAGGACCGGGGAAGCTATTTGAAATTCCCCGATGCTCCCGGTGCAGGGGAGGTTATGGCGAAATTTTTCGAAAATTTAGGGTGTTAGCCAAATTTTTGAAATTTTGAAAATTCTCAGAAACTGAAAAGTTGGAGAATGGAAGCCAGATCGAACGTAGAGTTGATTAATCAAACCAGTTTCGACTTTGTTCCTTTTCGGGGACGAAAAGTTTTAAGTGGGGGAGATTGTAACAACCCGAAAATCTGGGCCAGTTTAAAATTTTTTATTTTGGCAATTTTGGCGAATTTTGATTATTTAAAATAGATTATTTTAAATAATATCAACGAGAAATTTATTTTGAATATAATTTGAACGTATATATTTATACGCGTCATCGTTAGAATATAAATATTTATATATAATTATAAATAGAATTGAAAATGGCGCGGTAGTTCGATAATTCGATTTCAAACTTCAATTGAATGTACCGGGTTCAAAACAATCCGGATTTTAGTGAAACCAAAAACATTAGGATCTAATTGATAATATCTTTCCAACGTATCCAAATAATCGAAATTTCATAGCGGGAATCAAAAGATATGTCCGGTTGAAAATTCTCAATAGTCGCTATGGAATTCAGGCCCTTAAAAATGGACATTTTGCAAATGACCTCGGATTTCGACGAAACCACTTTTGTTGGATCCGCAGTGTCAAATTATTGCTAGGTTTTAGATTTCATAATTTTTCGAATCAATATGTGAGCGTGGCATAGGAAAACGCGTTTGATCAGTTTCAGTTGATTTTAATCGACTGGAAAATGGCCATTTTTCTAACGGTCTCAGAATTCGACGAAACTAGTTTTGTTAGGACCGTATCGTCAATATGAAGCTAGAAAATATTTTTCGAGAATTTTTAGAGTTAGTATGTGACCCCGATAAATTGAAATGTACGTTTAAAAATTGAATATACTGATTTATATTTTGATTTTGATGAAAACTGATCGTAACAAGCGAATTGGTCCACGAAACATATCTCATCGTGTTCGGGATGGGGGTATTGGGCTAGGGGCGACAGTCGTTGGGTTCGATTTGAAGCGGATAACAACGAACAAACATTTTTCAAGTTAATGGAATTAAAAATAAAATAAAATATTTATATAATTAACATCGGCCAATCACAAATCAGAAAAACCCGCGTCTCTTTCTTCCGCAGGCCCTAGCTTTCAACGGGCGATTTGCTCAGATTTTGCCCCTTTATTTTCTTCAAATCTCCACAATAAAAATCAAGAATTTCTAGAGCAAAACTCAAGAGCTCTTTACCCTCTTTGAATCAAGGCAACTTTCAGAAATTATCATTGCGTAAGGAGTTCAATTCTCGAGCGCGAAGTGGAGCTGATCAGAGGCGTATTCCAGTCGCCTGACGCCGTCGAGTTGGGCCCCACTCCGGGCGGCGGCGGCACTCCCCAAGCGCTTCGATATGACGCCTCCCGATGGACTCCAGGACGTTCCAGGCGACGGTGGTTTCGAAACCCAAGTGGCGAGCTATTGCGTGAGTTCCTGGAAGAAAGGTTCTGCCCCTTTTTTTTTAATTATATTTACTTAAGCTAATTATTCTGTTTAAAACAGAAATTAAAAATATAAACAACATTGGCTTTTAAAAATATAAATAACATTGGTTTTTTAAAATATAAAATATCTTTGTAAATTAAAAATATGGTTTAAAAAAAAAGAATATATATATAGATAGCAATATGTTTTGAAAATATAAAAATATCAAGTGTTTTAAAATAAAATAAAATTGGCATTGGTTTTAGAATAGAATTAGCATCGTTTTATTTTCAGTTTTAAAAATATAATTTTTCTTTGATTTGAAATATAAATTTCCTTTGATTGGAAGATATACAATACTTTGTTTGAAAATATAAAATAGCATTCTTTTTTTTTGAAAATATAAATTATCATTGATTTGTAAATATGAAGAGACATTGAGAAAAAAAAAATATATATATATATCATTTGTTTTCAAATAGAAATAACAATATTTTTGAAAATATAAATAGCATTATTTTTGAAAATAAAAATAGCGTAGTTATAAAAAGATAAGAATACAATCTTTACTTATATAAAAATATGATCTTTAACTAGATAAAAATTCGATTTTTATATATTGAATAGCATAGTAAAAATTCAATTTTTACATATGTAGAGAATACGGGAAACGAAAGTGAAGAAAGGCGAGAGCGATGAAGATAAATTCAAAAGAAGAGTCGTGGAATTTGGATAACTATCGGTGAGAATTTCTCACTCTTCAATTTCTTTTTCTAGTTATATATATATTCTAGGATGCAGACGGTGCTTAGTAGCACCCGACACAATCGTCCACAGACCATGGACTTGTTTGTTTGGTTGCATAGATTAGTTGAATGGTTTGGTGAAATTAAATGGATTGATTGATGTGTGAATGGCGTGGGCCTTCACTAGACCGGGGATAAGGCTAGGCCTTGTCCCGTTTCTAGTATCGTGCCGTTATGCTGCCGAAATTTTCTAAAATATGTTAGAAAAATAAAAATATCATTTTATTGAATAAATGAACCGAATTGAATATTCATAGGTTGAATAAAATGTTTAATCGTTAAAAATATAATTTTTAACGTGAATGTGAATAAATAAATATTCATTTACAAACCGGACGGTTTGTTTATGTACACCTATTTGAAGGACATTGATTGGGACGATAAATTTTACACATCGCCCAACTGCACAACTAAAATCTGTGTTTGATTGTTTGAAACCACACACGTGTGTTGGGATGAAATTTGAAGTTCACTCATCCAGATTGATTAAATATGTCGATCGATTGATTGACAGGCTGTTATAAGCGTTAGATATCTATATTTGATGCTTATACAGTGTAGTGCACTTTGGTTGATGGTTGATTATTTTTCAATGCTATTATATACATGTGTTGTATGAAAATCCATATGATTAACATTTTATGGTGATTGATTGGGCCTCATTCCAATTTAGAAAATAAAGAATAATATAAAATAAAGGTTCATGTGTTGACAGTACTCATCCATTGAGATTGGTCATGTGTTGAACAAAATATTTTAGTAATAAAATTTACATCTTAATCAATATAAAATAAAGGTTCATGTGTTGGCAGTACTCATCCATTGAGATTGGTCATGTGTTGAACGAAATATTTTAGTAATAAAATTTACATCTTTATCAATAAAAAATAAAGGTTCATGTGTTGGCAGTACTCATCCATTGAGATTGGTCATGTGTTGAACGAAATATTTTAGTAATAAAATTTACATCTTTATCAATATAAAATAAAGGTTCATGTGTTGACAATACTCATCCATTGAGATTGGTCATGTGTTGAACGAAATATTTTGATAATAACAACTATTTTGAAAAAGAAATATTTGAAAATAGAAATTTATGAAGCCGTGTTGATTAGATTGACGCCATTTTGACGTGATCGACATGTATATCGATTTATTCATTTTGAAATGAATTGAATATAAAGCGATTTCGAAATGAATTGAATATAAAGCGATTTGGAAATGAATTGAATATAAAGCGATTTCGAAATGAATTGAATATAAAGCGATTTCGAAATGAATTGAATATAAAGCGATTTCGAAAGGAATTGAATTGAAAACGATTTCGAAATGAATTGAATTGAAAACGATTTCGAAATAAATTGGATTGAAAACGATTTCGAAAGGAATTGAATTGAAAACGATTTCGAAATGAATTGAATTGAAAACGATTTCGAAATGAATTGAATTGAAAACGAATTCAAATTGAATTGAAAGCGAATTGAAATGAATTCAAATTGAATTGAAATCTGAATTGAATAGAAATGAATTTTAAAATGAATTTATAAAGAAGAATTCAATTTTGATTTGAATTGAAATGGAAGTTGAAGTTGCTTTTGAAACGAATTTTAAAACTATTTATATAATTCGTTTTAAATAGAAATCGATGAAATATATATTATATATATAATATAATGGCCTGAATAGAACGCGCCGCGCCGCGGCAGTTCGTGAATTTCGACCATTTATTTCAAACGGACATTACGGGAGATCCGACCGTCGGATTCTCCTAAAACCGGAACCGTTGGGTTCGTATCGAAAAGAGCTTTCTAGCGAATATTAGAAATTAGAAATCTAACGGTTGGATTTGGAGTTACGTCCAAATCAAATTAGAAAAAGGTCGCTGTAAGTGCAGTTCGATGGCCGTTGATGGAAATCGACTGTACGGGCCTTGATAAAATTATTAAAAATAGTAATAATTTGTGTAAAATCATAAGAAATGATTTTAAAAGAATTGGGATGAAAAACTCCATATTTGAAAAGATAAAAATAGATTTTTATCGAAATGAACTAGTTTTGAACTAGAAATATAATTCTATTTATTTTTAAATAAATAAATTGAATTCAAAAAGGGTTTTAAAAATAACCAGAATATCCAATGATTGCATTGGAATGGATTTGAATCGGAATTGTTTTCGGAATATTTCGATGTTGGAATTCGGGATTATACAGATGTTGTTATGGAAATTTGAAAGATATATACATTTATATCGTTATTTCCAATACGACATTTGTTAATCGTAGAATTTGATATTGAATATAAGCCGATATATTTTCTATTCAGAGCCTTGTATTGAATATCAAATGTGATTTGGGTTTGTCGTGAATGGTGTCTTCACTAACACTGTTCTTAAACCCAGCTGAGAAAAGATTAAATCTTTTTATTTAGATTTAATGAAGTATGACAATTAAATAATATTTAATTGGAATTGAATTGATATTGATTTTTGGGTTTATCGTGGACAGTGTTTTAAATAACACTCGTTCTTTAACCCGATAATTAATGGAATGTGACTTTGGGTTTATCGTGAACCGTGTTTTAAATGACACTAATTCTTTAACCCAGTCACAGATTAAAACTGAGTGGAGTTTTAATGAATCTTTAATTAGATTGAAATAATCGAGAATGGAGTATCAACAGTTTGGCTCCAGGCGTTAGTTAAATCTTTAATTAGATTTGAACGTGAAATGGTAATTAAATTTACCGATAACACCGTGGTGTTAGATATGAAGTATAACCAGTTTTACTTCATGGGATGAATAGGTTGGGATTGGGAAATTAAAACAAATGATTACTTCGGTAAGGTTCGCTAATCCCGACTAGTTTGAATTGATATTCAAAAATAGATTAAAGAATAAATTCAAGAAATTTATCTTGGATAAAATTAATGGGAACCTTTCCCTATGAATGTGAAATTTAGAAACTAACTGTCGGTTAGCTAAGTAGAATGGTTTTCTGGATATTAATCTGATGTTGGTTTCGGCCTTCGGGGTTAATATTTGGGAAATTATTCTCTTGATTAATTTACGGTTAGTGACTGATGAATTGGAATGAGGCGTATGTTGTGTTTGTGTAACACTTATTTAAAATATACGCGAGTTATTCGGAAAGACCGGGTTTATCCCATTCTGAATAACTGATACGACGATAAGTCGAAGATGAAGACGATGGTCGAAGACCGGAGGTCTTCACGTCGTTTGGGTGATTACTGATGATCTTGATTGGGCTGTACACCCAAGAAGATGGAAACCGTTAGTGATCGTCCAGACGTACTTGGAGATCGATGGATATGCGGGGTACTAGGTGCCTCCGGTTTCGTTCAGACCCAGAACGGACTTGTAAATGGACTGTGTGTCTGACATTGGATTTTAGTCCGTGTGATTGATCTCTGTTAAATATATATCTGTTTGGCGGCGGAGAATTTATTCTCTCGCTTAACGCCCTTCTCTGAGACGTACGAGCTCAGGGGTTATATATTGATGGATATCAATCGCATGGAGTGAATTGCCTGTGTGGCATGCTAAGATGCAAATGATCAAGGCTTCTGTTGAAAAGCAAAGTCTTGTGGTTGATGATCGAAGCACGGCCTTTTTGGCGTAGCTTTGTGTAACGTTTACTTCGCGAGTTTCACACCCGGTATGAACCAAAAACGGGAGACGGACCTCAGGGAGGACATGCGTTTCTTTCTAGTTAGGAGTGGCGTCAGTGCTTGAACTGGCTGACGAGTTTGACTCATGTGGATCTTCCTTATTATTACTTGCTGAAAAGCGAGGCGCCTCGTGATATCGGTTTCGGCCGATGCTTCTGGTCGGCTGACGGGCCAGGCTTACGCCCCAAAGGGCGGGGAAACGTAGTGTTCAGGCATAATAATCCACATCGGTAGACCGGCCCTGATGATCCATGGGGCAGTTGCGGCTGTTCCTGAGGCTCGGACTAGACAGTCTCGAATCGGTGAGGATCTTGCCCCTAGCCTCGGTTCATACCATAAATGATAACCCAAATTCCAATACGACGTCTTGCGGTTTTGATTGTAAACTTATATATGGCGACATAATGGTATGGGTCATTCATGCCGTCTATGATTGATACTTATGATTTGAAGTTGTTTTATACACTATGCACTTATTATAGTATCAAATGATTTGTTTTAAAACGTACCAAGCATTCTTTGGCTGTTATAAGGGAAAACCCTATCCCCCGGCTTGCGTTGCATTGTATGATAGGACCTGGGTCTTATAACAGCTTCATTTTTCTTTATTTAGCATTGCGTTGTTTGTTTTATGCACTGGTATTCTTGGGAGGAAACCCGTTCCGTGTTATACGGCGTGGTCCCTTGATTTACCTAACTTTAAAATAAAGATTAATAACTGTTTTAGTTCTCACACCAGTCCCATGACTGACCTTGAGTTTATTGTTTTAACCTAAACTCTGGGTGCCCTTATTTTGACACGGGAAGCTAGTAGTTTTGGTTTTGCAGATTTATATTCACAGGATCCTGGTTTACAGCTGGAACGGTATCCGGAAAGCTTTGTATCCGTATATCTCCTTCTAGTTGTGTATTGTATTATTTTCCGCTGCGATGTATTTAAATGTAATTTAAATCTCTGATATTTCTGTGTAATATTCATTTATACTCTGTATATTCTTGTAATCTGATGCATTGTTGTAATATACAATGAAATGTTCTTTTGTATGCGTTCTGTTGTGGCTTGTTCTCGAACTATCCGACACTTACCTTTACGGGGAAGTTACGGGTTTTCACATCTAATTGACGGCTACTCTTAGTTTCCTCCCAGCAGCATGACGACTCTAGTTCTATTTTATTTGTGTGAATTTAGGTTGAGACTAATGTTGTTTATATAGAATTTCAATCTAATTTGAGCCATCAGATGATCTTAGGGTTATTCATAGCCATTCAGTCAAGATAGGGTGATGAGTCAGCCCTAACGATTCAGCAAGGAGTCAGAAAGGACTCAGTAATGAGTCACAATATGGATCAGATTGTACCAGAAAGCTGTGCAGGTTTTCTCCTCGGTCTGGGCGCACTTGGGAAGTGCGCCAGTGTATTTTTGTACTGGCGCACTTCCCAAGTGCGCCAATGCAATTTTTCTTCTTCTTTCTTTCTGGTTTTCTGTCTGACTTCGTTCGTCTATATCTCCTTCATACGGAGTCTGATTTATGCAAACTCAGACTCTATCTCAAGCAGAATTCCGAGACGATCGCAATGGTGAAACCCGTTTCCCTTAATTCTTTCATTTAGAATGAATTATACTTTAATCTGTGAAACTTAAGGTTATAGAATTACGGGGTGTTACATTCTCTCCCACTTAAAAGGATTTCGTCCCCGAAATCTTCAAGTTAGGAAGAATATAAATCCTAACATGCAATCGTCCATCTACTCAACCATCAAACACAGGCGTCCATTGTCCTTAAAAGACTTCTAATGCTTCATGATCATATGCATGGTGTGTGTACATGTCCTTATCTATTGAAAAATCAGGCGGTCTACTGATTCAGTTGACCTCCTTAATGCAAATCATGTAAGTGTCGTGAATCCATTATGTATGCAAAATTTTCCCTATTCATAATTCTATATGATTGCGCAACCATTCATATAAATGCGACATCCATATGATTACATATCAAGTTTCAACCACATACAAATATGAATACACATATGCATATACAATATGAAGTGACTGAGCCAATCTAAAACCTAGGGTGTGTGTATATGCATCCACGAGCAACCACTTGCAGCCATCAATCATAACATGTTTCAAATACATGTTTACATCCATAGGGTTCTACCTAAGGTTCTCAAGATAGGATTGAGAAGATAAGCAAGACAAAACAAAGCATCTAGGAGAAGAAGTTAAAGATGTACCCCTAGAAGGTTTTGCTTGCGGGCCTTGCCCTTGCTTCTTAGGGCAGTCCTTGCTGATATGTCCAATGTCACCACACTGAAAGCATGCTCCCATCTTCATCTTTCTACAATCCTAGACTATATGCCCATCAATACCACAGAAGTTGCATTTCCTTTTCTCATGTGACTTGTTGTCATTATTGTTGTTGTTGTTCTTGCCTCCTTTCTCAGAGTCTACCTTCTTGTTTTGAGACTCATTCACCTTGACCTCCTTCTTGCCATTCTCGTCTTCTTCATGTAGCAATGCCATGTCCACCAAGCTTTCATAAGTCGCTCCCGTGGGTACATGGGTCATAGCAAGGTTGTGCAGAGGCTCATTCAGACCTTTGACGAAGCGAAGAGCCTTCTTGTGTTGGGTGTTTACTAAATCCAGCCCAAATCTGGCCAACTGATCAAACTGATTGACGTACTCCTTGATCGTCATGCTTCCTTGCTTAAGAGTTAGGAACTTTTCCATCTGCAGGCTTATTTCAGCTTGGGAGAGGAATTTCATCTCAAATCTCATCCTGAAATCTTCCCAGGTTTCCATGGATCTTTCAGCATTGGTGACCTCCCACCAATAGGAAGCCTCATCTTTTAGCAACCACACTGCTAGCTGTATCTTTTGCCTATCGTCAACTTCGAAGATGACAAACAGATCCTCGGTCTCCTTTAGCCAGTTTCTTGCTACTACAATGGATTCAGTTCCATAAAAGTTCTTTCCACCCATAGCTTTGAAGTCTCTACATGTCTTAGCGAAAGTATTTCCACGAGGAGGAGGAGGAGGAACTGCTGCCACTGTGGGAGGAGGAATGTCTGCTGGGCCTGCACCATTGGCCCTAGCCTCTAGGTACCTTCGGAACCAGCCAAGGATTGGTACTCCTTCTGGAAGGTTAAGATCTCCAGACATGCTGGAACAAAAAGGAAAGTATTCAAGACAAGAGGATAGATAGATGGTGCATATGTCTTTGGGGGATTATGACTTTTTTAAAATATCAAAACTTTTTCTTAAAAATGCTTCTTTAAACTTCTCTTTTGAAAATAGTTTCGAAAACTTTTATCTGATCTGGTAAACCTTTGCTCTGATACTAAGTGAAACACCCCACCTCCGTTAAGGTCACTCACAAAGGGAATGCCTTAACTTTGGTGGAGGTTTATAGGTAAAAGTCACAGATAAAACACAAGACAGATATAAACACATATATATATAAGCAGCGGAAAACAAACGGACTTTCATTTCATAAATACGTGTTTATACAAAACATTTCCATAATTATCTCACAATAACTTTCAAAAACATTACAACATCATTTCTGTCTTGATTATTGAATAAAGAAGCATAAAACATAGTTAAAGCTGCATAAACCCCCATAGAATGTGTCCAAAAGCCATAGCCCACCAAAGAGAGTCCAAACCGTACATTTACCATCTTGAAGCTTGCAAAGAGTCTGACTAAGCTGGATTGTTTCCTCCCTGTGGACCTGGGGGGGAGGGGGGAAACGGAAGAAAAGAAGACGAAAGAAAAATAGAGTCAGACATAAAGCCTGGTAAGTCTAGTGACTCTTCAGTATGTGAATAAGAAAAAGGGCATGATAGGTATAAACTGGAAATAGGAAAATAACATAAACTAAGATAAAGTGGTTTAGAACCGAATATACTATCGCACCCCACACTATATCTCTGCACCTACTTGTATTTATTTCGAATGATACCCCATGCTGAGGGTGAAGTGATCCCCTTTCTAAAGATGCACCCTATGCTGAGGGTGAAGTGATCCCCTTTCTAAAGATGCACCCTATGCTGAGGGTGAAGTGATCCCCTTTCTAAAGATACACCCTATGCTGAGGGTGAAGTGATCCCATTTCTAAAGATCGACTCCTACTCGCATAAACATATGTGTCATACGACCCCCAATGATTGTAGATACCTATGCTAGTCCTACCATGGGGTGTATCAAGTCCCATGGTGGCGGCCTGTCACGATTCTAGAATGCATAGGTTATACTACTGATGCGCCAGTGCCCTGTTTGTCTGCTCCGGAGTGTGTGCACGCCCGCACTCCGTAAGAACCCACACTGTGCACCAACCACTGTCGCTTTTAACCGCTTACAATCAGCCCAGTAATCGTGCCCCACCCGGCCTAGTTTCAGGGTACCATGATACCTAATTGGGTTACTGCTGAAATGGGTCCCTCGTTACTAGGGTTTTCTACTCAAACATGCTAAGTGGTTAAGTGTCTGTATTAACCTAACCCCACCCATCAGTTTAGTTAACATGTTGAATTGGTTAAGTGTTTGAGTTAACTTAACCCTACCATCCTGACTTGTCTGTCCTTAGCCTTTTCAAGCACCGACCACTCACATTAGACATATATTGTTATGGTTACTGGATGTGCCGGTCGGTTCCGGGCAGATTTACACCGTAACTCAGTCTAACCTCGGGTCCTTATTGGGCTCCATGCTTAACCACCCACATTAGATATGTATTGTTGTGACTACTGGACAGCCGGGCGGGTCCGGGAAGGTTTACATCACAACTCAATCCAACCTCGTGTTAAGCATACTCGTATTTTCTAAATTTACATATTTGTCTTTATTACTTATTATATGTAAATTTGTCAACAATTAAATGTTATGGCCCACATTTCAAGTTTAACATTTTTGGTATAAGAATTTATACTGTTTAAATGCCACCAATTTTGGCATGTGACAAACATGCCAATTTCATATATTTTTATGTCAAGTTTTCCTATAATTACCAATTTATCCCAACGTTACGCCGTCTAAGTATTAGGCTAACAATCTTAGCCTAACTTTCGTTCGCATGATTTTTAACATATAATATTAGGCTAAAAAACTTAGCCTAATTTAGCGTACACAAAATTGGCATAAGAGATTCATAATCATAAACATGACATAGGTGTAAACTTGGCATTTTTGGCATAGTAAATATGAACATCATAGGTGTGAACTTGCAAAATAGTCAACATGAATGTCATAGGTGTGAACTTGCAACATAGACTAAATCAACAAACATGTGAATTTTGCAACGTAGCCTAAATCAACTTTCATATATGTGAACTTGCATTGAAATAGGGATTTAACCAAATAGGTGTCACATAAATTAGCATATGATTTAGACAACATAAGCCTAAACATGTTTAGATTTAAGCATAACATCGAACATAACTAGCATATGACAAGAACATGACATGTCCCTAACGTATGTATAATTTCACTGCAAGGGTGTAAATTAGATTTAATCATATGTCTAATTACAACATGAAACATGTATTAAAGTGGATCTTGGCATGGATCCAATTAGGAACTTGCAACTTTTGTATAAACATAGGAGCATCATAATCATTTAGGCATAAAGGTTCTATTGTACAGCATATAACTTGTCGTAATCACCTAAACATATAAGCACAGATATGAGCCAAATAACTCGTATGTGAATTTGAATAGATCCAACATCAACTAAATTAATCCACAAACATTCTAATGGATCCAACATCAAGTCAATTATACCACAAACATCACAATATCATTACATCGCATAGATATGAATTTACATCGTCGTTATAGCACAATTTCCATTTCCAATTTACATCAAATCAAATCCTAACTTTTATTCACATCGGAAAAATCATTATACTTACAATAAACGACAAACTTGAATTCTGAATTCTGAGTTCTGAATTTGCAATGCTTTCCTTTGGGTAGACTAACGTTGTTTTGATTCTTGTTTTTAGTTTAGATTTGTTCGTCTCTAAGCTCTCTCTAATTGACGGCTACTCTTAGTTTCCTCCCAGCAGCATGACGGCTCTAGTTCTATTTTATTTGTGTGAATTTAGGTTGAAACTAATGTTGTTTATATAGAATTTCAATCTAATTTGAGCCATCAGATGATCTTAGGGTTATTCATAGCCATTCAGTCAAGATAGGGTGATGAGTCCGCCCTAATGACTCAGCAAGGAGTCAGAAAGGACTCAGCAATGAGTCACAATATGGATCAGAATGCATCATAAAGCTATGCAGGTTTTCTCCTCGGCCTGGGTGCACTTGGGAAGTGCGCCAGTGTATTTTTGTACTGGCGCACTTCCCAAGTGCGCCAGTGCATTTTTTTCTTCTTTCTTTCTGGTTTTTCTGTCTGACTTCGTTCGTCCGTATCTCCTTCATACGGAGTCCGATTTACGCAAACTCGGACTCTATCTCAAGCAGAATTCCGAGACGATCGCAACGGCGAAACCCGTTTCCCTTAATTCTTTCATTTAGAATTAATTATACTTTAATCTGTGAAACTTAATGTTATAGAATTACGGGGTGTTACACTGCCCGTACAAATTTGGGCAACTAAGAGTTTAGGGTAAAACAAAACAAATTAAACTCTAGGTCAGTCATGGGACTGGTATGAGTAAACAATTTAAAACCATTTGAGAAAATAAACGATATCTCATAAGACCACGCCGTATAACACGAAACGAGTTTTTCCCTTATGAGAATCCAAAACACTTGATTCAACTTTCAAGATCCTTTTGAAAGAAATGATAATCTTTATATCAAAACTCTTTTGATATTATAATAGTGTCTAAATCAAATAAATAACAATCTAGTTGAACGTTTGTATCTCACATTCCATATATATAATATACAATCAAAACTGCGAGCACTTATTGGATAATGAATTTCCAACTATGACAAGGTATGGAACCACCTTCCGATAGTATATCTCTAGAGATGAATACACTGGGTTCAATTAGAATATCTTATAACCCGGCCACGCACGACCGACCACTCATTTGGCTTGAGTGTATCGAATGTATATCACCAACGGTTGGGATCAGAAACCGTTTTCCCGAATGGGACATCATCGAATAAAATAATGAATGAAATGAATTTCTCTAGATAGGTGATAATACACCCTAATTGGGAGCTACCCACTTAGCCATGTTGCCTGCCCAATTTTTCTCATTTCCCAGTTGTTGAGGTCTTAGGCTACGATTACTTGCCATTCATTGATAGCACAATCACAATGAATGCCACATTGTCAGATCCGTTAATCATCAATTGATTTGCATAAATATATTCTAGATATTATGCTAAGAGAATAAATTATCCGCCACCATATATATTTATACAGACCAACATCTGCGATCATTGGAAATACTCTGTCAGACACTCATCCATACACTTCATTCTGGGACTGAACGAAACCGAAGGCACAATTTCCGTTAATCCATCTTAGGAAATTTCTACCTAGGATTAACAGAAAAAGCCCTTGCACTTTACTCCGTATCCAATTATCTTCATGTAATCTGATTCGCAACGCTACTGCCAATACAGAGTGGTACTCGGATAATAATCCAACCGGTCTCTCCATATTAACAATGATATTGGCAAATACTTCGATAGTCGGTTATTTAACTATCGAAGAAAAACATTCATTCAAAGCA
Organism: Allium sativum; assembly: GCA_030737875.1. Taxonomy (NCBI): domain Eukaryota; kingdom Viridiplantae; phylum Streptophyta; class Magnoliopsida; order Asparagales; family Amaryllidaceae; genus Allium; species Allium sativum. Next base: position 965,677,230 of record CM060922.1, on the reverse strand, counting down.
TTAAGCAATCACTGGGACCCTTAATTAATATTCCATTAATTAAATCACTTTTTCATTTCCTTATCAATATTTGTTAACCAAATATTCAATAATCATCTTGGCCTCTTACGCTATTTGGGAAACATTTCCATACATCGCCTTCTTCAATTTTCAATACTTAGAAAATATATTCTATTTATAATTGGAAAACATTCCAATTACTTATCTCTTTCCCGACCATTCATTTATTTCTATACGTAGAAACTATTTATTTTTATATTCCCAAAATTTCACTTACTTAGGTTAAAACGAATGTTGTGTTAAACATCATTACAACAACCCAAAATACTGCATTCACCTAAATCTTGTTCAAACCTTTATCTTTGAGACAGAATCTCACTATTTATCGATAAATAATGAAATCGATCAAGTTAGGGCATAAATACCTCTCAACCTTGATTGAATAACATTGTTAACTTCAAAACAGACAAGACCACTTATCTCGAATAATCAACATCATATAAACCCATTACACATTTTTAAACATGTATACGTTTCTCTTCCTATCTTTACCAGATTTAATTATAGATTTCCTTTTTGTTTATAATATTCTATTTTAAGTTCGTTTCCTTATCAAATTCTATATACATAGATATATTGATTTATAGTTATCAAATTATCTTAAAAATATGCTAACTCCTTAAATTTTCGGAAAATTCGTCAGTGCCTCCTTTGTACCGATCAAAAGTTCAAATCTCAACTCGCCTCTCTAGGCCCTTTCCATTCAAAAAAAATCAAAAAGCCAAGTGGCTTGCCGATTCGGCGCATAAAATCTCATATGGAATCTAAACATGTACCTTTTTATCGGCACATGAATTATAATCTTTATACACTTCATTCCATATCTGTCTAACCCATATATGTCCATTCCTAATTGATTCCAACTCAATCCAATCATTTTTAACTCAATTCGCTAATTTATTCATTAATTAGCTCTTTCGCCTATTTCACTTTTTATTTGAAAATACCACGTTCAAATATATTTTAACTAGCTTATAACAAATCGAATTCCATTTTTATTCAAGTTTCATATTCGATTTTGACTATAAATTTGCAAATCACATTCACTTATCCAACGCTCAATTTCGATTCAAAACTCGATTAACTAATTATTCTTCAAATTGGTTAATCCTATTCAATAATTGAAAATATGATTTTTGTTTCGAAAATCATTTCATTTACACAACTTGAGTTCGTATTTATTTTACAACTCACATCCAGATTTTTAAATTTAAAATCCATATTTTAGTAACTTAAAATACTTCGATTTTAATTAATAAACCGTTATTGTTTTATAATGGTTATGGCGCTGCTTTTTTGGAAATTTGATTTAGACGTAACTTAAAATCCATTAGACAAAATCCAGATTTTTCTATTCCATTAGAAAACTATTATCTAATCGGTCCGGATGGTTCTTGTTTCAAACAATTCCGACTTAAATTGAGGTTTGTATACTCAATTGAAGTTCGAAACGCCAATTTATGGATTACCGTGCTGCGGCGAGTTCTTTTTAATTATATTTTAAATGTTAAACTTCATTTATTATATAAATTCCAATTCCATTTCTTAAATATTAAATATAAATTAAACTCGTTTACCAAATCTAACTAAATATTTCGATTATTCTTAATCGTCGATTATTTCATAACTCAGTTATAAATTTATTTATAGTTCGATCTTCTATATTTAATTCCAATTCCTTTTATAAATAAATTATTTGTAAAATTCGGCATAATTGAATTTCAATTATAAGTCCCTTGGATTTTCCTCAATTCCGCTTATATTTCGAATTTCTGAAATATAATCAATCGTTCTATTTCAAAACAATTCCCAATTCACTTTTAAATTCATACTTGAATTTAAATATTTAAATTATCCAAATGATAATTATCTCACTTAATTTATAAATGTCGTTTATAAATTTAACTTTCTTGTTTTATATATTAAAATAAGTTTTTAATTCAAAATTTTATTTGAAACTCCATTCCTTTTATTCCAAATTTCAAAATAAAAATTGTCGTTCCTTTTTCGAAAATGATTTCAACTTTCTATTTTTAAATTCAAACTTGAATTTAAAATTTCAAGTTATCTTTTGATAATTAATTCACTACAATTATAACATCGTTTATAAATTTACTTGTTTAATATTTTAAAACAAGTTCTATACAAATCTATTTAAAACCTGATTCTTTCTTTGGTATATTTTATTATTTTAACTTATATATAAATATGGAATCTATTTTCATAATTTATTTCAGTTTCTATCTAATACAATTTATATATCTAATTTGGGAATAATTTATTTTGTAAATCCAACACAATCAGATTCAAACATAAATCCTATGGACTTATTAAATTTCATTTCCATTCCGAACATCGGAATAAATTTCATCGTTTACTATTCAAATGATTTTTCAATCCTTACTTTTAAATTCACATTTGAATTTAAATATTCCTATTATCCAAATGATAATTTATTTCCCTTCATTTATAAACGCCGTTTATAATCATTTCAATTCCCCACATTATCCAATTAAAATTTATTCCATTTAATTTATAAATACCGTTTATAAATTTAATACTCATTTTTATTTCTAGTCCATTTGAAATTCAAAATCTATTTTAGAAAATATATTTTTCATTTTTAATCTCAAAATCCCTTTTCCTATATTTTTATATATCAATATTTAGACCCAGTGATATTTAAACATTCGAAAACAACCAATTACAATTCATAGATTTTTCTACACATCATATATGATTATATACATATATATGAAAAAATAAATAATAATAATATTTTTAAGGAATCCAATTGGATCCATCCAACCTGTTTTTCCTGCATTCACAGACGTTAGCCAACATAAATAATACCCATCTTGCTTCAAGGTAGGATATCGCTGTATAGAAGGTCATCCACTATCATATTGTGGGGCATATAGGGTCATCCGCTAATGATACTGCGGGCATCCGCTAATGGTACTGCGGGAACTATCCAATCACCAATATATATATATATATATATATATATATATATAATAACCACAGACACCAATCCAAAATAACTAATATATATTTATAATAGCCACAACAATATTTCGATGCATGCAAAAAACCAACGAACAATTATTTTTAACTAATAAAATAATTATAAATAAAATTTGTGTGAGATTTACTCACCGTGATTTTATTCTTTACATTCGATTCATTCTGATTCCAGGCAATTCCAAAAATTCCCAAGCGAATTTCATATCCCGTTACGAGTCCAACATGACCGATTTCTTGAATTTGGACCTCGTATACATATGTAACATATATTATTTAAGCTAACAATTTTAAATAATAAAATTAGTTATTTAATTACAGTATTTAAATATTTAAATTATACAAATTTACCAACTACTGTATTAGTTAAATTAACTTAATCATGTTGAAATCTTTTCTTCCCAGACCCCTTTACAGCAACCCAAACTGTAAAACATTTTGTATTTCTACCGGCCAGACTTCCTCCACTTCGACAGTCATCTCCATCTACTATCCTCGAAGTCAACAGACCCTACTACCTCCACCAGTTCAGCTCCATTAGCCTTTCACTGTCTAGACTTCAATTCGACAGTCCATTTGCCTACCTCTAAACCCCCAAAAAACCCAGACTGAACAGCCTATACGTTACTGCTAAACTCCAACATCTTACTGCCAAACCCAATAAAACTTTTCGAGCACCACTCCAGATCGAACTTCACCTCATTTGCCCTTTTAATTCAACCCCGTTATCATCAATCAACTACGGTCCTCATGCTCACCATTTGACATCACATATCGCACTGTCACGGTATCCAGTTGAAACGACCCAAACTTCCCCTTATGGGAAAGCCCGGATTGCTTTCAGAACACGATGCATCGGAACATAAACAACAGAACACTTCATTGCTATTACAACAATTTACATCAGAGTACAAGAATTTTTCAGAGCACGAATAAATATTACACAGCAAAAAATAATAACAGAGATTAAAATACATAGCAACGGAAATTTAAATATATAAATACAATGCGTAGCGGAAATACAACAACTGACAGAACTGAAAGAGATATACGGATACAAAGCTTTCCGAATATAGCTCCAGCTGTAATCCAGGATACTGGGGAAAGAAATATCTGCGAAAACAAAAACTACTAGCTGCTCGTGTGGAAAATATAGGCACCCAGAGTTTAGGTTAAAACAATAAACTCCGTGACAGTCATGGGACTGGTGTGAGAACTAAAACAATTATTAAATATTTATTTTAAAGTAGTGTAAATCACGGGACCACACCGTATAACACGGAACGGGTTTAGTCCACATGAATATCAGTTAAAACAAAACAATGCAATGCTTTTTTAAAAATGAAGCTATTATAAGACTCAAGTCCCATCACACAATGCAATACAAGCCGGAGGATAGAGTTTTCCCTTATAATAGCCAAACATGCTTGGTACGTTTAAAACAAAACATTTTGATAATACTATAAGTGCATAGTGTATCAAACAGCTTCAAATATAAATGTATCAATCATAGACGGCATGGGTACCATATATCATGTCATCATTTAGGTTTACAACTAAAACTGAAAAGTCACGTATTAGAAATTGGATTTCCGTCTATGAGTCGAGGCAAGGGATGGCTCCTCACCGATTCGAGATGCTCTAGCAAATGCCTCAGGATCCCCCGCAGTGAACCCATGGATGCGGCAGGGCCGGTCCACACATACTTTAGTGGATTAATTATTCTTGAACACATGTTTCTCGGGCCTATCTCTGAGCCACTAGGGACTCAATACCATGACACCACTCCTAGTTAGAAAGAAACGTCATGCACTCCCTGCGGTCATGATCCCATTTTTGACTCATACCGAGGTGTGAGGCTTGCTTAACGTTATACACAAAGCTATGCTAATTAAAGCCGTGCTTTGATCATCAATCACAAGACTCTTCTTTTCAACAAAAGCCTTGATCATTTGCATCTCAGCATGCTACACTGACAATTCACGCCATGCGACTAATGTCTATCAATATAGAACCTCTAAGCTCGTACGTCTCAGAGAAGGATGTTAAGCAAGAGAATAAATTATCTGCCACCAAACAGAAATATATTTAGTAGAAATCAATCAACGCAGAATGAAATTCAATGTCAGACACACATCCATTTACAAGTCTGTTCTGGGTCTGAACGAAACCGGAGGCACCTTATTCCTCGTCCCCTATGTCTGATACAAGAGAGTGGTACTCGCATATCTGGTCGATCTCCAAGTACGTCTGGACGATCACCACTTATTACCTTGTCTTGGGTGTATAGCCCAATCAAGACATCAGTAATCATCCAAACGATGTGAAGATATCCGGTCTTCAACCACCGTCTTCATTGTCGACTTTTAGTCGTCGTATTAATTATTCAGAATGGGTTAAACCCAGTCTTTCTGAATAACTCGCGTATTATATAATCAATAATCAATTGCTATAAAAACACATCATACGCCTCGTTCCAATTCAGAATATTCTTTTATTCAAATATTCACATTTTTAGGGAAAGGTTCCCATTAATTTTTATCAATGATAAAATCCTTTTAATTTATTCTTTAATCTTCCTTTTGATATCAATTCAAAAGATTTGATTTTATCCTTTATCAATTCTAAACCAAATTAAGGTTTATCAAGTAGTCAGGATTAACGAGCCTTACTGAAGTAATCATTTATTTAATTATATTAACCCAATCCCAGCCTATCCATCCCATGGAGCAAAATTGGTAGTACTCCGTATCTAACACCCACGGTGTTATTGGTAAATTTAATTACCATTTCACATTCAAATATAATTAAAGATTTAACTATCGCCTGGAGTAAAACTGTTGGTGCTCCATTCTCGATTATTTCATATATTGGATAAATTTAATTATCTTATTCTCATTTCTATCTAATTAAAGATTCATGAAAACTCTAGTTCTATTTTAATCTCAAAAACCATTACTTAATGATTATTCAAACTTTAGGAAATTAATCATGTTTTTAACTGGGTTAAGGAACCAATGTCATTTAAAACACAGTTCACGATAAACCCAAATCATCTTCCATTAACTATGGAATCCTCACAGAAATCATAACAATATATAATTGATATAAATTTCTGTATCAAATCAATACTATAAATGGAATAACGGCCAAGCCTTTTAAATTCCATATCTAGTAACGGTATTCCTTTACAGAGGCTCATCTCGATTTTTACCAAATCGAATTCCATTCAATTCCAATTTAATATATTAAATTGGAAAACTTTACTTTGGAAAATTTCCATTAAATCTTTATAAAAAGATTTATAAATTCCAAATCATATCTTCACTGTTAACTGGGTTAAAGAACCGATGTTATTTAAAACATTGTTCACGATAAACCCAAAATCAACTTCCATGTAATTCCAATTATATTAATTGGTAAACTTCTCTAAATCTTGATTAAAGATTTATTCCTTTCTCAACTGGGTTTAAGAACAGTGTTAATAAAGACACCATTCACGACATACCCAAAATCCAATTTGATATTAAATACAAGGCTCTAAATAGAAATTATATCAGCTTATATCCAATATCAAATTCTAAAACCAACAAATATCATATTGGGAATAACAATATATATATATATATCTTCCAAATTCCTCAACAATATCCATATAATCACGAAATCCAATATCGAAATATTCCGAAGATCGAAATATTCCGAAGATTATTTCCATTCCAATCCATTCCAATTCATAATTTGGAAAATTCTGGTTATATCAAAACCATTTCAAATCCAATTTATTTATTTAAAAACATTGGATTATTATTCTATTTAATAACTAGTTCATTTCGATAAAAATATATTTTTATCTTTCCAAACTCGGAATTTTCATCCAAAATCTTTCCAAATCATTTATTATGATTTTACACAATTTGTAACAACCCATGCCCGCTAAGGTCACTCACAAAGGGAATGCCTTAGCTTCGGTGGAGTATTTAAGTGAATATAGAACTGAAAAATTACAACAAGACAGATATAAGTAATACTTGAAATTTAAAACATCATTTCATTGCAGCAGAAGGTAAACATGTTTGGTTACACCTCAAAAACCAACAAGAGTCAAGTACAAAATATCCATCTCATTAAAACATAAGTACATAATCCCACTACATACTAATAGCCATAATAGAAAAGATAACCGAGCTTTTCTTCAAGAGTCTAAGCTCCAAAAGATAGATAAAGCAATCTGATCAAAGCCCACTAGTGCTAGGCCCGCTCTGAGAACCTGAGGGTTGGGGAAAAAGATAAAAACAACGGGGTCAGACATAAGTCTGAGTGAGCCCTATAACCTTAACAATACAATCATTAAAGTAATTAGGGGTATGATATAAGCCTGGTACGGTACGACTGGGGATAAATGACTACACTAAGTAGCCAACTAGACTTAGGATAAACTAAGATAACGGTAAAGATGCGCCTATCCACCCAAGGATAAATACTATTCTGCACCACACCAGATCTACCCAGCCAAGGATAATTCCTACACTGCACCACACCAGATCTACCCACCCAAGGGTAATTCCTACTTAAAGGTTGATCCCACTAAGTGTACTTAGTAATTTTTAATAATAGTTTCGTGTACCCCTAGCTGACTACATAGGTGCCGTCTGCCCCTATCTCCACTAGGTGTACCCACAACTTAGTAATTTTAATAGTAGTATCTTGTACCCCTAGCTGACTACATAGGTGTCGTCTGCCCCTATCTCCACTAGGTGTACCTGCTACTCCCCAAGCGATCGGCTCCCTACCGTAGATACCCGTGCTGGCCCCACAGTGGGGTGTATCACTCCCCAAAGTGGCAACCCGATTCTATCAATGGTGCACGGCTTATATCTACACGATGCAACAACGTCTTACCTACCAGCCCGGGTCCACACACGCATATGAAACCCGTTGGACTCGCGTTGCCACCGCTACCCCGTTTTGGCCTCTAATAGTCAAGCCCAGTACGCGTGTCCCGTCCTCAACATGGGTCGAGCCCAATAAGATACATATGGGTTACTAGTTGAAATGGGCCCCCACAAGCTACTACTTAAGCTTGTCATTTTATCTAGTGCATCCCACTTAACCCCTTTTTCATAATCATGCCCACTTACATGTTAAGGTTTGGTTAAGTCATCTAATCATATTTCAATTGCCATTCAAGGCACCCACTAGATTTCTACATGCCACCAAAGGCACCCACTTGATTTCCACATGTCACCCAAGGCACCCACTTAACCCTTTAATCATGTTTAGTTACATGTTCCACTTTGGTTAAGTATTCTAGTCGTATTCTCTATTGCCACCCAAGGCAACCCACTAGATTTTTCCACATGCCACCCAAGGCACCCACTTAACCCTTTAATCATGTTTAATTACATGTCCCACTTTGGTTAAGTATTCAAATCTTATCTTCTATTGCCACCCAAGGCAACCACTAGATTTCCTCATGCCACCCAAGGCACCCACTTAACCCTTTAATCATGTTTAATTACATGTTCCACTTTGGTTAAGTATTCTAATCGTATTTTCTATTGCCACCCAAGGCAACCACTAGATTTTCTCATGCCACCCAAGGCACTTACTTAATCTCCACATGCCACCCAAGGCACCCACTTAACCCTTCATGCCCCACTACATGCTTATCTGGTTAAGTGTTTCTTAATTGATTAAGAACGTAACCGTTGTAAAGACCTCTCACATTAGACTATCTTTTATGGCAGCTGGATTTGCCGGTTGGGTCCGGGCAGCCTTACGCCATAACCGAGTCTAACCTCGTGTCTATACACTTGTCACGTATTTAGTTTGTGCCTAAGACCTCTCACATTGGGCCAATCATTTGTAGCCGCTGGATATGCCGGTCGGTTTCGGGCAGTCTTATGCTACAAAAGGGTCCAACCTCGTGTCTTAGTCGATTAATTACACCTAATTAATCACCCCCATAATTTGTATTAATTATCCCTAATTAATTACAAATTTAACGATGTACATAATTGACTCAATTATGTCCATCCACTTTATGGTATGCATAATCATACCAACTTCACACCATTTCATTAACATGTATATTAACCCCATCGTTCCCCACGTAATTCACGAACATGACATAAAAGGGAAGATTCATCACAAATACAATGGGTTCAACTTGCATAACATTAGCATCAACATGGGTTTTAAAGGTGTCAACATGCATATAGCATCAAACCCAACTAGCATAAATAATCAACCCAAACTTGCATGAATCACATATGTCATAAAGAGGTTAACTTGCATAAGTTATTTATGTCATACAAAGGGGTAAACTTGCATATGTATGTATGACATACAAAGGGATTAACTTGCATATGTATGCATATCATACTAAGGTGTAAACTTGCACATGTTACTTGCATACAATCAAACACCAAACTTGCATAACATATCATATATGAACTTGCATATAATCATACACCAAACTTGCATAACATATCATGTATGAACTAGCATATAATCATACACCAAACTTGCATATCATGGTGTCATAATGGATCAATGTTTCTCATATGACTTGCATATCTTGCATAACACCACAAACACATAGCATATGACTTACATAACTTGCATAACATCATAATCACATAGCATATGACTTACATAACTTGCATAACATCATGAACATGTATCATATGACTTGCATAACTTCATGAACATGTATCATATGACTTGCATAACTTGCATAACTTCATGAGCATGTAGCACATAACTTGCATAACTTGCATGACATCATGAACATGTATCATATGACTTGCATAACTTGCATAACTTCATGAACATATAGCACATAACTTGCATAACATCACAAACACATAGCATATGATAACATAATCTTGCATTGATCCACATTCATAGCCATAACCTCATTATATCCTATCATAATCATTTCAATAATTGGTTATTAAGGCTATAGAAAACTCACAACTTGTTGATTAGCACTCCTAAGAAGAAGATTAAGTTGCTAGAGTTGATTAGAGATTGATTTGAGAAGCTATCTTCCTCTTTAAGTTGATGGAGGCTCCTTCAAGTTGCATTTTGACGGCATAACGGTGTTGTAGCTATTTTTAGTATGAATTAGGGTAGTCTTAGGGTGTATTTATAGAGTAGTTAGGTGTTTTAGGCCATTAGATTAACCCTAAATCAGATTAGAGCATCAGATCTCGTCCTAGCCACCAAAACACAGCCCAAAAACCAAGCTGATGCACCCAGGTCACCTGGGCTCGACCAGGGAGGTCGACCCCCAGGTCGACACTAAGGTCGACTCCCCAGTTGACCTGGTGGGCAGGTCGACTCCCCAGTCGACCCCCAGGTCGACCCCCTGGGTCTGGCGGGAATTTTCCCGCCACTTCTGAAATTTGAAATTTCTGTTTTTAAATCTTTTTTTTTATTTTCTGAAACTTCTTCGGGCCATATCTGGGTCATACGGACTCCGATTTTCGAAAACTTGGACTCTATTTCACGTATTTTTCTGAGACGAACGTAATGGCATAGTCCATTTCCCCTGATTCAGATTTTTAAATTTAATTCTGCCCTGTTTTATATTATAGCAAGTTATTCAACATACGGGGTGTTACATTCTCCCCTACTTAAAGGATTTCATCCCTGAAATCTCTAAGTCAAGAAGAACGTTTCCTACCATCCAAACAACCATCTACTCAAACCATCAAACACTGGCATCCATTGTCCTTAAAGTTTCTAATGCTGTATGAACATATGCAAAGAGTGTGTGTATATGTTCCCTGTCTAATGCAAAATTAAGCGGTCCACTTATTTAGTTGACCTCCTTAATGCAAACCATGATAGTGCCATGCATCCAATATGTTTGCGAAAGATTCCTATCGACACATACTATTTCTACATGTGTGCACAACCATACACCAAAATGCATCATCCATATGATAACGCAACCATTATACATCCATTAATATAGCTACCTACACACCATTTTATGCAATATGCAATATGAAGTGATTGAGCCGATCTAGTGCCTAGAGTGTGTGTATATGCATCCACGAGCAACCACTAGCAACCACTTGCATCCACACGCATCCATCAATCATAACATGTCTCAAACACATGTTTCAACCATAGGTTTTCCCTATCTAAAGGTCAAAGGTACTAATGAGAGGACATACTAAAGATAAGATAAGTACTAGACAAACGATAAAGGAGAAGTTAAAAGACATACCCTCAAAAAGAAATGGGTACAATGAACGCATCTTCGATTCTGTCTCCCAAGTAGCATTACTCTCATCTTCTCCCCCTTGGCACTTTGACTAGTCGAACCTCTCTGTTTCTCAACTTCCTAATCTCTGACCCAAGGATGCGGGTAGGAGCTCGTCGAATAGTCGCATCACGCTCTACCTCTACTTCCCTAAGCAGGCTCGGCTCTACCACCTCTGCGGTCTCAAGTAGGCACTTCCTCAAATGTGACACATGGAATACGTCATGTTCCCTATGCACTGAATTATCTCTCGAAGATAAACCGAAGCTAGCCATGGAGCAGTCCTCTTGCTCTTTACGGGTATGAAATGGGCACTCTTAGTAAGTCTGTCTACCACAACCCAAATTCCCATATTACCCTTCTTCGACTTAGGTAACCTATCAATAAAATCCATCGAGACGCCATCCTACTTCCATTGCGGAACTTCCAATGGGTGAAGCAATCCACCAGGTTTCTTTTGCTCCGCTTTCACTTGTTGGCACACCAAGCATCTAGCGACATACTCGGCCACATCTTTCTTCATACTGGCCCAAAAGAAACTCGCTTCATGTCCTGGTACATCTTGTCCCCACCGGGATAAATGGTCATCCTAGAACGGTGTGCATCATCAAGAATAGCCTTCCTCAAACCCTCGTCTTGCGGTACACAAAGTCTACCGTCTCTACGCAAGCACCCCCTCTCGTCTAAGATATACCTACTCAAATGGATGGACGACTCCCCCCTTATGAGCCTCTATACCAACTCAACCAACTGTGGGTCGTCCCTCTATGCCTCGCCAATCCATCTCAAAAGAGTAGGTCTGACCTCCAAGGATGCTGGCAAACCGGGTATAAAGTCAACGGAAGGTCTGAAATCAAACATTGAGATAAATTCCAAGCTTCGTCGTTCCATGAACAATGGACTCAAGGACAACCTTTTTCTGCTCAAGGCGTCCGCCACCACGTTACCCTTGCCAGGGGTATACGCTATCTCGAAATCATAGGATGCTAAGAACTCCATCCACCTTTGCTGTCTCAAGACTATGCGCTCGAACAGTCTCCAACACTTCCCTAAGATGTAGGGTATGCTTTTATCCACTTCTGGAGAAAACCAGGATATTCTCCCATACAAAATCGTCACAACTATCCATCTCTCATGCAGACCATCCTAGTCGAACTCGACATCCCCCAAGTGCAAGCCCCAAAGGCCTAAACCAATATCAGACAAACACCCAAGGGACACCTCCTTCGAATTCAGACGACCTACGTGAGATGATACTAGTAAAACGGTTAAATAATTAAGCCCTTGTCCAACTCTGGATGTCCTTGCCAATCTCGCTCCAAAACCACCGTTGATCAAATGACTGGCTTTGCTTAACCTATTAAGCACACACAAAAACTTATTTCGCTTTTAGAAAAGACCAAGATGTCATCCACAAAGACCACTACGAAGTTATTTAGGTACTCCCTGAACACTCTACTCATCAAATCAACCAAGTATGCAGGGGCGTTCGTCAAACCAAATGGCATCACAAGCCACTCATAGAAACCATCCGGAGTCCTAAAGGCGGTCTTCTCTATATTATCCTCAGTCACTCCCAACTGATGAAACTCCGTGGCCAAGTCCCACTGCGAAAACACTGAGCCGCCAACCAACTGATCAAAGAGATCGTCAATCCTTGGCAATGGGTGTCTATTCTTCCTTGTGAGCTTGTTGAGTTCTCTTATAGTCTACACAAAGTCTGAGGGACCCATCCGCCTTCGTGGCAAAAACTACTGGAGCACCCCACTCCGATATACTTCGTCTTACGAACCCCTTCTCAAGCAACTCCCCTACTTGCTTATGGAGTCCCCTCCTCTCACAAGGAGCCATGCGGCGCACAGACAAAGATACTGGGTTAGCATCGTCTACCAGATATATTCGGAGGTCCATCTCCCGCTTCGGAGGTAAGCCCTTCACCTCCTCAAACTCATCCGAGTATTCCCGGACCACTCTAACAGATCGCAAACTCTCGACCGAAGCATCAAGCGATTCAAAATAACTTAGCAAAACCGAATCTATGGGATTACAAGAGATCTCGAGAGTGTTACCCAAGCGGGTCATGAGCCTAACAACTCTCCTTTCGCAATCAAGAATGGCACCATTACTGGGCAACCAGTCCATGCCTAAAATCAACCCATAGCCCGTGAAGCCCAAACAAAAGCATCACCTCTAAACTCAACGCTAAGTATAGAAATCTTCAAACCCAAACATATCATGGACAAATAAGTGGAGCCCCCAATTGGGTTTGAAACAACCACGGGATCATCTACTAAACTAGTGTCTAGGTGCAGTGACTCAACTAATGATGATGAGATAAACGAATGTGGTGCACCAGAGTCGCATAAAGTTCGAACAGGATGATCGAGAGAACCAAATTTCAACTTAGACGGTCCTACCCCCATCAGGTATACCCGTCGTGAGGGAATACATCTACCCTCCAGAAGATCCTGTACTTCATCCTTACCACTTTGGACAACCCCAAGGTGTCCTATTTCTCCAAAACAACTAGCCTTCCCCTTCACATTCTCCTTTCGTGGCCTTCTTACCACGATGAGGTTTCGTCCCTTATTTACCTAATAACTATTTGAACCTTCCTCTCTCGTCCATCTTAACGGTACCCATAAGCCCTCCACCTCCTTGGACTAACTTCTTAGCCTGACAAACGACTTAGTCCCTTGAAGTGGTTCTTCCGTCCTTCATACGGAAGTCCTTACTTATCTTAAAAAGACATCTATACGCGTAGGGGAAATTCAAAAAGAGAAAGAGGAAGAGATTCAAAACGGAGAATCCGAAGGAAGGATATATGGCTATTGGGGATTATGTTCTTTTCTTTCAAAAACTTTTCTCTTAAAAGACATGTTTTTGAAAATACTTCTTCCAAAAATGTTTTTAGAAAAATAATTTTCTAAAAGTTTTATCTGTTCTGGTAACCTTAAGCTCTGATACCACATGTAACACCACACGCCCGCTAAGGTCACTCACAAAGGGAATGCCTTAGCTTCGGTGGAGTATTTAAGTGAATATAGAACTGAAAAATTACAACAAGACAGATATAAGTAATACTTGAAATTTAAAACATCATTTCATTGCAGCAGAAGGTAAACATGTTTGGTTACACCTCAAAAACCAACAAGAGTCAAGTACAAAATATCCATCTCGTTAAAACATAAGTACATAATCCCACTACATACTAATAGCCATAATAGAAAAGATAACCGAGCTTTTCTTCAAGAGTCTAATCTCCAAAAGATAGATAAAGCAATCTGATCAAAGCCCACTAGTGCTAGGCCCGCTCTGAGAACCTGAGGGTTGGGGAAAAAGATAAAAACAACGGGGTCAGACATAAGTCTGAGTGAGCTCTATAACCTTAACAATACAATCATTAAAGTAATTAGGGTATGATATAAGCCTGGTACGGTACGACTGTGGATAAATGACTACACTAAGTAGCCAACTAGACTTAGGATAAACTAAGATAACGGTAAAGATGCGCCTATTCACCCAAGGATAAATACTATTCTGCACCACACCAGATCTACCCACCCAAGGATAATTCCTACACTGCACCACACCAGATCTACCCACCCAAGGGTAATTCCTACTTAAAGGTTGATCCCACTAAGTGTACTTAGTAATTTTTAATAATAGTTTCGTGTACCCCTAGCTGACTACATAGGTGCCGTCTGCCCCTATCTCCACTAGGTGTACCCACAACTTAGTAATTTTAATAGTAGTCTCTTGTACCCCTAGCTGACTACATAGGTGCCGTCTGCCCCTATCTCCACTAGGTGTACCTGCTACTACCCAAGCGATCGGCTCCCTACCGTAGATACCCGTGCTGGCCCCACAGTGGGGTGTATCACTCCCCAAAGTGGCAACCCGATACTATCAATGGTGCACGGCTTATATCTACACGATGCAACAACGTCTTACCTACCAGCCCAGGTCCACACACGCATATGAAACCCGTTGGACTCGCGTTGCCACCGCTACCCCGTTTTGGCCTCTTATAGTCAAGCCCAGTACGCGTGTCCCGTCCTCGACATGGGTCGAGCCCAATAAGATACATATGGGTTACTGGTTGAAATGAGCCCCCACAAGCTACTACTTAAGCTTGTCATTTTATCTAGTGCATCCCACTTAACCCCTTTTTCATAATCATGCCCACTTACATGTTAAGGTTTGGTTAAGTCATCTAATCATATTTCAATTGCCACTCAAGACACCCACTAGATTTCTACATGCCACCCAAGGCACCCACTTGATTTCCACATGCCACCCAAGGCACCCACTTAACCCTTTAATCATGTTTAGTTACATGTTCCACTTTGGTTAAGTATTCTAGTCGTATTCTCTATTGCCACCCAAGGCAACCCACTAGATTTTTCCACATGCCACCCAAGGCACCCACTTAACCCTTTAATCATGTTTAATTACATGTCCCACTTTGGTTAAGTATTCTAATCTTATCTTCTATTGCCACCCAAGGCAACCACTAGATTTCCTCATTCCACCCAAGGCACCCACTTAACCCTTTAATCATGTTTAATTACATGTTCCACTTTGGTTAAGTATTCTAATCGTATTTTCTATTGCCACCCAAGGCAACCACTAGATTTTCTCATGCCACCCAAGGCACTTACTTAATCTCCACATGCCACCCAAGGCACCCACTTAACCCTTCATGCCCCACTACATGCTTATCTGGTTAAGTGTTTCTTAATTGATTAAGAACGTAACCGTTGTAAAGACCTCTCACATTAGACTATCTTTTATGGCAGCTGGATTTGCCGGTTGGGTCCGGGCAGCCTTACGCCATAACCGAGTCTAACCTCGTGTCTATACACTTGTCACGTATTTAGTTTGTGCCTAAGACCTCTCACATTGGGCCAATCATTTGTAGCCGCTGGATATGCCGGTCGGTTTCGGGCAGTCTTATGCTACAAAAGGGTCCAACCTCGTGTCTTAGTCGATTAATTACACCTAATTAATCACCCCCATAATTTGTATTAATTATCCCTAATTAATTACAAATTTAACGATGTACATAATTGACTCAATTATGTCCATCCACTTTATGGTATGCATAATCATACCAACTTCACACCATTTCATTAACATGTATATTAACACCATCGTTCCCCACGTAATTCGCGAACATGACATAAAAGGGAAGATTCATCACAAATACAATGGGTTCAACTTGCATAACATTAGCATCAACATGGGTTTTAAAGGTGTCAACATGCATATAGCATCAAACCCAACTAGCATAAATAATCAACCCAAACTTGCATGAATCACATATGTCATAAAGAGGTTAACTTGCATAAGTTATTTATGTCATACAAAGGGGTAAACTTGCATACGTATGTATGACATACAAAGGGGTTAACTTGCATATGTGTTCATATCATACTAAGGTGTAAACTTGCACATGTTATTTGCATACAATCAAACACCAAACTTGCATAACATGTCATATATGAACTTGCATATAATCATACACCAAACTTGCATAACATATCATGTATGAACTAGCATATAATCATACACCAAACTTGCATATCATGGTGTCATAATGGATCAATGTTTCTCATATGACTTGCATATCTTGCATAACACCACAAACACATAGCATATGACTTACATAACTTGCATAACATCATAATCACATAGCATATGACTTACATAACTTGCATAACATCATGAACATGTATCATATGACTTGCATAACTTGCATAACTTCATGAACATGTATCATATGACTTGCATAACTTGCATAACTTCATGAGCATGTAGCACATAACTTGCATAACTTGCATGACATCATGAACATATATCATATGACTTGCATAACTTGCATAACTTCATGAACATATAGCACATAACTTGCATTACATCACAAACACATAGCATATGATAACATAATCTTGCATTGATCCACATTCATAGCCATAACCTCATTATATCCTATCATAATCATTTCAACAATTGGTTATTAAGGCTATAGAAAACTCACAACTTGTTGATTAGCACTCCTAAGAAGAAGATTAAGTTGCTAGAGTTGATTAGAGATTGATTTGAAAAGCTATCTTCCTCTTTAAGTTGATGGAGGCTCCTTCAAGTTGCATTTTGACGGCATAACGGTGTTGTAGCTATTTTTAGTATGAATTAGGGTAGTCTTAGGGTGTATTTATAGAGTAGTTAGGTGTTTTAGGCCATTAGATTAACCCTAAATCAGATTAGAGCCGTCAGATCTCGTCCTAGCCACCAAAACACAGCCCAAAAGCCAAGCTGATGCACCCAGGTCACCTGGGCTCGACTAGGGAGGTCGACCCCCAGTTCGACACTAGGGTCGACTCCCCAGTCGACCTAGTGGGCAGGTCGACTCCCTAGTCGACCCCCAGGTCGACCCCCTGGGTCTGGCGGGAATTTTCCCGCCACTTCTGAAATTTGAAATTTCTGTTTTTAAATCTTTTTTTTTATTTTCTGAAACTTCTTCGGGCCATATCTGGGTCATACGGACTCCGATTTTCGAAAACTCGGACTCTATTTCGCGTATTTTTTCGAGACGAACGCAATGGCATAGCCCGTTTCCCCTGATTCAGATTTTTAAATTTAATTCTGCCCTGTTTTATATTATAGCAAGTTATTCAATATATGGGGTGTTACACAATTTTTCCATATTTTTAGTAATTTTATTAAGGGCTTTACAGTTAGTTTCCAATAACGGCCACTGAACTGCATCCATAGCGACCTTTTCCAAAACTAATTTGGACTTATTATGAAATCTAATCGTTAGATTTCAAATCTCTTGTTATCATTCGAAAGCTCTTTTCGATATGAACCCAACAGTTCTGGTTTTAGGAGAATCCGTCGGTCGGATCTCCCGTTATGCCAATTCGAAGTTAATGGTCGAAATTCACGAACGGTCGCGGCGCAACGCGTTCTATTCAAACCATTAAATATATATAATATACATACATATATATATATATTCTATTTTCGCTCAAAACGTATTTTATAAATTCGTTTTAAAACGATTCCCACTTCCATTTCAATTTTAAATCAAAATTGAATATTTCTTATCATTATAATGTTAAAATGAATTTTTTTTCAAAATATTAGATTTTGAAATCATTCCCTTTTCGATATTCATTATAAAATGAACAAAATCGATATAAAAGTCGTTCGTGTTAAAATGGCGCAAATATAATCAACACGGCTTCACATATTTCAATATTTTTGTATCCATCCAAAATCGGACATCAAATTCACATTTTAATCCTTTACTGAATATTATTATGAAATATTCGTTATTTCCAAATTGGAATGAGACCCAATCAATTACCATATAATTTTATTTATATGGATTTTATACATCGCATGTATTCCACAATAATGAGAAATAGTCATTAAAAAATCAACCATCATCCAAAGTGTATTCTACATTGGATAAGCATTAAAATAAATAAATAATGCTTACTACAGTCTGTCAATCAATCGACTGACATACAACTAAACAATTGGGATTAGTTTATGTCAAATATCATCTCAATGCCCGTATGAGGTTTCAACCAACAAATACTGAATATTATTCGTGCAGTTGGGCGATGTGTAAAATTTATCGTCCCAATCAATGTCATTTAATTAAGTGTACATGAACAAACGGTCCGATTTGTAAATGAATATTTATTTCAGGAGAATTTTATACTGTTCATTTATATGTTGAATATTATATTTTTAACGATTAAATATTTATTTCAACACATGACTATTTTATACAGTTCATATACACATTAAAAATTATATTTTTAATGAATAAATATTTATTTCAGAAAATTTCGGCATTATAATGGCGCGATATTAGAACCGGAATAATGTCTAGCATTATCCCTCTCCTGATACTGGCTCGCGCCATACATAACAATCAGTCAATCACTATCCCAATCAATTTCACAAGCACAATCAATTTTCCCACAATATAGTCAAATCACAAAAATCATCCATGGTTTGTACAAAAAATAGTATTAGGTGCCACTAATCCCCGTCTACAACCTAGGACATATTTAACTGTAAAATAGTTTGAGTCAGAAGTTCTCACATTGGAATCTACTCCGCCATTCTTTTCTTTCGCTCACATTCGTTGTTTTGATTCCAGAATTTGTAAACATGCTCCAATCTTCACCCGACCTTTTCTTCTAGCATAAACGCGCCATTCTGGACAACTTTCGCTTAGTGGACTTTCTACCGAAAAGCTCCAATTTGTCGGAAATCGGGAAAAGACAGTAACGGGACAGCAGACTTTGGACGTGTTTTCCGGGCGGCTCCACATTCCAAAATACGACTTCCATAAACTCAAATCGAAGAGAAAATCGTGCTCTTCAACTTTGGCACTGTGGAGTTTTTGCCAAAAGCGCACGGTTTGTAGGATATTGAGGTGGGAAGGTCAGGTGGTTAAACACAAAACTTGAAAATGATAAAAATCGGATTTTTGGTCGAGGAAGGGCCCACGACCAGAGCTGGGGAGGTCAGTGGCGGCGGCGAGGGGAACTGGAGCGACGGGGGTGGTGCAGGAGGCGGCAGCGGGGCATTGGGGCCGGCGGCGGCGGATTTGGGGGCTAGGGCTTGGGTTTCTCGATTAGAAGGAGGAGGAGGCGGCGCTGGGGGGGAGAAGGAGGTCGGCGCGGCGGTGGGGGCCTCAGGGCGACGGGCGGCGGTCTGGAAGTGGGTCAACGACTCTGGAAAGGGGACCGACGGGTTTTTGGGGAAGGTTTAATGAATTAGATTTAGAGAAATTTACTTTTAGCCCCCTTTTATATATAAATATATATTTAATTCTAAAAAGTAAAAAATTTCGTTCGAACTCCAAATCGAACCCAACGACTGTCGCCCCAAGCCAAATACCCCCATTTCGTACACAATGCGATATGTTTCATAAGCCAATTCAACTGTCTCGATCAGTTTTTGTTAAAAATAAAATATAAATTAATATAATAGTCAATATTGAATTTTAACGTACATTTTAATTTACCGAGGCAACATACTGACTCCAAAAATTCCAGAAAAATAAATCTAGCTATGTTTTGACGATACGGTCCTAACAAAACTAATTTCCTCGAATTTGGAGACCGTTTGAAAAAGGGCTTTTTCTGGTCAATTAAATTCAAACTAAATATACAAAACACGTTTAAATTTACCACGCTCACATTTTAATTCCAAAAATTATGAAATTTGAAACCTAACAATAATTTGACATTTTGGATCCAACAAAAGTGGTTTCGTCGAAAACGGAGGTCGTTTGCAAAATGGCTATTTTTAAGGGCTATATGTTATATTAATATCTTTACTAATAATACAAATACCCTTCTGTGGTGAAGCTTTTTTGGATTGTCAATAAACTCCTTTGCTGTCAAACTAAATCAAAGTACAAGCAGCACGTAACACAAGGGCAAAACCGTACTTCACCTAACCCCTACCCACTACTATGTCGGTTGGTCAAAAGCATGTCTGCATGTTTTAGTTTTCTTCCCATTTTCCACTCCATTCTTCCCTTCTTCTTTCCTCTTCTTCTTTATCCTAAATAATTCAACCTCGAAATTTTTGTTCATGGCAACAACCAATAATTCATACTCCACTAACCAGTTTTTCCTTCCGCCTCTTTACATCTCCTCCTACCCACTAGCTCACTTTCATTTCCGATGTCTTAACCGCCATTTATTTCTTATTTGTTCGTAAATCCGCCGCTTCCGGTTAAATTTTTTCCCTTCCTTATCCTTCCATAACCGAGTAGTTTCCAGATCTGTGTGTTTACTCCCTCCAGGACCTCTTTTCCAATCGTTACGTCGTCAGCCATGGTAAAACCCTATTTACCTTCATTTTCCTCCCATTAATCATGTTAGCTAATGTTATTTTTCCCATAATCTGCAGGTACCCATGTATGTTCTTCAGATCTACAGCCTAACCCATTTATTCGTAAGTTTCATTCCTAAAGCGTTATATTCGTTCTTCACTATTGCAAATGATTTTTTTTTAAGATTACCGTTTGTGCTTGCATACACACACACTTATGCGTCTGTGATCACTTTATTTAATTTAGGTTCTCACTTACCTGCAAATAGTAATGTTTTATATCATGTTCGCTGGGTCAACCCAGTATGATTTTGTTCTATCCATGTATACATTCAGACATCGGTAATTTCCTCTCATTTTTACATCTTATATTAAGTAGTATTGTGACTACCACAATCATTATTGCAATTTGGAATGTACACTTATTGCTGTATGTAAAAATCTGTGCAATATATGAAATTTGTGCAATTTCGAATATATACTTATTGCTGTATGTGTTTCTATAATATCAATTACAAATGTAATACATCCAAAATATAGTTATGTACATACCTATCAGTTTTGATGTTATGAGTTATCTTACCTCCGACGATTGCTCATGTACAAATGTATAATGACATATGCTATGTATGTAAAAATTCTGATCATTTTTCCGTCCATCCTTTACTGTTTCACAAATACTATATTTCTATTTTCCTATTCAAACAATCTGCTAATTTGAAGTCATTTTGCATAAATAAACCATTTTTAACTCTCCCATCATGTATTTAAAAATTTCCTGCCACTATGATATAGGAAACGTAGATGGAAGCGCTGCTTATTAATATATTTTACTACCCTTACCTGATACATACATTCATATGCTAAATCTTATCCCTTAATACTTGCACTGAGTTAATTTCTTTTTTGTGTGTACTGTTTCGACTGAAAATGTTGTTGGGTATTTCTAATGCTTTTAATATGATAAGTCGTCGTTACGATATAGGAAGAGTGTATTAAATCATATATCCACAATTTTGTTAATACATCTGTGTGATTTTCATGCCACAGCCTATATCATTTATAATGCATGGAGGAGCTACCCAGTTTGAAAGATATCAATGATAATGCAGGAGTTATTATTTGAACTGCAACAATGTCAATGTTCCTGCGCAAAGACATTATACCATGCGTTGTATAAACTGAGTAATGAATGGATCGAACAACAAAAGGCAAGAACACTTTTTATAATCATTTTCCGCTACATTGTACCGAATTTGTATGTATGTATGTTTATCTTTGATTGTGATGTTCTATTTTCCGCCAGTTGGTACTACAGATTTACCTTCTTTTGTTTTTGTATTAAATTATTATTTTTATCGTTAACCACTCATACCCCATCATCCATCTTTTAAATAATGTATGGTCAGTGTACTCAATAAGTTTAATTTAAATAAATGCTTTATTTAAATTGGAGGGACCAAACATGAATGAACAAATATTGGCAAAGACTTTGGAATTGCTTCATTGCAAAAATAGATATACGTGGCAAGTTGTTATGTGTTGACATGCTGTTAATTTGCGACATAAATTATATTTCTAATTTGTGTTATTTCCATGTATCATAAGATAATTATAGTACATTAAAAGATCACTAATTTGTAATATAAAAATGTAAGCTTATTACTGAAATATTAGTGCATGTATAATAATAAATTGTTTGCAAAATGTTTTACATAATTCATGAGATTTCATTATTTAAACGGAGATGGTTGTCCGTTTAATTTGTAAATCTTTTGGGTTGTGTAGATACGTCTGCAAATTCAATTATTTTTTGTTATACCTGCACTATTATATAATTTGTTTCCTGCCGTGTTTATATTTTTGCAGGTATAATAATAAATTGTTTGCAAAACGTTTTACACAATTCATGAGGTTTCATTATTTAAACGGACAGCGTTGTCCGATTAAAATGAGAAATCTTTTGAGTTGTGTAGAGACGTTTGCAAACGCAATTATTTTTCTTACACCTGCTCTATTACTTAATTTGTTTCCTACCGTTTTTATTTTCTACATTTGACTACTTCTTAGTCAGGTACATTGTATATAATTGTAATTCCACATTTGTATATATGACTTAATCTACTACTAACATATGTATTTCTATATATATATATATATATATATATATATATATATATATATATATATATCTGTTTTTGTGTGTACGTATACGAAAAACTTACGTCTTCATGAACTCCTTTGACATGTACACTCTTAGAACTATCGAGAAGTCGTCACATGCTCCAGCAGTTGCCAATTCTACATTTCAACCAGTTGAAATTCTACATTCTTTCGTCTTTCAAAGTTTTTGCTTTTGCCACACCAGCCATAGAAGCAGCAGAAGGTATGGATCAACTGCATGCATTAAGTTCCACGTTAATATAATGGGTAGATCAGGCTGTATGCACCCATATAGGGGTAATATAGTGTATCTTAGGTCTGATTTTCAGATTTTAACCTGCCTAATATACTGTCTTCTGGGTCTGCTTTGTACATTTTTCCCTGCGTACATATGTTTACAACATGCAGTAAAGAACCAATGGACTAATTGCATTCCAGTGGTAATGTGATATGTGTTAACATGGCAGGGAGAGAATGCTAGCTAATCATATATGTGTTTACAGGCTTCATCCCCTCTTCGGTACATTCACAATTTTAATGATAAATTTTTTTATGACTTAATTTTCGTAGTTCCTAGGAGGACAAATACAACCGAAGAAAACAACATATCTTCACAGAAGATTTGTACAAGTTATGTAGAATGTCATAGGATGTCAATTTATCCACTGTTGTTGAAATGGTATGTAAGTTGATTTAAGTTATGCATACCGGTTGGTTTTGTATAAAACATAGGTAATCTTATATGTAGTAATATTGCACACTTCATATTTAATGATTTCGACACTTTTCGACAGACATTAAGCATTTCAACTTGGTGTGTGATGTTTATATAAGATCTGACAAACTCATACGTATAATAGGTTGATTAATTAACATGTACTACCTATTACTATAAGTTAAAAATCCTATTCAGTCTTAACGGTTAATATAATAAATATACATTAGGCATTGATATTATAGTTTTACAACTGTTACATTATTTTACGGTTATACAAAAACATGTTATATGTTACTAAATGATCGTCGAACTCATTTTTGCTACATACACGATGAAAACATGAATACATATCAAACCCATTGCACACTAATTTTTTCCACATTCAGAAATGCTAACTTCTGCAACGGTCATCATCGCAGCATCCTCCAACAATTGCCACTTCAAAGTGCTGCAACGACCTTCCTGTCGAATTGCCTGCTGCGCCACGTACAGGTATATATGTTATTGCTCATACATGCTAAATTGTAAGCCAGTCAAGCTTCATTATGCAACAAATAATTAACCTCATGTGCAATTTGTGATTATATTTTTCATTCGAACAGCATACCAGGGTACTATAAATTTTGATATCAGTCATAAATTAGTTATACCTAATTTTTACTTCTATCAATCTGTTTGGTGATTATGTCACAGTAATTTATTTGCTGTGATAAATGTTCGTTAGTTCATTTATTATTTCATTAATTATTTATCATTTACTTACTCTTTTACCGGTTATATAAACAAGTTCTATTTTTATTTTAACCAATTATGTTATTACGTTATAAATAAATTATTACTCAAAAGCATGCAAGTTTAATAGCACACAAATAAGTATCTTTACGGACTGTACTTATGCAATTTGTATGGATATACATTTGTTAATTCGTACATGTGTCTTAAGTTTTTTATGTCTACACGCAACAGACTTCATATGATGCATATGTATTTTAAACTGCTACTGTCTCCACGTTGCATTCACAGTGAGCGTATGTTATATGTTTATGTTCAAAGTTCACATTTCACAAAACATTGTATCCGTATCTATTTGCTGAACCTACAAACCGTGCATATGTTTCTGATATCATTCTTATACCGACCAGTATCAAACCCTCCGTATGAAACGTTATCTGTTTTATATTGTCCTCACTGAATTCGTTTTTGTTCTTTATGATGAACAAATTTGAATTCAGCGCAAATTTAACTAATAATTTCAGTAAATACGTATGCCAAAAAAAATTGCTGAAATTATATTGTACTTATGGGCCTGTTTTACGAAGATGTTGAACATGCTTCAACATTAACATTGCAACTGTTGCATTTGTGTGTACAAGTATACGTTGATTCCGAACATCCTGCAAGGTAACACTAATCATCTTGGAGTTCAAACGTTTACTCTTGGTTAATCATCCATGCATTTCGTCAATACATAAATTTTGTTTTCCATCCTTTCTGTGTACGCTAAATCACTTGAAGTTCAGGGTGGATGTTACTCCTACTTAAATTTATATGTTTAACCATAAGGTAATACATTTAAATGTTTTCTGAAACCTATCAACAGAAGCATACATATACATTTTTCAATGTTCCATAAACTGTCAATATAACTATTACCTGCTGATTAACTGAATATTCAATAAATAGTAAACTGTCAATACAAGTATTACCTGTTGATTCAATGTATAAATTTTTCAATGATAAATGAAATTTCAACAGAACCAACTTCTACGAGCTGACATGTAAGAGCTCCCGTAAAACAAAACATCATACTTCTACGAGCTATGGAGCGCCTGCTGATATCCTGGACGACTTAAACCGCAGCACCACCCAACTTCAGACACGTACTCAGAACCAACTTACCCACGATGGTGCCACTTCACACAACTCGATTAACACTGACCATGCTGACTTTTATGATGGTGAGTACTGAAACGACCCAGCAGTGGTCAGTTCTATTTCTTACTTAATATTTGTTTTTCTTATTCCTATCATATTGATAGTTTACAAACCCCAGTTCTTACTCCCTTCTCTCTTTCTTTGCAGCTTGCAGAAGTTGACAGGGTTTTTGCTGAGCTTGAAAGCCGTTCACGTTCACGTTAATGCATTTGTTGCTCCTGCTTTTGCTTCGTTGTTTTTTGCCAACCCATTTGTTACTTTTTTTGCACGTGCTGTCCTTTTTTAACCTTTTCCTACCATATATGTATTAATAACTGATGTTAACTATGTTTTAAATAATTACTGCATCTGTTTTGCTTCCACCGTTACTGCCTTCCAAGTTATTTATTATTCAGGCTTTTGGTTCATTAAACATCATTCATGTTTTTTACTTTTCAATGCAACATTTTTGTCTCATCTGGCTCATCTGTTGCTGATACAATTATTGACGCGCTATGCATTTTTTTACTGCACAAATTGATTACTGCTTTGTTCAGTTCCTTTTCCACTTTTCCAGAGATTCTGCACACACGCATATGTTAAAACTGCTCATTTTATGCTTCATTATCAACTTTGGTCAAATGCATCTATGCACACGTCCATCGGATGTGCGTATGTACTGGTGTATATATATATATATATATTCCATAGCGACTATTCTAAATTTTAAACTGGACATAACTTACCATTTTTAAAATGAAAATCCCAGTTTCTTACATTCGTCAGAAAGATATTATTAAACAGATTCAAATGTTTCTTGTTTCATCCAATTCTGTTTTAAAATGAATTCTGTATACTCAATTGAAATTAGAAATCGAATTTTCAAACTACCACGTAATTTCAGGCTCGTTTTATAATTAAATTAAATTTATATGTTCTAACTTCGATTTAAATAAATTTTAAATCGTTATTATTTAAAATAAATCATTTTAAATATCCAAAAGCCATCAAAAT
The DNA here is from genome assembly GCA_030737875.1 of Allium sativum. Lineage (NCBI taxonomy): Eukaryota > Viridiplantae > Streptophyta > Magnoliopsida > Asparagales > Amaryllidaceae > Allium > Allium sativum. Next base: position 965,650,177 of record CM060922.1, on the reverse strand, counting down.
AGCTAAAATAAAATTTTTAAATTGGTTCAGAAAAGCCGAGTTGTTACACCAGTCCACACAGTTGAACCCTGTACAAAATCCACAAATTCGAACTACTCAACAACTAGTAAATCGAACTACACCAAAAACCCATCGCGACTTTAACAACCTGCCATAAACCACTATCGACATCACACCTTCAACCCTGGCATTGACCCCACGCCTCGTCATCGTGACGCAGCCCTGAGCTGCTGAAAATCGATTACCCCAAATCGCGATGAACCCATGATTTTCAATTACGAAGTCAAACCCCCAGGACTCGCATCGCAACCAGCATATTCGAATTCGATTCTGGTTTCAAAAAGAGGAATATTGCAGTAGGTTTCTACTCGTTTAGAAATATTGGAATGAAGGGAAAGGGTTCGATGATTTTATTTCGGATCGAACTGACGATATGAGAAGCAGCTTCGGCCCTTTATTCAAAGCTTATAGTCTTTTGGCAAATGAATTTGATGAGCAAAGAGGGAACGACATTTTTTTCTGAATTTTGTTGAAGCCCCTTTCAGGTTTTGATTTAAAATAAAAAGAATCGGCCATTATTCTTTCAGAAGAAAAGAACCGAAAACTAAAAGAGATAGAAGGAAAAGGTCTGTCATGATTTTATAGAAGATAGAATACTTAGGGGTGAAGAAATTATGTCTGTGTAAAGTACATTTTGTTAAATTCTGATTTGATTATACATTAATAAGATTTGACTTAAAGGAATTTTATTCTTTTTAAATAGATCTTGATTTGATTTAATACTTATCCGTTAAATTTTATAATAATATATTTCGAGGTCCTGAACCCCAATCGAAACACAACAACTGGCATATCTTGGGTTTAACCACTATTCTAAACACATTGGGACATGTTTCAAAGCCTTATTCGTTCATATGCAGGAGATATTAATTCAAATCAATATAAATTAAATTCAAAACAATTAATTCTTCGAAAATAAATTAATATTATTTTTTGAATTCAAACAGAAGTTTGTATTGATCAACCGAACTGTTTTCAATTCAGTTTTAAAATTTTGCATTCAATTAAATACATTTTCGTATTACGATGATTATATACATTCGAAATAAATCGTATTTCGATTATTAAATCAATGACTCAATAAAAATATCGATTTATAATATCAACTCAATATTCAAATCCATATTAAATATTTAAAATTAACCGACAAAAAGCAGGGTCGTTACATTCTTCCCTCCTTAAAAGAATTTCTTCCCCAAAATTACTAAGGTTTGAAAAATGCTATAAACTCATTTACCTTTCAAAACTCATTTATGTTGAAATTCAACATTTTATATTTCAACAAATTTAGTTCTACCAAAACTTTTGGTTTCCATTTTCATTGCACACCACATATGCTCACATTCAATTAATCTGAATGATTTACAATCAGTATATTCACATCCAGTTCATCTTCATTCAAATTGATTTTAAATCAATTTATTCATTTCAATCCATTTAACTTGCTTAAATTAAATTTAAATCCCGGATTTTGATTTCAAATCTTTTAGAAATCACATAAATATATAGATATATTTATGATCATCTCAAATTCAAAACATTTTGAATTTTCAAACCAACTGATGATGTTGTAGTCATCATCAGAATTAGTTTCTAGCCACTAAAGCGAGTTCAGTTCTTTAATAAATTTCAAAACCCATTCAAAATGATTTTTATTCAAAAATCCTTCCAAACAAAGTCATGTTATTTAAATATACTTTGGAAATACATTTTTCAAACACCCAAGATTTAAATTTCAAGTTCTGATTCAAATCTACTTCCGGTTCATTTCATTCGTATATTTCATTCACATACACATTTTATTTGGTTATATATAACCATTCCAATTCTATAATCTCATTTGATTATAATGCTAGCAGTCAACTCATCTATATATTATAATAGTTTCACAAAACTATTCCTTCTATATCAAAATAGAACTTTGGGTAAATTATTTCATTTACCTACTTTAAAACTATATTATGTCGAAATTTTCTATTCAAGTTTTTATAAACTCTTATCGACTTCGTGGCGTCCCATAATTCGACCAAAATCCATAAACTACTCAATAGACAAACAAAAATAATGTAAAACAATTTTTATAACAACTAACAAATATGCGCTCTCGTATATATACACTCAACTCATTCTAGGGTACTACTGACCCTATCTCCAATGAGTAAACCCCCTCCAAAGCCTAGGTGTTCGCTCAACCTAAGCTCTGATACCAACTATAACGGCCCACAAATCCGTGCTATCTGAGTTGACTAAATACACTACACGTCCGACCCAAATTGCACAGAAATACGAATCATTATTAATAAAGAAGAAAAAGGTAGAAGAAGAATGAAAATAACAATACAGAGTCTCACATCGCAGCGGAACAAAATATAATATATGTCAACTTTCGGAGTATAAATTTTTTCTATATATACATATCATTATCAGAGTACAACACTCACAACACAGCGGAAAAACAATAACTAAATAGTGCTGAAGCCTCCTGCTCCAAGCTCCTATAGATAAATCCGTAAGACACCTGAACTACTTGATTTCCCGTACAAATTTAGGCATCCAAGAGTTTAGGGTAAAACAAAACAAAATAAACTCTGGGTCAGTCATGGGACTAGTATGAGTAAACAATTTAAAACCATTTGAGAAAATAAACGATATCTCATAAGACCATGCCATATAACACGGACCTGGTTTTTCCATTATGAGAATCTAAAACACTTGATTAAAATTTCAAAATCCTTTTGAAAGAAACGATAATCTTTATATCAAAACCCTTTTAATATTATATAGTGTCTAAATCAAATAAATAACAATCTAGTTGAACGTTTGCATCTCACTTTCCACATATATAATATACAATCAAAACCGCGAGCACATATTGGGTAATGAATTTCCAACTATGAAAGGTATGGAATCGCCTTCCGATAGTATATCTCTAGAGAGGAATACATTGGGTTCAATAAGAACATCTTATAACCAGACCACTCATTTCGCTTGAGTGTATCGAATGTATATCACCAACGGTTGGGATCAGCAACCGTTTTCCCGAATGGGACAACATCGAATAGAATAAAGAATGAAATGAATTTTTCTGGATAGGTGATAATACACCCTAATTGGGAGCTACCCACTTAGCCATGTTGCCTGCCCGATTTTTGTCATTTCCCAGTTGTTGAGGCCTGAGGCTACGATTACTTGCCATTCATTGATAACACAATCACTTTGAATGCCACATTGTCTGATCCGTTAATCATCAATTGATTTGCATTAATATATTCTGGATATTATGCTAAGAGAATAAATTCTCCGCCACCATATATATTTATACAGACCAACATATGCGATCATTGGAAATACTCTGTCAGACACTCGTCCATACACTTCGTTCTGGGACTGAACGAAACCAAAGGCACAATTTCCATAAATCCATCTTAGGCAATTTCTACCTAGGGTTAACATAAAAAGCCCTTGCACTTTACTCCGTCTCCGGTTATCTTTATATAATCTGATTTGCAACGCTATTGCTAACCGGTCTCTCCATATTGACAACGATATTGGTAAATACTTCGATAGTTGGTCATTTAACTATCGAAGAAAAACAAACATTCATTCAAAGCATCAAACAATCACTGGGACCCATAATTAATATTTCATTAATTAAACCACTTTTCCATTTCCTTATCAATATTTGTTAACCAAATATTCAATAATCATCTTGGCCTCTTACACTATTTGGAAAACATTTCCATACATCGCCTTCTTTTACTTTCTATACTTAGAAAATATATTCTATTTATAATTGGAAAACATTCCAATTACTTATCTCTTTGCCGACCATTCATTTATTTCTATACTTAGAAAATATTTATTTTTATATTCCTAAAATTTCACTTACTTGGGTTAAAATGAATGTTGTGTAAAACATCGTTACAACAACCCAAAATACTGCATTCAACTAAATCTTATTCAAACCTTTATCTTTGAGACTAAATCTTGCTATTTATTAGTAAATAATGAAATCAATCAAGTTGGGTTATAACTACCTCTCAGACCTTAATTGAATAACATTGTTAACTTCAAATCGGACAAGACGACTTATCTCGAATAATCAACATCATATAAACCCATTACTCATTTTTAAACTTGTATACGTTTCTCTTCCTATTTTTACCAGATTTAGTTATAGACTTCCTTTTTGTTTATAATATTCTATTTTTAGTTTTGTTTCCTTATCAAATTCTATATACGTCGATATATTGATTTCTATTTATCAAATTATCTTAAAAATATTCTAACTCCTTAAATTTTCGGAAAATTTCGTCAGCACCTCCTTTGTACCGGTCAAAAGCTCAAATCTCAACTTGCCTTTCTAGGCCCTTTCCATTCAAAAAGAAAATCAAAAAGCCAAGTGGCTTGCCGATTCGGCGCATAAAATCTCATATGGAATTTAAACTTGTACCTTTTTGTCAGCACATGAATTATAATCTTCATACTCTTCACTCCATATCTGTCTAACCCATATACGTCCATTCCCAATTGATTCCTGCTCAATCCAATCATTTTAACTCAATTCGCTAATTTATTCGTTAATTAGCTCTTTCGCATATTTCACTTTTTATTTGAACATATAACGTTCAAATATATTTTAACTTTCTTATAACAAATCGAATTCCATTTTTTATTCAAGTTTCATATTCGATTTCGAATATAAATTTGCAAATCACATTCACTTATCCAACGCTCAATTTCGATTCAAAACTCGATTAACTAATTATTCTCCAAATTTGTTAATCCTATTCAATAATTAAAAATCTGATTTTTGTTTCAAAAATCATTTCATTTACACAACTTGAGTTCGTATTTATTTTACAACTCACATCTGATTTTTAATTTTAAAATACATTTTTATTAACTTAAAATACTTCGATTTTAATTAATAAACCACTATGGTTTTATAATGGTTATGGCGATGCTTTTATGGAAATTTGATTTTGACATAACTCAAAACCTATTAAATGAAATCCAGATTTTTCTCTTTCATTAAAATAATATTATCTAATCGGTCCTGGCGGTTCTTGTTTCAAAGAATTCCAACTTAAATTGAGGTCTATATACTCAATTGAAGTTCGAAATGCCAATTTACGAACTGTCGTGCTGTGGCGAGTTCGTTTTAATTATATTTAAATATAAACGTTAAACTTCATTTATTATATAAATTCCAATTCAATTTCTTAAATATTAAATATAAATTAAACCCGTTTACCAAATCTAACTAAATGTTTCAATTATTCTTAATCGTTCATTATTTCGTAACTCAGTTATAAATTTATTTATACTTCGGTCTTCTATATTTAATTCCAATTCCTTTTATAAATAAATTATTTATAAAATTCGGTGTAGTCGAACTTCAATTATAAATACGTTGGATTTTTCTTAATTCGGCTTATATTTTAAATTTCCAAAATATAATCAATCGTTCTGTTTCAAAACACTTCCCAATTCACTTTTAAATTCATATTTGAATTTAAATATTTAAATTATCCAAATGATAATTATCTCACTTAATTTATAAATGTCATTTATAAATTTAACTTTCTTGTTTTATATATTAAAATAAGTTTCCAATTCAAAATTGTATTTAAAACTCCATTTCGTTTATTTTTCGAATTTCGGAATTGTTAGCCTACTTTGTGAACTAGGCTACACAAAGTCAGAATACCAAATTATGAAGGGTGTTGACTAGAAAAACATGCACTTGAAGTCCAGATCGGATCGGATATATCTGGCTAATCCAAAACAGTGAAGAGCAGAAAGCAAAAGCGTTCAGACAGAATCGGACTGGATCGGATGCACCGATCCGCACCTCCCCTCCAGCATGCGTCCAATCCGAAGGAAAGCAGCACCAGTTACAACGCATGGTCCCTAGAAATACGGAGCGGTTATACACCCACTCTCTCCACGTTCTCCCACTATCCTGATGCACTGTCACCATCTAGTTCTCTCCGAACCCGACTTTCATGGGATGAGTGCCACGTACATCCGAACCGGATCCATTCCAGGGGGACTTTCCACCTATAAATACACCTCCAAGGCTCATTTGAAAGGATCTTTGGCATTTTCAGAGCTCATAATCCTTCACAAACCAAATTTCATCAAGATACTCATATTACAATCATCTTTTAAAGTATTTTAGAAGAGATTGAGTGAATTCATGCATTGTATGAGTGAAATTGAGTGAGAACCATTATTGTATTTGCATTCAAGTCATCAATTCAAAGAGTAGAAAGTGGACGTAGGCCCTTTGACGCTGAACCACTATAAATTGAGTGTTTCTTCTATGTTTTTTATTTCATTTCATTAGAATTATTTCTGATTTGGTTGTTAGAGCCATTTTTGGATCTAATGTTTTGGTGCTTTCACTGAGAAATCTTTGAATTTTCCGCTTTTTGGGACTATCGTTCTACTATTTGGACCTTCAAGTTCAAATAAGTTAATCTTCCATTTCCAATATTTTCAAGTGTTTGCTGATTAATCACCGAAGAATTGGACATTATGGCAAAGGGAAAAGGAAAAGAAGTGCAAGGCGCTCGGGAGAATGATGCTAGAGAAGATCAACAGGCCATTGTCTTTACGAGGTCACGGGGACAGAATTCTGGAACGGTCTGATCCGAACCGGATGTTCCGAACCGAACCGATCAAGAGAATCCAAGCCGACCCGAAAGCACTGGAGCTGCACAGACCCCCCTCCGAACTGATCCGACTCCGGTGCCCTACTCCGATCCGACCCGAACGAGGCTGAAGCTGGTACCTCTACTCAAGCACCCACCAATGCTCCGATGCCGGCCGCGACGACTGGTGATCAACCTGCCCCATCTGCACCCATCACGCACGGAGATTTTTCGCGTTTTCTTGACATGCTTGAGAGTACTAGAAATGCATTGGAAGCCCATAAACATGACAGTCTTCGCATGCAAGAGAACATGATCACCATGAGTAGGGAACTCAGTGAGCTCCAGAGGCAAAAGACACCTTCTCCGACACGTCGCCTTGCTGCAGACTATTCATCTTCTTCGGATGAAGAACATCCTCGTGAAAGAAGGCCGCCTGAGCGACCTCAAAATCTTGATCAGTTGACCTTTGGATCCTTGGGATCCCGTGAAGATGTCGCTCGTGTGTTAGGACCTGACGACCCGAGCCTGAGAGAGCCTATGTTGCTGCCCATGCGTGGATCTCACGTCTTACCCAGGGATCCTAATATTACTAATCCTACGCAACAACAACTTCTCCAACCACTTCCTCCCATGAATGACCGGGAGTGGAGGGAACAGAGTAGTGCAGCTACCGCTGGAAACAAGAGGATATCCCCTAATAAGGAGCATAGGAGTAATCCGAATATTAGGGCTAGAGAACCTGAGAAAACGTTAACAAATGCCGATGTATGGGAAATGGTGCGCCAAATCATGTCCAAAAGCCGACGATACACCAATGAGGATTGGGGCATTGAGCGAAGTCACACCCCTTCACAGATGAAATACTGGACTTCCAGTTCCCTCGGCGATTTAACTTGCCACAGATGGATCGGTATTCAGGGAGAACTGACCCAGAAAAAAATCTGATGAGGTATGCATGGTTCATGAATGTCGCAGCAGCTCCAGACGCTATAAAATGCAAGGCCTTCCCGATTTATCTAGAAGATGTAGCGTTAATGTGGTTCACCCGACTCCCTCCACGGTCGATATCAACTTTTAAAGAATTGAGTGAACGCTTTATGAACCAGTTCCGATTTCACGCTCGAAAATCTAAAAGCATCATAGAATTGTCAAGGATTAAGCAGGCTCCGGGTGAATCTTTGAAATCGTATTTAGACCGCTTCAACCTGGATGTCACCGAAGTCAGTGATCCTCTTGAACCCACTATTTTGATGGCCTTAATAGAAGGAGTCGACCTGGACACAGAATTCAGGGATTATCTATCCGGAAAACCACCCCCATTAGGGAATTGTTCTACGAAAAGGCCAATATTCGCTTAAGGAGAGAGGAAGCTCATGCAAATAGAAAGAGAAAGTCTGAAAGGGCCTCGAGGGAAGGCATCCAAAGCAATGTTGCTGTGAAGCAATCCAGTGACAGCTCGGGGAAGGTTAAGGTGAACATCGGCAACCAGAACGGAGGTAATAACAACAGAAATGGCAAAGACAATAGAAGGAATAGAAATCGAGGGAACATCGCCAGCAAAAGGCCTCGATTCCAAACTTTTGAGAACTATTCGTCGCTGAGTGACACACTGGAAAACGTTTATCTGGATACATACAACGTATTGCAATATAAAAAGCCACCACCCAGAGACTCAACCGAAAAAGAGATCGCTACGAGAAAGTTTTGTTTGTTCCATGGAACCCACGGTCATGCTACCAACGAATGCCGTCATTTGAGATATGTAGTTGAGAAATTGCTGCGGGAAGGGAAGCTAGACGAGTATAAGGTTGCCCCACGGGACATGGAGCAAGGAGGGAAAACCCCGAACCAAAATCAGCCTACTTCCAAACCCACATCCCAACAAAAAGGTAAGGGGATCGTTATCAATACCATTATAGGTGGGCCCCATCTAGCTAGCCATAGTTTCAAAGCAATGGATCAGTACGTTAATGCCGCCAAGCACTTTGAGGTTGGGGAATGTAGTAACCTCGAAGACATCACTCCAGTGAAACAAAAAAGGATGATGTCAGATGATGTCATATTCCGTGGTAGAGATGATACCGGAATTCAGTCACCTACTGAAGACCCGCTGGTAATTACCACAGCCATCGACCCTGCTTTAGTTCATAAGGTGTTGGTAGATAACGAAAGCTCGGTTGATATCCTCTTTAAGAAAGCCTTTGAACAAATGAGGCTTGAAGCGAAAGACTTAAATCCCTGCGAAGGATGGATACGGGGCTTCAATGGGGCATCAACGGCTCCGATGGGCTATGTAGAATTACCAATGACGTTAGGACAAGGAGATCGCCAGAGAGTGAGAATCCTGCCATTTGTAGTTTTGGATGTTGAGTCACCCTACAATGCCTTCCTGGGCCGACCGGCCCTCGCAGAGTTTAGGGCATGTATTGCACCTTGGTGCTTACTGCTTAAATTCCCAACTGACGCAGGAGTTGGGGTGATGAGAGGTGACCAAGCTACGGGACGAGCTTGCTACATGACAGAGTTGAAGATGCTAATGAAGGGGTTGAATATAGAACCCCAGGGTACTTCTCCTTCCTCGAAGGAAAATTCAACGTAGCAATTAAGGGGTCTAGCCTCAAAAGAGTCGCTCGGAGATGCACTCGAGGATATAGATCCCAGAGAGGATAGGAAACCAGAGGACCGAAAGGCGACTCCCAATGAAACGATAGTGGACATCTACATTGATGATGTAGACTCGACAAAGGTATTGAAGATTGGATCGCAGCTAGATCCAATTCGATCGAAAGAGTTGGCTGACTTTCTGAAGGCAAATTTAGATGTGTTTGCCTGGACTCACGCTGACATGTATGGGATATCGCCTGCTATTATGAGCCATTCTTTGAGTATCAACCCAAAACACCCACTGGTCAAGCAGAAGAGGCGGATGTTAGGCCCAGAGCGGTCAGCAGCCTTGAAGGAAGAAGTGGAAAAATTAAAGGATAACGGGTTCATCAAGGACTCGAAATATCCCGACTGGATATCGAATCATGTCCTAGTTAAAAATCTAACGGGAAGTGGCGTACGTGCATTGATTTCTCTGACTTGAACAAGGCTTGTATGAAAGATAGCTTTCCTCTTCCTAGGATTGATCAACTAGTGGACTCAACGGTCGGACACGAGCTCTTATCCTTTATGGATGCCTATTCGGGATACAATCAAATTCCCATGCATATACCAGATTAGGAACTCACAAGTTTCATTACAGACTTAGGGTTATATTGTTATGTGGTAATGCCATTTGGATTAAAGAATGCAGGAGCCACATATCAGCGCTTGGTCAACCGCATGTTTTATAATCAAATCGGAAAAACCATGGAGGTTTATGTGGACGACATGCTCGTGAATTCTAGACAGTCTTCCGATCATACAAAAGACTTAGCAGAGATGTTTGGCATTCTACGAAGATATGGGATAAAGTTGAACCCTCTAAAATGTTCATTTGGGGTCACATCTGGGAAATTCCTCGGGTTCATCGTGAGTTCTCGAGGGATTGAGATAAATCCTAGTCAGACAGCAGTAATAAGGAATATTGAAGAACCACGAAAGATTAAGGATGTTCAAAGCCTGGCAGGAAAAGTGCTTCATTAAGCAGGTTTATCTCCAAAGCCACAGATAAGTGTGTTCCTTTCTTTGATTTGATAAAACGGGGGAAACATGACTTTGAGTGGACTCCCGATTGTGTGGAGGCTTTCTAGAATCTATTAGACTTATTAGAGAAGCCTCCAATATTGTCAAAACCTATGGAACATGAGGATTTGTTCATCTACCTAGCGGTATCGTCTCATGCTGTCAGCACAGTATTGGTGCGTGAAGAAGACAAGGTCCAGAGGCCTGTATACTACGTAAGCAAGAAGCTAGCCGCCGCAGAGCGTAATTATCCAAGAATTGAAAATCTTGCTTATAGCCTCCTGATTGCTTCCCGAAATCTCCGCCATTACTTTCAAGCTCACCCAATAGTTGTATACACTAATCAACCTTTAAAGCAAGTGTTACAAAGGCCTGAAGCATCAGGGCGATTACTTAAATGGAATATCGAGTTGAGCCAATTCGATTTGAATTTTCAACCGCGGAAACCAATAAGGAGGCAGGCCTTAGCCGATTTCATAGCAGAATTCACGATACCCGAAGAAGAAACGGTGGATGACAAGGTTGTTGCTTCTGAACACCAGCTAGAGCTTAGTCCGTGGAAGCTATATACGGATGGGGCCAAGAATGATCGAAGATCTGGCGTCGGAGTTGTTTTAATAACTCCTGAAGGACGATCTATTTACTACGCCCTACGATTGGAATTTCCTGCTACCAATAACGATTCCTGTAATGACCCGTATTTTCTGCGGTATATAATTAATTTATTTAATTATATAAATGGTGGTTTAGAGAATTCAAATGGTCGTTAATTTAATAATAGGGGATATTTAATTAAATTAAATAATTAAATAATATATTTAATTCAGAAATAATAAAAAATATTGGAAATCACAATATTCTGTGAACGGGGTCGTCCCATAGATTTAATTCAGCTTGGAGTTGAATTATATTGACGAATATATTCAATCGACGACAGTTTGAACGTATAATTATATTATAATTGAAATCGAGCTTGAAATGGCGCTGCAGTTCGCGATTTGGTGATTTGAACTTCAACTGAATGTACAGGATTCGTTTTAAGCCGGATTTCTGTGAAACAAGAAACGTATGGAGCTGGTGGAGTATATCTTTCTAGTGGAAGAGAAAAATCGGGATTTCATCGTGTAGATTTTGAGATATGTCCAAATCAAATTTCAGAAAAGTCGCTATAGAATCGTTTATCGACCATAACTGTTTATTCGATATAACTGGAGATCGGGGTTGAATCTAGACAAGGTTCTTTTGGGAAATAGTGATAATTTAATTTTTAGAATTTTACTGTAATTTTTAATTAATTTAATAAGCGACTTTTTATTTGAAGTATTTCGCACCCTGAAATCAACATTTTGAAGTTTCAAAATATAAGACCACCTACCGGTATTATTATATTTCTGGAGTCGAGACACCTCGCTCATCACGATGGTGTGTTTATTTCTGTTTGATGCTGTCGGACATAAATGAAATCTTATGTTACTAAAAGTTAAAACAAAATGTATGGTTTCTTAATGCTCCACGCCCTTCTTTTTTCTATCCACAAATTCTTTGTGTCATATTACAAGGCCACATACCATCTGCTAAACCACACAAGCAATACCGTTCCCTTATAAATTCAATTTCACTTGGAGCCGCCACTTTACTTTCAGAAAATCCAAACACAGTAAAAGAATACCACAAAGAAAAATCAAAATAAAATTCAATCACACTCTATAAATTATACGATATATACATATGGATTCGGCAAGTAAAGGGCTTCGAGTTGATTCCCAATTTGAGATGTGCGACGCCAATTTCCGTTCAACAAAAACAAGGCAGTAAACTAGGGTTCTAGTTTTTGGGTAATCTGAGTCTTGATTCATGATTCTAGTATCATTTCTGGATCGAGTAAGTGAATCCGCACGTGTACACACATCTCTGGTGATTTCCGTGCGATTTGCGGTCGCATTCGTCCCTGTAGAGCAAGTTAGATGCTCCAGGTCGCGATGAAATAAGGAGGCACGAGTTGTATACTTGGAGGCCGAGGTTGAATAGGAGGAAACGAGTTGATTTTTGGTAATTTTGTATGATTTAAGATCAAGTGGAGAGGAAGGTTGTGGAAGCAAAACAGTTCGGTCATGGTGAGAATGAGAGGAGTGGTTACGGTCATTTGATTTGGGAAGAAGGAGAGCGTACAGGGACGGGTCTGGGCTGAGCAAATGGTGGGTGGGCCGGATTTATAGGTAAAGCCCAAGTGAAATAAATAAATTCAAGTTTTATTTAATATAAAATGTTGTATTAACCTGTAATGTATATAACTTTGTCATACGGTATCGGATTTGGACAAAACAAGATCCGTTGGGATCGTATGGATGGGAGCAACACAATGGAACTGACTGGAAGTCCATCCCAGCTCGTTACAATTTATAGTGAAATAAATCATCCGATCTGAATCAACGACAATTATCGTTAATTAACGATGATAGTCCAATGTGAGTAAATCTCACCAACTCTGAACAGTTTATAATTTCATGTTGTATTTTTAGAACTGTTAGAAATTGTCTGATTGACTGTGTGTTGACTGTTGATTGAACTACTAGTCAGTTAATGATAATATTATATATATATATAATATATAAAACAGTTAGATAGTTATATATTGATTCTGCTAACAGAATAATTTATATTGAACTGAAAGTGATGATAATCATATTGTGTAACATCTGTGGATGCAGGGAGACAGGTTGGAGGAATCCGACTGGATTCCTCAACAGTTATTTTATTATATTTCATATATTGTTATATGATGTGATATAAAATCTGTGGGCGATTATATGTGCTTGGACGATATTGAACATCGTGATTTGATATAATTGAATACCATAACTGTAATAACCCGAAATTCTGAACCAGTTTAAATTTTTTATTTTGGCAATTTTAGCGAATTTTGAATATTTAAAATGAATTTTTTTAAATAATATCGACGAGAAAATTTAGTTTGAATATATTTAGAACGTATATATTATATACGCCATCGTTATGAAAATGGCGCGGTAGTTCGATAATTCGATTTCAAACTTCAATTGAATATACCGGGTGCAAAACAATCCGGATTTTAGTGAAACCAAAAACATTAGGATCTAATTGAGAATATCTTTCCAACGAATCCAAAAAATCAAAATTTCATAGCGGGAATCAAAAGATATGTCCAGTTGAAAATTCTGAATAGTCGCTATGGAATTCAGGCCCTTAAAAATAGACATTTTGCAAACGACCTCGGATTTCGACGAAACCACTTGTGTTGGATCCGTGATGTCAAATTATTGCTAGGTTTCAAATTTCATAATTTTACGAATCAATATGTGAGCGTGGCAAAGGAAAACGCGTTTGACCAGTTTCAGTTGATTTTAATCGACTGGAAATTGGCCATCTTTCTAACGGCCTCGGAATTCGACGAAACTAGTTTTGTTAGGACCGTGTCGTCAATACGAAGCAAGAAAATATTTTTCTGGAATTTTTCTAGTTAGTATGTGACCCCGGTAATTTGAAATGTACGTTTAAAATTCAATATAGCGATTTAAATGTAAATTCAACGGAAACTGATCGAAGCGATCGAATCAGCTTGCGATACATATCCCATTGTGTTCGGAATGGGGGTAAAACGCTATGGACGACAGGCGGTGGGCCTCGTTTCGAGGTCGTATGTAAAAGTCAACCTTTTGCAATTAAAATAATTAAATAAAAAAATATTCTCCCTCCCTCCTCCTTAAATCACGTTGGCCCCTCCCCTTTTCATTTCGTTTCAGCAGAAAAAAAAGAAAAAAAAAGAGAAAAAAAACCGCGATGGCGGAAACCACCATCGCTGACGCCTCTCCATCGCCGCACCTCCCCAGGAGGCGGCGCACCTCCTCACGAGCCCCCTCCCTCCTTCACGACGACCCGAACACCCAAGCCCCGCGTCGATCGAGACCCCCAAATCGAATCATGTCAAACCCTACGCCACCTGCCTCGACCGCCGCCGACCTCTGCACCATATCCGACCCCCAAACCACCTGAAGCCGCCTCCACCTCCGCTTCCCAGTCGCAGCACCCAAAGCCCGAACCCCCCTCAAATTGAGAACCGCATCCTCCACCGTGGCCCCCTACTGCTGTGCGCCTCCCCACTACCAAGACTGACGCCAGCGAACGGAATCAACCACGCCCCTTGAACGCTGTGAGTTTCCTTATACTATTTTTGTTTTTCTTTGTTTATTTTAATGTAGGTAGACTGTAAATGAAAATCAGTTCTATTCTGTGAAAATAAAATAGCTTAAAAAGGTAATATTTTTAAAAATAGAAAAGACGTGATTTTTAAAATAGAAAAGACGTGATTTTTAAAATATAAAAGACGATATTTTTAAATATAAAAGACGATATTTTTAAATATAAAAGACGATATTTTTAAATATAAAAGACGATATTTTGAGATGAGTAGTGAAGTAAAAATATGATTTTTACTTCGAGAAAAATATAATTTTTATATTATAGAAAGGCAAACCTTTATTTGAAAAAATTCGATTTTTATATATTGAATAACATAGTAGAAATTCGATTTTTATATATTGAATAGCGAAGTAAAAATTCCATTTTTATATATTGAATAGCGAAGTAAAAATTCCATCTTTATATATTGAATAACATAGTAGAAATTCGATTTTTATATATTGAATAGCGAAGTAAAATTTCCATTTTTATATATTGAATAGCGAAGTAAAAATTCCATCTTTATATATTGAATAGCGGAGTAAAAATTCGATTTTTATATATGTAGTGGCTACGGGCAAACGAAAGCGACAAGAGACGAGAACGACGAAGATTTCTACTTAAGAAGTGTCGTGAAGTTGGGATAGCTTTTGGTGAGAATTTCTCACCTTTCAATTTCTTTTTCTAGTTATATATATATATATACTAGGATGCAGACGGTGTTTAGTAGCACCCGACACAATCGTCCACAGACCATGGACTTGTTTGTTTGATTGCAAATTAGCTAGATTATTTGATTGAATTGTTTGGTGAAATGAATGGATTAGATTGACGTGTGAATGGCGTGGGCCTTCACTAGACCGGGGATAAGGCTAGGCCTCGTCCCGTTTCTAGTATCGTGCCGTTATGCCGCCGAAATTTTCTAAAATATGTTAGAAAAATAAAAATATCATTTTATTTTGTAAATGAGCTGAATAGAAATTCATATGTTAAAATAAAATGTTTTATCGTTAAAAATATAATTTTTAACGTGAAAGTGAATAAATAAATATCTATAAACAAATCGGCCGATTTGTTTATGTACACCTATTTGAATGACATTGATTGGGACGATAAATTTTACACATCGCCCAACTGCACAACTAAAATCTGTGTTTGATTGTTTGAAACCCCACACGGGTGTTGGGATGAAATTTGAAGTTCACTCATCCTAATGATTAAATATGTCGATCGATTGATTGACATGCTGTTATAAGCGTTAGATATCTATATTTGATGCTTATACAGTGTAGTGCACTTTGGATGATGGTTGATTGTTTATCGTTGCTAGTATATACATGTGATGTATGGAAATCCATATAATTAACATTATATGGTGATTGATTGGGCCTCATTCCAATTTAGAAGATAAAGAATATTATAAAGTAAAGGTTCATGTGTTGACCGTACTCATCCGTTGAGATTAGTCATGTGTTGAACGCAATATTTTAACAATAAAATTTATATCTTTATCACAATAAAATTTATATCTTTATCACTATAAAATAAAGGTTCATGTGTTGACTGTACTCATTCGTTGAGATTAGTCATGTGTTGAACGAAATATTTTAACAATCAAATTTACATCCTTATCATATTTGAAATTAGAAACTAACTGGAAAATAGATAAGATGAGTGGTCTCCTGGATATTGATCTGATGTTGGTTTCGGCCTTCGGGGTTAATATTCAGGGAATCGTTCTCTTACTAATTTACGGTTGGAGTCTAATTTTAAATCAAACGATAGATACCTTAATTTTCATAAAATATATTAAATAACAAAAACAGTCACACGTGGACAGTACTCATTCGCTGAGATTAGTCGTGTGTTGACAACAATATAGAGTCGTGTATTGAAAGAAATATAGGTCCAATTGTTGAATATAAAGCCGTGTTGATTAGTGATGCGCTATTTTGACGTGAACGATATTTATATCGATTATATTCGTTTTTGAATTTAAAACAAATTTGATTTGAATTGAAAACGATTTCGAAATGAATTGAATTGAAAACGATTTCGAAATGAATTGAATATAAAACGATTTCGAAATGAATTAAATATAAAATGATTTCGAAATGAATTGAATATAAAACAAATTTGATTTCAATTGAATATATAACGAATTTGATTTAAATTGAATAGAAAACGAATTGAATTTGAATTGAATAGAAAACGAAATGAATGCGAATCAAATTAAAATCGATTTGAATTGAAATCAAATAGAAATGAAAGTAAAAGGATTTATAACAGAAAATTCAATTTTGATTTGAATTTGAAATGGAAGTTGAAATTTCTTTTGAAACGAATTTAAAACTATTTATATAATTCGTTTTAAATAGAAATCGACGAAATATATATTATATATATTATATATATAATATAATGGCCTGAATAGAACGCGCCGTGTCGCGGCAGTTCGTAAATTCCGATAATTTATTTCAAATGGACATTACGGGAGATCCGACCGTCGGATTCTCCTAAAACCAGAACCGTTGGGTTCGTATCGAAAAGAGCTTTCTAACGAGTATTGGAATTTTGAAATCTAACGGTTGGATTTGGAGATACGTCCAAATCAAATTCGAAAAAGGTCGTTGTAAGTGCAGTTCGATGGCCGTTGATGGAAATCGACTGTACGGGCCTTGATAAAATTATTAAAAATATCAATAATTTGTGTAAAATCATAAGAAATGATTTGGGAAAATTTGGGATGAAAAACTCCATATTTGAAAAGATAAAAATAGATTTTTATCAAAATGAACTAGTTTGAACTAAATTTAAAACCCGATTTGTTTTTAAATAAATAAATTAGATTTAAAAAGGGGTTTTAAATAATCGTAATTCCTAATATATTTGAATTAAATTGAACTAGAATTGATTTGTGGGTTTATCGTGAACTGTGTTTTAAACAACACTAGTTCTTTAACCCGACGATAAATATAATGTGATTTGGGTTTGTCGTGAGCTGTATTTTAAATGACATTAGTTATTTAACCCAATAAAAGGAGTTTTAATGAATCTGCAATTAGATTGAAATGTGCATTGATAATCTAAATTATCAAATTTGAAAATAAGCGAGAATGGAGTATCACCAGTTCTTGTTGCTGGCCCTAAGTAGGCCGAGTACGCATGATAGGGGGTTCTCGCTTCGCGGTTTGGTGGCGTGTTATACGGCGTGGTCCCTTGAATTACTCTCTTTTAAAGTAAAGCTTTAAATAACAGTTTTAGTTCTCACACCGGTCACCTGACTGACCTGGAGTTTATTGTTTTAACCTAAACTCTGGGTGCCCTTATTTTCCGCACGGGCAGCTAGTAGTTTGGTTTTGCAGATTTATATTCATAGGATCCTGGTTTACAGCTGGAATGATATCCGGAAAGCTCTGTATCCGTGTATCACCTTCAGTTGTGCTTTGTATTATTTTCCGCTGCTATGTAATTTATTGTAATATCTGATATTCATCGAATGTAATTTATTCATTTATACTCTGTATATTCATGTAATCTGATGGAATTGTTGTAATAGCAATGAAATGTTCTTCCGTCTGCGTTCTGATTTGTCTTGTCCTCATAGTTATTCGTTCTTTCTCATCTCTTCGGAGACCGGGGAAGTTCGGGTCGCTTCATTTGGTATCAGAGCTTTGGTTTACAGAGCTCGAGAACAAGACACATTAGAACCATACGAAAGAATTCATCAGATATTGGATTAGTAATATCTAATTAGAATGACTCGTTAGAGATGGGATCAGTAGTATCCTAGAACGGGTGTGAAGAGTATATTTTTCAATAAAAACAATTTTGTTTTGAAAATTTAAATCGTTTTATACGTATTTGATTATTTATTTATTTTGAATTTGGATAATTCATTATATAAAGGTTTTGCATATACGCGTCATGAAAGTATATTCGAAGTTTTAATATACTGGATAGATATAGAATCACACTCTAGTCGCCCGGAGATAATGTTGATAATGACCATGGCATCATCAATATTTATGTTCGTGTTTCGAAGGTGTGATATCTATATATTTCCATCAGACTGGTGTGAGAACCAAAACAAATATAGCTAGAACACATTGTTGTGAATTGGCATCAAAAACGTGATTTTCAGTATATATATCAAAATTATGAATTTGAAACTCTAATCCACTAATTGATTGATGTTTGTGTTGTTTGTTTATTTGTTTGATAATTTTGAATCATCTAGCCTAATTGAATCAAATATTGAACTGTATTGAATATTGGTCGCATTTGCTTGCATATACATGTACTTACATTGAACAGGTCATAGCAAGGAGGCTAGAGCAGAGAATAAAATTTGTTTGCCCGACAAATAGGTACATGTTTACTATAATTTACTGTTTTGTTTGGGTGATGATGATTTTATGAGCCTATTGGCTAGCCGCTTGGCTTTTTCTTTTTCTTTTTGAGATCAGAAGACCTATATGGCAATTTCGGGATTTTCCCGTGGCTCCCGGTGCAGGGGAGGTTATGGCGAAATTTTTCGAAAATTTAGGGTGTTAGCCAAATTTTTGAAGAATTGGAAAATTCTCAGAAACTGAAAAGTTGGAGAATGGAAGCCAGATCGAACGTAGAGTTGATTGATCAAACCACTTTCGACTTTGTTCCTTTTCGGGGACGAAAAGTTTTAAGTGGGGGAGATTGTAATAACCCGAAATTCTGAACCAGTTTAAAATTTTTATTTTGGCAATTTTAGCGAATTTTGAACATTTAAAATGAATTATTTTAAATAATATCGACTAGAAAATTTAGTTTGAATATATTTAGAACGTATATATTATATACGCCGTCGTTATGAAAATGGCGCGGTAGTTCGATAATTCGATTTCAAACTTCAATTGAATATACCGGGTGCAAAACAATCCGGATTTTAGTGAAACCAAAAACATTAGGATCTAATTGAGAATATCTTTCCAACGAATCCAAAAAATCAAAATTTCATAGCGGGAATCAAAAGATATGTCCAGTTGAAAATTCTGAATAGTCGCTATGGAATTCAGGCCCTTAAAAATAGACATTTTGCAAACGACCTCGGATTTCGACGAAACCTCTTTTGTTGGATCCGTGATGTCAAATTATTGCTAGGTTTCAAATTTCATAATTTTACGAATCAATATGTGAGCGTGGCAAAGGAAAACGCGTTTGACCAGTTTCAGTTGATTTTAATCGACTTGAAATTGGCCATCTTTCTAACGGTCTCGGAATTCGACGAAACTAGTTTTGTTAGGACCGTGTCGTCAATACGAAGCTAGAAAATATTTTTCTGGAATTTTTCTAGTTAGTATGTGACCCCGGTAATTTGAAATGTACGTTTAAAATTCAATATAGCGATTTAAATGTAAATTCAACGGAATCTGATCGAAGCAATCGAATCAGCTTGCGATACATATCCCATTGTGTTCGGAATGGGGGTAAAACGCTATGGACGACAGGCGGTGGGCCTCGTTTCGAGATCGTATGTAAAAGTCAACTTTTTGCAATTAAAATAATTAAATAAAAAAATATTCACTCTCCCTCCTCCTTAAATCACGTTGGCCCCTCCCCTTTTCATTTCGTTTCAGCAGAAAAAAAAAGAAAAAAAAGAGAAAAAAAACCGCGATGGCGGAAACCACCATCGCTGACGCCTCTCCATCGCCGCACCTCCCCAGGAGGCGGCGCACCTCCTCACGAGCCCCCTCCCTCCTTCACGACGACCTGAACACCCAAGCCCCACGTCGATCGAAACCCCCAAATCGAATCACGTCAAACCCTACGCCACCTGCCTCGACCGTCGCCGACCTCTGCACCATATCCGACCCCCAAACCACCTGAAGCCGCCTCCACCTCCGCTTCCCAGTCGCAGCACCTAAAGCCCGAACCCCCCCCCCCCTCAAATTGAGAACCGCATCCTCCACCGTGGCCCCCTACTGCTGTGCGCCTCCCCCACTACCAAGACTGACGCCAGCGAACGGAATCAACCACGCCCCTTGAACGCTGTGAGTTTCCTTATACTATTTTTGTTTTTCTTTGTTTATTTTAATGTAGGTAGACTGTAAATGAAAATCAGTTCTATTCTGTGAAAATAAAATAGCATAAAAAGGTAATATTTTTAAAAATAGAAAAGACGTGATTTTTAAAATAGAAAAGACGTGATTTTTAAAATAGAAAAGACGTGATTTTTAAAATATAAAAGACGATATTTTTAAATATAAAAGACGATATTTTTAAATATAAAAGACGATATTTTTAAATATAAAAGACGATATTTTGAGATGAGTAGTGAAGTAAAAATATGATTTTTACTTCGAGAAAAATATAATTTTTATATTATAGAAAGGCAAACCTTTATTTGAAAAAATTCGATTTTTATATATTGAATAACATAGTAGAAATTCGATTTTTATATATTGAATAGCGAAGTAAAAATTCCATTTTTATATATTGAATAGCGAAGTAAAAATTCCATCTTTATATATTGAATAACATAGTAGAAATTCGATTTTTATATATTGAATAGCGAAGTAAAAATTCCATTTTTATATATTGAATAGCGAAGTACAAATTCCATCTTTATATATTGAATAGCGGAGTAAAAATTCGATTTTTATATATGTAGTGGCTACGGGCAAACGAAAGCGACAAGAGACGAGAACGACGAAGATTTCTACTTAAGAAGTGTCGTGAAGTTGGGATAGCTTTTGGTGAGAATTTCTCACCTTTCAATTTCTTTTTCTAGTTATATATATACACTAGGATGCAGACGGTGTTTAGTAGCACCCGACACAATCGTCCACAGACCATGGACTTGTTTGTTTGATTGCAAATTAGCTAGATTATTTGATTGAATTGTTTGGTGAAATGAATGGATTAGATTGATGTGTGAATGGCGTGGGCCTTCACTAGACTGGGGATAAGGCTAGGCCTCGTCCCGTTTCTAGTATCGTGCCGTTATGCCGCCGAAATTTTCTAAAATATGTTAGAAAAATAAAAATATCATTTTATTTTGTAAATGAGCTGAATAGAAATTCATATGTTAAAATAAAATGTTTTATCGTTAAAAATATAATTTTTAACGTGAAAGTGAATAAATAAATATCTATAAACAAATCGGCCGATTTGTTTATGTACACCTATTTGAATGACATTGATTGGGACGATAAATTTTACACATCGCCCAACTGCACAACTAAAATCTGTGTTTGATTGTTTGAAACTTCACACGGGTGTTGGGATGAAATTTGAAGTTCACTCATCCTGATGATTAAATATGTCGATCGATTGATTGACATGCTGTTATAAGCGTTAGATTTCTATATTTGATGCTTATACAGTGTAGTGCACTTTGGATGATGGTTGATTGTTTATCGTTGCTAGTATATACATGTGATGTATGGAAATCCATATAATTAACATTATATGGTGATTGATTGGGCCTCATTCCAATTTAGAAGATAAAGAATATTATAAAGTAAAGGTTCATGTGTTGACCGTACTCATCCGTTGAGATTAGTCATGTGTTGAACGAAATATTTTAACAATAAAATTTATATCTTTATCACAATAAAATTTATATCTTTATCACTATAAAATAAAGGTTCATGTGTTGACTGTACTCATCCGTTGAGATTAGTCATGTGTTGAACGAAATATTTTAACAATCAAATTTACATCCTTATCATATTTGAAATTAGAAACTAACTGGAAAATAGATAAGATGAGTGGTCTCCTGGATATTGATCTGATGTTGGTTTCGGCCTTCGGGGTTAATATTCAGGGAATCGTTCTCTTACTAATTTACTTTTGGAGTCTAATTTTAAATCAAACGATAGATACCTAAATTTTCATAAAATATATTAAATAACAAAAATAGTCACACGTGGACAGTACTCATTCGCTGAGATTAGTCGTGTGTTGACAAAGATATAGAGTCGTGTATTCAAAGAAATATAGGTCCATTTGTTGAATATAAAGCCGTGTTGATTAGTGATGCGCTATTTTGACGTGAACAATATTTATATCGATTATATTCGTTTTTGAATTTAAAACAAATTTGATTTGAATTGAAAACGATTTCGAAATGAATTGAATTGAAAACGATTTCGAAATGAATTGAATATAAAACGATTTCGAAATGAATTAAATATAAAATGATTTCGAAATGAATTGAATATAAAACAAATTTGATTTCAATTGAATATATAACGAATTTGATTTAAATTGAATAGAAAACGAATTGAATTTGAATTGAATAGAAAACGAAATGAATGCGAATCGAATTAAAATCGATTTGAATTGAAATCAAATAGAAATGAAAGTAAAAGGATTTATAACAAAAAATTCAATTTTGATTTGAATTTGAAATGGAAGTTGAAATTGCTTTTGAAACGAATTTAAAACTATTTATATAATTTGTTTTAAATAGAAATCGACGAAATATATATTATATATATTATATATATAATATAATGGCCTGAATAGAACGCGCCGCGCCGCGGCAGTTCTTAAATTCCGATCATTTATTTCAAACGGACATTACGGGAGATCCGACCGTCGGATTCTCCTAAAACTGGAACCGTTGGGTTCGTATTGAAAAGAGCTTTCTAACGAGTATTGGAATTTTGAAATCTAACGGTTGGATTTGGAGATACGTCCAAATCAAATTCGAAAAAGGTCGCTGTAACTGCAGTTCGATGGCCGTTGATGGAAATCGACTGTACGAGCCTTGATAAAATTATTAAAAATATCAATAATTTGTGTAAAATCATAAGAAATGATTTGGGAAAATTTGGGATGAAAAACTCCATATTTGAAAAGATAAAAATAGATTTTTATCAAAATGAACTAGTTTGAACTAAATTTAAAACCCGATTTGTTTTTAAATAAATAAATTAGATTTAAAAAGGGGTTTTAAATAATCGTAATTCCTAATATATTTGAATTAAATTGAACTAGAATTGATTTGTGGGTTTATCGTGAACTGTGTTTTAAACAACACTAGTTCTTTAACCCGACGATAAATATAATGTGATTTGGGTTTGTCGTGAGCTGTGTTTTAAATGACATTAGTTCTTTAACCCAATAAAAGGAGTTTTAATGAATCTGCAATTAGATTGAAATGTGCATTGATAATCTAAATTATCAAATTTGAAAATAAGCGAGAATGGAGTATCACCAGTTTTGCTCCAAAGCGATAGTTAAATCTCTAATTAGATTTGAACGTGAAATGGTAATTAATTTTACCGATAACACCGTGGTGTTAGATATGGAGTATTACCAGTTTTGCTTCATGGGATGAATAGGTTGGGATTGGGAAATAAAATAAATAATTACTTCGATGTGGTTCGCTAAACTCGACTAGTTTGAAAAACCATAATTTGGTTTGAAATGACATCCAAAGGAAGATTAAAGGATAAATTTGAAAGAATTTATCTTGGATAAAATTAATGGGAACCTTTCCCTAAGAAGTGATTTCGTGAATAAAAGGATATTCTGGATTGGAATGAGGCGTTCGTTGTGTTTGTGCAACATTTGTTTTTAATATACGCGGGTTGGTCGGAAAGGCCGGGTTTATACCCATTCTGAATAACCGATTCGACGATAAGTCGAAGATGAAGACGGTGGTCGAAGACCGGAAGTCTTCACATTGTTGGGATAATTACTGACAATCCTGATTGGGCTGTACACCCAAGAGGATGGAAATAGTTGGTGGTCGTCCAGACGTACTTGGAGATGGATGGATATGCGAGGAAAGTGCCTCCGGTTTCGTTCAGACCCAAAACGGACTTGTAAATAGATTGCGTGTCTGACACTGGATTTTATTCTGTGTTGATTGATTTCTATTAAATATACATCTGTTTGGCGGCAGAGAATTTATTCTTTTGCTTAACGCCCTTCTCTGAGACGTACGAGCTCAGAGGTTGTATATCGATGGACATCAGTCGCATGGCATGAATTGCCTGTGTGGCACGCTAAGATGAAATGATCAAGGCTTTTGTTGAAAAGTAGAGTCTTGTGGTTGATGATCAAAGCACGGCCTATGTGGCAGCTTTGTGTATAGCGTGAATTCGCGAGCCTCACACCTCGGTATGAGTTAAAAACGGGATACAGACCATTGGGAGAACACGACGTTTCTTTCTAGCTTTGGTGGTGTCAGTGACTTACCAGCCCTGACATTTATATACTTTTCACCTTTGTGGTTGTTGGAATGAGGCGCCTCGATTATAGGTCTGTAAGGACCGGGAAGCGTGTGTTCAGGAATAACTAATCCTCTAACGTAAGTGAGGACCGGCCCAACCGATCAAGGATTGCCCAGAGTGTGTAGTCCTGAGACATTTGCTAGAGTGTCTCGAGCGCGGAGAGGAGCTTGCCCCTTGCCTCGACTCATGACGGAAATCCAATTTCCAATACGTGTATTTCGGTTTTATTTGTAGAGCCTAATATGGCGACATAGTGGGATGGGGCACTTATGTCGTCTATGATTTATATTTATGATTGAAAATGTTTTGACACTATACACTTATTATAGTATCAAATGATTTGTTTTAAACGTACCAAGCATGTTTGGCTATTATAAGGGAAAACCCTATCCTCCGGCTTGCGTTGCATTGTGTGATGGGACCTGGGTCTTATAATAGCTTCATTTTTCGAAAAAGCATTGCGCTGTTTATTCTATGCACTGGTATTCTTGGGAGGAAACCCGTTCCGTGTTATACGGCGTGGTCCCTTGAATTACTCTCTTTTAAAGTAAAGCTTTAAATAACTGTTTTAGTTCTCACACCAGTCACCTGACTGACCTGAGTTTATTGTTTTAACCTAAACTCTGGGTGCCCTTATTTTCCGCACGGGCAGCTAGTAGTTTGGTTTTGTAGATTTATATTCACAGGATCTTGGTTTACAGCTGGAATGATATCCGGAAAGCTCTGTATCCGTGTATCACCTTCAGTTGTGCTTTGTATTATTTTCCGCTGCTATGTAATTTATTGTAATCTCTGATATTCATCGAATGTAATTTATTCATTTATACTCTGTATATTCATGTATTCTGATGGAATTGTTGTAATAGCAATGAAATGTTCTTCCGTCTGCGTTCTGATTTGTCTTGTCCTCACAGTTATTCGTTCTTTCTCATCTCTTCGGAGACCGGGGAAGTTCGGGTCGCTTCAATAACATACCGAATGTTGATAAGGGGATTTTCAAAATGATATTGAAAATAGAATATTTATGAAATGGGATATTTATAAATAAGAGATATTTATAAAGTGGAATATTTATAAATAAGAAATGTCTATAAATTGGAATATTTATAAATAGGAGATATTTGAAAAGGAAATAAATTCAAAACATTTCTTTTTGAATGGAAAGGCGCATGTGGCGAGTTTGGGGATTTTCCCGATGCTCCCGATACAAAGGAGGTTATGGCGAATTTTCCCGGGAATTTAAGGAGTTAGAATATTTCAAGAATAAATTTGAAAAGGAAATATTTGTAAACCATTTACAAATAGAATTGGAAAGGGAACATTATAAAAAAAGGAAATCATTTTTAAAGTGTAGAACCGTTATTTAAAAGTAAATCTTTTCAAATGAATAAAACGTTGTTAAAAAGGAAATCTTTATAAAGTGAATAAAGTTAATCGAATATGATATTCGAAAGGAGAAATCGAGTATGGTATTCGAAGTTAGTTAATCGAATATGGTATTCGAAGTTAGTTAATCGAATATGGTATTCGAAAGGAGTTAATCGAATATGGTATTCGAAGTTAGTTAATCGAATATGGTATTCGAAGTTAGTTAATCGAATATAGACATTCGAAAGGAGTTAATCGAATATGGTATTCGAAGTTAGTTAATCGCATATGGTATTCGAAGTTAGTTAATCGAATATAGACATTCGAAAGGAGTTAATCGAATATGGTATTCGAAGTTAGTTAATTGAATATAGACATTCGAAAGGAGTTAATCGAATATGGTATTCGAAGTTAGTAATCGAATATGGTATTCGAAAGTTAGTTAATCGAATATGTTATTCGAAAGGGGTTAGTCAAGTCGAGTTAGTCAAATAGAGTTAACCAGTTAGAGTAAATCAGTTAGAGTTAACCAGTTGGAGTTAATTAGTTAGAGTAAATCAATTAGAGTTAAAACGAACTAGAGTTAATCAAATATAGTTATTTGAAACAGAGTTAGTCAAACATAGTATTCAGGGTAAGTTGCCATCTTGTACGACTGCTAGCGTAATTCGTAGGGCTGTAAATAGCCTACGGCGGTCGGATGTTTCCTGAGGGAGTCAGGCGTAACCATTATGATCGCTGCGATCTAGAGTCAAGCGAATGGAGTTTAATCGAATATTAGTTATTCGATAGGAGATAATCGAGTTGATCGAATTGAGAAATAAGTTAAGTTAAATGAGTTGAGTTAATCGGGTGGTTCGACCAAGTTAGTCGAGCCTAGTTAATCGAATCGAATTGGTCGAACCAAGTAAGTCGAGTTAAGTTAGTCAAGTTAGTCGAGCCTAGTTAATCGAATCGAATTGGTCGAACCAAGTAAGTCGAGTTAAGTTAGTCAAGTTAGTCGAGCCTAGTTAATCGAATTGAATTGGTCGAACCAAGTAAGTCGAGTTAGTCGAGTCAAGTTAAGTTAGTCGAGTTAAGTTCGTCGAGTTGAATAAATCGATGTTAGTTTCATCGAAAG
Source organism: Allium sativum (assembly GCA_030737875.1). Taxonomy (NCBI): domain Eukaryota; kingdom Viridiplantae; phylum Streptophyta; class Magnoliopsida; order Asparagales; family Amaryllidaceae; genus Allium; species Allium sativum. Next base: position 965,622,851 of record CM060922.1, on the reverse strand, counting down.
GAGTTATCGATGTTAGTTTCATCGAAAGGAGTTATCAATGTTAGTTTCATCGAAAGGAGTTATCGATGTTAGTTTCATCGAAAGGATTTATCGATGTTAGTTTCATCGAAAGGAGTTATCGATGTTAGTTTCATCGAAGGGAGTTATCGATTATAGTTTAATCGAAGTGAGATTTTCAAATATGAGATATTTGAAAAGGAAGAGTTATCAAATATTAGTTATTCGAAGAGAGATTATCGAGTATCGTTTATTCGAGAAGGAGTTAATCGAATATAGGTTATTCGAAGAAGAGTTAATCAAATAGAGATTTCTCGAAGAGAGTTAATCGGCAAATTCGATTATATCGAATTCGGGAAAGTACTTATACTTTTCCAGTGTTTAAATAGAGATTTATTTATAAATAAATAAGTGTTAGGTTAATTATTCACTAATAAGAATAGAAGTTATAATTAAAGTTAGATAATTCGAAAGTAGGGATTATAACGTTATCGTTATAACCAATGTTTTAAATATAGAAGTGGATTAGTAAAATTGAATCCGAGAAAGGCGTAAAGAAGTTGTTAAAGATTAAAAGATAAACTTTGACCATTTCGAAGTTATAACGTTGTTCAGTTAAGGTCTGAGAGGTAATTATACCCCAACTTGAGTGACTTCCTTCTTAACTAAGAAATGGTAAGGTTTGATCGTAAAGGAGTTTTGGAAATGTTTTCCAAACAAGAATAAGAAATGTTTTCTAAATACAGAAAATAAGGAATGGAAATGTTTCCAGTGTTGATAACATAGATTTTCTAAATATAGAAAATAGCAAATGTTGAATATAAGGAAACAGGAGATGTAAAATGAACTAAAGAGATAAATGTTAAATGATGTTTGTTTGATATAATTTCCATCTGGAAATAATATCGTTGTTTGCACACTTGTTTTCTTTGATAGTTAAATCACAGACTATCGAAGTTTTGACCATTTTAACGTTGTTAATATGGAGAGACCGATTGGATTATTATCCATAGAACCACTCTGTATTGGCATAAGCGTCGTGAATCATATATGCCAAAGATAATTGAAGACGGAGTAAAATGCAAGGGCTGTTGTATAAGTTTTAGATAACAGTGACTAAGATGGATATACTGAATAGTGCCTTCGGTTTGTCCAGTCCCAGGACAACTTGTATGGACGAAGGTCTGACAGAGTATATCCAATGGATCGCGTAAGTTGATCTGTTCAAACGTATTCACGTTTGGTGGCGGAGGAATTCGTTTCTCTTAGCTGTATACCCGTGTTATTTTTGGATAAGTCAATTTGTGATTTGGCGGGTATGACGATGTGACATTTCTAAGTGAATGAAGATGGATGTCTGACATAGTATTTCCAGACGGTCACGTACATTGATTTCTTCAACTATACCAAGAGTGGAAGCGGAGAAGGAAACTTCTTTTAGCTGACACATAGTGTATGGTTGTAGACGTCAATTAGTGATTCTGATGGATTTGACAATGTATCATTCGAAGTGAATCTGATGTAATGATAAAGCGTAGCTTCTAGCCTCATCAACCAGTAAATGACAGAAATCGGGCAGGCAGCATGGCTAAGTCGGTCGCACCGAAGTAGGGTGTATAATCACCTATCTAGATAATATTCATTTGTTTCTTAAATCTATCAATGCTGTCCCATATATATACGGGAACGGTTGCTGATCCCAACCGTTGGTGATGTACATTCGATACACTCAAGCGAAATGAGTGGTCGGTCATGTGTGGCTGAGTTGCAAGATGTTCTTGTTGAACTCCAGTGTATCGTTCCTAGAGTACACTGATCGGAAGGTGGTTCCATACCTTGTCATAGTTGGAAATCCATTATCCAATACGTGCTTGCGATTTTGATTGTATACTATATATGTAGAACATGAGATGAAAGCGTTTCTGCTAGATTGATATCTATTTGTACATAGACATTATTATAATATCAAAAGGTTTTTGATATAAAGATATTTTGGATTCTCATAAGGGAAAAACCCATTCCGTTCTGCGGCGTGGTCTTATGAGAAATCGTTTACTTGTTCATATACCTGTTTAAACTATTTTACTCATACTAGTCCCATGACTGACCCGGAGTTTACTTTGTTGTTTTCCCTAAACTCTTGGGTGCCTAATTTGTACGGGCAGTCAAGTAGTCAAGAATTTGCAGATATACTTGAAGAGCTAGAGCAGGAGGCTTCTGGATCATATAGCTATAGTTATTTCCACTGTGTTGTAAGTGTTGTACTCTGATAAGTGCTATTGTATACATAACTGTTATATTTCAAAGTTATGTTATATATTATATGTTATTCGTTCCGCTGTGAGGTTCGTGTTACTCTGATGTTGTGTTCTTCTTCTTCCTCTATTCTAAGTTTCTATCTTATCTTTCCTCACCCTCTAATTTCTTTCATTAACTACTCGGTTATTTTCGATCCTTGGATGTTCGATATGTGTTGTATATCGGATAACCAAGATCGCATTTTTCCGGGTCGTTACAATTCCGAGTATGAAGCCCTGATTGTCGGGCTAAAGCTCACCAAGGAATTAGGAGTAAAAACACTGGATATATGATGTGACTCCAAGATAGTTGTCTTCCACGTACGAGAGGAGTTTGTTACCAAAGGACCTCGACTTGTTACTTATCTTAGAAAAGTAAAGGAGTTATTGGGCAATTTGGAGCATTACAGCATAACACACATTCCAAGAGCAGAGAATCAGAAAGCAAACCAGTTGGCAAAACTAGCAAGTTCTGACAACCCTGAGGAAACTAAAATGGTTCAAATAGAGATATTGGAGTTACCAAGTTTCGACCTAATGGAGGTGGAACTAGCCCTAGAAACCAAGTCAGAGAGGGAGTCATGGATGACGCCAATCAAGAACTTCCTCAAGAGCGGAATTCTCCCCTTGAAGAAAAGCGAAAGACGAGCTGTAACACGTAAGGCTACAAGATACGTTTTACAGGACGACGTCCTTTATCGCCAAGGGTTTTCCATGCCCCTACTACGGTGTATCGCACACGACGACATCGAACGTGTACTGCAGGAAGTACATGAAGGTGAGTGTGGAGATCACACCGGGGGCCGAACCCTAGCAAAGAAAGTATTGCGGTATGGATATTTTTGGCCTACCGTGAATAAAGACGCGGCTGATTATTCACGACGCTGCGACAAATGTCAAAGATTCGCCAAAATTCCCAGAGCACCTCCAACCCGGGTTAAGTCAATGGTAAGCCCATGGCTGTTTGCTATGTGGGGAATCGATATTATTGGAGTGTTACCGATCGCCAAAAGAGGAGCAAAGTACGCGATCATTGCCGTGGATTATTTCATGAAGTGGGTAGAAGCCGAACCCTTAACCACGATCACGACAAGGAAGGTGATAAGTTTTGTGGTCAGAAACATTATCTGCCGATTTGGGATACCGAAGACCATTATAACTGATAATGGGACACAGTTCGACAGCGCCGAATTCTGAAACTTTTGTCAGAAATACAAGATCGATAAAAGGTATACCGTTGTAGCTCACCCGCAGAAAATGGGCAGGTTGAGGTAATAAACAAAGTTATTAAATCCATTCTTAAGAAGCGCTTAGAACGGGCCAAAGCCAAGTGGGTGGTTGAGCTACCGCTAACTTTGTGGGCCTACAGAACAAACTTTAAGACGACAACTAGCTATACTCCCTTTTCACTCTCCTTCGGATCGGAGGCAGTGATCTCGGTGGAGCTCGAAGTCCCCTCTTATAGGGTGACATACTATGACCCAATGACGAATAGAGCACTCCTCCTAGAGTCTCTTGACATGGTTGAAGAGAAAAGAGACGAAGTTGACTTGCGTGCCTCAAGACATCGACACCAAGTAGCACGTTATTATGACCGAAAAGTTCGCTTCAGGACTTTCGAACCAGGGACTTAGTGTTAAAACAAATCTTCCCGCCTTCAACCCAATTTGGTCCAAAGTGGGAAGGACCATATGCCATCCAGCGGAAGCTTGATACAGGAGCCTTCAAGCTAACGATCGTGGATGGCAAGGAGATTCCCAGAGCTTGGAATGCTCAGCACTTGCGGTGATATCTGAGCTAAATATGCAATGTTTCCCTTTTGTTTTTATAGACTATGTAAATAGGCACGACTTGCCTTAAAAGTATGTTTATATGAATGAATAATTATGAAGTGGATGTAGGCTACGACTTAGTTGAACCACTATAAATATATCGTGTGTTATTTACTTTCCTGCATTATTTTTATCTTCAGCAATTATTCTATCATGACTATGAAACACGAAACATTAAACTAAACTTGAAAAATTGGAGACAATTCATGTGTAGGAGAAAACGAAATGACCGTTTGCACAATAAGATAGAAGGAATGGGAAGATGACATTCCTTACTCTAACTCTCGTGAATTGAGAGAGAGTATAAAGGACGGGAAGACGACGTCCCTTGAGGCATGAAGGTGCACCCCGATAAGAGACCGCCTCAATAGTACTCTAACCTGGTTAAGAAACAGGAGAGTATAAAGATGCTAAAAGGATAAGCATCATCGACAAAAGAAATTTAGCCCCACCAGAGAGTCGGGGGCAACTAAATGTAGAATTTAATCAATCTCGAATAAGCCTTAGTCAGTCAGTCTATTCAAGATTGATTGGGGGCATATACATACACATGTTCCCTTAATGATGACTTTACTGTATAACTGTGATATGACATGTTGTTTATCAGCATTTTTACTTAAAGGATAGATTTACAAATATTTGACATTGCAGGGAACAATCTACTTTATTCACAAACACATGAGCTTATACAGAAAAACTAAGCAAAAGATGCGAGGGCCGCACTCGCTACAACAATAACGGACCAGTGGAATATCAAAACAAAAGACAAAACACGTTTTCATTTGGACTTTGGAGTAGACTTTGCTTTCTTGACAGACTTAAGCTTTTCTTTCTCCTCTTTGTCAGCTTCACTAATGTTACATTTTTGCTTCTTCTTCTCCGAAATTGAGGTGCTGGAGTCCACGGACTTCTTCCCAGGAATTGGAGTACTGGGGTCAACAGAAGATTTTTTAGCAAGTTCCACAACGATCGACCTAGTTGAAAGTTTAGCGACTAGCATTGACCCAGGAGGTACTGTCGCAAGAGGCTTAAGATTTTCAGGATCTATCTTCTCAACTTTCAACTGCATATGCTTATCTTGCTTGGCCTTCATCTCGGCCAAAGTCAGATCATCGACATTCCCTGCATCCCCAGTTACAGTAACATCGGGGTCTTCATCATGCACGTCATTGCCACCGTCATCTTTCAAAGTAGCTTTTATTTCATCATCATGAGGAGTTTCGGCGTTAGGTGGTATGAGAGCCTTGTCGACAACCTCCTCTTTCTCGCCCTTGTCACCCTTTCCGGGTTCTGTAGCAGCGACTTTATCCTGTTTCCCCCGGGTCTCTTCAGTAGACTTTTTACCTGGAGACGTCTTTTGTGAATCGTCGGTCCTTTCAACTGGCTTAGTACCTACAGAGCGAGAAGAAACAGTTATTAACTCAGGAGAAAACATGGGACCTTCAATTGTCTGTCCGATAACATGACGAAAGGTTGAAATAGCTTTGATGAATTGAGGCGAAAAGATAGAAATACCTTCAGCAGACTTCTCGGCTTGAATGGCAGTAACTTCGGAGGTGGACTCGATTGTAGGAGACAAAAGAGAAGCCTCAGGAATTCCTGGCCTTTTTGGGTCATATCCCTCTACTCCAACGACCTCAGCTGTAGTAGAAGAGGAGCCGGCTTCGATGGTATTTTTTCCTTTGGCCTGACGCTTCTCTTCCTCCATGGCAGCAGCAATAAGTCTACACCCTTCGGCCAAGCGCATGGTTCCTCACCCCTAAGGAATGTCTCCATAAGCTTATTTTCATCAATCGAATCCACTCCGAGTTCTGCTTTCTCCCATTCGACCAGCTGGTCCCATGCATACACAAGGGGAGTGGGATAGTCCTTAAGCCAAGCAAGGTCTCGTTGACGGATCATTTGAGCAAAGAATCCGACCATGGTTTCACCACTCTCGTCAATCTCCCATTGAGCGTCTTTCAGCTGTTCGTTGACTTCCTCAACTTGCTGCAAAGCCGTATTTACATTTCCTTCAGCAAGAGCCGCCTTTGTCTCAGCTTCCAATAACTTAGCCTCGAGCTCTGCGTTCTTTCTGGCTAGATCTGCTTTCTCTTGAGCAAGACGAGTATTCTCAGATTTGGCATCCTCGGCCTGCTTCTTTAAATCTATCCGCTCCTGACTATGGGATTCAAGCTCGGAATGATAGCGCTTTTGTAATTCCTCGAGCTGCTTCTTATAATTATCTGCGTCCCGTTGTACAAAAGCAAGCTAAGCTTGGGCATCCTCTAGATCTTTCTCAGAGTTTTCGATGGCACTCGCATCATACTCAGCAGCATCAACCATGGTTTTTACATCTTCCATTAGATCACTAATGATTTTAGAGAGAGTCTTTGCATACTTCTTCATTTCTTTATATTGTTCATCCACGAAATCTGTAGTAGCCTTGGCATCGTTGGCCCAATCAGATTTTACCGGTTGGAGTTTTGAGACAAAGTGCATGTGCCCGAAATGGTGTTCGGGAAATTGCTGCCTCAGAACTTCCAGGCTAGCCTGGTTCTCGTCATTGAGAATAACCAGCCTTGTAGTATTTATGTCAACAGTGCGACGAGATAGCTTTGTAGTGGGTCGGTTCTTTCCTGCATCCTTCCCCAATTCTGATTGCTTCCCTTTTGGATCAGGAACCTTTCTTGAGGTATCATCTTGAGGAATCGTGCCTTTAGATGGAGCAAGAGGCTTAGCGCTGTACTTATCTTTCTCATGATGTGAAGGATGGCTTTTGTGTTTTTATAAACCTTTGTGGTGTGGGGATCGAGAACGGGAAGGTCGATAAGTCTTTGGAAGTCGATCCCTCCTGTCGTCTCTACCCCTACTCTCATACCGATCATGCTTCTCGTCGGGATCTATTGGGGGCATACTCGAACGAACATCTCGCATATGATATCGCTGCCTCCCCATTTGACCTATAAGAAGAAATGAAGGAATATTAGAGTCAATGTTAACATAAAACTCAAGTGCTGTGACGTGTGGTACTAGAGTGCAGTGTGTTTCCTAAAGTGGTGATCCCCCCCCCCCCCAAATAGACCAAAGCCCGGACTAAGGCCGGTATGAGTAGTCCCGTTGGACTTTACTGGCATAACTTCTTCCTCAGAAGTGAAAGAAAGAGGATTGGTCGCAAAGTCATCTGCAGTATAAAAGGTCTCGGTTCCTAAATCCCGATATATAGGGTCATCAACTGTAGTCTTATCTCCTAAAGGAATGACTGATGGTAACTCCTTTGGAGAGATTGGCCTTTCAGGGGTAGCTACATCTTCAGGAGTGAAATACTTATCTTTGTCCTTTCCAGCTATGTTTGCCAGTCCGTCGTCCTGAGTCGAAGGAGGAGAAGGAGAGTCCCTAAGGGGTACCGTTGGATTTTTCGAGCTATCTCCCGCCTCAGGAATAAATATCAACTGGGGGTATGTACACGTAAGGGCCTTCTCCATGCCTTATGCTACGGATTATGGCAAGCATACGGTGCCGATGCAGATATTCATCTACCAAACAATCCTTAATGGTCAATAATTTTTGGTCACCATTAAGTAATCGATTCAAACGATCAAATTGTATTGGAAGCATCTCTTGTGGAGGATTAGGAACTGCAAAGAGAAAACAAGCAGCGCTTAATAAATGCAAGATAAAAGCTGGAACTGAAACTCAAAAAAACTGAGTCCCTACTTGATTTAATCCATCTTCTGGCACATCCGGACTGTTGCCTGATATAAAACCATTTAGGCTTCGGATCTCCAGCTTTGCTGCTAAATGGAACCGGGATAATTTTCCTTTTAGGCACCGATTCGAAATACATAAAAGATGGAGTTTCGTTGATCCGATTTTTGAAATTGTAAAAGAAATGAACATCTTTGAAGGTGAGTTCCTCACCCAGAATTTCTTTGTATGCTATGTATAGGGTATACAAGTAAGCGTAAGAGTTTGGATGAAGTTGCATTGGAGCAATCTACAGTTGTCTCAAAAAGTCTACGATGAATGGTGGAAAGGGAGAATCGCCCCAACTAGACACATTAATCTGGTATGGCAATATACCCCTCCGGTGGATTATGAGGACGATCTGTTTTGGATGGCACCTGATATACACGTAAATGTGTATATTTTATCCGCTTATTTATCTTTTTTATATTTAAAATAATTGATACTGTGTATTTATAGTTGTGTTTTCATATTATTTATGATGAATGGATTAATGCACTTAATTATTGAAAAGCTTGAAGAATTGGTGTATGAAGAGTGTTGATCTTGAGAGCTAGAATAAAGCTTGAAGAAATGTTGTTGTTCAACCACCTTCTGCCACATATTTTAATGATTCAATGCCTTTTCATAAAGATAGCTTGTCGCAGATGTTATGAAGTTCCTATTCATGCTCAAAACAGTTGAATTTGATGTCATTTGATGCCCGCAAGCTATACCAATTGCAAATCCATTCACATTGCGTTCACATTAGCTCATTTGCAAGGCCTCTCATTCATGTTGCGTTCACACAGGTTTATGTATTATTTTAGAAAAGGGATTTTGTCCCACATTGTGTAATTAGCCTCTTAGTATTGGCCAATGCAACTATAAATACACTGTATCGCCTTCATTTGTAAACACACTTAGTTTTATTCTGTAATTATCTTCTTGGAATAAAACTCTTCTTCTCCCTTTCTCTGAGTTGTTATTTTATTTATGTTCATGTTATTTAGTTTCTTTTTCTCTTCTTGTAACGTCTGGGATTTTCGACCCAGAAAATCAACATAAATACACTGTCAATTTTTCGAGCATCGAAAATACCAGGACATTAGTAAAAGAATTTAGAGGGTGAGAAAGAAAAGATAGAACTAATAGAATAGAAGAAGAAGAAGAAGATCACAACTGAACAGAATCAGAGTAAACACGAAACTCACAGCTGAACAAATTAAATGTATTATATAACATAACTTTGAAATACAAATCTGTATAGTATATACATACCATTATCAGAGTACAATACATCATATCACAACGGAAATAATCACTAAATACATATGGTGAAGCCTTCTGCTTTGAGCTTCTCCAAGTGAATCTGCAAAGCCTGAAACACTTGACTGCCCGTGCAAATTTGGACACCCAAGAGTTTAGGGAAAACACAAACAAATAAACTCTGGGTCAGTCATGGGACTGGTGTGAGTAAATTCCAACCATACTGTTTTACTTTGAAGAAAATCCTTTTTAAACAAAAGGATAATAGTAAGACCAACCCACACATAGACATGGACGGCTTTTATCTTACTATAACCCAAATTACTTTGATATCAAAACCAGTGATATTATGATAATGTCTACTCAATTAATTAATCAAGTAGCAGAATACTTGCATCTCACGTTCCACATATATATAGTATAAAATCATAAACCGCAGGGCGCTTATTGGAAATTGGATTTCAACAGACAAGGTATGGGAGCACCTTCCGGATAGTGTACTCTAGAGGGGATACACTCAGGGTTCAACAAGAACGTCTTGCAACCTGGCCACACATGACCGCTCACTCTTTTAGCTTGAGTGTCGCAGATATATTGCCACCACGGTTGTAGGCCATCCAACGGTCATCCGAAGATACAGAATCGAAAAGAAGTATAAATATGAATTTTCTCTAGATCGGTGACAATACACCCTGCTTGGGGATGACCCAACTAGCCATGTTGCCTAGCCCAACTTCTGTCACTTCTTGGTTGTGAGGCTAGAGGCTACGTCTATCTTCAGAACATCTGATCACCATTCACTTTGAATGTCACATCGTCAAATCCGTAATCACACATTGATTACACAAATGCACACTGGGTGTAGAATAAAGAGAAGTTATCTTCTCCCCACCAACATGGTATATTCGTAAAATCAACGGCGTGACCGTTGGAAATACTCTGTCAGACACTCGTCCATATAAGTTGTCCTGGGACTGGACAAACAAAACACCATTCTAGACTGGAAGACCCTTGCATTTAACTCCGTCTTCAATTATCTTCAGCATATCTAATTCGCAGCGCCTATGTCTATATGGAGTGGTTTTCGGATAACGTATCCAACCGGTCTCTCCATATCGACAACGATGGTCAAACACTTTGATAGTCGGTTATTTAACTATCGAAGTAAAACAAACATTCATTCGAATTCATAACTGGACATCACATAAACACGGGTGCTTTTTATTCAACATTCGTTTTTATTATTCGAAATCTCATATCTTACCCGATATTTCACAAATCCCGTTATATCCTTTTTACACTTCTTGGAAAACACTTCCAGTTATTAAAAACTCTTAATTTCTCCTGTTCCAGAAAATACACGTTATTAATGTTCGAAACATTTTCATTCTTTCCACATTCCTTGGTTTTAACACTTGGATCATATACCCTATCTTCATTGGAAAAATATTTCCAATTTCATTATAAATATCTTAATCGGCCAACCATTTACTTTTAAAACATAATTCACTTAAAAAATGTGAATACCATTCATGTTATAGAAATCTGAATACCTTTATCAATTAACTCTTTATCCAAGTAATAATTACACTTATCTCATTTACTGAAATCTCTTTCATACTTTATATTCCCAATCCACTTTATAAACTCTGTTTTCTAAGATAACTTCTTATCAAGTTTATACTAAACACTGATTACATGTCCTATTATAAATTATTGGTTTAAGCTAAGTATTAACGATCCTATCAGATTAAAATTCCTAAAATAAATTACTTTTAATACATTCGACATCGTCGAATTCTAGTTCCAAATCCTAATGGTTTAATTCTAATCACATTTCGAACATCGAAATGTTGTCATCGCTTTCTAACACGATTCTCCCATTTCTCTTTCTAAACTTATTCTTATATTTCCTTTAGACAAACACCGATACTTATTTTCTTTAGAGTACGTGGATTTCAAATCAAATTGTTCATTTCCTAGGAAATGCTGCCATATATAAAAATCACGCTTAAGTTTAATCAAAAGCAGTTAATTTGTCGCTATAGTTCTAAACTTCTCATACGCTGTAATATTCTCCTTATAACTAATCTCAACATTACAGTCACACTTACCTTATCAACAGCGTTATTTTATTTCTATAGTTCAACTTGTCATACGCTGTAATATTCTTTGTTATAACTAATCTTGACATAACAGTCACACTTATCTTATCAACAGCGTTATTTTCTCGCTATAATTCTAAGACTGGCAATACACTGCCGTATTCCTTTTTTACTAATCTTGACCTAACGGTCGCGCTTAAGCCTAGGTAACAGCGTTTATTTTATCGCTATAGTTTTAAGACTTGCAATACGCTGTGATACTAATCTTGACATCTTTTTCCATTACAATCTGATATCGTTCCTCGATAATAGTGAAGCCGTTCAAGTTGGGGTATTCTATTTACCTCTCAGACCTTGATCGACAACGTTCTTACCTTAGAACCGATACAAGTCTGCACTCTAATCCCTTATTACTTATAATATCTACCCGATCGTATTTTTATGTTTAATTTTAACTATGGTTTTATAACACCATATCGTTACTTTGAAATCTCTGGTGTTTGATTATTTATATTAAACATTTTTCTCCACCCCACAAATCTATTTATAACCCCTTAACAAAAAGGTAATTAAATCTCATTAATTTGGATTTATTTATTTCAAATCGATTTTATTAGATTAATTAAAGACCAATTAATCTAATAATTATTTTCCCAAATATCAGTTGATTAAAATCAACTTCATTCCATCAGTAAATTCCTTAACTGATTTTAATTACTTCTTAATATTAGATTAATATAATTAATCAAATAATATTTCTAAATTGTTTATCTTAAACATAATTATCCAAATATTTTATTGTCGGATTATTTCTGCTTTATAAACTTATTTAAATATCAACAATCGTTTTTATTTATTTTATTAAAACGAACTCTAAAATACTGGTTTATAATAGAACTTCTATTATAAATTTAAATCTTCTTTTTAATTATAAAAATATAATTTTTATAATTAATCTTGTTGATTTGCCTGACGGCCAATCAACTCTTTAACAAAACGATGGTTTTACGGTTGACTGTCACCACTTTCTAAATCGATATCATTTATTTATTTATCGAAACAGATGTTGAATATCCGTTCAACATCAATATTCACATGGGGTTTTAAATATAATTCGGGTTCATACAAAACAAACAGTACATATAATTATCAGGGAATCCGGTCGGATTCCTCCAACCGGTTTCCGCATCCACAGATGTCAGTCAACACAATTTACACTAACTCTATACTAGGGGATATTCTAATCGGTGGAATCAGTGTCCAACCGATGATGTGTACATATGTAACGGTATATAATATTCAACCAAATTAATTGTAATCTACCTGATCGACCATCACACAGCATTCAAACAACATTAAAATATAATCATAAAAATATATCAGAGTTAGTGATTTTACTCACCTTCGCGCGTTAACCGTTAAAGATGATTTGTGTCGGTACACCGGATCAGGCGTTCTTATGCTGTCGTAAATTGCAATGATCTCCAAATCTCTCCAGATCACCCCATTGTGTTGTCCGAGTCCATACGCTTTTCAAAATGATAGACCGTTCTCAAATCGCATATATCAGTCCATCTATTTGGGTCCACATCCGTTGCTTCAGATCCATGTGAACAGTAATTCAACATCTCCAAATGACTGATGTTTCCAACACAAATCTCCAGACTTTTATTATCGTGCTCCAACATATATTTCATCCCGGTATTATTTCTTGAGAAAGAAACATGCACATCCTTCAGAACAGCAACTACCCGTGAGTTCCTCGCTCATGCTACTTGTTGCTTGCATGCTTCGCTTCTCTTCTCAGTCCTATGTTTTTTTACGTTTCAGTGAACAGTTCATGGCCAACCCATCCAACGAGCCACCTGGTCGATCTCCCCCATACGGCAAAACTCCTTTCAACTTCGAACAAAACTGTTGTTACCATGGTCCATATTTTCGCCACCTCACCGGAGCAGTGACGACAGCCATTTCTCCATGAACCGGAGCTCTCCCCCTCACGTCTGAAACCGACAGATCTCGTTCCAGATTTCGGCAAACTGCCACTTCAAGTCTGCAGTTAGACTTTATGCAAACTGCTTCCTCATGCGGCATCCATCAGCTCCAAACGCCCCCCATGCTACCTTAATACGTTTCTTTTCCAACTTAAATGAGGCACGCTCCAGTACCATCATTGCAACGTTGAAACCCGAATCCATACTGCTCGTGCCACTTCATTCTGTACACTCACGAGTCCGGATGTCTCCAGCACCCCATACATACTCACGCTCATGCTGCTAGTGTGGAATCCATCTCAAAACTTGCTCCTCTCTCCTTCAAGAACGCAAGCACCTGTACTGCACTTCTCACCATATTATATTGATCTTCATGCAACCACTACCGTCCATTCTATCTCCTCCTCTCCTAATCCTTCGAACCTCCTAATCCTTCTGCCATTTAATACGTATGCACTCATCTCCATTTTAAAAACAACAACACACACCACTTGCATCCGGTACACCCAACAGCACTCACGCGCTGTAACAACCCGTATTTTCAATAACCTGTTATAACATAAATGGAGGCAGAATTAAACTGTAAAATCTGAATCAAGGGAAACGGGCTATGCCATTGCGTTCGTCTCGGAAAAATACGCGAAATAGAGTCCGAGTTTTCGAAAATCGGAGTCTGTATGACCAAGATATGGCCTCGCGAAGTTTCACGAAAAATTCCCAAATTAAAGTATACTTAATTAAGTGAAATGGGTTGCGCAGAGAAATATATATATATTGATATATATATATATATATATAATTGAAAATTAAATAAATAAATATGCAAAAATGTTCAAAACAGCGAATTGGGAGAGGGGAATAACCGAACCGGCCGATTTTTGAGGTCGACCCGAGCTTGCTGGGTCGACTAGGGGTTAATCCAGGGTGTTTGGCTGTCAACCCGTGGGCCGATTCGCTCAAATGCAGATTTTGCATTTGGATGGTTCTCATGGTTCATCTTTAATCTAAAGGCCCTAGATGGTTCCTACACTTGACTTCTTCCCCAAGACATGCTTTGATGGCTTGGATTGAATCTAGGTTTAATCCTATGGCCTAAAACACTTTCCTAATCTATAAATAAGACCCTAACCTATCCTAAATCCTCATTATTCATTCATGCAACTAAACTATGGCAAAATTTTACCTCTCATGGCCTCCACTCTCTTCATAAAATTTCTAAATGGTTTCTATGAGAGATTTTCCATGCATACAAGTGTTTTCAAGCTTGTATGAGTGTCATTAGCTTGCATTCAAGTCAAGTTTCTATCTTTGCATCATAAAGCAAGGGTTTTGATCATTTTGGCTCAAGGGTTTTTATGTTAGAGCTTGCATTTTGGGTCTATTTGATTGCATAAGGGCTTTGTCATATCTTTTGTGCCTTCATAGCAATGTAAGCCCTTTCCCTACTCTTAGATATTAACTATGAAGTTAAATGTTCATGTTGCAAGTTTGGGTTTGATCATTGAGTATGATACATGCTATCATGTCATGCAAGTTTATGAAGTCATTATCTTGATCTTGTGAGCTAAAAGCTACAACCTTTATGTTGAAATGTTGCATTAGGCAACATGAGAACCCTCATAACCTTTATGTCAACTTGCATATGAAGTCATAACCCTTATATGATGATATATGCGAGTTACTAGTCATCATTCCATATCTTTTGTCACCATGATTCGCTTATGTGCCAAGTTTGGGTTTATGCATGTTTTGAGGCTTAAGAATGTAACATGCAAGTTAATGAACACATTTGTGCCTCATTTGCCACCATGATTAACTTGTGGCTTAATATCCATTTTTGTCATGCCTTTGCCAAGTCTCTTCTTTTAATCCATTACGTTGTCGCGAACGTATATGCGAGTTTAAAAGCGTTGGGTTATGTTATGGGTAATTTCTAATGACATGAAAATACAACTTGAAAACATGACTTGAAATATAACATGGAAGTTGACATGTAAGCATGCATAAAAACATAAGCTTGGGAATTTACCTATTAAGTTAGGTCTACCCTTTGGGAATTTACCTATTAAGTTAGGTCTACCCAAATGCTTGAAAACTTGTAACATGTTTTGGGAAACAGGATGGACATGACACTTAGATAATATAAGTGTGGCCAACTCGAGGTTGGGTTGAGTTTGCAACGTAAAACTACCCGGAACCGACCGGCCTAACTAGTAGTTGCAAACAATAGGACCCAATTTGAGAAGTTGGTCATGTTGGGCTTGAACCCGAGGTTAGACCAAGTTGTGGTGTAAAGCTACCCGGAACCGACCGGCTTAACTAGTAACCACAACAAAGTCTAATGTGAGAGGTGAAGGTGCATTAAGTAATTAATGCCACATGATAGGGTTAAGTTAATTTGATTAATGACTCTTAACCAAATATGACATGGACAAATGGGTTAAGTAATTTGATTAGGCTAATGATACTTAACAAAACATGACAAGGTTGGGTAGGTTAAGTAACTTGATTTGCCTAATGACACTTAACCATTTTTATATGACTAGTGGATGGGGTTAAGTTAACCAACACTTAATCAATCCAACGCGATAACTTGGTAAGGTTAAGTAAGTTTTCTTAATGACGCTTAACCGAAAAATACGGTTAACGAATGGGGTTAAGATTAGACTCAACTAGTCTAAACATGGAAATCGGATGGGGTTAAGTTAGCCTAGACTTAATTAATCCCACTTGGTAGTTTAATGGGGTTAAGTTAAACACTTAACTAATCTAAACATGATGAATTGATGTGGTTAAGTGACCTATACTTATCCAATCTAACTCGTTAATTTATTGTGGTTAAGTTAACCAATACTTAACCAATATAACGTGAAAACATGATAAGGCTAAGTCACGAATCGCTTGAATACACTTGACCGATTTGACTAAGTAAATTGATAGGGTCAAGTTAATATATACTTAACCAATCTAGAATGATAATTGGACGAGGTTAAGTCGTGAATTGCTTAATATACTTATCCAACTTGAGCATGGTTTGTAGGGTTAAGCCTTGAACTTGGATACTTAGCCAATTTTGACAGGATTTGTAGACGGGTTAAGTCATGAACTTAAGTGACACTTAATCCATTATGTAAACCCTAGTTCTGAGGATCAGGTGGATAACCGTAGTTAACAAGGATAACGGGAACAATGCTAAGTGGTAAACCTTAGTTGAAGAATAACTAAGTAATGATTCTTAGTCAAGGAAATTTAGACCAGTTCATAGATAGATGAGTAACCTGATACGGTAGGTCATCGTTTAAGTATACGAGTAGGAGCAAGTATCTGATTTAGATAAAGGCTCTAGCGAACTGGGTAACGAAGCAGCGGCTTCGGGGAACGTGAGGATATTCTTGATATCCCTCTATGAGCTGCCAGGTGATTATACTAGGCTCATGAGAGGTTAAGGTCTGCGTTAGAAGAACCAAGAGTATGCCTTGGTTGCTATACGAGCGACCTAAAGATGGGGATGGATAGGGGATAGTCGACGATACACGGTCGTACCCTAGATAGCATTTCGTCAGGCTACCTACCTTCTTTGGTCAAGCGTGTACGTACGGAAAGGCAGAGAACACCCAAAAGACCATGATTGCTATCTAATTATGGTTGCGGTAAGGCTTGGATGTGGGTTGGCCAGTGTTGTGTTCTCATACAGGATTTATCCTGTCTTGTCTTTCACTAGTTGAGGGAGTGGTCTCGTGGGACCATAGCCACGTATAAGAAAAACAGACCTTAGCATCTGCATCGGCAGATAAATCGAAAGCTCCCGACCGAGTCCTGTATTTCTTGATTTGCCCTTTGACAGGACTCGGATGGCACGATGTGATACATGTGCATACAGTCATGGAAAAGCGATTCACGATGAATGCGTGGGAAAAAGGGCGCGGTTGGCGGTTAGCGTAATCCCTAGTGGCCCTAGGTGGTTGAACCCAAACCGAGATACGAAAACGTGCAATAGGTAAGCATAATCCCTAGCAGCCCTAGGTAGCATAAGTCCTAGTTGTACAAACAATAATTCATGTTGGAAGACCCTAGCTAGGTTTAGGGTAACAGTCCAAACCGATCTTAAGGATCATGGAACTATGTTAAAGTAATATAGAATCTCATGGGAAAGCCCGTATGGTCTACGGCAAGGGACTGAACATTTACATGGAATAAAACATACAAGTTGATTAACCTATATATGCGATATATTAGGTTGACATGGACCATTACACGACTTTTGAGTGAGGGTCATTCTTGGTTAACACATGACACGGTGGGGATACTAGTACGGTAGGTGCAGAGCTAAAATACAGGATAGATATCACGGGGCGTTATACGTGACAGATATCTTGGGGATATTATACTTGATAGAAACCTGACGATGTGATACCTTGTTTTATCTTGACATCGTAATTTATCATGACACCTTAGTTTATCTGAGTTCAGTAGTTCATCCTGTTATTTTGATTTAGCTTATCTATCTTGTTATCATGCTTATGTTCATCTCAGTTTCTCATGTCAGTTAACTTTACTAGTTTTTATGCTAATAGTAGATAGGGCTTACTCAGTCTTTTTGACTGACCCGTTTTGTTTCGCCTCTTTTCTTCCGTTCCCCCCCCCCCAGGTTACAGGGAGGAAATACTGTTGTTTAGTTCGGACTTCTTCTGCTTGAAGGTCATCATGGATGGCTTGGACTTTTCTTGGCTAATGGCTACTTTACTGTTTTTACTTGGGGAATAATTTATGAAAATGTCTTTATGCTTCTTTACTATTGCAAGACAGGTTTTGATGTACTCTGATGTAAAAGGCTTTGACCTTATTTATTCATGTTATGAAAGTTTGATTTTACTTCCGCTATTTTATATGTTCTGTCTTGTGATATTTCTGTGCATGTTTACCAATAATGCCCCTCTAAAGCTAGTGCATTCCTTTGCGAGTGACCCTAGCGGAGGCGGGGTGTTACACGTGGTATCAGAGCAGAAGGTTACCAGACTGGGCAAAAGTTTTTAAAGACCTTCTGAAAAATATTTGAAAAAAAAAACTGTTTGCAAAGAAGCATTTTTCAAGAAAATTTTCTTTTAAAAGAAAAAGGCTATTCCCCAAAGGCCATTAGCACTATCCTTGTTTCCTTAATTGAGTCTCTTTTCCTTTCTTTCCTCCATCTGTGGTCACAGTAGTTTTAACTGCGACTAGTCTTTTCTACCTACGAAAGTGCTTTCCATACGATGGAGGTGGTTCTCGAGAGACCAGTGGCCGCGTTATAAGAAAGGATCGTGAGAAAGAAGGATAAAGGATACGAGCTTAAGGATGAGCAACTTGTTGGTATGGCTTAGTCCTCAAAGGAGGGAGAAAGATGAACAATGAAACCCATGACGAGAGAGTACCTTTGGCATGGTAAAACGGGGCGGATAGTTAAGTATTATGGGACAAGGACAAGATCATCGGGAGGGCAGTAGTATGCTCTCATTTCTAGAGTACCTCGGAAGGAGGGTAACGATCTTGTTAAAGGTTTAGCTTTTCTTCTCTATCATCCCGTTAGGACTTCGTTGTTCGTATCATTTAAGTCTGCTTCGATAGTTGAGTCTCTGCACCTTAAGTACTAGCGTAATAGAGAATCCCATTTTTGTCTCAAAGTCCTATTGGAGAATCAGTCCATTTATACATGACTTGTTTGGATTTGGGAATGTCTATGCCAAGTGTTGAGTTTGGAAATAATGCTTATGTTTATAAGCTATGGATGGATTCTAGGGATGAAGTGGTTATCCAGTAGGGGGTGCCACTCTCGGTTTTGATAGGAGGGTAGTTAGACCTTTTGACTAGCCTTGGTAATGCCCTCGAAGTAGCGGGTAACCTTTTTGAGGTTCTGTCATGACTAGTTACTTAGAATCCCTTGATGCCTTTATTGGAAATTTGAAGCCCGATCGAGTGGTGTTCGCCAATAAAACGGATGGTTTACTTCATTTATGCATGGGTTATAGAGATCACCCTAGTAAGTGCGCATGATAACCTGATTGACATCTGTTTACTTTCAAGAGAAAGTTCTTCTACATGGAATGCCTTATAGTATATAAACGAGATCCAAGATTCACTAGTGAATTTTGGAAAGCTTGCATGAGATCATGAGTACGCAGTCATGTTTGCGTCAAGTATTCTAGGAAAAGGATAAGTGCAAGTGGAACGAGAGGCGACGAAGAAATGAGTTCCAGCTCATGTTATGGAAACAGGAATAAGAAGCTACAAAATCGCGAAGTTAAAAGACGACTTTGATGGTCAAAGACTAGATACGCGCATGATATCTCTTTTTGGGAGTATATCCTTGATCCCTGTTTTCTGTAGAGCTTACTTGTAGGCTATCTTTGGTGGACATCCTCTCGGTCCTATTCTCCGTTACAAACCCTGTAAGGAGTTTGTCCTGTTTATCTTCTCGACCCTGTTTCAGGGAATTCTAGGTAGAACCCTATGGATGTAAACATGTATTTGAAACATGTTATGATTGATATGGTTGCAAGTGGTTGCTCGTGGATGCGCGAATACACATTAGATACTAGCTCGACTCGGTCACATTTCATATTGCATATGCACGAGTATTTATACTTGTTTATGGATGAAATCGAATGTATTATCATGCGGTTGTTGCATATGAATGAATGATTGTGCACGCATATAGTATCTATATGACTAGGACTATTTGCATACATGTTGGATTCATGGCACTATACATATTTTGCATTAGAAAGATTATTCAGGCCTGATCATTAGCATTAGCTAAGGAACATGTACACACACGTTTTGCATATATTCATACAGCATTAGAAATCATCTAAGGACAATGGTTGCTTGTGGATGATGTTTTGAGTAGATGGATGATGGATGGTAGGATATGTTCTTCCTAACTTGGAGATTTTGGGGATGAAATCCTAAAAGGTGGGGAGAATGTAACAACCCGTATTTTCAATAACCTATTATAACATAAATGGAGGCAGAATTAAACTGTAAAATCTGAATCAAGGGAAACGGGCTATGCCATTGCGTTCGTCTCGGAAAAATACGCGAAATAGAGTCCGAGTTTTCGAAAATCGGAGTCCGTATGACCAAGATATGGCCTCGCGAAGTTTCACGAAAAATTCCCAAATTAAAGTATACTTAATTAAGTGTAATGGGTTGCGCAGAGAAATATATATATATTGATATATATATATATATAATTGAAAATTAAATAAATAAATATGCAAAAATGTTCAAAACAGCGAATTGGGAGAGGGGAATAACCGAACCGGCCGATTTTTGAGGTCGACCCAAGCCTGCTGGGTCGACTAGGGGTTAATCCAGGGTGTTTGGCTGTCAACCCGTGGGCCGATTCGCTCAAATGCAGATTTTGCATTTGGATGGTTCTCATGATTCATCTTTAATCTAAAGGCCCTAGATGGTTCCTACACTTGACTTCTTCCCCAAGACATGCTTTGATGGCTTGGATTGAATCTAGGTTTAATCCTATGGCCTAAAACACTTTCCTAATCTATAAATAAGACCCTAACCTATCCTAAATCCTCATTATTCATTCATGCAACTAAAATATGGCAAAATTTTACCTCTCATGGCCTCCACTCTCTTCATAAAATTTCTAAATGGTTTCTATGAGAGATTTTCCATGCATACAAGTGTTTTCAAGCTTGTATGAGTGTCATTAGCTTGCATTCAAGTCAAGTTTCTATCTTTGCATCATAAAGCAAGGGTTTTGATCATTTTGGCTCAAGGGTTTTTATGTTAGAGCTTGCATTTTGGGTCTATTTGATTGCATAAGGGCTTTGTCATATCTTTTGTGCCTTCATAGCAATGTAAGCCCTTTCCCTACTCTTAGATATTAACTATGAAGTTAAATGTTCATGTTGCAAGTTTGGGTTTGATCATTGAGTATGATACATGCTATCATGTCATGCAAGTTTATGAAGTCATTATCTTGATCTTGTGAGCTAAAAGCTACAACCTTTATGTTGAAATGTTGCATTAGGAAACATGAGAACCCTCATAACCTTTATGTCAACTTGCATATGAAGTCATAACCCTTATATGATGATATATGCGAGTTACTAGTCATCATTCCATATCTTTTGTCACCATTATTCGCTTATGTGCCAAGTTTGGGTTTATGCATGTTTTGAGGCTTAAGAATGTAACATGCAAGTTAATGAACACATTTGTGCCTCATTTGCCACCATGATTAACTTGTGGCTTAATATCCATTTTTGTCATGCCTTTGCCAAGTCTCTTCTTTTAATCCATTACGTTGTCGCGAACATATATGCGAGTTTAAAAGCGTTGGGTTATGTTATGGGTAATTTCTAATGACATGAAAATACAACTTGAAAACATGACTTGAAATATAACATGGAAGTTGACATGTAAGCATGCATAAAAACATAAGCTTGGGAATTTACCTATTAAGTTAGGTCTACCCTTTGGGAATTTACCTATTAAGTTAGGTCTACCCAAATGCTTGAAAACTTGTAACATGTTTTGGGAAACATGATGGACATGACACTTAGATAATATAAGTGTGGCCAACTCGAGGTTGGGTTGAGTTTGCAACGTAAAACTACCCGGAACCGACCGGCCTAACTAGTAGTTGCAAACAATAGGACCCAATTTGAGAAGTTGGTCATGTTGTGCTTGAACCCGAGGTTAGACGAAGTTGTGGTGTAAAGCTACCCGGAACCGACCGGCTTAACTAGTAACCACAACAAAGTCTAATGTGAGAGGTGAAGGTGCATTAAGTAATTAATGCCACATGATAGGGTTAAGTTAATTTGATTAATGACTCTTAACCAAATATGACATGGACAAATGGGTTAAGTAATTTGATTAGGCTAATGATACTTAACAAAACATGACAAGGTTGGGTAGGTTAAGTAACTTGATTTGCCTAATGACACTTAACCATTTTTATATGACTAGTGGATGGGGTTAAGTTAACCAACACTTAATCAATCCAACGCGATAACTTGGTAAGGTTAAGTAAGTTTTCTTAATGACGCTTAACCGAAAAATACGGTTAACGAATGGGGTTAAGATTAGACTCAACTAGTCTAAACATGGAAATCGGATGGGGTTAAGTTAGCCTAGACTTAATTAATCCCACTTGGTAGTTTAATGGGGTTAAGTTAAACACTTAACTAATCTAAACATGATGAATTGATGTGGTTAAGTGACCTATACTTATCCAATCTAACTCGTTAATTTATTGTGGTTAAGTTAACCAATACTTAACCAATATAACGTGAAAACATGATAAGGCTAAGTCACGAATCGCTTGAATACACTTGACCGATTTGACTAAGTAAATTGATAGGGTCAAGTTAATATATACTTAACCAATCTAGAATGATAATTGGACGAGGTTAAGTCATGAATTGCTTAATATACTTAACCAACTTGAGCATGGTTTGTAGGGTTAAGCCTTGAACTTGGATACTTAGCCAATTTTGACAGGATTTGTAGACGGGTTAAGTCATGAACTTAAGTGACACTTAATCCATTATGTAAACCCTAGTTCTGAGGATCAGGTGGATAACCGTAGTTAACAAGGATAACGGGAACAATGCTAAGTGGTAAACCTTAGTTGAAGAATAACTAAGTAATGATTCTTAGTCAAGGAAATTTAGACCAGTTCATAGATAGATGAGTAACCTGATACGGTAGGTCATCGTTTAAGTATACGAGTAGGAGCAAGTATCTGATTTAGATAAAGGCTCCAGCGAACTGGGTAACGAAGCAGCGGCTTCGGGGAATGTGAGGATATTCTTGGTATCCCTCTATGAGCTGCCAGGTGATTATACTAGGCTCATGAGAGGTTAAGGTCTGCGTTAGAAGAACCAAGAGTATGCCTTGGTTGCTATACGAGCGACCTAAAGACGGGGATGGATAGGGGATAGTCGACGATACACGGTCGTACCCTAGATAGAATTTCGTCAGGCTACCTACCATCTTTGGTCAAGCATGTACGTACGGAAAGGCAGAGAACACCCAAAAGACCATAATTGCTATCTAATTATGGTTGCGGTAAAGCTTGGATGTGGGTTGGCCAGTGTTGTGTTCTCATACAGGATTTATCCTGTCTTGTCTTTCACTAGTTGAGGGAGTGGTCTCGTGGGACCATAGCCACGTATAAGAAAAACAGACCTTAGCATCTGCATCGGCAGATAAATCGAAAGCTCCCGACCGAGTCCTGTATTTCTTGATTTGCCCTGTGACAGGACTCGGATGGCACGATGTGATACATGTGCATACAGTCATGGAAAAGCGATTCACGATGAATGCGTGGGAAAAAGGGCGCGGTTGGCGGTTAGCGTAATCCCTAGTGGCCCTAGGTGGTTGAACCCAAACCGAGATACGAAAACGTGCAATAGGTAAGCATAATCCCTAGCAGCCCTAGGTAGCATAAGTCCTAGTTGTACAAACAATAATTCATGTTGGAAGACCCTAGCTAGGTTTAGGGTAATAGTCCAAACCGATCTTAAGGATCATGGAACTATGTTAAAGTAATATAGAATCTCATGGGAAAGCCCGTATGGTCTACGGCAAGGGACTGAGCATTTACATGGAATAAAACATACAAGTTGAGTAACCTATATATGCGATATATTAGGTTGACATGGACCATTACACGACTTTTGAGTGAGGGTCATTCTTGGTTAACACATGACACGGTGGGGATACTAGTACGGTAGGTGCAGAGCTAAAATACAGGATAGATATCACGGGGCGTTATACGTGACAGATATCTTGGGGATATTATACTTGATGGAAACCTGACGATGTGATACCTTGTTTTATCTTGACATCGTAATTTATCATGACACCTTAGTTTATCTGAGTTCAGTAGTTCATCCTGTTATTTTGATATAGCTTATCTATCTTGTTATCATGCTTATGTTCATCTCAGTTTCTCATGTCAGTTAACTTTACTAGATTTTATGCTAATAGTAGATAGGGCTTACTCAGTCTTTTTGACTGACCCGTTTTGTTTCGCCTCTTTTCTTCCGTTTCCGCCCAGGTTACAGGGAGGAAATACTGTTGTTTAGTTCGGACTTCTTCTGCTTGAAGGTCATCATGGATGGCTTGGACTTTTCTTGGCTAATGGCTACTTTACTGTTTTTACTTGGGGAATAATTTATGAAAATGTCTTTATGCTTATTTACTATTGCAAGACAGGTTTTGATGTACTCTGATGTAAAAGGCTTTAGACCTTATTTATTCGTGTTATGAAAGTTTGATTTTACTTCCGCTATTTTATATGTTCTGTCTTGTGATATTTCTGTGCATGTTTACCAATAATGCCCCTCTAAAGCTAGTGCATTCCTTTGCGAGTGACCCTAGCGGAGGCGGGGTGTTACACGCGCCCTCTATATCCTTCACTGCTCCTTACGCAGCTCGCAACCACCCGAACCCGACAGCAACACATTACTCCTCTTCCTCGGTGGCATCGTCCCCTTCAAAAACTCCGACCCTAAACCCGACGTCAACCTTGTACTCTCTCTTTATTTCCTCTTTTTTGTTTGCCGAGAAAAGAATGAGGGTGTTGCGTTATATATATCGGTGTAAATTCTTCCTTAGCTGTTAAGTAATATAGGTTAGGGTAGGAAATGGCCAGAGTACGGTAGTATAGCGTGCGTGTTTTCAGGAATAGAATGATGGTTTGCCCTCTTAGGTTCATGCGTTTCATCCGTAGGGATATGGCTTCATTTAGAATAGGGTATGGTTCAATCTTTACTTCAACGGAAAGTAACAGGTATATTATGTTGCGTTGGATATCTTAAAGTAGATATTCTTCAAACACAGTAGGACCGTATTCAAGGATTAAAAAAAGCAATGTTAGTTGAATAATATTCGATTAAAAGTAGTCTTAGTGGGATGTGATAATTTATGGCATTGTACTGTATGTGGCGAGGTTGTTTTTAAATCACATGGGATGGTAATTTCCTTCAACATGAAGCTTTTGTAAAATATATATAAATTGATTCCTTGGCTCATACGCAATAGGAGAATGGCACCCAAGTTTTAGAAAGTAGGTTGAATTTCATCTTCAGCATGGCCTTATGTAGCTTAGGGGTATGGTGCTTCATTGTTTTCAGCGTATATATATCGCGTTATGTAAATTCCGTTCATGTCTGGCGGCTGCAGACATAAATAAGAGTACGGTTGTGCTCAGTGAGGTGTCATGATCCCAGAAATGTAATAATACCGGTAGTTTGACTCATTCTGTGAAATCCTGAGATATCGATATAGGGTACACAATACTCCAAATAAAAAGTTGCTTATTTAATTAATTAAAAATTACAGTAAAATTCTAAAAATTAAATTATCGCTGCGCCTCAAAAGAATCTTGTCCCGATTTGCACCCGATATCAAGTTATATTCAAATAACTGTTACGATCGATATATGATTTCACAGCGACTTTTCGAATATTTGATTTGGACATATCTTGCAGTATATACGACAAAATCCTGATTTTTCACTTCTATTAGAAAGATACAGTTCAACAGATTCCGACGATTCTCGTTTCGAAGAAATCCGATTCAAAACGAGTCTGGTACACTCAGTTGAAGTTCAGAACGTTAAATTTCAAACTGCAGGGTCGTTCTGAGCTCGATTATAATTAATATATATTTATATACGTTCAACTTCGTTTTAATAAAAATATAAACCCATTTATATTACTAATTCAATATTTAAACTGATTTAAATATTCAAATACGAACCGACAAAATGCGGGACGTTACAGTCCTTCCCCCTTAAAATAATTTCGTCCTCGAAATTGCTAAGATAGGGAAAATGCTACAATCTCTGTTATAACAGGTTAAAAGTCTCTTTGGTTTACTTCATAATTTCAGTTTCAACTGAAATGATTCATTTCAATTAAAATATTAATTTTTTCATATTAGCGAATACTTTCAGAAATTCTGAAAATTTCCTAACAGCTAAATTTTTCGAAGGATTTCGCCAGTATCTCCTTTCCATGGCTCAATTGGTATAACTACAACTTTGCCTCTCTGGGCCTTCTCCCATTCAAAAGAAAATAAACAATCAAGCGAGTTGCTCATCAGGCTTGTAATCTCATATCCAATATAAGTGTGTACCTTTTATCGGCATTCAGCTCTATCTTCTTTATCTGCTTTCAATTCAGCATATACCCATACAATCCAAATGTTGATCTCCAACCAACTTATCCTTAAATTCCATCCTTCACTCATATTTGAGCCAACCTCCATTTCAATTTCAATTTCTTATCCAAATTTATTTGGGATCATTTCTAACCCAATTCAATATATTTAGCCAAGTTAATTCCTATGTTCCACTTGCTAATTTAATTTCTCAAATTAGTTCTCTTACACTCAACTTTGATTTTATTAAAATATCAAATTCTAATTTCCACTTAACTAGTTCAGTTAAATCTCTATTTCAATATGATTCTCACTTAACTGGCTTCGATAGAATTCACCTTCACCATTTCAATCTATTTAACTGCATAAGTTAAATTTTAGAAAATTTATATTCCTTGGTCTTCATTTCAAATCAGTATGAAATTATATATAATTCAAAACATTTGAATTTCTGACAACTTGTTTCCTCACAATAATTCAAAACAAAATCTTTGGTAGTAATCCGTCACTTAGAACGTCGAAAATGAACACTGATGATGCTGCAGTCATCGTCAGAATTATTTTCCAGCTATCAAAGTGAGTTCAATACTATATTACTTTTCAAAACTTATTTTCAAATACCTTTATATTGAAATTACTTCAAAATCCATTTACTATATTTGAAAAACATTTCAAATCACCCAGGATCTTAAATTCCCATATATTTAATCCAAATATTATTTCCAACTCTTTTCAAAGCTTCCAGAGTTTTATTTCAATTCTGGTTTTAAGCTCAGATTTTATCTATATGATTCTGTATATTATACTTGTATAATATTTCGATTGGTAATTTATATAACCAACTTACTTATACATCTTAATTTGATCATAATAACGATCAATACATCTAATATACTATAATAATCTCAAGATATATATTTCTTTTATATCAAATTATATTTGGGTAAAATTATTTTATTTACCCTCTTTTCAAAACATACTGTGTCGAATTACTCTGTTCAAGAGTTTAGAAACACCTATCGACCCAGTTTGCATTACTGTTTCGACCAGAATTCATAAACCACTCGACTGACTAGTCAACACAATATAAAACAGTTTTTATATAAATTTTCAAATACGCGCTCATATATATACACTCAACTCAATCTAGAGTATTACTAACTCCATCTCTATTGATTTACGCCACAGAGCCAAGGTAATCACTTAACCTTCAGCTCTGATACCAACTGTAACGTCTGGGATTTTCGACCCAGAAAATCAACATAAATACACTGTCAATTTTTCGAGCATCGAAAATACCAGGACATTAGTAAAAGAATTTAGAGGGTGAGAAAGAAAAGATAGAACTAATAGAATAGAAGAAGAAGAAGAAGATCACAACTGAACAGAATCAGAGTAAACACGGAACAAATTAAATGTATTATATAACATAACTTTGAAATACAAATCTGTATAGTATATACATACCATTATCAGAGTACAATACATCATATCACAACGGAAATAATCTCTAAATACATATGGTGAAGCCTTCTACTTTGAGCTTCTCCAAGTGAATCTGCAAAGCCTGAAACACTTGACTGCCCGTACAAATTTGGACACCCAACAGTTTAGGGAAAACACAAACAAATAAACTCTAGGTCAGTAATGGGACTGGTGTGAGTAAATTCCAACCATACTGTTTTACTTTGAAGAAAATCCTTTTTAAACAAAAGTATAATAGTAAGACCAGCCCACACATAGACATGGATGGCTTTTATCTTACTATAACCCAAATTACTTTGATATCAAAACCAGTGATATTATGATAATGTCTACTCAATTAATTAATCAAGTAGCAGAACGCTTGCATCTCACGTTCCACATATATATAGTATAAAATCATAAACCGTAGGGCGCTTATTGGAAATTGGATTTCAACAGACAAGGTATGGGAGCACCTTCCGGATAGTGTACTCTAGAGGGGATACACTCAGGGTTCAACAAGAACGTCTTGCAACCCGGCCACACATGACCGCTCACTCATTTAGCTTGAGTATCGCAGATATATTGCCACCACGGTTGTAGGCCATCCAACCGTCATCCGAAGATACAAAATCGAAAAGAAGTATAAATATGAATTTTTTCTAGATCGGTGACAATACACCCTGCTTGGGGATGACCCAACTAGCCATGCTGCCTAGCCCAACTTCTGTCACTTCTTGGTTGTGAGGCTAGAGGCTACGTCTATCTTCAGAACATCTGATCACCATTCACTTTGAATGTCACATCGTCAAATCCGTAATTACACATTGATTACACAAATGCACACTGGGTGTAGAATAAAGAGAAGTTATCTTCTGCCCACCAACTTGGTATATTCGTAAAATCAACGGCGTGACCGTTGGAAATACTCTGTCAGACACTCGTCCATATAAGTTGTCCTGGGACTGGACAAACAAAACACCATTCTAGACTGGAAGACCCTTGCATTTAACTCTGTCTTCAATTATCTTCAGCATATCTAATTCGCAGCGCCTATGTCTATATGGAGTGGTTTTCGGATAACGTATCCTACCGGTCTCTCCATATCGACAACGATGGTCAAACACTTCGATAGTCGGTTATTTAACTATCGAAGTAAAACAAACATTCATTCGAATTCATAACTGGACATCACATAAACACGGGTGCTTTTTATTCAACATTCGTTTTTATTATTCGAATTCTCATATCTTACCCGATATTTCACAAATCCCGTTATATCCTTTTTACACTTCTTGGAAAACACTTCCAGTTATTATAAACTCTTAATTTCTCCTGATCCAGAAAATACACGTTATTAATGTTCGAAACATTTTCATTCTTTCCACATTCCTTGGTTTTTACACTTGGATCATATACCCTATCTTCATTGGAAAATATTTCCAATTTCATTATAAATATCTTAATCGGCCAACCATTTACTTTTAAAACATAATTCACTTAAAAAATGTGAATACCATTCATGTTATAGAAATCTGAATACCTTTATCAATTAACTCTTTATCCAAGTAATAATTACACTTATCTCATTTACTGAAATCTCTTTCATACTTTATATTCCCAATCCACTTTATAAACTCTGTTTTCTAAGATAACTTCTTATCAAGTTTATACTAAACACTGATTACATGTCCTATTATAAATTATTGGTTTAAGCTAAGTATTAACGATCCTATCAGATTAAAATTCCTAAAATAATTTACTTTTAATACATTCGACATCGTCGAATTCTAGTTCCAAATCTTAATGGTTTAATTCTAATCACATTTCGAACATCGAAATGTTGTCATCGCTTTCTAACACGATTCTCCCATTTCTCTTTCTAAACTTATTCTTATATTTCCTTTAGACAAACACCGATACTTATTTCCTTTAGAATACGTGGATTTCAAATCAAATTGTTCATTTCCTAGGAAATGCTGCCATATATAAAAATCACGCTTAAGTTTAATCAACAGCAGTTAATTTGTCACTATAGTTCTAAACTTGTCATACGCTGTAATATTCTCCTTATAACTAATCTTAACATTACAGTCACACTTACCTTATCAATAGCGTTATTTTATTTCTATAGTTCAACTTGTCATACGCTGTAATATTCTTTGTTATAACTAATCTTGACATAACAGTCACACTTATCTTATCAACAGCGTTATTTTCTCGCTATAATTCTAAGACTGGCAATACGCTGCCGTATTCCTTTTATACTAATCTTGACCTAACAGTCACGCTTAAGCCTAGGTAACAGCGTTTATTTTATCGCTATAGTTTTAAGACTTGCAATACGCTGTGATACTAATCTTGACATCTTTTTCCATTACAAACTGATATCGTTCCTCGATAATAGTGAAGCCGTTCAAGTAGGGGTATTCTATTTACCTCTCAGACCTTGATCGACAACGTTCTTACCTTAGAACCGATACAAGTCTGCACTCTAATCCCTTATTACTTATAATATCTACCCGATCGTATTTTCATGTTTAATTTTAACTATGGTTTTATAACACCATATCGTTACTTTGAAATCTCTGGTGTTTGATTATTTATATTAAACATATTTCTCCACCCCACAAATCTATTTATAACCCCTTAACCAAAAGGTAATTAAATCTCATTAATTTGGATTTATTTATTTCAAATCGATTTTATTAGATTAATTAAAGACCAATTAATCTAATAATTATTTTCCCAAATATCAGTTGATTAAAATCAACTTCATTCCATCAGTAAATTCCTTAACTTATTTTAATTACTTCTTAATATTAGATTAATATAATTAATCAAATAATATTTCTAAATTGTTTATCTTAAATATAATTATCCAAATATTTTATTGTCGGATAATTTCTGCTTTATAAACTTATTTAAATATCAACAATCGTTTTTATTTATTTTATAAAAACGAACTCTAAAATACTGGTTTATAATAGAACTTCTATTATAAATTTAAATCTTCTTTTTAATTATAAAAATATAATTTTTATAATTAATCTTGTTGATTTGCCTGACGGCCAATCAACTCTTTAACAAAACGATGGTTTTACGGTTGACTGTCACCACTTTCTAAATCGATATCATTTATTTATTTATCGAAACAGATGTTGAATATCCATTCAACATCAATATTCACATGGGGTTTTAAATATAATTCGGGTTCATACAAAACAAACAATACATATAATTATCAAGGAATCCGGTCGGATTCCTCCAACCGGTTTCCGCATCCACAGATGTCAGTCAACACAATTTACACTAACTCTATACTAGGGGATATTCTAATCGGTGGAATCAGTGTCCAACCGATGATGTGTACATATGTAACGGTATATAATATTCAACCAAATTAATTGTAATCTACATGATCGACCATCACACAGCATTCAAACAACATTAAAATATAATCATAAAAATAGATCAGAGTTAGTGATTTTACTCACCTTCGCGCGTTAACCGTTAAAGACGATTTGCGTCGGTACACCGGATCAGGCGTTCTTATGCTGTCGTAAATTGCAATGATCTCCAAATCTCTCCAGATCACCCCATTGTGTTGTCCGAGTCCATACGCTTTTCAAAATGATAGACCGTTCTCAAATCGCATATATCAGTCCATCTATTTGGGTCCACATCCGTTGCTTCAGATCCATGTGAACAGTAATTCAACATCTCCAAATGACTGATGTTTCCAACACAAATCTCCAGACTTTTATTATCGTGCTCCAACATATATTTCATCCCGGTATTATTTCTTGAGAAAGAAACATGCACATCCTTCAGAACAGCAACTACCCGTGAGTTCCTCGCTCATGCTACTTGTTGCTTGCATGCTTTGCTTCTCTTCTCAGTCCTATGTTTTTTTACGTTTCAGTGAACAGTTCATGGCCAACCCATCCAACGAGCCACCCGGTCGATCTCCCCCATACGGCAAAACTCCTTTCAACATCGAACAAAACTGCTGTTACCATGGTCCATATTTTCGCCACCTAACCGGAGCAGTGACGACAGCCATTTCTCCATGAACCGGAGCTCTCCCCCTCACGTCTGAAACCGACAGATCTCGTTCCAGATTTCGGAAAACTAGCACTTCAAGTCTGCAGTTAGACTTTATGCAAACTGCTTCCTCATGCGGCATCCATCAGCTCCAAACGCCCCCCATGCTACCTTAATACGTTTCTTTTCCAACTTAAATGAGGCACGCTCCAGTACCATCATTGCAACGTTGAAACCCGAATCCATACTGCTCGTGCCACTTCATTCTGTACACTCACGAGTCCGGATGTCTCCAGCACCCCATACATACTCACGCTCATGCTGCTAGTGTGGAATCCATCTCAAAACTTGCTCCTCTCTCCTTCAAGAACGCAAGCACCTGTACTGCACTTCTCACCATATTATATTGATCTTCATGCAACCACTACCGTCCATTCTATCTCCGCCTCTCCTAATCCTTCTCCCATCCTAATCCTTCTGCCATTTAAAACGTATGCACTCATCTCCATTTTAAAAACAACAACACGCACCACTTGCATCCGGTACACCCAACAGCACTCACGCGCCCTCTATATCCTTCACTGCTCCTTACGCAGCTCGCAACCACCCGAACCCAACAGCAACAAACAAAGTACTCCTCTTCCTCGGTGGCATCGTCCCCTTAAAAAACTCCGACCCTAAACCCGACGTCAACCTTGTACTCTCTCTTTATTTCCTCTTTTTCGTTTGCCGAGAAAAGAATGAGGGTGTTGCGTTATATATATCGGTGTAAATTCTTCCTTAGCTGTTAAGTAATATAGGTTAGGGTAGGAAATGGCCAGAGTACGGTAGTATAGCGTGCGTGTTTTCAGGAATAGAATGATGGTTTGCCCTCTTAGGTTCATGCGTTTCATCCGTAGGGATATGGATTCATTTAGAATAGGGTATGGTTCAATCTTTACTTCAACGGAAAGTAACAGGTATATTATATTGCGTTGGATATCTTAAAGTAGATATTCTTCAAACATAGTAGGACCGTATTCAAGGATAAAAAAAAAGCAATGTTAGATGAATAATATTCGATTAAAAGTAGTCTTAGTGGGATGTGATAATTTATGGCATTGTACTGTATGTGGCGAGGTTGCTTTTAAATCACATGGGATGGTAATTTCCTTCAACATGAAGCTTTTGTAAAATATATATAAATTGATTCCTTGGCTCATACACAATAGGAGAATGGCACCCACGTTTTAGAAAGTAGGTTGAATTTCATCTTCAGCATGGCCTTATGTAGCTTAGGGGTATGGTGCTTCATTGTTTTCAGCGTATATATATCGCGTTATGTAAATTCCGTTCATGTCTGGCGGCTGCGGACAGAGATAAGAGTACGGTTGTGCTCAGTGAGGTGTCATGATCCCAGAAATGTAATAATACCGGTAGTTTGACTCATTCTGTGAAATCCAGAAATATCGATATAGGGTACACAATACTCCAAATAAAAAGTTGCTTATTTAATTAATTAAAAATTACAGTAAAATTCTAAAAATTAAATTATCACTGCACCTCAAAAGAACCTTGTCCCGATTTGCACCCGATATCAAGTTATATTGAAATAACTATTACGGTCGATATATGATTTCACAGCGACTTTTCGAATATTTGATTTGGACATATCGTGCAGTATATACGACGAAATCCTGATTTTTCACTTCTATTAGAAAGATACAGTTCAACAGATTCCGACGATTCTCGTTTCGAAGAAATCCGATTCAAAACGAGTCTGGTACACTCAGTTGAAGTTCAGAACGTTAAATTTCGAACTGCAGGGTCGTTCTGAGCTCGATTATAATTAATATATATTTATATACGTTCAACTTCGTTTTAATAAAAATATAAACCCATTTATATTTCTAATTCAATATTTAAACTGATTTAAATATTCAAATACGAACCGACAAAATGCGAGACGTTACACTTCTTCTTTAGCTATGTCTAGCTAATCCCCTTTGATTAGGGGTTGATGATGCTAATAGATATGATTCAACATGAATCACATAGCCAATAGATGAGGACTTTATACATGTAGATCTGGATCTTAATCAAGGGTTAGATCCGAACCTTCATATTCTGTGTCGTTTAAGAGCTATGCTCCTTCACAGGGTATATTCATGTTCGATCTAACAATTATCAGATTTAGATCTAATTTTAGGGTTTTAGAAATTAATTAGTGAACCGGTCCTGATAGTCTATGGTTGTTTAAGAGCTCGGCTCTTGCGTAGGCTATGCTTGTCGTTATTTACTTATTTTTTTCTAAGAACCTAATTATCGTTGATTCATGTGTGTGACAGAAACATGAATTAGATCTATATTTATTTGTTGGCTATTGATGAGTATGAATCCAATCTATGTCATTATCCCCTAATTGCTTTTTCTTATTATATAAATCTCTCTTTTTATGTAATTGCTGTTATTTTCTATGTTTTCAATCAATCAAAATCCTGGAATAACTTGATTGGATTTATTAGTAAAATAATTTTTGGTCCCAGAGTTCGACACCCTCTACAACAATCCTTATTGTTTAGGAAAGCCAAACGGATTTTACAGTTGTTTACCATTGTAAAATTTGTTCGCAAACAAATTTTGGCGCCGTTGCCGGGGATCAAAATATTTTTTATTAGTAAATCCTTCGGATTATATTTTTTATTTTCTGATTTTTCATTAAAAAAATTGTATTTTTTGTTTTCTTTCATATATAGGAAAAAAATCTTGATTAGACGATTTGGTATTAAAATATTGATATTAAAATCTCTAAGACAAGAGGAAAAAAGTTTGCAAAATTTTGTTTGATTTCTTTCCTGATTTCGATATCTTTCCTTTTTCTTATTTTCTAGTCTGTACATTTCTTTTTCTATAAGTAAAAAAAAATCTTGCCTTTTGTTTCAGTTCCTTTCTTTATTGCCTTTCCATTTTTTTTCATACATCTCTTTCCATTTCTCTCGCTTATTTCTTTCCTTTCTTTTCCAATTTCTCATTTTTTTTCCTTTTACAATAAGAAAACTTTCCATTTTCCTCTTTTATTTCTTTCCTCTCTCTGATTTTTTTTTCAAATTCTCTCTACAAATTTGCTTCCTTTTTACAATTCCCTCAAAAAAAAAATCCTTCTACAAATCTAATCACGTACCAACAACAATCCATCTCCAACACATCATCTACTTCACAAATTTCACAATCATCACCTCTGTCCCATACCACAGTCACAAACTCAAACCCACTATCATCTCCATCTACTGATCAACACCGCAAATTCAACCAAACATCCAGACCAACGTCTACCTCTCAACGCCTGAATCCACCTTCACGGCTACACAAGGCACAACACTCCACTACAATCAGTTCCTCTTCACAACTGCATAATTTCCATCACACTGAAGTTGATTTGCATTGTTGACTTGCACAATCCCTACACCAATGTTTAAAAACCCGGGACCGCCTTTCTCAAAATTCGCAACCTGATCATCTCAAAACCCCTCACGCGAATCCCCCCTCCCCTCTTAAACCAACCCATCGACCAATTTGGCACCTTTGACCGCAACCTCACTCCAAAGCAAACCACCCTCCTCACATCGCAATCACCTCACCGCAAAGCAAACCTTACTTCCCTGAACGAAAACCGCAATAGAAATTCAATACCACCAGAACTTGCACTCAACACTTCATCAATCCTCCCCCTTTGACCTCGATCCTCTCGAATCACCAAACACACCAAAACAACCCCACTGCAAACAAACTATACATCATCTTCTGGACGACTGTTTCACTGCCATCCTTCACCGCTGCCAGTCCAATTTCCTTTCTCCAGAAATCATACAACGGATTCCAACAATCGTCATCAACAAACTGCCCCTTCACAGTCAAACTCCCCAACCTGTTCAAAGCCACCGCACTTCAGCAAATACCACCGTAAATCCACCCTCTCTGATCACCGAACTACCCTATACTCTCTTCTGAATCACCACTTGAATCCCCTTTGTTCAACAACCCACTTCCAAAACCGTCCAAAACACCATCGCCAGTCAACCACAAAAATCCATGCTTCTGTGAGTCACACCTTCATCACACACCACTTCAGACCCATATTCAACTCTGCCTCCCACCATAACATCTCCACATCTTCAATCTTCGCCAGACCCTCCTTCAAACCAATCACTCCTGTCAACAGCAAAACCTCCTACATCAAACCCTTCAATCCCCTTCCAACTACAACCACCCTCTACCATAACCAAACCGAAGCCTAATCCACGCAGTTGCAACCAACGTCAGCACCAATATCCACGCAGTTTCATACCTCACCCTTTAGAAATCACCACAACAGCCACCACTCGAAAAACCCCAATCTCTTGCAGCCAACGCCCATCATCCCATTGCCAGTCCAAAACCACCATCTTCAACCCATCTTCAATTTCTTCTTTTGCAATCGCTAACCACACCTGCCCCATACCACATCCACCAACTCCTGCGCAAATACCCCCAAGTCGGATCTGATGCAATACCCCAAATTCGCATCCTAAAAAATAATATCGTGATTTGGATTTAGAAAAGGAATTCATCTGGTGCGGTCACTCTTGAATTGTTTCAAATCGGGTTTGGATTTCCGTTTTTGACTTCTAGGGTATAAAAATTTGGTGGGCTCGCGTTTGATTTTGGGCTTGTGATCCTCTTTTGGGCCTCTAGGCTAACTTTATTCTAATTACATTTTTTATTTGTTTTCTTATTTTTATTTTGTTTTAATTTTTGAGTTAGTTTTTGCTTTCTTTTCCCAAACCCTTAAAAAAATCAATTCCTTTGCCCTTCGCTTTTATTTTGATTTCTTTTGTTTTCCAATCATTTTTTCAGTTCATTTTTCACTCAGTTTTTTTTTTAATTTCATTTTGATTGTCTTTATTAAAAAAACAATTCAAACGCCAAAACAAGAGGAACATAGTTCAAGAAATTTCAATAGAAAATCAAAGGCCAAAGTGGAAAAAAAATTCTAGCAATAGACAAGGAATTGAAATCGAGTAAAGCAAACCGAGTGGTTGGAAATTTTAAATCAGAATTGATACGATTGCACCCCAATTATTTTTGTGATTGATTATTCTGCCTGTTGATGTGTGGTTGGAAATTTTAAAACGAACGTGGGGTAAATTGAAAATTTTGTTTTTGAAATAAATTATTTTTTAAATCAAATCGAGGATTCCCCAAAGCTCATAGGACAAAATATTCGTTATATTGACAATTAGGATTGATACTCTCTGAGGTGTCTAAGGAACGGTAGAGTCTAGAACTCAAACAGGTTCTTAAACCTTCATTCGTGTTTCTACGGTGAATTGTGGCACACTGATAACCCCTGTTCGAACCTGGCCTGGACTTGTATTCATATAATCTGAAGTTGTTAACTTTAACATATTTCTTTAAGAGCTTCTTTTTCGATGAAAAAACTCTCTTCTTCTTGTACATGCGCGCTTGCCCCATGTACAACCAAAATTGCAATTCTTTTCAAAATTTAAATGATTATGGTTTCAATTCAAATCAGAATGAATTTCAAGATGAAAACTTTTCGAATAATTCCCACCAATCTCATCAAACGATTGTACCCCAATATGAAAATTGCCATTCTACGATTAATGAAAATTTATCTGAGGCGAGACAACTTTAAGCGCAAATGGCTAAGCAAAGTGCTGATTTTCAAAACTATTTCAACATGGGTTTCAATGAAAATTTTGAACACCAAAATGATTTTCATAATACGATGGTTATCAAATATGAAAAATGTGTTGCAAACAAGCTAAATTTTTTGCGATGTTGGTTTTAGAAAATAAATAATGGACGATTTCTAAGAGATGAGGTGGATGAATTTCTAAGGACAACCAGTGAGGAACACATATAAACGACGAATCTAAAAAACAACGTTTTGAAGTCTGGTGTGTCTACTAATTTTCTTGAAGAAAGCCTGAGTGAACTTAATCAATTAATGCATGAAATGTGGATTTGTCGCAAGGAAATCAAGGAATGGGTGCGAACTTTAGATGAAAAAGATTCTAAAAATAAAGATATAGAAAACATACATATCATTGAACAACTGGCCCAATACACTATTGAACTTCAGCAAAATCTAGAAAAATTCTTACTTGAGGGATTGATGACGTTGATGAATTTGAGGATTTAATGAAACTTGGCTTGACTTATATTGAAGAACTAGCTCAAAGAATAACAAATAGCAAACAATGTTGCACTAGGATAGTGTATCAAGTTTCTCTTCTTCAAACTGAAGTTACGAACTTGTACAACAACTTTAAATCCCAATCTAGTAACAAACCAGTTTCTGCCAATGCTTCTTTTGAAAACAATAATCAGCTAGTAACTTCGTCACAGCATTACATAACGATTATTGATGATTCTGACGATATGACTGTTGATGAAAATGAAACTTTTGAAAAATCTTTGGTTCAAAACACTGATTTCTGTAAAACTGAAATTCAAACTCAAACTGATGCTTCTGCTGAAAATTCAACTCTTACTGAAATCAAAAAATTTCAACTATCAACTTTTGCAATTGATGAAAATATTAATGAAGTTGTTGAAATCCCGGCAATTGATTTGAAATTAAATTCTCTTGGAAACGAAAACGTCAATCTTCAATTTGATATTCCTCTCTCAGATTCTGAAAATTTTGAAAATATAGCAACTTTAGATTGTCAATCTGAAAGAAATGATGAAGTTAGTAATAACTGTTTGAGTGAGGACGACTTTGATGAGCGAAATCTTCTTGAACTAATTGACGATAATGTTGTTGGGTCTGAAACTGAAAATAAAACTTTTGAAAACTTTGAAATTCTTGAGGTTGAAAACAACGAGATTGTTGATTGTGATCTTAAACACAATGACAATTTTTCTGAAACTGTTGGAATTGCTTGCATCTTGATCGTTTCAACCGAACCTCACTGTGATCACT
This sequence comes from Allium sativum, assembly GCA_030737875.1. Taxonomy (NCBI): domain Eukaryota; kingdom Viridiplantae; phylum Streptophyta; class Magnoliopsida; order Asparagales; family Amaryllidaceae; genus Allium; species Allium sativum. The sequence continues at coordinate 965,583,989 of CM060922.1, read as the reverse complement.
TGTTTTTCAATGATAAATTTCTGTAGTATATGAACTCTTTCTGGAATAACACTGTTTTTAAGAAAACACGATTTCGAAATTTACTGAAAATTCATTTGTATGGTTTTGACTTTATGAATGAACCTTTAGTTAACAACATTTCAAATATCAAAGCGAAACCGAACAATATTTCTCAAAACAAGTGTGGGGGTGAGAGTGATGCACGCATCTCTCAATTTATACATCATCTGAACAAATCAAAATTTGTTTTTGAAACTTTTACTGAACCCCAGCTCGATGACCTCTCTTTAGTTGCTACGAAAATTCAATTCGATTTTAGGATCAATTGTAAGCTCGAAATTTTAAAATTAGCAACTCAAACATTTGAAAAAACAAAACTTGTTTTTCCAAATTTGACACATAATATAAAATCCTTAATGATTTGGTTTTCTATGCTTAAGCTATGTCTCACAATCTTAACAAGGCTGATCCATTGGTCCATTGACGACTGGTTCATATATTCGATTACTGCTTATTTTCTGCACATGTACCCGGTAAGTCGCGCTGACCCTCTTATTTTTTTTCCTTCCACTAAGATATGTCTTATTAACGACTGTGAGGACACAGTCATACTCAAGTGTGGGGGGAGTTTACATTACATCAGCAATCAAATTTTATGAACTAGGTCATTCGTTGAACAAGGACTAACTTAAAAATCATAAATAACACCTTGGTTCTTGTTTGATAAGTTGAATTGCTAGGTGATGGGAATGAACATTATTTATTCATTGAGTCGTAATGTGTCTTCTTAAGATGCTAGCTTGAGACTGTGCAGATGTTAGTTGTGTTCTGGAGTAAGCGTGTCAACCCTTGTTATACATGTTAGAATGTGCAAGTAAAAAAATCAAAAAAAAAAAAGTAAAAAAAAATGATTTTGCACCTACATTTGTTGGATCTTCTGAGTTCGTTTTCATGCATAATATTTTTTTTCTCACTCAAATTTTCAAAATTGTAAGTTCTAAAATCTACTTGACCCAATTAAGGAGAAATGACTCATTGTAGCGTTCTTCTTCGATACCCCACATTATTCAAACCCAAATTTTAGTCGATTTACATCCATGTTTCGACAAGTTTTTCTTATATTGGTATACTTAAGAACCTTTCATTTTCAAAGGTTAAAAACGTCACTTTTATACCAATATTACACTACCCATCCATACTTGTTTAAAGGTAGGATAACCATATACCACATCTTATTTTATATGGGTTATCTATCTTACGAAACTTTGCTTATCATTCCTTTCAGCTTTTTATATAACATCAATCCAGACTTGTGCGTTGAATTAGAGTTATAAAAATAGAGTAACTAGGGCATAAAACTTCCCTTTCATGAAGTGTTGGTTATGATTCACTTGGTAGAGGAGGAATCAAATGAAATAATGTACAGTATCATTCCATTCCACCTCCACTCATCATTCATCATGCAAAAAGAAAAAGAAAAAAGAAAAAAAATTGCAATAAAGAGAAAATATCTGAGAATAAAATAGTCATTCATCATTCTTGACTATAAAGCATTTCCATTCCATCCGCATCCATCATACCGTACTTAGAAGTGAGGATTGTAGTTGAGGAGATGAAAGGAAACAAAAATGTTTATACGTGCCTTAGTATTACTTTATATTTTGTAGCTTGAATGTAATAACCCGGAAAATCCAAACCAATTTAAAATTTTTATTTTGGCAATTTTGATGAATTTTGAATATTTAAAATAATTATTTTAAATAATAACGACGAGAAATTTATTTTGAATAGAACTAGAAGGTATATATTTATTTGAATCGACGTTAGAATATAAATATTTATTTTTAATTATAAAAAGAATTGAAAATGGCGCGGTAGTTTGAAAGTTCGAATTCAAATTTCAAATGAATGTACATGATTCAAAATAAACCGAATTTTAGCGAAACCAAAAATATTAGAATCTATTTGAAAATATCTTTCCAACGAATCCGAAAAATCAAAATTTCATAGCGGGAATAAAAAGTTATGCACAGTTGAAAATTTAGAATAGTCGCTATGGAATTTTTAGCCCTTAAAAATAGAAATTTTGCAAACGACCTACGTTGTCGACGAAACCACTTTTGTTGGATCCGGGATGTCAAGTTATTACTAGATTCCAAAATTCGTAATTTTTGAAATCAATATGTGAGCGTGGCGAAGTAAAACGTGTTTTAACAGTTTCAGTCAATTTGGATCGACCAGAAAATGGCCAATTTTGGAACGGTCTCCAAATTTGACGAAATTAGTTTTGTTAGAACTGTATCGTCAATATGAAGCTAGAAAATATTTTTTGGGAATTTTTAGAGTCCGTATATGGCCCCGATAAATTGAAATATGCGTTCAAATTCAATATATAGATTTATATTTTGATTTTGATGGAAACCGATCGAAACAGCCAAATCATCTTACCGGACATTTCCCATTGCATTCGGAATGGGGGTAAATGGCTAGGGGCGACAGTCGATTAGTTCGATTTAGAGTTCAAAATAAAAAGTTACTTTTTAGAATTAAAAATAATAAATTAATTAATAAGTCAACACCCTTTTTCCCCTTTATCTCTCCCTTCCTCTTTCCATTTAGATCTGAAAGAGAAATTAAAATAAAAAAAACTGGCACTACCCTGCCCATCGCCACCACCCTCCGACGTCGCACCGCCCGGCCTCCTCGATCACCCCCTCTCCTGACGTGTTCGAGCACCCCCCCCTCTTGTATTCTGATGAAAAGTGTTGTAATATGCAATGAAATGTTCTTTTTTTTGTGTTCTGATTCATCGTGTCCTCAATTAAATCCAGACTTTCTTTCACGGGGAAGTTCGGGTTGCTTCATTTGGCATCAGAGCTTTGGTTTACAGGGCTCGGAGAACAAGACACATTAGAACCGAACGTAAGAATTTATCAGAGATTGGATTAGTAATATCCAATGAGAATGACTCGTTAGAGATAGGATCAGTAGTATCCTAGAATGAGTCGGAAGAGTGTTGTTTTTCAAATAAAGATGAAAACAATTTTTGTTGTGAAAATTTAATCTAATTATACGTATTTGAGTATATTATTTTATTCGATTTTGGACAATCTAGTATATGAAATTTTGCATATACGTGTCATGAACGTTTATTCGAAGTTTTAATATACTGGATAGATATAGAATAACACTCTAGTCGTCCGAAGATGGTACTGATGATTGTCGTGACATCATCAGTATTTATGTTCGAGTTTCTAAAGTGGGATATCTATATATTTCCATTAGACTGGTGTGAGAACCAAAACTAGATAGGGTTATTGTTGTGAATTGGCATCAAAAACATGATTTTTTGTATATATATCAAAATTATGATTTTGAAAAGATAATCAACTAATTGATTGATGGTTGTGTTGTGTGATTATTCATTTAAACCATTATGTGAATGTAAGGTAAATTTAGCCAAATTGTATCAAATGTTGAACTGAATTGAAAATTGTTTGAAATTGCATGCATATACATGTACATACATTGAACAGGTCATAGCAAGGAGGCTAGAGCAGCGGAATAAAATTGTATGCCCGACAAATAGGTACATGTTTAATAATTTATTGGGTTTGGATGATTTTATGAGCCGCTTGGCTTTTTCTTTTTGTTTTTGAGATGAGAGGGCCTGTGTGGCGGTTTGGGGAATTTCCCGGTGCTCCCGTACAGGGGAGGTTATGGCGAAATTTTTCGAAAATTTAGGGTGTTAGCCAAATTTTTGAAAATTTGAAAAGTTCTTAGAAACTAAAAAGTTGAAGAACTTAAGCCATAATGAAAATAATGAAAGTTGAGTTGGTTTGTAAAACAACTTTCAGCTCCGTTCCTTTTCGGGGACGAAAAGATTTTAAGTGGGGGAGATTGTAATAACCCAGAAAATCCGAACCAATCTAAAATTTTTATTTTGGCAATTTTGATGAATTTTGAATATTTAAAATGAATTATTTTAAATAATAACGACGATAAATTTATTTTGAATAGAATTAGAAGGTATATATTTATTTGAATCGATGTTAGAATATAAATATTTATTTTTAATTATAAAAGGAACTGAAAACGGCGCGGTAGTTTGAAAATTCAATTTCAAATTTCAAATGAATGTATATGATTCAAAATAGACCGGATTTTAGCGAAACCAAAAATATTAGAATCTATTTACAAATATCTTTCCAATGAATCCGAAAAATCAAAATTTCATAGCGGGAATAAAAAGTTATGCCCAGTTGAAAATTTAGAATAGTCGCTATGGAATTTTTAGCCTTAAAAATGGAAATTTTGCAAACGACCTCTGTTTTCGACGAAACCACTTTTGTTGGATCCGGGATGTCAAGTTATTGCTAGATTCCTAAATTCACAATTTTTGAAATCAATATGTGAGCGTGGCGAAGTAAAACATGTTTTAACAGTTTTAGTCAATTTGGATCGACCAGAAAATAGGGGTGGGCGCAGTTCGGTTCAGTGCGGTTTGGAGCTCAAACCGCTTCCCCACCGCATCAAACGGTTAATCAAAAATACGAACCATTATACTAACCATTCAAACGGTTCGGTTTCGATGTAATATGGTCCGGTTTTGGTTTGGTTTGGTTTGAACCCGTATTAAATATGAAACAAGAGAATTACTTCCATCAGCAATCAATTTATGATTGTATGACGTTGTGTCACCTGAAGGTTAAAACACATAGTGTTGTCTTGAATTGATATAACTACAACATATGCTGAAAATTGAATATATATAGTTAAAATAAAAAGTTAGATAGGAATTTTTTTAATTTTTTATCATAACATTACCAGTATAGCTATGCGGTTCAGTTCGGTTTAATATGGTTTGACAATAATTCATACCGCAACCAAACCATATCGTTGCGGGTCGGTTCGGTTTGGGTTGTTAACTTTAGAAAGATAATATGGTGCGGTTTTCCGCACCGTTTATGCGGTCCGGTCTGGGCGGTTTCCGCATTGCAGTGCAGTTTATGCCCACCCCTACCAGAAAATGGCCAATTTTCGAACGGTGTCCAAATTTGATGAAATTAGTTTTGTTAGAACCGTATCGTCATTACGAAGCTAGAAAATATTTTTTGGGAATTTTTAGAGTCCATATGTGGCCCCGATAAATTGAAATGTGCGTTCAAATTCAATATATAGATTTATATTTTGATTTTGACGAAACCGATCGAAACAGCCAAATCAGCTTACCGGACATATCCCATTGCGTTCAGAATGGGGTTAAATGGCTAGAGGCGACAGTCGGTGAGTTCGATTTAGAGTTCAAAATAAAAAGTTACCTTTTTAGAATTAAAAATAATAAATTAATTAATAAGTCAAAACCCTTTTTCCCCTTTATCTCTCCTTTTCTCTTTCCATTCAGATCTGAAAGAGAAATTAAAATAAAAAAAATAAAAAACCTCCCGTTTCCCTACCCATCGCCACCACCCTCCGACGTCGCACTGCCAGCCTCCTCGATCACCCCCTCCTAACGCGTTCGAGCACCACCCCCCCCCCCCATAACCTACGACGCTACCATTGACGCGGCCACCCCACCTAGCCCCGCCACCCCCTGCGCCTTCACCAGCACGCCGGCGCCGCCCTACCCGCCACCAAAGACCAACCAACGAACTCCCCTCCCCTAATCCAATCAATGTAAGTTAATAATGTTTAGATTTTTAAGTTATGTTTAAATTTTTAAGTTAATGATGTTTAGATTTTTAAGTTTATAAAATTAGATTTATAAGTTTATAAATTTAGAATTTTTAACATAGAAAGTTTAGAATTTTTAACATAAAAAGTTTAGAATTTTTAACATAGAAAAGTTTAGATTTTTTATTCATGAAAAGCTTAGACTTTTAAGTAGGAAAAGTTTAGATTTTATTCATGAAGGGATTTGATTTTTAAATATATAAAAGATTTGATTTTTATATATATAAAAGATTTGATTTTTAAATATATAAAAGATTTGATTTTTAAATATATAAAAAAAATGATTTTGAAATATACAAAAGATATGATTTTTAGCTATGTAAAAATATAATTTTTAGAAGATAAAAATGTGATTTTTAAAATAAACATCATATTAAAAATGCGATTTTTATTATGAACAGCGGGAAAGGATTGCATTGGAATTTCGGGCATATCCAAGCCATTCAGAAATTCAGATATGAAATGGCGGAGTGGAACCCAAAGGTGAGAACTTCCCATTTTTAATTTATTTTCTAGTTGAAATATATACTAGGATGCAGATAGTGCTTAGCAGCACCCGACACCCGTCGTCCACAGACCATGGACGACTTGTTTGTTTGATTGATTGTGTTGTGAAAATTGATTGCGTGATGTGGAATGGAAATAAAATATTTTATAGTTAAAAATATAATTTTTAATGTGTTTATGAATAAAATAAATATTCATAAATAGATCGGACGATTTGTTTATGTACACTGATTTGACTGATATTGATTGGGATGATAAATTTTACACATCGCCCAACTGCACAAATAAAATTCATTATTTGTTGATTGAAACCCCACACGGGTATTGGGATGATATGTGACATGCACTAGTCCCAATAATTAGTTGTATGTTGATCGATTGTTTGATAGGCTGTTATAAGCATTAAATATTTATATTCAATACTTATGCAGTGTAGAATGCACTCTGGATGATGGCTAAATGCGTTTGATTGTTGTTGTATACCTGTTTGTACAAAATCCATGTAAATCAAATTATATGGTAATTGACTGTGTCTGATTCCAGTTCGGAAATGATGAATATTTTGAAATAATGAATATTTTAAAATAATATTCTGTAAAAGATCAAAATATAATTTCGATGTCCGATTTGGGATGGACACAAAAATATTTAAATATATAAAACCGTGTTGATTAGATTAACGCCATTTTGACGTGAACGATATTTATACTGATTTTATTCATTTTTATAATGAATACCGAAAAGGAATTGATTTCGAAATATAATGTTTTGAAAATATTATAATTTATATATTAATGATATGGAATATTCAATTTTGATTGGAAATTGAATATGAAGTTGAAATCGTTTTGAAAACGAATTTAAAAACGATTTACAAAATACGTTTTAAATGCAAATCGATGAAATATATATTATATATATTATATAATGGCCTGAATAGAATGCGCCGCGCTGCGGCAGTTCGCGAATTTCGACCATTGACTTCGAACGGAAATTACGGGAGATCTGACCGTCGGATTCTCCTAAAACTGGAACCGTTGGGTTCGTATCGAAAAGAGATATGAGAGTTTTGAAATCTAACGGTTGGATTTGGATTTATATCCAAATCAAATTTTGGAAAAGGTCGGTGTAAGTGCAGTTCGATGACCGTTTATGGAAATCGACTGTATGGGCCTTGATAAAATTATTAAAAATATCAATAATTTGTGTAAAATCATAATAAATGATTTGAAAAGATTTGGGATGAAAAATTCCACATTTGAAAAGATAAAAATATATTTTTGTCGAAATGAACTAGTTTTGAACTAGAATTATAATCCAATATTTTTAAATAAATAAATTATATTTGAAATGGTTTTAAAAATAACCACAATTTCCAATATATGAATAGGAATGGATTTGAATCGAAATTATCTTCGGAATACTTCAATATTGGATTCCGTGATTATACGGATATTGTGGTGGAATTTGGAAGATATATATATATATATATATCGTTATTCCAATACGGTATTTGTTGATTCCAGAATTTGATATTGAATATAAGCCAATATATTTTCTAGTCAGAGCCTTGTATTTAATATTAAATGTGATTTTGGGTTTGTCGTGAATGGTGTCTTCATTAACACTGTTCTTGAACCCAGTTGAGAAAAGGTTAAATCTTTTTATTTAGATTTAATGAAGTATACCAATTAATTGATATTTAATTGGAATGGAATTGAAATTGGTCTTTGGGTTTTCGTGAACGGTGTTTTAAATAACACTTGTTCTTTAATCCGATTAACAATGGAATAAGATTTTGGGTTGTCGTGAATGGTATCTTTAATAATACTGTTCTTAGACCCAATGGAGTTAAGAAAATCAGAAACTAACTGGAGATTAGTTAAGTTGAATGGTTTCCTGGGTATTGATCTGATGTTGGTTTCGACCTTCGCGGTTAATACTTAGGGAATAGTTCACTTGCTAATTTACGGTTAAAGGCTAGTGGAATGGAATGTGATTTTGGGTTTATCGTGAACCGTGTTTTAAAGGACATTGGTTCTTTAACCCAGTTAAAGACAGGATATGATTTCCCAAGTTAAACAATCGTTAATATTGATTTTTGGGAAGATTAAAACCAAGTGGAGTTTTAATGCATCTTTAATTAGATTGAAATTATATCCAAAGGAAGATTAAAGAATTTATCTTTGATAAAATTAATGGGAACCTTTCCCAAAGTATAAGGATATTTGAATAAAGGAATATTCTGGATTGGAATGAGGCGTATGTTGTGTTTTTATAACACTTGTTTATTATATACACGAGTTATTCAGAAAGACCGGGTTTATCCCATTCTGAATAACTGATTCGATGATGTGTCGAGGATGAAGACAGTGGTTGAAGACCGGAGGTCTTCACATCGTTTGGATGATTACTGATGTCTTGATTGGGTTGTACACCCAAGCCAAGGTAATAAGTGGTGATCGTCCAGGCGTACTTGGAGATCGATGGATATGCGAGGACCTCTCCCCTGTATTGGACATATGGAGGAGGAATAAGGTACCTCCAGTTTCGTTCAGACCCAGAATGAACTTGTAAATGGATATGTGTCTGAAATCGGATTTCATTCTGTGTGATTGATAGACATCAGTTGCATAGCGTGAATTTCCTGTGTGGCATGCTGAGATGCAAATGATCAAGGCTTCTATTGAAAAGCAGGGTCTTGTGGTTGATAATCATAGCACGACTTTAATACAATGTAGCTTTGTGTAGCGTTAATTCGCGAGCCTCACAACCTGGTGTGAACCAGAAACGGGAGAAGGATCCAGGGAGGGCATGTGTTTCCTTCTAGCTAGGAGTGGTGTCAGCGTTTTGCACGCCCTGACATTTTACTTATGTGGATGATGGATAGCGAGGCACCTCGGTTATATCGGTCGTTCCGGGGCCGATAGATTGGTCGGGAAAAGACCAGTTTACGCCCCATAGGACGGGGAAACGCATTGTTCAGGCATTTTAATCCACTCCGTGTGGACCAGCCATGTGGCTCCTAAGGGTCGATGCGTTCTGATCCTGAGACACGGGCTAGAGCGTCTCGAAGAGGTAAGGATGATCCCTTGCCTTGGTTCACAGATGGAAATCCAACTTCCAATATGACATTTTGCGATTTTGATTGTAGAGCCTGGTATGGCGACATAGTGGTATGGGGCACTTATGCCGTCTATGATTGATACTTATGATTGAAATTGTTTTGACACTATACACTTATAGTAATAATAAAACATGAAATTTTACGTACCAAGCATTCTTGGCTATTATAAGGTAAAAACTCTATCCTCCGGCTTGCGTTGCATTATGTGATGGGACCTGAGTCTTATAATAGCTTCATTGTTCTTTATTTAGCATTGCGATGTTGTTTTATGCACTGGTATTCTTGGGAGGAAACCCGTTTCGTGTTATACGGCATGATCCCTAGATTTACCTAACTTTAAAATAAAGATTAATAACTGTTTTACTTCTCACACCAGTCACATGACTGACCTGTAGTTTATTGTTTTAACCTAAACTCTGGGTGCCCTTATTTTTCCACACGGGTAGCTAGTAGTTGGGTTTTGCAGATTTATATTCACAGGATCCTGGTTTACAGCTAGAATGATATTCGGAAAGCTCTGTATCCGTATATTCTTTTCAATTGTGTTTTATATTATTTTCCACGGCATTATAACTTGTAAATCTCTGATACTTAGTAAATGTGTAATATTTATTCATACTCTGTATATTCTTGTATTCTGATGAAAAGTGTTGTAATAAGCAATGAAATGTTCTTCCGTTTGTGTTCTGATTCGTCGTGTCCTCAACTAAATCCGGGCTTTCCTTCACGGGGAAGTTCGGGTTGCTTCATTGAAGTTCAACTAATACACTCGCCCTCTTATCTATAACATTTTTAGAACTTACAAAATTTCCCTTCATCTATGCATAACTCACATCCAATACAGTACAGTTACACTGGTGCAAAATTATTAAAAAAAAAGAATAAATGATTGGGTGCACATTGTCGATGTGTAGAACTTTGGTTGACACCACGCTCTTGACCTTCAAGACAATTACAGTGTTATCAAGGAATTACGATTCAGCTTGAATTTTTTTATTCATTTTTGCACCAATTATGGGATGGACAATTTGGGACTAAACCATTATTATTGAAGTCAGGTAAAGTCCTTGGAATATGAAAGACCTTAAATATATTGTTTGATTAATCCACGTAGAGAAGACACTTTGGATTTTATGGGTAGTATCCGCTGAAAACCCTCACGAGACAACACTCGTCCTACTAGGGACACCTAGGGGTTTAATGGCTTGTTGCATACGCTAAATGCAATCGTGTTTCCTACGAAAGTGTGACATATCTTAGTTTAGATTATTCGAGGACGAATAAAAAGATAAATGTGGGGGTATTTGATATACACGTAAATGTGTATATTTTATCCTCTTATTTATCTTATTTTATATTTAAAATAATTAATACTGTGTATTTATAGTTGTGTTTTCAGATTATTTATGATGAATGGATTAATGCACTTAATTGTTGAAAAGCTTGAAGAATTGGTGTATGAAGAGTGTTGATTTTGAGAGCTAGAATAATGCTTTAAGAAATGTTGTTGTTCAACCACCTTCTGCCACATATTTTAATGATTCAATGCCTTTTCATAAAGATAGCTTGTCGCAGATGTTATGAAGTTCCTATTCATGCTCAAAACAATTGAATTTGATGTCATTTGATGCCCGCAAGCTATACCAATTGCAAATCCATTCACATTGCGTTCACATTAGCTCATTTGCAAGGCCTCTCATTCATGTTGCGTTCACGCTAGTTTATGTATTATTTTAGAAAAGGGATTTTGTCCCACATTGTGTAATTAGCCTCTTAGTCTTGGCCAATGCAACTATAAATACACTGTATCGCCTTCATTTGTAAACAAACTTAGTTTTATTCTGTAATTCTCTTCTTGGAATAAAACTCTTCTTCTCCCTTTCTCTGAGTTGTTATTTTATTTATGTTCATGTTATTTAGTTTCTTTTTCTCTTCTTATTTAGCTATGTCTAGCTAATCCCCTTTGGTTAGGGGGTGATGACGCTAATAGATATGATTCAACATGAATCACATAGCCAATAGATGAGGACTTTATACATGTAGATCTGGATCTGAATCAAGGGTTAGATCCGAAACTTCATATTCTGTGTCGTTTAAGAGCTATGCTCCTTCACAGGGTATATTCGTGTTCGATCTAACAATTATCAGATTTAGATCTAATTTTTGGGTTTTAGAAATTAATTAGTGAATATGTCCTGATAGTCTATGGTTGTTTAAGAGCTCGGCTCTTGCATAGGCTATACTTGTCGTTATTTACTTATTTGTTTCTAAGAACCTAATTATCGTTGATTCATGTGTGTGACAGAAACATGAATTAGATCTATATTTATTTGTTGGCTATTGATGAGTATGAATCCAATCTATGTCATTATCCCATAATTGCTTTTTCTTATTATATAAATCTCTCTTTTTATGTAATTGTTGTTATTTGCTATGTTTTCAATCAATCAAAATCATGGAATAACTTGATTGGATTTATTAGTAAAGTAATTTTTGGTCCTAGAGTTCGACACCCTCTACAACAATCCTTGTTGTTTAGGAAAGCCGAACGGATTTTATAGTTGTTTACAATTGTAAAATTTGTTCGCAAACAGAACCTCAGTATCTCTTCGGGAATCCCGTTTTTTAAACATATCCTGGCTAGTCTGTCATTATCAATCGTCGATTCGACCGAGTCTTTAGGCGATTCCAAGATAACTGCATCCCTGAATTCGTCGAGAGCACGTTTATCTCCTACCCTCCTTCTTCTTCTTCACCGAGAGAGACATCACCCACAGAAGATGCTTCACTATTATGAACTTCCATCTCGTAGTCTGGGCCTTCACTATTCCATCCTGAGTCTGAGGTGGAAGATACATCCTCGACAGGTGGATTCTCAGATGATCTGGAAGTGTCTCTCCTTTCTACTAGTCTAGATGAGCATCTTTCTGCCATGGTTGTTAAGCTATTGAAGAAGCAATAGTGGGAGTTAGAGTAAAGCTACCTGTGTTCCCCTGTTCATGTATGTGAGCTAAAGTGTACAAGTTTATATGCAATGACATGAGATAACTGAGTAAAGAAATGCAGTGCAAAGATGAACAATGCAGTTATGCATTTATAAGCAGTCCAAAAGTTAAGTCAGAGAGGCTCTATCCTAATTATCCATAGAGGTATAAGTCACATTTAGTATTGGTTGAGTTGATTATAGCATAATTGTGTTTCAAGGTACAACATGGAGGATCGGATCGGTTATGCAGTGTTGATCCGGATCGGGTCAGAGCATACATTTCTTAAGCAAGATGGGCCAGACAAGACATACTTGAGGCGGATCGGTTCGGAGCTCTAAAATGGGTCATATTGGATCGGTTCGGACAAACAATAAAGAGGATGGAACCAGCTATGGGATGGAAAACCCGTTCGGATCGGCTAACACCAGATCGAATCGATCTATCAACCCCTCTGAAAGCCAAGACCTATCCACCCTGCCCATTATCATCTCTCCCGATCCGATCTGATGGTGTGTACCCTATCCCAAGCACCCTGATGACAACTGATCCACCTCCCACCGATCCCGTTCCTCTTTTTATTCTCCTTCTTCATCTTCTCCATTCCTTCATCAACGCCAAGCCCACCTCCTTTCAGAAGCTCACTCATTTCCATAAACTCCTCCACAATGAAACACCTATGGACCCATATGTCTAACTCTGACTCTGACCTCCTCCACAGCCATCTCGAGGTGGCGACGTGACCACTAACGATGATGGTGAGGGGATAGGAGACGACGCGCTGAATTTGATGTGATGGCAAGCGAGATCTTTTAAATTACCCCAAAACCCAAACTAGATTCAGTTGAAACAGAACTAAATAGAGATTAGAACCCCACCTGTTAATTCGAATTAAAGATTGAAGGAAATTGCAAAATTTGGGGGTTAGGGTTTTTGCAGAGTGACGGAGAAGAGAGCAAATTTAAGTAAAGAGAAAGGAGGATTTTAGCAAATTTATATAGAGTAAAGGGGCTTTCCGCATTCCCTGTGGGCCCCTAGTGATTGGGCCGACCCACTGGAGGAGAAGCCTGCACCCCATTAGCCTTGTGACGCTACACGAGCTAATTCCAAGCCGAACCGGATGAATGTGATATCCAAGAAACAAGTCAACATGCAAGACCAACTCAAAAGGCGATGTAGCAAACTAATAAGTATATATCATAAGAGTTTACCTGAAATAGCCACTCAGACATCAAGCAAAGTTCTCAAAGTTATTCTAAGCAGCGGAAACAATTTGCAGATTAAATCGTATATATATAGACGACAAGAGATGTGACTTGATGAAGCGACGCGTCTTTACAAGCGAATAGAAGCAACTATTCAGTGATTTTAATTTAGTAATCAATGGATAGACAATTTCGAAGCACACTCTATTTTTAATAGAAGCGCACTTTGAGGGGGCAAAATGTTAGCCTACTTTGTGAACTAGGCTACAAAGTCAGAATACCAAATTATGAAGGATGTTGACTAGAAAATTATGCACTTGAAGCCCAGATCGGATCTGATATATTTGGCTAATCCAAAACAGTGAAGAGCAGAAAGCAGAAGCGTTCAGATAGAATTGGACCGGATCGGATGCACCGATCCGCACCTCCCCTTCAGCATGTATCCGATCCGAAGGAAAGCAGCACCAATTACAGCGCATGGTCCCTAGAAATATGGAGCGGTTATACAACCACTCTGCCCACGTTCTCCCACTATCCTGATGCGCTGTCGCCATCTAGTTCTCTCCGAACCCGACTTTCATGGGATGAGTGCCACGTACATCCGAACCGGATCCATTACAGGGGGATTTTCCACCTATAAATACACCTCCAAGGCTCATTTGGAAGGATCTTTTGGCATTTTCAGAGCTCGTACTCCTTCACAAACCAAATTTCGTCAAGATACTCAGATTACAATCATCTTTTAAAGTACATTTTAGAAGAGATTAAGTGAATTCATGCATTGTATGAGTGAAATTGAGTGAGAACCAAAATTGTATTTGCATTCAAGTCATCAATTCAAAGAGCAGAAAGTGGACGTATGCTCTTTAACGCCGAACCACTATAAATTGAGTGTTTCTTCTGTGTTTTTGATTTCATTTCATTAGTGTTATTTCTGATTTGGGTGTTAGAGCCATTTTTGGATCTAACAGGAATAAAAACTGTCATTCCCTTATCGAAAATGATTTCAATTTTATATTTTTAAATTCAAACTTGAGTTTAAAATTATCTTCTAATAATTAATTCACTACAATTATAACATCATTTATAAATTTACTTGTTTTATATTTTAAAACAAGTTCTATACAAATCTATTTAAAACCTAATTCTTTCTTTGGAATATTTTATTATTTTAACTTATATATAAATACGGAATCTATTTTCATAATTTATTTCAGTTTCTACCTAATACAATTTATATATCTTATTTGGGAATAATTTATTTTGTAAATCCGATACAGTCGAATTCAAACATAAATCCTATGGATTTATTAAATTTCATTTCCATTCTGAACATCGGAATAAATTTCATTATTTACTATTTAAATGATTTTTCAATCCTCACTTTTAAATTAACATTTGAATTTAAATATTCCTATTACCCAAATGTTAATTTATTTCCCTTCATTTATAAACATCGTTTATAAATTCATTTCAATTCCCCACATTATCCAATTAAAATTTATTCCATTTAATTTATAAATATCGTTTATAAATTTAATACTTGTTTTTATTTCTTATCCATTCAAAATTAAAAATCTATTTTAGAAAATAGATTTTCCATTTTTAATCTCAAAATCCCTTTTTCCGATATTTTTATATATCAATATTTAGACCCATTGATATTTAAACATCCAAAACCAACCAATTATAAATCATAGATTTTTATACACATCATATATGAATATATATATATATATATATATATGAAAACAAACAAATAATAATATTTTTGAGGAATCCAGTTGGATCTCTCCAACCTGTTTTTCCTGCATTCACAGAAGTTAGCCAACATAAATAATACCCATCCTGCTTTAAGGAAGGATATCGCGGTATAGAAGGTCATCCACTATCATATTGTGGGGCGTATAGGGTCATCCGCTAATGGTACTGCGGGCATCCGCTAATGGTATTGCGGGAACTATCCTATCATCAATATATATATATAATAACCACAAACACCAATCCTAAATAACTAATATATATTTACAATAGCCGCAATAATATTTCGATGCATGCAAACAACCAATGAACAATTATTTTTAACTAATAAAATAATTATAAATAATATCTGCGTGAGATTTACTCACCGTGATTTTATTGTTTACATTCGATTCATTCTGAGTCCAGTCAATTCAAAAAATTCCTAAGCGAATTCCATATCCCGTTAAGAGTCCAACATGACCGACTTCTTGAATTTGGACCTCGTATACGTATGTAACATATATTATTTAAGCTAACAATTTTAAATAATAAAATTAGTTATTTAATTATGGTATTTAACCATTTAAATTATACAAATTTACTAACTACCATTTTAGTTAAATTACCTTAATCATGTTGAAATCTTTTCTTCCCAAACCCCTTTACAGCAACCCAAACTGTCAAACACCCTGTACTTCTACCAGCCAGTCTTCCTTCACTTCGACAGTCATCTCCATCTACTATCCCCAAAGTCAACAGACCCTACTGCCTCCACCAGTTCAGCTCACTTAGCCTTTCACTGTCCAGACTTCAATTCGACAGTCCATTTGCCTGCATCCGAATCCCCAAAAACCCCAGACTGAACTGCCTATACGTTACAGCTGAACTCCAACATCTTACTGCAAAAGCCAATAAAACTTGTTCGAGCACCACTTCAGATTGAACTTCACCTCATTTTCCCTTTCAATTCAACCCCATTATCATTTGTCAACTATGGTCCTCATGTTCACCATTTGACATCACATATCGCACTGTCACAGTATCCAGTCCACACAATTGAACCTTGCACAAAATCCACAAATTCGAACTACTCAACAACCAATAAATCGAACTACACCAAAATCCCATCGTAACTTTAGCAACCTGTTGTAAAATCCCGCAAATTTAGATCGTTTAATTATTGAATTGATTGAATTTAATCCTTGAATTTAAATGGTTTGAAGATAAATTTAGGATATTATTAATAAACGATTTCAAATTTATTTCTAATAAACAGCAATTTATGATTAGATGAATGATGATTTATTACAATGGAAACAATTATTAAATTTTGTGGAATTATTAACTTTGATGTATTATTTATAAAAGGAAAGATAGTTGTCAATCGTGAAATAATAACCGTAATAATATTGAAATGGTTGGCGTTAGAATTTAAATTCAAACTTTAATTCCATACATGAAAATACATATGTTTGTTTAATTTAATTAAATTTAAATTAAACAATAATAATGGAAGTTTCAACGATTTTAAAAACATACGATTTAAATGGTGCATTTACTCAAAATATTATTTAAAATTTTGCAGTCAAATTTAATTATGAAAATTTGATATTAGGAATACGTGCAATTTAATATAGCAATGAAGGAATTTTCGTAGTAATGTACAAAAGTTCGTTTCGTTTGTAATATAGAGAAAATTTTAAATAAGTTAGATCATTACCAATAAATTGAATTTAATATAGCAATTGAAATGGTAAACATTTTGATTGGAAACGTCACACCTAGTTCGAACCAGTAATATAAGTCTATGGTTTCTTCGAAATTAATGTCGTCCCTTTCTCTGAATCTAGTCACGTTCGTTTGTTTAATAAATGAAATAAAGGAAAGTGAATAATTTGATTTACCTACCATTTTTTCTACGTTCTTTTTCTAATCCTTGCAAAATTATATATAGTAAAGCAATATGTCTTTCCTGATCCATTTCAAATCTACTGCCTCTCTCCTATTTTATCTATTCTGCCTTTTTCCTCATTATATTAGATCTAGATCCAACAAAAACAATCCAAATTGTTTTCCCAATTTAGAAATAATGGCTCTATCCTCCGAAATAATCGATCTGCTTCGCCTTCCACCGAAATCGCCTTGACCTTGTCCCATCGCTTCCTCCTCGGATGATTCAGCGTCCGCCTTCAACACCTGGAGCCACCGCCACTTTGCTCCACCATGGTCCGCCTCTTCTCAAAGTCTGAATCCCTCCTGTCGCTCGAAACAGCCACCATGTCACCAAATGGAAGCGCCGCCGCCTATCTCTGCTCACCAACGCCACTACGCCGAAGCTCTGTCCAATGCCGCCTGCTGCACCCATAATGATTGCTAAGTCCTTTTTCTCCACTAACCAATTGTAAGTACTCTTACGATTAAAATTATTTCAAGCGTACGACTTCGGTTTTACACTGATATTATTAATTTATCAGTTGTCTTTGGCTGTCTTGAATTGATTTATCAATGCATGTTATTTTTATTGTTATGTTTTCAAATTTGTAAATGGAAAAAGTTTTGATGCAAGGGTACGGTAATGATGTATCGGATCTGTATTGACAATTTGTGAATATTTTGGTTAGACTAATTCATTCAATGGTTTACTCTTGAATACGAGCATCAACATAACGAATGTCCTTATCTGAAACATTTTAGTGGTCATGTTAGCATCATACTCATGTAAAGGATATGACTCGTGAACTAAAACCATTTATCCCTTGATATTTTCACCTCTTCTTTGTGTGTTAGCATCATACCCATTTTGTTAGAATGTGAATCAGGATTTCAAATAAATTCCTAAGGATAACTCTTGGTGTCTACAAAATATAGTATAATGGAAAAAGAAAGCAAACAGCGTGCTTTAGTCATTTGATGTTGATTTACCGTGAGATTTCTAAACCGATGGAAATTAAATAAACCATTTGCTGTGAAAAGTCACAAACTTTTGCATTTCATGTCTAACATAAATTGCACGTGTTTATTAAATACACATGCATACCGGAGTCTGGTGGTGCATTCATTTATATTTTGGGCGAACGGGTTCCTTTAAGATTAACATATGAAATAATACCCTGTTCCTTGCACTTGAAACCCTCGCTCATTTTGCATGTCGCGTGCATGTCTTATTATTCATGTCTGCCTAGTCAAGTTGCATTGTTTCTTCCAGAACTCTTTGCCCATGGAATTTACTCCGCATACATGCTACACTTGAAATTTCCATGCACGTCCCACTTTTGGTTACCATGCATTTTTTATATGAACACATGCTTGGAAAATATGTGCACACTTGTACTTTGTCTTCATGTTAGCTTGCTATTTCACTTGACTATATACTGTTGCTATTTGGGGTTACTGCCATTGCATATATTTGAACTAGGTGATTTTCTTATGCCTCTACTTTTCATGCTCACCCTTAACTCAAGTTGTTGCCTGCCATTTATTACTTCACTTGATGTTTAATTATGTCGTGTGTCCCTTTCATCGTGACCATAAAAATAATTACTATAGCATTTTGCTACACCCGCTTCCTACTATTTGGAAATAGATGTATGCCACATTGGATGCCATGTTTGTTCCATTTATTTTTGGCAGTTCACTAAATTGGTATACTCAAGTTATTTAATATATTATTAGGAAATATACTGATTATATATATGTGTTTATCGAAGTGTACTAACTTGAAATAAGTTTAATTCTGACTCGGGTGTTTTGGGTTTTGCATGGAATGCTCAGGTCAGGTCCTAAGTGTTCCAGATTTAAAGATTCAACGCAAAATTGGAGAGGAATGTGAAGACGCATACGGCGCACACTCGTCAAAACTGTAAAAAAAAATTATGGATGTATATATATTTAATATTTTCCGCTGTACAAATTTTGTAAAAAAAACTCTAATATTATTGTATAAAATTTATTTCCACTGCAAACTATTTATTTTGTGATTCTGTGTTATTATGTTTAAACCTGCTATGCTAAATAACTAACCGTCGTTTTGAACGTTCTGAGTTGTTTTAATTACCGACTTGAAGCGGTCGAAAAGGTAGGTTGTTACAAGTGGTATCAGAGCTTTGGTTCATACAAAGCTTAGCTTATCAAGTTTAAAAGCTCATTAGAGATAGAGTAGCAATACTCTAGAATGAGTGGAATTATCACCAGAATCATTGTAAAGAGAGCGTATTTTGAAATTATAAATTATTTTGAAATTTAATAAATAATTTTGAAAAGCGTAATTATTTTGAAATATAATCTTTGACTAGAGTTTTGTGTATTTAATCGACGTCGAAGTTGGACTGTCAAGTATGTATGGATTTTGAATATACGCCTAGCTAATGTATATACAAAGTCCAATATATACGAGACTCATATAGAATCACATTCTAGTCGCTTGGAAATAATTCTGGGGATGATTGCAAAATCACTAGTATTCATTTTCGAGTTTCAAAAATGGGATGACTGTATGGTTCTGATTTAAACATCGAGAAATACTTGAACCCGATTAGATAAGGATGTTTGGATAAAATTAAATAAAATGGCTTGATAAATTAATATAAACTGAAATAGATAAGCGAAATTTAAATAAGCGACATATTAAATATTTTGTAAAGTATAAATTGAAATTGCAAATGAATTGCGATGAAATTGGGAAAAATTTGAATAAAGATTCAAATAGAAATGAATGTCTAAAAATATAATTTTTCCATTTCACTTGTTTGATTTGTTAGCCTTAACCTGCCATTATCGTTCGCCTATCGTTCAAACCATTCGTGCTTAAATTTTTGAAACTGTCCAAATCTTATCCCGATCCTTTGAATTGCTTTAATAAAATCTATGGACAAGTTGAAATTTGAAAATTGGTTTAAAACAAAGAACATGGAATGAATGAAAAATCAAACTTCAAATGAAATTTTAAAATGAGAAATTTGGGTTGTGATCTAACTTGAACACTTAGTTCAAACTGAAAGGTTTTCAATTAACTAAACTTGAGTTTTATTACGACATTGAAATCGAGGTTAGCTAAATTTTGTAATGGTCGGGAAATTTAGTTCGGATTGGAATATTTCCCAAAAATAGTATTTATTTTATAACTATTATATGTTTTATTAGTGTTTTATGTGAACTAAAGTATAACTTTTATCTATCTTATTTAATTATTCTCTACCAAATCTATTTTGATTTTCGAACTATTCTGCAAACTATTTTGTATTAAAATATATTTAATTTATTCAAACCTATTTGTCAAACCTATTTAATTTACTTAAACTATTTTATATCATAACTTATCTAATTTATTCAAATTCTATTTTTCTAAAGACTTATTTATTCGAACCTATTTGATTTCAAACTTACTATTTTAAAACTAATTTGAGATAAATTATTTATTCCCGATCCGAGCAATTTGGTCCAAAGTAATTGAATGTTAAGATTCAACTGAATAATGATATTTTGTGATGTGTAACCTAAATTAAATGTGATTTTTGAAATTTGATTAATTTGTGAATATGAACTAGATTTGAAATGAAATTGAATATTCGAATCAATTGTGAAATCAAAACTAAATTGGTATTGAAATGGAATTTCGTGAAATCTTATATAATGGAATTAATATAAGAATGATATGTTGAAACGTGATTTGGACAGAAAATCTTATGAATATTGATATTTATGTAAGTGTGATATATGCGAAACGTGAAATGAAGTATTATACATATAGTATGTATGTTTGAAATGAAGATATGGAAATAACATTTATAAATGAAACTTATTTCATGGAATTGAGAAATCTTATAGATAACTATGTAAGTACGTTGAACTCGAAATTACGACTTGATAAAACGGAATTCGTACGAGTTATGTTGATATTTACCTGTTAAGTTATATGGAAAATGATTTATGAGAGAGATTTGAAAATATCAAGAACGAATGTTATTCGAACATGAAACAAAATTCAAACGGTAAATTCTAAAATGTTTGAATTTGGAAATTGATAATCTTATATTTATATAAGTGTGGAAATGAAATAGTTTTGAAAGCTATGACTATTAAAATTTTTGAATTCGGAAAAGATTCGATATTGAACAATTTGATTCTTATATAAAATTGGAAGTTATATAAGTATGTGGTGAATTTGATATTACTGATTTGAACGAATCCCGATTGGAAAGGAAGAAAAACTTTTGTAAATGGAATTTTATATAAGCACGATATATGCGATGTACGAAATGAAAAATACTATATGTAGTATTATCTGTTTTGAAGTCAAAGATATGGAAAGTACTTTCTATCAAAAATCGTGATCCTACTTGATAGGGGTGCGTTGGAACTCCATACGGGGCGTCCATCGGAAATCGGGGTCCTACTCTGTAGGAACACGTACTGGAATCCCACTCGGTGGGGTCACTTTGATTTGTTTATATTCACTTGATGTTTCATAGCTTAATTCGAGGGGCAAGATGCCTACAGTTACAAGCGATTCCACTGGGATAGTGGCGTAACCGCTGCGTAACTACGATCTATAACCATAGCAAAATTCGAGGGGCAAGATGCCTATAGTTACAAGCGATTCCACTGCGATAGTGGTGTAACCGCTGCGTAACTGTGATCTATGGCAACAACCATGGAGAAATTCAATGGGTGCGATACCTACGGGCACAGCGATTCTACTGGGATAGTAGCGTAACCGCCGCGTGTTCGCGATCCATGGGGGAATGTATTTTCCATATCTATTTTAAAAGTTTTAAGTATTTTCACTGAAAGTCCAAGTATATTGAGCACTTGGAGATTTTTAGTCGTGCGTCTGATCAACGTATGTCTAAAACTTTTAAGAACGAAAATAAACTTGTTAAGCCTTGGAGTTATAAAGTAATTTTGACGTTAATTAACAAATTAATGACATAAAAATTTAACATTGTATCACCTCAACATAGTAAAATAAGAAAGAGATTTTAAATGTTTTGCAAGTTCACAGCTTTGAAATAAATCAAAATACTAATTTTCGTCTCCAGAAAGGAAAAAAACTAATGGAATGAATATGTAGTTAAACATAAATCATTCTATTCGCATAACAATTTTGATTTAGTTTGAATATAAAATGTTGATTCTAAACATAATTGTTTGCTCAATTTTCGACGATGAATTTCTAAAAAGAATTTTGATATTAATCTGAAATTCTCTATTAAAACTTATTGCTATGCAAGGAGAATAGAAGTTTCTTGTCAAGAAGTCAAATTTAAAGTTCGTACTAGAGTGATCGGGTTATCAATAATAATTGAAGCATAATTTTGTATTTAAACCAGCAATTGAGGTTGATAAGAGAATGAATTATATATTGTTAAATTACTAGTTCTTTACTATGTTCCTTTTCGAGGAAGAAAAGTTCTGAGTGGGGGAGAATGTAACATCCTGCAAATTTAGATTGTTTAATTATATAATTAATTGAATTTAATCCTTGAATTTAAAATGGTTTGAAAATAAATTTAGGATATTATTAATAAACGAATTCAAATTTATTTCTAATACACAGCAATTTATGATTAGATGAATGATGATTTATTACAATGGAAACAATTATTAAATTTTGTGGAATTATTAACTTTGATGTATAATTTATAAAAGGAAAGAGAGTTGTCAATCGTGAAATAATAACCGTAATAATATTGAAATGGTTGGCGTTAGAATTTAAATTCAAACTTTAATTTCGTACATGAAAATACATATGTTTGTTTAATTTAATTAAATTTAAATTAAACAATAATAATGGAAGTTTCAACGATTTTAATAATGTACAATTTAAATGGTGCAGTTACTCGAAATATTATGTAAAATTTTGCAGTCAAATTTAATTACGAAAATTTGATATTAGGAATACGTGCAATTTAATATAGCAATGAAGGAATTTTTGTAGTAATGTACAAAAGTTCGTTTCGTTTGTAATACAAAGAAAATTTTAAATAAGTTAGATCATTACCAATAAATTGAATTTAATTTAGCAATTGAAACGGTAAACATTTTGATTGGAAACGTCACACCTAGTTTGAACCAGTTATATAAGTGTATGGTATCTTCGAAATTAATGTCGTCCCTTTCTCTGAATCCAGTCACATTCGTTTGTTTAATAAATAAAATTAAGGAAAGTGAATCATTTGATTTACCTACCTTTTTCTCTACGTTCTTTTTGTATTCCTTGCAATATTATATATAGAAAAGAAATATGTCTTTCCTGATCCATTTCAAGTCTACTGTCTCTCTCCTATTTTATCTCTTCTGCCTTTTTCCTTATTAGATTAGATCCAGATCCAGAAAAAAAAATCCAAATCGTTTTCCCAATTCAGAAATAATGGCACCATCCTCCAAAATAATCGATCCGCTATGCCTTCCACCGAAATCGCCTTGACCTTGTCCCATCGCTTTATGACGACCCCAAACCCCGTACGGACGGAGACAAGGGTAATCTTTGGAATATAACACAGAAACAGATAATAGCAGAACAGAATTAAATAAATACATCAGATAATGAACAATAGAATATACTGGATAAATGTAATCATCAGAGTTACACAGTATACAGGATCATACTTAGTACAAATACAGTTCAGCTATACATAAATGTCTACAACGGAAACAAACAAAATATGTACAATAGGAGCTGAACAGCATAAAAAGAGATAAATGATAGAATCCATCTTCAGCTCCAGCTATCCGGATAAAGCCTGCTGAACCTGAATACAAGGCTGCCCGTGTAGAAAAAGGGCACCCGAGTTTGAAAGTGAAACAAACTACGAGTCAGTCATGGGACTGGTATGAGAAATCTACTCAACACATTTATAATATGGCTAATCACAGGACCACGCCACTTTCGTGGAACGGGTTTACTCCATTGGATTGCCAGTGCTTTAAAAACAAATCTTTCTTTTAAACATCGCAATGCTTTTTAAAAAAATGAAGCCATTATAAGACTCAGTTCCCATCACACAATGCAACACAAACCGGAGGATAGAGTCTTTACCTTATAACGGCCAAAATATGCTTGATACGAATAAAACAAAGGCATTTGATATTATTGCTAGTGTTTATATGTTTGAAAACAATTTCAAATCATAACTATCAATCATAGACGGCATTAATGCCCCATACCACTATGTCCCATATATAGGTATGCAATCAAAATCGTACAGTCACGTATTTGGAAATTGGATTTCCGTCATGAACCAAGGCAAAAGATAGTCCTTACCGAATTCGAGACGCTCTAGCCCGTGTCTCAGGATCAGAGCTCGAGTGACCCTAGGATCGTCAGGGCCGGTCCACCGACGTGGATTAAAATACCTGAACACTGCGTTTCTCCGCCCTATGGGGCGTCAATGAGCGAACGACTGACTCCATCGGACCCGGATCGTCCGATCTAACCGAGGCGCCTCGCAACAGTAACAACCACATAAGTCAAAATCGTCAGGGCGTGTAAAACCACTGATGCCACTTCTAACTAGAAAGAAACGCAGGTCCTCCCTGATGTCCTCTCCCATTTCTGGTTCATACTGGTGTGTGAGGCTCGCGATTTCACGTTATACACAAAGCTATGCCACACAGGCGTTGCTTTGATCATCACCACAAGACTTTGCTTTTCAACAGAAGCCCTGATCATTTGCCTCTTAGGCATGCTACACTAGCAATTCATGCCATGCGACTGATGTCCATCGATATACAACCTCTGAGCTCGTGCGTTTCAGAGAAGGGCGTTAACCAAAAGAATAAATTCTCCACCGCCAAACAGATGTATATTTAGCAGAGATCAATCAACACAGAATAAAATCCAATGTCAGACACACAGTCCATTTACAAGTTTGTTCTGGGTCTGAACGAAACTGGAGGCACTATGTACCTCGCAAACCCATCGATCACCACCTACGTCTGGACGATCACCACTCATTATCCATATTTCGGGATGCCTCCCAATCAGGACCTCGGTTACCATCCAAACGAGGTGAAGATCTCCGGTCTTCGACAACCGTCTTCATCTTCGATTTCTTATCGTCGACTCAGTTATTCATAATGGGATAAACCCGGTCTTTCTGAACAACTCGCGTATATAATAAACAAGTGCAACACTAACATACATACGCATCATTTCAATTCATTAGTCACTAACTGTCAATCAGTAAGAGAACGATTTCCCAAATATTAACCCCGAAGGCCGAAACCAACATCAGATCAAACACCCAAGAAACCATTTGACTTAGCCAACCTTCAGTTAATTTCTAAATCACATCCATATTGTTTATAATATCTTATAACGGTTTATCCCTATTTTTATTTATTTTAAAAAAGCCATTTTATTCAAAACGACGCTTCGGGCCATAACGCGACCGTGGCACTGTTTTTCTTCAGATTTGATTTACACATATCTGAAAATCTAACCGTTGGATCTTCTCAAAATTTACATCATTAGAAATATCTTTTCAAAATGATTCCAATGGTTCCAGTTTCGGGAAAATCCGACGGTCGGATCTCCCGGTATAATCGTTTGAAATTTCGATTTCAAAATACGAACTGCAGCATCGCTATTCGATTATATATATATATATATATATATATATATATATATATAATAGGAATACTTGGATTTGAAGCTTTTGAATTTACCAAACCACCCCCGTAGGGAACAATTATAACGTGAGGGCATAAATGTCAACTTTGAAACCCACGTCCTTCGTTTCACGTTTTTACCCACTGCCCCAAAACAAAACACCACTATTTCCACTCGATTTTTTCCCAAATCCACTTTTCATTCTTCTTCGTCTGTTCCTTCTCCTTCATCCAAAACTCAGATCTACACTCACCTCTACTCAGCCCTAAACGTTATTGCCTCATTTTTTTTTCTATTTTAGATCTCCGTTTTCCTCACGTTCTCCTTCTTCACGTTCTCATACCCGTTCCGAAAAATTTCGTATCCATCCACCCAATTAGTGTTCTGAAAAGGCTACAAAATCATGGACCCCCATTACCTCACTCCGACATGAAAAGCGCGCGAGATCTGAAATTGAAGCAGGGCAGTTTCCAATTTGGTACGTTTCATCTTTCAGCTGATATGTAAATGAGTTGTTTCAATTTGTTACTTTATTAGTTCTTTGAAGGTTTTATTGCAGTTTATGTTGAAGAAAAGTTTATTTTGATTCAGTTTGTTAACAGCCTATGATATATTCATGGTTAAAGTTTCGTGCGATTTGTTAGATTCGGTTTGTTATCATGCCCGACGCTGTTAAATTTTCGGCTCGAAGCATCGGAAGCCTCGGAGAAAGACAGAAGCCACAGTTGAACGGTACAAAAATATATTTTGAAATTGTTCCAGTTTCATAAATTTTTCATGTTTTGACAGTCGTTTTGGTCGGGATATTGTTTTATGTGTTCTTGATAACCATGGATAAGATTCAGCAGTATTCTCACATCAAATGCCAATTTATTGATTGCGCCAGCATATACTTGAGCGGAAAACTTGGTAACTGTATTAAGACTCATGGCCTCATTGATTTAGTTAATTTTCTGTATTGTACTTCAAAATTGTGTACATGATCGAGCATCGTTGTTAATCCAAATGAAGCTTTTTAGAGTTACAAGAATACTCCTATACCATTTAACAAAAATTAAGGATATTTCTGTTGATTTATTCCACCATTTTCTTGAAGCCATGTTCAACATAAGCAAAAACCCCTTCACATCCCTCATTTTGAGGCTTTCTTTTTTCCTTTTCTCCTTACATTATAATTTTCTACCACTATCTTTGTCAGCCTCTTAGTTTCCATTTTACCCTTTACATGTGCAGGGGGTAATAGCTACAGCAGATCAATTTGTGAAAAGCTATTGCGATGACTTACAAATGGACAAAACATTGAAGGCAGGAATGAACAATGATTATTACAACAGTGATTTAAAAATCGCACTTGCGGCTTATTGTTAGTTCATATTTTGACTTCGCTCCTTCCGTTTGTCATAATTTTATGGTTAGCTTTTCAAATTACTTCGATTATTCAAGTTTTAAAATTTACATGCAAACTATTGTTGCTAATTGTACAATCTGCAAAAATCAAGTTAAAGACGTAAGTAAATTTTTATACGTGCTGGGTTAATATGCAAAACCATCTTTTACATTTATTCTGTAAATTATTCTTTTAGTTTTTTTATCAATGTCGGGAGCTATGGGTATGCACTTCAAGTAAAATGTTGTTTTCGTGCATGAGATCCATTTTTATCCATGGTTTTTTCATAGGCTAAAGTTTATGTGTTAATGTTTTGGGTAAACTAATCAATATCAAAAAATTAAGTTGCTAATGTTTTGGTATTAAACAAGAGACATCAAAACATCTAGACTAAAATTTGATGCTGCAAGGAACTCTAGCCAACGTTGCTGCCTCAGATTCAAGTCCTTCTGGGTGAACAGATACTTTAACGACTGGTGATCTGTAAATAGTTCAAATCTCTCACCCAGAAGATAGTGTCTCCAGATTTTCAAGGCGAATACTATAGCCAATAACTCAAGATCATGATTTATATAGTTTTTCTCATGCGGCTTCAGCTGACGGCTAGCATAAGCAATCACTTGACCTCTTTGCATTAACACTGCGCCAAGGCCTTCTCTAGAAGCATCAGTCCAGACTTTCAAATCCTGATTGCCATCGATGATGGTTAACACTGGAGCTGTCGTTAATCTTAACTTTAGCTCTTCGAAAGGCTCCTCACTTTCTGGAGTCCATTTGAACTTAGAGTGCTTCTTCGTAAGCTTCGTTAAATGACCAGATATCTTCGAAAAGTTTTTAATGAACATCCGGTAATAGCTAGCCAATCCGAGAAAACTGCGGACTTCAGTAGGGGTACTGGGCTGTTTCCAATTCTGAATAGCTATGATTTTGCTTAGATCCACAGCAATTCCTTCTTTCGATACAACGTGGCCCAGAAATTTGACTTCTTCTTGCCAGAATATACATTTGGATAACTTTGCTTTCAATACATTCCTTCTGAGGATTTCTAACACTTGTTCCAAATTTTTTTCGTGCTCGCTTTCTGACTTAGAGAAGATAAGGATATCATCGATGAAAACCAGAACAAATTTATTCAATATTCCTCTGAATACTCTGTTCATCAGATCGACGAAATAGGCTGGAACGTTACATAAGCCGAATGGCATTACTAACCACTCGTAGAATAAATCTGGACCTCTGAATGCTGTCAAAGGAACACACTCCTCGGCGATACGAAGTTGATGGAAACCTGTAGCTAGGTCCATTCGTGAAAATACTTGTGCGCCATTTAATCGATCCAACAAATCATCAATCCGTGGCAATGGATATTTATTCTTCATGGTCTGTTTGTTTAAATCACGATAATCCACACATAGCCGTAGAGTACCATCTGATTTTGGGACAAACACCACTGCTGCACCCCAATCAGAGAAACTGGGCCTGATCAGACTCTTCCATACTAGCTGTCGTGTTTGATTGTCTAATTCCTCTTTCTCTTTCAAGGACATTCTTCGAATAGCGTGAACTACCGGCCTTGCATTCGGAATTAAAGTTGTTTTGAAATCCATTTCTCTCTGCAGAGGTAAGCGAACAACTTCCTCAAACACATCCGCATAGTTCTTGACGACAGGAATGTCTTTCACTAGGTCGGGAATATTCTCTGTGATTTCAGGGATATGTTCTATTTGGGCTGGAGAAACATCGAGAGCTTCCCAGAAGTCTTTTCTATTAGCATTCTGACCTTCACAGGGAATGGTTATATAATCACCTGATTTAATCTTCGCCTTTACGACTCTGTCGGTGCATTTAACTTCAGCCTCATATTTGGTCAACCAGTCTAACTCCAAGATAAGATCAAACTCTTTAAAATTCATGACGACCGCGATGGTAGGAAACCGATAACGATGGAAAGAAACCGGCACTCCACAAACCGGATTCTGGACAGTCATTGGTTCCTTGAGCCTTTTCAAATTCAAATCCAGTTTCTTAGCTGCATCCTTTGCAATGAAGCTTCGTGACGCGCCTGTGTCAAACAGTACTTTAACTGGAATATCTTTGACAGTTAGCGTGCCTTCTAAAACATCGGCCCTTTCTTGACTAGTTGAGGGCTCAGAAGTTTCTGCTACTTCATTTATATGTACTGCTTCAGATTTCTTTGAGAGTTGGCACTCCCATGCAATATGACCTGCTTGGCGGCACTTATGGCATCTCCTTTCCCCATGTGGGTTCTTTTGTTTCATAGTGCGCTTATATCCACTCTTGATCTGTTTCTCTAAAGATCTGCAACTTATCGAGAAATGTCCTCGCCTATTGCAGTTATTGCATACGGCGGTCGTTACGGGTTCTTTCTCAGCTCTGGCCCTTTTCCTCTTGGCACTGGGCTTCTTATTGACCTCAGACCTCGTACTGGCTTTAGGAATATCAGTTTCCGACTATGCTTTGTCGCTAGAACAGACTTCTTCTTCGTCGCGCAACATTCCTTTCTTATGGAGATCTTCATACTGATAAGCCATGTATATCATTTCTGAAAAAGGAAGCTTCACATTCCTCATCACACTATTCCGATATCTCCTTTGCAGGCCATGAATAAATCTCAGATTTTTCCTCTTTAGATCTTGAATCAGATGAGGAGCAAAGTGAGAAAGCTCGTTGAATTTCTTATGATATTCGGGAATGGTCATATCTCCTTGTATCAGATAAGAAAATTCATCACATAACCACTCCGTCGCTTCAGGAGGAGTAAATCTTTCTAGGAAGATCTCTTTGAATCTGTCCCAGGTGATATCACCTTCGGGATTATCTTTGATGATTGTTTCCCACCAGATTAAAGCTTCTTCTTTTAGCGCCCAAGATGCTACTAACCTTTTCTGGTCATCTCTCAGCTGGATACGCTCAAAAATTCTTTCGACAGAACTCATCCAAGCTTGAGTCTGAAATATAGATTCATTGCCCGAGAACTGTGCTCCGTTCAGATTTCGATATCTCTTTAATAGAGCCTCTAGATCGGGTTCTGCATTTCTCCTGTTTCTGACACTCATTTTTCTAGTACTTCTGCAATAGCAGATCAAGTGTCTGGTCACAGAAAAGATAATTTAAAATATAGAAACACATACTTCAATGTAAATGTGTCTATCGAGGTGTAATTTCATTCTGCTTTACTCATACTAGGATATTACTGATCCTATCTGTATAGAGTTACCCGTCCTAGAACACTACTGGTTCTATTTCTGACGAGTTCGTTAATATGTTATATTCCAGAACTAAGCTTAACCAAAGCTCTGATACCACGTTATGACGACCCCAAACCCCGTACGGACGGAGACAAGGGTAATCTTTGGAATATAACACAGAAAAAGATAATAGCATAACAGAATTAAATAAATACACCAGATAATGAACAATAGGATATACTGGATAAACGTGATCATCAGAGTTACACAGTATACAGGATCATACTTAGTACAAATACAGTTCAGCTATACATAAATGTCTACAGCGGAAACAAACAAAATATGTACAATAGGAGCTGAACAGCATAAAAAGAGAAAAATGATAGAATCCATCTTCAGCTCCAGCTATCCGGAAAAAGCCTGCTAAACCTGAATACAAGGCTGCCCGTGTAGAAAAAGGGCACCCGAGTTTGAAAGTGAAACAAACTACGAGTCAGTCATGGGACTGGTATGAGAAATCTACTCAACACATTTATAATATGGCTAATCACAGGACCACGCCACTTTCGTGGAACAGGTTTACTCCATTGGATTGCCAGTGCTTTAAAAACAAATCTTTCTTTTAAACATCGCAATGCTTTTTATAAAAATGAAGCCATTATAAGACTCAGTTCCCATCACACAATGCAACGCAAACCGGAGGATAGAGTTTTTACCTTATAACGGCCAAAATATGCTTGATACAAATAAAACAAAGGCATTTGATATTATTGCTAGTGTTTATATGTTTTGAAAACAATTTCAAATCATAACTATCAATCATAGACGGCATTAATGCCCCATACTACTATGTCGCCATATATAGGTATACAATCAAAATCGCACAGTCACGTATTTGGAAATTGGATTTCCGTCATGAACCAAGGCAAAAGATAGTCCTTACCGAATTCGAGACGCTCTAGCCCGTGTCTCAGGATCAGAGCTCGAGTGACCCTAGTATCGTCAGGGCCGGTCCACCGATGTGGATTAAAATACCTGAACATTGCTTTTCTCTGCCCTATGGGGGCGTCAATGAGCCAATGAATGACTCCATCGGACCCGGATCGTCCGATCTAACCGGGGTGCCTCGCATCAGTAACAACCACATAAGTCAAACTCGTCAGGGCGTGTAAAACCACTGACGCCACTTCTAACTAGAAAGAAACGCAGGTCCTCCCTGATGTCCTCTCCCGTTTCTGGTTCATACCGGGGTGTGAGGCTCGCGATTTCACGTTATACACAAAGCTACGCCACACAGGCGGTGCTTTGATCATCACCACAAGACTTTGCTTTTCAACAAAAGCCCTGATCATTTGCCTCTTAGGCATGCCACACTAGCAATTCATGCCATGCGACTGATGTCCATCGATATACAACCTCTGAGCTCGTGCTTTTCAGAGAAGGGCGTTAAGCAAAAGAATAAATTCTCCGCCGCCAAACAGATGTATATTTAACAGAGATCAATCAACACAGAATAAAATCCAATGTCAGACACATAGTCCATTTACAAGTCCGTTCTGGGTCTGAACGAAACCGGAGGCACTATATACCTCGCAAACCCATCGATCACCACGTACATCTGGACGATCACCACTCATTATCCATATTTCGGGATGCCTCACAATCAGGACCTCGGTTACCATCCAAACGAGGTGAAGATCTCCGGTCTTCGACAACCGTCTTCATCTTCGATTTCTTATCGTCGATTCAGTTATTCAGAATGGGATAAACCCGGTCTTTCTGAGCAACTCGCGTATATATTAAACAAGTGCAACACTAACATACATACGCATCATTTCAATTCATTAGTCACTAACTGTCAATCAGTAAGAGAACGATTTCCCAAATATTAACCCTGAAGGCCGAAACCAACATCAGTTCAACACCCAGGAAACCATTCGACTTAGCCAACCTTCAGTTAATTTCTAAATCACATCCATATTGTTTATAATATTTTATAACGGTTTATCGCTATTTTAATTTATTTTAAAATAGTCATTTTATTCAAAACGACGCTTCGGGCCATAACGCGACCGTGGTGCTGTTTTTCTTTAGATTTGATTTACACATATCTGAAAATATAACCGTTGGATCTTCACAAAATTTACATCATTAGGAAGATCTTTTCAAACCGAATCCAACGCTTCCAGTTTCGGGAAAATCCGGCGGTCGGATCTCCCGGTATAATCATTTGAAGTTTCGACTTCAAAATACGAACTGCAGCGTCGTTATTCGATTAAATATAATTATATATATATATAATCGATTCTGGCGCTGTTTTTCTTCAGATTTGAATTAAACATTCCAGACAATCCAACCGCTGGATTTTTACAAAGTTGGTGCCGTTGGAAAGATTTTTTCCAAAGCTAACCCAACGGTTGTGATTTCAGGAAAATCCGATGGTTGGATCTCCCGGTATAATCATTTGAAGTTTCGAATTCAAAATACGAACTGCAGCGTCGTTATTCGATATATCTTAATTCTATATATATATATATATATATCGATTCTTCGATTTCAAAGCTATATTCTTTTCATACATTTGATAAAAATGATATTTTTATCTAACTGTCTTCTATTTCAACACTTCACTATATTTAGCAATTCATGTATATAATAAAAATATGATTTTTATTGTAAAACAATTCATTTCAAAACACTATTATTTTATATAGCTTATATAGGTAATAAAAATAGGATTTTTATTATAAAACAATTTCTTTTAAAACAAGGTCATTTTACATAGTTCATATAGATGATAAAAAGGTGATTTTTATTATAAAACAATTTATTTCAAAATATGAATACCATTCAACACATGAATTTCTATTCAACGGATGAATATCGATTCAACACATGAAGGTTTTCTATAGCTTATATATATATATATATATATATATAGACAAAAATGTGATTTTTATATTTAAAACACGAACGCCATTCAACACATGAATTTCCATCCAACGAATGAATATCGATTCAACACATGAAGGTTTTCTATAGTTTATATATATAGATAAAAATGTGATTTTTATATTTAAAACATGAACACCATTCAACACATGAATTTCCATCCAACGAATGAATATCGATTCAACACATGAAGGTTTTCTATTCAACGAATAAATATAGTTTCAGCAAATGAAAATAATTCAAACACATGAATATTATTCAAAATTTCGGCAGCATAACGGCAGGGTAGTTAAAACCGGGACCGTCCCTAGTACGGCTCCTCGCTCTACCTTAAAACCTCGCGGTTTTTGACAATGGGGATCATGCATCTAGTTCGCACGCAGGCGGCATGTATATATTTATTTCATTTCCACAAACTAATCCTATGTGGTTTCAACCAAATATTTCTCAACCACAAACGGGTATTTTTCAACCACAATCAATCAATATCAACCACAAACAATCCCAATCAACCATTCGCTATCAATCAATTTTCACACCAATCACAACCAATAAATATCGTCCATGGTTTGTGGACGAGGGGCGTATATATACACACACACACACACATATATATATATATATATATATATATAGCAATTCACTTCTATTTCAACACATATATAAATTTTACAACGCATATACAACTTATACATCGAACGTACAACTTATACAACGCTTATACAAGAGGTGTACAACGCTTATATAACTCATACATCGACTATATACTTTATACATTGTCGTTTTCCATATCGTTTATAAATTAGAAATCTCACATTGGGTTCCACTCCACCAAAAATAGCAGAAGGCTCAAAAAAATATGCGGTCTCTTCTAAAATGTTGAAGGCGTCCACACGGTCACGATGTTTCCTGTTTCATCGAATTTCGTCAAGAAACGAAAAAGATACGATTTTTCAAAGTTTGCAATGGTTTAAAGGTGTTAAAACAGTTGAAAATAAACAAGGCCGTACCTCAACTATTTCGTTCAAAACTAGGTTTGGATTTTTCGCGAAATCCGTGAAGCGATGCGAGGATCGGAGGGTACAGCGTCGAAGGGGGAAGTGGGGCGCGCCTGTGCGTGGTGGAGCGGCGAACTCCGGTGGTCGGAGGCGGCGGCGGCGGCGATTTGAAACGCTCGACTTTCGAGCACGATATCTCCCTTGATTCAGAACGAAAAATTTCAAACCCTATATGGATTTGAAGATCTTGCGAAGCACTACAAAAACCACGACTGTGGTGTTGGATTTCATTGAGCGGATCAAAAGAAAAGGAGGAGAGAAGGTTTGAATTGCTTTTCGCCGTCGATCGGCTGTTACGGGGAGAGAGTAAATTGGTTTTCTCTTTTTTTTTTATTAAATTCTGATTGGCCGGTGGGTTTTAAAGGAGTTTTCTGACACGACCACCAATCTAAACCCAACGACTGTCGTACTTAGCGTTTTACCCCCATTCCGAACACAATGGGATATGTTTCATAGGCCCATTCGACTGTTTCAGTCAGTTTTCCTTCAAATTAAAATATAAAACATTCAATATTCGATTTGAACGTGCATTTCAATTTGCCAGGGCCACAAACTAATTCGAAAAATTCCAGAAAAATAAATCTAGCTATGTTTTGATGATACGGTCCCAACAAAACCAGTTTCGTCGAATTTTGAGGCCGTTTGCAAAAAGGCCCATTTCTGGTTGATCCAATTTAACTGTAATTGACCAAAACACGTTTTCCTTTGCCACGTCACATACTAGCTTCAAAAATTATGAAATTTGAAACCTAGCAATAACTTCACATCCCGGATCCAACAAAAGTGGTTTCGTTGAATTCCGAGGCCGTATGCAAAATGGCCAATTTCACGGGCTACATAAATTCCATAGCGACCTTTCTGAAAATTCATTTGGCCATAACTTTTGCTTTCCGCTATGAAAATTCGATTTTTCAGATTCTTAGAAAGGTATTCACCAACAGATTTAAATATTTTTGGTTTCACTCAAATCCGTTTTGTTTTGCACCCGGTACAGTCCGACAAAGTTTGAATTCAATTTTTGAAACAGCAGCGCCATTTCAGGCCTTGTTTATAATTAGAATTAATTATATTCGTTTTCAAACGTCGATTCAAACTCACTTTTCATTGCTATTATTTTAAAT
The DNA here is from genome assembly GCA_030737875.1 of Allium sativum. Classification (NCBI taxonomy): domain Eukaryota; kingdom Viridiplantae; phylum Streptophyta; class Magnoliopsida; order Asparagales; family Amaryllidaceae; genus Allium; species Allium sativum. The sequence goes on along the minus strand of CM060922.1, from coordinate 965,548,351 downwards.
ATTTAAAATCCATTATTCTAGCCAATTTAAAAATTTTAAATTGGTTCAGATTTTCTGGGTCGTTACAATCTCCCCCACTTAAAACTTTTCGTCCCCGAAAAGGAACAAAGTCGAAAGCGGTTTGATTAATCAACTCTACGTTCGATCGGGCTTCCATTCTCCAACTTTTCAGTTTCTGAGAATTTTCAAATTCTTCAAAAATTTGGCTAACACCCGAAATTTTCGAAAAATTTCGCCATAACCTCCTTTGTACGGGGAGAGGTTTTGAAATTTATTGGGCCGTATTAGGTACCCAATAAATCCTAATAAGCATACACATATTTATAGTGATATATTCTGGTGTTTATAGGGGAGCGTGTATTGATAATAAATAAATTCTCGTCACCCTGTCAAAGCCTGAGGGAGTGTGTATTTTAAATGCTCCAGAGGATAAATCCTCGTCACCTCGTCCCGTGTGGGAAATAAATAGTCCATGTGCCGTATCTAATAACTAGAGGGACGTGATTATTGTCAACTCCAGACCCATGTGGGGTTTTTATTAATTTGGCAATTTAATCGTTACTATTTAAATAGTCCATATCAGTCATTTGTTCAACCTGTAAAATATAGTCATCGCCATACAAGCCTCTCGCTCGTATGGTAAATCTTCCACCTCGTCACACAAGCTCCAAATGCTTATGTGGTATATGATGAAGTATGTCTATCTTCCAGAAGTATGCCATGCAATGTAGTTCGAAATTAATTGTTACTATCCTATGGCGACATTTATTATTTCACACAAAAAAACCAGCACTCTGCATCCAATGGCATTCACAGGAGTTGATATAATAATATTTCGCATCCAACTCATTAAGGTTTACCTATTTGTCGGGCACGCAAATAAAATCTTTACTCAACAACTATCCATTTACCTGTTCAAATATATAAAATGCACATGTATATATTTCTATCTATTTTCTAATCAATTCAATGTGTGAGTTGATCGAATAAATCCTACCATTCATTCCCTTATTTATTAAATTAACTATCGTTTCAATAATTTAATTAATCAAATCTACTATCACACAACACAAACAACAATCAAATTATTTTTAACTTTTCAAAATCATACAAATTAATTCATACATTCTTTTTAAATTAAGCAGACTATAGAATTAAAAGTGCACATCCATGGAAAGAAAATAACAACAAAGTAGAGAACTGATTGGTAATGCAAAGTATGGTAAATGTACCTTGCATCGGAGTCAATCAGAGATATCCACTCGGCATCTAGGGTAGGCTTTCTGAATGCTCTCCTCAATTTCCCAAGTACAATCTCGCGGATCTCCACTCCATTGCACTTTGACTAAGTGAACCTTCTTGTTCCTCAGTTCTTTGGTTTCTTTGCCAATGATCTTGAGCGGCTCTCTTCTCACAGCTAATTCAGGGGTAATTTCAATATCCTGTTGAGCTGCTTCTTCCACGATCAAGTCTGGATCATGAACGTGCTTTCGAAGTTGAGATATGTGAAATACATCATGTACTCCAGGCAACCAATCAGGCAATTTAACCCTATAAGCGAGAGTTCTGATCCGTTCCAGAATAGGAAACGGACCAATGAATTTGGGCGCCAACTTTCCAATTTTACCGAACCGGATAACTGCTTTCATCGGCGATACTTTCAAATATACGTAGTCGCCAACAGCAAAGGATATATCTCTTCTTCTTCTATCGGCATAGCTCTTTTGTCGGCTTTGAGCGGCGAGTAATCGCTTCTTAATAAAATCGACTTTGTCGGCAGCTTCTCGGATCATATCAGGCCCCAACACAAGTCTATTACCGGGTTCGACCCAACAAGTAGGAGATCGGCATGGCCTACCATATAATGCTTCGAATGGTGACATTGTCAGGCTCGCCTGGTAGCTGTTATTGTATGAGAATTCAGCCAAATGTAGATGGTCTTCCCATGATCCACCGAAATCTAGAACACAAGCCCGCAATAGATCTTCTAAAATACGATTCACCCTCTCAGTCTGACCATCTGTCTGAGGATGATAAGCGGTGCTCAAGTTCAGTTTTGTTCCCAGATCTACTTGAAATGCCTCCCAGAATTTACTAGTAAATATTGTATCTCTATCACTAAATATACTGAGCGGCACTCCATGTAGCCTTACAATTTCCCTGAAGTATATCTGCGCCAGACTCTGAGCAGTTCTGTTTGATCTAACAGGTATGAAATGGGCGGTCTTCGTGAAGCGATCTACGATCACCCAAATACTGCCATTTCCTTTTCTGGTTCTGGGCAAACCATCAATGAAATCCATAGAAATATATTCCCACTTCCAACCAGGAACGTCTAGCGGTTGCAACAATCCAGCCAGTTTCTGTTGGTCGCTCTTGACTAGCTGGCAAGTAGGGCATCGGCTAACATATATTGAAACATCCCTTTTCATAGCCTTCCACCAGAATGTTCGCTTGAGATCGTTGCACATTTTGGCTACACCAGGATGGATACTCAGCTTGGACTTGTGACACTCGTCTAACACTTCCCTTTAACTCTAGGATATCAGGAACACAAATCCTTCCTTTCAACCTCAGGGTCTCGTCGTTATCTATTTGAAAACACGAGGGTTCGCCTTTATGAATCCTTTTAATCATATCCTTAATAAAGTAATCCTCCTTCTGAAGAATAGATATTTTGTCAATCAAGGAAGTCGTGATAATAAAGCTGGCTATCATTACATTCTTTCGGCACAGCGCATCGGCCACGACATTGGCTTTCCCGTGAGTGTATATAATTTCAAAATCGTATGCTGCAAGGAATTCTAGCCAACGTTGCTGCCTTAGATTCAAGTCCTTCTGGGTGAACAGATACTTTAACGACTGGTGATCTGTAAATAGCCCAAATCTCTCACCCAGAAGATAGTGTCTCCAGATTTTCAAGGCGAATACTATAGCCAATAACTCAAGATCATGAGTTATATAGTTTTTCTCATGCGGCTTCAGCTGACGGCTAGCATAAGCAATCACTTGACCTCTTTGCATTAACACTGCGCCAAGGCCTTCTCTAGAAGCATCAGTCCAGACTTTCAAATCCTGATTGCCATCGATGATGGTTAACACTGGAGCTGTCGTTAATCTTAACTTTAGCTCTTCGAAAGCCTACTCACTTTCTGGAGTCCATTTGAACTTAGAGTGCTTCTTCGTAAGCTTCGTTAAATGACCAGATATCTTCAAAAAGTTTTTAACGAACATCCGGTAATAGCTAGCCAATCCGAGAAAATTGCGGACTTTAGTAGGGGTACTGGGCTGTTTCCAACTCTGAATAGCTGTGATTTTGCTTAAATCCACAGCAATTCCTTCTTTCGATACAACATGGCCTAGAAATTTGACTTCTTCTTGCCAGAATATACATTTGGATAACTTTGCTTTCAATACATTGCTTCTGATGATTTCTAACACTTGTTCCAAATGTTTTTCGTGCTCGCTTTCTGACTTAGAGAAGATAAGGATATCATCGATGAAAACCAGAACAAATTTATTCAATACTCCTCTGAATACTCTGTTCATCAGATCGACGAAATAGGTTGGAACGTTACATAAGCCGAATGGCATTACTAACCACTCGTAGAATAAATCTGGACCTCTGAATGCTGTCAAAGGAACACACTCCTCGGCGATACGAAGTTGATGGAAACCTGTAGCTAGGTCCATTCGTGAAAATACTTGTGCGCCATTTAATCGATCCAACAAATCATCAATCCGCGGCAATGGATATTTATTCTTCATGGTCTGTTTGTTTAAATCACAATAATCCACACATAGCCGTAGAGTACCGTCTGATTTTGGGACAAACACCACTGCTGCACCCCAATCAGAGAAACTGGGCCTGATCAGACCCTTCCATACTAGCTGTCGTGTTTGATTGTCTAATTCCTCTTTGTCTTTCAAGGACATTCTTCGAATAGCGTGAACTACCGGTCGTATATTCGGAATTAAAGCAGTTTTGAAATCCATTTCTCTCTGCGGAGGTAAGCGAACAACTTCCTCGAACACATCTGCATAGTTCTTGACGACAGGAATGTCTTTCACTAGGTCGGGAATATTCTCTGTGATTTCAGGGATATGTTCTATTTGGGCTGGAGAAACATCGAGAGATTCCCAAAAGTCTTTTCTATTAGCATTCTGACCTTCACAGGGAATGGTTATATAATCACCTGATTTAATCTTCGCCTTTACGACTCTGTCGGCGCATTTAACTTCAGCTTCATATTTGGTCAACCAGTCTAACTCTAAGATAAGATCAAACTCTTTAAAATTCATGACGACCGCGATGGTAGGAAACCGATAACGAGAGAAAGAAACCGGCACTCCACAAACCCAACTGAGATCAATGGAACCCCCAACCGGATTCTGGACAGTCATTGGTTCCTTGAGCTTTTTCAAATTCAAATCCAGTTTCTTAGCTGCATCCTTTGCAATGAAGCTTCGTGACGCGCCTGTGTCAAACAGTACTTTAACTGGAATATCTTTGACAGTTAGCGTGCCTTCTAAAACATCGGCCCTTTCTTGACTAGTTGAGGGCTCAGAAGTTTCTGCTACTTCATTTATATGTACTGCTTCAGATTTCTTTGAGAGTTGGCACCCCCGTGCAATATGACCTGCTTGGCGGCACTTATGGCATCTCCTTTCCCCATGTGGGTTCTTTTGTTTCATAGTGCGCTTATATCCACTCTTGATCTGTTTCTCTAAAGATCTGCAACTTATCGAGAAATGTCCTCGCCTATTGCAGTTATTGCATACGGCGGTCGTTACGGGTTCTTTCTCAGCTCTGGCCCTTTTCCTCTTGGCACTGGGCTTCTTATTGACCTCAGACCTCGTACTGGCTTCAGGAATATCAGTTTCCGGCTATGCTTTGTCGCTAGAACAGACTTCTTCTTCATCGCGCAACATTCCTTGCTTATGGAGATCTTCATACTGATAAGCCATGTATATCATTTCTGAAAAAGGAAGCTTCACATTCCTCATCACACTATTCTGATATCTCCTTTGCAGGCCATGAATAAATCTCAGATTTTTCCTCTTTGGATCTTGAATCAGATGAGGAGCAAAGTGAGAAAACTCGTTGAATTTCTTATGATATTCGGGAACGGTCATATCTCCTTGTATCGGATAAGAAAATTCATTACATAACCACTCCGTCGCTTCAGGAGGAGTAAATCTTTCTAGGAAGATCTCTTTGAATCTGTCCCAGGTGATATCACCTTCGGGATTATCTTTGATGATTGTTTCCCACCAGATTAAAGCTTCTTCTTTTAGCGCCTAAGATGCTACTAACCTTTTCTGGTCATCTCTCAGCTGGATACGCTCTAAAATTCTTTCGATAGAACTCATCCAAGCTTGAGTCTGAATTATAGATTCATTGCCCGAGAATTGTGCTCCGTTCAGATTTCGATATCTCTTTAATAGAGCCTCTAGATCGGGTTCTGCATTTCTCCTGTTTCTGACACTCATTTTTCTAGTACTTCTGCAATAGCAGATCAAGTGTCAGGTCACAGAAAAGATAATTTAAAATATAGAAACACATACTTCAATGTAAATGTGTCTATCGAGGTGTAATTTCATTCTGCTTTACTCATACTAGGATATTACTGATCCCATCTGTATAGAGTTACCCGTCCTAGAACACTACTTGTTCTATTTCTGACGAGTTCGTTAATATGTTATATTCCAGAACTAAGCTTAACCAAAGCTCTGATACCACGTTATGACGACCCCAAATCCCGTACGGACGGAGACAAGGGTAATCTTTTGAATATAACACAGAAACAGATAATAGCAGAACAGAATTAAATAAATACACCAGATAATGAACAATGGAATATACTGGATAAACGTAATCATCATAGTTACACAGTATACAGGATCATACTTAGTACAAATACAGTTCAGCTATACGTAAATGTCTACAGCGGAAACAAACAAAATATGTACAATAGGAGCTGAACAGCATAAAAAGAGATAAATGATAGAATCCATCTTCAGCTCCAGCTATCCGGATAAAGCCTACTAAACCTGAATACAAGGCTGCCCGTGTAGAAAAAGGGCACCCGAGTTTGAAAGTGAAACAAACTACGAGTCAGTCATGGGACTGGTATGAGAAATCTACTCAACACATTTATAATATGGCTAATCACAGGACCACGCCACTTTCGTGAATCGAGTTTACTCCATTGGATTGCCAGTGCTTTAAAAACAAATCTTTCTTTTAAACATCGCAATGCTTTTTATAAAAATGAAACTATTATAAGACTCAGTTCCCATCACACAATGCAACGTAAACCAGAGGATAGAGTTTTTACCTTATAACGGCTAAAATATGCTTGATACGAATAAAACAAAGGCATTTGATATTATTGCTAGTGTTTATATGTTTTGAAAACAATTTCAAATCATAACTATCAATCATAGACGGCATTAATGCCCCATACCACTATGTCGCCATATATAGGTATACAATCAAAACCGCACAGTCACGTATTTGGAAATTGGATTTCCGTCATGAACCAAGGCAAAAGATAGTCCTTACCGAATTCGAGACGCTCTAGCCCGTGTCTCAGGATCAGAGCTCGAGTGACCCTAGGATCGTCAGGGTCGGTCCACCGACGTGGATTAAAATACTTGAACACTGCGTTTCTCCGCCCTGTGGGGCGTCAATGAGCCAATGAATGACTCCATCGGACCCGGATCGTCCGATCTAACCGAGGCGCCTCGCAACAGTAACAACCACATAAGTCAAACTCGTCAGGGCGTGTAAAACCACTGATGCCACTTCTAACTAGAAAGAAACGCAGGTCCTCCCTGATGTCCTCTCCCGTTTCTGGTTCATACCGGGGTGTGAGGCTCGCGATTTCACGTTATACACAAAGCTACGCCACACAGGCGGTGCTTTGATCATCACCACAAGACTTTGCTTTTCAACAGAAGCCCTGATCATTTGCCTCTTAGGCATGCCACACTAGCAATTCATGCCATGCGACTGATGTCCATCGATATACAACCTCTGAGCTCGTGCGTTTCAGAGAAGGGCGTCAAGCAAAAGAATAAATTCTCTGCCGCCAAACAGATGTATATTTAACAGAGATCAATCAACACAGAATAAAATCCAATGTCAGACACACAGTCCATTTACAAGTCCGTTCTGGGTCTGAACGAAACCGGAGGCACTATATACCTCGCAAAACCATCGATCACCACGTACGTCTGGATGATCACCACTCATTATCCATATTTCGGGATGCCTCACAATCAGGACCTCGGTTACCATCCAAACGAGGTGAAGATCTCCGGTCTTCGACAACCGTCTTCATCTTCGATTTCTTATCGTCGATTCAATTATTCAGAATGGGATAAACCCGGTCTTTCTGAGCAACTCGCGTATATATTAAACAGGTGCAACACTAACATACATATGCATCATTTCAATTCATTAGTCGCTAACTGTCAATCAGTAAGAGAACGATTTCCCAAATATTAACCCCGAAGGCCGAAACCAACATCAATTCAACACCCAGGAAACCATTCGACTTAGCCAACCTTCAGTTAATTTCTAAATAACATCCATATTGTTTATAATATTTTATAATGGTTTATCGCTATTTTTATTTATTTTAAAATAGCCATTTTATTCAAAACGACGGTTCGGGCCATAACGCGACCGTGGCGCTGTTTTTCTTTAGATTTGATTTACACATATCTGAAAATCTAACCGTTGGATCTTCACAAAATTTACATCATTAGGAAGATCTTTTCAAAACGAATCCAACGGTTCCAGTTTCGGGAAAATCCTACGGTCGGATCTCCCGGTATAATCGTTTGAAGTTTCGACTTCAAAATACGAACTGCGGCGTCGTTATTCAATTAATTATAATTATATATATATATACAATCGATTCTGGCGCTATTTTTCTTCAGATTTGAATTAAACATTCCAGACAATCCAACCGTTGGATTTTTACAAAGTTGGTGCCGTTGGAAAGATTTTTCCAAAGCTAACCCAACGGTTGCGATTTCAGGAAAATCCGATGGTCGGATCTCCCGGTATAATCGTTTGAAGTTTCAACTTCAAAATACGAACTGCAGCGTCGTTATTCGATATATTTTAATTCTATTTATATATATGTACATCGATTTTTCGATTTCAAAGCTATATTCTTTTCATACATTTGATAAAAATGATATTTTTATCTAACTGTCTTCTATTTCAACACTTCACTATATTTAGCAATTCATGTGTATAATAAAAATGTGATTTTTATTGTAAAACAATTCATTTCAAAACACTATTATTTTATATAGCTTATATAGGTAATAAAAATAGGATTTTTATTATAAAACAATTTCTTTTAAAACAAGGTCATTTTACATAGTTCATATAGATGATAAAAAGGTGATTTTATTATAAAACAATTTATTTCAAAATATGAATACCATTCAACACATGAATTTCTATTCAACGGATGAATATCGATTCAACACATGAAGGTTTTCTATAGCTTATATATAAATAGACAAAAATGTGATTTTTATATTTAAAACACGAACACCATTCAACACATGAATTTCCATCCAACGAATGAATATCGATTCAACACATGAAGGTTTTCTATAGTTTATATGTATAGATAAAAATGTGATTTTTATATTTAGAACACGAACACCATTCAACACATGAATTTCCATCCAACGAATGAATATTGATTCAACACATGAAGGTTTTCTATTCAACGAATAAATATAGTTTCAGCAAATGAAAATAATTCAAACACATGAATATTATTCAAAATTTCGGCAGCATAACGGCAGGGTAGTTAAAACCGGGACCGTCCCTAGTACGGCTCCTCGCTCTACCTTAAAACCTCGCGGTTTTTGACAATGGGGATCATGCATCTAGTTCGCATGCAGGCGGCATGTATATATTTATTTCATTTCCACAAACTAATCCTATGTGGTTTCAACCAAATATTTCTCAACCACAAACGGGTATTTTTCAACCACAATCAATCAATATCAACCACAAACAATCCCAATCAACCATTCGCTATCAATCAATTTTCACACCAATCACAACCAATAAATATCGTCCATGTTTTGTGGACGAGGGGCGTATATATATATATATATATATATATATATATTATTTAGCAATTCACTTCTATTTCAACACATATTTAAATTTTACAACGCATATACAACTTATACATCGAACGTACAACTTATACAACGCTTATACAAGAGGTGTACAACGCTTATATAACTCATACATCGACTATATACTTTATACATCGTCGTTTTCCATATCGTTTATAAATTAGAAATCTCACATTGGGTTCCACTCCACCAAAAATAGCAAAAGGCTCAGAAAAATATGCCGTCTCTTCTAAAATGTAGAAGGCGTCCACACGGTCACGATGTTTCCTTTTTCATCGAATTTCGTCAAGAAACGAAAAAGATATGATTTTTCAAAGTTTGCAACGGTTTAAAGGTGTTAAAACAGTTGAAAATAAACAAGGCCGTACCTCAACTGTTTCGTTCAAAACTAGGTTTGGATTTTTCGCGAAATCCGTGAAGCGATGCGAGGATCGGAGGGTACAGCGTCGAAGGGGGAAGTGGGGCGCGCCTGTGCGTGGTGGAGCGGCGAACTCCGGTGGTCGGAGGCGGCGGCGGCGGCGATTTGAAACGCTCGACTTTCGAGCACGATATCTCCCTTGATTCAGAACGAAAAATTTCAAACCCTATATGGATTTGAAGATCTTGCGAAGCACTACAAAAACCATAACTGTGGTGTTGGATTTCATTGAGCGGATCAAAAGAAAAGGAGGAGAGAAGGTTTGAAATGCTTTTCGCCGTCGATCGGCTGTTACGGGGAGAGAGAAAATAGGTTTTCTCTTTTTTTATTAAATTCTGATTGGCCGGTGGGTTTTAAAGGGGTTTTCTGACACGACCACCAATCTAAACCCAATGACTGTCGTCCTTAGCGTTTTACCCCCATTCCGAACACAATGGGATATGTTTCATAGGCCCATTCGACTGTTTCAGTCAGTTTTCCTTCAAATTAAAATATAAAACATTCAATATTCGATTTGAACGTGCATTTCAATTTTGCCAGGGCCACAAACTAATTCGAAAAATTCCAGGAAAATAAATCTAGCTATGTTTTGACGATACGGTCCCAACAAAACCAGTTTCGTCGAATTCTGAGACCGTTTGCAAAAAGGCCCATTTCTGGTCGATCCAATTTAACTGTAATTGACCAAAACACGTTTTCCTTTGCCACGCTCAAATACTAGCTTCAAAAATTATGAAATTTGAAACCTAGCAATAACTTCACATCCCGGATCCAACAAAAGTGGTTTCGTCGAATTCCGAGGTCGTATGCAAAATGGCCAATTTCACGGGCTATATAAATTCCATAGCGACCTTTCTGAAAATTCATATGGCCATAACTTTTGCTTTCCGCTATGAAAATTCAATTTTTCAGATTCGTTAGAAAGGTATTCACTAACAGATTTAAATATTTTTGGTTTTACTCAAATACGTTTTGTTTTGCACCCGGTACAGTCCGACAAAGTTTGAATTCAATTTTTGAAACTACAGCGCCATTTCAAGCCTTGTTTATAATTAGAATTAATTATATTCGTTTTCAAACGTCGATTCAAACTCACTTTTCATTGCTATTATTTAAAATATTTATTTTAAATATTTAAAATCCATTATTCTAGCCAATTTAAAAAATAATAATTGGTTCAGATTTTATGGGTCGTTACACGCTTCCTCCTCGAATGATTCAACGTCCGCCTTCAACACCTGGAGCTACCTCCACTTTGCTCCATCGTAGTCCGCCTCTTCTCAAAGTCTGAATCCCTCATGTCGCTCGCAACAGCCACCATTTCACCAATTGGAAGCACCGCCTCCTATCTCTGCTCACCAACGCCACTACGCCAAAGCTCTGTCCGATGCCGCCTACTGCACCCATAATGATTGACGAGTCTTTTTTCTCCACTAACCAATTGTAAGTACTCTTACGATTAAAATTATTTCAAGTGTACGACTTTGGTTTTACACTGATATTACTAATTTATCAGTTCTCTTTGGCTGTCTTGAATTGATTTATCAATGCATGTTCTTTTTATTGTTATGTTTTCAAATTTATAATTGGAAAAACTTTTGATGCAAGGGTACGGTAATGATGTATAGGATCTGTATTGACAATTTGTGAATATTTTGGTCAAACTAATTCATTCAATGGTTTACTCTTGAATACAAGCATCAACATAACAAATATTCTTATCTGAACGAATGACTCCATCGGCTTCACATAGTCACCGATATATCCAAGGCGCCTCGCAAACCAACAACCACATAAGTCAAACTCGTCAGGGCATGTAAAACCACTGACGCCACTTCTAGCAGAATGAAACGCATGCCCTCCCTGAGGTCCTCTCCCGATTCTGGTTCACAACCGGTGTGTGAGGCTCGCGGATTCACGCTACACAAATCTACGCCACAAAGGTCGTGCTTTGATCATCTACCACAAGACTTTGCTTTTCAACAGAAGCCTTGATCATTTTCCACTTAGGCATGCCACACAGGAAATTCACTCTATGCGTTTGATATCCATCAGTATATAACCCCTGAGCTCGTACGTGTCAGAGAAGGGCATTAAGCAAGAGAATAAATTCTCCGCCGCCATATAGATATATATTTAATAGAAATCAATCACACAGAATAAAATCCAATGTCAGACACACAGTCCATTTACAAGTTCGTTCTGGGTCTGAACGGAACCGGGGGCACCTAGTACCCCGCATATCCATCGATCTCCAAGTACGTCTAGACGACCACTAACTGATTCTCTCCTCTTGGGTGTACGGCCCAATCAAGATCATCAGTAACCACCCAAACGACGTGAAGACCTCCGGTCTTCGACCATCGTCTTCATCTTCGACTTATCGTCGTATCAGTTATTCAGAATGGGATAAACCCGGTCTTTCTGAATAACTCGCGTATATAATAAATACGTGTTACACAAACACAACATACGCCTCATTCCAGTTCATCGGTCACTAACCGTAAATTAATCAAGAGAACAATTCCCCAAATATTAGCCCTGAAGGCCGAAACCAACATCAGATCAATATCCAGGAAACCATTCTGCTTAGCTAACCTACAGTTAGTTTCTAAATTTCACATTCTTAGGGAGAGGTTCCCATTAATTTTATCAAAGATAAATTCCTTTAAATTTATTCTTTAATCTACTTTTGAATATCAATTCAAACTAGTCGGGATTAGCGAACCACACTGAAGTGATCATTTATTTCATTTCCCCACCCCAACCTATTTATCCCATGAAGTAAAACTGGTCATACTTCATATCTAACACCACGGTGTTATCGGTAAATTCAATTACCATTTCACGTTCAAATCTAATTAAAGATTTGACTACCGCCTGGAGTAAAACTGGTGATACTCCATTCTCGATCTTTTCAATCTAATTAAAGATTCATTAAAACTCCACTTAGTTTTAATCTTCGACTGGGTTAAAGAATCAGTGTCATTTAAAACATGGTTCACGATAAACCCAAAGTCACATCACATTTCAATCAGTCCCTAACCGTAAATTAGCAAGTGACCAATTCCCTAAGTATTAACCCCGAAGGCCGAAACCAACATCAGATCAATACCCCAGAAACCATTCTACTTAACTAATCTCCAGTTAGTTCCTGATTTTCTTGACTCCTTGGGTCTAAGACCAGTATTATTGAAGATACCGCTCACGACAACCCAAAATCACATTCCATTAATTATCGGGTTAAAGAACAAGTGATATTTAAAACACTGTTCACAATAAACCCAACAATCAATACCAATTCAATTCCAATTAAATATTGTTTAATTGGTACACTTCATTAAATCTAAATAAAAAGATTTAATCTTTCTCTCAACTGGGCTTAAGAACAGTGTTAATGAAGACACTGTGCACGACAAACCCAAATCCCATTTGATATTAAATACAAGGCTCTGAATAGAAAATATATCGGCTTATATTCAATATCAAATTCTACGACCAACAAATATCGTATTGGAAATAACGATATAAATATATCTTTCAAATTTCCACAACAATATCTATATAATCACGAAATCCAACATCGAACTATTCCGAAGATGATTTCGATTCAAATCCATTCCAATTCAATTATTGGAAATTCTGGTTTCTTTTAAAACCATTTCAAAACTAATTTATTTATTTAAAAATAAATAAATTATTATTCTAGTTCAAAACTAGTTCATTTCGATAAAAATCTATTTTTATCTTTCAAATACGGAGTTTTTCATCCCAATTCTTCACAAATCATTTCTTATGATTTTACACAAATTATTGATATTTTTAATAATTTTATCAAGGCTCGTACAGTCAATTTCCATCAATGGCCATCGAACTGCACTTACAGTGACTTTTCCAAATTTGATTTGGACATAATTCCAAATCCAACCGTTAGATTTCTAATTTCTAATATTCATTAGAAAGCTCTTTTCAATACCAACCCAACGGTTCCGGTTTTAGGAGGAGCCGACGGTCGGATCTCCCGCAATATCCATTCGAAGTCAATGATCGAAATTCACGAACTGCCGCAGCGCCGCGCGTTCTATTCAGGCCATTATATTACATATATAATATATATAATATATACTTCATCGATTTCCTTTTAAAACGTATTTTATAAATCGTTTTAAATTCGTTTTCGAAACGATTTCAACTTCCTTTTCAAATTAAAATCAAGGTTGAATTTTTCAATATAAATTCGTTTTAATTTCATTTCAAATCAATTTCAATTTGAATTGATTTCAATTCAATTTCAATTCGTTTAAATTCAATTCAAAACGATTTCATTTCTATTTCAATTTAATTCAAATTTTAATTCTATTCGAATTTCAAATCATTATAATTTATTTCGAATTTCAAATCAATTCAATTTAATTCGAATTTTAATTCTATTCGAATTTCAAATCATTTCAATTTACTTCGAATTTCAAATCAATCCAATTTAATTCGAATTTCAATTCACTTCAATATTCATTTCAATTTGAATAAAATCGATATAAATATCGTTCACGTCAAAATGGCGCAAATCTAATCAACACGGCTTTATACATTTCTATTTTCAAATATTTCTATTTCAAATATTTCTATTTCAAATATTTCTATTTCAAAAATTCCTATTTCAAATATTCCTATTTCAAATATTTCTATTTCAAAACTGGAATGAGGCCCAATCAATTACCATAGATTTTATTTCTATGGATTTCCATACAACGCATGTATATATCGACAATGACAAATAATCAACCATCATCCAAAGTGCATTCTACACTGTATAAGCATCAAATATAAATATTTAACGCTTATAACAGTCTGTCAATCAATCGATCGACATACAACTAATTATTGGGATTAGTGTATGTCATATATCGTCCCAATACTCGTGTGGGGTTTCAAACAATCAAACACAGATTTTATTTGTGCAGTTGGGCGATGTGTAAAATTTATCGTCCCAATCAATATCAGTCAAATGTGTGTATATAAACAAATCGTCCGATATGTTTATATTTATTTATTCACATTCACGTTAAAAATTATATTTTCAACTATAAAATATTTTTAACTATCTAAATATTTTATTTCATTTCACATCGCATCACACATTCAACTACACATCAAAATCAAACAAACAAGCATACAAGTCGTCCATGGCCTGTGGACGACGGGTGTCAGGTGCTACTAAACACCGTCTGCATCCTAGTATATATTTTAACTAGAAAATTAAATTAAAGGTGAGAAGTTCTCACCGACAAGCTAAACCAACGCCACGACTCTTCATATGTAGAAAATCTCCGCCGTTTCTTCTTTCGTCACTTTCGTCATCCGTATTCACTACATATATAAAAATCGAATTTTTTACTTCGCTATTCAACATATAAAAATCGAATTTTTATCACATTAAAAATCATATTTTTATATTGTTCACTTCACAATAAAGAACATATTTTTATATTGTTCACTTCACAATAAAGATCATATATTTATATTGTTCACTTTACAATAAAGATCATATTTTTATATTGTTCACTATATAAAAATCATATTTTTACCTCACTACTTATATAAAAATCACATTTTTATATCCTCTAGTATATAAAAATTATATTTTTATTCTTTCTATAATATAAAAATCATATTTTTATTCTTTCTACTTTATAAAAATCAAAATCGAATTTTTATCGTTTATAAAAATCTAATCTTTCACTTGAATCAAAATCCAATTTTTATTTCGCCTTTTACTATAAAAATCATGTCTTTATAATTTTATAAATGTCGTCCCTTTTCTCTAGCTAAAAATCAAACTCTTCGCTATTTAAAATCGATTTTCTTACGCTATAAAAATCAAAACTATTATTTACATTATAAAAATCAAAACTATTATTTACGTTATATATAAAAACAAAAAAGAAAATTGAATAAACTAACTAAATTAAATAAATAGAGATACTTACAGTAAAAAGAAGGAGAAGGGGGGTTCACGTCACTGAGGAGGGGAGGAGAAGCTCCGGCGCGGCCAGTTCGTGGTCAGGGCGGAGGGGTGCCGGGTCTCGATCAGGGCGGAGGGGTGCTGGGTCTCGCGTCGGCCGATTTGGTGGAAGGGGGAGTGGCTAGCGGGGGATCTGGGTAGGGGTTGAGGCGGTGCGGTTTAATGGAGAGAGGGCGAAAGGGGATCGATGGAGAGAGGAGGTGTGTGTGGCCGGACTAGGCGCGACGGACGTGGGTGGAGCTCCAGTGGCGTCTCACGATGGTGGAGGGGGTAGCTTCGAACTTCGTCGGTCCTCATTTTTCTTTTTTCTTTTTTTTTTACTTTTTTTCGATCAGAAGAAAGAACGGGGGGATAGGCGTTGAATAAGAGAGGATAGAGGGGTGTTATAAATTTTAATTATTTTATTTAATTATTTTCCAAAAAAGCAACTTTTATTTTCGACGTCTAAATCGAACCCACCGCCTGTCGTCCATAGCTAATTACCCCCATTCCGAACACAATGGGATATGTATCATAAGTTGATTCGATCGTTTTGATCAGTTTTCGTCAAAATCAACATATAACTCTATATATTGAATTTGAACGTGCATTTCAATTTCCCGGGGCCACATACTAACTCGAAAAATTCCAGAAAAATATTTTCTAGCTTTGCATTGACGATATAGTCCTAATAAAACTAGTTTCATCAAATTCTGAGACCGTTTGAAAAATGGCCAATTTCCAGTCGATTAAAATCAACTGAAACTGGTCAAACGCGTTTTCCTTTGCCACGCTCACATATTGATTCGAAAAATTATGAAAATTGGAATCTAGCAATATCTTGACATTGCGTATCCAACAAAAGTTGTTTCGTCGAAAACCGAGGTCGTTTGCAAAATTTCCATTTTCAAGGGCCAGAATTCCATAGCGACTATTCTGAATTTTCATTTGGACATATCTTTTGATTCCCGCTATGAAATTTTGATTTTTCGGATTCGTTGGAAAGATATTCTTAATTAGATTCCATTATTTTTGGTTTCACTAAAATCCGGTTTATTTTGAATCCTGTACATTAATTTGAATTTTGAAATCGAATTATCGAACAACCGCGCCATTTTCAATTCCTTTTATATATATAAATAAATATATATATTCTAACGACGATCTATATAAATATATACGTTCGAATTCTATTCAAAATAAATTTCTCATCATTATTATTTAAAATAATTCATTTTAAATAATCAAAATTCGCTAAAATTGCCAAAATAAAATTTTTAAATTGGCTCTGATTTCCAGGTTATTACAATCTCCCCCACTTAAAACTTTTCGTCCCCGAAAAGGAACGAAGCCGAAAGTTGTTTAACAAATCAACTCAACTTTCATTATGTTCTTTATGGCTTAAGTTCTTCAACTTTTTAGTTTCTAAGAACTTTTCAAATTTTTCAAAAATTTGGCTAACACCCTAAATTTTCGAAAAATTTCGCCATAACCTCCCCTGCACCGGGGACTTCGGGATATTTCATATAGCCTCCCATGGCCTTCTTCAATCCAAAAGAAAAGGAAAAAGCCAAGCGGCTAGCCAATCAGCTCATAAAATCACCCAAAACTCAAGAAATACAATAAACATGTACCTATTTGTCGGGCAAACAATTTTATTCCTCTTCTCTAGCCTCCTTGCTATGACCTGTTCAATGTAAGTACATGTATATGCATGCAAATGCGACTAATTTTTAATCTAATTCACTATTTGATTCAATTTGGTTATAGGTTCAGCATTTAATTAATCAAACTATAATCAAACAACACAACCAGCAATCAGTTAGTTGATTAGCTTTTTAAATTCATAACTTTGATACATAGTCAAAAATCATATTTTTGATGCCAAATCACAACAATAGGCCCTATATAATTTTGGTTCTCACACCAGTCTAATTGAAATATATAGATATCACGCCTTCGAAACTCGAACACTAATTTTGATGATGTAGCTATAATCATCAGAATCATCTCCGGGCGACTAGAGTGTGACTTTATATCTACCCAATATATTAAAACTTCGAATACACGTGGATCAGACGTATATGTAAAATCTATATATACTGGATTGTCCAAATTCAATATAAAATAAATAATCAAATATGAATAATTGATTTAAATTTTCAAAACAAAACTTGTTTTCATTTCTAAAAATATACTCTTCACACTCATTCTAGGATACTACTGATCTCATCTCTAACGAGTCATTCCCATTGGATATTACTAATCCAATTTCTGATGAATTCTTTCGTATGGTTCTAACGTGTCTTGTCCTCTGAGCTTTGTAAACCAAAGCTCTGATACCACTGTAAGCACCCGTAACATCCCCGGTAAGGAAAGAGCGGATAGAGTCGAGAACAAGCCACATCGGAACGCAGACAAAAGAACATTTCATTTTTATTACAACAATTTCCATCAGATACAAGAATATACAGAGTATAAATCAATATTACATATTGCAAAATATCAGAGATTTCAATAATTTACAAAGCAGCGGAAAATAATACAAAACACAACTGAAGGAGATATACGGATACAAAGCTTTCCGGATATCGTTCCAGCTGTAAACCAGGATCCTGTGAATATAAATCTGCAAAACCAAAACTACTAGCTGCCCGTGTCGAAAATAACGGCACCCAGAGTTTAGGTTAAAACAATAAACTCCAGGTCAGTCATGGGACTGGTGTGAGAAATAAAACAGTTATTAATCTTTATTCTAAAGTTCGGTAAATCAAGGGACCACGCCGTATAACACGGAACGGGTTTCCTCCCAAGAACACCAGTGCATAAAACAAACAGCGCAATGCTAAATAAAGAAAAATGAAGTTATTATAAGACCCAGGTCCCATCACACAATGCAACGCAAGCCGGAGGATAGGGTTTTTACCTTATAATAGCCAAAGAATGCTTGATACGCTAAAATTCATGTTTTAATTCTTAATCAGACTCCAACCGCAAATTAGTAAGAGAACGATTCCCTAAGTATTAACCCCGAAGGCCGAAACCAGCATCAAACCAATACCCAGGAAACCACCCATCTTAGCTCGTTTCCAGTTAGTTTCTGATTTTATATACTATCATAAATATCAATCATAGGCGGTATGAGCGCCCCATCCCACTATGTCGCCATATATAGGATTACAATCAAAACCGCAAAGTCACGTATTGGAAATTGGACTTCCATCTGCGAACCAAGGCAAGGGATCGTCCTTAACCGATTCAAGACAATCTAGCCCATGTCTCAGGAACAGCCGCAACTACCCCATGGAGCAACAGGGCCGGTCCACATGGAGTGGATTATAGTGCCTGAACAATACGTCTCTCCGCCCTATGGGGCATAAATGAGCCAACAAATGACTCCATCGGCTTCACATAGTCACCGATATATCTGAGGCGCCTCGCAAACCAACAACCACATAAGTCAAACTCGTCAGGGCGTGTAAAACCACTAACGCCACTTCTAGCTAGAAAGAAATGCATGCCCTCCCTGAGGTCCTCTCCCGTTTCTGGTTCACAACCGGGGTGTGAGGCTCGCGAATTCACGCTACACATAGCTACGCCACAAATGCCTTCCTTTGATCATCAACCATAAGACTTTGCTTTTCAACAGAAGCCTTGATCATTTTCCACTTAGGCTTGCCACACAGGCAATTCACTCTATGCGTTTGATATCCATCAGTATATAACCCCTGAGCTCGTACGTCTCAGAGAAGGGCGTTGAGCAAGAGAATAAATTCTCCGCCGCCAAACAGATATATATTTAATAGAAATCAATCACACAGAATAAAATCCAATGTCAGACACACAGTCCATTTACAAGTTCGTTCTGGGTCTGAACGAAACCGGGGGCACCTAGTACCCCGCATATCCATCGATCTCCAAGTACGTCTAGACGACCACTAACTGATTCTCTCCTCTTGGGTGTACGGCCCAATCAAGATCATCAGTAACCACCCAAACGACGTGAAGACCTCCGGTCTTCGACCATCGTCTTCATCTTCGACTTATCGTCGTATCAGTTATTCAGAATGGGATAAACCCGGTCTTTCTGAATAACTCGCGTATATAATAAATACGTGTTACACAAACACAACATACGCCTCATTCCAGTTCATCGGTCACTAACCGTAAATTAATCAAGATAATAATTCCCCAAATATTAACCCCGAAGGCCGAAACCAACATCAGATCAATATCCAGGAAACCATTCTGCTTAGCTAATGTAACGACAACGGATTTCGCCCGGGCCTAAACGATCGCTAAACCGACCAAGACCGTTCGAATCCCGCATACGCTAACTTTGGGTATACAACACATTAGAACAAATAACAGAAGACTTCAATAAACATCATAATAATGTTACATCAGAGTACAGAATATCAGAGTATATCGAAATATAATACACAGCGGAAGGTAAATCAACATAAATGTAATACAATGCACAGCGGAAATATAAACTACACAGCGGAAGACTGTAAATGTCTGGACACAGCTTAAAGCTTCAATCCAGAATCCTGCTCAATACATCTGCAAAATAAAACTACTCGACTGCCCGTGTGGAAAATAGGGGCACCCGAGTTCGCAAGGGAAAAGCAAACTACAGGTCAGTCATGGGACTGGTGTGAGAAACTCTAACAGTTATAAATCTTATTTGATAATATGGTATATCACGGCACCACGCCGCTAACGCGGAACGGGTTTATACCCCCATGAATACCAGTGTATAAACAACAATCAATATAGATATATGGATCTACTATGCATCAATCAACATGCAATATCCCAATCTACCCACTTAGATTAATCACTACACTTAGATTTTCTAAATCCAATTTAATTTACAGAAATTATTCCTTTGGATTTTATTCCCGATTTCTTATTTCAAATCATTTGAAATACATATCTAACTTTCTATATCAAAGTAGATTTCACTTCGGGATCTCAAATCAAATCATTTGGAAATGTGAATTCCAAAACATAACAATGCATACAAACAAGTATGCAACCAAATATCGTGCTCCCCATCGACAAGGCAAAGGGTACGCACCTCGCAACTCGATATATATATGTGCACCTACCCCACATAGGAGTAGGCTACACCGACGATGCACCTCCCACACATGGAGAGCATACACCGCCCTCTCACCCATACTTTTAGTCTCAGGGTTACCCGACTCTTTAGCCACATACTAAATCATTTCATATCCCGAAGTAGGAAAAATCATTTCACAACGTAATAATCACAAGTACTTTCAAAATATAGTACTTCACATTAGTAATTCACGCATATGATCAGTCACTATTAATCACATAACCTTTGAGCTCGTACGTCTCAAAGAAGGGTGTTAAGCAAGAGAATAAATTCTCCGCCACCAAACAGATACATCATCAATAGCAACTAATCGAATATGTGATGAACCACAATGTAACATATAATACATTTTCTAAATCACTTTAGAAATCATCGGGTTTTGGGCCTCGAAATCCTTTCTGTTTTATAAAACATTTTTATAAAACATTCCCTGTCCAAAATCGGGAATACATTTCTTTTCGCTTTAAGAAAAATATCATTTCACAATCATTCATTAAATTTGAAATGAACACAACATCGCTAAACAACTTATCGTCAAATCGTGAAGTGTTTCACAAGGCGTTAGCACACAGATATTTTCAACCCAACCCAATGCTAAATGTAAAAGCATATTTTGCTCATTAACTGGTCGAGCACAATCCAAACCATCAATCAATCAAATTTGACATTAAATATTAGGTTTTGAATAGAGAGAGTATCGACTTATATTCAACATCAAATCCTGAAACCAACAGATATCATATCGGGAATAACGATATCGAAATCTTCCAAATTTCCATCACAATATCTGTATAATCACGGAATCCAATATCGAAAATATCCAAAGATAATTTCAATTTAACTCTAATCCAATTTATTTATTTATAACCATTGGATTATTTTTCTAGTTAATAACTAGTTCATTTCGATAAAAATCTATTTTTATCTTTTCAAATATGGAGTTTTTCATCCCAATTCTTCACAAATCATTTCTTATGATTTTTCACAAATTATCGATATTTTTAATAATTTTATCAAAGCCCATACAGTCGATTTACATCAACGGTCATCGAACTGCACTTACAGCGACCTTTTTCAAATTTGATTTGGACATAATTCCAAATCCAACCGTTAGATTTCTAATTTCTAATATTCGTTAGAAAGCTCTTTTCGATACGAACCCAACGGTTCCGGTTTTAGGAGAATCCGACGGTCGGATCTCCCGTAATATCCGTTCGAAGTCAATGGTCGAAATTCGCGAACTGCCGCGGCGCGGCGCATTCTATTCAGGCCATTATATTATATATATAATATATATTTTGTCGATTTCTATTTAAAACGAATTTTATAAATCGTTTTAAATTCCTTTTCAAATCGATTTCAACTTTCATTTCAAATTCAAATTCAAATTGAATTTTCCCTTATAAATTCTTTTTACATTCATTTCTATTTGATTTCAATTCAAATCGATTTCAATTCTATTTCAGTTCGTTTTCAATTGAATTCAATTCAAATTTTTTTCCTATTCAATTCAATTCGAATTCGTTTTCTATTCAATTCGAATTCGTTTTCTATTCAATTCAATTCGAATTCGTTTTCTATTTTATTCAATTCGAATTCATTTTCTGTTTTATTCAATTCGAATTCATTTTCTGTTTTATATCAATTCAAATTCATTTTCTGTTTTATATCAATTTCGAATTCATTTTCTATTCTATTCAATTCAAATTCATTTTCTATTTTATTCAATTCAAATTCATTTTCTATTTTATATCAATTTCGAATTCATTTTCTATTCTATTCAATTCGAATTCATTTTCACTTTCAATATATTCGATATTTTCACTTTCACTATATAATCAATATTTTCACTTTCAATATATTCAATATTTTCACTTTCAATATATTCGATATTTTCACTTTCAATATATTCGATATTTTCACTTTCAATATATTCGATATTTTCACTTTCAATATATTCGATATTTTCACTTTCAATATATTCGATATTTTCACTTTCACTATATAATCAATATTTTCACTTTCAATATATAATCAATATTTTCACTTTCAATATATTCAATATTTTCACTTTCAATATATTCAATATTTTCACTTTCAATATATTCAATATTTTCACTTTCAATATATTCGATATTTTCACTTTCACTATATAATCAATATTTTCACTTTCACTATATAATCAATATTTTCACTTTCAATATATTCGATATTTTCACTTTCAATATATTCGATATTTTCACTTTCACTATATAATCAATATTTTCACTTTCACTATATAATCAATATTTTCACTTTCAATATATTCGATATTTTCACTTTCAATATATTCGATATTTTCACTTTCAATATATTCGATATTTTCACTTTCACTATATACGATATATTTTCACTTCTAATATATATAATTCATTTCACAACACAATCAATTTTCACACAGAATACAACCAAACAAACAAATCGTCCATGGTCTGTGGACGACGGGGAATAGTTCAAATATGCAGCTATGAAATAAATAACTGTACAGAAAAATTAAAGTGAGAGATTTCTCACCTTGATCGGTTTCAGTTTTGTTTATGTTTGCCTTCAAATTTGCTTGAAATTCCGATTGGCTCTGTTTCCGTTCCGGTCGGTTCTATTGCGTAGTGTTCGCTGATGCGATCCCAACGCATCTGAAATCACTGAATTCCGTTTCCGTATGACAATGTTATAGCAATTTAGACATTTGAACAATTTTATACATATATTTAATTAAACTTTAATCCCATTTACCCTTAGAAAAATCAGGCTGTTGACTTTCTTTATCTTCCTCATTGGTAAAACAGTCGAACCCTTTAACCCATCATTCCAAATTAGGGTTCAAAACCGCACGCTTATCGTTTGCCGTGACCAAGATCAAACCATGCCACATCGGAGAGCCTTGCCCCGCCTTCCTTCAGCTCGAAAGTGGTGCAGCTCGGTGGGCCCTAGCGCCACCAGAAACAATGCGAACGGCGCCTCTTCTGACAGATATTCCGGTCTCCTCGAGCGACGATTTCATATCATAGCCGTTGAGCTTCTAGAGCTCTAAGAGCTCTTCGATTTCCCCCCATGAGCTTTCGAAATCATTGAATAATTTATGTTTAATTTATGGAAGAAAATCGGAATATCCTAACCCTCAATCGCATTGTCGGCGGCGCATTTCTGATGTGGCTAGGGTTTTAGAATGGGGGGGGGTTATAATAAATATTTCATTATTTTTTTATTCCTTTAACTCGAAAAATAATTGTTCGTTGATACTAATCCCAAACCATACCCAACGACTGTCGCCTATAGCTAAATACCCCCATTCCGAACACAATGGTATATGTTTCGTAGGTTGATTCGATCATTTGAATCAGTTTCCGTTTAATTTACATTTAAATCACTATATTGAATTTTAAACGTACATTTCAAATTACCGGGGTCACATACTAACTCTAAAAATCCTCGAAAAATATTTCCTAGCTTCGTATTGACGATACGGTCCTAACAAAACTAATTTCGCCGAATTCTGAGACCGTTTGAAAAATGGCCATTTTCCAGTCGACTAAAATCAATTGAAACTGGTCAAACGCGTTTTCCTTTACCACGCTCACATATTGATTCTAAAAATTATGAAATTTGAAACCTAGCAATAATTTGACACTGCGGATCCAACAAAAGTGGTTTTGTCGAAATCCGAGGTCATTTGCAAAATGTCTATTTTTAAGGGCCTGAATTCCATAGCGACTATTCAGAATTTTCAACTGGACATATCTTTTGATTCCCGCTATGAAATTTTGATTTGTTGGATTCGTTGGAAAGATATTCTCAAATAGATCCTAATGTTTTTGGTTTCACTAAAATCCGGATTGTTTTGCACCCGGTACATTCATTTGAAGTTTGAAATCGAATTATCGAACTACCGCGCCATTTTCAATTCTAATTATAATTATATATAAATATTTATATTCTAACGACGACGCGTATATAATATATACGTTCGATTTATATTCAAAATAAATTTCTCGTCGATATTATTTAAAATAATTCATTTTAAATAATCAAAATTCGCTAAAATTGCCAAAATAAAAATTTTAAACTGGCCCAGATTTTCGGGTTGTTACAATCTCCCCCACTTAAAACTTTTCGTCCCCGAAAAGGAACAAAGTTGAAAGTGGTTTGATCAATCAACTCTACGTTCGATCTGGCTTTCATTCTCCAACATTTCAGTTTCTGAGAATTTTCAAATTTTCAAAAATTTGGCTAACACCCTAAATTTTCGAAAAAATTCGCCATAACCTCCCCTGCAATGGGAGCATCGGGAAATCTCAAATAGCTTCCCCAGTCCTTCAGATCTCAAAAAGAAAAAGAAAAAGCCAAGCGGCTAGCCAATAGGCTCATAAAATCATCATCACCCAAGCAAAACAGTAAATTATGTAGTAAACATGTACCTATTTGTCGGGCAAACAAATTTTATTCTTCGGCTCTAGCCTCCTTGCTATGACCTGATCAATGCAAGTATATGTATATGCAAGCAAATGCGACTAATTTTCAATACAGTTTACTATTTGGTTCAATTGGCTAAATGGTTAAAAATTATCAAACAAGTAAACCAACAACACAAACATCAATCAATTAATTGATTATATTTTCAAATATATAATTTTATATATTTAAAATCATATTTTCTAAAATCAGATTATATATATAATCACAAATACGTTATTTATAAACAAATAACTCTCGACTCATTCTGGGGCATTTCTAACCCCATCTCTAACGAGTCACTCATTCTAGAATGCTACTGATTCTATCTCTAATGAGGATTCTTTTATAGGACACTACTAATCCTACCTCGGATGAGTCTTTTGTTCAGTTCTAACGAGTTGTACCCCAAAGATTTGAGTTTAACCAAAGCTCTGATACCACGTTGTAACGAAAACGGATTTCGCCCGGGCCTAATCGATCGCTAAACCGACCAAGACCGTTCGAATCCCGCATACGCTAACTTTGGGTATACAACACATCAGAACAAATAACAGAAGACTTCAATAAACATCATAATAATGTTACATCAGAGTACAGAATATCAGAGTATATCGAAATATAATACACAGCGGAAGGTAAATCTACATAAATGTAATACAATGCACAGCGGAAATATAAACTACACAGCGGAAGACTGTAAATGTCTGGACACAGCTTAAAGCTTCAATCCAGAATCCTGCTCAATACATCTGCAAAATAAAACTACTCGACTGCCCGTGTGGAAAATAGGGGCACCCGAGTTCGCAAGGGAAAAGCAAACTACAGGTCAGTCATGGGACTGGTGTGAGAAACTCTAACAGTTATAAATCTTATTTGATAATATGGTATATCACGGGACCACGCCGCTAACGCGGAACGGGTTTACCCCCCCATGAATACCAGTGTATAAACAACAATCAATATAGATATATGGATCTACTATGCATCAATCAACATGCAATATCCCAATCTACCCACTTAGATTAATCACTACACTTAGATTTTCTAAATCCAATTTAATTTACAGAAATTATTCCTTTGGATTTTATTCCCGATTTCTTATTTCAAATCATTTGAAATACATATCTAACTTTCTATATCAAAGTAGATTTCACTTCGGGATCTCAAATCAAATCATTTGGAAATGTGAATTCCAAAACATAACAATGCATACAAACAAGTATGCAACCAAATATCGTGCTCCCCATCGACAAGGCAAAGGGTACGCACCTCGCAACTCGATATATATATGTGCACCTACCCCACATAGGAGTAGGCTACACCGACGATGCACCTCCCACACATGGAGAGCATACACCGCCCTCTCACCCATACTTTTAGTCTTAGGGTTACCCGACTCTTTAGCCACATACTAAATCATTTCATATCCCGAAGTAGGAAAAATCATTTCACAACGTAATAATCACAAGTACTTTCAAAATATAGTACTTCACATTAGTAATTCACGCATATGATCAGTCACTATTAATCACATAACCTTTGAGCTCGTACGTCTCAAAGAAGGGTGTTAAGCAAGAGAATAAATTCTCCGCCACCAAACAGATACATCATCAATAGCAACTAATCGAATATGTGATGAACCACAATGTAACATATAATACATTTTCTAAATCACTTTAGAAATCATCGGGTTTTGGGCCTCGAAATCCTTTCTGTTAACATTCCCTGTACAAAATCGGGAATACATTTCTTTTCGCTTTAAGAAAAATATCATTTCACAATCATTCATTAAATTTGAAATGAACACAACATCGCTAAACACCTTATCATCAAATCGTGAAGTGTTTCACAAGGCGTTAGCACACAGATATTTTCAACCCAACCCAATGCTAAATGTAAAAGCATATTTTGCTCATTAACTGGTCGAGCACAATCCAAACCATCAATCAATCAAATTTGACATTAAATATAAGGTTTTGAATAGAGAGAGTATCGACTTATATTCAACATCAAATCCTGAAACCAACAGATATCATATCGGGAATAACGATATCGAAATCTTCCAAATTTCCATCACAATATCTGTATAATCACGGAATCCAATATCGAAAATATCCAAAGATAATTTCAATTTAACTCTAATCCAATTTATTTATTTATAACCATTGGATTATTTTTCTAGTTAATAACTAGTTCATTTCGATAAAAATCTATTTTTATCTTTTCAAATATGGAGTTTTTCATCCCAATTCTTCACAAATCATTTCTTATGATTTTTCACAAATTATCGATATTTTTAATAATTTTATCAAGGCCCATACAGTCGATTTACATCAACGGTCATCGAACTGCACTTACAACGACCTTTTTCAAATTTGATTTGGACATAATTCCAAATCCAACCGTTAGATTTCTAATTTCTAATATTCGTTAGAAAGCTCTTTTCGATACGAACCCAACGGTTCCGGTTTTAGGAGAATCCGACGGTCGGATCTCCCGTAATATCCGTTCGAAGTCAATGGTCGAAATTCGCGAACTGCCGCGGCGCGTTCTATTCAGGCCATTATATTATATATATAATATATATTTCGTCGATTTCTATTTAAAACGAATTTTATAAATCGTTTTAAATTCCTTTTCAAATCGATTTCAACTTTCATTTCAAATTCAAATTCAAATTGAATTTTCCCTTATAAATTCTTTTTACATTCATTTCTATTTGATTTCAATTCAAATCGATTTCAATTCTATTTCAGTTCGTTTTCAATTGAATTCAATTCAAATTTGTTTCCTATTCAATTCAAATCGAATTCGTTTTCTATTCAATTCAATTCGAATTCGTTTTCTATTCAATTCAATTCGAATTCGTTTTCTATTTTATTCAATTCGAATTCATTTTCTGTTTTATTCAATTCGAATTCATTTTCTGTTTTATATCAATTCGAATTCATTTTCTGTTTTATATCAATTTCGAATTCATTTTCTATTCTATTCAATTCGAATTCATTTTCTATTTTATTCAATTCAAATTCATTTTCTGTTTTATATCAATTTCGAATTCATTTTCTATTCTATTCAATTCGAATTCATTTTCACTTTCAATATATTCGATATTTTCACTTTCACTATATAATCAATATTTTCACTTTCAATATATTCAATATTTTCACTTTCAATATATTCGATATTTTCACTTTCAATATATTCGATATTTTCACTTTCAATATATTCAATATTTTCACTTTCAATATATTCGATATTTTCACTTTCAATATATTCGATATTTTCACTTTCACTATATAATCAATATTTTCACTTTCAATATATAATCAATATTTTCACTTTCAATATATTCAATATTTTCACTTTCAATATATTCAATATTTTCACTTTCAATATATTCGATATTTTCACTTTCAATATATTCGATATTTTCACTTTCAATATATTCGATATTTTCACTTTCACTATATAATCAATATTTTCACTTTCACTATATAATCAATATTTTCACTTTCAATATATTCGATATTTTCACTTTCAATATATTCGATATTTTCACTTTCACTATATAATCAATATTTTCACTTTCACTATATAATCAATATTTTCACTTTCAATATATTCAATATTTTCACTTTCAATATATTCAATATTTTCACTTTCAATATATTCGATATTTTCACTTTCAATATATTCGATATTTTCACTTTCAATATATTCGATATTTTCACTTTCACTATATACGATATATTTTCACTTCTAATATATATAATTCATTTCACAACACAATCAATTTTCACACAGAATACAACCAAACAAACAAATCGTCCATGGTCTGTCGACGACGGGGAACAGTTCAAATATGCAGTTATGAAATAAATAACTGTACAGAAAAATTAAAGTGAGAGATTTCTCACCTTGATCGGTTTCAGTTTTGTTTATGTTTGCCTTCAAATTTGCTTGAAATTCCGATTGGCTCTGTTTCCGTTCCGGTCGGTTCTATTGCGTAGTGTTCGCTGATGCGATCCCAACGCATCTGAAATCACTGAATTCCGTTTCCGTATGACAATGTTATAGCAATTTAGACATTTGAACAATTTTATACATATATTTAATTAAACTTTAATCCCATTTACCCTTAGAAAAATCAGGCTGTTGGCTTTCTTTATCTTCCTCATTGGTAAAACAGTCGAACCCTTTAACCCATCATTCCAAATTAGGGTTCAAAACCGCACGCTTATCGTTTGCCGTGACCAAGATCAAACCACGCCACATCGGAGAGCCTTGCCCTGCCTTCCTTCAGCTCGAAAGTGGTGCAGCTCGGTGGGCCCTAGCGCCACCAGAAACAATGCGAACGGCGCCTCTTCTGACAGATATTCCGGTCTCCTCGAGCGACGATTTCATATCATAGCCGTTGAGCTTCTAGAGCTCTAAGAGCTCTTCGATTTCCCCCCATGAGCTTTTGAAATCATTGAATAATTTGTGTTTAATTTATGGAAGAAAATCGGAATATCCTAACCCTCAATCGCATTGTCGGCGGCGTATTTCTGATGTGGCTAGGGTTTTAGAATGGGGGGGGGGGTTATAATAAATATTTCATTATTTTTTTATTCCTTTAACTCGAAAAATAATTGTTCGTTGATACTAATCCCAAACCATACCCAACGACTGTCGCCTATAGCTAAATACCCCCATTCCGAACACAATGGTATATGTTTCGTAGGTTGATTCGATCATTTGAATCATTTTCCGTTTAATTTACATTTAAATTACTATATTGAATTTTAAACGTACATTTCAAATTACTGGGGTCACATACTAACTCTAAAAATCCTCAAAAAATATTTCCTAGCTTCGTATTGACGATATGGTCCTAACAAAACTAATTTCGCCGAATTCTGAGACCGTTTGAAAAATGGCCATTTTCCAGTCGACTAAAATCAACTAAAACTGGTCAAACGCGTTTTCCTTTGCCACGCTCACATATTGATTCTAAAAATTATGAAATTTGAAACCTAGCAATAATTTGACACTGCGGATCCAACAAAAGTGGTTTCGTCGAAATCCGAGGTCATTTGCAAAATGTCTATTTTTAAGGGCCTGAATTCCATAGCGACTATTCAGAATTTTCAAATGGACATATCTTTTGATTCCCGCTATGAAATTTTGATTTGTCAGATTCATTGGAAAGATATTCTCAAATAGATCCTAATGTTTTTGGTTTCACTAAAATCCGGATTGTTTTGCACCCGGTACATTCATTTGAAGTTTGAAATCGAATTATCAAACTACCGCGCCATTTTCAATTCTAATTATAATTATATATAAATATTTATATTCTAACGATGACGCGTATATAATATATACGTTCGATTTATATTCAAAATAAATTTCTCGTCGATATTATTTAAAATAATTCATTTTAAATAATCAAAATTCGCTAAAATTGCCAAAATAAAATTTTTAAACTGGCCCAGATTTTCGGGTTGTTACAGCTAACCTACAGTTAGTTTCTAAATTTCACATTCTTAGGGAGAGGTTCCCATTAATTTTATCTAAGATAAATTCCTTTAAATTTATTCTTTAATCTACTTTTGAATATCAATTCAAACTAGTCGGGATTTGCGAACCACACTGAAGTGATCATTTATTTCATTTCCCCACCCCAAACTATTTATCCCATGAAGTAAAACTGGTCATACTTCATATCTAACACCACGGTGTTATCGGTAAATTCAATTACCATTTCACGTTCAAATCAAATTAAAGATTTGACTACCGCCTGGAGTAAAACTGGTGATACTCCATTCTCAATCTTTTCAATCTAATTAAAGATTCATTAAAACTCCACTTAGTTTTAATCTTTGACTGGGTTAAAGAATCAGTGTCATTAAAACATGGTTCACGATAAACCCAAAGTCACATCACATTTCAATCAGTCCCTAACTGTAAATTAGCAAGTGAGCAATTCCCTAAGTATTAACCCCGAAGGCCGAAACCAACATCAGATCAATACCCCAGAAACCATTCAACTTAACTAATCTCCAGTTAGTTCCTGATTTTCTTGACTCCTTGGGTCTAAGAACAGTATTATTGAAGATACCGCTCACGACATCCCAAAATCACATTCCATTAATTATTGGGTTAAAGAACAAGTGATAATTAAAACACTGTTCACAATAAACCCAACAATCAATACCAATTCAATTCCAATTAAATATTGTTTAATTGGTACACTTCATTAAATCTAAATAAAAAGATTTAATCTTTCCTCTCAACTAGGCTTAAGAACAGTGTTAATGAAGACACCGTGCACGACAAACCCAAATCCCATTTGATATTAAATACAAGGTTCTGAATAGAAAATATATCGTCTTACATTCAATATCAAATTCTACGACCAACAAATATCGTATTGGAAATAACGATATAAATATATCTTTCAAATTTCCACAACAATATCTATATAATCACGAAATCCAACATCGAACTATTCCAAAGATGATTTTGATTCAAATCCATTCCAATTCAATTATTGGAAATTCTGGTTTCTTTTAATACCATTTCAAAACCAATTTATTTATTTAAAAATAAATAAATTATTATTCTAGTTCAAAACTAGTTCATTTCGGTAAAAATCTATTTTTATCTTTTCAAATACGGAGTTTTTCATCCCAATTCTTCACAAATCATTTCTTATGATTTTAAACACATTATTGATATTTTTAATAATTTTATCAAGGCCCGTACAGTCGATTTCCATCAACGGCCATCGAACTGCACTTACAACGACCTTTTCCAAATTTGATTTGGACATAATTCCAAATCCAACCGTTAGATTTCTAATTTCTAATATTCATTAGAAAGCTCTTTTTGATACTAACCCAACGGTTCCGGTTTTAGGAGGATTCGACGGTCGGATCTCCCGCAATATCCATTCGAAGTCAATGATCGAAATTCACGAACTGCCGCAGCGCGGCGCGTTCTATTCAGGCCATTATATTATATATATAATATATACTTCGTCGATTTCCTTTTAAAACGTATTTTATAAATCGTTTTAAATTCGTTTTCAAAACAATTTCAACTTCCTTTTCAAATTAAAATCAAGGTTGAATTTTTCAATATAAATTCGTTTTAATTTCATTTCAAATCGATTTCAATTTCAATCGATTTCAATTCAATTTCAATTCGTTTAAATTCAATTCAAAACGATTTCATTTCTATTTCAATTTAATTCAAATTTTAATTCTATTCGAATTTCAAATCATTATAATTTATTTCGAATTTCAAATCAATTCAATTTAATTCGAATTTTAATTCTATTCGAATTTCAAATCATTTCAATTTACTTCGAATTTCAAATCAATCCAATTTAATTCGAATTTCAATTCACTTCAATATTCATTTCAATTTGAATAAAATCGATATAAATATCGTTCACGTCAAAATGGCGCAAATCTAATCAACACGGCTTTATACATTTCTATTTTCAAATATTTCTATTTCAAATATTTCTATTTCAAATATTTCTATTTCAAAAATTCCTATTTCAAATATTCCTATTTCAAATATTTCTATTTCAAAACTGGAATGAGGCCCAATCAATTACCATAGATTTTATTTCTATGGATTTCCATACAACGCATGTATATATCGACAATGACAAATAATCAACCATCATCTCTACACTGTATAAGCATCAAATATAAATATTTAACGCTTATAACAGTCTGTCAATCGATCGATCGACATACAACTAATTATTGGGATTAGTGTGTCATATATCGTCCCAATACCCGTGTGGGGTTTCAAACAATCAAACACAGATTTTATTTGTGCAGTTGGGCGATGTGTAAAATTTATCGTCCCAATCAATATCAGTCAAATGTGTGTATATAAACAAATCGTCCAATTTGTTTATATTTATTTATTCACATTCACGTTAAAAATTATATTTTCAACAATAAAATATTTTTAACTATCTAAATATTTTATTTCATTTCACATCGCATCACACATTCAACTACACATCAAAATCAAACAAACAAGCATACAAGCCGTCCATGGTCTGTGGACGACGGGTGTCGGGTGCTACTAAACACCGTCTGCATCTTAGTATATATTTTAACTAGAAAATTAAATTAAAGGTGAGAAGTTCTCACCGACAAGCTAAACCAACGCCACGACTCTTCATATGTAGAAAATCTCCGCTGCTTCTTCTTTCGTCACTTTCGTCATTCGTATTCACTACATATATAAAAATCGAATTTTTTACTTCGCTATTCAACATATAAAAATCGAATTTTTATCGCATTAAAAATCATATTTTTATATTGTTCACTTCACAATAAAGATCATATTTTTATATTGTTCACTTCACAATAAAGATCATATTTTTATATTGTTCACTTTACAATAAAGATCATATTTTTATATTGTTCACTATATAAAAAATCATATTTTTACCTCACTACTTATATAAAAATCACATTTTTATATCTTCTAGTATATAAAAATTATATTTTTATTCTTTCTATAATATAAAAAACATATTTTTATTCTTTCTACTTTACAAAAATCAAAATCGAATTTTTATCGTTTATAAAAATCTAATCTTTCATTTGAATCAAAATCCAATTTTTATTTCGCCTTTTACTATAAAAATCATGTCTTTATAATTTTATAAAAGTCGTCCCTTTTCTCTAGTTAAAAATCAAACTCTTCGCTATTTAAAATCGATTTTCTTACGCTATAAAAATCAAAATTATTATTTATGTTATAAAAATCAAAACTATTATTTACGTTATATATAAAAACAGAAAAGAAAATTGAATAAACTAACTAAATTAAATAAATAGAGATACTTACAGTAAAAAGAAGGAGAAGGGGGGTTCACGTCATTGAGGAGGGGAGGAGAAGCTCTGGCGCGGCCAGTTCGTGGTCAGGGCGGAGGGGTGCTGGGTCTCGATCAGGGCGGAGGGGTGCTGGGTCTCGCGTCGGCCGATTTGGTGGAAGGGGGAGCGGCTAGCGGCGGATCTGGGTAGGGGTTGAGGCGGTGCGGTTCAATGGAGAGAGGGCGAAAGGGGATCGATGGAGAGAGGAGGGGTGTGTGGCCGGACGTGGGTGGAGCTCCGGTGGCGTCGGCGTCTCACGATGGTAGAGGGGGGTGGCTTCGAACTTCGTCGGTCCTCATTTTTCTTTTTTTTTCTTTTTTTGGATCAGAAGAAAAAACGGGGGGATAGGCGTTGACTAAGAGAGGATAGAGGGGTGTTATAAATTTTAATTATTTTATTTAATTATTTTCCAAAAAAGCAACTTTTATTTTCGACCTCTAAATCGAACCCACCGCCTGTCGTCCGTACCCCATTCCGAACACAATGGGATATGTATCATAAGCTGATTCGATCGTTTTGACCAGTTTTCGTCAAAATCAACATATAACTCTATATATTGAATTTGAACGTGCATTTCAATTTACCGGGGCCACATACTAACTCGAAAAATTCCAGAAAAATATTTTCTAGCTTCGCATTGACGATACGGTCCTAATAAAACTAGTTTCATCAAATTCTGAGACTGTTTGAAAAATGACCATTTTCCAGTCGATTAAAATAAACTGAAACTGGTCAAACGCGTTTTCCTTTGCCACGCTCACATATTGATTCGAAAAATTATGAAAATTGGAATTTAGCAATATCTTGACATTGTGGATCCAACAAAAGTGTTTCGTCGAAAACCGAGGTCGTTTGCAAAATTTCCATTTTCAAGGGCCAGAATTCCATAGCGATTATTCTGAATTTTCATTTGGACATATTTTTTGATTCCCGCTATGAAATTTTGATTTTTCGGATTTGTTGGAAAGATTTTCTCAATTAGATTCCATTATTTTTGGTTTCACTAAAATCCGGTTTATTTTGAATCCTGTACATTCATTTGAAATTTGAAATCGAATTATCGAACAACCGCGCCATTTTCAATTCCTTTTATATAAATAAATAAATATATATATTCTAACGACGATCTATATAAATATATACGTTCGAATTCTATTCAAAATAAATTTCTCGTTGTTATTATTTAAAATAATTCATTTTAAATAATTAAAATTCGCTAAAACTGCCAAAATAAAATTTTTAAATTGGCTCGGATTTCCGGGTTATTACATGTACACTTGTACTTTGTCTTCATGTTAGCATGCTATTTCACTTGACTATATACTGTTGCTATTTGGGGTTACTGCCATTGCATATATTTGAACTAGGTGATTTTCTTATGCCTCTACTTTTCATGCTCACCCTTAAATCAAGTTGTTGCCTGCCATTTATTACCTCACTTGATGTTTAACTAGGTCGTGTGCCCCTTTCATTGTGACCATAAAAATAATTACTATAGCATTTTGCTACACTCGCTTCCTACTATTTGGAAACAGATGTATGCCACAGTGGATGCCATGTTTGTTCTATTTATTTTCGGTAGTTCACTGAATTGGTATACTCAAGTTATTTAATATATTATTAGGAAATATACTGATTATATATATATGTGTTTATCGAAGTGTGCTAACTTGAAATAAGTTTAATCCTGACTCGGGTGTTTTGTGTTTTGCATGGAACGCTCGGGTCAGGTCCTAAGTATTCCAGATTTAAAGATTCAGCGCAAAATTGGAGAGGAATGTGAAGACGCATACGGCGCGCACTCGTCAAAACTGTAAAAAAAATTATGCATGTATATATATTTAATATTTTCCATTATACAAATTTTGTAAAAAAAAAAAACTTTGATATTATTGTATAAAATTTATTTCCGCTGCAAACTATTAATTTTGTGTCTATGTTATTCTGTTTAAACCTGCAAAGCTAAATAACTACCCGTCGTTTTGAATGTTCTAAGTTGGTTTAATTACCGACTTGAAGCGGTCGAAAAGGCAGGTTGTTACACCTGCCGTAAACCATTATCGACATCACGCCTTCAACCCTGGCATTGACCCCATGCCTCATCATCGTGACCCAACCCTAAGCTGCTGAAAACCAATTACCCCAAATCGTGATGAATCCATGATTTCCGAGTACGAAGTCAAACCCCCAGGACTCGCATCACAACCAGCATATTGGAATTCGATTTTGGTTTCAAAAAGAGGAATATTGGAGTAGGTTTCAGCTCGTTTAGAAATATTGGAATGAAGGGAAAGAGTTTGGTGATTTTATGTCGGATCGAACTAACGATATGAGAAGTGGCTTCGGCCCTTTATTCAAAGCTAACAGTCTTTTTGCAAATGAATTTGATGAGTAAAGAGGGAACGACATTATATTCTGATTTTTGCCGAAGCCCTTTCAGGTTTTGATTTAAAATAAAAAGAATCGGCCATTATTCTTTCAAAAGAAAAGAACCGAAAAATAAAAGAGATGGAAGGAAAAGGTCTTTCGCGATTTTATAGAAGACAGAATACTTAGGGGTGAAGAAATTTTGTCTGTGTAAAGTGCATTTTATTAAATTCTGATTTGATTATACATTAATACGATTTGATTTAATGGGATTTTTATTCTTTTTAAATAGATCCTGATTTGATTTAATACTAATCCGTTAAATTTTATAATAATATATTTCGAGGTCCTGAACTCCAATCAAAACACAACAACTAACATATCTTGGGTTTAACCACTATTCTAAACACACTGGGACATGTTTCAAAGCCTTATTCGATCATATGGAGGAGATATTAATTTAAATCAATATAAATCAAATTCAAAACAATTAATTCCTCGAAAATATATTAATATTATTTTTCTAATTCAAACAGAAGTTTGTATTGATCAACCAAACTGTTTTCAATTCAGTTTTAAATTTTTGAATTCAATTAAATACATATTCTTATTATGATGATTATATATATTCGAAATAAATCGTATTTTGATTATTAAATCGATAACTTAATATAAAAATCGATTTATATTATCAACTCAATATTTAAATCCATATTAAATATTTAAAATTAACCAACAAAAATCCAGGTCGTTACAATTGGTTCCTATAAAGAAATATTAAAACATATATAATAGAGCAATCTGAACGAAATTAGCATCTCACACAGCGAAAGGGATAAATATAATAACTTAAAATAGATGTATCTTTAGTTAAAACCATCATGAATGTTGGTCATGCATAACTCAAGCAATTATATGAGGTACATCAAAAATAGGCATCCAACCAATACAATAATACTGTCATAATTAACTAAAAGCCTCCATTGTCGGGCTCCTGATAGTCTATGGTAGGATCGTATAAGTATCTAAACTATAGCAAGTATTAAGATTATGTAATAGTAAATAGTAAAGATAAAATAAGAGATAATCACACCGATATTTTATCCTGGTTCGGACCTCCCGTCCTACGTCCAGTCCCGAAGCTCCCCTTCGGCCTTTTAACTATCAACTAAACTGACCTCGCTTCACCCGGAAGAATAGGCTTACAGAAGATAAATATTCTTGACAAACTTGTGTTCTTTACAACACTGATATTGACTAATTTGTACAACTTGCTCCTATAATCTCCTTGAGTTGATATGAGAGTTGAGTTACTTAGGGAGAATAGAAGTATTTAGTGCTTGACTGAAAACTAGAGAGTATTTGGGAATAAAGAGCTTTCCAGAGAATATAGAATAGATCTAGAAAGAATTGGTAAATTGAAAACTTGAATCTTTTATCTATTCATAGCAAACCAAGAGTTTTTATGAAAGGTTGTGATTTATGAATAAAACCCTTTGTTTGAAAATCGTATTTGAGAAGAAGAGTTAAAGTTGCAACTGTTCAGACTGAAGAGATATCTTTTGAA
Source organism: Allium sativum (assembly GCA_030737875.1). Classification (NCBI taxonomy): domain Eukaryota; kingdom Viridiplantae; phylum Streptophyta; class Magnoliopsida; order Asparagales; family Amaryllidaceae; genus Allium; species Allium sativum. The sequence goes on along the minus strand of CM060922.1, from coordinate 965,510,287 downwards.
ATCACAGGTCGTGTGCCTAGACAGACGTCTGTCTATATTGGTCAGACGTCTGTCTTTGTATTCTGATATAAATCAGATACTTAGACAGACGTCAGTCTTTAGGATGACAGACATCTGGGTATGCAGGAAAATTAACCCGAGGCTTTCTTCAAATGTCTGTCATATATGTGACAGACGTCTATGCTGAGTGAGGCGGATTTTTCCTGTTCTTAGTAACAGACGTCTATTGTATATATGACAGACGTATGACACTGCACAGGCACTATAATTTACTTCATGTTCTCTTATATTTTGTCAAGGAGATTGTACATCATATCTAATAAACTATATACATCATACAAGACATTTAATGAGTGTTGTTGTCATCTTGAGTCCTCTCCTTGAGTTGATACCCACAGAGATGTGTATATACTTATAATGTGTATAGCGTGTCATCATAAAAACCAAGGATCTAACATTCTCCCCCTTGACAACTATACAGTTATAAAGCTCCCCCTGAATTTATGATCCCTGTTTCTCCCCCTTTGGCATTATCAAAAAATAATAGAAAACTAGATCATGGATAGTCCGAAGTTAAAACATCAAGCGTACAACAGTATGGAAACCACAAAGTGTCATGCAAAATAGACTTATAAGTACAAACCAGATAGCAAAGTAATAGTATCTAGATTGCATGAAAATATAAACTTAAGCATCTGAGAAATATCCCCATAAGTCCGATGCTTCATTACCATATTGTCCCCACTGTGAATTGTCATCGTAAATGACATCCTCCTGAATGGAAAGACCGTGAATCGTATGCTCGGTATAATGGATTGCATCATCTGGTTCCCATTCATATTCTTCTTCCGCCTCATGTGTAGCAACAGGTTCCTTTCCAGGTGCATGTTCTTCGAAGTGAGGTGATTCAGGTTGAGCACTAGTACTTGGTGGTATGTGTCGGATAATGGGACCACTCGGAGGAGGTGTAGGTGATGCAGAGGATGAACTAGAAGAAGACCTTCCACGTACTTTGTGAATAATTTTGCCAAGTGAGTGAACAACTTTCTCTAGAGTCTTTTCAACTTTAGTCATTCGAGATGAAAAAGATCGTTCGAGTCATGTGACTTTCTTGCCTAATATTTGTTGATTAAGAGAAAGTAATCGTTGGTTTTGTAAAGTAACATCTTGTATATTTTCTCCATGCCCTGCCATTATCCTTGCTTCTTGTATTTCGGGATCGGAGTAGTATTCAGTAGGTTCATTTGGTTCTGATTGTTGTCGTTGTCGTCGTTGTGGAGGTTGAATTGGTTGTTGAGGTTTTTGTTGATGTTCCTGCCATTGGTCAAATGGAATTATTTCTTGCGGGCGGCCGGGTAATTGCATTAATGCGGCAAATAAAATTCCACTATCCTCAATTTTTACTTCCGGATATGACGAAAGATATAGATTAATGCCTTGTGATCGAAAGATGCACGTAAGATAAGCTCCATACGGAATTGTTCGCTTTGTTGGAGTCCAATAATCACGAATTTGTTCAAATATATATTGGGCCCAATTCACACGTGTGTGTCCGAAAATAGCGTATAATGCCTTGTGATCATTTGGGTATACTTGTTTATGACTTCCTAATCATGGGAAGACAGTATTGATAAGTATGCGATTGATAATGCGTGGTCTGGAGCGGAATTACGATGGAGTCAAGTTAGTAAAATTGTCTTGCCATATTTGATGAGTTACTCGATCCCTTGGTTTATAACGCATATCCGGTATGTCTTGCAGACGAGTTCCAGAGTAAGATGTGTCTAAAATTTGTCCTAACATCTCGACATTAAACTTAACCAACTGACCGTATACCAAAGACCAAATCCAATTTTTCGGGTTGGATGGAGACCATATTGATGACACACATAAATTAATGAAGAACAAGTAGATTGCAAGTGAATCAATCATATCTTTGTGGTCTTCATATTCGACTAAATGTGTAAGATTTGCTCGAGTTAAAATGGTGTTGACGTCGTATTGTCTTAATAGAAAAAGAGGATAGAAGGGTCCAGGATGAATTACCTTTTTCTTCAAAGCTTCTAGTGCTTTTGGGCCATCTTTAGCTTTCATCCATCCTTCGATTTGTTGGTCAGTGGCAAAGTTTGGGTTTTGTTGAGGTTGTTGAGAAGAGGAACCTTCGATGGTCTTCTTCCGTTTGTTCGTATTCTTCTTTGGAGCCATTGATTTTTGAAATTTAAAGTTTGGAGAATTGGGGATTTAGGGTTAGGTTTAGGATGTAGAAGAGAGTGGTAAAAGTGATAGAGTAAAAAGGTTAAAACATATATAGGATCAGGTAAAAACGGTTTCAGATGCGTGACAGACGTCTGTTGTGATTTAGTTCAGACATCTGTCACTACAGGATTCGTATCCCGAGGGGTTTCACAGACATTTGAGAAAATTGGGTCAGACGTCTGTGCTGAAATCATTTGAGTATTTCATTTTGAAGCACTGTCAGATGTCTATGGTGTATATTGTCAAACTTCTGGTAGTACAGGGTGTTGTATCCCGAGAGGTTCTGTAGACATCTGCTTGATTTTTATCAGACGTCTATGGAAAATTTTGAAATATTTTATATCTGATTTGGTTGATCAGACGTCTGCGGTAAAATTATCAGACGTCTGGTAAGCCAAAATTCAGTTTATATAAGCAAAAAATAACTATTTTACTCACGATTGAAGTAAACCATTTACATTAATGCATTATCACAATGCATTATATTATTTTGAAAATAGAAGAAATATAAACTTGAAATGAATAATATTCCTCAAGTCTTGATCATTAATTTATTAACGATTTGGTGAAAATGATGGTCTCTTTGGAGAAGTCCATGGGTTTTACGGATCGTGTGACGTACAGAAAGAGGAAGATGGATCCAGTAGATTGACCGGTTTCGGGAGAGGTTCAAAAACATTTTTTAGTTAGAACTGCAAAACTTCAATGCGACCTGTCTTAGGTAACTCAACATAGAAGAAGTAACTTTCTGTTGAAAATAAAGCTCTTTTTGAAGTTCTAGTTGTTCCTTTTGATGGTGATATATTTCATCAATCTTCCGTTTAGTATTTGGTGAAGTAAATAAAGCTCTCTTAGCTCTCTTTGAATCCGATGTGAAACCAATTCAATAGTCCTGCCATTTGTACACTGGTTCATGTTTTGATACTGAAGTTGGATCATGTGGAGTTTCTACCGAACTATCAGTGGTGAACGTAATGTTGAAAGATGAAGTAGATTTATTTAACATACTTGATAGTATTATGATGATTCAATTTTTTGTTTAAGTTAGAGTATGTTATTTATAGGTAGCGATTTACTAATTTTTATTCCTTAAAAAAATGCATCATTCATCTTAAAACCAACCAAAAATTAAGGTGAAGAAAAAAAATCATATGCCGGAGAGAGAACAAACTCCTAACTCTCTACGTAAATTTATAAAAGTAGTTTCATTTAATGGTTTTGTGAATATATCCGCAATTTGCTTGTTAGTATTTACAAATTCCAAAGTAATATTACCTTTTTCAACATGATCTCGTAAAAATGGTGTCTGATATCAATGTGCTTAGCACTAGAATGACTAATTGGATTTTTGGATAAATTAATGGCACTCGTGTTATCGCAATATATTGGTGGATTTTGTAATTAATTTACCAAAATCTCTTAAGGTTTGTTGCATATAAATAACTTGGGCACATGCAAGAGCAGCAGATATATATTTTGCTTCGCATGTTGATAGTGAAACAAATTTTGTTTTTTACTGAACTATGATACTAGAGATTGTCCGATAAAATGACATGTACCACTCATGCTTTTTCTATCTGACTTGCATCCTCCGAAATCTGCATCACTATAAGATAGGGTTCAAAAGGACTACCGTTGGATAGAATAAGTCGTAATCCTTTGTGTTTGTTAAGTATCTCAAGATATGTTTTACTGCTCTATGGTGTGATTCTTTTGGTTGAGCTTGAAAACGTGTACAGACACTCATCATGATATCTGGTCTACTAGCAGTCAAATATAAAAGAGAGCCTATAATACTACGATATTGTTTTTGATCAAAATTATTTCCATTTTCATCTTTTTCTAAATGAGCAGTTGTGCTCATGGGTGTCGGTTTTCCTGATGTATTTTCCATGTTAAATCATTTTAATACATTATTACAATATTTTTCTTAATTTATAAAAATTCCACTTTTAAGTTGTTTTATTTGTAGTCCAAGAAAGTAGTTTAATTCTTCATATGGGAAATTTCAAATTCATCTTTCATTATTTTAGAAAACTCATTTCAAAGATCTTCATTAGTTGATCCGAAAATAATGTCGTCAACATATATTTGAACTACTAGAATATCATTTTGAATTCTTTTTATGAAAAGCATTGTATCTACCTTTCCAATTTCAAAACCAAAATTTATTAAATGTGATTTCAAACGTTCATACCAAGCACGAGGTGCTTGTTTTAGACCATATAAGGCCTTTTTAAATTTGTAAACATGATTGGGAAATTGTTCATGTATAAAAAGTGGAGTTTGTTCAACATAAACTTTTTCTTTTATATAGCCATTTAAAAAGGCACTTTTAACATCCATTTGAAACAGTTTTATATTAATATGAACTGCAAAAGCGAATAAAGTACGAATTGCTTCAAGACTGGCTACTGGAGCAAAAGTCTCTTCATAATTGATTCCTTCTTCTTGGTTGTATCCTTATGCAACCAATCGAGCTTTATTACAGATTATATTTCCAGTTTCATCGGATTTATTTTTATAGATCCATTTTGTTCCAGTTACATATTGTTCTTTTGGTCTAGGTATGAATTTCCAAACTTCATTTCTTTTAAATTGATTAAGTTCTTCTTGCATGGCTAAAATCCATGATTCATCATTAGCTGCTTCTTTATAGTTTTTAGGTCCTAATGATGAAATAAAAGCCACATAACTCATTTGATTAAGTTGATGTCTAGTAGAAACTCTTGAATTTATGTCTCCAGTAATATTATATATCGGATGACCTTTTAAAATGCGAGGGGGTGACCTTAGATTAGTATTAGTTTCTGGTTCATTAATGTTTAGATTAGTATTATTTTGAAATTCATTTTCATCTTCATCAGGAAATTTAATATTTTGAAAGTTTTCGTCAAAGGAAACATGTAAACTTTCTTCAATAGAATTAGTTCTTTTATTAAAAATTCTGTACGCCTTACTTCTATCAGAATATCTAATAAAAATTCCTTCATCAGCTTTTGGAGCAAAATTTTCAAGATTATCTTTTGAGTTTAATATAAAACTTTTTGACCCAAAGGTTTTGAAGTATGAAACATTTGGTTTCTTACCATAAAGCATTTCATAACAAGTATTTTTCGTTAATGGTCGAAGAGTTACTCTATTTAAAACATAATAAGTTGTAGCTATTGCTTCAGCCCAAAATGATTTTGGTAAGCCACTGCTATTTAAAAGTGTCCTGGCACATTCTTGTAAAGTTCGATTCTTCCTTTCTACAACACCATTTTGTTGTGGTATTCGTGGTATTGAAAAGTTATGACTAATTCCTTTCTTGTTACAGAAATCATTAAACAGCTCGTTTTCGAATTCTCCTCCATGATCGCTTCGAATCTTTTTAATTTTTAAATCGAATAAATCCATTATTCGTTCAGCAAAAATTTTAAATAATCCAAAAGTATCACTTTTGTGTTTTAAAAAGAGTCCATGTATATCTAGAAAAATCATCTACAATAACAAAGACGTATTTATTATGGTTCAACGGACGAGTTTGGGTAGGACCAAAAAGATCTAAATGTAATAATTCTAGAGGTTGTCTTGTAGAAATTTTATTTTTAGATTTGAAAGAACTCTTTTTAAGTTTACCAATTTGACAATCATCACATAGATTTTTTACCTTAAAATTAATTTTTGATAAACCTTTAACTAATTCCATTTTAGATTGTTTATTAATATTTTTAAAATTTATATGGCAAAATCGTTTATGCCATAACCAGGATCTTCATGATTAACGGTTAGACATAAATTTGTCTTTTGTTTTGATTTCATGTTTAAAATGTATGTGTTTCTATTTCTAATTCCTTCAAAAATTTATTTTTTATATTCGTCAAAGATGTTACATTTATCTTTTTCAAAACTTATTTGAAAACCTTTATCACAAAGCTGACTTATACTTAAAAGATTATGTTTCAAATTTTTAACTAATAACACATTAGAAATAATAGGAGAGTCAGATATACCAGTATTTATGACTTCACTAATGCCAATGACATAGCCTTTTGAATAGTCTCCGAAGGTAACAGTGCCACCATCCATGTATTTTGTATTTGATAACATGTTTACATTTCCTGTCATGTGCTTGGAGCAGCCACTATCCAAGATCCATTTCTCCTTTTGTTTCGATTTGAGTACCTATAAGATAGAAAGAATTTATTGGTACTCACTTCCTCCGTTAGGGTCCTAAATGTTAGGCAGAGAAGGTAGCCATACCCATATGGATTTGGGACCTTTAAAAACATAATTTGAATTGTATATTTCACTTTGTAAGAAATTTTTGATATGTTTTTGCCTAATAAGCTTGTTATTAGTTTTAGGAATCCATATTTTTATTTCTTTAGGTAATTCAGTCTTTTTGGAATTTATTTTCTTTTCTTTATACATTTCTTCCTTTTTATGAACATTTTTCTTCTTAATCTTTCTATATAGAAAACTATGATTTTTGGAATTATTTTCCTTTTTAAATCATAAACCATTTCTATTTCCTGGTGGTTTTGAGCTTTTGATAAATCTTCTAAATTTTGTTTACCTTTGTTAAACCTGGAAACATTTGCAGTGATCTTTTCTAATTCACTTTTGAGTTTTAAATTTTCGGATAATGAATATTCTAGATTACTACTCAATTTATTATATTTTTCTGAAATGTCCTCATTTTCTAGTCCAATTTTTCTTAATTTGCTAGATAAAGAATCATTTTCTAAGGATAATTTGTTACCTTTAAATTGTGCATTTTCTAACTCTTCTTCTAGAATGGTTTTCTCATCTTTCAGTAATCCAATCTCAATTTCCATTCTATTTATCTTAGCAATAACTTCTTTATTCATCTTCTTTTGTTCTCTAAATTTATCATCTAGTTTCATACTGATTTCTAAGATTTCATTATAAGTAAGTTCAGGACATACCCCATTAATATCAGCCATAAAGCATACATTTGCTTGTTCAGAGTCACTGTCACTGTCATTTTCTAAAGATGAATCTGAATCATCCCATGCAACTTGAAATGCTCTTCTTTTCTTTTTAAACTTCTCAATCTTTTGTTTCTTCTTATCATTCTTTGGGCAATCCTTCTTTATGTGACCATGCTCATTGCAGTTAAAGCATTTGACCAAGGTCTGATTTGTTGAATTTGGTTTGTCGCTCTTCTGAAACTTTGTCATTTTTCTGAATTTCTTGAATTTGTTGTAGTTCTTTGATACGAATACTATTTCTTCCTCGTCCAAGTCTGAATCTTCATTATTTGCTTGAAAAGCTATATTTTTCTTTTCAACATTTTGTTCTTTCCTAACCTGCAAGTTAGCTTCATAGGACAAAAGATTTCCTATCAATTCTTCAACTTTGAGTTGAGAAAGATCGTTTGCCTCTTCTATGGCTAGGACTTTTCTTTCCCACTCATTAGTTAATGAATTTAAGATACGTGTAACTAGATCAAAATCAGTAAATTTAACTTCAAGAGCCACTAAATCATGTTGAATAGTTTGAAACCTAGTATACATATCACTAATTATTTCACCTGTTTTCATTTTAAATGATGAAAATTGATTTTGTGGAATAGATATTTTGGTTTGTTTGACTTTTGTAGTACCTTCATGAGTAATTTGTAGAGTTCTCCATATGTCATAAGCAGTAGTGCACATCATAACACATGAAAACTCATTTTTATCTAATGCACAAAATAATATATTCATGACTTTTGAATTATTTGATGTTGTTGCTTTTTGAACATCGGTCCAAGCACTTAATTCAGTTGTTGGTGGTTCATATTTCTTTTGAGTAGCAGCCCATATTTCTAAGCCATTAGCTTCCATAAAAATTCTCATACGTTTTGACCAATAAGCATAATTAGACCCATTAAACAATGGTGGTCTTTGAGTAGATTGTCCTTCTTGAAAATTGCTACTAACACTATTACTTGCCATACTAAACTCAATGAAACAAATACAAGTTACTGTTATTTGTTATAACCTTGCTCTGATACCAATTGATAGTCTATGGTAGGATCGTATAAGTATCTAAACTATAGCAAGTATTAAAATTATGTAATAGTAAATAGTAAAGATAAAATAAGAGATAATCACATTGATATTTTATCCTTGTTTGGACCTCCCGTCCTACGTCCAGTCCCTTCGGCCTTTTAACTATCAACTAAACTGACCTCGCTTCGCCCGGAGGAATAGGCTTACAGAAGATAAATAATCTTGACAAACTTGTGTTCTTTACAACAATAATATTGACTGATTCGTACAACTTACTCCTATAATCTCCTTGAGTTGATATGATAGGTGAGTCACTTAGAGAGAATAGAAGTATTTAGTGCTTGACTGAAAACTAGAGAGTATTTGGGAATAAAGAGCTTTTCAGAGAATATAGAATAGATCTAGAAAGAATCGGTAAATCGAAAACTTGAATCTTTGATATATTTATAGCAAACCAAGATTTTTATGAAAGGAATCATATTTGAGAAGAAGAGTTAAAGTTACAACTATTCAGATTGAAGAGATATCTTTTGAAATCACAGGCCGTGTGCCAGGATAGATGTCTATCTATATTGGCCAGACGTCTGTCTTTGTAATCTGATATAACCCAAATATTTAGACATACGCCTGTCTTTAGGATGACAAATGTTTGGGTATGCTGGAAAATTAACCCAGGGCTTTCTTCAGACGTCTGTCATATATGTGACAGACGTCTGTGCTGAGTGAGGAGGATTTTTCCTGTTCTTAGTGACAGACATCTGTTGTATATATTACAGACGTCTGACATGCACAGGCACTATAATTCCCTTCATGTTCTCTCATATTTTGTCAAGAAGATTGTATATTATATCTAATAAACTATAGACATCATACAAGACATTTAGTGAGTGTTGTTGTCATCTAGAGTCTTCTCCTTGAGTTGATACCTGCAGAGATGTGTATACTTATAATGTGTATAGTGTGTCATCATCAAAACTGAGGATCTAACAACTCCATCACGAAAGCATCACTAATCATCTCTGATCCCATGCATCCTCATCTATTAACCTGTTTATGTTATGAGGAGGAAGGTTAGAACATAAAGTTCCAATGAATGGAAAACATATAGGTTTAGGAGTTCCTATATTTGGCAGTGTAAATTCTTCATGTTATGTCTATGCAAACAAACAAGCACAACTAAACATATGAGGTGGACACCCTTACAGTCACTTAAGTCTTATTTTTAAATTGAAGGGCAAACATACTCATAGTCTCTTAGTACCCACAAAGAAATCTAAGGTGGATGTCCCTACAGTCACTTAATACCCCACGAGGCAGGCTATACCTAATCACTTAAGGCCATTTCTTAATTTATTAAAGGTGCACATCCCCACAATCACTTAAGACCCTATGGAAGACCATAAGCCACTTAAGACCTCGTTCCTACCGCCATCTTCATATGTATAAACTTTCCTTGTAGGTGGAGAAATAGTTACAACCACTTACTACTAGATTTAGGTTAGGAACATGACTTAATTTAAGAAAACACTCCTAGCGGACCCGACCCTCTTGTTACTATTTAGATGTACCTACGGGTGAAGTCCTAGTCACTTAATACTTCCCTTAGACGGTGGTTCCTTTAGGCCATTTATATATATAATTCGTCCCTAGGTCATCCCTTACTAGCCCTAGATAAGTAGCAGACTTTACTTGAAGAACTACCCTACTCTCGCTATCATCTATTAAGACCATTTAATACCTTATAAGAGAAAGGCAGAACAATAACCATTTAAAATGCTCAAAGGGGGGGTCTAATGACTTGGGTCCTGAACCAAGGAGTGAACCTTAGGAACGGACCTAGTCCTAACCACTTAATACCCAACAAGAGGCAGGTCAGCCACTTAATGCCCGTCCCCAAGGCAGGCCTACTTCACACACACAATACACACACACACATAAAGTAGGCATCTTACATTAGGCTGACCACTTGTAAATGCTGGATTTGCTAGGCAATTCTGGACAGGTTTCTACTACAAGTTGGGTCTAACCTCATATCATAGTGTAATAATTATAATGGCCCGTGGCACCTGGACCTCTCACATTAACCAGACTTATTTGTATAAGCTGGATATGTCGGTCGGTTCCGGGCAAGTTTATACTACAAGTAAAGGTTAACCTCATGTCTACGTGTCAATTATTATAATTAAAGCCATTAACTCACACACATACGTACAAATTCCTATGGGGACGTTCAAATTCAAATTCCTAATTTAAACATATTTATCATGCACTTAATACACACTAATATTACGTTTAATTATGCTGTAATATATATAAATAGACGTGAATTATGCGAACGGGATAAGCGTCCTTACCACGTTTGAAATGTCAATCCTAACTATCTCTTTTAAGGTGTACAAGTTAATTTCCCTATTACTTCACATTGTTTAACGTGTATATTTTCACAAATAACTAATAAAAAGAGAAATAACAACAACAAAATGCAACTTGTAACCAAAGCTTGAATGATTGTTTTGGTAACAGAATAGAGACAAGGTGTAATATTCCTAAATACATAAGTAAAATACTTAATTTGGTACTAATCCACTTGTGTGTAATTTTTGTGTACAAAACCTTAATACTCCAATAATTTGCAAGTAATATGTTCAAACAATCAGTTTCAGAAATTGATGTTTAAACTTATTCAAATTGCAATATTCAAGTCTTTAAGATTTTGCAACCAAAATATACATATATTTGAATTTACATTTAAAATAAGAGAATTACACCAAATTCGAGAATCATACCAACACCCAAAGATCTTTTCTTTTATTACATCAATAATCCAAACCCAACTATAACTGATTGACCGTATCTACACAAAAACATAAATAATGCAAGATTTGAGGGATTTGGTATTGTTTTCTTTTCGTATAAACCTAAGTGTTCCTAGGCACAGTAGTCCAAATTTAAACCATCAAATCAAAGAAAATAGAAAACTTAAGTGATTTCCACTCACATTGATTTGAGATAGAAAACAATAAAATTTATTGTAGAATTGAAATCTGGATTGAGCCTACGAAACGTGTTCCAATCCTTCTATAAATAAATATATATATATAAGAATCAAATAAATCAGAATCATATATATAAAAAAACTAAATTTCAGAATTCTGAAACCTATATAAATCTTACAATAAAGAGTATAGAATTAAGGTTACAGAACGGAAGAGAAATCTAACCTTATATTCAGGATTTAGCCATGATAGAAAGATATTGGAGGCATAAGAATGAAATGAAGAATAAGGTTTAAGAGTGGCTAGGAGGGTGGTATGTATAGTTACAAGTGTTAATAAAGACCGTAGGATTTAATAGATTAAATCCAACCAGTCCGTGTATGCAAAATTGTATAAAAACCCTCACAAAAACAAGCCTTTACTGTTGGGGATGCTGATTAAGGATCTTAAGGCAAACTAAACAATAGAGGGGTGAATAGCGTTTTATGGATTTTATTAATTTCTTGAAATCTTTTTGGATTAAACATAATGTTATGCAAGTCACAGATATCAACAATCACAGATTCAAACACAGATCCATAAAATAAAAATAAAAAGCATTAAAAGGAAAGTACACACCGAGTTTTTGTACTGGTTTGAAGTTACACTACATCTAGTCCCACACAACGCTGGGTTGTACATATTTCTTTTAAATATAATCTTTCAATTACAATCCTTGGTTTCAATTGCCATAAGATCCACCACCACCTGATTCCGAGCATAGGGTGCTCTCTAGCTTTTCGAGGCTATAAGATCACCTAATTGATTACCAGGCTACAATCACATCCAATCAGTTTCCTGGCTACAATCACACCCAATCGATTAATGGGCTACGACCAAACCTTTTCTTAGTATCAGTTTTGTAGCATTGACTCGATAGAACTTGATCTTGCTATCTTTGATTACAAACAACCTATAACTCATGAGTTGCACTTGAATTTCAAAGAAATTTTGATGTAGAATTGAAAGAGAAGAAGATTGAAATAATTTATTTGAAAATTGGTAGAGTAAAAGTATAGATTTTAGGAAATAAGAAGATTAATGTAAAGGAGAGAAAGGAAGAAGGAGATGAGAAGTTATTAAAAAATTTGAAGTCTGAAGCATATATATAGTTTTCCAACAACCACAACCATTCAGAAAAGGTTTTAATTCAAAAGACATGACTTTTCAAAATTTTAAAAACAAGTCAACGGTACATATGTCGACATACTACTTTATATTTATCGACTTATAACAGTATAATTTCAAAATAAAATAAATTTTTAATTCAAAGTAAATGATGTTTAAATAAATTATGGTGATTTCTGGGTTAAAACAAACTATATTCCTTTAAATTAAAATAGAGTATTTCAAGTAGAAATATATATCTAAAATTATATATTAAGATGATTTAAAAAATGATTAAAAAACAAAATATAAAATGATATAAAAGTATATAAAAAACTTGAATATATTAAACTTAATATAAGTATAGTAGTCTAGTATGTTAGCTAGCTCTTGTGCTGTAATCTTTTATAGATATTGTGGATGACCCACAATAAATGCTGTAAACGGTGGAGTTGGTCTACCTTAAAAACATATTAGTAGTAGGTTGGAAACCACCAACCTCCTGTTATTATTGGTTATAATAAAAGTGTTTGCGGTCACGTTAAAAACCAGTCGACTTTGCCAAAAAAAAAAAATTAAAACAGACTTAATATAAGTAAGTAAACTGAAAACATAAGTAACTACAATAAAAATAGTATTAAATTTATAAGTAAAACCCATTTGAATTAAGGAGTCAAAATATATTAAGTATAATTTTAAAATAGGAGTTAAAAATAAATTTCGGGAGTTAAAATGGATTTAATAATAAAGAGGTTTTAATTAAAATAAGGAAGTAATTTTGAAATCAATTCGAAAATAAATTTAAAAACAAGAAAGCAATCTTTGAAATCATTTGAAAATAGTAAGAAAACGTTTGAAAATAGAATTAAGTGCTAATAAGATTTTTAACAAGATATGTATATATTATTACTCTATATTTTTTGAACTCTTGATATTCATGAGACTTGTATCTTGAACTCGTCTACTTTGAAATATTGATTCTCTGAACTTTACAATCTTCAATACTTAATACATGCATGGATATTCTATACATATATACATACATACATTTGTATGTATTCTAGATAACACTTTTAGTATATATTTTAGAACAATAATAGTTGAAACAAGGTGGTTGTCATTAAAACCATCATTCACATCTCAGTCCCTAACATTCACTACCCTACAACACCCAAAGCGGTCGACCACTTTGGTAGAAGCGGTCGACCCCTTGGGTCGTGGTTTGTCCAGGAGATATAATTCTCTTGGTTAGTGGCCTAATTTATTAAATGTTTATTTGTTACATTGGTTTCTTTCCTTTATTTGCTCATCTTTGTCCCCCATTGTATATAAATATGTACACACAAATTCAAACTCACATGGAATATTATTTTTGCGCTAATCCTCAATTAATATATTCCATTTTTTAATTTATTTGAAATTCAAGTCTTTTGTGTTAATATTTACGCGTAACTTGTTTTATTAATATCTTTTGCACATAGTCTCCGCTTTCGGTAAATAAAATATGAAAACGGATCAGAATCTCACCACGAACGCAACTACGATGCTTTCATAACCCAATTCCCAATTACCCAAAGTTTTATTTTCAACCCATTAACTTATTATTGATTATTATTATTATTTATTTTAAATTAAATTACCCAGTGTCTATTTTAGATTTATTTTACGGGGTGTTACATCTCCAGCCTACGTCCACTTCACTCTATCTTATATTATAGTCTTTCTAATCATACATGTTTAGATATGAACTAGTTAGTCCTTAGATCTAGGTTATAATTGTAAGAAAATGTTTGAGGGAGGTAATAAGAAGTAATGGTTCAACAGAGTAATAGCATCTTCAGTAAGATCTCTCTGCTTTTCCGAGTGTAGTTGAGTTCCGGTATTTATAAGTGAATCCATTAGATGTTAGAACAGAAGTTGAGTTACAGAGAAGTCCACATGTAGAGCCATATCATCCCCTAAAGTTGCAACCTGATCCAAGCCATAATTATGACTCAGTAGGAGTTATAGGGAAGAGTCAGTAATGAGTTTGAAACTTAAAATATCTTTAGTTTTCGTCTTTTGATCTATCTTCCAATCTTCATGTTGAATAGTCCCATTAAACCTTAAGTCAATCCGGGTTAGTTTTTCACCCATCTTCATGAATCATCCAAGTCCATTCAAGTTAGAGAAAGTATATTGCATTATTTGCCCTATACTTACTTAAATCACATGGAAATTGATAGTATAATGCAAGTGTGTAGAAGAGCTCCTCCCATGAATTGTATCTTCATTGCCTAAGCCAGTATGAGTCAGTGACGTCTCATACCCTAAATTACAAGCTTCCTTAAAAATTTCTAGGTTGCTTTTCCATGTCTTGTAAGTACTTCTACCAAAATTTGGTTCCAATCAGGTCTCATTTAAATCTTCTAAATATAACTATTGCTACTTTGATCCAACAGCTAGTAAACACCTTCGACCAACACTTTTCAAATCAACTATTTTGGTCGATACATCATTTCAAAAAAAATCCAATATTTTCTTTTTGTCTAGCAATCATTCGTAAAACATTCACTAGAGCCTCAAAAACAAGGATGATGGAAGCACCAAAGATCTAAAAATAATTGATGTAAACTAATGCTGTGATAACATTTGTTGTTCTTTTGTCTTCAGCATTGAGTCAAGGAACTCTTGATGCCCACTCTTTCAAAGCAATCATCTTTCTCGGGTTTATGTTTATGAATAGAGACTAGTGCAGCGAGATAGGTTGCAAATCGTATTACTTTGGTCCCATCAATTCTTTAATAGTTATCACTTTTCTTGTGATCGAAAACAATCAATCATGATTATATGTAAATTTCGTTATTAACCGACAATTTATGATAACAATTGTTACCTCTGCCTCTTTGGAAATGTTTTCCAATATCAAATCAATGTAGTGTGATGTGCATGCTATCCAATATAAGTGCCTCTATTTTTGCATTATTAATTGACCGACAACTTTGTAATTAATTTACTCTGTTATCTATAACAACTTGCATTATAATATTTTCATCAATTGTTTCAATGACATTATCCATTAATCCACAATTATATTCTCCAATTTTGAATTTATCCGTGCATACATAAAATTTAATGAATATTATTACATAATACATTTCAATATAAAATTATCAATTTATAAAATTCATTCTATAATTCAATAATGAGTGATTGAACTAAGGAACTTAATCATAATAATTATTTAATTTTATGAAGATATTCACCTAATTTTCTTGAAAAGAAAGCAATCATAACAGAATTCACCAATTTAAAAAACTGAAAGCCGCGGATTGATAAATACACCTTCATCCTTATAAAATAGGAATTTAAGATTTACTTGAATGATGAAGGATAATATATACGATTACAAATAAACACCAAATAAAATGGTTAGAATGAAAGTGAATATAGAATAATTTAAGAGGATTATTACAAATTGTTTACTCAAATCAAGAAGGGATGAGTATATGATTCCAATGTAATGGTGAACATGAATCAATTATTCTCTTATATATATAATATAATATAATATAATAGATATTAGCATAAACAAGAAACTTTTTTGATTTCATCCCAATGGATCATTTTCCATACTTTTCTTCGTTGGAAGAGTAACGAGGTATTTTTATTTGTCAAAAAACCTTAAAAAGATTAGGTCAAGAAAAATTATTCTTTATTGTAGAGTAACCTGCTAATGTGAGAAACTTTATTTCCAAACATTATACTATTTGATTTTGTAATTTTTCAAACTAACCTTTAGGCTACCGAAATCAAATAATGAAAATAAAAAAAATGAAAGAGATTGTCATCAACATCTCCACTTGAATATCTCCAGTGATTTTATTTTGTTCTCTCTGTAGATCTTAAATCAATTTTCTCCTATCAGATCTAAAATTTATATGATGACAAAAATGGTTATCAATTTTTTTTTTTTGTATTTTTTTTATAAATTTTATAATTCTCATAGTTATTTTAAAATAGGATTATTTCGCATATTTTTATTATTCGTTAATGAAGAAAAGTTGTATATGATGTTATATCTTATTTTTAAGTGATATTAAAGCTTGTTAATATTTATAGATGGATGTTTTGAATTTATAAATAAATTTCATGTGTAAAATCCTATTTTAAGCGATATTATGATCTAATAATATTTATAGGCTGACATGTTGAATCGGTAATTAAATTTTATTTCTAAAATCTTATATTTTAGTAATAGTAAGTTTATAATTAGTGTGTAATTTGTGTGTTGCACACGACGGTATTATTAAAAATATTATTTATTATTTTAATATTAAAATTGGAACTTTGTTATGCAATATTTGATAAATTTCGATGTGAAATACATAAATTATTAATTAAAATTATTTTTTTATGCATAATTTATGTTCTATAACTTATACAAACAATATGTATGTGTGTGTATTTGAGAAATTTTTTAATCGTTTTTGTTAATATAGATATACATCTTGAAACTTATATACGTTAGCAATTTATTTGATGAATTAGCAAGCATTATTTAATAGAATTTTTTTCAATAAGTTAAATGTCAAATTACGAAGTTAGTTTAACTTTATAATATTGCAGGAAGAATTGAAAAGAAATTTGGAAAAAGAAAGAGAATTGTTGTGGAAATATTAATGTTCAAAAAATATATATTATATAATATATAGTAAATTTCTGACATAAATGAATCATAAGTAATTTATAAAGTAACTTTGTCGCACTATGGGAATTGACAAGTAAATTTCTTTAAAATGGACTTCAATAACAAAAATAAAAAAAAATTATGTAACAAAATGGTGACTACCAACACAGATCCAATTTCAAATTCTTCGAGCGATTCAGGCCGGCCTCCTGATCGAAGGCCAGGGAAGGAAGTGGTAGAAACTGAAGACGCGGAAGAGGATCTGGCAGAGAATCCTTGGATAAAAGTTTCGAAAGGAGGAAAATATGCTAGGGTTTCATCCAACACCACGCGATCTGGCCTGCGGAGTGACGGAGGAACTTCTGATCCTCAAAATTCTGCTGCTGTGGCGGATCGTCCTCCTCAATGGCAGCCTTTGGGGGGAGCGAACGCTCGATCCAGAGCTGCAGATCGACAGGTTCAACGCAACTCTACTGTGAATAGGAACATCGATTGGAATATCTTGAAGGCCGATTTAGCTGCAGGGAGAGCCAGATCTTGGATACAAGCGGCAGGATGCGGAGCAGGACAACAGCAGTTAGATTACGCTGATTTAAGTTACATTGAGCCAATGATTGTAAACTCTCAAAAGAAGGCTGTTGTTTCAGAAATTGCTGCGTCTAGATCCATTGATAAATGGAGAAATTCAATAATTTTCTATGTTTATGGAGTTAGACCTTATCATCTCCACTTGAAAAAATATTTTGAACGTAAATGGAAACCGATAGGAAATTTTCAACTGTTATCGAAGGAAAACGGATTTTTTATTATCCGGTTTGATAATGCTTCTGACTGTGATAGAGTACTGAAAGGGGGACCATATCTATTTGACAATAAAATTATCATTTTGAAGAAATGGAATATGGGGATGAGATTCAGAAAAGAACTATTGTCAACGATGCCTCTATGGATCAAATTGTCTAATTTAGAACTGGAATTATGGGATAGGGAAGCTTTGAGCGCTATAGCGAGCGTCATAGGAAGACCTATAAAGATGGACAAGATTACTGCAGATGAATCCAGGGTTGCGTTTGCCAAAATTCTAGTTGAAATTGACGCGGCATAAGAGTTTCCTAATGAGGTGGACGTTCTTTTGCATACAGGGGAGGAGTTGAAAGTGAGAGTTGATTACTTGTATAAGCCGATTTGTTGCAAGGTATGTGGAGTGTTTGGACATATGCAATCCCAGTGTAAAACCAAGACGACCGAAAAATGGGTGCCAAAGGATAAAGGCTCAACTGTTTGTGCAGAGAACGAGATGACAAATAACTCAAATGTGAACGTGGATGCCCAGAATGACGAAAATAGAAATGAGAATGATAATGAACAAGACCATATGCCAAATGCCACAATTAGTGAACATACTGAACCCATTGGACAAAATTTATCTACTAGCAATGAAGGAACTTCAGGTGAATCTGCGTTACCTTCCAACCCATTGGGGACAAATGTATCAAAAGAGTTGCAGGACATGAATTGTAGTAAGATTGACAATAACATGCCTGGACTAAGTGAATTAATTCAAGATAAAGATGATAACACACAGCATAGGAATTCTGACACCACTATTATGCATAATATACATATTAATAATAATGCAGTCAATTTGCATAATGATAGTAGCCCCCAGGAGGTAGTTGCTGCGGAAACTCAGAATACAGAGACTGTTGAGGCAACTGTTGAAGACTGGGATGATTTTGTGGAAGGAAATCTTGCAGAACAACTAGCCACTGCTGAGGAGAATCCCAGACAACCTGAAAAAGAAATAGACGTGTCAGATAACGTTGAGAAAAATCAAAAATTCATGGATGAATTGACTGATGCTAACAAGAATAACAAAAAGAAATGTCCTAAAACCGTCCCAACAGCTCCTCCTAAAGTGTCGACAAGGAGCCAGAGCAAGATTAAATGAACATCGTTTCATGGAATGTTAGGGGACTGAATAACACTAACAAACAATTTGAAGTGTTAAAGTTCCTTAACAAATTCAGGCCATCTGTGATTGGCCTGCTGGAAAATAAGCTTAGTAGTGACATGATTAATAATCTAAAAAACAAGCTTCCTAGTGAATGGGATATGTTAGATAATAACTGTACTGGCTGCAAGGGTAGAATTATGTTAGCATTGGACTCTGAAATTTGGAAAACAACAGTTGAAGCTATGTCATATCAACATATTTCTATATATGCGGAAAATAATGGGGGTTTTGCTTGCAGATTGTCTTTTATATACGCCAACAATTTCCTATCTGACAGAGAGAAGTTGTGGCTTGATTTGGTTAATGAATCACACAACGTTCATATTCCTTGGTTGGTGCTTGGAGATTTCAACAATATTTTGTCTTCAAGTAACAAGAAGGGGGGTTCATCAGTACCATTCAGGCACATTGCAGGCCTTATTGATTGCGTCTCTAATGCTGGTTTGAATGATATTCCTATCGCTGGCTTTAAATATACGTGGCGGAAAAAAGGAATTGCTACTAAAATTGATAATGTTTTATGCAACCATCTTTTTCTGGATCTTTTCCCTGATTTATATGCCTATGGGGTTGCTAATCCAATTAGTGATCATATTCCCATATGCATAAATTTTAGGAAAAAAAGTAACGAGCGTAAAAATGTGCCATTTAGATTCCTGAATTCATGGACAGCTAAAGAAGGATATCATTATAACTTCTACTTGGCTGTTAATTATATGATGAATTCATATATCCCAGGATCTAAAATCTACAAATTTCAAAGTTTTTTGAAGGCTTGCAAATTCTACATGAAAGGTTGGAATTATAGGATTATAAAAGATGGAGACAAATTAAAGATGCTGGAGGAGAACTACAAATACTCTCTTGCTGAAATCGACGATAATCCTACTGATGGGGACAAGTTTGAAAATCTTCGAAATGCTTACAACATGTGGAAAGATCAATGCAATATTGAAGCCTGCAACGCCAAACAAAAAGCTAAAATAAGTTGGCTCACAGAAGGGGATTCATGCACCAAATTCTTTCATGCTAAAATGTCCTTAAGAAAACATAGAAATAATTGGAGTAACTTATTCATGAGAAATGGCGAGCTTGTGCATGATGCAGACTTAATTGAAAGGGAGGCTATACTTTATTTTTCAAGAATTTTTAATTCTGATACTCCTATGATTGACGCTTTTCCCGATTTCAACTGTATTAAAATTATTAATGACAGGGGGAGAAGGCACTTGACTGAGGACATTAATTTAGAGGAAATTCGTAAGGCTGTTTTCTCTATACTGGATGATAAAAGTCCAGGACCTGACGGTTTCTCTGCCAAATTCTTTAAATTTCACTGGGAGGAGATTAAACTTATTTTTCTAGAGATGATTCAAGAGGTTTTCAACTCTGGTAAACTCGCTAAGGGAATAAATCATACTTTCCTTACGCTCATCCCCAAAACTGATAATCCTACTGCTATCTCAGATTTCAGACCCATAGCATGTTGCAATGTTATTTATAAAATTATATCTAAAGTGCTGTGTAATAGGATTAAACCATACCTCAAACATTTGATTTCTGACAATCAGTCGGCCTTTATTCCTGGGAGATTCATTACTGAAAATATCCTGCTTGCTCATGAACAAATTAGACATTTCAACAACATTGGCAGTGGTAAAGTTTGCATCAAAATTGATCTTCGAAAAGCATATGATATGGTTAATAGGAATTTTATATGTCACATGCTTACGAAGATGGGTTTTCCTAGAATGATTGTCCGCATCATTAAAACATGTATTTCTACACCATCTTATTCAATTTTAGTTCAGGGCAGTCCTAAAGGTTACTTGCTAAGTAATAGAGGCTTGAGACAGGGAGACCCACTATCGCCGTACTTATTTTGTGTTGCAATGGAATTTTTTTCCATACACATGTACAAAGCAGCGAATGCAAGGATTATACAACCTATATATAACCAAGAGCCCTATGTTACTCATCTGATTTATGCAGATGATTTAATGATTTTCGCTAAAGCCAAGTTGATTGGAGTAAAGAAGATCAATTCAATTCTCAATCAGTTAAAAGAAGTGGCAGGTCTTACAATTAACAATCTGAAATCCAAGGTGTACTTTAGCAAAGGTGTTAATAGTAAAAATCGGCTACTGCAGGAACTAAATATGATGGAAAGCAGACTTCCGGTTAAATACCTGGGTGTACCACTTTCAAATAATTATCTACATTTTGCTGATTGTGGTGATTTATTTGATAAAATTAGAGGTAAAATGGATAGTTGGGACTGTAGATTGCTTTCGATGGCTGGAAAAATTGAGTTGATTCGCTCTGTTATTACACCCATGGTTATGTATTGGATGCTAACCTATCAGCTGCCGGAGGCTACGATTTGTAAGATTAATAAGCTGTGCGCTAATTTCATTTGGGCAGGGAAAACACACAAGATAGCATGGGACAAGCTATGTACTCCTAAATCTGAAGGAGGGGTTGGATTGCGTAATTTTAAAGATACTAAGACGGCTGCTGCTCTTAAACTTCTATGGCGTTTTGTTAATAGTAATAGCTTGTAGAAAAATTGGATGATGAACAGATATTGCAAGAATAAATTTTTTTGGGTAATGGATGTTGATTCCAATAGTTCATGCTCTTGGAAAGCTATTTTAAAACACAGACAGAAGGGGTTGCAATGCATTAATCGTTGTATTGTAAATGGGAGAAACACTATGTTATGGTTTGACCCCTGGATAAATAATGATATCATGGTTAAGATGCTTGGATGGGACCAGTTAGATCTTTTTGGGGGGGAAAGTCTCACAGTGAACTACATTATTCAGGATGGAGTTTTTAACCCAAGTTGCTTACCTGCTGCGAGACAAATCTCTTTACAGATTAATGAGGTGGATATTAAGATTAATGAGGATTATGACTACTGGAGCTGGAATGACAAAAAGAATGGCTTCAATTTTTATTCTGCTTGGGATATAGCCAGAAACCATGAATCTGAGCAGGAGTGGTGTAAAATAGTGTGGCATTACATTAATAGTCCAAAAATGTCGCTTTGTATGTACAAGGCTGTTTTAAACCGTTTAAGCACCAAGGACTATATGATTAAATGGGGCTATGATGTGAATCCTACTTATGTACTATGTAATGAAGAAACGGAGACAAGGGATCACCTGTTTTTTCACTGCTCATACGCTGCTTACTTATGGGTCCGATGTCGGCTTAAACTAAGAATTGCCCCTTCCCACACGAACTCGCTGAAGCTCGACGATGAAATGAAGATGCTAAAAACCACTTTCAATACGGCTTCGTTCAGTCAAGATGCCGCCTTCTGTGCTATTACCGCTACGATCTACCATATCTGGAATGAAAGAAACTTAAGAATCCACAGCAAGCAATCATGGAATAAATTTCGCAGATGGGAATTTCTTGAAATCGATATTCAGTACCTACTGAAGAACTCCAAACGAATGAAGAATCGTAAACGTGCTGACTTGGACATTGGAGATCGATGGGGCATAGAGCTAACCGATGCGGGATGATTTGCTCCCTGGAGGGAGTTTATTTTTAGGGTTAAGAAGACGGCGGCTTTTTGGGAAAGTTTAGATCTACTGGCCTCTTAACCGGATTGTTTTGTTGTGCAAGTGGACACGTGTGGGTCTTTGACTATGCTTGGGGAGTTACGGTATTACACGGTTTTCTTTTATTGTTATGTTTGGGTAGGCAGCAAGGTTAATGTTGATTTGTTGGCCAATTATGTACCTTTTTGTACTTTTTTATTGATGCGTTATCAATAAAGCACCGCACTCTTTTTTCCCGACTAGTTCTCAAGCTGAGTTCTAGCTCGGGTTTTTAACGAGGCGGTTTACCCATTTTCAAAAAAAAAAGTAACTTTGTCGATATTGCTGATATGTAGAGTTCATATTATGTGATTTAAACGCTTTATAGTTGCATGAAAAACTACATATGTTTAATATGAATATGTACAGTAAAATTGGCGTACATTTATAAGAGCTATTAGAAAAATGAACTAAATTCTCTATAAGATTATTTAAAGAATTAGGATTTAAGATTCTAAGAGTAATTTAAACATAAGATTAAAATGTAGAATATCATGGAAGAATTGAGAAGGTTTAGTAAATAATCGTAGAAATGTTAAAATATCAGTATTTAAAGCTAAAATTGTTTCTTCAACCTATGAAAAATTTATTGAGATAAGTGTATAGTATATTAAATTCTATATTATTGTTTATATATATTATTTAAACTATGTGACTTATTTAACTTCATATTTGAAGAAAAACTAATTTAGTCATTTTTAGTGATAACACAGTATACATTTTAAAACGTCACATTTAGAATTAACAACAATTTGTAATTGAATTCATTTGTTAAATTCAAAACCACATAATTAATTTAAACATTTCCACTTAAATGTACAATGTTAAGTGATGCTGCATAGTGTTTTATAAATAACTAAATAAATTTTAAAATGTAGCGTTTGACATTAATATTACAATGCAATACACGGTAAATATATTAATGTAAATGAATTATACTTTGAATTTGTAATTGTTACTTATCTGTGTAATTTCTGTGTAATTTATGTTATGTAATTGATATGTTTATATATTTGATTTTTTTGATTTTTTTTTAAATATGAATATGGTTAATCTTCATGTGATTTATTAGGAAATCAACAAATAATAATTTTCTAAAGTTATTTAAATAATTTTAATATTATCTAATTAATTATAAAATATGGTACTAAATGTAAAATATTAGAAAAGAATCGGGAGAGACTTAAATAATTATATAAAATTTGAAGTGTAGGTATTTGGAGCCACAAAACATAATTTTGTCATTTTTTAGTATTTAAAAGAAATATTAATTAATAAAAATTTGGGTTGTGTAATTAATTTTATTTTGTGGATGTAAATATAAAATTCTAGGATCTAACTATTAATGAATAATTGTTTAAACTTTAAAATGTCCACATCAAAATGTAAAATGACATAATAGGTAAAGTAATGTGAGAGGAATAAAAAATAAAACCAATTGATAAACTAATCTAAAAATAAAATAACTGGAGAAAATGAAGGAAAAAGGAGAAAACTCATAAAATAGAATTAAGGAGAGAGCTTAAAAAGGTTCTCACTACAAGAAAATGCACTATTTCTGATGGCTCAAAACTGTCGGCGGCCGTCGGTAATAGTCGTGGCTTTTAGAGGCCTCAGGGAGCAGAGTCTTCGATGGCTATCGACACAGCCTATCGTTTGTAATTCTGGCGGCTTGTCGCGGGTTGTCTCGGTTTCCGACGGCTACAACGGTCATCGCCAGCAGTCAGAAACCATTAAAGTCACAACGCCAATAAACCGTTGTAAGTCGTCGGAAACCGTTAAATATCCAAGTACCAATAAGCCGTTGGTAGCCGTCGGAAAACCTGCATATTTTTTTTGTATTCAGCTGCTATTAGGGCTGTCAATTTCCTACACGACCCGAAACCCGACCTGAAACCCACACGAAAATTAGCAGGTTAACCCGACTCGTTTAATTGGAGGGTCATTTTCGGGTCAACCCGAATTCGGTCCGTTTATAAACGGGAGGGTTTAAGGTTAACCCGTTAACCCGATTTTGACCCGCCAAACCCGATTTAATCAGTATGCTCATATATTCTTGTCTAAGCTGTTATATTTTACTAATTTATTCTTGTATGATGTTAGTTATATTTTACTTATAACATTAGTATCTCTTCCATACTGTTAGTATTTTATGTATGCAGTATGTTCATATTTTCTTATGTATGGAGAATGATTTTCGGATACTACAATTTCATGCTTTGTATATATGCTACCTGTTGGTGTTTTCGTAACTTGTTGCCTATTGGTGATTTTGTAACTTGTTGTTTGTTGATGATTGTATAGTAGTGCTGCTTGTTGATGACTTGGTTCTTTTGTTGGTTACATAAGTGGACAATATTTGCCAATGGGTCAAATGTGTATACCCGACACGACCCGTTTAGTTAAATGGGTTACACGGGTCAGGTCGGGTCAACCCATTTATAAACAGGTCGGGTTAGGGTTGGGAAAAAATGACCCGTTTAATAAACGGGTTGACCTGACCCGTTTAATAAACGGGTTGACCTGACCCGTTAATAAATTAACACGAACCCGACTTGACCCGACACGAACCCGACTAGACCCGACACAAACCCGACACGACCCATTGACAGCCCTAGATGCAATTTAGCCTTCCAACTGCATTTCTCACACAAATCACTATCTCAGCAACAATATGTGACCCCAACATAACATATATCAAGCAAATATCAAAATAAAACCAATTCTAACTCAATAAATCAACAAAAACAAAAAAAACATAAATTTCACCAAAAACTCAAACTACTAATTATACAATACGTAAATTTGTGCATACCACATATTCTATCATCATAATAACAATAAATACATCAAGTCTACCATAACATGTCAACCATCAAATCTACCACAACAAGTCTACCATCATAATATGTACAAAATATCAACACACAGTCTAGCAAGCACAAGTCGCATATACGTACATTGCCAAAAAAAAACCACCTTGCACTCCATCACTGATCATCCTCTGCAGTGCCAGCTGAAGATGGAAAGCGGACATACTGCTGTGCAAGCTCGGCCAAACGCTGGTCTAGAAGCTGAGTCATCTCAATAGCTTGGCGGCGATTCTGGTCCTCAAGATGCGCCACCCTAAACCTCAACCCCTCAATCTCTACAAAGTCTATATCAGCTCTAATCTTCCTGGTCCATCGCTGACTACTAGCCTATAACAATTATTTAATTTTTCTAATCATGTGCGGTTATATTAATTACCTATAACTCGTAAATGTTATTTTATTTCTAAACTGAAAAATTAATTAAGGTAAAAATTGTTTACCACTTTATTTCCAAAGCCATAATGTTGTTCCATGTCACTAGATCCATCAATGACTAGAATATAATGACCTCCTCATTAGTCGTGAGCTGCTCTTGTCCAGTCTCAGATAGACGTTGTTGGCGCTGCTCCATAAACTTGGCCTGCAAGACCAAATAAGAATGTGGATAAAATTAATATTATGATATCTTATTTTATTATAATGTAATGATTACTACGAATACTACAACATAAAATGAAATCTTACATGGCTTTGTCTAGACTTGTCATTGTGCCATATATATGAGACGGTTCCATCTGGATTAACATGCTCGAAGGCATGCCCACGAGTGAATACGTCCATATACAAGACAAGACCCTGCCCATCAGCCTCCTGAATTTGATTATTACATACAACTATTACACATTTATAATTATATAGAATATTATTTTTTTATAAGTCGCGTTTATTAAATTTACCAACTCATGTCGATACTGTTGGAAAGACTTAGATCCTCCTCGATGCGTGATTGGATTTGCATTCCTATTTGCATAGTTTCTTTCTGCCTCTACCTGTACATTCAAAATTTGAACATTACTTATCGATCAAATATTTTTGATATTTTAAAGAAAAAAATAGTATACTTACCTTCTCCTCTCAGTATTCCAATATTTGACAAATCCTTCTCACACGGATGCTCCCATCTAACTAGGCTTTTTCATGTCTTTCTTTAATGTTGATATACCATCCTTATAATTCTTCCTCATTTTTTGCATCCAATAGGTTCAGACTAGCTGTAAGTCGTGTGTCTGCATATCAACCTCAGCCTTTATTTCATGTTAAAAAAACATTAGTAGTAAAATATGTACAATATATCAGCGATTAAAAAATTAAAATGGAATAATATATAAAAGGATATACTTACAAGGACGTCCTGCCAAATGCACTCTATAATGTGAGGTGGGATGGTATCCCACTTCGACCAACATGCCGACATCCTTGCCCTGTACGCTACTCTCGACACATCTAGAATAACCTTTGAAGGTTGTAGGTCGAAACTCCTGTGTCAAATATGATATACATAAGTTTATAGTTGGTAAAAAATAATTAACATGCTAAATAAAGTTTATTTTTTTTACCCCATTGTCGTAGGCACTAAGGAGACGATGAGACGTTGTGAGTGCTGCGATGGACCATTGCCTAAAGAATGAGGAGTACCTCTCAATAACATATTTGTCACGTACAAATCATTTTAAAATATAACAATAACATGATATTGAAAATTATTTTACAGTTAACTGACACAAACGATATAAGTTGCTAAATAAATGACATAAACAGAAATGAAATTGTTTATATCTGTATTAGATTGGGTCTCATATTTCAAGGAGAAACATATTACATTACAGCTTTAAGATAAATAAATAGGAAAAAAAACATATGACATAAAAGGTGTAAATAATGGTCATAAAATTCAAGAATTTAATAAATTTGTATGAATTGCAAAATATACGTCGTATACTCCATAATTATATTACAATTAGAAAGATAATACTCATCATTTACATCAGTCATCATCGTCTTCTGATTCAGAACCGGTCTCAGATTCTACGATATCTTCCTATGTTCTCTCGAATGCTTCTGCTAAAACATATGATTCATTGATCAGAGGTCCAAAATTTGTATGATCGTCTTCAATTACCATTTCATTGTTCTGCTCAAAATCTTCCTAATAGGCTTCTTCGTCCGAAATATTATTCCCATCGAACGTAAATCTAGCCTTAAAAACTGCGAACCAATCTGCTTTATCTCTTTTTAGAGATGGATAAGTAGCATAATAAACTTGAAATACTTGTTTGGCTAGTACGAAAAGATCATATTTGTTATAGTGCGATGTATGCTTTATTTCAATCAGATTATAATCCATGTGCACATTAATCCCCGAACCTGGAACACTGGTAAACTAATTGCATTTAAATAGAAACACCTCCTTCGTGGGTCATGAGAAATATGTCAGTTGCAAAATTTGTGTTAAAATGCCATAAAAATCAATTATGTGATTATATGGATTGTCACTACCTTTAACGAATACACCTGTATTATTCGCTAATTTCTCAGCATCATATTCTTTAGTGTTAATTTTATATCCATTAACAAATTGTATTAAATATGTCTTGACTATTCCTTTTGGTCCTATTGCAAGATGTTTCAACCCTTCATCAACAACCCAATTTTTGGGTTTGTAAACGTAATTTGTAAACCAACCAGAAAATTCTTTACTGAGATCTCTATTTGGATGTTCACGTTCATAAACACTGTATATATAAATAAAATATTACATTAGATTAAACACACGCAAGCACTATAGAAATGAATAAAACACTAATTGATATTTTAGATTACCTAACAAACGGTGCAACTTTAGAACAATTTAAAAGAATATAAGTGGGTGCTACATGAAGATCTTTATCATCTAGCCATATGTCTACGCATTTCCCAAAAGGTCAACCATATTGTCTAAAAATAGATAACATTGTTTGATACAATTCTTGTTCGAAGAACACTTTCAAATGATATATTCATATGATCACTGAAATAATGAGAGAGAAAAGAACGAAGCTTCTTCTTCGATGTAAGGTTTACATATCAAACCTTCAACTCGTGCTTTTGGTCTCATTTTTATCTTCAGATGATATAGATATCTATGCAAAAATAATTTACATTATTTCATATTTTAAGTGCAATTAAATTAAAAGGTAACATGTTTATATATACCTCTCAAATGGATACGTCCATCCATATTGGACGGGACCTCGAAGTCGAGCTTCAATTGGGAGGTGAACAGGTAAATGCTCCATTACATTAAAAAAACATGACAGAAATATTTTCTCTAATTTGCAGAGCAGTATAGGAATATCTGCTTCAAGTTTACGTAAACGTTACACTTTTAAAGTAGTCGAAGAAAGCACTTTGTAAAACATATTAAGCTTCATTACTACCTTCCAAACTTTTAACGGCAGTAGTCCTTTGAACATAATAGAAAATAAAAGCTTCATCATAATGTGATAGTCGTGATTTTTCATTTCTCTCAATTTACCATTTTTAAGATCAACACATCTACGAAGGTTTGATAAAATCCCATTAGGAAATTTTAACCCTTCAACCCATTTTAACACAACTTCAACTTGATTATTATCTAATTCATAACATGCTTTGAGTTTTTTTACTATCATTTGGTTTCATATGAAGCTCGGGACGTTTTCATAATTCTTCTATATCGCGCCTTGATTTCAAATCATCTTTATTATTCCCTTTGACATTCAAAATTGTGTTAAAGACATTATCAAATACATTTTTCTAATTGTGCATCACATCAATATTATGATAAAGCAGAAGATGTTTCCAATACGGCAACTCCTAAAAACAGACTATTTGCACAATTGTGAATAGTCGATTTGCCTTCAATTTCTGTTTGAACTTCAGTTTCATATCTTTGGATAATCTTTAACCAGTTCATATATGTCTTCGCTAGAAAATATCATTGGTGGTTGTCTGGTTTTTACTTTATTAGCTAAAAATATATTCTTGTCTACTCTGAAAAGATGATTTACATGCAGAAAACATCGATGACAGTCAAACCATGAAATTTTCTTATAACGCTCGTGTTTCTTCCATGCAATATGGACATGCTAGACGACCGACAGTATTCCATCGTGAAAGCATTGATCAAAGAAGCAAACATACAAAAAAAAAAAAAAAAAAAAAAATCTTCTTTGAAACATCGTATGTTTTTACTCCTTCATTCCACAATGTTTTTAATTCTTCAATCAGTGGTTGTATATAAACATTAATTCCTTGTGGGATCGTCGAGGCTAGAAACAGCAATAGTAAGAAACATATATTGCGTTTTCATACAAATCCATGGAGGCAAATTACAAGGTGTGATGATAATGGGCCATGATGAATATTTAGCACAAAATTGAGAAAATGGTGAAAAACCATCCGTACATAATCCTAGTCTGACATTACGACTCTCCGCTGCAAAATTGTGATAAATTTTATTGAAATGCTTTCATGCTTCCCCATCGGCCGGATGGGTCAATGTACCTTCATCCTCCGATCTCTCATTATGCCATCTCATATGAGATGTAGTTACAGAAGATGCATGTAATCTTTGAAGCCTTGGAGTATTTGGTAAGTAATGCATACGCTTATACGGAACTTCCTTTCCCTTTTTCTTTCTTAGTTTATATCTTTCATGATTGCATATTTTACAATTTCTAAGGTTTACGTCATCTTTCCAAAACAACATGCATCCATTTAAACATGTGTCTATTTTCTGATAAGGTAAACCAAATGCGGACATAAGTTTTTTATCTTTGTAGTGATTTTCACACATTAAATTTTCGGGCGGCATGTGCCTTTTTGCAGCTTTTACAATAGCCGCAAAACCAGCTTCAATGATGTTGTATTTTGACTTCATCGCAATCTATCTGCGATTACCGACAGCTGATTGTCGCTTTTACAACCATCCCAAATAGGTTTCTTAGCAACATCCAATAAATCATTAAAAAAAATTAACTTCAATATTCAGTTCTTCAGCATTCCATCATCGTCGTCAACTGCAACCATAGAAAACACTGATCGTGCTGCATCTTTAACCTTATTTTCAATACGGGTCACACTAACATTTTCATTAACAATACTTTCTACCGTAGACTTTACAGAAGTATTTGCCGCTACTTCTCCATGACGATCCTGAAAATGATACTTAGGTACGAATTCATTTTTGCACAAATGAACTTTCACAATATCAGGTAATAAATACTTCAAATGTCTACACTTGCTACATGGACAACGAATTTATGAATCGCTTCCGTTATTACTTAAAGCGAATTCAACAAAGACATTTATACCATTGT